>JAWNMD010000270.1:2923000-4384500 GCA_035044365.1 Drosophila neotestacea
AAACACACTAGACTCATATATATAGTTCGTATATCTGTAGGTATTTTCTATTGTTTTATATGTCGTGTATTTTTGTAAAACTTGACGGTAAGTCTAGCAAGCTGTCAAACAGTGGAAACAAAAACCGTCAAGAAATAGAAATAGAAATCAGAACTTTACCCTTATGAGCTCAATACATAAATTAAAAATTAAAATAGGGGAGAAATGGAACTTACTTGGCTAATAAATGGTTATTAATGGACGTCTTCTTCCGTTCAAATTGTTCTTGTGCCAGATTTTCGTATTTATTTCTTTTTATGTGGCCTGCGATATTCTTGGCAATTCTTTGAATAGTCCGCCCTGCTGTTTATTATAGTACTTATTTTAGCGGGTGACCGTTAGCACGTATTAACCACGAGGGCAACGCATTTGATACTGAGACCGAATTGTTGTAAACAAACCAATTCAACCCCTCGCGTTGGTGAAAATGACGCTTTTCCACTCAATTGCCGTTATTTGGGCATTTGAAATCGCACTCAACACGCTGATACGACGGACAACCCCAAAATGTATGATGGAGACATCAGATGAGGCCCCATAGAAAGCGCTCCGGCTCAGAATCGTCGACACGCGGAGAGTAAAAATGGTTGACAAACTGAGCGAGCTTTTCGCTTCTACTCAAAATGGAGCACGACCGATAACAGTTGAGGGCAGTTGATAAGACAACCTTGTCAATTTTCAACTAGTATGAGCGCATTTCTCTTGAAAAGTTGTTCTTATGTAAATATAGACCAACTGCGATAAGAATAACTGAGCAAATATTAACAACGAACGCAATGTTAATTTCTTATCATTTAAACAGCCGAGCAACGGTTGAACAATTTAATACATTGACTGTTTTACAGTCAGCATAAACATGAACGAATTGATAAAACTGCTGCATTGTCAAATATCTTATTAACTTTACTTAATGAAAACGCCGAAAAGTGCAACGAACTATTGTTACCACCTGGTAAAGGTGTTATATTTTTCATTATTCTGTTTTTGCTTTAAAATTCACAAATCAAAGTCAGTTAAGCTGACTCAGACAGAAAGTCAAAACAAAATATGATATCATAACTTCAAGAAAATTCAATTTGTAACGTGTTTGCCGGAATACTCACCCCATTGTGTCGTTCAATTCTTAATAAAGTGTTCAAATGTATTACAACAATCAAATAAGTCCACTTAAAAGGAAATCAAAACCAAACCAAGATTTTGTATAAGAATTCAATTCATTACGTGTTTGGCGCCAATCTCACTCATGTTCGTTTGTCAACACTAGCCAGGGGTGCCACATTTCAAAACGGTGGTGGCGCCTTCATTTGTTTGTTTTTCAAAAGTGAAAAAATTTTTCGGTCACTTCAAAACGGAATCGGAATTATTAGTTCAAATAAAAGACAATAGATGGCGCTATATTATTTAGTTCCGTTAAAAAACAATAAACGGCGCTAAAGTGCCAGGGAAAATTCACTCAAAAGTGAACTAGAATATATATAAACTTCTTTCTCCCGAAGATATCGGAAGAATATATATATTATATATAAAAACAATAAAACACAACGAAATTGGGAAGAGGTGACAGTCCTGGTCGGTAAGGGAAAATGCAAGGAACGGATTTTCAGGCAGCAACCGCCGCTGCAGCAGCTGCCGCCGCCTCAGCTTCTGTTGCCGCAATGAGAACGACAGCTGAGCAGCGGGAATTGGAGAGGGAGCGGAGAGGGAGAGCAATAGCAATGACCAGGATGAGTGGAGCATGAATGAATGTGGATTTGTGGAAAACGATGTACAGCGTGCAATACGAGGCGGAAGTGCTGCCGAGGACATTACACAATACCCTATACATGGCTGGGTGGATGTGACCAAGGAGTTCCATGAGGCGTGCGAGGAACTGTTGCCCGGTGAACTGGCGCAGGATATGCTTTTTGGCTTGTTCGAGGCAATGTCCGCTATAGAAATAATGGATCCCAAAATGGATGTGGGCATGGGCTTTGATAGGTTCGATTTGCCACCACCCTCATTTGAAGCAGCCATTGCCGTAAGTTGTTGCTTCTGCTTTACGATTTCTTAACTTCATTAACTGTCCTTCCTTTTAGATGGGTGCCATTAAGCTGGATGGCTTGGAACCTGCAGAATTGATTGGCATCTTTGATGCACTGTTTGCCTGTTTAGTTTCCTGGCTAGAAGGCAACTCTATGGATCAAGTGCTATTCACCTGTCTGTATCTTCATGCGCCATCGCAAATCCAGGACAAGGCGCTGCGCGTCTTTTGTATTGCTGTGCGAAATCTCATTGTGGTTATCAAAAATATTATTATTTTGGCGGCTGTTAACGAGGAGGAGGATTTTCAACTATACGGCAATTCAGCGCTGCTGGCAGCGGAGAAGGCACAGCCCTCAACTATTGCCGGATTATTAAAGGATGTGGAGGATGAACTAGTGCGCAAGAGCAAACAGTTGCCACAAACTGAGCATTTAAAGGCTGTGGTGCACAGATTACGCTTTATGCGGCATCTATTTCAGGCCATTTACCAGGTCGAGCTCATGGCGAATGCTGAAAACGCCGAGGAGGCTGTCAATGAGATCTACAAGAATCTCAATGTGGCCTCCGAGCTGTTGCCCCTCATTAAACGCACAATTGAATGTGGCACACAGCCTGTAGAGGGTTGTAAGTATCCTTATTTATTTTTTATTTAGTCAATAATTATAGTTGCTAAAGTAAATAATATTGAGTTTATACTTTGGGCTAAAGAAGTTAACAACACTAACAGCTAACACTTTATGCATTTATTGCCATTGTAAATGTAATCTTGATTCTTTTTTGCAGCAGAGGCACCTAATCCTATGGGCTTTTCACCGCGCATACATGATCGCAGTCAACCACCGACATTTCCCCGCAGCATTAAGATACGTGAGAGACCCGCCAGTTATCAATTTCTGGAGGAGATGGTTGTACGCTTCAAGCACGCCTGCAAAGTGATACGCTATAAGGATTACTACTCCGCACTGGTAAATAATAAATAGCCAATCTTCGTCATAGCAGATATAACTTATCTTTCTTGTCCTAATATCGATTCATTCTTTTCAGAACTTCTTTATCGAATATAGCCGCAAGTCTGGACATTGTATACTCTCCCGCAGCGTACTCCAGAACCTCTTTAGCTCCAGCATTCGTTTGGCACATGGCAAACAGTCGATGAAACAGTTTTTACGGCATTCGGTGCAGGCTTTTAATTCGCCGCCTGTGTTGAATTTGAAGCATCCGGTGGCGAATGATCCCAAGGTGCAACAGCATTTGGAAACATTCTTTCGCTATTGCATCAATATGAATACCTTTAATCAGTTTATAAGACTGTGCGGCTTTAATCGGGCAAGGCAACGTGACAAGCTGGCGCATCTTATCGAGAACTTTGATCCCCTGCAGGTGGATGCAGTGCGTCTGGATTCGCTAATGAATCAGCTGGCAAATGAGCGTGCCATGGAAGGAAATGAGTTGCATGCAACGGCGTTGAAACATAGCACACACTTCTCCACCTGGGTGCTGTATAATTGTTTCCGTGCTATGCTCATCTACCTGATGTCCGGCTTCGAACTGGAACTGTATGCAGTCCATGAGTTTCTCTACATTTACTGGTATCCCTATGAGTTTCTAGTGGGTTTCCTGGTGTCGGCACTAACACGTACTGAGAACATTTTGTTGGCCCAGGAAGAATACGCGGAGCATCAGAGCAGGATTCAGGCTAACGGCAGTGGAGGCGGAGCTGGTGGCAAGAATCGTAAAGCTGCCAAGCCCAAAAAGAACAAAAAACAACAGCGTCCTTATCGCCAGGAGATCATTTATTACCATGCTCTGCTCAGCCTCTGCGGTGGCATGTACAAAGCTATGGGCGCCTTAACCAAAGACGGACGCATACGTCTACCCATGTCCAAGTTTGATAACGAGGAGATACGCTACAATAGACGCTTTTCACCATTTGTGCCACTGACCAGCCCACCACCCGTATCCTATGGAGAATTCAAAAACATACGGGATCACATGATGCTGAACAGTGCCGAGGAATTATATAGCGTGGCTGCCAAGCATTTCGATCAGGCGAGGAATGTGCTCGAGAGCATACAAAATCCAGAACAGGAGGTGAGTAGTGAATCATTCACGAAATGAAATTTGGTACAGGTCCTTTTCCTTTGTAGATTTTGGATCTATTGCAAATTGCGCGCACCAACTTTGTGGTGATGAATGTGCTCGCTCGTGGACATCAAAAGGAAGTGAAACGTCAGCCGGAATTTGATTTCTCCAAACACAGCTACTTTCCCATTATGAAACTGAAATAGCAGTAAGCTAATTAACTCAATGCGTGTTCATAGCGATCCTAATCCCTAATCATTAACTGTCTGTATTTTTCTATAAATTTGTTTCGTCATTGACAAATAAAATTGATTTGTATACACATCAGAGCTTCTGCTGTTCTGCAATGATATCCTGTTTGATTACATGCTCCTCCACATATCCTTGCACTTTGCAACTTTTGGAACAGGTGTAGACTGCCACAACGCCCCAATCCAGGCTGTCTTCCTTGAGCAGCACCAGCATTTGTGGCATTATTTGAAACTCAAACTGAAGCGGTCCATCGCAGTGACTGCAATTGGGCAGATTCTGTAGTTGACTCTCTATAGTATCCGCAATGTTGGCAATCCATAATGGTTCACCTCCACGCTTGTAACGCAGGATCTGCTCGGGTTCAGCTTCCGTTTGCTTCTTAAAGTGCCTAAAGGCTTTGTCTTCTGCCTCTTCTGCATTGCCAAAGTATTTATCCAGTTCTTTTTCAGAGACATCGTTGAGTTCACCCGTTTTGCCACTGGCCGAGAGTTCCTCAAACTCCGCCAGACATGCCGCTTCATCCTTTTCAGCTGCTTTAGCTGGCTTAGTTGTGGGATCACGTTCCATAACGATTTCATGTTCAGGAAATACAACATCTGGTAGTGAGTCGGATATAGTGACTGTCCTTGGGGCACCACAGCTGGGCTTGTGTTGCTTCCAGTGTGCACGCTGGTGTCCTGCTGAGCAATAGTTGATCTCCTTGCAGCGGCTACAGGTGTGTGGGGCAAAGCCGCCACAGGCGGCGCACAGCTTCTTTAGGCTCGGTATAGCTGGCTATGTGTGTAAAGACAAAGTTAAGTTAAAATTTATATGTTCAATTTAAAGTGTTTTCTTTCATACCAGGGGATCTCCATCCTCCGCAGGCTCCTCCTCCGAGTAGAACTTGTTTTTCAACGGCAGCTGTGAGCGCAGCACTGTAAAGTTTCTATAGAACAATAAGAATCGTAAGTATACATTCTATATATGCTAGTTACTACATACTCTGCCTTGTTGGCCTGCTGACAGTCCGCATTGCGACACACAAACACATAAATGCTTCGATGGAAATTAAACTCATCCTCGTAGGCTGCATACAATTGACACAGGAAGGCCTTTTGTGCTTGACATTTCTTACACTGCAGCTGAGTTGTGGTCGGCAGTGCTTCCAGTTCTAGCCAGGCGGGTTTGCCTCCCAATTTACTCGGAAAATAGCGATTACTGAGCCAGGCTGCATTGCTGGGCTCTTCGGCAAATCCTAAATCAACTTCCATGTTTATGTTTAGTAAGGGTTGTTGAAGAAATAGAGATATTAAACAAAAACAAAAACACGCGCTTTGACTGCAGCGATGACAATTTGAACTTTTTCCAATTGGATTTGTCCGGTTTCTAGCTGCTTTAGAAATGTTCAGTAACAGCCACTTAACGACAACTTAACAGTTAGTAAACAGTTCCAAGCGAGTGCAACAGAACACAAGTCGAGCACCACTGTCGTTCAATATTAACCGATAACTCCAAGCGATAGTTAAAGTGTTGAAAAGTATTGTGAAGTCAGTGCTGTTAAGCGATTCAGTTTATATTTTGATGTGAAAATGACACGACCACAAAGCAGCGCATAATAAATAATAATAAAGGTGTGTGTAATAATAATGCAAACAAATATTGAATAATATACGTGTTTTGAAGCTTTTTGCAATTGTTTTTAACGCAAATGAAACGTATGCTGTCGCCCATAGCTGTTGGCAGGCTACCACTATCGATAAACCTGCAGCTGCTGCTATTGAAACAATAACAACAAGCGGAAGCATTCCGTTCGCTGTTTTCAGTTCGTTCGTACGTTGTTGAAAACGACCAAAAAGGTCGACAACTGTGCTAAAAATAGTCGTTTAACCACCCACGCTAAAAAATCGCATTAAATTCGGCAACTTTACTTCACAGTGGGTTAACTTTAAAAGCAATGCAGATGCAGAGTATTAACAAACTCGCCAGCAACAACAATAATAACACCAACAACAACACCAGCGAAAGCAACGATGATGAGGAATTTCTGTAAGTTTATTTCCGGTTATAAGCTTTTTGTGATGCTGCTTTTGCCCTACTGTTTACGTGTGTGCGTGTTGGTGTGTGTGTGTGAGTTGCTAAATTTAGTAATGCAAGCGATAGGCTGAAAATAAGAATTAGAACACCCTGCCGTATACTTTGCCGGCTGTGAACTAACGGTTCACACACACACACACACACATAAGCCCACAGGGAGACACAATTTTTGTCACCTTGCCAAGAAAACTACTTTAAACTGTTGCGCCAAGCATAAAACACTTTAAATACAAGTTAAGGCCACAACGGGAACACATACATACGTATACTTATTACGTTCATATTGCCAAAATCAATAAATGACCAAAATTCTAAACCTTTCACAAGTGCTATGTAATTTTAATGTGATTTTTGTGAAATTTAGCTAATAAGCAACGATTTGTTATTTAAACATCGTCAATGTCAATAAAGTCGCTTTAATTAACATTCATTAACGGTAGCATGTGGAATCAAGCACAACATTGCCTACGGCTAACGGCGCAGTAAAGTGTTGCGTTGTTTTTGTTGCCCAACCCCCTTCCACAATAAGTATACGTCGCGTAGTTTTTGCTGTTTTCTTTTCTATTTACGCAAGTGCATAACTTTGATATTCAACATTGAAAAGCTCAGACTCAATCTTGAAGAGAGTGAGAGGGCAGAGAGAGAGAGAGAGAGAGGGAGAGTGAGCCAGTTGCAGTTGTACGTGACTTACAAGCTTTCTCAGCGATCAAGCTCTTGTGTTTGTATGTGTATTTTTGTATTTCGCTTTTTTTGTTGTTCTTGTGTGCTCGTTTTGCACTTCATTTAGTTATTATTGATTTTTTTTCTGCTGCTGCCGTTGTTGTTGCTCTTCTTATTCTTGTTCTCTTTGTTATTGTTGTTTTGCAGCGGCTTCACTTGGCTTACAGAGTAAAACTTCAAAGGCTTTTGTTTGCTGCTTGTGCCTTTTACTTTACTTTTTGCCTTGCATTATGCTGTTGTTGTGCTTTTACACCTTTTCTCTTTCTCTCTCTCTCTCTCTCTCTCTCTAACTCTGTCTTAAACCGGTCACTTTCTACAACTTTTTGTTTTTTGTTTACTTTTTATCCATCTCACGTTTCATGCACTTTGCTTTGGCCTCATAAAATATGTAAATTACAAGTTGCAATTGTTTTTCTCGTCTGCAGCTTATTAAATGTACAGTAAACTTTCCAATGCACTGTCCAATGTTTTTTTTCATCTTTATGGCTTCATTTAATTAAAATTTCAGTGTACATAAAGAACAGAAGCTTCATCCGCCATTTTGTCGCTCTCATTACCTTTAAAATCGGTTTTTTTTGTGCTTTTGTCATGAAAATCCCTTGCAGCAGGACAGCTGCCAAGGCTAAAAAGATTTCCATCAAGGTTTAAAATTCCATAGCGTTCTGGCGCCAAAAGCCCATTCTTAAGCCCCTCCCCTTCGCAATAGTACCTCGCAGCAAAGCAAAATCTTTAAATTGAATTTGTCACAACGACGAAGTGCAGGGCGAGTTTTACGAGCTAACCAAATGGCAAACGCCAGTTGGCCGATATGCGAATGAAATGAATTGTATATGCAGATCGTTCTGTGCAGTCAGCGAGTGACTAATAATCTTGGAAAACAGTTATCAGCTTTGCTGCAGTTGTAAGAGAGCTTACGTAACTAGCAAATGCACTGATAATAAACTGAGTAAAGCTAGAATATATGTATATATATATATATATATATATATATATACAAAACAATGACTTACGTTACTCTTGGAATGACTAAATAAATGTATTATAAAATATTGTGGTATTTCAGGGGAAGTACCGAATTAATAAATACACAAAGTACAGAAATCAACATATAGCTAAAACATTTACTACCGAAGAAGAAAGAAAAAGGGGAAGTACCGCATTAAAAAAGAGAAGAGACCAAAAATCAATATTCAAGTAAATATAGTCTAAAGAAATGCAACAGAGTAGCAGAGGCTATCAAAAGCAAACATGTGGATGGGATGAATCAGCTTGTTGGCATATCAAAAAGTTAATAATAATAAAAATAATAATAATAATAATGAATACTTTAGCTAAGCCGTTAAACTTGTAAATGTGTTCTTTATGCACAAATTGTGATTCATATTAACAATTAAGCATACATATTCATTTATTGATTTGCCCGGCTATAATCAGAGATTGCCGGTCCTCAGCTGATACCCATGACAAGGCAGGGTAGGGTAGGGTATAGTGGGTGGTAAGCAATGGCTTTGATAAGTATTAACTAACAGTCATTATCGATGTGGCTGTCGATGGTTAAAGGCAGCAACAACTAGCAAACATGTTGCCATTGTTTACTCTATCAGTTCGTTGAATATATGACTACATATGTACATATATAGATACCACTTGGGTATACATATGTACATATATGCACAATTATGTGTGTGTTTGTATTTGTATAGTGAGGTCTGATAGCGAATTGTGCGTCATGCCGGATGGTGGTGCTCTGTGGCTCGAGCTGATTCATATGCCAAGTTGCTTGCTATTTGGGCAAATTCTGTACCCCTTTCCCTATCTCTCTGTCACCCATTTCTCTTTCTCTGTGCACTTGGAATGCTCTTGAATGAGCAAATTGCCTGAGCCCCTTTCCCCTGCATCTCATCCTTTCGCAATGTACTTGTAATCGTCATCTATTTGGAACATTGTTTTAAAAATCAATAGTCTTGATTCAAAGATGCAGCCTTGAATACATTTATTGCCTCTTTTAATATCTTTCTGTCTTTGTCTCTTGCAGGATTCGCAGTTACATTGAATGAGAGTCCTTGGCGTTGCTGGATGTCACGCCACGCCAAAATGTCAGACTTTGTACCCTGCGATATACAGCAAGATCTCTGGGAGGAGATATTGCAACGCCACTGGACATTCCTCGAAACAGAGGAGAGCATCAAGAAGCTCGAGGAACGCAAGAAGCTAGAAGGTAACTTGATAAATACTTTTCTATATTCCATTTTTCCAATTTTTCTAATATGCAAACTGTTTTCCAGGCTGTCTAAAGGAGTTCCTTTGCTTGGTGTCGCACGATCGCAAATTCTTTCTGCCGGAAACGGGGCAGGTGCTACGGAAAACAGTCTGTGGGTTGAATGAGTTTACGGCACAGAATGCAATCGTTGGCTTTGAGGCCATCAGCCAATATGCCAACAATTTGTTTACCAAACCCTGGCGCAAGGAATTTCGCATGCTTAAAGTGAGTTTCTTCTTTTTAAGAAAGATGTAAATCAGTTTAACAATTCTTCTTCTTCATAGACGTATTCTGGCTCATATCAGCATGAGGTGGAATCCAATCTGATAGATGCCGATAAGCTGTTTCTGGCCATGGGCTATCATCGCATTGCGGAGGATACGTTTGTCTTGGAGGGACCCATTTGTCCGGATCAGGTGACGAATGTCTCCCGTGATGCCATGACCGCCTATGTGGAGTGTCAGATAATGAAGCACATTTATGCAGGACTAAGTGCAGCAGGTTTTACCTGCAGTTGGCAGGATATATTCCACTATCGTGAAAGACATGTGGGCGGCGTAACGCAGACCATAAAGGAGATGGCCTATAGACTGCACGAAAAGCGATTGCGTAAGGAACAACAGCAGCAATTGCTTAATACGGCGGAGAATACATACAGCAATCTGACGACAGAAAAGTCTGGGCAGCCATCTCCTTGTGCTCTCCATGGACATGCCAACAATAATCCCAATCCCAACTCCAATCCCAATAGTTGTGCATTACATCACTCAGCCAATCAATCGACTGTCCCGCCCACGAATCTCAATTGCATGTACCAACAGCCGCAGGGAGCATTAATGACGCATTCGCGTAGCTTGGAGCATTATCAGGAACCGCATGCATCGCTACCACATCGACATTCGTTTGATCAGCATCCCAAGGATTGTGCTGCACTGCATCCACATGGACATTTGTATGAAGCACCCTACGATTGTCTCGATGGTCTCAGCATGGGTAGCTCAGCTTCCTATGCAGCTGTTGCCGGTGCTTATAATGCACCTGGAAATCGTTATCCTCTCCCCTATAATATCTCCAGTCAACTAAATGCACAATATGCCACGCCCCTTGATGGTTATGCCAATGCCGAGCATAATAATGCCAATATGTATGCCACAATTGGCAAACCAACAACTGCAACGGTGCCACACAGTTGTGGCTATCATGGTGGCAACCAAGTGGCAACTTCCTCTCGACAAGCAGCCAATGTGGCAGCCATGGCCGCCATGCAGCACAGACAGAGCACATATCCGCCGGACCATCACCTGATTGACTTTGATGAGCGGGCACAGTTGATGCAACATGACTTTAACGATCCGCGTCTCTACGAACAGCGACGTGGACAGTCCAACATGCCACGCAGCCAGGGAGTCAAACATAGCATGAACACTGGTGTCTATGCGCCTCCACGGGATGCAGTTCCTCTGTCCTATGCTAGCTACGATTTACCCACAACTCTGCCGCAACCCTCTCCACAGGATATGTACGTCTATGCTCGACCCGTGCCCAAAAGCAGCCGTATTCGTGCTCAGCTAGAAACGGGAGAACTTTCAACTCTGGATAGGCAGCCACGGCATCGTGATCAATTGATGGTAAGACTAATCAGGATACACCAAACTGTTATCAATTCTTTACTTATTTATTATATGTTTTACAGGACCCCATGGACAATAATCGCAAAACGACGCACAAGGAATTGAGGGATCGTATTAGTCTGACAGCTGGCGCAGTAGATGGTCGTCATCACGTGAGAGAACGTGATATGAACATCTCCGATACGGCGAGCTATGAATCACCCAGTTTGGATGATTATACAATGCTGAACAGCGCATCGCCGCCTCTGATACCCAAGGTGCAAGAAGGCGTTGGCAGTTTCGAGTCTTGGAACTATGTGTTTAAGAATCTCGAACGCTCTGGCTACTCCAAGGATCTAGGTGATCGTGAAGATTTGCTGGTGCAGAGCTTGGATTTGGACTCATTGACATTGGCAAATGGCGGAAATGCAGCTGTCGTTGAAAAGCGACGTCCCGAGACGCACAGTCAGCCACAGGCAAATGTGGAAAAGTCACGAACTTTGGAGAGGAAACGTGAGACGCGAGTGGTGCAAGCACCGCCACCAGCACCATTAACCAACAGCAGCAGTGCGGGAGTTAAAAAAGTGAAATCCGCATTGAAGACAGCCTCAGTTGATAATCGAGCAAGTGGTTCCCAAGGCAGGACAGGCACTGGTCGCAGTCGGAACAGCACAACAGGTGCTGTGGCCAAACAACCGCCACCCGTGTCCACGCAATTGATTGTAACAAGTCCAAATGAATGGAGTTGTCGTTTCTGCACGTTTCTCAATCCAGATACAAAACGCATATGCGAGATGTGCTGTCGCAGCAAGGATTTCAATCTTGAGGCAGCTGCGAATGTATCGCAACATGCTGCCTCATCCACCTGCGTCTAGTACCCAAGAATTATGCACATACTATATATATTGATAGATAAAACTGTACTCTACGTGATATGAACACGGAACACAGAGTTGGGAATATACGTGTACATCTATATATATCTATTATATGTATATAGATATCTATTTTTTATACGAAATTGTCATTAGAACTGTGTGCATGTTTATATAGAAGGTTCTCTAGTCTTATAGTCTCTACGATTTCGAACCCCCGCCTGTCACGCTCCCCCCTGTCAAAGACCTGCATTTGTACATACATACATACATACTACCTAAATTGATATATATATATAATTGCATATGTTAGTAATAGTATTAAGTTTAGTTTAGGTTCCAGTTTCAGTTAGACTCGTGTACACAAAATGCTTTAATTAGATTGTAGATTTGTTTCCATTTGTTGTGGGCGTCGCTTTTGTTGCAAATGATGTGCCTACACCTGGTATAGAACGTATGTATGTATGTGTTACTAATTAGTTAATAAATGAAAGCGTTAATAATAGTTATAATAATATACATATATATTTGTGTGTGTGAAAGAGGGAGGGAGGGAATGCATGAGAATCACTTTGTAAATTTTGTGGTTAAATTTATAATACTTATATACATGAATATATATACACATACATTATATATACATATACTGGAAAGGCAAAAGTATATATATTTATTATGCATATATACATAAATAGTTGATAAATTTTCATAAATACCTTGACTACAACATAAACTCAACTAAATTCAACAAAGATCGAGCTAAACCAATGGAAAAACAAAGCGTAAACACAAACATTAAACAAATAAAACGTAGTACTGACAACTTTTAAACTTATATTTTATTAGCAGCTCCTTAATACATATACTATATTAAAACATAAATATATATTATGCAATAAGAGTGAGAGACAGCAACTAACTAAACGCATTCAATTTAGATGCACACACTTTCTATAATGTATATAAGTACTTATAACGCCACAGCAATTTTAACACATTTTTTTCGTTTTTTTTTTGCCCCTGCCCACCATGCCACGCCCATCGCTATGAAAGCTGAAAAATAAAGAAACCTTAATTTGTTTGTTATTGTTGTTGCAACTTGAATGATGAAATGTTAAATAAAACCCTGAATAAAATGAATAAGCAGAATATTTTTTTATATAAACTTAAAACAAGATATACATGATAAATGAATGTACCTTTTGTTTAAACGTTGCTTAATTTGTTGTTAATTTATTGATTCTATTGCATAAACAATACGATGTCTAGTTCAAATTGTATCAGTTGAAACGAAAAACAGAAAACATAACAAATACAATCAACAGTTCAAGATTCGATTTTCAACTTTGCTAATATACTAAATACAAATACTAACTCAAAAACAAAAACGTTTAAAACAATTTACATACAAAATTATATATTGCATACTAATAAAAAAAAAACAAAAAAGCGACAAAGCATAACTTTATGAATTTATAGGCAAAAACTCTTCCTACAAATCCCAGCAATAAATTATAATAATAATATTTAAAAGAAATTTGAATTTTCATAAAATAAAACTTAAAAAAAATATACAACAATTTTAAAACGAAGTGTCTTTGAATTCTCTTTCAAAATGAATTTAAACTTTAATATATATTTTAAAAATTTTACTTATCAAAATTATCAGTATAAGATTGATAAATGAGGCTGCTGCGATCGCTGCTGCTCCTCCTGATCCTGCTGCAGTTGGGACAGAAACTGACCACCGCCTACAATTATTGCCACAATTCGTCGCATGTCTGCAATCGAAGCGGATTGAAGCACTTTATATGTGAGAAAAATCCAGTAAGTCATTTGATTGTCCATGTGTAGCTCCTTAAAGTATTCCTGTAGGTTCCATATCTGAACAAGACCAAGTACGTGGTCACTATACCGGATACGTGGAGATTTCGTCAGATCATCCTTTCCTATTACAATAAATATCGGAATCAAGCCGCTGGCGGATTTTTGACTACACTGAACAACAAGACATTCAAACCGGCTTCTCGAATGCGGGAACTTATCTGGGATTTGGAACTAGCATACACGGCGCGTTTACACGCCGAAACCGTCTCGTTCAAACATTCGACTTGTCGTTCCGTTTTGAGATTTCCCGATGCTGGAGAATGTATTTTTCTTGTTAGACCCTTTCAACAACGTCGTCGATCCATAGCCGATATAATGGACAATACGATAGGGACTATGTTTGAGAAATATTTGGAGGTTGAAGATCCCGATAGACTGATTAGCAATTTTCGTATACCAGAGTAAGTTTTCTGTTCCGGTGTTGTTTACATTATCGCTTATACTTATGCAATTCATGTTTTAGGGACATTGACGTCGGCCTATTTGCGATGCTTGTCAACGATCGAATTTCACGTGTGGGATGCGGTTTCGTTGTAGCAACTGATTGTCAGCTAATAGATAATCCGGGGTATTTAATATCCTTAATCCTGTTTCATAATCCTTGTGTTTTATTTCTCAACAGTTTTTGCTATATGGTGACCTGCCATTATGACTTTATCAATGTGGTCGACTCGTTTACATACTTATCAGGAGAACCGGCTAGCGAGTGCTCTGATTGGAAGAGCTTCCCCAGCAGATCCTATAGGAACCTTTGTCACAACAATGGAAAAATATTTCCCCCTGTATGTGATATCTTAATCATTTAGAATTAATTGATATTCGATCAAAGTTAATTATTCTCATCTTATTTTTAGGATCTTACATGAAAAAAAGAAATGGAATTTGTGATACTTATTTTAATTAAATTTAACGATTTTTGTTTTGAATGTAGAAGAAAGGAATATAGTTTTTACTGTGGAGTGGATTTCATTTAAATATAAATTCTGTTCATTGGCCGAGTTTTTTTAAATAAATGGAAAATCGTTTATATAAAATTAGCTTAAATAAAAGACTACATAAAATTCGAAACAAAAATGCCTTTGATATCGGTTAAATCTGATGTATTCTAAATGACAATTATTACAAATAAAATTTTTATAAATATTGTTATGATTTAAATTTTTTTTTACAATTTTATTTGTTATTCAAAATTCTCTACAAAAAGTAAAATGACCTCTCTGTTGCTGATCTTTCTCTTGTTGCACCTGAGCAATGCCTACAACTATTGCAACAATGATACACATTATTGCAACGCAAACGGAATGAAGCACTTTGTATGTCAGCTGGATGAGGAGCTGGTAAGTGCATGAATTTTCTATTTAGTTTTCTCTATCATTTTCCCAGCAGCATCCGCTACATGACAAGGCCAAGTTCGTGGGACTTGTACCAGATACCATAAAATTGCGAAATACCATTTTAAACTATCACAATTCATATCGGAATAAACTAGCCGGGGGCTCGTTGATGACGAATAACAACAAGACCTTCAAATCGGCTTCTCGAATGCGGGAACTTATCTGGGATGAGGAACTCGCTTACACGGCGCGTTTACACGCATCAACTGTCTCGTTCAAGCATTCCATATGTCGTTCCCTCCAGCGATTTCCATATGCCGGGGAATGTTTGGGTTTGGTATTTGCCAGTCGGGAGCGACGTCACATTTCTGATATTCTAGATCTTACACTTCAGGCTATGTTCGAGGAATATCTAAAGGCTGAAGATCCCAATGAACTGATGAACGGGTTTGATGCCATCAAGTAAGTGTACTTACATTTATGCTATGAAATTCGGAATTAACCTTAATCTGTACATATATTCTTCCGCTTTAAGGCACTATCAATTGGGTCACTTTAGTGTCCTCGTTAGTGATCGTGTTTCACGAGTGGGCTGTGCCATAGCTGCTGCCACCAAGTGCGAGAAGGAGTCTAAAGAGGGGTCCGTGTATTCTAAACCTAAATCTTCTACCTATAACTGATTTTTTTTATTCAGTTATTGTCATTTTCTGACCTGTCATTATGATTTTACAAATTTGGCCAGCTCTTATATCTATAAAGCGGGTGAATCGGCCAGTAAGTGCAATACTTGGAAGACATCCCCAAGCGGAGACCACACGAATCTTTGCAAAAATTCGGGTGAAATATTTTCCGAGGTAATGAACAAAAATATTAGAATCATAGTAACTACATCTCTCCGTCTGCAAGAGTATTTAGACTTTGGCTATTATAAATAATTGTTTTTTTGGTTACTTTCAGAATAATGACGATGATAACGATAATAAACTCCGAGGTAGTGTTTTGTCGTAGTATGTATATGTAATATGCAATAGTAATTTATATGATACATATATTTGGTTTCGTTTCCTTTCACAAAACTAATAAAATCCATGGCGTGCGATAACATGTCGTTGATGTTTTATGTATATATCTTTAATTATATTTATGTATAATGTTTTGAATTTATAATTTCGTCTAGTTCGATTGATACATAAGCAAAATATTTACTAATCAATATCAACTAACGGCTAACAGACTTAGTCGGTTTTTCTTTTACATTTACGATTTCTATAAAACAAATACATACTCGATACATTATGTTAAATAACTGCGTGAGTACTAGGCCAGTTCTATTTCTGAGATGCGAATGAAACCCGCTTGCTTAGACAGTATGGAACATACATACATATACTTTATAGTTAGGGTCGTGCTTAGGATTAGGATTTCAACAGAGTAATCAAACCATAGTCGAAATATGAAATATCTGGTAATATCATATATATTCTTCATGAAAAAAATCAAAAATCAGACTAATTACTTTCTGTTTCGTTTTTCTAAAAATATCAGCAATATTCATAATAAAAGTTAACTTTGTATCGCCATTAATGGGGCCTAGACTTTTCTAATACGATCTAGTATTTTGTTCCATTTCCCAGCACAAAAGTGCTCACTGTCCTCATTGTCAATTTGCTTAAACTATTGTTAAGATTCTTTAGATAGTACGTGTTCCAAGGACACACAAATGTCTCTTTCTTCTAATTCTTTTTCCCGACTTTGCCAGACCTATATTTATAATTTTATATTTTCTTTATCTTATAGAAAAATACATACAAATTTAATTTTCGATATTTCAATATTTCATATTAATTTGACAATTTGTTAAATTTTATGCAATTTTTTCGTGAGAAGCTCGCATTTTAAATGGGGTTTACAATTAGTTTGATTTAGGGGAAAGTTGATGATAGTTTCTTAAGATCAACTACAAATCAAATCAAGAAGATTTTTTTATGAAAATAGAACACATTTAAGGATATTGAAAATTTTCATATGCAAGGTGGGCTTATTTATAAAATCTCAATCTTATTTACTTTTTTAAGTGAGTTCCCAAAAATGTTCTTGAAAAATGCAATTGGTTCGAGATCCGATGCAAACCTGCTTAAAAATGTGACTCATACGTGTACACGGGTGTACGATACCTTGATTTTAAGTTATCATTTCATTCGTTACATTTCTTTACAATATTTAGTTACATTCCATTCGTTTCTTGCCGTTTTTAAAGCCCATTTTAGCGGCTGTTTAATGCAATTTGTTATTAATCTAGGCTTCCATAGTGTCATCAAATATTTTGACCTATAATACGTAGTGCAAACATTATTTCTACTTCGCTTTTTGTGCAAGCAATTTGTGCAAATAACGTCGAAACACGATTATGTTAAATCTAATGCCAATCATTAAGAATTTCTTAATCCTAATTAGCATGTCATTTGGCTTTTCTAGAAAACATTTGCATTTACATATAACAATTGTTCAGCAATCTTTTCATACCCAAGACAAAAAAAATATACATATGTCAACAATATGTAGTTCCGAAATCCTTTACAATATCTGACACCCTGATCCATGCATTACCTCGCTGATGAACATGGGCGTGCCAGCTCCCAGTCCGCCATCCGTTTTCTGATGCTCGTTCTGCAAGAAGATCAAGAATTGTTTTTAAAATGTGTTATAAAAAAACTAAAATATCTGAAGATTAAAGAATATTTATGGTGAATGTGAAAAACGATTTTCTTATATAGGAAATCAGCTTCTTGAACCGAGCTTTTGGATATTTTATAGAACAGAAGTATCTATATTATGTGAATTTTTTTTGGAAAGATATAAAAATCTAGTGAAACGAAGAAAATTTAAAAGAGCGCAGGTAAATCATGGAAATAAATACTTTATACGAAAAAATCCGGCTAAAATCCGTGTCTAGTTAAGTTTGAGAAGAATGTTTAAGGTGATTAATTTTCAGCTTACATCATCGTAATCGCAATGGAAATAATGACTCTGACAGTCCATGCAGCGACAGCTTTCGGACATTTTGCATGTGATGCCCCACTGTTTGGCCAAATCCTTGTAGATCTCTTTAGATGTCTTGTTGCTCATCATTTCGGGGGTTAACAGGCAGTTCTGTTCCTGCTCCTGCTGTTGTTGCTGCAACTGTTGCCGGCGACCACGACGAGATCGAGAGGCAACCGAACCTGACAGCGAACTCGATGCACAACATGCCTCGTTGCAGTCCGTTCCCAATCCATTGGAGCAGCCAGCTGTGAAAGATGAATATGTTAATGATTAAAAAGAATCTATAAGAAACACGACTGACTTACATTCATTGCCATATCGATTCAGGAGGGGGTCATAAAAATTGTGACGTGCGGCATTGCTGGTGGAGGGTTCCTCGCCATCCTCCTCGGACTCATTGCCAATGTTTCCTGCCTGCTCGTTGCACTGTGTGCACTGATCATCGGTGCACGGTTGTTGTCCATCGTTGCCATCACTGCAGGTGGCGTAATCCTTGTCACGGGCGGAGGCCATTTCGGTTTCCAAGAGAAACTCGTTGAC
Organism: Drosophila neotestacea; assembly: GCA_035044365.1. Taxonomy (NCBI): domain Eukaryota; kingdom Metazoa; phylum Arthropoda; class Insecta; order Diptera; family Drosophilidae; genus Drosophila; species Drosophila neotestacea. The sequence continues at coordinate 2,941,737 of JAWNMD010000270.1, forward strand.
ACTCAACGTGCTCTCCTCGTTGTCACTATGCAGCTCCAGATCGGATGTGATGCCCTCGATGATGTGGTTTCTATGCGACTGTTCCACTTCCTCTTCCACTTGCTGGCCACCCTCGTTCTCGTTGTTGACGTGATTGTTGTTGTTGCTGGTGTTGTTGTTGTTATTGTTAATGTTGTTGGTGCGTCGTCGATTGCCGCAGTTGCCACTGTTGTTGTAATTCTGTTGGCAATCGGGATCGTTGCAAATATCGTTGCTATCGATGTCAATGTCAATATCAATATCGATGTCGCTATCGCTGTTACTGTTGCTATTCCTTCTGTCATTGAGGGTCATCTGCTCCAAAGCGGCGCTCAAATGAGCAGCGCTCTGCCGAGAGCTATTGGCCGAGCTGCGTCGACTGTTCTGATTGGGAGTGGCACTGTTCTCCGACGACAACTGCCTCTGTTGCTGTGAGAATCGTGTATTCTGTGAGTGTGTGTGTGAGAAGAGGAATCTAATTAACATTTTCCTTTCAATTGACCTTTGACATGTAACTTTACCTCTTCTAGCACGTACTCATAAGTGGGCGGCGGGGTTGTTGGCAAGTTGTTGCTATCCGTGGGAGGAGTTTCGTTGATGCACGGTGTGCGACTTGGATTAACATACCCTGTAAAATCATATATTGACTTTTTAGAATATCGAACATGCAAATTGCCTTGCAATTCAACTATTTTCCATATAAGGTTAAGCTAAATAAAGGAGATGGATGTAAGGGGAGGTTGCCCTAAGGGAGTGTTGTCATGCAAATCCTTTAACTTGCATACACTCATCATACTTATGTATGTGTATTCTCTTGCCTGAAAATGAACTAAAAACTAGATTTTACTTAAGCAAAGTGCAGAGAATTTGTTACTGAGAGATTTTTAGGGCAATAAAAAACAGAGAAGTTGAAACAATGGTATTTTTCAGCATTGGAATTGGAGCAGACAAATATGAAAGAATTGAATGGCTTAAGATGAACTACTTGTGAAAAATTTGAAGTAAAACTTTTGATAATAACGCATATTAAGGCTTTTAAATATATTCGACATTTAATTCTGGAATGGATGTCAGACTTGAAGCAATAGATAATAAAACATCAGGTATAGAATATTAAAATTTGCAAATGTGAAAAATTTCTTAAAAAATTTAAAATTAGGAACTGGAATGAGTTTAAATTTAAAACAAGAAATTTAAATTTTACAAAGTGTTATTAAAGTTATGTACAAACTGTCAAATATATGTTATTAAAAACGGATTAAAGAAAGGAACAGCAGGAATGGAAAAGTGGAATTGAAATTAACATTTTCAGCTCAAGATTTCTCTGAGTGTAGGCAAAGACAGAAAATGATTGCGATGTGTTTTTGGGTCATGCATTGTGCACCTTAAGACAAAAGGGGATTCCCCACATTGTTCAAACACAATTCAGACAGGCAACATAATGAGGCTCCGAGATGAAGCGAAGTCATGCAGTTAAAAGACACCAATTAGAAAAGGGAGTGTGTGTGTGTGTGGGTAAAGATTATGAATTATGTTAATGGTTATATCCTATCCTTACCCATACGCAAACTGTTGGTATTGATGCCAGCTTTATTTGGATTCGGGGGAAGCAACAACTTCCGTTCGCTCATCGAACCGAGACTGTTGCAATCAACTGAATCAATTGTTGAGCTGCTGGCACCAACGGCCTGTTGCTGTTGTTGTTGCTGTTGTTGGTGCTGCTGCTGTTGTTGTTGCTCCTGTTCCTGTTGTGTGCCCAAGAGTGCCTCATTCACAGTCGGATCCGGATCATGCTCTTGCGATGTGCTCGTGCTGCGTGAGCTGCCCATGCGAAACTTCAGCTTAAATGGTGCCATAGCGATAAATGGATCTTCCTTCAGATTCTATACTCCCAAAAAGGTGTAGTTATAGGCGTAAGGATTACTTCTGGAGTAGTTTTCTTAGATGAGCATTGGGCGCCGTTGGGTTTTTTGTTTTGGAATTTCTATATCAAGTTGGACAACATTGATGCAAGGAAAGTTGTTAAAAGATAGAGATAGGAATAGATACAAATACGTGTACATATATATAGAGAGAAAAAGAGAGATATAGAAAAAGTTAGCCAAAATACGATAGAATTTAATCTGTAGATACCACATGAATTACAATTTAAATAGTTGACACCTAATTTACTGAATTCATTTTAATTGCTTTAATTTATATTTGACTTATATATTTTGGGTACTTTGCAAATTTTCTTTTTATAGCATGCAAATTTATATAAAAAACAAAACTTTTTAAAGGATCTTATTTTATAGAATGTGTTTGTTTTAGTCTTACCTGTAAAACGCACAAAATGAGCTGCAAATAAATGTTATACAAATATTAATATTTTTTATTGCAACTTATTTTAGTTTTTAATTGATTAATTGACGAAATAAATTGCATGCTGCGAAGAACAAGTTACATTCACTTGGGCCTCGAATGATTAATGTGAATCGCAGTTATAAATACGCAAATTGACAGGCAATTCCGAAACGTTTTCACACACATTCAGAATCAGGACACGTGTCTTGGCTTTGTCTCGCGTTGGCCATTGTAAGTGGCACGTGCCACGCTGAGGCAGCCACATTGCTCATACGCCTCGTACAGCTGCACATAAGTTTATGTTTATTAATTGCCTGCGTTTTGAGCACAAAATATACATACTCACCCATACACACACACACACACCACGCACTCACACATGTCCTTGCCACACAAACACCTGTAATATTTATAGTTTTTTTTTCCTCAAAGCAGAATTTGGCGCGCACTTGCGCTGGTTTTTAAAGTAGGCTCCCTGCTCCTACACCTCGTTTCCACTACTTTCTCTACACACAAACACATCCTAGACGTGTTTGCCTTATTGTCATGCAGATTACACAAAAGCCACTTAACGCTTAGGGCTTATTACAAAGCTCTTGTGCTCTATGTGGACCTGGTTATTATTATGCTTATTGCCCCTGCCTTAGTCTAAAGAGTGTGAAAGAGGGAAAGGTAGAAAATGAGGGACCTGATTACCTTTGGTAGTTGAAAAGTTAAGCCTTAAGAATAGATTGCCATCTACTTATGTCATGCGATGTTCGGTGTATTAGTATTTAACTTTTAAGTCTTTTTATTTACAATTCCCAATTCCTTTTAGTTTTTATCTAAAAATGTTAATTATTTCCGCAAACTATTTTATTTAATTTAATTCATCGAATTGTTCTACGTTTTAGCGCTATTATTATTCAAAAGTTAATGTTTAATATTTATAATATTAAGATATGTTTTCTGTGAAATTTAAAATGTTGTACTTTTTAATAAGTGGCCAAATCTATAAAATAAGTCAGTAGATAAATATATATTTTTATTTATTTTTATTATTAATTTTATTATCCTATTCATATTCACAGTATTCATATTTATATTTTTATTCAGAGTTGCATATTTTTATAATCTTTTCTATATTTGCAGACAATAAATTCTAATTGGTATTGACTTAACAAACAGATTGCCCGAGTGTGTGTTTAACACACTTGAATTGATTGGATGCATGCAGAAATGATTTCAAATTCGTATTTGTTTGTTTGTATTCTCGTATGTACGACTATTTGTATACTCATAAGCCGCTCTCATCAGTACACCCAATCAATTCCTGAGCTTGTCATTCCGTATGGAAAGACCGTGCAACATAAACCCGTACTCAGGATACGCATTGATAAGCCCACGCATTGTCATTTGAATTGCTGATGGGGTTTCGTGTTTTGCCGCAATCGCAATCACTCTGGGGCACGTGAAAGTTCTTGATGCTCATCTGATTGGATGTTGCATCTGCCACAACTGATGGTTAAATTACAACGGATTTGCTTGTTGGCTTTGTTGAATGTTGCACTGACAAGTTGCACAACAGTGCAACAGTTTGTCCTTTTCCAGAATCCTCTATCCATGACTTGACCATGAGTTTTATTAGCAACTACTTTAGTGACATCTCTAAATTTAGTCTGACGGTTAACACGACTCTTGCAACCTTGCCTTGGACTGTGACTCTCTCGCTCTTTCCTTCTCTTAACTACCCCTTCCTCACTCTCTCTCTCTCTCTCTGTATCTCGATTTGGCTTCATTTATTAATACAACACATCAACTGGGTCACAACGGAGATACATATATATCATTCATAGACTGAATAGGAAAGTAGTTGATTAATATTGTAATGCGTCTATAGAGACTATGAGAATTCGCTTAAGCTGCAGTTTCAAGGCTATCATTTATCTAAAAATGTCCAATAGAGTTTTTTTCGTTAGCTAATTTGTACTAAATATATTTAGAAATTGGTCTCGAGTTAATAGGGTTCCGCTCTCTAAGTGAACGGCTTTTGTTAAAGTTTCATCAGCGAATTATCTATACATATAACTCATACGTAACAAACTATCAGTAAACAATTTCTCCTGAAAGTTCTGAAAAAATAGAATTTGAGTCTTAGCTTCAACTTCCAAGTATAACATATAAAAACGTTTGTACAGGTGTGATAATAAACTGAACCACATCATAAAACATTGTATCTACTTTGTGGCCCAAAAGAAATTGCAATTTATGTAAGTGTACTTTGTGGATTGACTTTAAAGTTGCGAGTTGCAGATAAATAAATGTCATAAAATCAAAATGATGATATTGGTCATAAAAAACTGAGTCAACTGTTGAATGCAATAAAAATGATGTGTTTGGCATATTTTAAATGCAAATGGAAATCGACTTGGAGTTGCCCCTGGGCCAAAGTAAATAAAGGCCTGGCCAGGTAAAGGAACCTTGACTATGGCAGGATAATTGTCCTGCTACGAGAAATTCATTTGTTTGCTTCTGATATCATTCCATTTTATTAAATAAATAGACAAGCAAGTGTACAGTGTCTCGGATAATGATGGAACGGCCGTCTGCCATGGCGTCATCAACAGGATAGCACAGGACAGCGCAGGAGGAAAGCAGAAGGTAGGTTCATGGTAGGGTGTCGCTTTGGGTAGGGTATAGCACATATTGAAGTAAAATTAACACGACGCAAAAAAGAGAAACCGCAATGGCCATAGGACAATGCCACGAAGACGAGCAAACAAATAATTTAATGCGTGGGGTGAGAGCTTAGGGTAATGGTTAGGGTGGGGTGGGGTAGTGACAGGGACAACATGGGTCTTGTCCCCTAGAAAACTGATATCTAATTGAGTAAACATCAAGTGAATGGCCATGAATTAGCCAGAGGCGCCAGCCACTGACATAAAGCTATCAATTTAGTTATTGTGTCATTCACCATTCACTATTCAACATTCAACATTCACATACTGATATTCACATTCACATACTCGTATCTCTTGTGGGTCTGCTTGTGTCCTGTGGGTTCAGTTACAGTTTCCATTGTCTGGCATTTTGAGAGCGGTATGAAAAATCGAAAAGCACACACATGACACAACCTTGACGCGAATGCAATTGTCCTGCAAATCTTGTATGCTTACCTCGCAACAGAAGTTGATGTTCTTAATCCTGCCTTAATGTTAACTAAGTTTACCAATTGTTTACAAAAAATGTAACTTGCAGTCGATTGCCTTAAACTCTTAACTATTGTTTTTCTTTTAGAATTTCTTTTCTTTAATTATATTGCGTATTACATTTTTTTCCTCGTTCTCACTGCGTTTACTCACTTAAAATCTTTTACGGACTGTGCAAAGTTTCGCTTGAACAGAAGCTTTTTATTATCCTGTCTCTCGCAGCCTTCGAGCTTTCATATCTGATGAGCTTCGCAAAAAGCTTGGCGCATGCGTTTTCCAAGTTTCCGGCATTTTCGAGCCAATGTTTTTCTTCGTTTCATGCTTCACACTTTCATTCCTTCTACTTCTTGCTTTGACAGTCAAATTCGCATGAATGAAACTAAATAAAAGCTTTTCTAATTTATTCAATCATTTAATGCATTTAAAAAGTTTAAGGCCATCTTTGCTTTCTCTCGTTTAGTTACCATACTAACAGTTTAAGACAGCTTTTTTTTTAAATTATGAGTTACTAGTTTAATAGAAAACTCCATACAAATGTGCAAATAAGATCATGGGTGTATTATGTTCTTTAAATGGGAAAAAGGACACTTTCAATATTAACAACAAGTGAAAATCCTCCACCGTATTCCTTATTTCTTAGAAGACTGATCTGCACTTTAATAAATCCGGTTGGCAGTATACTAAGCCATTCATTTGGGTTGAATATTACATTTTTTAGCCAATATACTCCTTTGGGAATCGGACACAAGCTTCCATTATTGAATTTGAAGTCCGTGTGTACGTTCGTAATAATAGAATTGTTAATGAAGCGTCCATAATATGTCTTTAAACCGGTACACACACCCATTTGCGGTAATTTTAATGCCATTGGTTTGAATTCTCCATTTCTCTGCGTATCAGAAAACAGATCCAATTGCAATACAACATCATCCTCCATATCTTCAACGAATTTCATGGTTCCATTGACACCTTGATCGCGTCCAACCAACCTCAGTGTAGGTATAATTAAATTTCCTGGAGTACTTATCACATCAATTTGAGTTGCGATGTAATCATATCTTGAATTCTATACTTTCATCAAATTACCTTTATTAGAAATGTTCTTTTGGGTTTCCACAGGATCTTACCTTGGCGAAGATATCCGTCGGAATCGAGAAAGAAATGATGACCAAAAAAATATCCCGGCGGAGGTGGTTCATGTTGGATTATTTTTTATCAACTGTTAAGATATCCAAGAACAACTTTCTATTTATACACTACAACTAAAATGATAAATATCTTTATAATTATGTGTCATTTATTAATGAGTTAAAATTGGATGACTGTAAAAACAAGAAACGCCCAAAGCGTGTATAGAACTTCATGATAATTTAAGCATGACTACAACAAACAAGTAAATTATTGGTGTTTATCATACAAAATATTATAAAACTAATTATTGTTTTTTACCCTAAACTACATAAACAACCGTTTAGTAGCTTAGACACCTGTAATATATAGAAGAGTTCTGTCGTTTCGTTCTAAATAAGTTTTTGATGAACGTGTCCTTAAAATTAACGCTCAAATGTTTCTAAAGAAACTGCTATTCTTGTTATTAAAATTTAAGAAGAAAGGTGACAAAATATGATATCATAAGATCCGCAGTGCTGACAAGAGAAGGATGGGTATGGTTTATGTTGTTTCGCAAGGCGCCAATTTTTGTCTCCGATTCGCTAGAACTTTTTTTTGTTTCCTTAGAATTAATTAGGTTTTGAATTTTCTAAATTTGTTTATATAAATTTATCTGATTTGTTTTAATTGGTTTAAGTTATTTTGATCTTAATTTTATTTAAACTTGCGCGCACATTTTGAGAAGAGTACCTCGATAGTATCGGAAGTGATTCGATACTTTGATGACAGAATCGTTTTGTGGCATTTTTAAATTATTTTATAATTGCATTAGTGTGCACACACCGATGTGACTTTTAAGCGGGAAACGATATAAAATGAGTCTTGAAATCGGCAATAGTTTTGGATTTACTTGCAGGGTAAGGAGTAAAATGTAAATATTTGGGTTCACTTTATTTAATAACTCTATTCTTGAAGGTATTAAAAAAACAATGTGAAAGTTCACAAGTAAGCCAATTGGCTGCTTACGGTCTTGTGGATCTACTCAAATGTTTGACGGCAATGGAAAAGGTAAGCAATTTAAAATAAATTTAAGTTTTATGTTTAAACTATAGCACTTTTATTATTCTAGCTTTTGATTGCCAAGTACTTTTGTCAATTGCCATTAAATGTTGGCAGCTTTCGTGTGCTGCGCCAACTGCAACATCAAAGAATTCTCACAGCCACCGAATATATTTGCAGGTAAGGTATAAAAACATAATACGTCTTATAACTGCGTTAATGAATTTATTACTTTTAGCTTAGAGGATGAAGAACAGCTGCAGTTAATATTAATTGAGTTTCTGGAAAATCAACATGATCTGCTGTGCAATCTATTTATTTCAGCTCAGTTTGGTGAGTGCTTTATATGGAAAACATCATGGCAAAGTGTTCATTCTATGGTCATTATTAGATTCATTAAATACTATTAGACTGAGTAAAATGCTGGAAAATACATTGCGGAATCTCTTTAGTGCGCTGGCTGAAAATCCCAAGATCAGCAATTTAAACTACGTGGAACCTTTAAGCAAATCCTTACCAGGTATATTGACTTTAACTGCATTATTTGGAGCCTATATCAATTTAACCTTATGTACAGATGAGGTGTTAACCAATGTATGTTTTCAAATGCATTTGAACATTTTGATGGAATTGTATGAGGTTGAAGATGTTAGTCTGGCCTTTCAACACTTTAGCACATGGATAAACGAGGGAGTCGATGAACTTACTTTTGTCAAGTGCATAACTGGAAAAGTATGCTCCTTAAATATACGACGGAACTTTCAATAACATTTCCTTTTTGCAGCTTCTTGTCAGACACCAACAAGAGGCGCTAAACTATCTATTTAAACTTTCTACAGCGACCAACTTTAAGCAATGGAAATATTATCTTATTTTGGTGCAGTCCATTGCCAGTTCCAGCAAAGCAGAAACAATCTCATTTATTAAAAGTATGATGTTCTTTACATTTCTTTGAGTAAGATTAATAAGTTTCGTTTTAGAATACCTTAAGAATCGTCTGCAACATGTGGCCAGTTTGGGTTGTCAGCTTTCCTTGTTGCATCTGCTTCTTACAGCTCGTGCTGCTGCGGCAACTACAATGAGTATACAACAGAATTTGGATAACTATGCCCAGTGGTATAAGCAAAACATTGGGGAAATGTCGTATTTGCTTGGCAACGAGCAATTTCAAGTGGTACTTAATATTTTGGATGACTCAGTACACTACGAACAGGAAATAGACTACATAGAAGTAAGACACATCTGTATGTTTCCTCTCGCACTGTAATTGTTATTACTTCTTCTTTAGATTCACGCAGCGATTGCCATTTCGCCAGGGGGAAAACTAGTGCAGGCCTATAAAAACAAATGCAAAGCGCACTTATCACGTCTTAAAGCTGCACGCAAATAGAAAATGGAATCAAATTTCACAAAACAAATATATTTACACACCTACAACCAACACAAGTAAGTCTATCTAAGTTATTTAAAGTTTTTGAGAACGCTCCTTGCCCGCCAGCGGTTTGTTTCGCTCATCCCAAAGGGTTACTCCATCACAGGCGCAGATTCTCTTAAAATTCTGTAGTATTCCAGCTGAGCGCGCTATAATGCCACATGCAATTCTAAAAGAAAACAAAAATAATAACAGCTGGACACGTCAATATCTTTAGCCATATTTACCTATCCCCCGAGTTGCCATCTATAAGACTCTGTGTGTTCCCACCGCGTCCCATGTCGTCAGCGTTGGCTGTAATTACAACTGATCTGCCAATGATATCCCACATTTCCAGGACGGGATCCACAAAGCGGAATGTTGCACGACCAGATTCATCGGCACGTATGTTGCCCAAATCGCCGGCATGTCTCTGGGATGCATTTGCTTCTGGACTGCCATGCGGCGATTTACGTGGATTATAATGGTCGCCAACAGATGCACAGCCCTCAGATACATCACCGCTTTCGTGTATATGAAAACCATGAAGTCCCGGCTGTAATCCATCCACTACACCATCCACAACAACGCCAGCCTTTTGTGTCGCAATTGTTGTAAAGCGTACTGCACCTTGGACAGGAGTCTTGTCAACCACACACCCAGTTGTATTGATAAGGGCAACTGCTGATTGACCACCAAATCCCGACAGCACAGCCTGGCGACCAGTGCTTTCGATTTTATCCTGTACTTCCGACCATGGCGCTGTTGTCTGAATAACCACACGTCCCTCTTTTGGATCTATCTCAATGTGACCCATGCCCTCCAGGGCGCGTTGTAGGCTGTCCACGCATTTCGTGTCATCTTTTCTTATTTTAACTGCAAACTCAATCTTTAAATCGCACTTAGTTACTGCAAACATTGTATATCAACATGGATTTTACCTGAATTGAGCTCATCGCATAGCATTAGTTGACAAAATGCGTAAAAATTACAAATATTTGTCGATAGGCAGTCATACACCGAATATATCGATAATTTGCATCGATACTTTGCAGCTTGCTGACTGATTTTCAGTGTGTATCGATGTTTCTATCGAAATTAATTTTGAAAAGAATGAATTTGCAAAAATTTAACAGCCAATATAAAAAATAAATATTCCATTATACGGAGACCACACCAATTTTTGGGAAAATGTGCAAACATTTTTAGAAGTTAACAAAACAAAAGCAATACGACTAGATTTCAATTTTAATCTAAAAAGGTATTCCAAATATAAAGTTTTGGCAGAGTTATAATAGTGACAATGATTTAGAGGCTCACATTTTAATTTTTTCCAGCAATTTCATTTATTTACCTATATTATTTATTGCAGCTTAAATTTATAGATACATATTTACAATTATGAAAATCTACTCGTTTCCTAAGTTATTTCCTAGTTATACTTTTTAAAATCACACATTTTTCATATCTCAATATGTGGCACACACAAATGTCAATTTGTGTGGCCCACAGAGTGGCACAGGAATACTGCAGCAACAGATTCACACTGTGTGCATTAGGGATCACTTTTGCTCATGCTACGCTATTTGGATTTGTGCAGCTCGCGAGGTCGACGGCGCCGACTCCAGTGGACTCGGGGTGACTGTGTTCACTTCGGTGGCATTTGGACCGGCATTTGCATTTGGAAGCGGATCATTCTCGGAGTATGGTGGTGCGGGCAATGCAGCAATACCAATTGAAGTGGTGGTTTCTATTGGCGGCGTTGGCAATGCAGCAGCTGCCGTTGGAGTTGTTAGATTGCACATGCGCATCACCTCATCATAACTGGGCAGATCCTTTTCGTCCTTCTCCAACTGCTCCCGAATACGAGCTGCCTCCTGACTGTTTGGCTCGATAAAGAATATATCCCCATATCGACTTTGTTGTCGCCCCAGCTCCACATTATTTTGACGGTCTGGAAAATACAATACAAAATCACAATTAGCATATTTGTTTTGTATATCATATGATTCATGTTGATATTAAAAAAATCTGTTTGAATACCGAGCCGAAGTTGTTGGCGTTGTCTTTGGCGATTTACCAACATGGATTGATGCATACGCTTTGCCAGCTATTGAAACGAAATAAATCATTATGATAATGCCATGACGACAAATACTCCGAGTAATCAGTATATAATTACGTATATCAGCTGGCTTATAACAATAATGGCGAAAAGGAAACCCAACCCCACAATTAAATTGGTTGTCAAAGTCATATTGCGATTCAGACTGAATTTCGATTCAATTGCCTTAGCTAAAAAACAGTTTTTCATCTAATAATAAAATCCAACAGTTCACAATACCGCGATTAGATAAACTCCCCGAACCCACAGTTGAACGTATTTTTGGCACACGTTACCATCATACCATTTAAATCACGATTTCGATTACAAATTTGATATCGGCTTCGATTGATTCCCCTTTGTGGGCGTTGGCAACGCGGCGCGCATAACTTTGCTAACGTTCGGTTCTCGATGCGCACATAAAAACAAATGATGGGCAGAAAGCAGAAAAAGAAAACAATCAACGCCAAATAAATGGCCATATGAAGGCCAAACTCTGTCCCGAAATTCATGCCAGAATCGGAATCGAAGTCGGGTTCAATTTAAAGTATTTCAATTGAAATTTAAGTCCGAAATGACGCCGCATTCTTTTAGAACGCCCGCAACATGCAACCGACCGTTGAAAACTAATCGAAGAGCCTATGTATATACACAATACTTATTGTTAGAGTAGAGGACCCATGTATGCGTCCCTAAATATGTACTACTCAATTGTAAATGTATTTTGTGGCACTTGTTTCGTTTTTAACGATAAGATTATATGTTTAGAGCCCCACGCAATACGATAAACGAAGTTGCTCAACTTAATACACATATGTATATAATAACACATATACGTATACTTGATATTTGATACAAGTATACGTATGTTTTTATGGCGGGCAAACGATACCGTTAATTTCAACACAGGGTTCAGTATGAGAAAAACCTTTCTGAGCCAAGTGTTAACATATTCACAACTTACACTGGTCTCTCGAGCCTCTTGGCGCTTGTGGCGCAGGGCAACAACATCGGATAATCCAAATAATCAAGCACTATCGAAAAGAAATATTTGAAACGGTATTATGATATAGGACGAGGAGTAGAGCTAAGTTTCCGATGAATGTTTACCTGCAGCACTATATATGCTGTAAAGCCAATGATCAGAAGTAAAACAAAGTAAAAAACGGGACCCACTTCCATATTGCTACAAGTTCTAAAGAAGACTAACTCAAGTAAGCTTATCAAAAAGCTTAATTAGCTAGCCGAGTGCCTTATCAGACGCACTTCAAGCCGTATGATACCTAAGTGTTCTGTCTAACCAATTGTCAAGATATAGACATACATATCTATGTACATACCACGAGATCGTTGCACTCGAATGTTCCGATTTCGATTCTGATTCTGATTCTCAGTCTCAGGTGGTTTTCCACAGCACCTGAACAGTATTATCCATATCAAATACTATGAAATAATTAGAAAGACATCAAAATGATCAAAGGTTAAAGATAACAAACAAATCTAGCAATTACCTGACATGACATATAGATAATTGGCATTATTATCAAAGCAAAGAAAAACAACACGAAATATGATGCAAAAAAGGACATCTTGAATAGAATGAAGCGTTTGGCTTGAAAGATTGGACAGAACTACGGCTAAAATGTTTTAACAGTGAATCAGAGAAAATCTTATCGGCTGTTTAACTTTTTGCAGCTGAATTAGCAAAGTTTTAAACCGAACAGCCGCTTATCAATAAACTAAGATTAGATTAGACTATCGAAGAATAAAGTGGGCAGTATATTGAACTGTTATCCTTTCGAGTGTTTTTCTACCTACCTTCCCGTTTACAAATAAGGATAACATAACGCACAAAACAGCCACAGAACACATAACATATAAGGCAACCAAAGATCAAGAGAAAAACACCACAGAGTATAACCGTTAACTTAAACATTATAACCAGCCAAAAAAAAAAAAACAAAGATTTCAATATCGATTACTCAATGTCAGACTTGATCGTGGTTCGGTAGCCAACTGTTCGAGTGCTCAGATTGTGTGCGAATTTGGGGACACTTATCAGCTTAGCCGATACTTGTTAGTTGATTTACCTCCGGTCAGGTGGATGCCTCCTATTTCATGCCAGTTCTACGCGTATTTCAAACACTCTCCGTGCTCTCTCTCGGTTTCTGATAGGAGCCCTGAATGCGACTGATAAGATAATATTTGCATCATTTGTTGGGCGTGTGTTGAAATGACGGCAAAGAAGGGAGGAGTGTAACACACAAGTGTAGACAGTCATAAATAAAAATGAGTATAAAAAGAGCATATAAATAATGGTATGAAGAAACGCACAAACTTGAAAGAAGTCAAGCCAAGTGCGGAAGCACTCAACACAATTGCAAATTAAATTAATTCAGTGTGTGTGAATTAATACTTGTTTTTTTATGTATAATGTGAGACACGAGCTCGTTAATTAGTTACACAATGAAATCTATTACTAACTTGGCCTAAACGAGCTACTTAGGCGCTCCACGAAACAATTGCACCACAAAAGCCATTTTTTCACATGTTTACTAAATTGGTAACTTGCTTTTCTGGGTTTCACAAGTTTCAATGCCAAAGCCAACGCTTCCTTAAGATATATATATACTGCGTAATTTTAATGTAAAGGTTTTCAATTTCATTCAAATTAGGTCACTCGGCAGAGCTTGTCTAAGTTGTGCCAATTCTATTGACACTAGGTCACTTGGGATCACTTAGGCACACTCGTTATTACGATACACACATATTTCGAAACACACCACAGATTACTTAGTTTCCCAATTCAATTTCGAGTTCCGATTTCGCTTCATTTACGCGTTAATTAATTTTTATACGACGTTGTCACTTTTTCTTAACGTTTCAATTTCATTTGTTTCAATAGATTTCTATAGATTTGGCACAATAGACCACTTAACTTAATCCAAACGTTTTTATATTCTTTTCACTTTGAATTCACCATGAGGGGGTTTTTGTTATCATATCGGGCAATCATTGTGATAAGGTTTAATGAATGGCGGAACAGAATTTTTAGTCGCCCTTTGCTCACCTGCGACTGAATCCGCAACCATACCGGGTGGATCGATGCGTATTTGTTGGAGAACCCGACGCTGATCACGACCACGCTGCAATTGGGATAAGGGAACTGGTTGATCGACAACAGATTTGTGCATGGCACACACAATACACAACTGCAAGGATCGGAAATTAGGGAATGTACGCGGAAATCTTCGGGAAAACAAAACTTACACGCACTAAAATACAAATAATGACAACCAAAATAAAATAAACAATATAAAGAGTGACGTCGACGGCCATTTTGATTAGATACGTTATTTTAAACTGAAGAAAAATTTGTATGGTTCCAAATTTAAGTTCGAACCATTCAAGATACTTTTTACAAATGGCAAATAAAAATGGAAGCGTTCGTTTAGCGATAAAAACCAAATTTAGTCTTATCTAATTGGTGTCTGATTACTAATATGGTATATATTTGTATTTGCCATGCCAGAGCCACATATTATCGACGAAGTTTTTAATTAGAATTGTAAAGCATTGAAGTTGGACTATAAACCCATTTCACAAACAATCCCAACTTATACGCACCCATCGAGGTGTTGTACCTTCCCATGTGATCCAAGGAAACGTTGTCGGAATCCTGCGAGCTATTATTTCGAATACTCTTGAAGCACAGCTATAGATATAGTAACTCAATCAGATGGGAATAGATTAATGCAAGTGTCTGAGTAACTTACGACTGTTAAAATTACAATCAATAGAAATATATAGAATAGATCTGTGAAATACATTATTGTGCGAGAAGTTAAGTTCGTTCGAACCGATTGAAGTGCAAATACTGACAAAAGAAATTGCAAAAAACTCTTGAGGAATAACAACTTCTATTGCCTTGGTGTGTTGACAAACTGTATTATTATTATTATTACCGTTATTAGTGTAATCACAAGGGGGGGTTATCTTATCGTTTAAGCGTTTAAATTGCCCGTGTTGAATTAGAAGCTTTACTCTCTTTAAATGTGGCGTGTGTTTGGAGAGCTTTCTCTTACCCTCAAGTGCCAGTCGCAACATCATTTCGCGTCGGATCAAGACCCTCCTGTTCCATCTTTCCAATTTTACTTTGACAAGCCAATAACACTCCTTGAGAGAGTGATAAATCGATTGAAGAATCCTTACTAATACCAAATACCAAATAATTCCTAAGCTTACCCGAATGATGAGAGCTACGGCGAGTCCAATTAGAATGCCACAGAACCAAAATTCCGTGTACATTTGAGAATATTAAGGCTTTGTAATTTTGACAGTTTAGCTAACTTTAAATATAGTATAAACATTTTCAAAACAAGAAAACGACTTGTAAAACTTGAGCTCCCTAGTTTAAAATCAAGAAGAGGACTCACCAGTCTCAGCTTGACTTTTGCCACACAGTTTCCAATATCGAAAAGGTCCGAGATAAGTCTTAAATGATTAAGGAACAAATGGTTACGGTTGGGAATTACCATAGAAAGGTAACTTACCCTCAGAAGCACTCCAAATATTATCAGAAATGATATGAAGTAATACAATTCCATAAGCTCCATAATTTAATTTTATTTTTTATAAAAGAGAGAAAGACGACGACGCGCTGACAGTTAAACAGACAACGAGTGAATGGAAATGAGCAGTCGGAACTGAAGCAAAAATCTGGGGTAACAGCGATTAAGATAAGCACAATGATTTGACTTTTACTGCAGTTTATTTAGAGGGACTATTTTTAGATGATATCACTTTATCTACGATTGTAGAGCTTACCATTTGAATCATCCGCACGAGTTACACACCTCAACTGAGGACGACCTTGTGCTGGCTCTGTGTTTGCCTCGATAACAGCTCTAACAACCAACTTTAAGAAACGTAAAATTCCTGAAGCGAAGTTACATGATATGGAGCATAATTATAGCTCACCCATAAAATAATAATTGTTACAATCAGAAGACCTGGTAAAAGTTCCCAATATTCCGAAGCCATTGCGGAAATCTAATCCAATATAAACAGATATCGACATGCTACAATGACAAGCTCATTGCGACTGCCAGATTACTATTATGGGCTGTATATTTTAGTTTTATCTAGACTATGTATATAGAGTATACAACTCTTTTTATAAGCTGATGACTCGTTAGTTTCGAAAGCTCCCTTATCTAATCAAGCGATTGCAAGACCAAAACAATCGGTCAAAGTTGAGGGAAGTCAACAAAAACTTTTCACTGATCGAAAAGCTTTTTCCTGATTTATTTAGCTTGTTCTTTGCTTAACTTAAAAGCTTACCATTAATAGCTTCCGTTGTGTTAGTAGCTGTATTAGTATTAGTCCGTTGTGTGGTATTGGTATTTGTGCGGTTCTTTGCCTTAGAAAAAGTTTTAACAACAATCTTTGGAAACGTTTAGTAACATAAAATTCTACTTGAAAAGTTGCATTTTAACTTACCCATGCAACAAATATTAATATTAATAAGAAAACGTAGAAAGCATTGAAATATTCATCGGCCATTTTAATTTGAAATTCAATCAAAACCGTAATCAACGACAAACTTCATTGACAGTTTTATAAAGACTGCTTGAATCTACCGGTTTATTTATTATCGACAGTTCTTTAACAACCACAAGGTTTGTTATCTAATCACCTCTCTCATATGTATGTGGTCAATCTATTTCCGATGATTTACCGCATTAATCGAAAAAACATATCGGAAATGGACCGATATTATCTCATTCTTTATCTAAAATAAAGATAAACTAAAATCTTATCTCTGATTTTGCACAAATAGTTAATCTATTACTCATCTGCTTATCTGTACAGCTTACCATTAGCAGCTTCCATTCTGTTAGTATTTGTATTAGTATTTGTATTTGTGTTAGTCCGTTGCGAGCGACTGCGATTTGGGCGGTTCTTCATTTTGGAATATGTTTTTATAACAATCTTTGAAAACGTTTAGATTCTTAATGAAAAAGTCCATTAAAGTCATTTTATTTTTAGCTCACCCATATAAGAAATATTACTATAAAGAAGACAACGTAAAAAGTATTCCAAACTTCATCGGCCATTTCAATTGAAAATCCGATCTAAAACGTAATCAACGACAAACTACGTTGACAACTTTATAAAGACTGAATAGGCTCTATAATCTATTGGTTCTTTTTTTATCTACAAGTTTTTTTTTCCCCTCTAGCAAGCTTTGTTATCTAATCAACTTTCACATACTATTTATATAGTCAATCAATGTATTATGTATTACCACAAAGGTAGAAACAATTGTAGGAAATCTCAAATGTCATCGGATAAGGACCAAAATATATTTTCTGATCTTTAAACTGGAGATAAGCTCCGACATTCCGTAGACAATTCATGAGTCATCTGCTTATCTGCAAAGCTTACCGTCACAATCTTCCGCTACGTTTCTCCTGGTACTTTGCGGTAGAATTTCATCTAAATCGCTCTTCGCCTTGCCGTAAGCTTGAATCATACACTTTGAATATGTAAAGTTGATCAATTTAATAATGCTATGTTCAGATGAGGTCACATTATTCTTACACAAATGAGAACGAGCATAACTATAACGACAAACGTTATTAGGCCGAATGTTTGAAAACCAACAGGTAAACCCATTTTCAAAATAAAATTCTTCGCTTAATTTGATGAAACGAACGACAAACTGTAGTGACAATCTTATAAAGACTGGATCTTTTAACGTCAGCTGGAAGGGATAACACCATCGCTATTAAAAGAATTAAATTAAGGCTACCAGACTCGTTATCTTATCAATTTCCACACCCACAGTTATCTTCTAGCCAACAATGACTCATTTTGTGATCATGTAAAATAGCTAAATATAACACATTAATTATATTATATTATTTATTTTTGCTTACAACACTGATAAAAATTGTGACTGTAGTGGCAACCATAAAAACAACGAGATCAAACAAAGATTTCATTCTAGAAAAAAAATCTTAACTTAAAGCTGGTTTGTTTTGTTCAAAATAAAATGCTTCGAAACTAATGTCGAACTAATGTCGAAACTAATGTCGAAGTCAAAAATAAATGAAACTGGACTATAAAATTGAACACCGACAAACTGCAGTAACAATCTTATGAAGCCTTACTTCTTCATATAATGCCAGCTTCCTGCTATCTCTTTGCTATGGGAATAATAAAATTATAGCTACCAGATACATTATCTTTATCACTCCCACACTCATTTAAAAAGCCATCCCATCTTCCATTGAGTGTCAGATAAAGAGCTCGACATAGAGTGGACTATTTCTTAAGTGTATAATTAAGCCAATTTTTGATTTGAAATACTAAGTGTCCTATAGTCGAGGGTGTCTTCTACTTTGGTTTATTATTTATAAATAAAAATATGAAAACAAGAAAGAACGCTCTAATCGAGAGTTTACTAGAACTTCTGCGGCCAGGCATTTAGATACCCTAACTCGTACTTACACACAAATACATAAATTTAAAAGCACACTAAAGCTCATACACAAAAGAACAAATTTATTGCAAGCTAATAAAGCAAAAGTGAATGGAATTGAGTCACATATGGAACCAAACAGGATCTTTTTACTCTAAAAAATTGCGAACGTTCCATAGATACTAGATAAATATAATTCATGAGTCAACTGTTTATCTATTAGGCTTACCGTTACAATCTTCCGTTACGTTTCTGCTGATGCATTGCACTAGAATTTCATCATAATGTCTCTTTGCCTTTATGTAAGCTTGAATAATACACTTTGATAGTGTAAAGTTGCTCAATTAAATTAATTAATAATTAACTAAATTGGTACTACATATGCTTACCCAAATTATAGTGATTGCGGCTAGCGTAGAGATGATAAAAATATCCAATTTTGGAAAAAAATTCATTTTTAAAAGTAATTTTTTTCTTAATCAAATAAAACCCAACCACGAGAACAAACTACATTGAGAATCTTATAAAGACTAACGCCAACTAAGTGTTATCTATTCTTTAAGAGCATAACAAAATCTATCAAACACTTTATCTTATCGTTTCCCACTCCCACACTTTTTTAAGCATCTACCCCAACTTGACTTGAATTAACTTACCCTGCACCCGAGGAGAACTCGATGTGTTGTCGGAATGAGCTATAACCTTTGAAATTGGAATCGGAATATTAATTAAAGGAATCGATTGCGCAAAAGAAATTCAACTTACACAGCCGACAAAACATACAACAAAAACAACAATCAGTACACTAAATAAAAGTACAGCAATCATGATTGACATGGAATCGATGTTCGCTGTTTGCACAAATAAAATCAACTAAAGCCAAAAAAATTTAGTGGAACTCTGACAATATTCTTTTATATACTTTTAATCACAAATGACGAATAATCTTATCAATTCAATTGTTAATTCTTAGCAAATTTAATTTTTCACTGACAACTTGAAATACTCTATAAAGGCGCAAATAAAGTATTAAATTGTCACACCAAAGAATATAAAATATAACTAATCAGTCAACATTCTCCTTGATATTTTGTTCAAAACACAGGGTCTCTTCAAGTCGTGCAGAATTCACTTTCACTTTACTTGACCGACGCCTTTCTTATCACGCATTTTAAAATCTACAATCAAAACAATTAATCACATTTATAGTTCAGACATGTTAGTAGAGATATTTTTAAACATAATTAAAAATAGGTTATTAAACGGTTAATCAATTAAAAACATGTCACAAATTTAGGTAGATCATTGATATTACAACTAGAGATATTTATTCTCAATTCACTTTTTCCGACAAAAGAAATTATATTACCAAATTCTGCTTACCATTATTTCTACGACGACTCGCGCTTACAAAGGCCAGGCTAACAATCTGCAAGAAAAGAATATTTATTATTTATAACAAGAAACATGTTTAATATTTGTATAATACCTTAGCAAACACACAGAATGCCAGGATCAAAAAAAATATGCAAATGTATAGACCAATTGCCATGTTTGGCCAACTTGGGCCGATCCTTTCCAGCGGCTATTGGGAATCGAACTAAACGCCTTCGATCGAATTGAATTATAAATAGAATCAATTTTTTATACGGAAACAAAAAAAGTAATTGCGATAAGCAAACAAACCAACACACACTGTATTATATCTTTGTCGTTTTAATCGTACAATGAGTGTCTTATCGGTTAAATTACTTATAACGAAATCCCCATCTCTGACAGCCCTAATTATTGAAGGGAGTTTTTAATTAAACGCAACTTTGTTGTACAATTGAAATAATCGTTGCAAAGGTCACAGTTTTGTTACCAACAAACAAAACTAACTTCAAGTTCAACAACTTGAAAACAATAAACTGACCCATTTAATAAGGCAAAAGCAATTACAGTGAGCTGCATAAATAATTATGGGGCAGCTACAAAATCTGAACTTGCTGAAATTGTAACACAAGCATGATGAATAATAACACTGGGAGATTTTGGGAGAGGCTTCAATTAGAGGGTAGCAGCAACGAACTGCAAACTACGTCCCCATTTGAAAAAAACAAAACCAAAAAAAAAACAATGGAATTTGTAACAAAATGCGAAATTTCTTGCATTTGCTTAGAAATCGTCAATGGGACGCACAGATTTATAGAGAGACACAGAGACAGACAGACGCCTTGAACTGTACTGGAATTAATTAGAGCGCATAGACATATAACTCAGCATTTCTTTTGTTGGCCACACCAATTGGCAACGCCTCACAATCTGCCGTTAAGCAGCGAGCCATGCCCAATCTGGAGGTGATATCAAGATATCAAGGGGACAAGAGGCACGCTTCACGCACCCAAACAACTCAACAAGTCGTTAAACAATGTACAGCTCTTGTGGCGTTGCAATTGATTTCAAATTGCACAACAATAACTGAATGATATTATGTATCACATTCAGGTATCCATAGCTTAAGGTAAATAGCCATAGTTGTACTTAAATGTAAAAAAAGTAAACCATTTTTATAAGCATAAAATAAATAAGATCGAAAGATCATAGATGAATCTGAAGGAGATCAGAGCGATAGACAACAAGTAGATAAGTAATATCTCAAGCAAAATCAGAGCTAGTTTTTAGGTAAACCAATAATCAGAATCGAATATGAGGTAGAACGAAGCTACATTATTTGTAGTTCAGATCAAAGATACTGGTTTATAATACATTATGGAGTACATATAATGCTTTATCAAAGGACAATCAAAGTTATATCAAAACTAGTTTATGTCTATATTATAGGCAGATCAGAAATAGATCATAGATAAATCATTTCCAGAGCATAGCTAAACTAAACCTATATCATGTCTAAAATATAACTAGATCACATTAAGATAAAAGACATTTATCAATTAGATAAAGTTATCAATGTTTTGTTCGCAGCTCTGTTTGGAACTGAACTTTACTTCCTTCCGCTCGAGTTGATCATTATGTGTGAGCTGCTCATGGTAAAATATTTGCATTTCTTTGTACGCCCCACCTTCCTCGTTCCCTTACCCCTGCCCCCGCCACCCCACCGATGACCAGTACCGTTCAAAGTCAAGTTCAAGCCATTTCCGTAAGCCCAAATAATGCACTGATTTTCATAGTCAAAAACATAATCTTGATAGCTCTTAAATGACTTTAAGAAAATGAGTTAAATATGGAGAGTGTAAGACTATAAGATACCCAGTACATTCGATTTAAACAACTGAGTATTAACTACGATTGTATATAATCTACCATAATCTACCTGTTGCTTTTAGTTATTTTTGTACTATTATACCCAATCGTTTGCATTCTTCTATTAGAGGGTATAATCAAAACTTACAAATCATGCGGCTCACAAGTTCCGGCTGTTGTTTTTATGGTCTTTAGCTCGCCCATTGTTAGACAATGTGAAATGAAAATCGCCACAAAACTTAGTGGGTGTGCTGTCAGTTAGAAGTACGAACGTATTTAATTATCAACATCAAATCAAACTCTCGACAAACAGACGGACCCAGCATATGTTCAGTGGAATGCGCACAAATTGGACTTCAAATTACTTAATCTAATGCTAACTATGCACACGTATGTGCCGCGGCTAATTTAATGAGCTGACAGCGCCCAGAACCTCCAGTTTTTAAGTTAATATTCGTATAATCAATTTCAATTCGCCACTCATCGAGTCAAACCTTGAACTTCCCCAAGATCTAATTAGAACGTTCACAGATTTCGAATTCAGTTAACTTGTGAGCTGTGACTTTCGCTTTTGATGCCATAATGCCAGCTGGGAACATAAAAACAACAAGCAATTAAATCATAATCGTAATTCTTGTGAAATACTCTCAAATCCACGTACTAACCCCGGTCCATCAAAAGGAAAGGCGCAGTCGAATGACATAACATTTACGCATTGTCTTTGTGAGCCAACTGGAGCATTAAGGCTAATTAGTTTATAAACAAAACACTGTTGAAAATTGACTCTCTCTCTGTCTTTCGCTATCTTTGTCTTTTTAGACCCAGTACTTTAAAAAAGTACAAATGGGTCTATTACGTTTGTGCAAATGTGCGTAACAGGTAGAAGGAGGCGTGGCAGACCCCATAAAGTATATATATTTTTGATCAGCATCAACAGCCGAGTCGATATAGCCATGTCCGTCTGTCTGTCCGTCTGTCCGTCCGTCCGTCTGTCCGTCTGTCCGTCTGTCCCTTTTTTGAACACCTATATCTCAGAGACTATAAGAGCTAGAGCTACCAAATTTGGCATGTACGTTCATCTGCATCTTGCATTAAACGAGTTTGTTTTAGATTTTGCCACGCCCCCCTCCGCCCACGTAAATTTGAAACAAAATTTCAAAGTCGAATAACGAAAGCTCCTTTAATGCTAGCGATATGATTTTTGACATACATGATAAACTCTATAGTCCAATCCTGTCCTGAAAGTTTTATCCGGATCGGATAATAAACGGATAGTATACGGCTGATCGAAATTTCGAAAATATGAACACCTAGATCTCAGAGACTATAACAGCTAGAGACATCAAATTTGGTATGTAGGTTCATATATATCTCCCATTGATCAAGTTTGTTTTAGATTTTTGCCACGCCCCCTCCGCTCCCGGAAATTGAAATACAAAATTTCGAAGTCGAACTGAAGAAGCCCCTTTAATGTTAGAGACTTCATTATTGGTATATATAATATACACTATGGTCCAAACCTGTCCAGAAAATTTCATTCCAATCGGATGATAAACACGGAAGTTATTCAACTAACAATGTTAAAGGCAAAAGGAAGAAGAAGAGACGTTAGCGACCTCTGTGTTTATTAACTTCGTAGTGGCGCCATCTATTGTTTGGTACGCATTATTGAAGAACAATCAATAGTGAACGGTTTGCACTCAAAAAGTACTGGGTCTCCTACTGTCGAGCTTGCTCCACTGTAGCTTACTGTATTTTTCTTTGCTTATTTTATGGTATTTCTTTTGAGTGTAAATAAGCTTTTAATGAGCAAATATTGTTTAAAGATTTGCTAATCTATTATAATAAAATGTTACAGCTGTATTTAATCATTCTTAAGCTTTTTCTTAAGAAAGTTAACAAGGTGCGAGCAGCTTAACAGATGTTAATTATTTGATATCAACACGCTGTTAACGTTCCTGATTAACTGTAAATATTTGCATTTTTATTTTTTATAATATCATTTTTTCATTCTTTATTTATTTTGTTAATTTGGTAAGTTAGAATATCTTTGAATATTCTAATTTTGAATGGAAAACAATTTCAGTTTAATAAATCAATAAATAACTACAAATAACTACAAAACTAAAAAACAATTATGTTACATACAAAAGCAGGTGTAAGTTCAACGTTTTATATACTTTTAAAGAGCATTTTAGATTCGCCTGATTGCAACGAAATCTCTTTCTTATGTTTGCGCTGTTATGGCCATAATTTCCAATTGAACCTGACCGTCTGAACGGCTGAAAACAGTTATGAGCCAAGCGCAGTCACTGTGTGACAATCAACAACAACTTCCTCAAAACAAGCCGACGTTTAGGCCAAGTCTTTTGACTTTAGCCAGTTGTTGCATTGTACTGGGGAAATATAGTATCGTATAATGGATAACGTTTTGCTTTTTTGTTTTTGTTTTGTATTTTTTTTTATTGTTTTTATGACTGTCATTATAGCATTTTGCCTGAAGAAACGGAATTGCGAATGAAATAGGCAAGTATGAATCAAGAGTTCAGTTTACTGTTTGAGTTTGCAGTTTGAGTTTTGTCAATGCATTCAAATGACTTTTGGCTTGAATATTTATTAATTATGTATGATAATTGAGGCAACAGGAGAAACAAAAATAAAAACAAAACCAAAACAAAAACAAGCTGGGAACTATTTTGATTGGCTTGCGTTGGGTGCAATTACAATTACAATTTGCTGAATCAAGTTGGGAATTTCGATGCGGTTGCCGCCCTGCGAAATCGACTCATTGTGCATGCGGGCCAAACAACTTTTATTTTAAATCCGAAATACACATAAAAATATATATACATATATATAAAAATAATGAAAATAAGCAATGAAAAGAAAAGCTAGCAAATTATGTGAACTTGTTATATCACCTGGCCAACAAGCTCAGCTGAGGCACACAACAGCTTAGAGAGACAGTCCAAAACCTAAGCTAACGTGGCTTCAAACACTTTTCAAAAGCTGCAACAAGTGCAACAACAAGTGCACTTTCTTTGCGTTACGCTTCTTTGCATAGCCTCGTGCATTGCCAAATAGTTTATAGCTTCATCTGTATCGGTATCTGTATCTGTACCTGTATCTGCAACTGCAGCTGTATCTGTATTTGTATCTGTATCTGCTGCGGTCAGTGTCCATGTCTAGACATTGAACGCAAATGAAATGCTTCAATGCTGCTGCTGCTGCTACTGCCGAAACAGTTTTATGTTGTCTATGCTTGAAGCTGCAATTTTTTCGAGGCAAGTGCAACGCCAAAAGTTCAACAGACGAAGCTGCTTCAGCTGTTTCCTCTTCCCTCCCCTCGACAGGCATTATAAATTAATTCATATTAGCAAAACAAATGCGATGCATCTCAGTGTATGTGTGTGTTTGTGTGTGTGTGTAGTATCTACACCCATGCCCACTGTATGTGTGTATGCATCTTTTAGCTTTTAGCATTTCATTAGCGTTGAGTTGTTGTGCAGGTTTCGCGGTCTGTGGGAGCATCGTTGAAAAAACCGGCGCAAAATTATATTCAAGCTAAAATAAAAATAACAATTACAACAACAACTAGCAAAACACCAGCTAAAACAACAATATGCAAATGCAACTATATATATTGTATATGTATTATATGTACACATAAAAGTCGCGTCGCATCTTATATGAAGGCTGAGAAAATCAACAGCTCAAATGTTAATTACGAGAATATCATTTTCTAACTAGCCAAGTCGATTGCATTTACTCGTACTCGTACTATAGATAAAGTATCTGATGGATGCAAATCTGTAGCTGTTGCAAATGCCGCCTCAAATATTCGTATAACTTTGCCAAAAATCGGTTTGCTCTTGGCCTGCATTGCGTATGCGTAATACGAAAGATAAGATATATTCACACAAGATTTTCAAAGAACAAATTCCAAAGATTAAATAATGTGTGGTAATTATTTACAGGTTAAGTTATTTGCAAATGGGAAATGAACAAAATGACGGAAGTGAAGATAAAAACTTTTAAAAAATGATAAATTATTACAAAGGGAAAATATGTGTAAGTACAGTATAAAAAAGGTACATAAATAGTGTAATTTTAACTTCTTAAGTCAGGCAAATTGAAAATGGATAAACTTACGTACTAGCAAATTTTTATAATACATTTATTATACAAATAAACTAAAATAAATATGTATACTTTTATATTTTCTACAGAAAATATAAAGAAAAGGAACAGATTCTAATAGAGTATAGAATAGTTAATAAGTCTAGCTAACATCCGGAAATAAAATAGAATAATTGGTAGACAAGTTTACAAAGCTCCATTGATTCGCCAATTAATATTGTATATCTTTGTTTTGTAGTATCAGATTTAATTATTAATTTATAATTTTATTTAGAATGCTTAATCGTTTCTTGCTGCCTGCAATTAGTCGACATAAAATAAATAAAGAAAAAAATGCATAAACAAATTCTAGAGCATAGATTAAGACTAAATGTTTTACAAATTTGCACAAATTTATGAGGTATGAAAAACAAATGTATCTATTAATTTTAATATGACATCATTTTCCACAGTATATATCATAAAAAAAGAATCTTAAATAATAGTAAAACATTAATAATGACAGCAAAACAAAAAATAAAAGCACTCAAAAGGCAAAGAGTTTTGAGTCAGACGACAGTTAACTTAAACGTCAGAGCGTGTCTAAGAGCATGGCTGAAGAGAAACAAAGCAGAAACCAAGCCCAATGTTAAAGCCAACTTGCCACTTGCCACTCGCCACTCGACAAGCTCTTTGTGTGTGGAGCGTGAAAAGCAAACGTCGACGTCGCTTTGGTATAAAACATAAACACGCTGAAGAAAGTCATTCATTTAGTTGTTTGAGCTGGCGCGAACCGTTAGTCCCCCAGCCCAGAGTAGTAGCATTAGTGGCATTTAAGCAGTGCAACATTTGAGCCAACATTTCTGTAGGGTATCTCGAACAGCAAAAGTTTATAAGTGAAAACAAATAAAGGCAAGAAAAGACTTGTTGTTGTGCAGAGTGTTTAAAAAAAAAACAAGAGTGTTTGTGTGTTCAACACGTTCTAAACTAAAAACAATACAATTGGATATACATAACTATATATAAATATATATAGCAGCAGCCGATCTGCAGTTTAACACAAAATGCAGTAAGTCAAATGTACAATGATTCATCCAGTTGCAGTAACAATAACAATTCGTGCAGCCTCCAGTTAATAATTAACGTTTTGTATTGTTCTTTTTCTTTATGGAGTGTAAAGAGGGAACTGCTTTGGGAAGGGAAGGGGGTAGGAGGCGCGGCAATGCCGCTGGGCTTAAGATTTGTGTCGCTTGGCAACCACAAAAGATTCTTTACAAACATTTCAAAACGTCGCCGTCCCATACGTAACTGTAACTGTCGAGACTTTTAGTTGGCGTGTCTATAAGCTGAGTGTATATCTGTGTGTGTGTGTGTGTGTGTGTGTGTGTGTATCTGTGTGTGTTGGCGTGGGAGTTTTGCTTTGTTTGTTTGTCTGCAACTGCTGCCTGTGGCGCTTCGAGCTGAATCTTTTGAACCGCTTTTGGTTGCCTTGGCTTATTACCTAATCGCATTGTCTGAATGTGCGCAAAAAAAATGGAAAAAAAAAGTTGGGAAAAAACTAAGTAAATACTTAAGCTGGAAAATGCGCTTACATTACTTACAATATTTCTTTGTGTCAATCAATAGCTTCAAAACTTTACGGCTGTCCAGCTGAGCAGCTGACTCATTGCCAGGCCATGGCCAGTGCAATAAGCGATAGTATTAGGCTTAAATGTTGCCAAACAGATCACAATCTGTCACATCACAAATTGCAACAGTTTTTTTTGTTTTGGCCAAGTTATGACAGTCCTTTCTAAAAGTAAAGGCGTATCAATTACGCGTATTATATAACCCAATTCGTTGCTAACTGCAATGAAATAGTATCGCACACTCACACATGCTGCGTATACGCAATATTTCAACACGTCGCGTTTGAAATTACAGTTAGGCAGGTACGCACAGCAATGCGCCAACATACCGCCCTGCCCCCGCCCAAAGACAAGGCGAGGCCGTCCTCTCTATATTTCTGCTCCCTCTCAATCAAGAGACATGCCAAATCGTAGTCAATTGTTATGACGATTAAATTGTTGTTATCGTTGTTGTTTTCGTTGTTGCTGGTGCTGTTTTTGGGGTGTGTGTTTAGTGCAATTTATAAATCGACGCCACATTTCAATTTGAGCTAAGATTCCCACTCCCACAGTCAAATCCCAGCCGAAGGTCATTCAAACTGTAACAATTTTTTTCTTGCCTTTTTTATGGTTTAAATTTTTTGGAATCTCGTGAAAGAAAATGTTGCACATAAAATTCATTGCCACGCAATTATCTGCAACCATCACATAATTCACATGGTTCCAAATCAACGGGTCCCAAACACATTAAACACAAATAGCGCAAGCACAGCGAAGCCACACTAAATGCACGCCCATTAACGTTGTTTAATTTGTTGTAATTGTAACACTGCAATGTAATTTATTTTCGAGTTTTCTATTTAGTTTTTTTTTTCTTTGCTTATTTTTAACAAGCTTAAGCTGGCATTGCTTACGAGCGTGTGTATAATTAACCGATAAAACGGAGAAAGAGACTTGAAGTACTCTTCACACTTGTGAATTGAATAGTTCAGGTGAAAACAAAAGACTTAGGCAACAAACTCTCAAGTGTGCTAAATGGCGCTGCTACAAATGATTCGCTTAGCTGCAGATAATCAACCAACTAGGCGTTAATATATATAGATTATGGTAGTTTTTAGCATATCTGATAAATCGCTTGATTATTTCATCTAAAACATAGGATTTAGGCAACAAACTCGGCTGTTATGAAAATTAGAGTAAACTTATAAGTTGACTTTATGGAATGTCATGCTGATAAATTATTTCTTTTATTAAAGCAGAAACAAATGACTTAGGCAACAAACTTGGCTGAAAGTAGACAGTTTAGGGAAATGCTTAACATTGCAGGAAATTCTTTTATTAAAGAAACTGCGCTGAGTACGAGAAACTAATTTCAATAATAGAAAAACTGTTTGAAAGCTAAGACTTAGGTTTTAGGTTTAAGCTGCATATAATACCTTGAGTAGTTTAACTGAAATCATAAGACTTGGGCAACAATTGTAAAAAGCAAATCTCTTAAAGAAATTCAAAGAATAAAATGAAATGTCTGCCAAAAGAGAATGGTAATATTTGGCCTTTTTACCATTTTGCACAAATCTTACCTTACTTAAAAATTGCACCACGAATACTCCACCTGTGTACTCCATTTAATTTGGAGCTACTTCTGTTTCATAAGCTAAAAACTAGTCTTATGTCATCCCCGCCTAACACAGCACACCCAACATTTAAGGAAATCAAAGCAAAGTCAGCTTTTAGACGAAAACAAAAATGATATTTAAAAAAAAATAGAAAAATGCAAGAAACTCTGTCAAGAAATGAAAACACACACAGATATTGAATGTGCATGTGTTTGAAATGAAACCACTTTTCCTTCAGCTGTGTTTAAGTGCACCAGTTGCAGCTGGAGACAAGAGACAACAGACAAGGAGACAAGGAGACAGGCAAAAGCCATATCTACGTCCAAAACAAAATCAACATCAACGCATCGCATTTCTTGGCCGACCAAGTGATGTAATGTGGCGACCGATGAACACATGGTTATAGCTGGTTTTTGGCCAACAGGCGCAGAGAAAGAAAGAGATTGAGAGGTGCAATGAATGTTCCATTTATGGCAGACACTTTGTGGCCACATTGTGTGGCATGCAACGCATGATTACGAGTATATATAGAGCACTAGGAAACGTTTTTGTGAATTCGATTTCGGCTGCTAACCCAATTTCAACAAATTGATGACTTGAGCTAATGACTTAACCAGTTGCCAGGTGGTGTCACTTAACACTAGATGGCCTCAGGATTATGGATGATCGCAATCAAACGGTAGCCAAAGCCATTGACAATGCAACAAGAGGTTGTTGTGTTTATGCCTGTTGTTTGGCCACAAGTACTTGGCTCACTTGAAAGTTCAAAGGTGGCCAACAAATTTGGCCAAAGGCCAGACAGACACTTAGACAGGCTGACAAATTGCCAGAAAGAATGGCTAAAACAAATCGCCATAACCATTTGTTGTGGATGTGTGGGCATGGGCATTACATAAGCATTTGGTTTATTAACGTGCCTTAATTAGCGCTGCCTTACTGCTATTGAATCACCATTAACAAGTACCTCACTCCCTTCCTTTACCATCACTCACCTCTCTATCTAGACCCACTTGAGTCTGACACTTGCGTTTGCAAACGAAAGTAAAAGTTTGACGTGGATTTGCTTTTGCTCCAGCTGCTATTATTATTCATAATATTGGTAACAGTTTTGCTTTCCACGTAAAGGCCGCAATTAAATGCAATTGTGGCACGTAACATTGGCCAAGCTGACCGTATATTCAATTACTCGAATGTACTCGAATGTACATTCCCTACAGTTCAGTCGCATTCCATTTGTATGGATGTGGATGTGGATGCGTATGTGCCACAATTGACATTCAAGCTAACTGGCCAAGTGTGGCTTTAACTAAATGGCGCTCAAATTGAACCCACTGCAAGTGGCACATCTTCATTTTATACACTTTCCCAAGTGGCTATAGCTTATCTCCAAGTAAACTTATATTAGCTAAAAGATGTAGGTTACTTAAATGGTTTCGAAGATTTGTAACACTGAGAGTTATCTATGAATTGTTTGATTGCTATATACATATAATTCTCATGTGCCTTAGTTAATTATAATAAACGGTTTATAAAAAGAATATAAATCCCTATAGTTAGAGCTGAGATTATAATTGTTATAACATCCAATGAGACGCAAATCGTTTTATGTTAATTATTTGTCAAAAGCCTAAAAAATAAATAAAAGAATTTTAAACTATCGAATAGTTTTGCGATTCTTTAAGTAGTATTTAAAAAATTTACTTCATTCAGGCTTATATTATCTTAAATCTTAAAACTTAATTAAAAAGAAATCTTGGCCATATTTCGGTTAAGTACGGTTTAACTTAAGTTTAACCAAAAAAAATTTAAAAGGTAAATTGTCTAAGTTCTAAAAGGATTACCTTTCAATCACGCCCAAAATGTAATCATTAAAGCTCTTAATTTTAAAGACGTATACACACAACTGAAGTAAAGAAAATAAAAGTGTATTTTTTACGTCGTTTGCTTTGTTAACAACATTTTTGCACTGCGGTCGATTAACTGCACTTCTTAGCCAAAGCATACAACTGGCAGCTTCCAGCTTGCAGCTCCCAGCTGTGTCTCAGGCGTCTTGTCGTTACCTTATAACAAGTTTCTGGCTTCGTCTGGTCTTGGTCTTGCATAACTCTGTAGTCGCTGGGCTGGCGTTGTTGTTGGTCTTGTTGTTGCCTTCTTTGGCTGCAATTTGGCGGCATCTTCAGTTGTTGTTGTGGTTAGCTTTTGTTGTTTTTGTTGTTGTTGGTTGGCACAAAAGGTTCCCGCGTTTTGCGCATTGAAGTTGCCACAGCGAACAAAAAGTTTCCCATATCATAAAGTCTTAACTTATTGATGGCATGACTTGGCTAATCTGATTGCTATTGCCAATTTCTATTTCTATTTTCGTTTCACAGACGCAATCGATGCTTAGCCCTGCCACTAGTCCTCCTGGCCATCGGTCTGTGCGCCTGCGCACATGCTGCCGCCACAGGAGCACCCTCTCCCACAGCCACCACGGAGAAGCCTAAAGGATTCTCATCACGATCCCTTGATGTTAGCGCTGCCGGAGATTTGGATGATGACTTCGAGACGCAGGCTCAAACGCATTTGGCCTATCGGCAGCAGCAGCAGCAGCAACAGTTGCAGCAACAGCGTCAGCAGTATGAGTACAGTGAGGAGGATCAAGAGGAGGCGCCCCGACAGGTGTATCTCAATAGGAATGTAAAGCAGCAGAGCAACTATCTGAAGAAGAAGCCAGCTAGCGAAGAGAGCGAGGAGGAGGAAGAGGAAGTTGAGGAACCCGATCGTCTATCCACACTGCTCAGCAAATCCTCCTTCAGCTGCACGGATCGCAATTCTGGGTAAGTCGATAAAACGATCGTAATTTTTTCCTGAAATGTTCAGGACAGCTCCAACAACAGGACAACAGACTATAGTATATGTAATACTATGTGCCGAAACACAAGGGTCTAGCTTAAAAATTGCATTTGTCATTTAGCCTTTAGCCTTTTCATAACGAAATGTCTCTCTCTCACTTCAGTTACTATGCTGATGAGTCGCTCAGCTGTGAAGTCTTCCATTACTGCCAGGAGAGTCAGAAGCATTCATGGATCTGCCCCGAGGGCTTTACCTTCCATCAAATCCACTTGATTTGCATGCCCCCCTCACACGATAACATTTGCAAACAATCCTCCAAGTATCACATAGTCAACGATTATCTTTACAAGCCAATCAATCTGCAAGAGCATCAAAGCAAGCCTAATGTAACACTGCGTTACTCAGAACGTTACTTCCCAGAGAACTACTATGAACATGAGCGTTACGATGATGAAGAAGAGGAGGAGGAATTGCCAGCACCCAGACCACGCATCCAGCACCAGCCACAGCAACAGCAGCAACATCGTCAGGCGATTGCCTATCAGCCACAGCAACAGGTACAAGCTCAGCTACAGCATCAGCCCCAGGTGCGTGTGCAATACCAACAACAGCCTCAGGTTGTCACACAGATCAGACACCAGCAACCGCAGCCCCAGCCGACGACAATTGCCTATCGCAAGCCATTGCCGACGACAACGATTCAACCACAAATCCAGCCACAGTTGCAATTGCATCAGCTGCACCATCAGCCGCAGCAAAGGCCGCAAACACTTGCGCCCACTGTGACTCCAGCGCCATATCGCTTCTTCACAGCCGCACCACCGCAACTCCAGCATTTGCATCAGCAGCAGGTCTATCGTACGCCCGAGGAAATCAACATATCGTTGCAACAACGTCGGCCGCAAGTCTTTATTGCCACCTCAACACCACGTTACTACGAGGATGAATATCTGTACGAGCGAAGGAAGTAAATGTGCCCCACCACGTTGTGGCATTCATTGTAAACAGTCTTGTCGTTCCACGCCTTGTACATGAAGCTCCAGAGATGGAGTTAACTTAGCTTTAAGCTGTGCCCATCTGTCACTACACTTGTATATGCTATAACACTTATATAGTCCCAAAATTTAGCGCGAGTTTTTATGTACCTTATTCGTAATATTTAATGTCCTGCTAGAAGAATCCGCCTTCTAACTCATTTCGTTAATAAAGAAGCAACATTAAGTTTAAAACCTCTTGATTTACTGTATATCAATCTCCATATACTGATCATCATTGGATAAATGCATCGATTGACTCTTAGTATCCTCTTCCACCACGTAGTTGGGTCCAATGAGACAATTGTTGAGCACTGATCCGCTCTTTACATGCGCCCGATGCCCAATGATGCAGTTATTGATGTTGCAACCCTCTTCCACAATAGCATTGGACATGATAATCGAGTTGGTTACAATATTCTTCGGATTCACAATGCTATTCGAGCCAAAGACGCTGAAGTTTAACGAGGTTTTCTCCGACAACTTTGCATTATCGGCCACAATGATTTCCTTGGTCTGCGTTGATTTCACCACAGCTCCAGGCGCAATCAGTGGATGTGCCTCGCCACATAGATCGTTCCAAATCCCAGCCAGCTTTCTGTTGATGGCCAGAAAGCTAAGCGTAGTATTCACACGCACACCGATGACATCCAGAGGAGCCTGTACCGCAAAACAACGTACAACGTCGCCGTGGTAAGGAACATGCGTGAGTGATTGATTGAAAAGGGAAGCCTGTGTCAGCTTTTGATCCATCACAGTGTGTGTCACGTACTAAGGATCAAATAAATCATTTATGACCATAGTTAAAGGTTTATAAATATTATATACTTACATGCAAAATGTTATCGTCATGCTTTGTAGTTACATTCAAATCGGAAGTCGTATCTGGCATTGTTTTGGGCGTGCGCCTGTAATGTTGTTTCTTAATAAGATGAGGTAGGAACTCTCCTTTAAATGTTGAGATGTTTTCTTTCTGCAAGGAATACATTATGCTTGGAAATTTTATAGATCACTTTAAGCTTGGCTTACCCTGTGCAAATAGTCGATCACCCACTTTTTCATCACATAGATATGAGCATCCATAAGTCGGCCATATACATCAAGTTGTCCTCTGTTCTTGAGCAAATAACGATGTAGATTTAACGTGTCTTCACAATCGCTGGCGGCAAAGACAAATGCCAAACGTTGTGTGGCCGGATGAACGCCAATCATGTCACGTTCAGGCTTATGTTTTGTCTTGGGACCGGGCATTACCACATCCGATTCAAAGCCACTTTTAAACAGCAACAGCGCCAGAGAAGCGTCATCGGCGCGGAACTTGTTGATCAGTGGGTACAAGCTTACATTACTGACTATGTCACAGCTCACAACCAAGAAGTCTGATTTGATCCTAAAAAGAGTAGTTGTTCAGATCATGCCTGTAAAGATGTTATAGCTCTAGGAAACTCACTTATCGTAGATATAGCGTAAACTGTCTGCAGTTCCAAAATCGCTATCGTTAGGAATTGTGGCATAGTCGATTTTGACTTTGAGTGGCGTCCTTTCCAATGCCTGTTGGATCTCTAGCTTATCCTGCTCCAGTACAACAACTATCACCTCTAGATTAAGATAGCAGGGCTTAAATCGACTCAAATTGATGTAATTACTTAGTTTACCTGTGAAATTATGCCTGCTTAACATATTGAGCGGATACCAGATAAGAGGATAGGGCCCCACGGGCAGCAGACATTTGGGTGCATCGCCCAATACTTCGGGTAGGCGTGTGCCACGCCCAGCAGCCAAAACTACAGCTTGAAATTCGCAACTGGTCATTTTTTAGTAATAATAATATATTTTAGCTTCCAAGACGCGTGGACAACAACGACGCACACAGCTGATTGCTGATTTGCGAACGTTTGCCAACACAGTGCAGAGCATAACACACAGCTGATTAAACAGCTGCCAGCATTAGCCAACACTAGAGTGAATGAGCCCATATGTTTATGTCACATGACTGCACTTGCATTGTTTTTGCAATTGTATAAATTTTAGTCAGATGACCAATTTTTTCTCAGATTTCTTTAATTTTATGCGCCTTTTCAGCCGAATTACAACAATCGTAATATTCTATTGAACAACAAAGACTTTAATGCATGATTTGAGCGCTACATAACTACAAAATGGAATACGTACATTTTCTTCTTATTGGAATTAAACTATATACTGTTAAGCTTACAAAGTTTGCCAGTAGCTACATTATGCTATTAGTTTTTGTTTTTCTTTTTTTTTTGCGGTTTAAAATGGAACAGAACAAATATTTTGTAACAATAATATATTGCTGGAATACACAGACTGGTAATACTTAGAAGAGCACGTCATCGTCGCCTTCATCGAGTATATTTGCCTGCGCACGCACATCTATGCCCTCTTTAAGAAGTTTTGCCTTCCTAGCATCTGCCTTGGCACGAGCCTCACGCTTCTTGTCCTGAATCTTTTTCAAACGATAGAATTCCTCACGCTCCAGTTCGTCCAGTTCTGAGATGATGTAGGCCAGTGTGCGATCAATGCGTGGGATGATGACATGCTCGATGGCGTTCACACGACGATTGGTGATTTTGATGACCTCGTCCAGAGTGACGAATGAGGTTTGAAGCGAGGCCAACTCAACAAGCAGTTTGACAGCGCTCTGGTAGTTCTTCTTTAGTTTAGCCAACTGTTGACCACCCCGGGCCAAGCCAGCCAGTTCGTAAGTATCGCCACCATCTTGATAAGACTCAAAGACTGGGAGCGTGACACCAGCAACGTTGTCCTTCTTGGTGCGTATTTTAATTTGTGCCTTGGTCACGTTTTGTAGTACCACCTGATTGATATCACCGGACGTAAACTTGGCCTCGGCCAGTGAAAAGGCTGCTTCTTTCATAACATCACCCATTACAGTTTTGGTCTCAATGATTTTACCCAAGATCATACGGAATCGCATTTGCAATGCATCAGCTTTTTTCTTGAGTAGGCCGTGACCTTTTTGAGCGCCCGCCAGACGTGCCTTCATTAACATCTGGGCGCCACGCGACGGGAAAATCGGTAATCTTTCTTTGCCAGACATTTTTGGATTATTTTTTTTCAGGCTAATTACACGAATTTTCTAATGCGCACCACAAATTTTCAACACCCGTCGAAGAACACTGAAAAACTCCAACTGGACTGGATAAATGCAGTGTTGGCAAACTCACAATTAATAAAGTGCTGCATAACATAGGTAACTTATTAGTGTTGATAAATGTAAGCTTTGCATCGATCAGCTGTTTGAAGTCGATGTAAACAAATAGAATTCATTTTAAATTTCTGAATAATGCAAATTCTGCAGCG
The DNA here is from genome assembly GCA_035044365.1 of Drosophila neotestacea. Taxonomy (NCBI): domain Eukaryota; kingdom Metazoa; phylum Arthropoda; class Insecta; order Diptera; family Drosophilidae; genus Drosophila; species Drosophila neotestacea. The sequence goes on from JAWNMD010000270.1 coordinate 2,978,258, forward strand.
TTTGCGTTGTTGGTTCCCGCCAACTGCAATCAACAACTATATACGTAATTACGCAAAAAAACCGAAGCCCGCCATGACAAGCAGCAAACGCATGGTGCAACAGGAATTTCTGCATTATGTAAACCCTTATGCACGCATTAATGTTAGGTCTGACATATTCTTGAAAGTGGAACCCGCCGATGTCCATGTGCACACCAGTGGGGATGTTTTTATAGCCCAATTGCTAGGCGAAGCTGCACACAACTGCAACGCCAAACTGGATGTGAATGTTAGCGATGACGACAAGGTCGTAACTGTGCTGGTCACAAAGCTAACAGCCCAATGCGGACGTTCTAGATGCTATTTAAGGATTCCCGTGCGTGCTGAAGTCTACATCGATGGTGGAGCTAAAGTATTTGTAAATTCCATACAAGGCGAAGCACTGCAGGTCAAAGCAGCCGAAGGAATAACAACGAAGAATGTGCGCTCAACAAACATTTCACTATTTAGCGAAAATGGTGACATTGTGTGTGAGGGAACTTTGCTAGGCAAACGCACCGAAATCGAGACTCACAATGGTGTAAGATTTCTCTAATTATATCATATTTAATCCCTTTTAATTGCTATTTATCTACACAGAACATTGTGCTGGATAAGCTGCAGGGCGACAGCTTAAGGTGCTCCACAAAGGCGGGCAGTATCAGAACGGATTGTTGTTATGTGGAGAACTCCAAGTTTGAAACCAAAACCGGACAAATGGAACTGAAGAATGTCCACAAAACAAGCGAAGTACACATACACGAATCAGGAGATTTAAAAATGAGTGGGTTTATAGCAGCAACACCAAGTCAAGTTAAGTGTTCATTTTATGTCTTATAGCTGGCGTTCATGGAAACCTCAGAGTAAATTCCAAAGGCGGCAATATAAATTTGCAATTATCCGAGCTGATTGGTAAAAGTCAAATTGTTGCACAGAATCTCACCAACGAGGCTGTTATCTACATATCGGAAGCCATTGAAACCAACACCAATATTGAGGTAAAAGCTTCTCAGGTCAATCTGGACAGTGACTTGGAGCATGTCTCTCACGCGTTAAGCAACGATAAAAGCATATTCCAGCTAAAAAATGCTAATGACCATCATTTAGTCATCAGCAGCACAGGAGAGAATGGTGTTCGTCTAGGAAAACAGTCCTGGATGGATATAATGCGTCAAACAATAAAATTAGATGACAAATCTTAAGGCATTTTCAAGTGTTTCAATTACATGTGTCCAAAGAATCAACGAGAGATATTCGATTTATGTGTTCTATAATGTATGTATATAAGTTTATATTTATATATTGCGCTTCTAAGCAACAATATTCAGTCCTGTTATGAGTATTATTTGGCTTGGCCAGCTACATTGTTTAAAACCGCATTTAGACGCTGGTGCGCTCTCTGAAGCAGTGCATCTTCATCTTGATCTGCCTGCAATGCATTACGAAACAATTCCACTTTCATAACGTCAATCTCTTCAATATCCTTGATGATCACAGCAATATCCACCTGGGTCAGCATGTGACCCAGAAGACGCAATAGCTTAAAAGCATTTTCTTCATACTGTGAGCGAGGCTCATCTTCGTAAGCCTCAAAATCGTTTTCATCGTACTCGGCATAATTTTCAATGTGTTGTCTTAGAATAACCCACACACCGAGAAGATTGACAAAGGTACCCTTGTCATAAAAATATTTGAGACACTGCAATGAAATGTATTGTTTAGTAAGGATTAAAAGAGGAAGTAGGATAAACTTACGCTGCAAATGTGTGCCAAATCCTCGAGATATTCTTCCTGCCGTTCGCCTAGTGGCAGTAACTGCATGGGCTGTTGGAGGAATATTAAGATGCGGGTCAAACAGTACATAATGCTGGACGCATATGAATCCATGGATAGCTGCGCCTCCGGCAGTTGCACAAGAATGGTGCAAATGTTCAGGTAGGTTTGAATTACTTCTATCTCGCAACTTATTTTTGGTGAATTGGATTCCTCATCATCTCTGTCTTCATTTTCATTTTCGGCTGTCACGTGTTCACCAGCTTCTCCATCGATTTCATCTGCCTGCTTGGCGAGATCATCGCGCATGAGACGGACAAAGGCATTGTTAACGCCGTCACATAGTTCCTGCACTAGAAAAACTTCAGAAAAGGCCTTCAGCTTAAGGTCCGACTGGGCGTTCTCCTCCTCCACGAGGGCACAGCTGGCCAAGATAGCATTAATGGCTTTAAGTGCAGCTATAAGTAACTCATCACTCACAGACTGTTGCAAGATGAAGCCGAGATTCTTTGCCGAGCTGTCGCAGGCAGCAAAACAAATATACCAATCGATGGCCAGTTGCTCCTTGCCACTAATCACATGTGCCATCACATACTGATAAACGCGCATCAGCTGGAGCAGCATACAGGTGTCCATGCAGGTGCTCAGCTTGAGCAACATCTCAATCCACTCGGCATTAGCTGTTAACTGCTCCACGCACTCCACCTGAGCACACATGTTACCCAGGAGACCAATGAGAATCTCGTACAGTCGAACATCCTCACTTGTGGAAATGGCAGAAGCGATTAACTCGATGGCATCATTTTCTAGCAAGAATGCAACAACTTCTGGGGTCACAGAAATATCCCATAGTTTACACAAATCATCCTCCAGCTCCAACTCCAGGGCTGCCTCTTCCGGCTGCTGACTGAGTGTCATCAGCGTTTGTAGTATGAATTTCTTGCTATACATCGTGTTATCTACGGCATCAGCACGCATGCGCCTAATTAATTCTTTCTCATCAGCATCCACAGCATCCTCATTATTTTGAATTCCATGGGGTTGGGGTGAATTCGACTCCGACTTATTGGTATGGCTTTGGGCGCCATTTGACTCCGCATTGGTAACACCATTTGCTTTGTCTTCCGATTGAATTAATATATCATTATCATTACTTACTGCAGCTGCACCATTTTCTCTTTCAGAGCTGTCCACATCCTCTTTGGTCATCTTGTTTTTCAGGCGTCTGGAAAACACTGTTTGCCACAGTTGCCACACCTGGCGTTTTTGCGCCAAACTAGCTCTTTTTTTCCCGTTAGCGCACTGACACTTTGTATTCAGAATTCGGTTTTTTGTTACCTTTGATGATCTAATATTAAATAGGTTTACAAATTATTCAGCACTTAATATTTATAGTTTAAAAATTTACATTTCTTTTAACAAATGAAGAGATTCTTTCTTTTAGTGATGTATAAAAGCGCTGAAAATCTACTTGTTTTCACTGTGGCGCCATCCTTTGTCTTTTATTGGAACAAAAAACGTCACCTATGGTTAAGTTTTGAAAATATTTTCTGTCAGCAAGCTGGCAGCACTGCATTGGGACATATATTGCGTTTATTTTGAAAATTCTATATTTATTCTAAGCGTTTCCTTTTTATAAAAACATCAAGTAAATGAGAAATAGGAATATCAGATAATGTCGGCGCCTGCGGTGCTGCAACATTGTTGCGGTGCTGTGGAAATGTAGGCATCATGCGGGGATCACAAGCTGAAAACAAGATATTGTTAGCAATGATAATGTTATCAATTATTTTCACTTACGAAGGGGTGGCTCTGTGAAGTATTTACTGCTCAGGCAGTCGTCGGCAGTGGCTCTTCTGCTAGGATTGTAGTAAAATAATATGCTTAAAAGATTTCTTCCTGCTTGACCGAGCATGTGGAATTTGGTTTTCAAATTATTGTAAGGCTGTTGACTAAGCGAAAAGTTCTGCACGGCAGGCAACTCCTGGAAACCTGGCCAAATTGATTCAGAAGGCGCGCCAAGCAGATCAATTATCATATTGAGCTGCGCAATCTCTGAGTTGCCCGGTAGCAGCGGCTTCCCCTGCAATAGCTCGCCAAGAATGCAGCCAAAAGCCCACATATCCACAGCTGTGCTGTGAGTTCTTGCTCCGAGCAGCAACTCTGGAGCTCGATACCACAGCGTAACCATTTGAGGTGTCATGGGCTTTGCTGGTTGACCAGACAGTCGCGCCAGACCAAAGTCAGCTATTAAATAAACTATTTATTAATAATATATGCCAAGCAATAACTTGGAAACACTTGCCAACTTTAATACTGCCCTTGTCGGTCATGAGCAGATTGGAAACCTTCAGATCGCGGTGTATGATAAAGCGGGAATGCATGTACTTCAAAGCACGCAGCACTTGAAGGGTTATGCACTTGACCTCAGATTCGGTAAATGGCTGTGACATGTTGTCCAGGACCGATGCCAAGTCCTGTTCACAAAAATCCATTACTAAGAATATGCTATGGTGGTATTAGATACAACAATAATGGTTAATTGTTTGGATTTGTAGTACTATATGATTTAATTTACACTGACCTATCCAGGCTTTTGCCCACAACAACCTCCCGCAGCCTCACAATGTTCTCGTGCTGGCAACGCTTCAGTATCATTATTTCACGCAGTCCACTGACCGGCAAACCATCCTTTTCCTGATCCATGCGCACCCTTTTCAGGGCTACTATTTCGCCACTGCGTGTGTCGCGTGCTCGATCTGGAAATAAAAATGCTCCATCAATCTAAAGAATTACTTTAGTGAAATTCACACTCACAAACGATGCCATAGCTGCCTTCGCCCACGCGATTAAGCTTCTCAAACTCGGAAACGGGACGACAGCGTCCGTACTTCATGAAATCAAGATATATTTCAACATTCAAATCATTATCAATGCCGAAATCATTACTCTTTTATTTACTTACCACATTATGTTCCGGTATAGGCATGGGAGTACCGCTGTTCTTGAGGGATATGAGGAATCCCTTGCGCGTTATGGGCGCCTGGGGATCTGGCGCTGGATTGGAATCCACTTCATTTGATTTTGTTCCGCTGGACATTGTTGTTTTCTATTTATTTATTTATTTCACTTGACATCAGCGATTTGTCAGACTTCAATAATAATATAGTTCTACAAGTAGACAACTTTTGGTGGCGGCGCTAACAAACAAGAGATGGCGCATAATAGTTTTCTATAAAGGGCGCGCATTCAAAGATAAGAATTTGAAATTCTATCGAAAGCAAGCACAAAAATCGCAAACGTTTCAAACTAATTCATTAAAACATTAATTATGTAAAAATCAGCCTAAGTTTCATAATAGCAACTTGTTCGTGGAAAAAACAATGAGAGCGCAAAAACAAAAGTGTTTAGTAAAAAAATCACGATTTTATGAAAGTGAAATTGCGCCAGTTTAATCTTTAAAGAAATTTCGTTAGCATATTATCTCAAATGCATGCTCTAAGCATTAATAACACCGATGAACGCAGGGAATGTCTGTCATCTTCCATGTCTACGCATGTGTTAAAATCTTCGCGTAAAATCTTCGACTCTACTATCAATTATCACCCTGAACTTGAGGGGACCAACAACAAACATCTTTGCCGGTGGTATAAAAGTTGGAAGCCTCTTCGAGTGCATTATCAGTTCTGCAGCAGCTGTACAAGTGGTACAATAGTGAATATATATTATAAAAATAAAGGAATATACACACTCCTAACTCCAACAACGAATAAAACTTTTCAATAATGAATAAAACTACAATTTGGTATGCGGTCGTGCTGCTGTTAGTGTACTTTACATTGGTGTTCTGTGAGGAAACTCCGGAAAACACAGACACTCAGCTACTCTCTACGAACACAGATACGGAAACGGAAACTTTACTTAATGCTGGCCGAGATCTTTTGGAGTTCGAAGGACGCACACGTCGTCATCGCCATCATTTCTGGTGTAAGAGCTTTTCTGATATTAAGTTAATTTTTACTATGTAATTCGGGTAACTCAGCCATAACAATTAGCACTTTTCAATTTGATTTAATAAGCCTCACTCCCATTCTGAACAACTTATATTACGAGTATCTATTGAAGGTTTATGATTGTGGAAGTGCTAATCAGTACTTTCTTTCGAAACTTTCTTTTCCCCACAAATCTTAAGCCTCCCCCCAAAATGTATCTTTATCTTTCCTCAATTGGAACATCACGATTTGCACGTACCATTCAATAACAATTAATTAACACTTTTCACTTTCAATCGCTTTATATTCAACAATAATGAATTGTCGTAGATCACGTCCATAAATCTTTGGGATTGGGAACCTTTAGAATTTTGATCGTGTCGAGTGAAAGTGTTTGTTGTCTTTTAAGTTATCTAATCGAGTTTTTGTTATCATTGTAGATCGTCATCTGTGGCCTTTGGCGATTGCATATTGGATCAAGGTGAAAGTGGTTATCGTGTCCTTCTTTGTGGGCAGTGCTATTTATTTGGGATTCCGTTACCTTTGGCCACATGCCAAATGCAATCATGAGATCATTTTGGATCATCCGTAAGCAAAGCTATAATTATATATTATTCTATGTAATATTTACTTAATAAATTTCCTTTTAGTCCACCATCTTTCAGCCACGACCACATTCCCTACTCTTTGGAGCATCATGAGCATGAGCACGAACACTATGATTCTCCTTCTTACGATGCCAGTCCCTCTTTTGAGCCCTACTCTGGTTATTCCAGCTACTCATCCAACTCGGATATTGTGTCCGACTATCAAAGCGATCCCTCTGTTGGCCCATCTGGACCCACAGGACCTACGGGACCCACTGGACCCTCAAGCACTCGTCGTCGTGGCAAACGCAGCATTGAACATGAAATCGTTGATACTGCTGATGATGAAGTGCAGCAAGAGGAGCACGTTGAGATTGTTGATGAGGAAATCACAGAGAGTGTGGCTCGTCAACAGCCTGCTGAAGAGCAGTAAGCATCCGTAAATCTTTTAAGCATTCCATTTGTATCTACTTTGTTTCTGTTTTTTCTTAGAATTGCGGACTTTATGTTTGCCTTTTTGGGTCTCGATTCCAAGGCCTGTCGTCGTCGTTTTGTGTGTGAAATGGAGTTCCGTTCCAAGCTAAATCCATTGACGAGCATGGCTTTCCGAATTGTAGGTCGTGGTTTCTTTGAGAAATACACCAATTCCCAAAATCCCCAGTCCAGAGCTACCAATTTCTTTGAGTGCGCTACAGCAAATCCCGAGTGTGTGTTTATTGAGAACACCGAGCCGGAGATTGCACTAGAGACCAGTGATGCAACCACGTCCACTGAGCATGCCGAAAATACTCAAGAGGAGCCGGAGAGCACAGTCGAGGCTCAAAACGAGATCAATTTGAAGGCAGAGCGTCGTCATGCCAAGTTAAAACAACGTCGCGGAGATCGCAAATTAAGTTCCGTTGCCGAGCACATTCTGACACAGTAGAGGATGACAACTAGGATTGTATTTATTTATTTAATTATTTATTTTAGCTATAAGAGTGATGAATGAATCTACACACAAAATAAACTTGCCTCAGCTATTAAACAAAATAATCATAAAACTATTTGTTTGGGAAGGAAATGCAATAATACAATTGCTTAATCTTTAACTCAAAATGCACAAATCTCAAAACAAAACTGAAAACCGAATACCGATGATGACTAAATTGATGGATTTATTCTTAAATTTGACTAAATCTTTTTGACTTTTCTCTTTTTTATGGCGTTTATCTGATCAGCCATTTGTTCGATTTCCCGCTGATTTATGGGCTCGTTCTTCCTCACACTTGTCTTGCCCTTCTGCCTTTGAGCAATGTCTGCGACGAGATCGTTCACCTTGTCCCATACGAAAGTCAGAAAGGAGACGGCTAGATCCTGCTTGAAGAAGGCAATTGCTACCAGTGCAATGAGCACTAAAGCACCAATTGAATTCTGATTGAGATCAGCCTCGGTTGCACGCACTTCTGGATTAAATTCCAGTTTCACATAGACGGAGCATTTGTCGGCCACAAAACTAAACGAGGGCAGTTTGTAGGAGTATGTTTTATCTGACAGCGTCGACTGCAATTCTACTACATAGCTCTTTCCGTCGAGCGGAATACGTGGGAAATAAACCATAATGCCAGGATTAAAGCTTGCCTTGGGATTCAGCGGAGAGGCGACTTTTTGGGAGAATACAGGTGAATCGGAGGAACCACGTTTGTACATCACAATACGCAACGATTTGTAGAAATCATTGTGAGAAGCCACAATACGAGCCGTAATGTCCACAATTTTGATTGGATTGATGGCAATTAGATTGATATTGCGTACATCTTCATTCCCCACGGTGACAGTGTGACTGCCGGGTATGGAACGATGCACCTTATCATCATCCGTTACCACACGCACCAGGTAACTGCAACCAGGTTGAAGTCCACGAATCCTATACTGTCCACTGAGCTCGCTGGTTGCCTCCTCCTGTTGATGCTGACAACTCTCTGTGGCGATGGCCTGCACATTAACCTCCGCAAAGGGATCGCCATTGAGGGAGGTTATCGCTCCAAAGATCGAGTAAGCAAAGCGCTTGCCGCTGTAATATGGAAATACCATTAAAATAAAGAATACATTACACATAAGTAAGAACTCTTACACTTAGTAACGAGTAGAAAAATAACAAAAAATACTTACGTTAGCGTAACCTGTATGGTTTCACCATCCTTAATGTCGATCATTTTGGAATTGGGCTCAAATTTGTACTCCTTCATCATGGGTCGCAGGAAGTATTGCGATGGAGACAACGAATGGAAGTTGATAGCACCATTGTCACCTGTAACCAAGTTCTTGCGATAGCTTTCACCACCGCTTAAAGACAGTAAAACACCACTTAGTGGCTGTCCATCATCATCCTGCACAGTAACCTCAATCTCGCACAGTTTGTGGGCATTAAACGAATTTGACTGACGATTGTATTCACTGAATACATAAGATTCCTTCTCAGCCTTCAGCTCAAACTTCAGACTCTCATCGATGGGTCCAAACTTGAACTCGCCAGTGACCGAGGTGAGTGTATCAATAGCTCCATGCTCTGGGTGGTCGGGGAAACTTAGCGTTACCGTTGCCTCCTTAATAGCGGGCACCACTTTGCCACGAAGAATCAATCCACGTGTTGCAATAAAATTGAAAGCAATATCCACACAATCGCTAGCACCAACAACCTGTTGATGTTGTGGTGCAAACAGAAGAATATCGCTCAATGGAGTTATGTGCATGATTTCATCGGGTTTCAGATAGGTTTCATAGCGATAAGCGTATTTGCCATCAACCTTATGCGATTCAGCAATTGGAGTGATAATTTGCTTGCCATTTGTCTCCGTTTCCACTGCTAGCCTAAGAGAATCAGCATTTGGTTCTGTGGATAAAACACGCACTCCTGTTTTGTGTGCAATGGCATTAACAATCAACGTTTGCAGTTGGTCCGGCTCAGGTGTGATAAATTTACTAGGCAACGTATCATCGTAAATGTGACATCCCTCTAGCTTAAAGTCATAACTGCCATATTTAGACACGCAGAATGTGTTGACGCCTGATTGAATCTTTAGAGTTTCTGTGGGTGCCTTTAGCTCAGAAGGTCCTGTCACATGGGTATATCTCATCTGAAAAATAAAAAGAAAGGTTAGTTAGAAAGTTTAAAGGTTCTATTAAATATCGGATAGTAAGCTGAAAAGTTATTCAAGAATAAATATTCCTACTAGTCTTATCTCAATTTACCAGAGCACGATGGCTGGAAATGATGGAAACTTCATAGCCTTTGTGTATGAATGGAGGCGCAGTCTCTTCGGCGGCGGCAACATTTAAGAAGACTCGAGTAGATTCGTAGCACAAATTGCCCTGTGGTATGGTAATCTCATAGGGACCTGGCAGCACATCCTTAAACGTATACTTTCCACCTGAAAGCAATATATATTGAATAACAGATGCAGTTGAAAGATTACTTAAGTGCTTACGATGTGCCTTGGCCTTCCATTTGTTTTCTGTAGGCTGTCCGGTGGAATCCAGACCCTGAAGCGTAATCTCAGCCGTTGTGCAAGTGGCGGTGGCATCTGGCAGACACTGTAGTTCTCCACGAATCTTGGCACGCAACTGCGAGAAGGTAATGCCACTGACAGGAGCATCGCCAACTTCCGACTGCTGTTGTACGGGGAAGAATTGAACACCGCTGCTCTTGTCCGCATCCGTGGTTAGCACTTCAAAGTTGTATTTGCCAGCGGGCAGATAAGCACACCAAATGCCGCTCTCTGGTTTCGTTGTGGCCGTCGTATGGAAGGTCGAGCCGGTTTTTGTAATGCCCACAACATATGACTTGGGAGAAACAACTGTACCGCACACCTCATACGCAGAAGGAACAATTACGGGGAGTTTGGGTGTTAAAATCTGCGTCTTCACTTGCAGTGGCTCAAATTTAAGTTTCGGGGATTCAATTTCAATATTATAACTGCCTGCTTTAATGTTTTCTAAAGTGTAGCTGCCCGTGTCATCGGTTTCGGCTATCTTCTCATTGTTTAGCTTGACAATTGCAGATTTAAGAGGATCACCGCCAGGTGAGCGCAAAACCTGACCAGAAACTGTAAATCCGCTGATCTTGAATTCCTCCCTGAGCTGTAAGGTGTCTTTGCCCACTTCCACTTCCACAAACTTTGGCGTTAGATGCAGTTTCAAATTCTTATCTTCATTGACGGCCTGCAGAAGATATTTGCCAGTTGGCACATTCTTAAAACTGTATTCTCCCTTCTCCGCAAGCACATAACAAGAAGCAGAACTCTCGTAGTCGTTATTTAGTTTGTTAGCGGGCGCTGTGGGGGACTTGTTGCACTTGGGTTGAAGAGTTTGCTGTGGAAAGAAAATAACATTGCGTTATCGTTGATTAATGATGGTAATAAATAATTATCTAAGCATGTATCGCATGGCGAAGTTGTGATAATTCTTAGCTTGCAGAGGGTATTATAATTTTTTGAGAAATGTGTGACGTATTAAAGAAGACGTGACCATTTAGATGCAAATGAAACTAATTAGATTGAATACTTACACCCTTCTTTCGATAGAGCACGACAGCAATGTTGCCAGGAACCTGAGAAGTTGTATCGAAGTTTCCATTGATATCGAAGCCGGAGACGATCAATGAATTCTCTGGCAGTTCCGTGTTTCCGCTGACAACGACCACATTGTGTTCGGCTTTGGAGAAATGCCACTTGGGATGGGAGGCATGCACCACGTATTTTCCGGGAATAATTGGTGTAAAGAAGAAGATACCATTGATGTCTGTCTTGGTACGTCTTATTTCTCCCTGATCCGACCTTAATTCAACATCAACATCACGTGCTCCGCTACCAGTGGCTAGGGCTACCTTGCCCGTAATGCCGAAGCCCTTGAAAACGAAATTTACATCTTTGCCCTGACTGCACACGTCATTCTTTCCGTCGAAATTAAGCTCAACGTGTTCGGGTTCAAAACTCCAGCCCGGCGGCGGGGAAATGCTCAATAAGTATTCACCCTTGTCATAGATGGGCAGAAAATAATATCCATTCGATGGTGAGCAGTCAGTTTTGTCCTTTAGCGAGCCCTGCTTAGTTAAACTGAAAGAAAATCCATTTTTATCGGTTTTCTACAAAATCTTTGTTGACTTTATAATTACTTACAGTTTGATTTCAACTTTGGAAAAGTCGATTTCGGCATGACTTTTAATAAAACCACCACAGCCAATAACTTCATTGGTCTGGGCATTTATTTGGCCAATTATATTAATCAAAATTAATATTAATTTAAAGCCGGAAAACAGCCTCGTCGTCGACCTCATTTTTTTTTCTCTCGACTTTAACCGTCAGCTGTTTTGTATAGTGGTCGTCGTTCATTCTGTAATTCTCTTCAAATTAATTCCAAAACTAGACGGACTCTCTTGGTGGCAGCGCTAGCATCGAATTCCATAGTTCCAAAGGTCCACAGCGTATGGTTTTTTGGGGGCGCTTTTGCCACGGCCCGCGTCAGAATATTTCGCCATTTTGGTCCCCTGGTGGTCCAACGCGGTTGAAACAAATTCCAAAAAATCGGCTTTAATTTAGAAAATTAACAATATATTTTGATTAATAATAATAACTTTTTCTAAATATTTAATAAGAAAAATTATAATAACGGTGATATTATTGATGGTCCAAGTGAAAATATCGCTAATATTGATATAATCCCACCACTAGTCTTAGCTATTTTTTAAGCAACGGTGTGGCAGCATTGGTTTTGTACTTTTAACACCAAACCATAGGTGGCTATTTTTTTCTCAGCAACAGATAACGCTGAAAACACTCGATAACTCATCTTTGTTTACGTCAGTGATGTCGATTGCTTACACCACTTTAATTTGCTAAACGATATCTTAATAACTTATTTTGGAATTCAAATTTTAGTGAGTCGCTAACAAAACGGCTTTTGTGATATACACAAATTTACTAATGCAACATACTACTTTAATAATTCAGAAAAGCAAAAAGGACCGTGGGTTATTTGAATCAGAAGTTACCGTTGAGATTTAAAATTAGTATCCAAAAATTGTTGAAAAATTGTATACAATTGAAGAAATGATTGCTTTATTAATTGTTATTTGCATGTGTGTATTGTTATTGTGTGTGTGTGTGAGTGAGATTGAGATAGTTCCCCGTAATGTATTGGCATTGAAAGCACTTGATTGCTGCAGAAATAAGCTTGTCAGATATTAATTATCGCAACGAATTTTAATTACATTGAACTACAATACAGAAACAAGTGCGATTGCTTGTCCGCATTGAGAAGAATACAAACAATGTATGTAAGTATTTCACAGTAAAATGATCTGACAGACAGACAGACAACGCAGATACCGATAAAGCGAGGCAAATAATGCTGAGTCTTTTGAAAGAAATTCATTTCAGGCATCGTTGAGCTGTGGATTTTGCCCTCTCTGCCCATAAAATTCGACCGATGCTTGCGCGATAAATGGTGGCAAATAAAAAACAAACAAATTATGTACTCGTACAATATTGTATTGAGTCTGATGATACCCCCAACAAAGACCAATAACTGTAAGCTATAACCGAGCAATTGAATAAACGGCTCGAGTACTCGACTCGACTCTGTATGCAACATCAATTACTGGCATTGACTTTGAATTTTATTCACTTCGTCTGCCCTTGGTTCGGATCGCTTAGATCTCTTCCAGATAGCCATAGATATTCCGCATGTGGTTAAGTGCAGCGATAAACAAATTTATAGAAAACAAGTGCGAATGTCCGGAAGTGAGCAACCTGTCAACTGTCTCACAATCTGGGCGCCGTTTTAATGTCCATTTTCTTTTTCGCATGCTAGTTTTTACCTGAGATACCTGTCGTCGCCATCAATTCAAAGCTAATTAGCTGCAGTCTGCGGCAGCAATTCAAATGTAGAAATTCTACTCAAAATGCATATGTATTTATAATGTCTACAGTTTGCCCTAGTCGGCTCGTCGGACAGTCTGTCGAGACAGTAGCACATCACATTAGTTTTATGGCATATTATTAGAATGTGAACTCTCTAAAAATATGTATGTACAATGTACATATGCCCGGCTGTTGTCGTCGTCTTGGCTGCAATAGCTGATAAGCCGGCGTCATTCAAATCGCCATTAGCTAAGTAATAATAAATATAATTTTAATGAAATACACAAAGTTCAATACGGTCGACTTATCGCTATAGCCATTATACAAATGCCATAGTATTTATTTCCAAAAAAATCCTATTTCGGCTAAATAAAATTTCTATTTATGTTGTGCATTTATGTGCATTGTTATCGCAAAAGTCACATTAGTATTATTTTCTGGGGGTGTTTGTGATCGCCGAAACAGATTTGGGCTGCAAATGTCAAATCGCAATCAATGGACTTTGATTCGCAACCCCTATAAAAATATATATAGTTGTACCATACGAGATTCGACAAAAGCCAAACAAGGGAGGTTAAACTAAACAAATCCTAAAAAAAACGCAATGAAAATATTATTCCCAAGTCAATATACAAAATTAAAAGAAATACACAAAGTGATGATTTGGGTCTGTACCTAAAAACCACAGCAACAGCGGGGGCAGCAGAGGCAGCGGCAGATCACCACGTTTATGGTCCAGTGCTGTCATTTCTATAAAGCCTGAAAAGGCTAGATCAGCATTTAAAAACTGCTAAGGGAAACAATATATGGTTTGTAGGTTTCTGTATAATTTAAGCACTTAAATGTATTGCATAAAAGCTTACAAGGTCCTTCATTAAGAGAGATAGTCAATCCTTTAATAGTCCTCTATCGGAACCTCTTATGGTTTTGTTTGTTATTAATTTAGCGTTTTTTAGTTTGCTTATTTTCGCAAATGACAAATTGTGAAATACCCAGTTACCCACTATTTCACAATTTTACACACATTTGGTATTGGAAAAACGTTAAATCTAACGGGAAAATAGATGTGTAGGCAAATCCGATTATGTCCCGTGGCGCCTGCCAAAATAATTGGCCATAATAATTCTCACAACTGCTCTCACAATCGCTCTCACTGTGTGAGACAATCTCTCGGCGCTATGGCGTTACTCAAGGCACAGCGTCAAACAATATCATGCGCTCAGTTCAACGCGAATCGCAGACGCAGATGGTCGTATTTAGAGCGCGTGCGTGGCAGTTACAGTTCAGAGTAGTATCTAAAAGTTTTTACTCAAAATCTATAAAAACTCGCACATGCCGCTCTAAAACAAAAAAACAAAAAAACAATTATAACAAGCTATTTTATCGGAACCTAATAACAGCAACTGATAAAGATAGGTACAAAAAGTAACTCAACTTGAAGAATTCTTGTGTATCTCGTATCTCGTAGTGCAAAAAACTCGTTTCAACAAAAGCATTTCAGCAAATTGCAAGTCAATTAAAAAGTATAAATAAGAAAACAAGAATAAGAGGAAAAATCAAGTGCATGAAAACTCTTCAAGGGCAGTTTAACAAGTACGCGAGTGCTTAGCAAAATTGTTTTTATTGTGTCCGGTGTGCGCTAAAGTTGCACTTGACTGTTGCAATATACTAAAGATACAGTGATTGTTATACAGATATAGACAGATCTAGCCGGTAGTAGTAGACATATTGTCTACACTCTTGACGCTCCAGCAATTGCAATAGATCAACTATGACAGCGGAGACACTTAAACCGTTTATAACGCCGACGAGTGCCGTTAATAATTTCCCGGCCAAGCATTCGGGTGTAACGCACTCGAAACGGAAGATTAAACATCTCATACCGATTGTATTAAGTGTCGTAGCCGCGGCTCTAGTCATTGGCATCTTAAGCTTAACAGTAAGTATTCTCCTCTCTTTAATCCTAACTCGACTTTTAGGTCAATTCACTAGAAACTGCCCAAGCTTTTTTACAATCTCTTTGGTGAATAAAACTGCCAAAAAGGTTTTATATTCAATTTATGAATTCACGTTTAAAATTATAATTAAGCTAAATTCAAATTGAAATCGACAAAGCGAATTTTATGATGCGTGACCGTCAGCCATTTAGTTTGCACACCATGTATAACTATAATTTGGCAAAAGATACAATATCTTAACAGATCTACAGTATGTAAATATGTCAGTGTGTATTTTGGTAGCCACTCAGTCAAAAAAAAAACCCGTCTCGAGTCGTCGTCGCGACGGTTTGAAAATGAAGCGTGTCTTTAGCCAAATCGTTTCCTAATGATGATGACCATAAAACCCAACAAGCTGCTGATCAGCTAAATCCAAAGAGCTAGAGAAAGGGATAGGGGAGACAGAGACAGACAGAGAGAAAAAGAGAACGTGTATGGTAGGTAGCTAAAGACAGAGACAAATCGGCGACTCAACTAAATACAAATAAACAAATCTTGTTGCTATAAACATCGGAACTTCTTAAATAGGTGCTAACGGATGAACTGTTTGAAGTTCTGTAGAAGCGCATGTGTTTTCTTGCTTATACATTTGTTTATTTTAGGATTTGTTTCAAAAGAGTGCAACGGAGTTGCAAAGTTCTTAAAATACGCTGTAAACATGATTGTTTCAAGTTACCCCTTTTGAGCAATATTAGTATATTTTATAAATTATACAGTATAACTTAAAGGTTATCTAATTAGTCAATTAGAGGGCTGACTTTTCTTTCCAGTCCGCCTTATAATTGTTGTTCAGTTGATAAATGACGGCTTCTTTATTACTTTCATGACACATCCAGAACTTATCTTGGTAGGAAGTTGACAATTTGCTCTAGATTCGAGTTTTAGATTTTAAGAGAATGGCATAACTTTAGCATTGTTTTCTTCAAAGTAATGCAAATGTCTGGAAAGAACTCGATGCCAGACGGACTCAGATAGCACACTTCATATGAATATCATATCCATTGAGTTCGTATGCACTTTGGAATCAATTCTCAACCAGTGTGAGTGCGTTTCAAAAACGGAAATCGTACAATTGTCAATTGACTTGTAAATGATTTGGATTGGCTTCAGTTCCATGTGACATTTGTTCCCAGTAAAGCCACATAAATCTTTGTTAAGATTTTAATTCAATTTTCTTACTTGAGTTTGGTACAAAAGATTCATTGCTATGCAATTGACCAGAGAGTGACCCTCATCATGGTTTTGGTGAAAGTGGACACAAAGTTTTCTGCTGGCGGAACGAGATTGCATTGCGTCGGATATATTGGTTTGGGGATGGGGCCTAATGGGAAACTTGTTTACATTTCTGTGTTATCCACAAAGACGTCATAAAATTGAAAACAAAGTGGACTTTTTAATTATACAGCAGAAGTGAGACGCAAAAAACTGTTGCACAGAAAGGAATAAAGTAAGAGAAGTAAAAAATTTAAAATAGGCTTAGCTCAATAAATAATAATTATTTCTAATCTTTTAAGCTTTCTTTTACATAGAATTATTGTAACTAGATTTGATTTCTTAATCTATATGTATATTTTGAACTTGATTTCTTTTGTTACAAACAAATAAATAGTATTTTTGATCTATTTTTCTCAGTGCACTATGATAATGGCCTTGTAGTTAAGCTGCGCTTCTATCCCTGCCACAATCTTCTGTCTTAAGATTAATTCAATATTATCATAAACAAGTTCCACACTCATAATTTATTCACACCATCAACAAGAATCCAGTACACATGTCTCGAGTACTCAAAACTTGTCATTTACGACTCAAGTTGATCGCTCTGTGGCCTGTCATAACCGGCGTATGTTGAGTTTTGGGTGTTGCTTTTAAATAAGAAGCAAACCAAAGACATAAAAGAAAGACATTCAAATTCAAAGACATGTATAATATAATATAAACATATATATATATATATATATATATATATATATATATAAGTCTATATCTGTTAGGAAAGGCGCTGGCAGTGTCAGATTGAGCAACGCACTGAAAGTTGTGGCTGCTCGCACTGAATGTTAATGATCCATTAAACAGATTATACGCCTCGGTGGTAGCGGTAGCTTTAGACTATGTTCTACTCATACCTCGCAATTTCAGCACTACAGAGGGAAGTTAACATGTTTATAGAAACAAGCGGGAAAAATGTGTAGCATATAAAGAGGCTATTTTACCTAATATATGTTTACGATCTGAGGAGAAATTAAACTCATTTAAATATAAATACCATTTAAATATATTTAATACGTACATTAACAATTTTTTGAAAGGGTATTGCCAAGTCGAGCATGTGGAACTCTTAGGTGTATTATTTGTTCATCTTGTGTGCCTATCAAAATCTTTCTCTGTTCGGTTTGCATCTTTCGTTTTCGGGTGTCAAAGTTCACTCGTTGGGATTAAATGATGTGTTGTTTCTAGCACCGCCTATCGCCATAATTAAAGCTCATTACAATAATTGTTGAAATTTCATGATAATACATTATAAATGATAAATGAGTTGAAAAAAATGATGTCGATTGCCAAACATAAACTTCGATTGCCATACTTGTAGCTTTTTTGTTTTTCGACTGATGTTTACATTTCTCAATCTCTCTCAATGGTTTCCCTTTTGGCGATATTGAGAATAAACACATGATCATAATGTGTATCTATAGACTGCTCAAGTGATCTCATATATAATATTTAGATGTACATTATTTATGACGCAGTCAGTCCCTACAGAACTTACGAACTACATTCATACATATGTATTTATTTGATAGATCTGGCAGACGAAGCGGGTCCAGACGCTGGAGACGGATCTAAATGTGCTTAAGCGGGATATGGAAAATCTGCGACAGCGTCTAGGCATTCACTACCTGGAGGATATGGCTGAATTCCAAAAGGAGGTGAGATTTATGAATTATCTAAATATTTTTAATAATATTTGCTATTTTTATTCGCTGTTGCGTCACAGTTTAAAAGTGAAAACTAAAATAAAAGTATATACTCGTATTGTAAATGGGACAATTATATTTTTAGAACTTGTGCGTTTATATTAAAATATCTTACGAATTCTTTTGGTTATTCTTTGTGACAAATGAATTTCTCTGTTTTTGACATACATAATTAATGGGTATCTTTAACAAATCACTTGCCTTTAAACCACAACTAAATCTGTTAAGATGGAATACTCAATTAATATCTAATAGTGTGAAATTTAAGGTAATTTATGAGGTAGATAAGTTAAAACATCTTCACCACTTGAGTTATTTACTTAAGCGTGCCATTGAGAAATCCATCTCATTTATAAGGTTAAATATATAGATATATACACTCAAGGCAATATATAATGTATTGAAATAAGAAATTTATTATGGTTTCTAAAAGTGACGACTGATCTGATCTCATCAATGGCATAGATCGTTTCAAGATTTCTATACTTCTGTGTGTGCTTGTGTACGATTCTCTAGAGAATTAGGGGAAGGCGCCAGCAATTAAAGCAAATGCCAAAATAGAGATGAAAAAGTATCTTTAAATGAGTGAGCGTATTTTTAAATATGAAATCAGAAATGTAGTTGAGAAATGCGCTTTATAAGATATGGAGCATTACACCCCCTCTTTCTCCGTTTCTGACCCCCTTTGTTGGGGTTCCAAGCGCCATAAAGTCACGTACTTGCCACAATGTGATTGACCTAATATTTAATGTGGCATCCACTTTAAATTTCAGTACAATCACATGCTCATAGATGATCCCACCAAAGTGGATGACTTGGAAGGCGGCAACGATGACGACGATGAGGACAATGATGATGATGATGATGATGATTATAATAATGATAAAAAGGATGATTATGATGACGATGAATATGATTATGACAAATCGAATGTGGATGATATCCCTGCTACATATACGGACGATGATGAAACTGAAGTAACAGAATTAAACGATTATTTAGATTGGATTAATAAAGAGTCAAAGACCAATCAGACCAATTTGTCTAAAAACAACAACGATACTGAATCAACTGCTTCCAGCGTATCATCACCGACATCCAATGAAGATAATGTATTTGAAGACTTCACCAGTTACAGTGCCTCAAAAAAGAAGAAGCAACGGTAAGCTGCAACTCCTTTCCTCTTCTATTTTTGTTTCCCTATCTCTCTGTCTCTAGTTGATAATAAATCTTAAACCTTCTTTGCAGTAAATCTCGATCCATTGCGGTTATGCGCAATGAGCTGCAGAGCAACGATGTATCTCAAAATCAGAGCCAAGTCAAAACGGAGCAACACTTGAAGGAAAGGTAACTATAACATACAGTTAATTGACTAACTATATATCTATATTTGGAACTAATACCTGTACTCTATTTTAGTGGCGCCACAACTGAGAGTCAAATACCACATCATCATTCACGCAAATCACATTCACGCTCTCGTCAGGGTCGTCGCCGTCTTTTAGTGCGAAAAGGTTTGTCTCTTTTACTTTAATATTTAAAATTGGCTTTACATATTCTATAAAAATTATGCATTGTGCTGTCATTGGCATTTGTTAATTTACAGGCGAATCTCCTGTTTCAGCGAAATCCGCAGAACTTAGGACTGGTAATGTAAGGCACGTTGGCAACTCTGGCACGCCGGCAGCACACTTTCATCTAAATCGTATAGTTCCTCATCACAATGCGCCTACGCTATCGGATTGTGAGTAAACAGTTGATAAACAAACTAATTAATATCAAAAATAAATAATGTTTAATTAAATAATAATTCTTCTCAGCTTATCAGCGTGATATGTATGTGGGGCATGCCACAGTCAACATGGGCAATCAGTGGGAGGAACACTTTAGTGTGAACAATGGCGTTCTCACTGTGAATCAGGAGGGACTCTATTATGTGTATGCCCAGATATGTTACAATGACTCCCACGATCAGAATGGTTTCATCATCTACCATGGTTCCAAAGAATTTTTGCAGTGCCTCAATACGGTGCCAACAAATATGCCACAAAAGGTGCACACTTGCCACACCAGTGGCCTCATCTACTTGCAGGATAACGAATCAATTCATCTCCGCGATATTCATCAACATCGCCAAGCCATGCTCAAGGATCACAGCAATCGCAGCTACTTTGGTATCATTAAGATCTAGAAGGAGTAAAGAAAGGGAGTCTGTCCTTGGGACGGGGAAGATTTCAAGCTTTAGTAGTCATCGACTACTCGTAAATACAATTACGAATACGAATACAGCAAAAGTAGATTTCTAGTTGTAGTCTTAGCTTTAGTTATAATCCATATATAATATACATAAACTTAAATCTAATCTTAAACTTAATCCTAAAATTATCATGCATTCATATTTATTTTGTATATATTCGTTTAATAATATGATAACTGTAGACGAAAGTGGCCATAAATAAAAACAAATTAATAATTGGGTTAAGTTTCCAATTGAATCTGCAAGGGTACAATGAATTAAATTTCTACATTGCAAATAGTTTAACTCTAACTTTTGAGATGATCGCATTATCTCACTTAATCACTCAACTAATTAGTTCTCATGAATCCTTTTGAATGAATAAAGAAAGGATTGCGATATGAATGGCGGAAGTCTGACCAAATGTGACGTCAAATGGAATAATCAAGTTGCACTTATGATAAATTAATGCCAAATGCATTCAGTAAGAATTCCACCATAAGACCCTGGACACAGCTCGATGCTCAAAATAGATGCAATTGAAGGTAAAGGCAACAGAGAGGAAGTAAGTGCCGAATGAATGGCCAATTCGCATGTAACAGGTGGTGCTAATGGTGGTGCTTCCTTTATGAACAGAAGCAACAGTTCGCTCCTTTTTGGGTGGGCGGGGATAGATGGGTGGGTTTGCCACATCGCCCATGGCTGAAGGCACAACAACAAATGCAAACAGACTGTTCTGTTGCCAGGCCTACCCTATACATATACATATAGTTACTCTACCTAAAGTTCTGACCATGCGCAATATTTCCCAGTCAAAAATTTCAGTGCATTTAAAGCTGCGCTTTTAAGCTTTTCCCATTTTCTACAAGCAATGTTTGCATTCAGTTGAGTTTGGTACGTCAAAGTGCACCTTTGTGAAAATATTTTCTCAAAAACTAATACTATATTTACAATACTAAGATAATGGTAAGTATCTTTAGAAACTATATTAAACTCATGATAGCTGTGGTTTTAGAAAAACTACATGAAAACTCAAGCCTTAAGGGATTAGTTAATTCTCAGATAGTTAGTTACACCCTATTGTCTAAGTTAAATGGATAAAAGGGTATTTCTTTAATTGCCATTAAAATGTTCCCACTAATTTGCCATAATGCCTTTACGAGAGATGAAAGTGTACGTATATTTTCTCTTCTACCTTTTAACAAGAAAAGCCTTTGGTCGTACTAAGTAAATGGCATTCAAATAGTCCGATATGAATACTTAATGAATCCATTCAGATGCAATCACAATGTTGCTCTGAATAAGAGTTCTGCGATTAAAGTGAATGTAAAGAAAAGAAAGCTTTTTGCTAGCCCCAAAGTTCGCCCACTCAACGGACGCTCTGGTGCTTGTTCTCTCTGCCTCTCTCTCTCATTCTCTCTCTTTGTTAACTTCGTGTTTAGTTCGGCTTGAATATGTGTCCTTACGTGCTCTTTGCGGTAGTATAAATGTCAGATGCCTTGCGATTTTGATGTCACTCTTGGTTCCGTCTTGACTGTGGCTGGTGCAGAGTAGTCCTTGTGGAGAGTCCTTCGAGCAGCAGAAGAAGGCGTAGGAGTGACGCCATGTTGTGAAAAGTGTCTACCATTTTTATTTACACTCAAAATAACATAAAAAAGAGATACGCACAAGAAAAACAAAGTAAATTCTGAGAATATTATTGCAACATATTTGTGAGCGTGAAAACTTAAAGCAAAGAAATATTAAAGGAAAGTGCAAATTTTTCGCATCGGAAATTCTGAAAGTGAAGCTTGTGGACGTCCATTGATTTGTTTTCTGGTAAGCGTGGGTGTTGTGTCAATAAGTCAATGCGAACTTTTCGCAATCCCTCAATATAGTCCCATAATAGGCTTTATTAAGACCAAAAGAGCCGCTTTTGTCAGTTGACTGGCAAATGTAACAGCCGTCTACTGAATAAATAATGTTCTGCACATAAAAAAAAAGTCCGAGTAACTTAACAAACTGTTGGATAACAAGCACAGCAAAAATCTCCAACCATGAAAAAGGTTCACATTTTGCAAGCAATTTGAATAAATGAAGAAGTGCTTTTTATGTTCTCATGCCAGGGCAATTAATTAAGCACGTCGCAGACCTATATACTCGCATAATCATATACATAGGGTATATTCTGCTCAATCTGTTCGCTCTCCCAATTGAATTTGTCTCAATTTGATTGCTTTTCCTCGAAATCAACACCCGCAGCTAGCAGAGCAACCATCTTTATGGAGTTTTCTGACAAAATGTAATTATGTTTCCCGCTGCACAAGCCAATTTGCATGTCCTGCTCCTGTTCCTGTTCCATCTCCTTCCCCTGAACTTGCTCCACACACTCACACAGTTGCTACTGACATATCCTGCATGTATAATATGGCTTTCACTTAGCGGTAGCATCTGCTTTTCCTCCTTGCGAACGCTGTTAACTTGTTTTGCACAAAAGTAGGCAACAGTTTTTTATCTTTCGATGGTCCTTTACATAAGCACATGATAAATAATGATATATCAATTATGTATGTATATACTTAAATGTATATACTCAAAAAAGCCTAAAATCAATCACAATAACATTAAGATTAGCTTTAACTTGCGCAGTAAGGAAAGATTACTAATGCGCCTCGTATAACATAAAATTGAGACGAAAAGAGAGACATATTTTATTTCTGATTCATACCTGTATTTATATTCATATAGTTAGCGGTTGTATAACACCAACCACAATACAATAAACTTTGACTTGAATTTATGCAGAAATTATATTTTATTTTTAATTTAATTACTTTGCGCTTTTACAATTAAAATATTATAATTTAAGTGTTTTTTTTTAAACATAAAAGTTGTTCAAATCAATTGAACAACTTACTTTTGTGAAAACATGTCATAATTTTAAAGAATAGGTTGACCTGTTGCTCTGTTAAGAAATTTAAAGAATGAAACATTCGAAGTTGGTTCCGAATGTCAATTGAGTCTATAACTTATCCACTTGAATCTAGATGAAGCAAATTATTCCAGACGCAATTGTTCGCCTGTCCGACACTTGAACTTTAATCTCAACTGAGGCGCATAAAAGACTCGCTCAGCTTTGACAAGACAAGAGGCAGTCAAGCAGCAATAATAATATTATAAATGCAATAACAAAAGCACAAACTAAATAATAAAAACAGCAAGTAAAAAAGGGCGATAGAAAGTCGAGGCGATATAACGCAACTCAGTTTGCCTTGACATTTAATGGCGCTTAAAGTCGACGTCTATCATAAATTCCATGACAATGTGAGTATGAACCACAAATATGGCTAGAAAGTGGGAAGCTCTTCTATAAAGTACAGCCAACACTGTACAAAATGGGTGTGTATACTTTTTATTTTAAGCATATGATTAGAGACCGCAGAGCAACAGGCGTAAGCTGCCGTTTACTTCATACATATATTACGTATACACAGCGCAGTACATTTTAGTTTCACACTTATTTGGAAAATATACATAGCATACTTTTATGGGGATGCTTTGCAGCATGATGATAATTGTCCAACGTCAAACGGAATTAAATTATACCGACGTTGAGGAATGTTGGAAAAACTTGTGCCTGAAATATGCACACACATTGGAATTTTATTGATTTATCTGCGGTTTCTGTGAGTCGTTGGTAACATCAGTGCGTCAGCATTTTATTAGAAGTCAACAGATGAGAAAATAATTGAAATACCAAACGTAGCTTAGTACAATTTTACATAGTTATGCGAACTGAAGAGCTCACGAAATTCGCATAATTGGAATCGTTATATGGAAAGCCGTAGGCCACAGGCAGGTGACAACGACACCTGATAACCGACACTTGACACCTCACACCTCACAGAGACGACGGCAAACGCTTTAAAGTGTTAATGTAATTAAAAGTTTTCCTCAGGTTATATATATATATATATATTTTTTACCGTTTTACGCACCTGAAACGTGCCAAGCATAAACTGTTATTAATGCTTGATCCTTAATACTTTCTACTTTATCCTTTTACTTTTTAATGCCCCAGCAGCCGCATTAAGGATGTCCGCTCTATTGGCTGGTGCTGTTGTTGCTGTTGCCTGCCTGGGGCTATTTGCCCCAGTCCATGCAACGCCTCAACGTACCCCATTCTCACTTCAAGCGGCTGTCGATGAACTGCATCGCCGTGAGGCTGCCAAGTACCCGCTGAACGCCCCACCCCCGTCGACCCACTTTGGTGCGGATCCACTAGACGATTGGGATGAAGGTGAGTTTGTATATTATATAAAGCTTTAACAGATTTGTTCACTTGAAGAACTGAATGGGATTAGCAAAAGGTAGACAGAAAATTAAGAGAATTGAGAAATTTCCAGTAAGGTGAATGAAGGTCCAGAGTCTGCACTTAAGTAGCACCTAATTGCATAATTCCTTATATTTAATTATCCCTCAACACGGCTTATAAATAGAATGGTTGAGTACATGCCTAATTGAGTACAGAGAATTGTGTTAATGTATTCACATTTAACCTATAAGACACAACTTGTTAGCTGCACTTGATTAGTTTTTCATTTATTTATAATTTTGTAGAAAATAATAATAATTTAGTTTTATAGAAAATTAGATAACAATGGCAAATAATTCAAATTTCTCCATAGCTTTTTTTTGTTTAAATGTATTGAAATCGATGAAAATCAAAGTATTTTATAAGCCATCTGGTTTTAAATCTAATTTTTTCTCGTTTGACATTTTTCAAAATAACATTAATTCAAAAGTTCGTGACTACCGAATTATTTCTAAGGAAACCTTAGGTTATAGTTATGCGATTCGAATTCTTTGGTCAAAGGACTTCAAAGGGTATAATCATTTAACAAAGAAGTGAAATGTTAAGCCTAATATAAATTCCAGATATATATTTGATTTATCTGCGAACTTTGGCTAAGTTCAAGCCCAAAGCACATGCAGAGCCAGCTGATGTTGCTTAATCAGCAGCTAATCTGAGATGGCATGTCGGGTCAGGTCAGTTCTGGATGGGAGAGCTGTCAGATGCAGGGAAACTGAAACCTTAAAGGAAACGGGAAATCTAATCCGTAACTTATACCAAAGTTAGAGAGGGAAAAGAGACAGAGACAGAGAGAGACAGAGACAGCAACAGCTGAGCCCGCATGTGACAGGCGCACGTGACCCACCGGATTGCCCCTCACTTTAAAAATACTCGTATAACACCCCCTTAGCTCCCTGCACCATGTATGTTCTCACATATTCACACATATTTTTCTTTTTCTTTTTTAAATTTATCCGCCTTTTCCACTCTGCTTGTCCTATGCTGCACATTTGACAGAAAGCGATTTATTTGGCACTGGCAACAAATACAATAAGAATCGGAATCGTCATAGATTAAATAAGGCAATTGCCAAGTACTTAGAGCGTGATAATGATAAGAACTATGACATGGGACTAGGTTCACCATATTCGGGTTATGAATTTGATGATGAACGCGACCTACAAACAAATCCAAATTCCAATCTCTATGTGGATGAGAAACGCAAGCGTTCATCGTCGCCCTTTAGGGAACGTGACGAGCAATACGGTAAGTAACCAATACAGACAAAGATAAATTTATACACAAATAGACTCAGACCCACACACATACACACACAGACAACTCTAGCATAAGAGAGTCGAATTAGATGCGTGTCCAGTTGAGTGCTTTGAATGAATTGGGATAACAATGCTTTTTACTTGTGAGAACTAAAACCACTTAGCTCAGATTAACTTGTGTGTATGTGGGAGTAAGTGTAGGTGTATGTATGCATGTAGGTGTGTGTGTGTGTAGGTTCTCTACTTTTCGTCCATGATAAATGCAACGAGCTGGAAGCTAAGGTTTATACACATATCCTGTCATTTGATTTAATGGCTCTGCGGCTGTGCTTGAAAGGACGTCAACAACTTGATGCGTGCACATAAAAAAACATCAGGAAAGGATCATTATTTTTGGCACTCCGAAAATTGTGTACCCTAGCAGAGTCCTGTTGATTCATAAAAAGGTTATAGCATAAGGCAGGGATCATTACTGTTATGAGAAATTATTGAGGAAATTATTATTTTTAATGAATATAATAATAAAAATCAAATTAACAAATAACTTTTATTCAAACAAAATGTAAATAGTTCTTATAGTTTTTTTTGTTCGAATATATTTGATTTAGATTGGGATATTTTTGAAAAGACCTGTAACTGTAGGACTTCCGCAACTCAGAAGGTCTTTCTTCATCTTTACATTGGGTGACAAAATTAAAATACCCACTGCAAGGGTATTAAAACACACACACAACACCCACACATATTCACATGCGCACATAATTAATTATAATACAAGTAAGATTTATAGTTAAGGCACGACTCGACGTCAATTCGACCTGCCGCCTGTCGCTTGTTAACTGACTTAACTGAAGGTCAAAATCAAGACAAGTCACATTTGCTATTATTGCAGACTCACCAGTTGCCACACCAGTTGCCACTTCAGTTGCCGGCTCATCCGTGTTCCGGGAACGTGAGAATCAGGGTAACAATGGAGATCATTCGGTTGGAGATGCACCGAGTCACAGTGAATTAACTGAGCAATTTCTGCGTGAGATTGAGGAGGCAAGTGAACATGAGCGTCAGGATCGTTACAAGGCAGCGTTGAAACAGCTGTGGGAGAAGTATCAGCAGCAGGAAAATGAACTGCTTACCAATGGGGATGAGGAGCAGGACCAGCAGCTATTTGAGCAGAAGAAACGTATGAGGATGCCACCATATTATCTTCTAATGCAGAAGAAGCGCTCATATCCCGTGCTTCCCTGGTTACCCTACAATGGCGACAAGAAGAAGCGTTTCCCGGTAGCCAAGCGAGCTGTGGCCGATTCTCCCTTGATCAAGACGGATGAGCGTGTTGCCCAGGAGCTAAGTGAACTCTTTGGCAAACCTATTAACGAGCAGCAGCCCGAGGAGAAGAAGAAACGTTCAACAGAGGAGCAACTGAAATCCGCATCCACAACTCATCTGCCGGAAACTGCAGCCACAGGCACAACATTAGGTGACATGCGTCTGGAGATTAACTTTCAGCGGGTGAATGTCACCAGTGCAGCTCCCAAGGAACAGCCAACTTCGGCACCTGCAAAGGCGGCCGGCACTGGGGAGATGGTAGCGCATGGAGGACATGCTGGTCACCATCGTAAGAGGAGTGAACATCATTCGGATGAGGAATATGGTGAGCATGATGAGCACGATGCTGAGGGAGAAGGCGAGGAGAGTTCCGATGAAGATGATCACGATGAATTCGACGAGGATGAGGAGACAGAGGGCGAGGGCGAAGGCGATGCCGGAGATCGTCGTCGCAAGAAGAAGCGCGCTGCAAGCACCAATCATATGCATGGTCCAAGTGTTGGACATTTGATGCTCCGTGCCAAGAAGTCCATCGATTGGTCCCAATACTTTGGACTCGATCGCAAGAAGAAGTCCGAGCAACTTTCAAAGTAAGTGAATTTGTGGGAGTTGTAACTATTTTTTGACTTCTCTGCTTAATTTCAGCTCCGAATTGAAAAAGGATAGCCACAAAGATGATCTGGACGAGGATAAGAAGAAGCGTGACATTGACCCCGAGAAACTGGAGAGCATGGACAAAAAATTACAATCCATTGAGGACTTTATTATTGACGAGACCATCAAGTATACGGGAGCACATGAGGGAATCAACAATCAGGATGAAATACGCAAGCTAAAGGATCATGTACTGTCCCGTTTGGCCACCGCCTATAGTCTGGAGAAGATGCGTCGTGCCCTGGACAAGCTCCGTCAGTCTGTAGATGCAGAGAATCATTTGTTGCGCAATGTCATTGAGCCCGAGTCAGATGAGAACTCTCTGGATGAGCGCTGGACATCAAAGAAACGCTACAGCGTCAAGAAGGAACAGGCCGAGGAGCAGTCAGAGTAAGTGCCTTACTATTTGCTGATCCACATTGAACTAACAATACATATTTACTTCCTATAGGGATCAACAGCAGTCGAAGAAGAAGCGCAGCGGGTATATGCGTTATCCGGATCCTCCGAACATTATGGACGAGGCATTGAGCTTGAACAACGCTCCTCTTGAGACATTGAACGATGCCTATTTGGGAAACAAAAACTATATCATTGGCTCCAATCAATGTCCAATTATCGAGTCCATGGCGGAGCGTTGTCGCAACGTTGATCTAATCTCCGGTGATCTAAACCAAGAGCTCTTGCCGCTCTGTGGCGTCCATCAAATATGCTATCTCTGCGTAAGTAATCCTTGATACAAAACAGAGCTAATAACTGCATTTCAAACTAGCAAAACTTTGACAAAACCTAACCGATTTTCATGTGAAAAGTCGTTTTGATCATGGTTTGATCTGTTAATTGATTTTGAGAAAGTTAAATATGTTTATATATGTACATATGTATGTTTAATTGGTAAACAAATTTAATATCTCTTGTTGGTCTCATTCTAGGGTACCTCCCAGGTTGCCTGCGACTATCAGTATTTGGCCGAGGCAGACTCCGTCTGTGGCAGCAGCAACGATTGTCAGGCTGCGGCCCGATCTGTACTCATGATTCTACGTGGAACACCGGGAAGGCAGCTGGGACCACGTGAGTGCTTGAAGAATCCGTGCTTGTATCGAGCCATGCGCGAAATCGGGCTTTAAATGAGCTGAAATCCCTTTCTTAACGTCCTTTTGTGTGCGTTTAAAATAAACACATCAAATCTACTAAAAATCATAAACAAAAACAAAGAAACTTTGCTGAACTAGCAAATCAAATATTTGATTCAAAATATAATTATAAATAAAATATATTAAATATTTGGATACATTTTACTGTTGCTTTATAAGAGGCAACAGTTTAACTAGAGTTTACCAGAGAGACCTAAACAGAAACAGAATTTGAAGAGATGACGATAACCGCAAAGCACATACCATATCCATAACCAAAACCACAATTATATTTGTATTTGTATAACTCTATAGATATATTGATTTTTCGCCATGCAGTAGGCACCAGACATAGTCCCTAATTCTTGTCTATATGTTCATTTTTGGAACACTCGTTTAATCAATATATTCGTATATTATTATATATATACATATATGTGTACAACAATATACAAGTATATTCGACAAATATTTAAAAATCATATTCGTAAATGTATCAACAGTTATTATGTGTAAACGTTCCAAGAATTGATAAATGGTAATAATAAACAAATGAAACCCTAACAAGCAGGCAGCTTTTAAGTATGGCCCATGATATGCTTAAGAGACTAGACAGTCAACAACAACAAAAACCTAAATTTTTATATAGTTTAGAGACACGATCGACGTTATGCAAATAAAGACACACAAAAGGAAACTCAGATAAAATATAAATACTATAAATTTACTTAAAGCAGATACGTATATTGTCCAATATAATAAAGATTTTTTAAAGTAAAATTAAAAAATTTACACAGCGAGCCCCAATAAAATAAATAACATTTAGAACAAAATCAGGCAATACGTATTGCATTAATGCAAATAATACATACTTTTCTAAGAATTTCTGGTAATTACTTAAACAATTTGCTGTACACACATAACAACGAGGTAAACGGCTTTTTGTTATTGTTTTCTTTCCGTTTATTTATTGATGTCATATTTCTGTATGATCTACGAAAAACATAAACTTAAATGTGTTTCAGTGTAAAAACAATAAATGAAAAAAACTAAGACAAATATTCTCTAAAAAAATCTATAGATGTGATTATATAATATACATAAGGAAAATGCAAAAAATACAGTAAAAATATAAACGTGTAATGAGATACGCATTGTAATGAATCAAAATATTATTATAAATGTATTTACATATATAAATGTATGTATATGCTACAGTTTGAAAATGAATTTAAAGAAAATCTTATATGATATATATATTATATGTATTGCTATACAGTTATAAATGTAAAATATATAAGCGAGGTCTCGCACTCTGCGTTTTAAAAATACATCAGATATATAAAGACAACCACTTCAAATGGTGTCACCTTCTATTTAAAAATGTAAAAGAGACCTCGAAAAAAAATGTATGTGTATTTTTTCTTTCAATTAATAACGGCTTAAAATGTTTGATACTTTTTCTGAACATGAAAAAAATCATATTTGGCGCGCTCATCGATAACAGTGTTGAACAAGGCTGGCGACGCGTTTTAAACAGAGTTCCCATTGCTTAGAATGTCTTTTATGTAGAGTTGTCGAGCTTTGAAATTGCCACATCAGAGTAAGTTGTTGCTTTTTGTTGTGTTTCGTTGAACAAACAATAACATCAGAATTAGGGAACAAATTTTGTATAAAAAATTAAAAGTGTGC
The DNA here is from genome assembly GCA_035044365.1 of Drosophila neotestacea. Classification (NCBI taxonomy): domain Eukaryota; kingdom Metazoa; phylum Arthropoda; class Insecta; order Diptera; family Drosophilidae; genus Drosophila; species Drosophila neotestacea. The sequence goes on from JAWNMD010000270.1 coordinate 3,009,147, forward strand.
GTTAAACAACAACAGCTTTGCACTCGTCTGACCCCTACACGAAGAAGCCAATGTAGATGCAATCAAAAATTCGTCAAAAGTGGAACACGTCAGATCAGTGTGCAGCATCCGTCGCCGATAAAAACATTTATCAATCTGAAACAACAAAACCGACGGCAAAGAAGAATCGCATTAAACCATAACAAACAGTTGACGACGTGTCACCAATTTGGACGTCAAAGATATATTAGATATTAAAATGTCGGAAACGAGCATTGATGTCAGCGGGGAGATGCAGGTGCCGCCACGTCCAGCTGGAGGTCAGAACAAATGGGATATGCAAAAGTGAGTAACGGTAATATACAATCTTTACTTTTACACTTAATTAACTCTTGAATTTTCTAGTCTGCCCTCCCTACAAAATTTGCCCTCACCCTTGGAATTGATTCATAAAATACGGCAGTCGTTGCGCCCATGGACAGTGTTCTTCAACATCAGCAATTTTAAGTCCGCCGTCAGCATGCAACGTCTCAATAATCGTGTTATGCGGAATCTATCATATTTCCAAAGCAACTATATATTCGTATTCATTGTTCTGATGATATATTGCCTGTAAGTGACCCCCACCCCATTTGAACTATAACAACTGTTTAAACATTTCGATTTATTTTAGGATTACATCGCCACTTACTTTGTTGGTTGTTGCGGGCGTCGCCTATGGTAGCCACAAGATACGTTCAATGAACTCCGATTTTCAACTAATGGGACACTCGCTATCACCGAAGCAACAAATAGTTGGACTTAATTTATTAGCGGCACCTCTGCTATTTTTGGCTGGAGCTGGTGCCGTTCTATTTTGGACACTGGGAGCTTCCTGTTTTGTAATCTTTATGCATGCGGTTTTCTATAATATTGACGCAATTGTAACGGAGGAGAACGAGGGATTCCTATCGCAGGTGGTTTGAAAGAGAGTACACAAGATATTGCCGCACAGGGGCCTTATTAGACGATAAGTTGCAATATATCTATATATATTTATACAGAAGCCGATATGTAGTTAAGATTTATCAATAACGAGCACGCTGCGAAAGACGTGGCAACGAAAATATACAACGACAAAATACCCGAAAAGTCGGTGTTTTTTTAAATAATTGCACATAAATATGTATGTATGTATATTGTGTACTTAAGTTGGCAATTTGGCAAAAGTTATTAGCAACATTACGTCGACTTTGTTTTTGTGGAATGGTCAGAAAGTATAGTACAGTATAAAATATGAAAAAACATAGCTAAAAATTCACTGAGGTATTTAGAACTAGAACTAGGAATGCTTAGTTATTTTTAAAAAATAGATAAGTCTCTTGGTCCTGGTGCACAACTATACACTGTACAGTGTACACCTAGCTGCTGTCTAGGCGTACTGTGAAAGCGTTGTCCTCTCCTGTTCTTGCTCCTCATCGCTGGCATTCTGATCGAGCTTCTCAAAGCCATTGCGATCCAGGAGGCCGCCCAGCTTGAAGCCTTCGGTCTTCTCCCAGGCATGCCGGCGATTGTGGGTGCCAAATGGTAGGCAACCTGTTGAGACCCCAGTAAATGATTGGAAATTATTAAAATCGAATCACAAAAGGATTACACAGAAAAATTCATATTTATATGTACATGCAGTTATGTTTGGATTAAATACGTTCATTCATTTGCTGCAATTCAAAACCAAAAAAAAAAAAATAAACACTTAAAAAACGTTATTAATTTGTATAGATTTGTGTATGTGTATTTTGTATAAAAATATAACTATATATGTATATATTTATGTATATAGAAACACAGAAAATGAGATTACATACATGAGAGCACACAATACTGTCAATAGAACAATATAAACAGAAAAGGAATGCAAAAGGAATCACGGAAATGCAACTTAAAATTAAATATGTAAGCACAACTACATAATGGATGGATTGGAGTTGATTGGATTGGAAATAGTTAGCACAGACTTTGACTGGACGAGGCCAGCTCGCGATAGACCAAATCGCTGGGAGGATTTGCACTGATCGCTTGATTACCTCGTTTGCGACGACGCGCCCATAACAAGGCCAGCACAAAAGTGGAGCCTGAAAACAGCAGCATTAGTGATGCCACCAATATTGCCTTGCCGCTGGGATGATGACTTGGCGACGTCGTAGCTGTCGACTCAATCGGACTGCTGCTGACCTTCAGCGCTGAGAGAGACATGGGTTTGGCCAGCGATTTGTGCACAAATTTGTGTATACGCATTGGATTTAATTCGGCCACGTAGATCGCATTGCCGTCCGATGTGACGGCTACATCATGAGGATTCTGGAACTCTAGATTGTTTGGGCCAAATTTGGAAATGATTTGTCGTGTACGCATACTCATGACAAACCCATGCACTTCGTTGTAATGTTGAGGAGATGTTCCCAACTCCGCGGTAGGGCCATTTACAATCACTAGCTGTCCGCCTGTTAAACTTTCACATTTGAATAAGTCATTTAATAATTAATCAATTGAACTCACCAGCTGCTGGTGTATAGGCCATGCTGAACAGACGATCGCCAATGAGGGGATTATGATATTGCGAGTGAAAGGTTCCATTGTTTGTGAAAAAGCATTGCACACGTCCATTCTCTCGATCGGCGGCACACAGCAGCTCCAGCTCGGGCACCAGCGTCAGAGCATGCGGAATGGCAAAGAAGTTGGTCGGTGCCACATCATAAGAATATCCAGAGAAGGAGTTTTGACCCCAGACAAGTATTTGCTCGCCCTCCTTTGTATACTTGACAATACGAGCATTACAATAGCCATCAGCTACAAAAAAGTCACCATTGGCTAGAACTGCCACTGCGGTGGGTTTGCAGAACTTATTTTTGCCAATGCCAGGATGAAAAGCGGTACCCAGCGTAAGCAGCGGCTTGTCACCTTTTCCACGAGGTGGAAATTTAAATACTTGGTGTAAAGCAACATCGGTTACCCAAACATTGTCTTCGGGATCAATGCTCAAACCGTGAGGTAAGTAAAAGCTGTGGGCATAAAATAAAGTTGGTATTAGGAAATAAGATTGATAGCATTACTATTACTAAAAATGTAATTACGAAAAAAATTAGTTTTTTTTAAATGGGATAAACTTACAAATTTCTACCCCATGCGTATACTACATTGCCAGTGTCGGGTTCTAGACCCAGCACAGTGTTCTTTGTAATAGGACCCTTGTTTCGCTCCTGATACGCATTTGAGTTGTTGAACGTATATTGATCCCAGATGCGATCGACTCTATGAAATATGACCACATTTCCCGCACGATCGAAACTAACTGCCGTGACAGCTCCGAGCTTCACATCATTTGCTGGCCAGGCATTTTGGTAGACATATGCTAGAAAGATGTGAGCGTTTTGATTAATTAATTTGAAGGAGAATAGGAATGCATTAAAACTTACTTGTGTTTAGCTTGGCAAGCTCAGTCTTAACATCAGTTACTTCCTGCTTGGCGCGTTGTCTCCAATTTATTTCGCCTGCTCCCACTCCTTTGATCATTTGTTTTAGTTGTTCATCGCCCAATGCGACATTCGGTAGATAACGTTGCGTACTTTGATTCTGTGATATGATTGCAATAATCAGCATATATAAATTAGCAAATAGATTTAAATTTGCCACGGGAGCAAGTACGCACACACACACACACACGCATAGGCATAGATGCATACGTACGCATGTGGGTGTATTAGTGTGACGTCACAATACAAAATCAATATGCAAAACATCTGTGTGCCATTTAAGGCAGAAAACATATGTTGGCGAGGTGTCTGTTATACATTTTTAACACTATTAGCTAATAAATTACCTCTGTGACCGCAACAGACGCAACTATATAAGGAAAACAGCTCCAAAGGATGCAAATTGCCAGACAAAGAAAGAAACTTCGAGTGTTGTTGGTTTTGTTGGAGCACGTCATGTTAGCTTATGGAGGATTTTTAGTACAAATGGAATGTTGAGATTAACAACTGCCTTTACAGCTTAAAAGGATTAAAATCCGTGCTTTTTACACCACACTGCACTCAAACATTTATAATTTACAAATAAACAATTTACGATGCTGGAGCAGCCATTTTAACTGGTTGAATGCTTGAACAGCTGTAAGTAGTTCAAAAAGCAAACAAAATAATAGGCGGCGGCGCTAACAAACAAAAGATGGCGCCACCGTTCTGAAACGTGCTTCACAAAGCAGACAAGAGATGGCTTTTTCATTTCTGTCATTCAAAAAAATTGGCAGCACTGTTAAAAAGGCTGTTTTTTAAATTTTTAATATTTGGTTTGCTTGAAACCTTTTGTAATTTTCATGGATTTTTTGAAATTATTAGAATTTATTTCAACAAGAAAAACCCCTTCCCCTTTTTTTTACTTAAATATAACCGATCAACGGTTCTTACACTAGTCTGTAATTTCGAATCAAACAAGTAACATATGCCAACAAAGCAAAGCAAAATTAAAGTTCGGAGTGAATATTAATTACTGAGTGACTTCACCATAAAACTTGAGCCATAGTTTCACAATGAAATGTGTAAATCATTGCATATTTATAATTACAGCAGGTGTTATTGCATGCGCAGCTGCAGATGACGAAAGTGAACGAACTTATCGGAGTAGCCTATTGAACTTGTACCCCCCTTTCAGTTACTACGATGATGGCACTGATCCTGGAGAACCTCTCTTCCTAACGCCTTTGATTAATAATAGTTCCCTTTCCAATCAATATGTTCAAGGACTGGCACGTGTCACATGCCCACAGTTCCTTGATGTTGAGAGTTATTCGGGATATCTGACCGTTGACAAAGTTTACAATTCGAATTTGTTCTTCTGGTATTTTCCCGCCGAGGAGAATCCCGAAAATGCTCCCGTTGTTCTCTGGCTTCAAGGAGGTCCCGGAGCTTCCTCTATGATTGGTTTATTTATGGAAAATGGACCGCTAAAGCTTAATTCGCTCAACAAACTGAAGAGACGGCAATATACCTGGAGCAGAAAGCACAATTTGATCTTCATCGATAGTCCTGTGGGCTCGGGCTTCAGTTTTACGGATCAGGAGAAGGGTTACGCACGGGACGAATGCGATGTGGGACGAAACTTGCATGAGGCTGTGATTCAGCTCTATAAACTGTTCAATTGGGATAGCTCCTCGGGCTTCTGGATCACTGGCGAATCCTATGCGGGAAAATACGTACCCGCCTTAGCTTATCATATACATACGGCACAGCAATCATTCCATGAGCAACATATACCCCTTAAAGGCATGGCCATAGGTAATGGTCTCTCTGATCCCGTGAATCAGCTCAAATACGGGGACTATCTCTATCAATTGGGCCTCATAGATGAGAACGGGTTAGAGGCCTTCCATAAGGCAGAAGCAGCAGGAATAGAATGCATTAGGAACAACGACATGGAGTGCGCCTTTGAGATATTTGATTCCTTAATCCTAGGCGATTTACCAAAAGGATCCATTTTTAAAAACATAACGGGCTTTAACTGGTATTACAATTACTTGCAGGCCCATGATGACGATTGTTTCATCAGGTTGGGCAATTTTTTGCAATCAGGAGCCACTCGCCGTGCTATCCATGTGGGAAACAAACCCTTTCACGATATGGATACAGAGAATAAGGTGAAGAATTATTTAAGGAAAGATTATATGGACAGCGTGGCACCTTGGGTAGAGGAACTATTGAAATTCTACACCATCTGCATGTACAGTGGACAGCTGGATATCATTATCGCCTATCCCTTAACCAGAAATTATTTGAAACGTCTAAAATTCCCGGGCTCCGATCTTTATAAACAAGCACCTCGAAAGATCTGGCGGGTTGATGGAGAATTGGCCGGTTACGTAAAGCAAGGCGGGAATCTTATTGACGTATTGGTTCGGAATGCTGGCCACATGGTTCCATACGATCAGCCCAAATGGATGTACGAGATGATAAATCATTTAACTCGTCACAAGAATCCGCTGTAAATTTTAAATAAACTTAAAACTGTATTTATTACATTCAATATGTGTTAATTTGTAATTTATTGTAATTGTATTTTGCTAATAATAAATTGAATATATACCTGTATCGAATAGTTTCTAATTTACCTCAAATAAAGTCAAATTATAATCCGCTTTACATGTGCGCGCCGAACTGATAAGTTTCGTATCGATAAGCACCTGGAACTGTTCACCGTATGTTAAATAACATGGCCTCTGTTAATATCCAGTATCGAGCATTTTGCAACACTAGAATGCGCAACACACCCCGCTTCCCGCTTTGCCTAAATGCCATTATTATTTTCCGAGTTTCATCCGCAGCCACAGTGCAAATTACGGCTGCACGTTAATAAATTATAATACATAACAATAACAATGCTAAACTAAAGTTAAAACCTAGCTATACACGTTCATCAACTTAATTTAAGTGTTAAAGTAGTTCTAAAGTGTCTTTTAAGTCGTCAAAACCAGGCGTAGCAAACCAACCAAGCAGCTCTCAACTAAAAAAAAAGACATCGTCGTTGTCGTTGTCGTTGTCACCAGTGAATATTGTGAGTTCTACATATATAATTTGGAATTGCATGTGTTTGTTCGATTAATGTGCGTCCTCATTGCTGCGTTTGCCCTTCTGCATACGAACTAAAAATTACAAAAATACATTTGCAGTGCAAAAGTAGAAGAAGAAGGTGAGTGCGCGGCATTAATACAAATGCAAATTGAGACTGTTATGCCATATGTTCAGTGGCGTAGTCCAAGGGGGATCGCACATAGTTCAATGCACCAAGCTATATGTTTATAAGATATTTTCTGTTATATTTTTGTTGAGAACCTGATTATATGAAATCCAAATGCAGCTGCATTTTATCGAATTTCAGAAGGGAATCAAAAAAAAAACTAGAAAAGTGCAACAAGATGGAGTTAGGTAGTTAAATGAAGAGGGTAGAGAGATCATCAGAATGCACATTTCATTAGTTATAAGTGTGTGTGTGTGTGTGTATGTGTGCGGTGGTTGCTTGCACCCCTTTGCCACCGCCTTGTCCGTGTGTATCCCAAGTCTCCTAGCCTGTCACAATTTGATTTAGGCACGTCTGTGCTTTCTTGGTTGCATTTAAATGCAGTTTACCTATTTTACTCCATGCTGAACAATTGTTTGACAAAGAGACACCATTTGTGTGCTTTGTATGTCCAATAATAATATTTGCTTTGTTAACTTGTAGCTTCCCCCTTCTCAATTGCAGCTGCAAACGGAGTACAGAAAAATGCAACATCATGTGCATGCAACGAGAGCAGCGCCACATCTACGTGCTGCACATCATCACAGCCACATGGCAATGCAACCACATCCACATGCCGGCATGGAGCAACATTTGGGAACACTAACAGCAGCAGCGCCAGTTGCAACACAGCAGCAGCAGCAACAACAGCAGCAGCAACAAGCACCGCAGCAACATGGACGGTAAGGAGTTATAAACTTGGTTGATGTTGGCTTGTTTTAGCTTTGGGTGTTACCCCTTTTGGCGATGCCGTCATGTCTAGGCTTTTATACGTTGCGGCAATTATGTTAATTCCTGTCACTGACAATCGCCTGTGAGACTCATCATCCCATTTTCTCAACTCATAAATTATAATTTCAGTGGCTCTTTGTTCTTTAGCGCACAGCATGACTTCCGCTCGATAACGGGTTTACTTCAGTAAAAACAGCAACAACAACAACAGCAACAAAACGATAGCAACAGCGGCTGCAATTATCCTTGACGTTCAGAAGGATCGCCGCACTCTACATCCAGTTTCTCTTGGCACTTAGTTTTGTCGCCTTTTGTCTGCGATCAGATGTTTCTAGCATTTCCCTCTCTCTTGGCTCCAGCTCCTCCTCAGTTGCTCTTCAGTCGCCTTTAGCCTCGCACACGTAACGCAGTCTCAAAACTGAAATCGAGTCGAACAAACTTTGTAATACAAACTGCAAACATTTATATCAATTTCGTATATTGCTCGAACATGTAAAAGTTTGATGACAACTGATGATGAGCCAGAGTGCATTTAATCAATTAATTAATGCTAATTAACTGCATTACAAAGTGAGCAAAACAAAATGTGAAGCAAGCCAAATGAAAAGTGAAACATATAAAATATATACAAAGTTTATTTTAAAATACAAGCTCTCTAGTTTCGCAACGATATGAAATCATGACATCTCTTATCTTTATTAACAGTTTAAAGAGACTCTTCAAACAATTCTTAACTCGACACTTTTAAAAATGTTAATTTTTTCAGCTAATTTAAATAGATTTAGCGATTAAAAATCAACTTTTGTTGAATGTAACTCATACGTTTATTGGCCAACACGCGGTCATCGCAAGGATTCTCATCTCATTGTGCATCCCTCTCTGTGCCTCTCACCTCTCCTCTTTCCCTTTTTCCCACTCCCAATGTTAGGTGCGTCTCAATTGAAACTGACAGTTGGCGAAAAATGACACGATGCGTAAAAAGAATGCGGCTTTTGTGCTTTGTTAGGGATTTTATTCCATTGTTCAACCTTTACCGCTGTTGTCTGTATCTGCAACAACAACGATAGTCACTACAACAACAATAACAACAACAACCACACTTTTTTCTAAGGAGCCATACCTTAAAGGGTGAAACTTCTTGTTATTGCTCTAACCATGTTGTTTTTGTTTTCGATGGCCACTCAATATGCCAGTTTATGAACTTAGCTCTGTTCGACCATTTAGGATTGAGGTTTACTTAATGCACAATAGCTTAGAATTCTAACTTTTCAAATAAAGAATAGACTTTTCTTAATTACGCAGTCTTAATCCGGACACCCTAATGTTTATGGTGCTAAATACTTATTATTATTACCGTTACTTAAAAGAAATACATACATCAGAGATTGTTTTTATTCATCAAATGATTTAAGTCTTACTTTGATATTAATATAGTCTTTTGCCTTATTTGATATCTCTGCTTTAAACAATATGCTTAGTTTTATTAATGATCTTTTTTATTTACAGACTGAATCTTCATCACCATCAACATCTTCACGCACAGCAGCAGCAGCAACAGCAGCCGCCACCGCCGCCAACGAATGCCGCGTATCACAACAATAACAACAGCAACAGTAACAACAATCAAATGCAAAAAATACGACAACAACATCAGCATCTCAACACAAGCAATGGACATTTAACAAAATGTAATCAACAGCCACCACCTCCTCCTCCCCAGACTTACAATCATTTAGCTGCAAATCCAGGAGCAATCACCTACAGTCAATTGCCACATCATATGGCACATTTGGGCAGCTATGCGCCACAAGGGCCGCCTCCAACAGTGTTAAGTGGCAAACAGCCGCATTATTATCTCAGCACTGCGAAGCCTTCAAAATACAACAACAATGTCAGCAACAACGGCAACAGTAACAATTATAAGCATGCACCTAAAACTATTTTGCAAAATACATATCGCAATGCCAAGAGCAATGGACAATCGTCAACTGCATCCACAGACACAACAGTTGCAGCGACAGCAACAGTTGTTGCTGGAACTGAGCATGCACTGCCCACAACGTTAAGAATTGTGGGCAGCTGTAGGAATAGCAATGGTGAAAACATTGTAATTGCCAGCGGGGAAATCTGTGAGTTGCCTTCCACAGAGACGACGGACAACATTGAGGAATTGCAGACGCATGCCGAGGATTGCAACAGCAGCACGGAGCACATTGATGCAACAGGCACGTTGCCCAATGAGGACAGCAGTGCCACACGCAATGCCAAGGACAAGACGCCCATGTGCTTGGTAAACGAGCTGGCCAGATACAATAAGGTGAGTCTTAAAACGAAAAACAATTCTTAAACATCTTTATAATCTCTCTTTCCTCCTTTTAGATCACACATCAGTATCGCTTGACTAGCGAGCGTGGTCCGTCGCATTGCAAGACATTTACAGTGACTTTAAAGCTAGGCGAGGAGGAGTATTCAGCGGATGGATTTAAGATCAAAAAGGCACAGCATTTAGCCGCCTCGAAGGCAATTGAGGAGACCAAATACAAGCATCCGCCGCCAAAGATACGTCGCAATGACGAGGGCAGTTCATCGCGTACGCATATTACGCCCACCGTTGAGCTGAATGCGTTGGCAATGAAGCTGGGACAACGCACCTACTATTTGTTAGATCCCACGCAAATGCCACCAGCGGATGCAATGATGCCACCTGAATATGCCACACCGTTGTTGCCAACGCCAGCAGCTGGATTGCCAGCACCTCCTCCGCCGCCGCCTTATGCCTTGCGACGCAATGCCAATGCTGGGGGTTATGTCCTCGCACCGCCGCCTATGCATCCACATCACCCTCATGTAGCTTTGCCGGCACAGCGTGGTATCTATGGTCCTCAGCGTCCATATGCGCCCAAATATCAATCGCGTTATGCTCTGACGCCTTCGTTGGGACCGCATATGCTGGCTGGTCCACATGGACCCTATGCGCCGCCGTTGCCGGTGACTCCCAGCAAGATAACTCTGTTCGTGGGCAAACAGAAGTTCGTTGGAATTGGACGCACGCTGCAGCAGGCAAAGCACGATGCTGCGGCACGTGCGTTGCAAGTGTTGAAGACTCAGTCTAACAGCACGGCGGAAGAGGCGCTGGATGATTCCATGGACGAGGGTGACAAGAAGTCACCTATTTCCCAGGTCCATGAGATTGGCATTAAACGCAGCATGACAGTTCATTTCAAAGTGCTGCGGGAGGAGGGGCCAGCGCACATGAAGAACTTTATTACGGCGTGTATTGTCGGCTCCATTGTCACCGAGGGCGAGGGCAATGGCAAGAAGTTGTCCAAGAAGCGTGCTGCCGAAAAGATGCTGAGCGAACTACATAAACTGCCACCACTTACGCCTACCAAACAGACGCCCATGAAGCGTATCAAGGTGAAGACACCTGGCAAAGGCGGCGCAGTGAATGTGGCCTCAAGTGTTGCTGGCATGGCAGCTGCTGCAGTCACACCTCTGGGAAAGCCAGAGCGGCGCAAGCGCCTGAGTGCAGCCTTAAAGGAGAAACCAGTTGTTGAGCTGGATGACGCAGAGAATCCCATCACAAAGCTCATACAACTGCAGCAAACACGCAAGGAAAAGGAGCCCATTTTCGAACTGATAGCTAAGAATGGCAACGAATCTTCCAGGCGAAGGGAATTCGTCATGGAGGTATCAGCCAGCGGTAGCACAGCCCGCGGCACCGGCAACAGCAAAAAACTGTCCAAACGCAATGCAGCGCAGGGTAATTGTGAGTCTATCAATTTATTGACCTCTCGCTAATCAAGTTATTTGTTAACAGCTCTGCTGGAGTTACTGGAATCATCGGAACCAAGCAGCGTGGATATGGAACACGCCTTGGAGAACAATGAGGTAACAGCTTCAGCTGAAGTGCAAGCTGTAATGGATGTGCCCATGGTGTCAACTCCAGCAGGTCCAGTGCCTGGCATTCTAATACTAAGGCAAAACAAGAAACGTAAGTTCACATCTGAGAATCCTTATAAATGATCATAATCAATTATTTTCATTATTCTACAAATTAGTATTTGTTTATAATTTTATAATTATATCAATTAAAGTAAAAGTAACAATTTATTTATTTAATTAAAATTTAACTCCATTAATGTTATTTTCTCTCCCTGATCTAAACATTTACCAACATTTATTGCAGCAGCAAAGAAAAAAGATGCGGTTGTTGTTGTCAAAGCGAATGCAGAGCCAGTCAAGGAGAAGGAAGCCAGAACAGAAGCTTTAACAACAGCAACAGAAGAAACAACCACCAGCAACAACAACACCAACAATAGTAGTAGTAACAGCAGCAACAACGACTCAAATTCTAATGATGCTGCCAATGGCAGTGAGAGCACATTAAACACCTCTTCGGGCAGCAACACCAGCGGTGTCAGCAGCAACAGCAGCAATGCAACCACAAGCAGCAGCAATGCAAGTGGTGGCGGTGGTGCTGATGGTGGCGGTGGAGGTGGTGTGCATATGAAGGAGCAGCTAATATATCTCAGTAAATTGTTGGATTTCGAGGTAAGTTTTAGTCACATACAAAAAAGATACATTCTTGAATAATTTTCCAATTCGCAGGTGAATTTCTCGGACTATCCCAAAGGTAATCACAATGAGTTTTTAACGATTGTAACGCTCTCCACGAATCCGCCACAGATCTGTCATGGCGTTGGTAAAAGCTGCGATGAATCGCAAAACGCAGCTGCCCGCAATGCTCTAAAGATCTTAAGTGAACTGGGCCTAAACAATGCCAAGAAATAAGCCAAAATAAATCAACTAACTGCAATTTTTGTTGCCAATGAAAACGCAAAAACAAAACAAAAACAAAAAAATACTAAAAAACACCCGTCCACAAATCAAACCTTATAAAACGAAATGAGAAAGTAAAAGTTAAAGTAATTTAAAAAAGAAAGCTGTGTGCAAATTTGAAAGAAATGAAAACAATGCAAGAAACAGTACTTTTTGAAATAGCAAATTATTAGTTAATATACCTATTTATTTATTTATGTGCAAGTGAGCGCAATGTGCATCGTTGATTTGTTTAAAACAATGCACAGATTGCGCTAGCTGCTGTTATTAATTTTATTTATTTGTTGTTAAAATTGAGAAATGATTAAACACATTCTGAGCCAAGTCAAGCGCAACGAAAACTTAACCACGTTGAAACCCAATAACTAAATAGCCTTATCGGAAGAGAGTCAGAGAAAGAAAGAAAGAAAGAGAGTGAGAAAGCCAAGAAATGTGGTTGCAGCATGTTGCACACATTATATCAATATTTAAAGTTAATAATGAATGATCGTTAGGCACTTGAATTGAATTGATGAACATATATGTAAACACTGTTAAGAATAATAATGATAATAATAATATTTATTAGCTGCATGCGGCTGCTATTAAAGCTTATGCGATGCTTTCAAAAAATAAATACAAAAATTTTGTTGCCACAAAACAAACCAGAATCGTAAACAAATGGAATAAACATTAATCGAAATTGAGAAACGAGCTGTGCACACACTTGCGAAATTTTTAATTTATTTTTTCAAAGCCAGAAGCCAATATTAGAGGAAGCATAAGAACTGCTATCTGCTTGTGGTCAATTGTATGATGGAACTCGTCGAATAATGAATCTATATATATATATATGCATGTCAATATATGTATATATATATTATACTATAATAATTATACTTAAATAAGCACTAACAATTACAACTCGCAGCTAAACAAATTTCGATTTTTGGCAAATTGAAATTTGTTAGACCCAACGAAACGTTTCAAACTTGCAGCAATTTGTTGCTCTAGTTTTGTGGCAGTTGGCGTTGGGTTGTTATTTGCTTGTGGTATATCAAGAAGGAAATACAATTTACATAATCGTTAATAATTATAATTAAATGTTTAAAAACCATTTTGTAAATGCTCAGTTTTTGGCAAAAACCCAACTAAAAACTGAGCATCTTTATGAATAGCGTGTTGTTTAAATGTCCCCCACTCAGTTCTTTTGATTGTTTATTTGTTTTTATCACACACTCTCTCACACATATATTTACAGTTTGTTCTTTGTTTAAATTGATTGTACAATAGTTTTTAATGATCCAGTAAACAGCACACATTAAGCGTTAAGTTGCATTATGTCAAATTGTATTTTGTCCAAACAATTCTCGTTGCAACAATGTGCATGATTGAATTGTTTAGAAAATCGTACGAAATCTAAGCATAAGTCCCATTATGAACACTTTAATAACACTTCCAGTATTAAAAAAAAAGCAACACACATATATACACATATAAATACCTTAAATATATATTAATAAATATACAATTACCTTAAATCGTGCACATTGTTTGTATGCGCTGAAGGCCCCTCTATTTCCCTCTACGCCCAATGAGAAAAAATGCTCATTTTGTTAGAAGATTTTGCAATAACAAAAGGAACAAATCTGAAATTAACTAAATTTAAACTTTGCAAAGTCTTCACAAAATTAATAAGAAATAATATATAATATGTCATAATTATGTTTATAAAGAAGAAAAGGAAACTAATCTCTTTATTAAGACCAAAAACAAAGGCATCAAAAGTTGTGAATTCAGCTTCTAAACACACATTTATTAGATTTTAAGCCTGCCCGTAAACATAATAATTATTATAATAATACTACAAAAACAACAACAACAAATGGAACAACCACAAATGTTAGTCTTTAAACAAAAAGTCTTGTCTTTCGTGCGTACTACAAAATTAAAAAAGGAAAATAAAAAGATAACAACTATATGAAATGTAAACTGTAATAATTGTAATAAACATTCAAAATAAAGTTGAATATAAAGTCTTTAATTGAGTTGAGAGTGAAAGAGAGAAGAGAGATTATATCATAACATTTCTTAAACATATTTACAGATCTCCAATTACAATTTCTCTGAATACCGATTGCACGATCTTGATTTATGTCATTTTGGGTAGATCATAAACTAATAGTATTAATTTATAGTCAACGGAATACCACCATGCACCTGTTAACCCAATAAAATGGATTATGTAAAATATCATAAAAATTAGTGAAAATTATTTTTCAAATTCGAATCGAACAGAAAAAAAGCAGGTGACAGGTGACAGGTGAGAGAGACGCAAATTAACGCTTGTTAATTTGACAAAAAGCATTTCGCAAGTCCAAAACAAAACCGTAAACGCATTAAATACCTAATACGTTCATTGTTTAAAGTTTATTGATTATTGTTTATTAAAACTGTCTTCGATGATTCACTTATGCAAATCTCTATTTATGCACAAATGATATTAATCTTAAAATTCATAAATACCATTTAAAGAACAGCTCGTATCCGTATAACGGTTTGATGTTGCTATGCGTAGGAGATGACAAGATAGTTTAGATCGAAGATAACTGAATGTTTTCTACAGCTGTTATTCGATATAAAGACCAAAATGTAGGTAAAAGTGTTTAACTGGGGAATACCCTGTAAAAAGTTATAGTTACATATAGTAAGTATAGTTAAAATATCTAGAAATATTTAAAACTTTAAATTAAAACAGAAAGCTATTAAGTTCATTTACTTCTAGTTACTTAAGCTTTAGTTACATTCATACATAGTATTAAGACCTTTTTGTTTAATTCATTCCATTTGTTTTTTTTTTGCTTAATTTCCCATGGAAAGATTTAGAATTTTAATCATTAACATTGATTGCTGATATATGTTTCTTTTCTGTTAAAGATCACTTAAATTCAACAACAATTTATAATATGTACCTTCCTAAATAAGTGATTGTTGTTGTTTATTTATCTTTATTGCCACAGCAACAACAACAACAACGATTTAGCTGTCCTGCTGCGAGGCAGAAAACATGTTTTTATTGTGGTATTTGTGTTGTTGCCACAGTTTCGATTGGGGATTGCAACTACAGGTAAGTATGTATGTAAGAAGTACATGGGATGGCCTACAACAAGAGCTACCTATATATTATATTTAGGTGGTACCTAAAGGTAGGCGCGTCGCTTTCTCCGCTGGCATTTGGCTAGCGATTAAAATACAACTTTTAGTGGCAAATGCATAATAAATACATAAAATTAAATAAATGCCTTTGCCTTTGGATTTACCTTTGCCTTGCACATGTTTCAACCCCCTCCCCTCTCTCTCTCTCTCTTTCTCTCTGTCTATCTATCTGTTGTTTCCTCTAGCGCTCCCGTTTCCGACTCAGCTTTAACTCGGACCCGGCAAAATCAAAGCGTTGCTCGCATTTGCATATGCATTTCTTTAGGTGGCGCCCTTTCCCCTGCCACTGTGTCTTACCTTTGCAACACCTGAAGCTGGAGATGCGCAGCCGGCACGGAGTCAAAACTGTGTCTATGTGTGTGTGTGTGCGTGTGTTGATTAATTTATGGCGCTGATAATAATCCGGCACCGGCATCGGCATCGTCAATGTGTGATTATGAAATTTGTATTTTGTGGTTTTGGCGTTGCCAAAAGAAATCAATAATACGGCGGAGGAGTGAAAGAAAAGACACAAGGCGAGGCGTGTAGAAAGAAAGAGAGCGGGAAGAGTGCAGAAGAGGTGCGACGAGACCAGATGAAATTAACATGTGTTTGTCAGCGCCGGCAAAAGACATTAGTAATCACATATCCAGTTACATATGTAGCCATGTCTCTCATTCTCTTTGTGTGTGTGTGTGTGTTTTGGTGTCTTGTATATGATGTAATAGCATTTGATTTTTATTATCTAGGGAATTGGGTTTTTGGATTTTTGGAATTTTTTTTCGTTATTTATATATTATTTCTCTTTATTTTTATATTTTTGTTTTTGGAATTTACTGCGGAAATGGAAGTTCAACTCGGAAAACGAGTAATTAAACAAAGCTAAGTATTAATTTAAGCATTTCTTGATTGTTATGGCTTTATATAAGGCCCTATATTAATTAACCACAAAAATATTTCATTTAAATGTTAAGCAAAAACAAAAAAATCTTTGGGAATCTTTGGCCAGGCAATCGGGGCAAATGAAAGTGAAACTTTGATACTTTGTAACTTTTTTTTTTAACTTCTACTGTTTCTCATCTTTGTTGCTGTGTGTTGTATTTTCTTCGATTCGAGTTCGGCTGATTTTGATTTTGATTTATCTACTTGTCAGTCCTAAATGTTTTTTGAGCTTTTTGGTAATTTGGTATTTGACAAGCATTTAGAAGCAAACGCCCATCAGTCTGTGTCAGGCTGTGGGAATCATTCGTGTTATACGGACTTGTACGATTTTGTTTATAACAAAATAAATGAAATGCTGAGCATATTAAGTTTTTTTTATTTCATCTGCCGTTGCGTGTTGCAGTTCGCATTTGATTATATTGGCCTTTTGGGCATTCAAACTTCGTATCAAAAGCATAATCATTGTGTAAACCTGCATGCGGTCAAATTTCTTTTAATCATCTTTAATTAACTAAATATTTTCTTTGTGGCTTTTTCCCTATGCGTGTGTGGAACCAGAATGTGTACAATATATGTATTAATAATGCCCTATAGATATTGCTTTCATTTGGCCAGTAGCATTGCTTTAAATGTATGTCCATTTGCATTTATTTAACTAGCTTTGATGCCTTTGGTGTGGTTAGGTTTTGACTGGCCATTGAATAAGTTAATATCTTTTGTCGTTGTTTTGATTTTCACTTGATTTATTAGTTCCATTAAATTGGATGAAAAGGTTGCCATAAATAATGCAGTAATTGCTTAAGTATATAACATTTAAAGTGAAATATTTCAGGCTCTTTTAAATATATGAGCAAAAGAATTTATGTAATGAATAAGATTTGTCCTTTATGAATTCACTGCACTTACTCCTGAATTAAATTTTTCAATTCTTAAGTATCTTGAGTATTATTTTTTTTGAATATTAATAAGAAATTTGGTTACTAAGGGAAACCAGTAATTAGTGCTATTAACTTCACAATAGACACATAATTATAAGGCACGTCCAGGAAGTGAATTATAAAGACAAACAAAAACAAATATAAAATAATATAAGCGCCCACATTTATTTAAACTCATCAATAATTAGCCGCAGGTGGGAATTATGCAAAATAAATAAAACCTAAAACTTATAGCTCATAACAAATTATGCCTAAAGAACTTGTAGTTAAAGTAAAGTGCCAGCAATTGGATTACTCAAAGTTGAAGTGCAGAATAGCACTTGATAGAAGTACAAAAGGAAGCAGAATGGGCCAGATTGAGCAGACAGAGTGTAAAAAGAATCAATCCTCATTTCAAATCAGCAATATGATTAATTTATATTGGTCTCATGCCAGCTGATTGAGGGGGAGTAGGGGAAAAAATGACACAAGTGCTTGCATAATGATTATTTTTATAAAAAAAATCCACATTAAAAAGTTGAGATATTTTGCATAAAATCGAATGTCTAACGATGATTATGTGTCGAGCTGATGGATGCCAGCCAAATAATAATGAAAATAAAAACACTTTTATATTGTAGCAATAGATTCCCTATAAAAATAGTTAATAAGGGTTCTTCTAACTTATTTAAATAGTTTAATAGTAAAAAAGAAAAATGGAAGATTATAAACAAAGTACCTTCAATATAAGATGGAATATAAAAATTATAAAATAAAATATTGATGTTAGCAGAAGAAAGAAGATTGAAGATATTTATAAGGTATCTTATTTGTCGAATACCAACGACTTTATCACACTTTTATAATATTTATTGACTATTTCAGCGGATTTGTCAAGTTTGCAGAGGAAGAATCAAGATAAATTTGCCAATGAAAGAAAACATATGAAGTGTCATGTTTATAGATAAGGCGGACAAAAGGCTTAAGCAGCTTTGCCAACAATAAAAGAAATAAACAATAAGCTAAATGGCAATAATAATACTGGCAATGAGAACTGAAGCGTGCATAATTAAATTGTTCCCACTGTTTAATTAATGACGCCAAAAGAATGCCATCCAATAATAGTATTATTTATTAATTAAACCCAAAACCAAATTAAAATATTACTTTGATACTTGTTGTGTTGATGCTGCAATTGTTGTTGTTGTTACTGATGTTGTTGTCGTCTCTGGTTCCTTCTCTAATCCTCCTCATCCCGTATACGTTGCAGTTTGTCGGCAAAGTCCTCTGGTGCCCAAGTGCCAAAGAGAGCATCACCCATTCGGATATAGGCCGTAAATAGGGCATTGAAGTTCACAATTGGTTTGTCCTCATACTGATTTGGATGCTCGGCAGAAACTAGTTGCAACAACAGCAGGATAGTTGCAACTGCCACAAGCAGAGAGCGACCATGCAAAGGCAACAACATTATTATTCTTATTTATAAATATTTTGATTAATTTGCTCGAGTTGTTGTCAGTTTTATAGCAAATTCCTGACATAAATTGCATGTTGGCACAGTTGGTCGATTGTTGGTTGTTGCATCGTGTTGTGGTCAGGTAAATAACACATAGACATAGACAAACTATTTGGCTTGTTTAACACATGTGTTAAAAGCGGATCATGGGCAAATGTTTCAGCTCAAATTAAACGCTTGTTTTTACTGGTATTTGATTATTTCTTCCTTTCCTGAGATGCCTCAAAAATTCGCAAATCGTGCGATGAAGAACCCAAATCTGATAAAGTAATTTGCATTTGATGTGCGTGGATGCTGCTCACATGACAACGCCAACGCCACCTACTCCATTAATCATTATGGCCAGAAAAAAGCAATAACAAACAACAAACAAGAAATACTTCAAGTGCAGCTCGCAAACAGCCGTTAAATTACCTCTTAAGGTAATTTAATTGATCGCACGAGCTTTTGTTTGTGTTTAATTAAAAGCAACAAAAAAAAAAAGAAAAAAACAGATATAAAAATTTTAGATTTGGGTCACACGATACTCAAAAGTTGGATTATCAAATTTAAGATGCGGAAATTGTCAAATTGCTTGCTACTTTGACAGCTGCCCCCCTTCCTCTTTAACCTCCTTCCTCCTTTATCTTTCCTTTCGGAAGCCTTGAAATTAATGTTGTGTGCTTGAAAAATTATTCTGTGTAAAAAATTATATTAAATTAAACAAAATATTTTATGTGCAGGGCGAAGTGTCCATCTGTCACATGACATTCGGCTTCTTTTAGTGGCGTTGGCCAAATCGTGAGAAAGATGCTGGTCAAAATGAAAATGAAAGTCCATTTTCCACCAAGCCCAAAAGGGCCAAAATGCATTTCGGATATGTTGCAGCAGCAACAGCAACAGCAGCAGGTTGTCACCGGTTTCCAACCGGAGCAACAACAGTATCAACAGCAACATCATCATCATCTCCACATCATACGCAATCGATTGTGTTTCTGTTTTATCTGTTTCTTGTTTTTTGTGTCTTCTTCTTTTTTTGGACGCATATTATAAGACCGTATCGAGGTGCTGCTATTGATGCTGCTGCTGCCGCTGTTGGCTCGTCACATTTTGGCCAAATATTTGGATATCTTTCGGTTTTCAGTTCAGTTCAGTTCAAGTTCGCGACTCGAGCGGTTTAGTTTCGAGTTAACGCGTCGAGTAAAACCCTGCGTTAAATCACATAAGCTGCAGGATAAGCATTAACAAGGACTTAAAAGGATATATTTCTGACAGGATAATGCTTTTGTGTTGCTTCGGTTACTGTGAAGTTGTATACTAAAAGTGTCTGAATAAAACGAAAAATTAATAAATCAAATACGAAATAAAACATTATTTATTAACTTGAAATTATACTAAAGAAAAGGTAAATTTGTAAATGTGCATGTAAATAAAACGTAAAAAATTAACAGTTTAATTAAATACTGTGAACTGGAAAAGTAATAAATTCTTATTTGTGCAAAAAAAGTGTATGGAGCTGCGCTTAAATTATTTATTAAAATTAGTGCTGTTAAAATAAAAACGAAAGTTCAAGCAGATAAAAAAGAAATTTAAAATAAAAGAATATGCCTGATTTTCTATGTATTTTTAAAGCAGCAGAAGATATTAGTTAACATAGAATGTGTTTTGATTCTTGAATGCAATCAAATTTAAATATATATTACACTTTAGTTTAAGATATTATACGTAATTTTATTTCATATATTTATATTTTAACTTATATAGTACATAATATATACATTGGCTTACTTAGATTAACTCCGGATATTAGACAGAGCTTTTGGATATCCTATAAAGTATTATTAGTCAGATTTCCTTTATTATTTTAGCTTGATTAAAAAAGCATACTCCAATCTGTAAGTTTTGTATTTTTTATTGTCTGTGAGTTAGTCACCTAGTTTGTCATTTCATCTCCCTACTGAAGGTCATTCGGAAATTTAAAGAATTTTAATTATATGAATATATATTATTAATTATTAATTATTCATAAAAAATAAATTCTATTGAGATTCGATCTCCTTCATAAAATGATGGATGGAATGCCCTTAAAATATTGTTAGAGTCCACATATCTTTTATGTACTAGAGTAAATGAATTTCCTAAGGACGGAATATAAAATTTTTTAAAGTAAAAGTATTCATTTCGACAAGTAATCTGTGCAACTTCTTACATAAAAATCGCAATTGCAAACTTCAAATGCTGTAATTGCACTTCCTTAAAGAGATAACATCAATATTTAATCTTAAAATGATAGCTTAATTCTTCAAATGATATTCAATATTAACACCCACAGAGTGTGTCAAGTGATTGAAGAATAGCAATGCGGATATAGAATTGATAATTCCTCAAGTTGGGAATGAGGCACAGACACAATGCGATCAGCATAATTTGAAGTGCGCTACATTCTCAGCTTGTACTCGTATTACGCACTCAATTAACGTCAGATGGCCATAATGACAGCCACTTGGGGAACATGCTGAATTTAAGCCAATATGCCGGTACTGAATGTGTGAGAAAATCCCCAAAAGATTTCAATTTAATTTTAGTTTACTTTTGATTGATGTCATACACGATATTTGAAGTACGAGTATTTTGGGTTAAGATCCTTTTACTCATCCTGCTTGGCCATAAAAATATTTGTGAGATGAGTCTGAAGTGGGTTTCTTTATTAGATTGGTTAATGTGAAACCAGTTCTCAGAGTAATTGACTGCGGGCAAATGATATCATTGAAGATTTATGGTCTTCAATACCTTAAAACGTGCTGCTAATTTATTGGCATGAGATCCAAAAATAACACAATGTTTAAATGATTAAATGTCTAACAGTTTTCGGAAAAAGAACTCAGTTTGTATTATAAAAATAATTACAGATTACACAATGCCGAATCAATGTGATTACAAAATAGAGAAACATTGAAATTTGTCAGAAGTCTAAGAAATCATTCAAAACGAATTAATGAGTTTATCCATTCACTTTTCAGCCAAAGCTGTTATCTATTATGTATCTTTAAGATAGTTTTGTATCTTCTTCAACTGCCCTGTCGAACATTTTTGATGGATCATTGTAGACAATGCGAAGTAAAAGAGTCAAAACAAAGTGAAATATGAACGACATGATGCGGCTAAATTTGAATGGGGAATGCTTCCTCATTGTCCAGCAGAAGTACAAGTATTACCATTGTTTAAGTCAAATCTGCTCTTGATATTGACCCTGAGTATGAAGATGTTGAATGTCGAATGAAAATCGTTTTGTTACACTTTGTCTCAAGTTCACTTGGAATAATTATTTATTTGAAATGGAAATGCATTTGCATAATGTAATTGTAGTTGTAATTGGGTTTTGCCTATAGTTCTTCATATAAGTATAGACCTAAGGTCTTTGGCAGCTGCTTGGCAAGTCATTAAAATACAATTAGATGCTACTGCTTAGATAGTCATTATAGAACTGGTATGCTTACAGTTTATTGACATACACTTGGGTTATTGACTTGGCCAGACCATAATACTACTCATACTATTATTATTTTTATTTCCATTTTGATTTCCATTTGATTTGTAATAAACAAAGTAATTTGGCCCGCTTAGAGGCGCGCCCTGAAAGCGTTTTAATTGTCAACAAATTAGTTTTGCATAGCATTATTAAATCATTTTTACATCATCGTCCCAACTTATATAATCGATTAAGTTATCAAATGTCTGCCGCAGACAGTTAAAATTGGAAAATAATTAAATGCTGAGTTGTTTTTTTCTCAAGTCTCGCTTTGTTGTTGGACAAACAAAGACAAAAATTGATGGCAAATTGTTTGCAACTTCTGTTTGTATATTATTTTTATTATTAATAATATTATTCATTTATTTATACAATATTTGTGCATTGTTTGTTCGCTTTGTTGCCCGCTTTTCAGTTTCATTTTGCGCACTTCAGTTGACATGATATTCACAATGGTGCGATTCACAAGTGATTTGGGCTACCTTATACAATGCTCAATTCAGATTCAATCAATTGCAGGGCAATTTTCATGGCAACCCGCACTTTAAAGTTTCACAAAACATGTCAAGTGTTTTGGCTGGCAAGTTCGTTTCCTAAGTCATTTCATTTTGTAAGACATGCTGGCAAGTTCGTTTCCTAAGTCTTTCGTTCATATCAGTCTAGACATCATGCGTTGATAATGAGCTGTCACTAAGTTGACCTTAGACATGTGTTACTCTGACTATCACCAGCAACAGCATTATTTCAAAGTGGTTTCATTCAAAATAAATATTTGACCAGAAGCATCAGAATCATCAATTAGTCGCATTCTAATTTGCTTTTGATTCAACGATACATCATTTTCGGAAGTTGATTAATGAAATACTTATAATGACATTTGCTAAAAATGGAAATCGTATGCTTAGATTAATCTTTTAACAAATATTGTCTGCTGTTTTTGCTATACTTCTATACTCCTTTAGTTTGTGAACTATAGCTGTATTCGTATGCTATAAAGCAAATAAAAACTTTAGTTTAAGTTTAAAGCTCGTCTTATTTATAATTCAGCAAATTTTCTGTTTATCTAACAGTATTTTTTATTTCTTAGTACTTTTACAGAGCTTAACTTAACTTAAAATTTAAAGTTGAAAGTCTTGCTATTTTTGAAGCCTTAGCTGTTTTTTGCTATTAAAATTTTTGTGTTCGACAGGTCTATAAAAAATACTTGTGGATGCTTATGAAATATGTAGATCAAACGGAAATTGAGGCATTTATTTGAAGGTCATTTCTCACATACATGGTCCGTGGCTTCCTTTTATTGTGGTTCCAGTTTTCAAAGACGATAAGATACCTGATAGCTCAGGCAATACATGCATATGGTCTATGCTTTAACTTGGCTAACTGACGAATGGAATGTGACGGTGATGATGTTGATGATGGCCCACGCTTTTGGCGTGGACAGTGCCAGTAAATAGTCTATGCACCATTCTCATTTTTGGCATTTGTTTTGATTTAATAAATCAGTATGGAATATACTCAATTTTGGTTACGTGTGTGCTGAGAAATGGGCACGCCTCATTTTGGTTTCGTTGTTGTCGTCGTGTTTATGCAAATTAAGCGGCTCGATATGCTCTTACGTCTGCTGCTGGAGCAAAAGGCGTTTTATATTCAAATGTTTTCAACAGCATGTTCGTTTTAATCAATGAATGTTTATTGATTCATAATTTATCAATCAGTCTAATGCATAATGTAATCATTATTTTGTAATCATCGCCAATTAACATATTGTTTGGTGTCTTTTTTGTTGTTGTTGTTGCTTTCAGTATGCCCCGGTTACGATTACGATTGCCGCTGTCCCTCTTGGTGTTGCTGTACCCACTGTTGCTCGGCGGAGGAGCAGAAGTAGGTGCGCAAGGGAACTTTGAGGATGCAGATAAGGCGAATGATTATACGGATCAACAGTACGATTTAAGGCATACAATTCCTGGAGAACCCGGCGTCGATTATCCCATATTAAGCGAGGTGCCCAAGACAAGCTTTGTATGCAAGGGACGACATGAAGGTAGGATTTACTTCAGTAGCAGACATTTAAAAAAAAGTTGAAATAAATAACACTTAACAAGGGAATAAAAGTATCATATGTTATATAAGATATTTGAACAAAGAAATAAATATTTTAAACAACATACGATTCAAATTTAAAACATAAAACTAAAAGAAAAGTATTATTTTTGTACTTTACAGGCTATTATGCAGATGTGGAGAGTCGTTGTCAGGCGTTTCGCATTTGTGCCCACACTGCACGCTCAGCTCAAGGTTTTGGCTTCCTTTGTCCCAATGGAACCGTTTTTAGCCAGCAGAAGTTTGTCTGCGATTGGTATCGCAATGTGGATTGCGATGTCTCGGAGCGTTACTATGACATGAATCGGGATCATAGCGTAGGATCCACACAACAAATGATGGAGCGTGTGCGTCAAATGATGGAATATCCCACAATGACCATAACAAAGGCGTTGCAGCAACAACAAACACAACAACAGATTCCACAACACAGACATCAAACGCTGAGCAAGGATCTGAGTAGTTCAAGTGGTGTCCTAACTCAACCAGGTGCAGTTAATGCTGGCAAAAAGGTGATACGTGGTGAGGATATGAAAAGTGAACCACTCCCAGCACCAACTGCAAAAACATCCACTGTCAATAGCGAAAACGCTGATGACGTCTATGTAAACTCTCTGGGTGAACTTTCCTCCGATCCGGGCATACAATTTGATCACACTAATGCCCACATCATTGCCGAATATCCACGTGAGTATCATTATCAGAAGCAAAAGACTTTTGCCGAACGCGTCAATGCGGGTTTGGAGGAAATGGAGGATGCTCCCAATTTCTCACAGGAGCAAATGGCACCCGAGTATATCAAGCAAATACGCAACACCAAGGATGAGGCAACGCAATTGGATTTGGTTTCTAACATTAATAACTTACTGGAGGAAGTCTCCACGGATTTGGATCCCAGCGTTTCAGGTTATCAATCGATGAGTCCACAAAAGGTGAAGCAACCATTTAGATTCCTCAGTCGTGGTTTTGCCATGCAATCGGGCAATGCTGATAAGGATGTTGGCAAGTCATCCTCTGCCTATGTGTACAACAAACCCAAACAGACGCCGGGCACAGTGAGATTTACGGTAAGAATTAATTTAGAATTATTAAATGCTTCTATCCACACAGTAAACGAACTTTTTAGTTATAGATTAAAACATGCATCTCTTAACTATCTTTCTCTATCACTATCTCTCTCTCTCTTTCTTCACTTTTAATTGCTTCTCTCGCTACTCTGTCTCTTGACTATTCGCACTCATCTTAAACCACACAAAAAACACTCTCACAACTAAAGCCCAATGAGATACCCATTGATGCTCACAAAGACACTGAACACAAGCTCAAATTCAATAATGATAAAACTAGCACCACAACAACAACAACCACTGAAGCTGCCATAACAGTTGATGTGGAAACTTTGTTAATTGCACCCACATTGCCACCAGCAGAGGAAGAAGACGCAACCACAACAACAACAACCATTAGTGCTACTACACCACGTACCACAATTGAACCACTTGCTGCTGTCATTAACTACAGCAGTGAAGAGCCTGTGATAGAATCAATTGGTCAGGCAGCTGCATTAAGTGCCAGTCACACGTTCTTTGAGCAACTGCAACAGGAGGCAGCACCACTTGACCCACAAGTGGCTGACAAGTCGGATGTGCATGTGCAGGCGGAGAAGTTGTTGTTGGCGGGTGTGAAACTCACTTCACACGATGAGGAGGCAGCATTGCAAACAAATCGCTTGACAGCAGGCAGGCCAATCACCAGCACCACCACCAGGAGAAGCACCACCCGCACCACACCTGTCATGAGCACCTCAACAGAGACTGTGACAGAGATTAGCAGCACTCAGGAGCGTATACGTGGCTATCGTCGCTTTGCACAGAAGCGTGTTGTTGGTAGCAATAATTTAAAACGCAGCACAACACCAACCACCAGCAGAAGCAGCACCACAACCACACAACGCTCAACCACACCCACACGCAGCTATTTGGAACGTTTAGCGGCAAGTCGATTGCGTTTATCTAAGTTATCGCTGGCCACAAAACCCACAACAACCAAAA
This sequence comes from Drosophila neotestacea, assembly GCA_035044365.1. Taxonomy (NCBI): domain Eukaryota; kingdom Metazoa; phylum Arthropoda; class Insecta; order Diptera; family Drosophilidae; genus Drosophila; species Drosophila neotestacea. The sequence goes on from JAWNMD010000270.1 coordinate 3,035,712, forward strand.
AGACAGCAACAACAACAGCAGCAACCAGCACAGCAACAACAACGACAACAACACAACGCACCACGGCATCTCCTTTGTCGCCAGTTCGAGCTGGTGGAGATTTGGGTCCCAATAAGAAACTATCTGTGCGTCACCTGGAAAAGGAAACTGGACAGCCCAAGGCCAGTTGGGATACCGTTCAAAGTAACTTGCAACGCTTTCAGGTGCAACGCGGCAATCGCGTATACACGCCAGCAACACGTGCCAGCATCACCAGCACCACCACCAGCAGCATCACGAGCAGACCCACTGTGAGTGCAACTTCACAGCGTGGTCGCAATCGTCATGTCAACTACAGAACGCAGGCACCACAGCAACAACGCACACGTGGCACCACAACAACAACAGCAACAACACCACGCAGCACAACAACAACTACACAACGTACAACAGCTGCTGCTGCATTGTCAACATTAACACAACAAATCTCAGCCATTGCATCAGGCTATACTTATACACCTCCCCATACACTCAACTTCAATACACCCACAGCAACAACACAAACATATCAACAACATCCAAAAGAAAAACCATTGCAAACAGTTCAAACAACTTCCAGTCTATCCCCTTCCTCTGCCTTCCTGCCCTTTGATAAGTTAACTCGCGCTATTGTTGATGAATCCATTTTACAGAACTTTAAAAGCAGTCACGCCCAAAGAGGCACTTCCTCCAACAACAACCAGCAACAGCAGCAGCAACGACAGCAGCAACGACAGCAGCAACAACAGCAGCGACAGCAACAACGTGTGTCAAAGCCAGCAGCAACGAATGTTGCCACCAGCAGCAACAGCAACAGCAACACATACAACTATCCCAAGCCAGCAGCAGCAGCAGCACCAGGCAAGCCACAGCAACTACATAATATAATTTAGACTAAGATTATATAATAAATGCATTTCCAATCTTTAATATTATAGCACTTGCTAGTCTGACCATACCACAACGTCCAGTTGTACTGCAACAGCAACAACATCCGCAGCAGCAACAACAACAACAACAACAGCAGCAGCAGCAACAGCAAAAGTTGCCTCAGGTGGTGTTGCCCACACTGCCAGGCATTGTTATTGCTCGTGCTGAGGGACAACGTATTACTCCAAATTCCGCCGATAACATCATTACATCTCTGGTCAGTCAGCCTCAATCTAAGAGAACGCAATCAAGCTCTTATGTAGCGCTTAGCGATTTTTTGAACAACAAATTTGGCAGCAACAACAGTGAACAGCAGCAGCAACAGCCACAGCCACAGCCACAGCAACAACAACAGCAGCACCAGCCATATCAGCAACTGCCACAGCAACAGCAACAACAGCATCAACATCAACCACAACAGCATCAACAACATCTGCACCTTACTCAGCAACAACAACAACAGCTACGTCAGCCTCAACAGCAGCAACAACAGCTGAGCTACATAACCCAACAATATCAACAGCCGCAACGGCATCCACAGCAGCAACAGCAACGGCAGCCACAGCAACAACAGCAGTTATATCAGCAGCAACAACAAATCCGTCAGCAACAGCAATATCAAGCACAACAGCAGCAACATTTTCAGCAACAACAACAGCACCAACAGCCCATCAGTTATCAAACGCAATACCAGCAACATCCCTTCCAACAGCAGCAGCAGCAGCAGCACCAGCAACGTCAACATCAATTCCAGCAACAACAACAATCGCATCGTCCTTCCATACAATCCATACAACAACCTTACCTGACACCCAATATATTTGAGCCCTACCAACAGCAGCAGCAACTTTTGCCACTTTTCCCACCTCTGGCAACAGCAGTTGCTGGCAAAACATCGCATATTGCTGCCGGACGTGGACAGCAAGTGGATCACTTGAATGTGCAATTGCCGACATTGACAAATGGCTTGATACCAACACCGACATTACAAGTGGCTCAAAAGCGCAGTGACTTGAAAGCCAATCAGTTGCAGTTGACCAGCAACAAGGAAGCAACAATGGATCAGGGACAGGAGATTTCATTCTATTCTGGACGCACATCCTATCAGGTTCCACAAAGCAGCGTTGGCCGTTTACCCAATGATGTGACGCATTTGAGGCGTCTACGCCAGCGTCGACATTAAGAGGGAGGAAAAGTTGGAGAAGCAGCAGGCTGAATAGGATCAGACCCGAGTGAGATTACTACTAGAAGGCTAAGTTATTATTTATATTCCTTAAGTTAATTTAATGCAATTGTAAAATACAAATACTCCTAGCTCATTTCATACTCAAACTGCGTTTTATTTTCCAAATGGGGGTGCTTTAGGAGTATGAGAAGATATTCGCAATGATTGTCAATCGAAGAATATTTTAGCAGCTGATTGAATAAAGAATTTGTAATAATACAATACAATAAATTTCCATTTTACATTCAATCTAAAAATCGATTATTAATTCATCATAAATTAATAAATACTATTAAATGCATTACTAAGTAAAACAACGCACTCTTTGAAAACGATGCTTTTTTTTTCATTGTGAGATTAAGATTTATTGTTTAATGTTTGTGTGTTCGAATTTGACCTTATAATGATATTGAATACAAATACAATACAATATTTTTTTCTTTTACATGTAGCTAGCGTAATTATAATTATTCAAATATAAATATATTTATAATTATCCCTCATAATATTTATATATATATTGTTTCACAATAATCCATTTTGAATAGTGTTCGAATGTTCGTTATTAATTCTTCTTCTTTTTGTTTTGTTTTTGCTTTTTATAATTGCTGTCAAACATTTTCTATTTACGGTTATATGCTTAAACTAATTAATGCTGTGCACAATGCATATATCATTATGTTTATCAATTATTAATATAATTAAATGTTATGGCATGGAGTATTTGTTTATACATACAAAATTCAACTAAATTATCAATTGGCATATTGCATGAAAACAATTAATACAAAAATTATTATAAACAATGTATTAAATAATGATATCTGTGATGCAAGCAACAATTGGATGTGTCAGTAAACCAGGCAAATATATAATAAGTACAACTAAAAAGGTACTATTGTAGGGTAGTAACTAACTATTGATATCTAAATGTACAATAATAATTTAAATAATAGTATTTATAAACAATTAACTTGCATCGTAGCCTACACAAAATGTACAGCAATTTTTACATAAGATTTAAAAGGGTTTGGAATCTGGTTCAGGATTGGGAGTGGGGTCTGGTCTAATCCACTTGCAGTCAGCGATAAGTCTCGTTTTTAGTGCACTTTCATTACTCATCAATATATACAGAGAAACTGTGAACACCTCTGGTTAGCATCCTGGATAAGGATTCTTTGTGGAATCAACTTGCGCTCAGCGCTTGACGACCAGACGACATTTCTGCACACGCACGCGTACTCAGGGAAGCGAATTGACATTAAATATGGGCGGTGGCACAATAGAAACTGGTTCCATTGGTGTCATCACTGGCAACAGTTTCGCTTCCTCTTCCGTTTCCGCTTTTAGCGGCGTGTGCAGCTCACAGAATACTTTGCGATCGTCCTCGCAGAGAGTCCAGCTGGCAGCACGTGCACAAGGAACATGAGCAGCTGCTTTGCAGGCACGATGAAAGCAGCAAATGTTGGCTCCAGGTTGAGCACAATGCACACATTGATAGCGTGTGCTGTCCCAGACTGCGGCATCGAGGCCATTGACATGAGCGCCAATCAAGTGAATATCGTTTGCCCACACTGCGCAATCCTCGTGCAGCCAAATCTCATAGCCATGATCGGAGGTCTTTGACATTCCACGAAACGTTTCAATGAACTTTGCCTCATGACTGCAATCAAGGGGATCCTGTGACGAGCACTGAGATTCGTTCTGATCATCGCTAAAGGAGTAGGCGCTCTCGTGGGTTTGCTTGCGTTTACGCTTGTGCTAGAAGGGATTAAGGATAATAAATTATTAAAAATCTTCTAATTTATGTTTATATCAAAGCTGCAAGTCGGGAATAAAATGTTTAATTACACTTGGCTTATGACAATAATTGATAATTGAATTCTTTAAATAGATATCAAGAAATTAAATTAAATTTTCTCGAAAATTGTGCTTTATATTTACCATTGTGATCTTGGGCGCCTGCATAATGTTGGCCAACGTGGCGGGAATTACGGGCAGATTGCGTTCGTGAAGCTTGACCATGTCACAGCGCTTTCGCTTGCTCACGAACAATCCATCGACATCCTGAGCAGATGGCACTTGCAATGCAGCTCGATACTCCTCACAGTCAATGGACACCAGGTAGGGTCCGAAGAGATCTCCCAGTCCAAGCTTGTGGGGACCACGCTTACAGAATACACAAATCCAACTGGAATCTGTGGTGTCCGCATCATAGCGATTACTTAATGTGGAACTGTGCATTCCTCGCAGATTCTTGCGCTCATGCGGCGCCTTAGTTTGTTTCTTCTTTGTCTGCTTCTCATTGAAATCCTCTGCATTGTGGGTATTCTTAATGCTGATACTTCCATCGGGTTTGATCAGTATAAAGGGTGACTTCAACCTGAGATCTGTAGCTGCGGAGGAGCCACCATTGCCATTGCTGCTATCACGATTCGGCGCTGGTGTGCTGTCCTCATCTGTGCTAAAGGGTTTCCGTGCTGTTGCTCCCTTTTTGCCATTCTGTTTGGCTGCGTTCTTCCCTGTTGGTTTCTTGCCTTTGGCTGCCGTTGTCTTCTTCTTTTTCTTGCTGGTATTATTCACCTTGGGAGTGATCGGCTTGGTGGCAGCTGCCTCACTTAGTTTACGTGCTGTAAGTGCCGCTGCAGCTGCTGCTGATGTGCTCGGCTTGTCATCGTCGCTGTCGATTTGTACGGTCTCGATTTCCGGTTCAATTTGTGGCTGTTGTTTCTTTTTGGCCGCCGTCTTTTTGGATTTAACCTGCTCCTCGATGGTGAAACGCAACAGCGATGGATCCATGCCCATGGAGAGTCGTCGCTGTGGCATGCAACGCGTAGGCGGTGGGCGTGGCAACAGTTTGACGACATTACTGAGTGCAGGTGAAGACGATGGAGTGTTTTCCTTGACCTCCTTTGTGTCAGTTATTGCGGCTGGACTGTGTATGGGACTTGGCAGCGTTGACTTCATCGCCGCCTTGGTGGCCATGGGTCGCAACTCAGGTGTGGGCGTGGCAACTGGTGGTGGTGTGCTAATCACAGGTTTTTGCTCCACTTCGTTTTTGGTCTGTGCTAATTGTGCGCTTAAGTCGTGTTCAGATGCAGTTGCTCTGCTTTGTGGTTCATTCGCAGGCTCATCCTCGATGCCAGCAAACATCTCCTCCAGTTTATCCTCCACCTCGTTGAAGTGGCAAGGTTCGTTGGTTGCCGTTTCAGTGGCATTTACTACCTTTGCTGCTTGTGGCGGCGATTGTTTAGCAGCTGGTGATTGCCCTTCATCCTCATCATCGTGCACACTCACCGCTGGCCGAGCATCAATGTCACCCTGCTCCACAAGCGCTGGGGATGCTGGCGTGTCTGTTATGGCCTTGTTGCTATTGTCCAACTGCTGTTCCGGTTCCTGCTCCTGTTCTTTTCTCAGCGGTGTCTCACTCGCCTGACTGCTGTGGCTGCTGTGCGTATTGTTGCTGGAACTGCTTGAGCTACTGCTGCTGCTATTGCTCTGCGGACTTGGCGGTGGCATCTTGCTCTCATTGGTTGTCGCCTTCGCGGAGGCAGCAGCAACCACAGAAGTGGGTTCTTCATCTTGCTGGCGACGTTGCTGTTGCTGCTGTTGCTCTGTGAGATTGCGTTGGAGCAACGCCTGTCGTTGCTTCTTAGTCTTGGGATTTTCCGTGTCGTTGTACAGCGAGGAGCTATTGCTGTTCTCAGTTGCAGCAGCTGCAGCAACAGCCGGTGGTGTTGCAGCACGTCCATTCTCCAGCGGCAGATCGTGTACAGGCTTTTGTTCTTTCATGCTAAATGGCTGGAAATCAACATCATGGCCTCCGTTCTTTGGAGATTGTTTGGGACTGCAACTGTTGCTGTGCGGACTTGGCGTGCGTTGTCTTTTCAAATTCAAATTCTCGCTGGGTGTCAAACGCATAACTTGACTTGATTTACGTTTACGTCGCTTGCGACTATTGCTGCTGTTGCTGTTGGATTCCAGTGACTCTTCATTCGATGTGGTCATATAGGGGGATTCAGGCGCCTCCACCATCTGCTGTTTATCATCGGCAATTGTTGCTGACGGCGGTGGTGGTGGCGGCGCATTGCTGCCACGATATGTTGCCGTTGTGGAGAGATCTGTTATAATCGTTTGTGCCTCATCCTCTGCCTTGTGCTTGGACATGTCGAGATTTGTCAATTGCGTATTGCGGGAATGCATCTGTGGCGTATGCGACGTTGCCTGCTGCAGCGGTTGCTGCTGTTGTTGTTGCTGTTGAAAATGTGCGCTGCTCATGTGAATCGGTGGTGGTGCTGCTGGTGGTGCTAAATGCTGATTATGATGCGTTGCTGGTGCATAGTGTAAGTGCTGTTGCTGCTGCTCCGCCTGCATGTGTTGCTGCTGCTGCTGTTGTGATTGCTGTGGTGCATAACCAGCAACATTTGCGTGCAATTGATGATGCAGATGCAACTGATTGTAGTCTAATGGCGACTGCGGCGTCGGCGGCGTCTGTGGCCCATTGTATTTCAAGTTCGCAGGCGGCGGTGTCATGCTGTAAGCTTGCTGATGTTGATGTTGCTGATAGTTGCGCAGTGGCGAAGCTATAAAAGCAATAAGAAATCATCATATAATAATTAAAATTATATTTAATTTCATTTGACTTACGTTTCTTTGACGCATGTTGCTGCTGTTGCATGTTGTGCGCTGCCAGCTTGCCTGTGGCACCTCCCACATAGCCACAATCCTTGCCACTTAACTCGGCCACTTTTTGCATGCCCTTTAACTGCGTCAGCTTAAAGTTCTCATCACGATTCTGCATATAATGTGACGGCGGCACACTGTTGTTGCTGCTGCCACCGCTGTTGCTGCTGTTGTTGTTGCTATTGTTCCCACTGCCGCTGCTACTATTGTTATTGTGGCTGTTGCTGTTGTTATTGTTGGGCGGGGTATTTGGCGGTGGCGGCAACAACGACTCGCAATCAGCTCCACCAGCACCGTTGGCATTCAAATATTTGCTTGCCGCATTTGCAGGCGACGACGAGGCGGACAAACCTCCTCCTAGATGTCCTTGCTGTGAACTGTGCTGTGAGCCTGCGGGCGTATTTGTGGTCAGATTGTGACTGTGTGTGCGAAAGAGAACAAATGTTGTAAGTGTGAAATATAGTTCAGACCAAGATATATATATATCGTAGCAACAACATAAGAAATAAATGCAATTAGTGCAAATTTTAAAATGTTGTAACTGTAAAGTTAATGAACGAAATTAATTAATGCGTATGGTATTTCTTTAAGTTAAATATATGAAGTGAAAACAACGCAATAAAAAAAGGAATTAATATCACAAACCCAATATATTTTTATATATCTGAGTATAAACATTGCAATAAACTTTGACCAGGTCAACAAAGTGTTGCTTACATCGTTGGGTAGTTGTGAGCTGCATGTAAATGAGGTTGTTGTTGTTGCTGCTGTTGCGATTGTTGGTGCTGCTGCTGTTGTTGTTGGCCAGATTTAAGCGTCGGCGCTGCGCTGCGACTTGACTGCAGCGACAAATCCATGGAGTCAAAAGGCAATGTTCCAGTGTATGGCGGCGCCAGCAAAGGATTCATTTGATGATGATGATCCAGCTGCAAAGTAAAAATAATTAGAATTACACGAATAACAAAAGTAACAAGCTACAAAGCAAAAAGGGAGAAGAGTGGGAACTGTAGAAGCAACAATAAATGCAATAGTACTATGGATATACAAAGAAAACTACGTCGGGACTTTGGAACGGTTTTGTTGGAGAGAGTGGTGCATGCGACGAAACGAAACAAACAGAAACTAATGGAAACTGAAACTACGCTTAATTACGTTTTTATGATTGGCCGACATAAAATTGTAAATGGCATCTGAAGGCGGCGGCGGTTGGGCGGATGCATGCCAGGCCAATGGGGAGCGGACCAATGACCGTTCATTGGACATGTGCGCCAACTGGGGTTGTCGCGGTATATACGATGGTATCTGCAGAAATTTCATCAGCATCAAGGATCCTTTCATTCCAAATCAGTCAAAATACTTACTTGCAGGGGATTCCAAGAGGGATTCTGTGCCGCTTGACTTAAATGTCCGTGCGGATGATTGTTGTTGGACATGTTTAGCTAGGCTAGAGTTTCAACTAACTGAGATACTACATATGAAACGTCCAGTAATTTGAAGATGCAAACAATCAATGTCACAGGAGCAAAAGAAGGCGGCAGACTGTAGTGCTTAAAGGTCCTGTCTGAATAAGATTCAATCTTCAACACTGGCCAGCGTACTTAACCCAATACTCTGTTTTGAAATCGATGGGGGGGAAGTACCTAGCACTGTCTGTAGGACCATACGGCATCGAGTGCTATGTTTACCATGCTGTCAGCGAAAGTAGCGATTTTCGCACGGTGGCCATTATTTGAAAAGTTATCTAATTGCGGCTCCTGGCATTTACTTTTCGAGTATAAACAAATTTCGCACGCACTTTTTTCACACCATCCATACAACCACACACACACACACATCCACCCACTTGCAAAAGTTTTCAGCGAGCGGTCCTTGCGCGATAACGCAGACAGGCGATAACTTATCGACAGTCGACAGCGTTGTTTTGCATGCCTATCCCTGGTTTTTTTTTTTGATGCTGCTACTGCTTTCGGCTGGGCGCTACGCGACAAACACGCGGTCTTTGTGTATAATGAATGTTTGTTTGCCTTATGATTTTGGCACTTCCCTTTTGATGATTAAATGCGGTTAGAACAAATGTATTTGCAGGGCATGGGTGAGTATTAGTTGGGTTTAATTTGGTTCATAATTAGCACCGCTTTGCACAATACCTCAATCTCTTTCTCTCTCACTCACTCAAGTGCAGCGCATTGCAGCTTCGTTGTGACTGTTTTTGCGAATTACTTGTTTTGGGCCGAAAAGGCAGGCCAAGACCAAGCCTTGCCAAGCTGCACAAACTCACGCACTTTATTGCTAGCACATTATAATGCTTTTATGATTCAATTTAATCACTTATTTACAAATGCCGCAGTAAATTTGCTTGTTTTTTATCGTAGTTTTTATTTGTTTAAAACAAAATATAATTTACGTGTGCTTCAATATAGTGTTGGGATATATCGAGGAAATATCGATATTATCGTCGTTCATTCTGTAATTCTTTGGAAATTAGTTCTAAAACTAGACGGGCTCTCTTGGTCGCGGCGCTAGGATCAAATTTCATAGTTTCAAAAGTGGACGCCGTATGGTGTTTTTAGGGCGCTTTTGCCAAGGTCCGCGTCAAAATATTTCGCCCCTATTTTTGAATCCTTTTCGTTTTTGGGTAGGCGAAAAGTTTTCTTACTCGAAAATGCAGGTGGAAAGCTACCGCTCTGAAACTTTGCAGGGCTTTTCCCTGCAATTGCAATTTTCTTGAATTTTTCTGAATTTTCAGGTTTTTTCGCTTACGCGAAAGAGATCTGGGCCCCTGGTGGTCCTACGCGGTTGAAACAAGTTCCAAAAGAGCCGGCTTTAATTAAGAAAATTAACAATTTATTTTGATTATTTTAGTTTTATTTCGGTTTTTTTTAAAACAATTTTTTCTAATTATTTTGAACAAATGGCGGTATTATCGATAGTTCAAGTCAAAATATCGATAAGGGTGAATATCGATATAATCCCAACAATAACATTGTTCCGCTAACAAACAAAAGGTGGCGTCACCAGTTTTACACCAAAGCAATTAGCTTTTTGTCACGCACCTCCAAACCAAATTAATATTAAAATGAATTAACAAAATAAGTTAAAGCAATTGTAATATATTACATATTGATAAACCATTAAATTTTAAATTCGAGAAAATAAATAATGCCATTTTAAAAAAGATATTAAAATTTTCTCAAGAACTTAAAATAAACTTTTCAAGCAAATGTTGAAAAAGATCTTAATTTCTGGCACGTTTATTTAAAACCTCCTTTTGGCAGCTTTTCGAAACAGAAGTGCGCCTTCTTTTATTAGCTCTGCGAAGCATAAATCGATATATCGATACCTTGATACATTTTTGACAGCCCTGGACACAACTCAAGTAAACAATTATGAGCGGCACATTTCCCGCGAAGAACGTTAATGCATTTTTAAAGGCAAAGGAAAAGCATTGTGTTTGTTGTAAATAGAATCATGAATTATCCTATGAGACGTGGTGCATTTATTGTTTTCGAAGGTGTCGACCGGACAGGGAAAACAACGCAGACCCGATTACTGCGTTAGTATTCAAGACAAAGAATCAACAATTGATTACTAATCTTCAAAATTTGCGCAGTTGACACGTTGATAAATAAGGGATTTAAAGCAAAACTGATTCATTTTCCGGAACGGTCGTCGGCCATTGGTCAGGTAATAAATTCGTACTTGACCAACTCCCAAGACCTGCCCGATGAAGTTATCCACTTGATGTTCTCTGCAAATCGATGGGAGCACATGAAGAGCATCCGAGAAGAACTTCTTTCCGGCACCACATTAATATGCGATCGCTATGCCTACTCTGGAGCGGCATATACTGTGGCCAAGGGACTGGACTTTAACTGGTGCTGTGCACCTGACCGTGGACTCATTAAACCCGATGCCGTCTTCTACCTGAAGGCCAAACCCGATAAGCTCATCTTACGTGGCAACTACGGAGAGGAACGGTTTGTACAGAGAATATAGAGTAATTATGCAATATTGTCTTATCTCTTTTCTGTTGCAGCTATGAGAAATTGGAATTCCAGAACAAGGTGGCCGAGGTATTTGATAAATTTTGCAAACAAGAGATGAGCTATTGGCATGAATTCGATGCCAGCCAATCTGCAGAAAAGCTCCATATGCAAATTGCAGAAAAAGCGGAAATAATGTTGAAACAAGTCCCGGAACAGTCATTGGAAAAGCTTACCTAACACCCCACACACAAAGAGGATTTACCTGATTTACGCATTTGTTAATTTACGATTCCAGTTGTCGCACTAATACATGTATAAGAATTCCCATAGTTGAAAATTAGCTGTAACTTATTGCATCTGTATAATCCCATTGAATAATGACCAGTTGTTGGTTGCTTCATTGTATTTTACATATATCTTAATCATACAATTTCGTGTTAACGGCTAAAAACCACAGCAATTAAATAATTTACGTCTTCAACTTAGTTACTAAATGATCTAAACCCAATGTGCTTGGCACTCTGGTCCCAAAGATTTGTCAAATGCAATTCCATTAATAGTTGTCATAATCGAAATCCGAACGCCGACTACGTGTTCCAGCTGCAACTGTACCCGACTTAGGAGCACGGGAATGTAGCGTGAGTTGACGATATCCTACACCTGGTGTATAATCAATGATGGGTCCAGTACGTGCACGTAGATTGGAGAGATTGTTGCTGAAACGCTTCTGTGCCTGATGATAGGAGGCAATGTCGCCATAACTATGTTTAGGCCACATGCACTCACAGCCGGAGGGAACTGTTCGACTCTCCGACTCCCAACAGCCGCTGCCCTCATTCAAACGTATCAAATGTATAGTCCGATTTAGTTGGATGCAAGCAAATCCAGTGGCCGAACAGATCTGTAAACGAAGAATGAAGGTTTTTAAAATTCTCTTTTGTCATTATAATATTATCCATACGCACCTCACGCTTCTCACCAGGTCTTTCATTAAGGAGAGCACGCAACAGCGGCAACTCATTGCTACGATAGTTGTAGTTGTCATAATTTTGCAACCTTGGTGGCAATGGAGCATAGTTGTTGGCACATGTAACCTCCACATAATGATTGGGTCGATATTCGCCATTGTCCAGCTTAATGGTCACTCTTTTTGTAGGACACAGCGATTGATAGGTGACCTGCAGGAGAAGGCAGTTGTAGTGAGGATTGGGGAAAGTCTTAAGACGTATTTGATTTTATTAAAAAAAAATGTTAAGCCCAATAAATTCTACTATTACCATTTTTAACTTGTTTTAATAACCATAAGGATCTAAACTAAAATTAGAATATAAGTACAGTTAGTCAAATAATTGATATTTGTTTTTACTTTAAAAATAGTTAAGCCAAATGAATTTATGTATTTATTAATTTTCTTGACGTGTTCTATGAACTATGAGCAAATGATATAAAAAAGTTTATCTTGCTAATAAATAAATAAAAACTTAATATGCGTAGGTTCCTACTAATTATCTCCTATCTTACTTATACACTCCCTATATTCCACAGATCACACCAAGATTGATATTTAGCTTCATACTGCTCCTTCTTAACTTATAGATACACTCTCTAGATATCAGAGACTTTAAGAGAGAGAGGTACTAGCTCTAGTTTTACTTACTCCTTCACTTCCGCTGGTGCTGCTGTACTGTGGTTGTGGAGACATCACGCTGCGCACGCGCCGCTTGCGAACATTTTGAATGCCATAAGGCAGTTGGTCGCTCAGCTCATCGGAATCCATTTTGGCCACCGCAAAGTCCTCCTCACCCTCAAAGTCAATGCCGTCAGCATCCGCATCAGCATCAGCATCCAGTTGACCTCCAGTTGGATGCCTGCAATTGCATATCCATAGAAATTAAAGCTTTGGCAATGAATTAGCGACGCTGCCGGAAACTGGCTGCAACCGCCTGTAAAATGCGCTTTTAGACTAACTATAAAAAAAAATATAGGAAAAACGTAGGAAAATACGCTTTTGACGTTTGCCATTTGCCTGGCAGTAGATAGTTTCATCTTTCTCTTGGTGTTTTTTTTTTAGATTGTTCTTTTTTTGCAGCTGGCCAACAAAAGCGCATCATTTTGCATTCAACTGCAGCAAATGCCAATGAATTTTTTAGCTTTCATTTTGCAATGTTTGCGCCATCCGCGTGGTGGGCTTTGTCTCGGCTGTCTGGTTGGCTAGGAAAGGGTTTGGGAGTGTGAGAAATAGAGGAGAAAGAGAAGGGTATGATGGTTGAACGCTGACACAAAGCTTGCTCCGTTACGCGACTGTCGTTGGCTGCCAGCGGATTTCCCTTTTTTCGTTGTCGATGCTTTGCAAAAAAAGTATCACCCCACCACCAGCACCACCCACAGTAGCAGCACCACAATGCAACCACTTACCACCACCGCGGGGGGGGCATTTTTAGAAGCGCACTTTAGACCAACACAGCGGCTTTCATAGTTTTGTCGCAAAGTTTGCGAAAATGTTTTGAAATAAATGCTTGTGTTTAGGAATTGTTTCATTGGACGTTTGCTTAAATTATGTGGGGCAAGGCGAAGAGTTCCCTCTGCCAAGCAGAGCATTAAACTTACTTATAAAGTTTAATGCATTTGAAATTTATTCTTTTTTTGAGTTGTTTCTTTTGCCTTTGACCAACATTAAATGCAATGTTAAGGATTTTGTAGCGAATTTTATTCCATTTTAAGATTTAGTAAGAAGGAAATGATATTAATATATTTATTTTATTTTTTAACTTGAGTGAGGTAGAATTTATAAGAATAAGCTAATTTCTCTACAGTTTGGTTTGACTTTTGTCTTTAAATTGTATTCAATTTCCCATAATAAACAATTTTTCCTATAAAATAATAATTAAGCACATAGCTTTGTAGGCTTAAAATGTTGTGTTATTATTTCTAAGAGAATGCCCATTGATCTATGCATATATAGACATTTTCAAGAAACTTAAGTCCGAAGTCTGATTCATCGAATTGTAAACAGAAAAGCATCACCTCTACAAATCTTAATATGCCATTGAAAAGAAAAAAAGCTCTGTTTATAGAAGAGATATAATAAAAAAACAATACCAGTTAAATAGGTTTCTGTGGAAATTCTTTCAATAATTCTGTTATACAATGTTGTCCAACTTTTACTGCAGCGCATTCAGCTGTCGATTCGACTTGAATTTATACAAAATTTGATAACATTTCAGCTAGTTTGGAGTCTTTTGTCTTCGTCAGTTCTCTTTTGATGCCATTGTTGTTGTTGTAGTTGTTATCTGACTTTTGCTTTGGCATCGCATTTCGTAATCTTTGGCATAGAAATCGCCTGATCCTCCTAAGCTTGATCTCCCAAACAAAGCCAAAATGGCAACTTTAGTGAGAAGGGAATCAGCTTAAATGCTTACGTCAGTGTTGAAGGTCTAGGATTTAGTAGATATGCAGAACGATAAAGCCCAGAGAGGGTTTAAAAGAGGGAATAAAAGAGGGGAGTGTGGAGCTGGGGGACAAGCTGAGATTGCAGAAACTGAAGCTGGTTGCAAGTGTAGCTACTGTTGTTGGCTGCTTTGCGCATTGTTAGCTGCTATCATATTTTGAGCACATTGAGGAATGTGCCAAAGTCAACGAGCTGAATGAATGCAACTCAGATTCATACACACACACTCACAAACACACACACCGTCAGGCTTATACTCACACTCACTTGGACACTTGTTTGTGATGAAAACTGAAAACTGAAAACTGATGCCTACCTTTGCTTGTAGCTGCTTCGACTGTTGCGTTGCAACAACAAATGTTCTCGTTCTGATTCGGATGCTGCATGCCACACATTGTTGTCATGGTCATTGTTGTTGTTATAGTTGTTGTTGTTGTTGCTTGTGTCCTCAAACCAGCCCACACCTTGCATAGCCGCATTTAAGTCTGGCAATTGCAGAAGGAAGTCATTCCCTGCTGCCTCGGAATCATCAACAAATTGTTGCTGTTGTTGATGTTGCTGCTGTTGCTGTATGCTCTGGGGATTTCCGTATAGTTTTTGCTGCGGCAACTGCCATTTGGCCGACGCTTTGTTGTAGTTATAGTTGTCATTGTTGTCGTCGTCAACATTGTTGTCCTTACTATCAGCAATACCATCGTCGTTGTCGTTGATGTCGTTGTTGTTGTTGTTATTATTGCTGTAGTAGCTGCTGTATCTATTGTTTTGTTGCGCTGTTGCCGCCGACGCCGCCAACGATTCATCGCAGGCCAATGCGAGTGTTGTTCGCCTCGTTGAGCCACCAAATCGGGCAGCAACAATGGCAACCAGCAGCAGCTGTAGATAAAAACAAAAACAACAAATGATAAGACTTGTAAGTATATACATAGTATAATAAACACACACAGATACAAACAGAGAGACATAGACACACCCAAAGACTCATATATTGTACTAGTTGCCTGTAAAGTTCTCTTTTGCACAATTAGTTCTTGATTGATCAACCGTTGTGCCACCGTTGAGCACTTACACATGCAACTCAAGCTTTAACTTGGCCACTAATTCAACTTAATATCTCTTAGGCATTTGATGGATAACTAAGTAAAACAAAAACTTCATGGCCAGAAAGTTCAATTCCCTTTTAAGGGAACAACGTTGACAACAATCAATGCGACGGGATAATTTCCAAAAACCAAAAGGGCCAAAAAACCAAAACCAAAGCCAAAACCGAACCCAAACAAGTTTTAGTCTGAAACTTTCGAGTCTATGTCTCTAACTATGTGTGGGTGTTGCATGCGCCTATTTACTGTTAGTTCGGACATGAAAGTTTGCCCCCTTCCCCCTCCCTTTACAACCTGTCTTTGCCAGTTGCCAGTTGCCAATCCTCTCAGCTGGGCTTCATTATGTGGTCTTGATTCGGTCTCTGTCTCTGACTCTATATTCATCTGCCCCCAAGTCAAATGGAGCCTTTGCGACGCGTCATCGCATTTTGGAGTTCCAAGTTCCAAGTTGAATGCTGACAATGCCACAACACACAGATGATAATATGCCGCACGCGCCTTGTATTCTCTATATATGTATGTACATACATATATGTGTGATATATTATGTAGTTTATAGGTATGTGTACTTCTATTATTCGGCACATTCATAATAAGCACACAATACGTGACCAAATAGTTGGCGCCCAAAAAATATAAAATATGCTCTAAACTAAGCGTTATCAGAGGCAGGACATAGACTTATTGTGTAATCATTAAATACTAGAATACTTCAATAGCCAAATTTATTTAAAGATAATCATATTTTACTACACCAGATAAACAAGGTCAGATTTTGGAGAGCATATCTTTAATTTAATCTTTTTATTTACTACAATTTTATTTTAAGGAAAATAATACACTGAATACGCACAGTCTTTAATAAAACAAATTAATCTTTCATTTAATTTGAATTTAGAGGGAAAATCAGGATCAAAAAGACATTCCGCTTTGAAATTGATTTAAATGTTCAAATTGAATTAAATTTCAAATTCAGCAATGTTGGCAAATATTTTTATTAATACAAGATACGTTTAATTTTCAAATAGAAAATGTGTGCACTTTTATTTTTTCTTCCCAATTATGTACAATTTGTCCAGCATTCGGCAGACAAGATTAAAGATGTTTGAATTTTAGATTTAAGCTAGCTCTTGAATTTTATTTAAAGATAATATTCAAATTTTGTTTTGAAAGGTGGCACAGAAGTATATACATTTTTGATATTATAAGTACGTGTGTATTCCAAAAGTATCTTAAAGATACAAACATTGTATGCATGTAATGCTTACTTAAGTTCCCACTTTGTCCAGAGACTGTTATATGTCGTATCTTAAGAGAAGCTCATTGACTTTTAGTAAGTCTAAATTGTAGGTATAAACCGCAAACTCACGCAGCAATGTTAGTATAAATCTGCCACTTTAGTAGACTATATATATACATACACACACACACACTTACTTAGCGTATCTAAGTATTTCTTGTTCTTGTGGATTTATAAGATTTCTTTTATGTCTGTTGCTTTGGCATTTGCCGCCTATCGTCGTACAGTGCCTACCGCAAAACTTCTTTCATTTGCGCCTTTTTTTGGTCGCAAAAAGAATCTTCCGCCATCTCCTGCCACTGGTGCCACATAGAAAGAGAGAGGGAGAGAGCAGCGGTGTTTGGGGCAAGTTTGTCAAACTATTTGTATGGAATTCACAATTTCTGTTGATGAAGTTTCACAGAAGCCTCTCGCTGGCTTACGATGGTCGCGTGATCTGCGTGAACAAGTGTTTATGGAATTGAATACTTGAGAATACTTGGGGGAATTGTGGTGAGGGGGCTTTGACTGTTGGCCCTGGTCTTACAGGTGGCTTTGTCTTAGTTGCAGGCATCTTTGCTTGATTTAAACTTGTCAGCATAAGCCGATTCTCTTTTAGGGTCAACAAAGACTAAAAAAAACTTAATAGGAAAAAGGAAGTATAAAAGGTCATGTAAGCAGCCTATCTAAAATCCTTGACACACGCTTGTGGCTTGTTGTTTTTTCATTATTCATTTTGTGTTTGATTTAAAAACCTTTGAAAAATGTTTATCAATTGTATGGCTTTAAATTTAAATATTCATTTTATTTTAAGTAGCAAAAAACATGCATAATTAATTGAATTTTTTACCTAAAAAAATATATATATATTTAGCATTAAAAATATTTGTATCAGCCTCGTTTTTTATGCACTTTCAATGAACATTAATTAAACAAATGATTTGGTAAACACAAGAGCATGTTGTGTATTTTTACCACGTGCCAAGGACATTTGAGATTATAATTTCATAATTTATTAGAGCATTTTTGCACTTTGTTTTTCTGCTTTTATTTGTTGCATTTTCCACACCTTTTTTCGAATATCTCATTCATGTATTATCAATTTGCTGTTTACCTTTATTTCAATACCGTTTAAATGAGGGAAGTCTATGGAAGTAATGGACTAACAATGTTGCTCTTATTTCCATTGAAACTTCTCATTTTATGCTGTTTTATAGGGTATCTAACAGTCGACGAATTGCTTGTGCTAGTTTTAAAACCGTATAATAGCCGATTGGTAGTTGGAACTGTAATAGACTGACAATTGGCATGGCGAAAACTGCTGATATCTTTTTTATACCCTGTATGTAATAAGCATGACTAAGAAGGTATTCTCTCTGCGTCGCTACTGTTAACCTGCAGCTTCTTTCTGTCACTTTACTCATCTTTGTAGGGAATTTCTCAGGCGATCAAAATCAAAGGAGAATTTTTATCTATACTCTGCATAAATTATAAATTATAGGAAAGGTTTTTATAAGACTAAGAAAGGTAGCAATTTAGAGTACCCTATCCTTACCTCTATTTGTAGGATATCTCTTATTCATTCACATGTATCAATAATATTTTTATGGACATTTTTTTGCAGCTGCCATTCAATTACATTTTCAATCAAACAACAATCCACAAGGCAATGTTCAACTGTCGACACACGCACACACACACAGATGCCACAAACATATGTAGAGTATTGATATGTTTATGTGTGTGTGTGTGTGTGATAGTGTTTGTGTATTGCATAAATTTGTGACCTTTGAGTTTTCAATTCAATTCTGTGCACGACAACAATTGTTCGAACAAAACTTTGTCCTTACACCAAAAGCGCAAAAACAAGCAACAATATTCACACACACATTACACACTCACACTCACACACACACACACATACGCAAACTCAGTAGCAATTTGCATGCATTGTTTGAGGAGAAAAGAGGAAGGTGTGGGACTCAAAAATGAAACAAACAAAAAAATCTAAAACATGAAAATTTTACATTGCTCTTTTCGATTTGTTTTAATTGTTGCGCTTGTTGTTGTTGTTGCCTTGTTGCTGTTGCTATTGTTGTTGTTGTTGTTGTTGGGTTGTTGCCTGCCTGTGCAATACTTTGGCTGTGTTGTTTTGGGCAATACATGCGGCTGGTCTGCCGATTATTGCCAATTGTCAAATATTAGTTTTTGTTATGGTTTCATCAGAGCATTCATGGCGATTTTAATTAATTTCAAAGTTTACCAATTCCAAAACTTGCTACAAGTTGTTGCCTTTTTTGGTCGTTGCTCATATTGAAATTGTTGTTATTTTTGTGTTGCAAAAGTGTTGAAAGGTCAATTTGCCATTTATCCATCGTTTCTAACGAACATATTTTACGAACTTATACAACAAGATTGAAGAATATGAAGCAAAGATGATTCCAATGAGAGACATAGACGAAGGCTAAATTTTCTATAACCCTCCATATATAGCTATAAGATAAAGCTATACAAATAAAATAGATAGAAATAAATAGACATTAACTACTGTGACTGCACAAAATTAGAAATGGAATGAGAGATTGAAGATGAAAAGAACTGAGTGAATACTCTTATTAAAACATTCACATATTTTAAACAATATTGTTTTTATTAGAAGTTACCTGTTGTCCTTATAAAGATATTGTGTAATCATCTCATCTAATGAGAAATAAATTTTTCTCTATGTTTTGCATGCTTACTAAAATATATATAATGCCTCCTCTGTTAGAGTATAAGCTCGTAACATTAGAACTTGACCTTCAAAAACCAAACCATGAGTTGGGGTTATTGTTTTAATACGCTTTCCAAACTTTCTTTCATTATAAAGCGTCAAGAGAGCTAACAAAAATGTGTTCATATTGTTGGAAGTTGTTTAACAGGGGAACAGGTCACAAAGTGAAGCTGATTTAAGTCAAAGCTCTGTGTGTGTGTTATTGCGACTGAGGGGGAATATTTTGCATGTTACGCATACGCCACGTGCACCATAGTTGACACCCAAAGCGTTTATTTGCCTTGCTCACTTTCGTAAGCTCTGCCTTGCGCTTGTTAAGCTTGTTAATCACCCAGTCACATGCACATATACATATGTATGTATAAGAGTAAGTGTATTAGTATTACACCTGCAGCCACATAAATAGACATTGTAGGTCTTTGCAGGTAGATTTAATGCAACAACTAGTGGCCGACTTTGGTTTTGGTTTGTTATGTTAGTTGATGCTCTTTTACGATCTATAGTACTCGTAGATTCAGTCCGTGCTGTAACCTACGCGTATTGCTATTTGACATTTTATGGTCTCGACTAAGGTGTATTCCTGGTTGATCCATTCTCTTTTTATTTACCAGAGCACTTTATTAATAATTTAAATTTATTTAAATTTAACAATTTTTGTTTAAGTAGTCAACACACTTATTATCTGTAATGCGTTGCTCCTTTTTGTCAACAATAATTTGTTTTGAATTGCTTTAAAATTATTTCAAGGTTTATTTTAGCAATGTTTTGTTTAAGTTGATAAGTTTATTGATTTTTTCAATTTTAATTAGTTTGTATTATATTAGCTTATTAGTACTTTTTTGTTTTTAAATATTCGAAGATTTCTGAATTTATTTAGAGCATCAATTTACATAATACGATGATTTAAAAACATGTAATTGGATAATAAATTATATTTATATTTCTTTAAACGAAATATAGTTAAAACTATAATGAATATGTTGTATTACTCAATTTATTAAAGAACATATCAGTGGTTTGTAGTGTATTAAATTGTCTGCTATTTGCAACTTTAATATGGTTATTTTTGACGGTTGCACGTGCACACACAGATACACAGACACACTCACACACGCCACAACGTAGTTTAAATTTAGTTAGCAGCGCTTTGATTTCTCTATTGATTTATATAATGAAGATAAATGGCAATGCTTGGTTGTGTGTGCCTGTGTGTGTGTGTGTGTGTGTGTGTGTGTGTGTGTGTGTGTGTGTGTGTGTGTGGGGCATTCAACAAGTGCCATTACGCGCATTTATATGCAAATGCAGACAAGGAACATGTGTGACATTTTACTGCACCGCATTTACTAACAACAAAACGTCGACTTCAATTTCTACCCTCCAATCAGCTTATGACCATGCAACTACTCTATATATATGTATATATGTGTGTTTGTTGGAGTGTGTGTGTGTGCGTGTGTTTAAGTTTGTGTCTGTTTGACTGGAGCATATTGAAATTGTTGCCATAGCAGACGTAATCCTTGCCTCAGCATCCGCATCAACATCAACAGTTCAAAACTTGAAAAGGCCAAGGCGAAAGCAAATCGCCTGACGACAAAAATGTAATAAACGCCAAGCGAAAATATTTGTCAAATCAATTTCCATGTAGTATAGTGTTTCTGTCAAGGGCACAAAAATTGAATAAGTTAAACAGCTAACGGAACTCTGCTTCAGCTCTAGGGCCACAATCTTTTCCCGATTTTCTATTTTATATGCATTATTTTTCCTTTCGCATACACACACACAAACACACATTCACAAACTCACACACACACACGTAATACACCCCCATATAACACTTTTGTTGAGCGACACTTGGACGAAAGTTTTTAAGGTTGCGTCGACAAATAAATGACACTTGAAGCCATTCATGGCCCAATACTCTCCCAGCGGGACTATCAATGATTTGTGAAGAGTTGAGCTTGTTAGAGTAAATGTTAGCCTAATCAGAAAGGACTTGAAAGCAGAGCTAGCCTTTTCTTACTTAATAGTAACGCTAAATTTTACAATAACTAGAATAAGTACTTAGTAGTTATTAGATAATATTACTATTACCATTGTTATTACCATCATTATTATACCCTTGCAGAGGGTATTATATTTTTGTCACGAAATGTGTAACGCATTGAAGGAAGCCTCACAGACCCCATAAAGTATATATATTCTTGATCAGGGCGACGAGCTGAGTCGATATAGCCATGTCCGTCTGTCTGTCCGTCTGTCCGTCTGTCCGTGTGTCCGTCTGTTTCTATGCAAACTAGTCTCTCAGTTTTGAAGCTATCTTGATGAAACTTGGTACAGGTCCGTCCTTTTAATGCACGCAGTACATATGTCGAAACCGGCCGGATCGGATAACTATATCATATAGCTGCCATAGGAACGATCGGTTCGAAAACAACATTTAGTATGAAAAACTTTTTTGTTTCTCAAAATAGCTCAACCAAATATACACATTGTGTGTTTGATTAAGTTCTAAACAGGCTGACCAAATTTGGTGTCAATCGGACTACTATATCATATAGCTGCCATAGGAACGATCGGATCGAAAACAATACTTAGTATGAAAAACTTTTTTGTTTCTCAAAATATCTCAACCAAATATACACATTGTGTGTTTAATTAAGTTTTAAACAGGCTGACCAAATTTGGTTTAAATCGGACTACTATATCGTATAGCTGCCATTGGAACGATCGGTTAAAAATTCAACATTTAACAAATTTTGTAAAAAATCTGTCGGCTTACACAAGGCACTGCAAGGGTATCCAAACTTTGGCGCGCCAAAGTTAGCTTGCGCTATATTTTTTGTATTAAATTTACTGCAATATTTACAAATTTTTTTCCTTTTACAATTACCATCAATTAAAATAAATTTACTTAAGAAATTTTGCTAACAACAAACCTTGCTTGTCTTTTTTCATTGAGGGTATTTAATCTTTTACTATGGCAGTTAGTGAACTAATTATTAGGAGTTCCTAATGTAGTTATCATTAAATTTAATAAAATTTCAGAGCAATTATCACTATAAAAGTTCTAATCCTTAATGGGTATTAAATAAAGTTGCTTAGTTACCAGCAACTAGAGAAGATTGAAGCTTTAATAGTTATACATATATTGCTTTTTAGTTTGAACTTTTAACGTTTTAATTTTAATTTGTACTTTAGAACGCACGTTACTGGTTGAAGTTTAAATGTATATAAAATGTGCTTTGTTTCTAAACGAAAATAAAAATTTACTTCCTGGCATAATGTTGCTTAAATATAACTAAGGGTGTAGCTAATACTGACTTATTTATTTATTGTCAGACTATATTGTACTTTTTTATTAACTGTTAGACTATATTATTTATAATTAACAGTTAAGCTAAATGTTGATATTGAAACTAAATTTAATTTTTTTTGTGGTAATTAAAGAAAAAGCGCTGTACAATATTCGTTGCCAGGTTTGGGAAAAATTCAGAACTAATCCTATAATTTAGATTAAGGTCAGTAGATTAGAAATGTTAGCATATAATTTTAGAGTATTTGACATTCGATTTTAAAGCATACTACTTTCCTACATCCTTTATCTACGACGCAGAATTTATTTTTTATTTCATTTGTGATATGCGTGTATTTCTTTCTTATTTGCAATTTTTGCCCCTTTGCGACAAGAAAGCGCGCCTAACGGGAATATAACAAGACATTGTGACAGCACAGTACGTGTGTGCATCTATGTGTGTGTGTGCTTATGTGAAAAATTATTGAAGACACTGTTGATAGACGGCGCATTGGGGCCGTTTTCCAGCATTGTGTGCGACATGTTTTGATTGAGGTATACCACCACAATAACAATAACAACAACAGCAACAGCGACAGCAACAGCAACAATAACAAAAACGATAGCAACAAATCTTGGGAAATCTTCACTTATTTATTAAATTTACTGCCATCTCTTTTGGCCCTAGTCGCTGGGGGAAACGACGGCAATAATAAATTGCGTTAAAGGTGGCTAAGTAAAAGGGCTGACATACAAATTAAAGTTGACCAACTGTCAACGGCCTTAGGCAACATCTCAAGTGCTGACGAGCTGAAGGGGGACAAGGGGCAGAACAGGGCAGGGAAAGAAACAGCGAGCAGTTGAGACTGTGTTATAAATTCGCATTAAAATATGTCAAAATGACAAAAGTCCCTCAACGTTGTTGCCTTCGGTGGATTTTTCCCTCTGGAGAGCAAATGAAGGAAGCGAAAGATTTTCATAATTTGTGCACACACAATACAATTGAGCTGCTGTCGTTGTTGTTATTGTTATTGTTATTGTTGCTGTTGGCATTGTGATTGCTTTTAGCCCAAACTGATGGTTTCTGGTGACAAATTGATGCTTTGACATTCACACAATGCAAAAGTTTAATCTCTCATTGATTAAGTTAAGTTCCTTTTGAGTTTGTCAAGTGTCGCTCCGAGTATTTTTGTATAGAGTATACTATATAGTAGTTTACAAATAGATGTACTTGTGTTTCTTTATTTTCTCATGCCTTTGGGTATTATGCAACTTTTGTTTTGGGATTTACGAGCACAATGAAGAATTTCCGTTTCAGTTTGTTCAAAGTCTCGGTACTCGGTTTTCGTATGAGTATTTCAATCAGTAGACCACAAATTTGGTCGAGAGATAGAGAAGAGAAAAGAGAGAGAGTTTCCGTAACTTTTGCCTGAGCAGCTGTCGCAATGTGACAAACAATTTTTGCAATTACACTTTTGGCAATTTGTGAACAAATTTTAGACAGAGAACAAGATAGAGAGAATAAGAATCAGAAACAATTGTTAGCATTATTTTTGATATTGCCTTCCATTTTTATTTCTATTTCTATTTTTTTTTTGGATTGCATCTTCATTTTGATGGCCCAAAGTTTGCTTTCAGGCGTTGACAGTAATAAATATCATGTGCATTTCAGCATTTCCGCTGTCTCTCAATTTATGGCTTATCCTTAGTTTGGAATTGCAATTGAAATTCTTTGTCTACTCCTTGGTCGCTGGTGTGGCATATGTGATGAGAAGTTTCTTGATGCGCTTCAAGTGTTGCACAATTTGTTCTGTGTGTGCAACATGCCAATTGCTTCAACATTTTGTCCAAAAAATGCATCGAGCTGTGCTAATTTCCTGTCCAGTCTACTATTCTTTGCTTTTCAATTCTTATTCCTAACTAATGTTTGCTACTCAACAACATTTTCTTCAAATTGCAGCCTCAATTTATTTTCCTTTGAATGAACAGAAAGAGAGAGCTCTTGAGCATTTACTGCGTTAAATTATAAATGCCACTGTCTATGCGATTGTTATTAAATTCTGAATAAACAATGATGCTTCTTTTAAATTGAAGTGTTCCAATGTTATTTTTGTCAGACGAAATACCTTGATTGTAATTGGAAGAGAAGGCTGTTAATTTATAAGTCCCAAATCAATCTCATCGTATATGCGTATACTTAATATTTGGTATCAAAGTTTTATTCTGCTATCTGTTTATGATTTCAAATTCTAAGAATTGGGAACTGCTCCTTTTATACTTTGGTAGCCTCCTCGATTCATGGAATTTTTGCAATATCATTGAAGCTCATGTCAAACAGCTGGATTTATTTTATTAGATTTGCTTTTGTCTGGTCAACAAATAATCACACCCTTCGAATAGCAGCACTTTAATACTTGGAAATAACTTGGTTCAAAGCATTGAGATGAAAAACCTTTTCACAATGGAAATTTAGTTTATTTTGTTGGTTTTGTGCATTGCCTGCAAACCAGTTTCTTGAATAAGAAGACCCTCAAGTAGTTATAATATACGAAAAGTATTGTGCTTAGTATTATTTACATGCCATGTCAGTTCCAAGTACAGTCTACAGTTATGGCTATATTACACTCTTATGTATCTGTAGGATGTGTGTGAGTAGCTAACTGTAACTGGGCCGTTCGAGTGGCAATTTGTGCGTGCAACGAAGCGAACAGTTGCCAGCCAACACTCAAGAGAGACAGAGAGAAAGGGAGTGAGAGAACGTACGAAAGGAACAGAGAGGAAGAGAGAGAAAGAGACAGGAAGGGTAACAAAAGTGGAGTGCTTTTTTAGGATATGTTTCTGTCTATGTAAGTGAAGCGAACGCAATTTGCCAGGTGCGTTTCATTATTAAGTGTAGGCTATGTATAACATGTAGATGAGAAACAGTATAGCTATCGGATACTTTAAATATTTTATATATACAAATTAAAATTATTTTAAAAATTTTCCAGGTAATTTAATTGGTTATCTTTATAATTAAGTTATCAAGAGAAAGATGTAAACAATGCAAAGCAGACTATATACCTGAGAGTTTTATCAAGAAACTAGATTTGAAGGTTCAGTTTTAAGCTAAAGTTAACTTTAACATGTACATAGATGAGAGAAGAATTCAACAATAATATGCAAATCAAATTTTAGGCTGTCAAAGTGACAGATATCTAAACTGTATAAACGCTGCCTTAAATTCAGTTTAAACTAGTCAGATATCTAGCAAAGTATTCGTATGATATTTATAAAAGCTCCTCCCAAGAACACTCTGAACAGCCCTCGCATGTTTTTACTCAAACAGACAAATTCGTAGATGCAAATAAAAACTGCATAGTTGAGCAGATAACTGCGGCTTGTTCAGAATTTTGCCAGCTTTCGAAAGAAAATATTTTTACAGCCTTCCCTTCTAGCTTCGTCTTGCCCACTGCCACGCCCAGCTTTGTTAGAGTGACGACAGCTGCAAGTCATGGAGGAAGGGGAAAAGGAGAGGTTCAAGAGGATTATTATTATTTTCGCCGCGAAACTTTTTAAGCCAACGGGTTACGCAATGTTTGTGCAAAAAATATGTCAATGTCAGAGATCGTTGGATAATCTAAAGTTGGTTAAGCATACAATAAGAAGAAATACAATTTCTCTATGAGGGGAGGGGGGGAGCTTTTGGTGAAGGATGAGCAGCTGCTCAATAAAATAATCATGAGATTTCGGTGAGAGCAGGGATGAAAACAAATGCGCATTTAACATTCATTCGGCCACAACGATGAGTGGCCAAAAATCAAGAGGGCAAACCAATGCAGCAATGCAAATCCTGGCAAGGATTAAGCGGCAATGCCACTGGACACCCATTGGACACCCCTTGTTGACCCTCTCCTCTCTCTTCTCTTCATTTCGTTGTTGGTTGTTCTCTTTCTTTGGCTGCACGTTATGTAAAGGCGGCCACAAAGTCATTTTACTAGAGCGGATGTTTGCGGGCAAATGAAAGGACACACAAACTGTTGACCAGAAGAGGACCAGGAGGGAATTGTATGAGGGGGGTATTTTGTCTGGTCGCTTAGCACGAAAAGGTCGTAAATTTCAGCTGCAGCCTTTGGACAGTTTAATTTCGATTTCCCTTTTATCCAATGGCTGCGAAAATGGCGCGTGCTGTTGCCCCAAATGAAAAATGACCAAAAACGGATTCGAATTCGGGATACGGATTGCGAATGGCGGAAATCGGAAACGAAAGCGACAACAGCGGGGTCCAAGCAATATGAAGAAGAACCAGTTGGAAAAAAAATACGGGAGACAAGCATCAGTAAATGCATTGAGTAGAATATTAAGGACATGCATGATATGCATTAGCGTTCCACGATAAATACTCGGACTTGCAATGTCAACTGTCGACTGTACTCGTATACATATATGTACATTTATATATACGATACATAAATCTGTATCTGTAATTTCATTAACACACACACAAGTGAGTGCTCTGTCCGTGTCTGGCTCTGTGTCCTTTTGCTGCTAACAATGCCTGTCGACGCTTGAAAGCTTCATGACATTTAAATTAGTTTCATGATTTAGCAATTTATTTTGATTTCCATACGCACACAGCTGAAATTATTTACATTTTACTCACTGCTCTAATTGTTGCCTCTGGCCAAAAAACTGTCAAAGATGGCAACAAACTAATTAAATAATGACGTCTAAATACCCTGTAAGCTGACAAAAGTAAGAACTATTAGGCAAGAGCAGGGAACTTCGATACAAACTAAATAAATTATAGACTACCAGCTTCTCTGTTAAATGGTTAAATGTCTCTTTTTATTAGGTAGGTTTTTAACTTTCACACAAGGAAAATATCGACTAAAAGTGGAGATTATGCCCTAATAATAGCCTGCAAGATATCCGATAAAGAGTTTTCATCCTTAATAAGGGCTACAGAAGACAAATAAGTTTTTCCTTGGTATAAGGATAATCCGTAAAATCCTGGGGAAATTCTAATATTAAAGACAGAGATTGCTAATTGATTTTCATTCTACATCACACTTTATATCTCTGTTTCCCTATTTATTTTGTTAGCCATTCTATATACTTTTAGACTTTAAGTTCAGTCTACACAATATATATTAAATGCGATGTCATTGCGTTTTAATTAATTATAGCTTAAAGCCTTAATCAGTCCAAAGTGCTGAGTGTTGGCAAACTATGATGTTGTTTACTGGATGCGTTAAACTAATCGTATAAAGGCAATAATACGCATACGCAGAGTGTGTTTGTTGCCCGAAAGCACCTCCTATACGACTGCTGCTAAATAATAATAAGAAAAGGGAAAAATTTCCGGCCAAATGCTCGTATATAAAATAATATAATATCAATCAGAAGCAAAATATGAGGCACAGCACGTGCGGCTAAGCAAACGGAAATTTGACTCAAATGAAAATGAATGAATTTATCTGCAAATGAAGAGAAGTCCTCACTTTCTTTCACTTTGTGACTGTGTCTGTGTCAGTGTGGTGCGAGAGTGTGTGTGTGTTCTGTCAGATTATATAGCTCAGCTCACAAAGCGTCACATATGAAATTGCGGTGCGTGATTTTGATTTATAAATAATATAATAGGAGTACTCGTACATTTTTATGTGCTGCTCGTTTTGTAAGGGTTTCAAACGGAATTCGTAAAAATATTTGTGAGCGCTGGCATTGCTGCAAATTGTTGATATGCGTAAATAGAGTAGCAAAAGTCCATGCAGTATTAAGAAAAGGATCAACACTACAAAGCAAAGTCACTTGTCATAACAGAGTTTAACGTTCTGTCGAACTATATCGTTATCTTCCTCAAAGAGAAAAACATTACTTGGCTTAGCCAACTGTTTCTTGTTACTCTTTTCTTAAAAATGTATCTTATGGATAGTGTATTTTTAGTTCGGCTGACCAGCTGCATTTTATTTTTAACATTTTATGTCAAACTGTCCCAACAGTTAGTCCGAGCAGTCGGTGTTCTTGTTGGCATATAAAAACCTTTACTGTCTGCCTGCGTCACAAACAATAAGCCAGAATTCTGGGTTTTTCAGCCTGTCCTAACTCATTTTAGTGGCAGCTAAAAATTTTGTTTGTCAATAAAATAAATATGTATATATGGGCGAAAAAGGGTCAAGTGGAATGGCAGAGCATATAAATATGGTAGTATATGCCCTGAAGAGCATAAATGTTAATACTTCTTTGGCCCAACACTCAAATTATTTAAGAACTGAGCGAGCTGCCAGTTACTTAACCAACTTATCAAAATAAGACCACGATCAAAATATTTTGTAATACTTTTAAGCAGTCCCTAACTTCATGAAAGCCTAACCAACTTTTGTTACTCGTATTGAATTTTTTAAAATCTATAATAATTTTCTGCTTTTAATATTAACAATAAGTACTGTTTAAAGCGTTTTTACATTCGTTAGAGAATTAAACTTTCAGCATATTAAGCCAGATTGTATTCAATTTTCTTTTATAATTTTTAAATGATTGTAGTTATGTTTAATTGATTGAATATGTGACGTGAGCAATTATATGTATAAATGCAACTGTTCTTATTGATAATTATTCTCGCGTTGTTATTGATTTTAATGATAGTGCATTTAATTATAATAAATTTATTATGTTAACCACCTAGAGAGTGAAAACTCACACAGCTTTAAACTCGTAAGCTTTAAATTAAAACTAATTAAAAACGGCACTGAAAATAAGCAAATGATTCAACTGCAACGACAGCGTAAAAATCATATCAAATTTAGCTAATTTGGTATAGAAAGTAATTAAAAATGCGAGTACATTTCATTTGAAATAATTGGCAATCATTAGATTCGAATACTGAACTAAAATAATACCCAATTATATGAAATTACAATGGCAAATATACAGAGATAGATCTCGTAAAGTTTGTAAATCGTTGCTAAACATTTACCCAATACATTAGTAATAATATTACGCATACGCAGACGCATTTGTTGTCATTATGTGCAATTCAATTTGGTTTTTTTTATTATTGGTAATCAGCTGTTTTGTGCGTGTTCATTAAACTGGTTAATCCATGGGAGGGTAAAACCAATTTCCATTCATATAATTATGTGATTGATGTTCGCTAATTAAGTTGATATAATTTTTGGCTTTTGTCTGCAAAATTGGCTGGTAAAACCTAAAGCTTTATGGCATTACATCGATTTTCCATAAACATTGAGAGTCTGTTGGCAACTCAAAACCCTTAGACCACACAATAATTAGTTAAAAATAAAGTATAGAGCCTAGAATTAGGCTCTGCTTTTTCGGTGTGGTTTGCCCTGTGGTTGTGTTGAGATTTAAATGCCAATTTGGGCATTTTCAAATTATTTGCCAAAAGTTTTTCGATTAACCTGCTCAGCCGTAGCAAAGCAAACAAGGCCAAACAACTATTATGGCAAACAGGCGACAGCCATGAAGATGACTCGGCTATCAGGCAGGACATACTTTCACACACACACACACACTCACACTCACGCACGCACAGTGAGATGGAGAGAGTTTTCCTGCTTTACTTGACTTCACTTGCTGAACAGTGAAATTTGTGGCCGCTCTTGTGGCTGGCATTTTATGAGTCAACTTTTAATGATTTACGACCATATTGCCACACATTGCTGCCTGCCCCTAGAAAGTTGCAACAACTTGTTAAGGGGTTGTCAGCTAGAAATACATTCCATTGCGAAGTATCACCAATCGTAACAATGACACTAGTTAAATAAGAAGCAGGAAAGCTCATGACAGCTATTACCTAAATTAAGGTATTTCCTCTAACTTATTTCATAATATTATATGGCATTATTTACTAAGGAAGCATGTATAATTTAGTTCTAGCTTTAATTTAGTTATAATATTTATACCATTATTTATTTTATATAATTTTAAGGCTATTTCCAGCCGAATATAATTATAGCAAACATTTGAAAGATTGCTTTTAATTGACGGAAGATTGATTGAACATTGAAGAGTTAATGTTAAGGACTTTATGTCTATTTCAACTAGTGTCATTACAATATACGCGGCTGTAAGCAGCGAATTTTCTGTTACCAATGAAGGAGAGCCATCAAAGTACATACAAAGGCGAAAAGGGGAAGATTTTTGTAAGTTTGGAATGAGGTATTGTAGATGTTGACTCTCTATGACTTTTATTGTCAGCATTGAGGCTCAAAAATGGGATTTGCAGCAATAAAACATGAGTTAAGTCGATGTCGCTGTTGCCGGATGAGGGGGCATAAATACCAAAAGCCTGTCATATTGCTATCAGCAGGAGGCGGAGCGGGATGGGGTAGGGTGTAGGCAATTCACAGTTATTCGACTGTTTGTCATTTGAGTTTTTGGTATAGGTTTACAGAGTTCAGTCCGGTGTTGATTGAAATTTACGATTGGATCCTGGCATCTTTAGCAATACCAAGTGTCATTATTATTGTCGTCATTGTTGTTATTCCTGTCGCTGTCGCTGTTGTTATTGTTGTTGTTGTTGTTGTCGATCGTCTTCGTCGTCTGTGGCCGCCCATAAGCGGAAACAGCGCCCGCCATTTCTGGGCGCCATTTCGCTTTGTCGCGCGCATCAGTTTTATGGCAAACGGAAGTTCTCGTGTTATTTATGAGTGTGCGAGGCAATGGGTGTAGCATCTGTGTGCCTGTGTGTGTTGTGTCTGTGTGCGTTAGCTCAATTATGTTTCAATGCGTTGGATTTCGCTTTGGCAATTTTCGTTTATTTAATAGCTTATTACGGTGCGAAAGCCTGTGAAAACCCAATTAAATGTGACATCTGCCTTTGACCCAATAGCGTGGGAGTTGGCGTGATTTTGATATATAGATTCTTATGTAAGTGAGAATAATCAATTGTTGACAATGCACTAATTTATTATGCTCAGTTTACTGTTTCACTTGTGATTCCTCTCTGTCTCTCTGTCTCTCGATTCCCTGTCAATTCAGTGTGCATTTCAATGTTATAATAATTGACCTGAACAAACGACTAAGGCCAGCCCACAATTAGTCGGCCATAATGATGCATCATTATGGCTGTAATACATCAAGCAAGTGAGATGTTAACTTTGCGTTTTGGTTTCTGTTTCGGTTTCTCTTTCTGTTTCTGAGTTATTTGCTCAGCTTTGATGAGCATAAATCATCAAGGCAAACGACAAGTCAAGAACTGACCTTGTCTGTTTGCCTACTTGGCGTATGCGTAATATGATAAATATTTAAGACAACGCGCATTGCTGTCAAACTATCTTAGTGTATGTACCATGGGGCGTCTCCGTTTTGCATGACAAATGCAAATTTAAATGCGACATGTAAATGACAAGTGGAAGCGAGATAGTTGACAGCAGGCCAGAAAAGAACCGAATTTTGGGGGAAAGACTCGTTTATTTATTTGAAAGCATTTCTCCAAAAACATAATTATACCCTATGGCCGGCTAAGAACAAGGGTAGTTAGGCGAAAGTCTGACTTAGTCGAATATATAATTTAGCATAACTTTATTTATAACAAAAATTAATTATGAATAAATCAATAAAATTGAAAATTGTAACCTTTTTGCCATTCATTATTCATAAATTAATATCACACTATAAATTTTGTTCTTTTAAGCAAATATTGCTAAGTATTTCAATGTTGTGCCTTGCAAGACTTTCAAGTTCTTTAATCTCATTTCTTTTTCAGGGCGCATTTTATCAACGTGGAAGTTGGCAAAATGCAAAGGGGAAAAAATAGCTACAACAACAAAAAGAAAAATATTTAAGTAGAAGACACGCTAATAAGTCTGCAACGTGACACTTGGTCCAAAGAACTTGGGACGGACAGCCGCGGGCCGCAAATGAGATGACTCTATCGGGAGCGGCATCGAGACTAGAGAAATGGCTGACATTTTTCCCCCTCTTCTAGCAATTGTTGTTGTTGTTATGGTTGTTGTCTCTAGTTGTTGTTGTTGTTATTGTTGTGATGGCAAAATGTAAATAGCAGACGTGACGCTGTGAACTGCGAGCTAAATGTGACAATAAATGCCGGCGGTTATGTATAAATTGCTAAAGTGTGCGGAAAGATTTACGGTCGTCCAATGTGCATGGGGCGGGGTGGACCAGGCAAAGGGGGTAAGAGTGCAAAGTTCTGGCTATAATAACAAACAACAAATAGGCCAGGTACTTGGCAGTCAGACAGACAACAACTATGCTTAAGCGTCAGGTGGCACTTTTAGTATGATTGCCAGGCCGACAAACGACAAGAAAGTCAAGCACCCGCACCACCCTTACCACCCCACCACTTACACCACCTAACCTAGCACTTACAATGACAATTTGGCCAACACCAAACAGCAAAAACACTCACAGTCAAGTCCAAGTGGACAGTGTCTGAGGTAAAGTCAGAGACTACGTCGACTCTGAATTGTGGCTGAGGTTGAGTACACCGACAAGTGCAGTGGCTATTATACCCTGTAGCTAGACAAAGCACTTAAGGGCATGCACAAAAGCTGTGATTGGTTTGTCAAAAGCATAAACAGACCCAAAAATGGGGACTCTGTTACATATTTAATTTATACAACTTTGTTTTTTCTGCAGACTATGATTTTTTATAGGTTTTCCCGTTTTCAACTGAAGCTAAGCAAGATGATTTATATAGAGAGTCTCAATAATGAAGCCATGCACTCTACTGATGATAAAACTCAGGTATCTCACAGTCAAACACGTTATCCATGGTTCCATGTGATCAATAAATGTGTTTATTGTTCGTAACTGTAAACACTTGACGCTGCCACATCAGTTATAACTAAAAGTAAGACTTACAGGGTATTAAAAAGTCGATCACACTCGCTAGTCTTTCTGATGTTGGCATTAAAGTGACTGCTGTCAGTTTGCTGGGTCTTTTTCTTGTCATAACGATTGCACGTGGCGGTTGGCTCAATCATTTGCATAGGGCCCAGTCGATTAGCCAGCTAATTTGAATTCAATTAGG
The DNA here is from genome assembly GCA_035044365.1 of Drosophila neotestacea. Classification (NCBI taxonomy): domain Eukaryota; kingdom Metazoa; phylum Arthropoda; class Insecta; order Diptera; family Drosophilidae; genus Drosophila; species Drosophila neotestacea. The sequence continues at coordinate 3,069,439 of JAWNMD010000270.1, forward strand.
CACGTTATTAAAAAAATCATTATCACAGTGGATGTCAAAAGTCAGGCGGGGTCAGTCAGTAGCAGCTGCTTACACACGCACACAATTTTTTCCAAACCGTGTCAACTTTTCCATCTCACTCACTCTTGCTCTCTCTCTTTTTGACTTTCTTTTTTTGTGCACATTTTTGCCTTAATGAGCTTTTCCGCTGCCTTCGACGAACACTTATGCCATTTGTCGCCATATTTATTTTAATGGTTGCTCAATTTAATCACTTTGTCGGTAGCTGGAGCACAGGAGGGTGGCAGGGGAAGAAAGCATACGGAGTCAGAAGTGGGGAGGTTGGCAGATAGGAGCAGTTGCTTGCCAGCAACTTTTGCACCTTATACTCTAGCTTAAGGTATGCCAAGATATGTCAATAAAGTTGTCACTTAAGCTAGATTTTAGATCAGCTTATTGAGGTAATGTCTTACTTTTAATAGGGTATGTTAATATGTGTGTATAATTAATTGTTAGTGATTTGGGAATCATATCGAAACTGAGGCAAGGACTAGTCTGTTTACTCTTGAGAATATTAGTGTGCTACAAATAGAAGTATATTTGTTATTCAATAGAACAAAATGAAGATATGTTATTTTTTTGTAATATAATTTTTTATATTGTAATATAATGTCAATCATCTTTATTTTTACAAATTTTCTCTTTCTTAATTTCAATCTTTAGCTGTAGGGTATTAGGTCTTCGATCATTCTGAGACTATTTGTTGTTGTGAGTGATTGAAAAATGTTGAAGATTTCATTTACGCGACATTTAATTAAGACCTCAACTTTTCAAGTTTTAATGGAGCGCATATTCAGCACCAAAAACACACACACTCTGCGTATACATAATGATATTTTTTTGTGGCACTTTGACACGCCAGTTTATTAAATTGCCAGGCTGTAAAAGTCTTTTTGCGTAAAGTGAAAATATTTCAAAATTTATTAAATCAAGAAGCCATCTTTATCAAAATATCAGCATGGCTGGGTGTGGGGTGTGTCCTGAAATTGCTCCTGATCCTGCTGGTCTACATTTTGCGCTTGCCCGAGTGAAATGAGCTGCATCCGGGCAACCGGCAATTGCAACTGCAAGCGTTGCATTCTTAACGCCCGAGCACTTTTCGGGCCGCATAGAGTGCAAAGTAGATAGAGAGAGAGAGAGAGAGAAGGACAGAGAGAATGAGAAAGAGAGGCAGTCTACAAACAACCGCTGCATCCGGGCTTGCATGTACTCATATGCCACGTTACGTATACTTTATTCCTGTTCCTGCTGTTCCTGTACGCTGGCGCATTTCCTGTACATCCAACCACACACGCACACACACTAGCACATATACTCAGTAACACATATTCACACACTTATAGAACAAAATTTGATGCATTTCCCGGGCGAACGGTACAGCGAGCACGCGAAAAATTTATGTGCAATCTTAGAAAAATAATGATTATCTTTTATTTTATGGTTGAGCGTACACGTTCCATTCTTTTGACTAGTTCATAAAAGAAGAAGAAATTCTTTATGTCTCTGGGTGTGCGTGTGTGTGTCATACTATTATTGTTAGCGACTAGTGAGCCGTAAAGCTGCCTAAGCTTCTTAATATTTAAAGCCATTTTACGACTCTTCTTACCAGTCACGTGATACATGCAATTATGTGGCAAATCGACAGCTCAACACAATTGCCGTTCCCCAACGTCCCTCGCCTACCAATTGATTGACAGCCATACACACATATTGAGTTGATGTGCATAGAAAATAATCGAACATGTAAATGAGTGAAACTGAGTGCCACTCGAATCTCATTCATTGATTCAGCCACTTGAGTGTTTTATTAAGCTTACTAGTTGCAGCTGCTTATGGGATTAAATGAGGCTTATCACAGACAGAACGCAGGTATATAGGTCCGTATAGTTGTACTTTAATATGAGGAGTACTTTATTTCAAAATAATAACGCTGAAATTTGGTTTGCAGTCATACTACTAAGTATAATTAAAAGCTGGATTGAATCTGCAACCTTATAATTATTATTTAAATAAAATAGCTTTATAGTTCAGTCCAATCTATCATCAGATATATCTTAAGCATAAGCAAATGTTTATCTAAATGTGTGATCTTAGTAACCTGAACGCCTTACACTACACAAATTTAAAGGGCCTACAGGGTATAGCCAAAACATCTTCTACGACCACCCATTTAAGTTTACTTAATTAAGCAACATTTTCTTGAGTTTATTTTTGCGTGTTATTTGTAAACAGCTCTTAAGTAAAGAGTTCTGTCGCATCCACAAAAAGTGGGTCAAATATTATTTAAGGAAAATTTAATTTTGCGTTCAGCTTGTTAGCGAAAAGCTGAAGTAATTTTGGGCAGACAGTGCAACAAACTTAAGCCGATTGCAAAGGCTTATTATTATTATTTTGAAAAGAAAATGATACTTGGAAAATGTTATTTTGATACATTCTAATTGGTATTTAAACATAATAATTTAAAGTTAACGAAATTGTGCAAGCTTAAGGTCTGTAGACCTTTGGAATTGGCAACTCTACAAGTCAAGTTTTTGATCACGAGTAATAGAAAGATTAATATGTGCTATATAGTATACAGTCAATTGAAAGGATATACTGTGCTTGCATATTTGCAGCATTTATTTTAGTTACTTTTGTTGTACAAGGAATTCAAAACGTGTGAGAAATGTAAATAACTTTAGATTCTTTACCCCTCTCGTTTTGAGCAATGTTTTAGTTTTTTGATTGAGAGTCTTTAATTAAGGAAGTGTAAGAGCTTTAAGATATTTTACTACTTATTGGTTTATTTTCATTAGAGATTTAATTGACTTTAATATTTCCGAGCAAATACTCAGATATTTTGTAAGCAAATGTAACTCTAATAGAATGTATAGGAATCAAAAACTGTTTACTTTTAATCAGAATGAGAGGAATTATGTTTTTCAAGTAAATGTAGTTTATTTTTCAGTATTTGAAAAAGAGAACTTTAATTGAAGTTGGCTTGCATGAATACACGTAGCACATGGGGCTCTAATGATTATGAAATATGTACTACAGTTGGCAGCAGCCTTGGCATGCCTGTTAGCCACCATTAACCTTAGCCTTAGCTCAAACTCAAACACACACTCACACTCGCACACACACACACACATACACATTCTTGAATGGTATAGCTGCGTGTTTAAATGTGGCGCGTGTGAAAGTTTCATCGGATAACGTCACTCAACGGAGCATTGAAGCATCATAAATGACGTAATACGGAGGCAAGTGAATGCCTCGTGGTTTGCCTGCTTGAATGTGGATAGTAAAAGGCGTCGAAGCGCAAATGATTTAGGCTCATTAAATATACACAACTAATTGAAAATTTGGCTAAATATCATGCAATTGCAACGACTGCAGCAGCGGAATGTCAGCCATAAATTTCAATTAAACACTGCGTAAGTGAACGGCAAATGGGAGTAGGACAAGTCCTGTGACCCCAAACCCTTGTTCGATTCTACCGTTTGTCGGGGCAATGCTTCTGTTTTGGTTTTGATTAAGTATACGCCCCGAGCAGCATGCAAATGTGGTTAGTTTTGCAGCGTGGCAGCCACAGTTCCATTTCCATTTCCACATTCACATCCACTTGCATTTCCATTTCGCATTCCAATTCATTTGGCAGGCAATGCATGGCGAGTTTTTGTTGTCATTTTTCTCTATTCGTTTTTTTTTTTTTTTTTTGGCAATGTTTGAGTTTGCGTTTAATTGTTTTATTATCCACAAAGTGCTGGCGATTTCACACAGGCAACGCCCCACATTTCTGCTCCCCAACCAATTTTTGGCACTGTCGTTGACCTCGTTGCAGCTTCACAGATATATATCTCTATACACAGGGATAAATATATATGTATATACAGTATATGTATATACAATCTTTTTTTTTTGTGCACTTGTCGAAGTCAGAGTCGCCTGCTGTCTGATATATGGGCGTGTGGCAAGTTTCTGGCTGCTGCACAAATTATGCCAAGTGCATACTTGAGGCGTGCCCTGACGAATACAGCCTCAGCTTCCATCCTCATCCTCATCCTCATCCTTAACCTCATCCACAGCCAGAGTCTGAACCACAGTCACGTCATCAGCTCTTAATAATGTCTCACTTGAAGCGCAACGAAAGAGAGCCTATGAGGTTTTTCGTCTGCCACATAATTTTAATTAACTTTATAAAAATCTCATTACTCATTTGAATTGCACTCTTGTTGTTTATTTGTTTGCTTTTCTCCAAATTAATGCAAATGCATTTGCCTTGTTATTTCGCATTGATGAATTCGCAAGTCTTTTAATGATGATGGGGCACATGTCCAGCTTTTGTGGAAGGACAGTCTTCAGTCTCACAGTCAAGCGAGGAACTCTTGACTAGGGATTTACATGGCTCGAACTGTTGCACGTGTGGCAAGGCAAGCAAACGGGTAATCGTTAGCATGTATTTAAGGCATCAACAAGACATTTAGCCGACACATGCACACTATATAAAAGTTCTCTAACCAAAAACCAAAACCAACATTTGCCGAGTATGTTGTTGTGGCATGTGTGCTGTGGTCTTATCACAGAGTCAGTTATTTGCAAGAGAAACACTTTAAGCAGAGTGTTTGGCTAGAAGTTGATCTAAAATAAGGGGTCTTAATCAAGTTTCCATTTTCAGCATTTTCTCAGTATTTAAAGGTACAATTAGGTTATCAGTTAGATAAAAATGGAATACTTTTTATTATAACTCAACTCCGGAAGCACATGAAAACTTTCGACAAACTCCAGTATAAGCTCCTTAGTAAGCTCTCACTCTCTAACTGTCTGACTGTTAAGTCGTTTTTATTAACCTTTTTTCTTTTTCATTTTCAAAATGGTATATACCCCATTGAATGTAAATATTTGCTAAAGTATAAGCGATAAATGCTTGGCCACAACAAAGTGCAGCTACAGAGTGGAACAGGATATGTTCAGGTGCAAATGAAAGTCTGTGACTTGCATTCAATGTCTGCCCCAAGAGAAAATACAAGCAAATAAGAAAACAAAAATTGCACAACTTGTAAGGGAAAACTGTAAGGGAAACAATGGTTGAATTTAGTTTAATGGGGGCTAGCATGTTGCGCATACTTAAGGCCAGGTTAAGAGTAAATCTTCAGGTGGCCAAAACATGGCAAGGCAAGTCTGTGCGTGTTGTGTTTATTAGTTGAGGCCCAAATGCATGGCATACATAAATTTAGGCAATCTGGTCACATAACTTTGGTAGCCAGAATCCCAGGACACGTTCACTTCAATACAGTTGACTTGTCAGCGTGTTAATTTGCTAAATAATTTTCGAATTTTTGTGCTCAGGCCAAAGTGAGGGAAGGGTAGAGCTTTGCACAAAATAAATGGCACTAACTCACCAAGAAAAACACACGCACACACAGAGAGAGAGGGAGGCTTTCGGACACGCCCACTTAGGCAGGCTAAAATGAGGCGCAAACGTGCCAAATATGCAAGCAGTAACAAAACAAACGGCGCTAAGTGGAAAGGGATAAGGTCCAGGAAAAAAATACTGAGGAGCAGGAAACTCAACCAAAGCAAAGCTTCAGATGAGCATTTGGTTATGTGTGTGTGGGTGTGTGTGTGTGTGTTTGCTTAATTCAGAAAGGATACAACCTGCATTTGAGTGGGAAATACAAAAACTGTTTATGATTTCCTAACACGATTTCAGTAGCTTTCACAATTTTTGTATACCTTCCTTGGTCCGCTCGTTTATTTGTTTGCCTTTGCTGATTACGTGAGAAATTTTTCCTTCTCTCCTTTTCATTATTTTTGGAATGGGAGATGGACGCTTAAAAGTCCCTCGACAGGACATGTATGAACACACGTTCATCAATTAGTGTTGAAGATTTAATTGTGGCACGTGTGAACTTAATTAAATGGCATTAGTTTTGTAATTGTACCGACGAGTACGTAACGCACACACACATACATATTTCAACGCCGCGCCGTCATATTTAATTGGTGTGCCTCGTACCCAAAAAATATGCAATTAAATTGCATGCACTTTGTATCCGAATTATGCATTTGCATTCTAATTAATTTTTCGAGCACGCACACAATATGCAATTTTCGGTCTCATTTTTACAACATTTAATATGAATTTAGTCGAGTGGGGTAAAGAGGGGGGAATAAGGCTCAGCCGCGACTAAAATTGTTATTAAAACTTTTAACTTTAATTAACTATTTATGTGCTCCCAATGTGTGTATGCAGTCGAAAGTTGCGAAACGCCTGCCGCACTTAATTAGCATTTCGATTGTCAGGGCAACCGCATCAAACTTGCACTGCAAATTCTCTGAACTCTATAAGTATTTAAATTAGGGTAAAGGAAGCAAAAAACTGCTATACTGTATAAGAAACTACTGACGGTTATTTTATGAATGAAACAAGTAATTTACCTCTCGACTTATATCTAGTTTCATTAATGTAGTTCAAGTAGTACTTGAATCTACCTAAATGTTACCAACTTGTCCTTAAAAATTAGGTATACTCGCACATTCATGTGAATTTATTAAATATACAAAGTACAATAGCTTTTCTAAACAATATGGCTGATTGCAGGCTGCAAAATTCGGCAACGTCATTTAAATTATGATGTTAACATTTGCCTCGGGTCACCAATTATTCATTTGACCTTTTTTTGGTACGTGTTTTTAGGCACAACATGTGTCGAATTTTAAGTATCCAATTTGCTTTTGTATATTTTTGAATTATATATATACATATGCATATATGTGTGTGTGAGTGTGTTTTTGTGTATTTTAAAGCCATGTTTTGTTTAGACCTAAGCTTTCATTGCTTTTTCCTCGGACCACCCAACGAAAAATTAAAACAAGAAAGAAAAGCGAGATGCTGGGAGTCGAAAATGGGATACCCTCTACTTTTATAAGTTTAATGATGGCAATATAATGTTTTAATATGATCTGATTGCTGAAACAAAAAGCAGTTGTTACAACTGTCATCTAAAAAGATTAATCATAATCAAAGAAGCTTTGAAAGCACATTAAAGAGTAAGTATGTATGCAAAGGTACAGACTCTCATTTCTTACTTGAGAGAAGGAATGCCTTCAAAGGTCCACTTTACTAGAGTATAACGAAGAGCTGAACAGAACCAAGGGCTTCTAGGGAAAACTATAGCAATAATAGCAAATAACGAGCACGCTTGAAATAATAAACATTGGAAAATGCTGCACACAATTTTGGTCAATGGTTCGGTCAGTTAGCGGGATTCACACAGAGAGAGAGAAAGAGAGAGAGAGAGAGAAAGTCGGAGAGCAGGCTTAACAGCATAGGAGAGTGCTATAAAATTACCTGAACAACAAATTTTTGGATGCAAAATAGCTGGTTAATTCATTTTTGAACAAACAAACCACGTTGCCTACTGTTTGTCATTTGTAGTTGTTGTGGATGCTATCGTATTTGGGCCTTGTTTTCCAGTCTGCCATTGCACTTAAATAATGTAAATATAATTTGCTTTTGTTTGCCAGCGATTTAGTTTCGAAAATATTTAGCTGCATTTTATGGCCGCTCATGTTTGTCCATTAGTTTTTGTTTAGACGCGTCCAGGTGACAATGCAAATAATTACAGTTCACAATGCGGGCATTTCAATGAATAAACAACATACAACAATATCACAAATCATAGAGTTTTGTGTTTGTACATTTGTATTTATCTGTCTGCGATTGTTGTTATTGTTGTTGTTGTTGTGTGTGTTTGTGTGCATACGAGCAGTACCCATTGTCAGCACGTTAAATAAATCAGAAAGTAATTAAAACAACATGAAATGCGAGTTTCAGTTTCAACGGATGTTATGTCCCTGAGTTTCCTTTGCCTGGCATCCTCATCCTGCCTCGTTCTATCTCCTGCTTCCTATTTAGCAAGCACAACAGAAAACGCGACCAGCGGACCAACAACAAGTTAAGTAAATAAAAAAAGAAACAGAATTAAGAGTCAACACCACAAGAAAAACCTGAGGGAAACCACAGAAACAGGCAATCGAGAGAAAGTAGGAAACAAGCCAAAGAAAATTTGCGCAGCGAAATGCAAAATAAACTTAATTTACTTTTATTTACGTTGACAAATGTTTTCGAAGGAGTGCAACTTTTAATTGCAAAATTTATTTGATTTCCCACTTTCTCCTCATGGTATTAGTTGCATATTCTATGTGTGTTTCTTTGGCGACGGGTAATGCCTAAATACCTCTATTTAAATACCTTAATCATGGCGAACTTACGTTTGTGAATCTATTTGAATTGCGCTCAAGAATGAATTTTATGTTAAACAAATATTGAATATTGATGACAAATTTATTGATTTATTGTATAACATTTATTCAAATTTATCGTTCAGTTTTATTGAAAAGATTTCAAAAGATAATATCGTGAAAGTTTTTCAAATATGTCCCAACTTTAAACGAACTTCAAACCAACTGAAAATAGGCGACCAACGTGTGTGGACACGTTTCATTTCGCTAAGTGAAACACTTCAACTCTTCTATGCGTATACTTGATATGAAATGTTTGTTCGTTCTGAATGAAACGATAGCATATAAAGAGTTGATCATTCAGTTCAATTTTGTGATTGAAATTGCACAGTTTGCAGTCTTAGGTGGATGTCATTTTAATTGCTGCGTCTGGCACAAAATATTTCTTTCTTTTTTTCCACTCCATTTTTTTTTTTAGGTTTTTTTGGCCAACTGAAACACCATTCACGTGTCGAATGGCACAAATATCGTAGCAAATTGTGAGCCTTTGTCCGGCATTTAGTGCGGCAATTTGGCAGCAAACGCAAATTGCGGTGGCAAAATATGTTTGTGTGTGTGTGTGTGTGTGTGTAGAGTATGAAATATTCACATAGAAATGCATATTGTAACAGGTCAATTTGCTGCGCGTTATTTGAAATATTTGCACTTTTATTATGCGGCAGGTGTTGCGGTATTTTGTACCTAAAACAATTTTAGCGTAGTCACAAAAAAATGTACATATGGAGAGAAAAAAATTGAAAAACTATTCAGAGGCAATTATGAAACGATTGTATGGGCACCGTATCTAATTATTTTCTTTCCTTATCGCTCATTGCACTTGAAAGACTAAAAATACAACGCCTTGCGTGTGAAATTGTTCATTTTTATCCTTCTTCTCTTGTCTTTTCAGGCTTTAGCTGCAGGCGGAATTTTCATTAAAGCATTTTTGATGTCTAATTTGCATATTTTTTCACAGCTGGGCAAAAAGCCGTCGCCTTTTTACCAGGCGACTGACACGTTAAGCATTCAAGGGATTGCCGTCACACTATCCATCTCACTCTCTCTTTTTCACTCTCTGTTTCACTTTGTGCTTCACTCATTCCACTTTTTGTTGTCAGCTGTTGTTGTGTGAGGCTCAACTCTGATTTGGACCAAGATTGTTGGGTTTTTGTGAGCCTTCCTTGTTTCTTTGGCTTGCTCCTTGTTGGCCAAACTGTCGAGTGGCAACACTAATTCGCTTGCAACATGAAGCATGCAAGAACAACAACAAAGGCCAAACAACAACTGTCAGCACACACAAACACACACACGCAAACACTCTCAGCTTTTTGTTGAATTTTCAGCTAAATTTGTGCCAGCGCTTTTTGCGCCTGCATTTTGTTAATTTGCAATTTTCTAACCAAATCCATTTGCCTCTCTCAGTCTTTTTCACTCTGTGTTTGGGCGTGTGCCCAGCTGTGTGTTAGAACATATCTGACTGCTTTTACTGGTCAGTGTCTCGCATAGCATTAATTCAATTTCTGTTTGCATGTTGCCAGCTCATGGCATGTTACTTGTCTGTTTCATGTCCAACTGCCCCAAAAATTGTGCTATGACTTTTGAAAAGTATTCTACTTTAATGCACCTTATTGCACTTTTCCTGTCAACTCTATCTTTTACTTGATTCAATATACTTCCGACTGACTTGCGCATTTATGTCCAAACTTCACTTTAAAATGATATAAGATAAAAATCTCCCATTAAATTCTCTTCATTCATTTTGTATTTTCTACCCAGATTCTAGACTTTAAACTTTTTTTCCGCAGGCAGAATTCCATCTCTATCCTCTATTTTTAAAGTGTTCTTTCTTCTATTCATTATAAGTATTTGCTTGATTTATAAAATACAAATTATTTAATTTAAATTAAAGTATTCCATTAAATTCTTTTTGGATCACTTTGTGAAATTCAACCCAGATCCTGGACTTTCGATTCCTTTCCCGTGGGTAACATTCCATTGTCTAGTTTTCTCTTCTCGTTTTTCTAACCAAAACGATTGTGTTTCTGCCTTGTGGGAAAGAAACTTTTGACGGCAACTGCACTTACCAATGCTTTGGACACCATGGCGTATACGTGTTATGGTCGTTGCGTGGTTAAGTGAGAAAACTTCTAATATCACTTATTCTTTTATGTGTTTGACATGCATTTAGCATGCATACGCGTCTGAAGAGCAATAAATAGTTTTTTAATATGTGTTTGAAAGTGCGATTAGAATTTGCGTTGGCGTTGATGTGATCGTTTATATTTGTTATAATTAATTTAATGTGTTGATTTGGGATCGCGCACGAGTCTTTTGCGTTATGGTTAGTTTGGCGAGAATGAATGTCAGGCAGCTGAGCACCTCGACATTTATAATGCTGCGTTGGTTGACGCTACCTACGACGCCTCAAAGTTGGCAGCACTATTTATATTTACATAAAATAAATAAATACTGCTTGTCTATTGTTAGATATGCCATCTAATATTGTTCTCTTTTTGTGTGTGTATGTGTCTGCATACCACAACACAGTTGTCACATTGGGAAACAGTGGGAAAAGCCCTTTCCCGAAGTGCAAAAGTGACAATAAGCAATTTTTCTAATGCAATACTGTAGCTTATCAGCCTGTCTATGTAAACGGAATGTCAATGTGTGTGTGTTGTGTATAAAAAGCAAGCATAATTGCCATAGCAAATTAAATGCAAGCTAATCTAGAGAGCAGGCGCAGAAGCAGAAAAAGTCAAGTCTGAAGTACACAAAGAAACGAGATTGTATATAGAAAGCAGCCTGTTGCAGTGGCAGCTAACTGGACAGCAGCCTTATCTATCGCATATATACACACACATATATAGAAACACATAATATATATACATACATATATAACAGGGGCAACTATTGCCCCTATTACGTAGTTGGGGAATATTCCGCAAGCTGATAACATTTGAATTTTGGCTTGATTTATTAGCCATAGCATGAAACACTGTACCAGGCTTATCAGCCCAAAACAACAACAACAACAACCGTGTAACGTCGACGCAAATTTAATCACACTCATACTCCCATTCTATCTACTGTCCTACTGCCTCATAAAATACTAATACTTATTTATTTATTTAAGTGTAGAGCAATAAGCCTTACATTTCGCATAGCTGTGCACTTAATGCCTGCATAAATTATGCAATTCAAATGCAAATTGAGTTTTTGGCGAATTTTAAGTATAATACATACATTATAAAATGCAATGCCTAATTCCTAAGCAGGCTTTAAAACAGTAGGAATTATCTATTAAACATAAGCTCGATGGAAAACTAATTATGGAATATTTCAACAAATTTAAGAAAGTAATAATAAACAGAATTTATATTTAATTACACACAACTCTACCAAAGTTACATTAATAGATCGACCTTATGCTTAATATTAATGCTTTTAATTTATCTAAACATTCAAATTCATTATAATTTATTTTACATACTTTATAATGTAAGAAATTTAGAATGTACTACAATAAAGAAATAAATTTGTTCTATTCGACGAAAGTTCTCATAAAAAGGACGTGCATACAAAACTTGCACTGAAAAGTATGCTACATAGAAGCAGGTGGCAAGTTAATACAATCATTTGCCATCTGCAAACTGTAGCATACTTCTGAGCATACCATTTGATTGTCAATACAGTGCGAAATTCCAGAATTCTGTAGCGAATTCCAGTTGCTAAATTCCACAACCCGCACACATTTAGCCCATTTATCTGCAGCACAAATAGCTTTGATCGTCATCCATGGCATTTTGCACCGTTATGTAGAGTTGGTAAACACCATTCTGTTGACCAGGTAAGTTTGAACTTAAAAATGGTAGACTCTATGTGTATAATTTTTATTTGGCATCATCTAGTTGAAGTGCATTCATGTGGCTTAGAGATTTAGTTTTGTTGCTTAAGCGCTTATATTGCATTTTCCAAATACCACAAATTCCACTTTTTGCATTGATCATATCAACGGTATTTGCAAATATTTACAATGAACTTTAAATGCACCCTAAGCTTCAACAATAAATATATGCTATATACATAGTTGATATAAATGGTTACTTATGTATAAGTATACTCTAGAGATTCCAACTAACTGATTTTAAGTTGGAGTTTTCTGGGGCCAACTTCCTTTTTATCGTGGTTCCTTTTCCGTCCTATTTTCTCTACCCACGGCGCCAACAATTTTGTTGACTTCATTTTGTGTTTCTGCGGCTTTTGTTGCATGTTGCCTCTGTCAGGCCAACAAGCCAGTAACTTTTGACTTTTTCGCATCACTCAGTTTGAGCATTACACATTTCTCTAATATTATTTCATATTTTTTTGTGGTTGGAATTTTAGAGCTTATCAAATAGTTTCCTAGCCCAACCAGCGTCAACTTTGTGCGCTTGTTCTCTGCGGTTCTCAGTTCTACAAGCTTTTTTTTTGAGGTGTTTAGGTAGTTATTTGCACTCTAGTAAATATAAGGAATTCAACTGGCAAGTAAGTGGGTCGCAATTAAATTTATTCCTTTTAAATTGGTTGAACGTTTTTAATAAAATAAATTATGGAGAAAAGTTATAGATTGTTATTAAAATGGTCCAATAAATCCAGATAAATTTCAGGCTACCAAAATTTAGCCTACAAATTAAGTACCAACTTGTTTACGGCCCCTAACTTTAAGTAAAATATAAACGTAATTCATTTCTACAAAAGTGTAAAATGAATCTTTGTAGTCGTTGTTTAAGTTGTTATGAGAAATTTAAAACAATAATTGAAACTGGCAGCAATTACATGCAACAGAGAGGCCGCAACAGAGGCCAGACTTCAGATGCAGCATGCAACAAACCCCTCTAATATTTCAGTAAAAGAACCAGTACGAGTACTGGTACAAATTTAATTAGTTAGCATTCCATTCGTTGCACTCAAATGACTGACTGGCTGGGGAGTGAAAACAGTTGGTAGACTTTGCCAGCTGGCCGGTCATGTTCTTCACTCTCCCTCACTTTGTGTGTGCAACAAGGCGAAAGTTTTCATTATTATGCAACAGTCTGCACTCGTTCGGTTCAGTTCAGTTTTTGGTCGGCAACTGCATTTTATGGCAGATGGCAGTAAGTCAGGTTTTGTTCCTTCTCTCTTGGCTAATAAAATTTTTACTACGTTTACAATTAGCTGCAGTGCCCTGACACTTTTGACTGTCGTCAGCAGCGACAAGTTCATTACATTTTTCATGGCATTACTTTAATTAATTTGCACCAAAACAGAGAATGACGACGTCGCCTCTATGGCTCGCCTGCCGTGAGGTATGTCCACTATTCTGCCTGATACGATAGCTGGTTATAACCAGCATACTGTATATAATCTTTATAGACAAAGCGGCATGAAGCCTAATCGGAGAAAATTGACGCAAATGCGTTGACAGTAATCAAACGCCCACAGAGAATAAAACACATGAAAACTATTGTCAATTGCAATCTCCATAGTTGAACTGTTAAATCTCCGATTGCTGGACTAGTAGATACCACGTTTTAAAGCTAAATGAATATCGATATAAGTATCGTTCTAGGAAATTAACTTCCTTGATCAAGTGAATGAACTATATGCTAGTCTAGGAATTATCATTTAGTATTGCTAAATAAGTCATCATGTTGATCCGGATGACAAGATGTTGATTGACTTGATAGTACTTCATAGCTTAGTAGTATAACGGTCTAAAGTTCTGTTGATTAGCTAAATGACATACTTGTCAATTGTAAAGTAAAGTCACAAGGTTTTTTCTGTTTAATTGTCAGTTTAAAGCAGTTAAAATGATTACAAGAAAGTGTGTTGAGCTCACAGTTACTTTCACAACGATTACCAAAATATGAACAAGTTAAATAAATATCGTTGAGGTGAAATCGTTAATTTAATAAAAGTGATTAGATTGGGATCAAAATTGGCTATATCAAACTAGAGCGATAATACAGTTTGTAGTTCTTGATTTAGAACTTGAAAGTAGCCTATCTTTATCTAAGTTCTAGAAGTACTTTTATCAGTTACCATGTCGTTCTAGACGTCATAAGATAGTGCACGTGAAAGTGTTTCCCCTTTATGCTCGTATTCTGTTTACAGGGTATAGAAAACTGTGTGAAATTGCCAGCAGGAGCAGAATGATTGTCACTGCCATTGCCACTGACTGCTGCTGTATCTGTTGCTTCTGTTGTTGTTGTTATTGTTGTTTGTATTGTTGATATTGCTGTGGTTGTTGCTGATGCCCTTCAATTTTATTCAATAAGCCTGTTTACGACACAGACAGCAGACACGCATTGCGACTAATATCGAACAAGCGTTTTAATTGAATTTCACGCGCTCTCATAAACTGGTAGCGTGCCCCGTCAATACTAGTTTTGTGTTCGCATTGGCAAAGTTTTATTACGATATCTATTTGTAGTTCAATTCCTGTTGCCAGACACTTCTAACATTCACTCATTCAGCCACAAGGCAGCCACATTGAAACACATCCATTCCCACTCCAGCCACATTTATCCACATTGGGGGAAAGCGTGTTTAATTGTGCGCACTTCTTGTTATTGCAATCGTAAAATCTTTTGTTATTACTGCACAACAATTTGTTGTGTTTTCCTACTCCATCTTTCCCCTTGAATCCCACACACTTACACTGAAGTATATACTTATGTATGTACATAAGTATATAAAAATAACAGTGACATCAGTGCGTATACGTAATGCTTGTTGTAAAAATAATTAACGCCAATTGTTTTTCCTGGCTGTTTATTAGAAATTATTACCAACAACACGTGTGTAATACCCCACTCTCTTATTATATATTTGCTTTTTAATTACACACTGATAACAATTAATTTCCTACTATCGCTATGTCAATATCAAAAAAATATCAATAACAATTGTTCAGCCATAAAAATTATAATATTGTCGTCCTTTTGTTGATAATGCTGCTGAAACAATCATTATTCCAGAGAGTTTGACACAGCCCTGAATGGAATTAAATTAGTTTTAGTATAGTCTTCACAGTTTGGAATTAAATGATTAAATTAATTATATTCATAATGAGCTTAAGCGACTGTGAGTGTAGTAAATGGTAGGGGAATAAACTTTAAGGTGTTAAACTGGAAATAACTTAAACTTAATCTAATGCTATAAGAAATAGAGGCCATAAATATATTAAAATTAAATTGTCAAATTATTTCGATTGCTTCTCATAAATTCTGAGAGCAATTATAAATTTATTAACAATAAATTTAGTATGGTACATTCAGCACTCATTTTAGATGAAAACAAGAAGCAAAAGTCAACCTAGTTAGTTAAGAGTATTTCTTATACTTTATAGATTCAGGCTCTGTTCCCAGTATTTTACATTAATAATAACTTTACAATAAAAGAAAATTCAAAAAACATTTGGAACGAAATTTATAGCCAGTTATTTGCTGATAAGTCGGGTACTCCACACAAATTTCCCCTTAAAACATCTGACAGCAATAATAAATTATATAAATTTATTTATAAATATTTTTTATAAATGCCAAGAAAATCATTGGGGAATTTAACTATTATCATGGTTGACAATTTTTATTTAATTGTTAAGAGCGTGAGAGTTTGTGAATCCCAAAATCACAGCTGTAAAATTAGTGTCACGGTGCCAAGTTTGCAAAAGTCAAAGATAATGCTGAAGTAAACTAGAATACAATCTAAATGAGTTGTAATAAATTCTATAAAAAAAATTATTGTTGGTTATCAATTGCTTGTTTATTTGTTATCATCAATTGATTGTAAAGCGCTTTTTCTATGTATAGTCATGGGTATTCCTGGTCACGAAATCGGAAATAAGTTATCGCAATCAGTTAAATGATAGTGAGCCAAAATTGCATGTTAGTCACACCGGGTGGGATTAATTATGATATTTAAAATTGTAGTTTGAAAAAAATGCGCCATAAATTCAATCATCATTTATCAAAGGTAATTTTTGACCGGGTTGCGGCTACGGTGAATCATTGACAATGAGAAAGGGCCAAAATGAGAAAAAAGGGATATGTTTGTGTGTTTTCGAAACAATTACAATGAGAGAAGTTAGCTAGTTACTGCTGCTTAGTTCGGATGATGTCTGGCAATCCATCAGGAGTCAACTCAACGTAACTCAATGTCGACCCAACATTTGCCACACGACTTCATTTGCGCTGACAGCTTTTGGAGGCGCCCCAAGGCAAAGAGGCAACCAGACAACCAACTCGTTAGCTGCAGTTGCATCACAACGCTTAGTATGCAGCTACGTTGCCGGAAGGCGGTGCATTTGCTTTTAAGTAAATAAAATTAATCATACGCCCAGTGGTACGACGGTAAGGCACGGCAGAAACGCTCGAGCTAAAACTCGACATGCATCAAACAGCGAGGGAGCAAAAATTGGAAAATTGAAAATGCATTGTTAGATGCCCCAGCTGACAGTGAGCAAGAGCGAGGGGAAAAACAAAGGGACAAAAAAGAGAAGGAAAAGTAGTTGTGGAAGCGCCTGAAAAATTGCTCGCATTTTGCGAGAGAATGAAAATGAATTTCGTTCGTTTTGAAGGTTGAAAGCCTGAATGCGACGCATTATATGAAGTGCTCTTTTGGCTATCTTAGATTGTTGTTTTCCCCCGAAAACGTATTTGGCAATTACAGAAAGTTAACGTTCTTTCAAGATCATTCAAAGAATAATGGCATTATCTTTTGCTTTGTATTTCATTATTATTTGTTTTGTAAATATTTTTGATTTGACATTTCTTTGAATGATAAGTTGATCGAAACGGAAACGTTTCGAGTGCTTAGTCAGAGATACTACTTGAGCCCGAGGTTGACCGGCACGTTTGATTTCATGCTTGCGTAATTATAAACGCCCGATAAAACAAAAATCACAGCGCTTAGTTTGATAACAAAGACAACTCATATGACGACAAAATGGCATTTAATTTAAATTAATGGATATCAATGCAAAGTTGAGCGATTGCACGATCTTACTCACGTTGTTGTGCCCTGTAACAACTTGACTTTTTAAGAACAACAAATGACTTTTTAAGAAAATGTAAATTTAATTTGAGTGTGTAGGAAATAAGGGAAGATCCAAAAAGAGTTAGTTTAAAATTAGTAATTCATAAAGAGCTAAAGTAAGTATATTCTTAGGATTGATGCCTTTTATGTACTTATAATGAATTTTCTCAGACTGATAAATTGAATAGAGTATATTCGAGCATATATTTTTGGAACTACCAGATAAAGCTAACAACTTGATAACAATTTGTAACAATTTAAACAAAAACATATTAACATTGGTTTTTTACCATTGATGTAGGGCATTGGTATGTTCATATCATATCAGCCTGTCATATTTGGAAGCCGAAAGCCTTATGCTTTAATACATGTGTCGACTATAAAAACTGTGGACACTTTCAGTTGCCATCGAAGTCGATACCGGACAGTAGCGACAATAACTTAAAAAAATACGAAAATGAATTCCATTATTGGAGTCCTGTTGTTAATTGCCTGCCTGGTTGGCTGTGCCTGGGCAAGTCCACATCCCACTTGGGGAGAATCCAAGCTGATGCAGGCAATGCGCACTACCAGCGAATTTCAACAGAATAATCCTACGCGTTCTCTGGAATGCTTTCAATACTACAGCGAAGTCTTTGATCAGTTGCTGAAACAATACCAAGTGGAGTATGAAAACTGCCAGAATACATCGAAGCTGCAGATTGCTGACATGGATGACAAATACAAGCAGGTGTTAAATTCCCTCAATGATACGGCAGTCTCCACTTGCCAGCAATTAATTGACTGTAACTATCAAGCCGACAGTTTGCAGGGTTTGTCCTGCTACTCAGATGTGGTAAGTGAAGCTTTGAGACAGCCGAAAGAATTTTTATTTATACTTCACTTAATTTTAGGCTGCTGGAAATGTCCGAGCCATGTATAATCTTTCAAGCACGGCCAGCGATTACTATGGCCAGTTGCAGCAGGACATTCAATTGATTCAGTTCAGAGAGAATCAATGCATTAATAGCTCACAGCGTAGCTATGAACTTAACACGGATTCGGCCTACATTAATCTACAGAATTGTTTAATGGGCATTGAGCCCGTGCCTACAAAAAGCCCATTGACTACCACTTCGGTTGGATCAACTGGAACTACTCTGGGTACTACGAATGTTTCCACCGACTCAACTCAAAGTCCAACTGAAACTTCAACTTCAACCTCAACAGAAACAACCAATGCACCAACTACAGTTTCAACTCGACGTACTCGTAAACCTAGAAAATCAACCACGCCTATGTTTTCTACCACAAACTCCGCATCTTCCCAAAATAATCTAAGCAACGAGCTGAAGAAGTGGCTCGATTCGCTAAGACACTAGACTACATTTTTTATGATGCACGGCTGCAACATCTGAATTACCTATAACTAACATTAGACAACTTTTCTAATCTACTTGTGTTAAATAAAAGGACGAAAAACGAAACGGAATACAAGCAAATAATGCTTAATGGAAATCCAACCATAATGCTGGGCAAATATTGACAGAGGCCGTGTCAAGTGACAACTTCAATAGAAAAACTTCACTAAACGAATTGCAGTTCAACGAGTATAACTTACATAGTTAACGGGCAAAACTAGGAATAGCGACACATTCTTCATATAATGACTGAACGACTGGTAGATACCCTTTAAGTAACTTCTTTTAACGATCATTCACAATTGTAGCTCGAGCCAATTTTAAGAGCATTATAAAATATGTATAATTTTATGTGTGTATTTAAATAAAAATAAAATAAATATAAATTTGTATTGATTAATCTGAGAATGAACTAGGCACAAATAAAAGTTGAAAACAATATTGATATAATATTATTAAATAAAATGTTAATTTAACAATTAATTGATTAGCGTTTTTATCGGTTAAGCAATAAATAAATAAATAATAAAAAAAGTGTTAAAATATGTAGAACAAATAAAGTTTGGCTCACCAAATGAATAAGGCTGTAGAAAACCGTTCATTAATGTTTTTCCTCTTTTCACGCGGAATGCAAAAGTGTTCACGTTTCGGTTTGTTTGACGTTCTTGATGTCGGAAAGTTTTTCAAATTTCTCATTTTCTAGCTAAAGTTGGTCGAAGCTTTAGGCCGTTTCAATGGAATGCATTTGGTAATTTTAAGAGCCAGCATTTAACAGTTAAATAAACAGTTTGTTGCTTTGAGCCAACGGCGTTTTTCATTTCAACTTAATTTTGTTTGCCTTTTGATTGTTGTCGTTGTTGTTGCTGCTGGTGCCTGCGGCATTGTTGTCACTGCAATTAAAACAAATTAGAAATGTTGGCACACACACACACACACACACATATATATACAGAAAAACACTCACTTACAGCCACCTCCAAAATTCAGCCAATAATCGGATTTGTCCTTGCCACAGAATGCAGCCTTCAGCTGATTTAATGCATTGCCTAGTTGCTTTTTTGAGTAAGCAAAGTTAATGCAATTGCAGCTCCCGTTGCAGTTGCAGTTGAAGCTCCACACCGTGTCCTGTTTAACTCGTCCTGCCTCGATGAAAGGTTCTTGCACAAAGAACGCAATTAAGATATGCAAATTAGCAGATGCCGCGCTCTTCTCCAACTCTTACGCACACATTGACACCCACACAGTGGTGTTGAGCACGCTCTTCTCCATGATGAGATTTTCCAGCACTTGCAAAATAATTTTAAAAATATAAATAAAATAACTAAAATGGGAACACTTCAAGGTTTAATTATTGAAATGCTTTCTTTGCTCTGCAAGTTGACATTCTTCTATCTCTATTCCTATCAATTTATAGCAGCTTAGCTGTAGAAAAAGAAGAGACGTTAACTTTAAAAGAGAAGTATGAAAACTCCTAAGCAGTTCTGTAATTTATTTTCATCTGTACCAAACAACGTAAATTCAACATTTTAATCAAGTCCAGGTAAAAAATGCTGTCAAACAAAAAATATTTTTTGTTGTTAGTTGAATTCATGTCTTTTCTTTGGTTCGGCTTTTGTATGATGTCTGAAGGCATAAGCGAGTAAACTAGTTATTTAGAAATTTAAATAAGATATCAAAGAATAGACAACAGCTAATCGTGATGGACTAAAAGGTAATAGGAGTTGCTAGTGATGAAAGAGCTAAAAAAGATTGCCAAAGATAATGCTATTGTTACAGCAGATGTTACCGATGATACAGGTTACATTCTGAAGAAGTCATGAAGTGATTAAGCAATTTATGTTGGTAATTAAAACATTTTGCAGACTTTATAATATGTCTAAATCGTTCGGTATCTTTAAGTGTTATGAAAGAAAGATATCTTAAAAATAATCAAGTTTAAAGTGTCAACAATATCAACAAATAAAAAAATAAAAACTCATTTTAAATTGCAGTTTTTATTGTACTTTGCCACTAACAAAATTGCAAATGATTCACAACAAGTATGCTGTCAATCAATTTGTATACTATATTTAAGTTTGTGCTATTGCCTTAATTGAGGACACATACAATGAGAGTGATTAGTTTTCAATGGGGTTGAGTGTAATGTAAACCAATTCAACCTTCAATTAACAATGTTTTTATGGTTTTGTAAATGGCAGTATAATTCTAGGAATTACAGTTGCTGCTGTTCGATAAAAGAATTTCAAGAATTTATATTTGATTAATTATTTGTATGATTTGTATAATAATTGTGTTCATCCAATACTCGTGAACTTGATATCTGAGAGTGTGTGAGGAACAGATAAAAGAGCTGACCAATCGCAAAGCACGATGGCATTCACATAGCTGATTAGAAGACTAAGCAAAACTACCAATATAAAGTACTTAGCTGATTAGCTATTAAATTGATATTGGTTTCCTTGGAACAATAATATAGAAATGTTATTTAAAATAACCACTCGATATAGATAAGATCAAAGCTAAATATAGACCAGGCCAATGTCTGTCATTATTATTATTATACGTATCAAAGATATTCTGACAGATACTCACTTAGTTATTCCAGGGAATACTTCAATTTCTTATTAATATTAAAGTTTTGTGCAAATATTTTGAATCAAAACTTTCACGAGACGTAATAAAGATTTGGTAACTTTGATATAAATTTCCCATTGTTTCTATGGAAATGTTTTTTAGCGTCGCAGGTTAACGATAAGAATGATAATGTCAGTCGACATTGATAAGGTGATAGCTATAGTGATAGAGCCAAATCTATCGTAAACACAACTACAACCACGACTACAATAATTTTTCATGTACAACTAAAACACACCATGTTTTTTTATAACCGGACCACTTGAGAAAATTACCTATAAATGTGGAAGTCGGCAGCGTTTCAAGTCAATAACGAATCCGACGTTCAAACTAAACGAATCAAAAGTTCGAAGGAACAAATTGTGCTCTTAACTTGAAAATGTATTCCAAAGTGTGTGTGTTGCTTTTGGCCCTTGGCCTGAGCCAAGCTGTGCCCCAAATTCATATGCCCGATGTTGGCCTCATGCAGTTCATGATCAAGTCCCGTGATCTTAGCCAAGATAATCCAACACGTTCCCTCTCCTGCTTCGATTACTATTTGCCGCTATTGAACCAGGTTGCCGAAACATACAAGGAGGACTTCAAAAAATGCTTGGATGATGCCGATAGTGCCCGTCTGGCTATCGATGATACCACTCAGGGTAATCGCACTGAAATCGATAATTCTGCATCCAATGCCTGCGAATTATTAACCGAGTGCAGTAAGGAGACCCTCTCAATTAACTACTTTGATTGCTACACAAATGCTGTAAGTTGAATAGGTCGATTTGATTCGAATAATGTATTAATTTTATTAATTTTCTGTGGATACTTTTAGGGTTCCGAGAATACCAAGACCATGTACACAATTTCAGCCAATTCGGCAGAGTTGTTGGCCCAGGTGCGTGAGCTTTACCGTGTGATTGACATCGATCAATATGTTTGTACCAACAAAACGGAGCGTACTTATGTTGAGAATACGTCCAGCACCTATGAGGAGTTGAACAGTTGTTTAAGTGGAAAGTCGCCTATTCCCAGTGAAACGACAACAACAAACGCTCCACCTACCGAAACGACAGCTGAGCCAGACACTTCCTCAAGCACCGCTGAAACAACAGAAAGCAGCACCACCGAAGAGACCTCCCCCGAATCGTCAGCTGAGCCGGACACTTCCTCAACAAACGCTCCACCTACCGAAACGACAGCTGAGCCAGACACTTCCTCAAGCACCGCTGAAACAACAGAAAGCAGCACCTCCGAAGACAGCTCTTCGACAGATGCCGATTCAACAACTGAGGAATCAACAACTAACGAGACAACAGAATCCACAACTGAAGACGACTCGCAAAAAGAAAACTTTCCCGAGGAGGATCTCTCCCGTCGTCTTGCAGATGAGCAGACGAAATTGAAGAACATTTTGGATGGTTTCAAGAAGTGGATGAAACGCGCTTAAGCCAGTATTATAAATAATTCGAGTTTCAAAAAATAAATACTTAATGTCAACGTAACAATAATAAATACATAATTAATTTATAAATGAAATTGACTCTTTTACATAATTTAATAAATAGCACTTGAATTGAAAAAATTGTCTTTAGTGTTGATCTCGCTGCAAATTCTCTTGAATTACCTATTTAAGGATTTCAGGATGTTGTTGAAACACACTTAGGCCAATATATATAGTAAGTGGAGTGTCAACAAGAAATACTTATATCAATTTAATCAATTTAACAACAATAAATATCAGATTAATTTATAGATGATTTTAACTCTCCCTAATAATTAAATAAAGAGTACTTGAATTGAATAAAAACATTTATTGTTTAATGTTGATCTGGTTAAAAGATCGCATGGTTAACACATGCCACATATAATATAAGAATAATCATTGATAGCTGCCATTTTGACAATGACTCAAAGTTTAGTTAATTAACAGGTACAGTGTTACCTCTGTTGACCAACGGTCAGTTTGGCGTTATCTCTGGGTTTCACTTGAACTGAAAGTCTATATCTTATCGGTTTGCTTTTGGCAATGGACAAATCATTTATTAATAATATATATTGTTTAATAAAATGCGTTAAAAAGTTATTAAAACCACCAGACAATCTCAATATTGTCTTGTTGCATTTGATTAATTTTTAATCACAACATCTATTCAGATAACCTCCATTGTCTTTTTTGGGGCTATAAAAAGTGGAGCTCCAACCACATGGAAAGTCAGTTAAATCGCAACTTTTCGGTACGGCAAGTTAAATTCCCTCTCACCGTCAAAAGGATAACATATTTGTGGAATATCATCATGAAGTTCTCGTTTGCTCTGTGCCTGCTGTTGGCAGCCGGTTGCAGCGCCCATATGTCCTTGCAGGACATGGCTCTTCAACCCTTTGTGGGTCTGCAGGAGAAGGCTATGCGCTCATTGATTTCAGCTCATGCGGGCAGCGATGATCCCAATCTAATCAACGAATGTTTCGGCCAATACATAACAAGTCAACAGACCACCTTGGCCAACTACAATAAGGTCTACAGCACCTGCGTTACCACGGCTCAGGTATCCAAGGACAAGGTCACTGCCCAGAGCGACGAACAGCGCAAGGATCTGTTGAACCGCAGTGATAACATGTGCAATACCCTCTCGGCCTGTGAGAAGCAACAGGATGGTCTGAAGTTTTTCGATTGTTACAGAAATTCGGTATGTTACTATTTCTTGTTTCCGGATACTTTTAACTCAAAGTGTTTGTTTTCTATTTTTAAATGCTGAATCAATGATAATTTCTTGAATACTTTTAATTTGTTAACTATTTATTAAATACTCAGTTTTAAATTTAAAATCGTGTAGTATTTAAACACTGAACTATCTAAAATATTTACTTACTATCTAAACTATTAATATTCCCATTTAAGTCCGCCGACAGCTACAAAGTGATGTTCACCCTGAACTCCGATGCCAATGCTCAATACAATACGATTAATGGTCAGTACAGTAACATCGACAGGACTCTAACGACCTGCGTGGACGATGCACGTTTGGATTATGCTCGTGAATTGGAGAAATGCGATAACGATTTCAATGTCTGTGTCGGAAATGACGTCGCTACTGATGCTCCTACGAAGCCTACCGAGGCACCAGCAACTGAGACTCCCGCTACTGAAGCACCAGCAACCGAAGCACCAGCTACTGAGGCTCCCGCTACTGAAGCACCAGCAACCGAAGCACCATCAACTGAGGCTCCCGCTACTGAAGCACCAGCAACCGAAGCACCAGCTACTGAGGCACCAGCCACTGAGGCACCAGCTACTGAGGCACCAGCAACCGAAGCACCAGCTACTGAGGCTCCCGCTACTGAAGCACCAGCAACCGAAGCACCATCAACTGAGGCTCCCGCTACTGAAGCACCAGCAACCGAAGCACCAGCCACTGAGGCACCAGCTACTGAGGCACCAGCCACTGAGGCACCAGCTACTGAGGCACCTGCAACCGAAGCACCAGCTACTGAGGCACCTGCAACCGAAGCACCAGCCACTGAGGCACCAGCAACCGAAGCACCAGCCACTGAGGCACCTGCTACTGAGGCACCTGCAACCGAAGCACCTGCTACTGAGGCACCAGCTACTGAGGCACCAGCAACCGAGGCACCAGCTACCGAGGCACCAGCTACAGAGGCACCAGCAACCGAAGCACCTCCTACTGAAGCACCAGCTACTGAGGCACCAGCAACCGAAGCACCTGCTACTGAGGCACCAGCTACTGAGGCACCAGCAACCGAAGCACCAGCCACTGAGGCACCAGCAACCGAAGCACCAGCCACTGAGGCACCAGCTACTGAGGCACCAGCAACCGAGGCACCAGCTACCGAGGCACCAGCTACTGAGGCACCTGCTACTGAGGCACCAGCTACTGAGGCACCAGCAACCGAAGCACCTGCTACTGAGGCACCAGCTACTGAGGCACCAGCAACCGAGGCACCAGCTACTGAGGCACCAGCAACCGAAGCACCAGTAACCGAACCCACTGTTGCACCAGCAACCGAACCCACTGATGCACCAGAGGAAACAACAGAGAAATCCCCCGAGGAAGATGTGAAGTTCTTGCCATTAACTTTCAGGAGCAAATTGCAAAAGCTAATGAAGCTCTTCTAAGCACAAAAATTGTTGAGCTTTTCTAAAAAATGAAAAATATTATCAATTTTTTGTATTTAAATGATATAAGAAAAGTTGCATACTTCTAGGATTTATTCAATAAAGAGTAAAAACGGTTTAGGGTACCCGAGACTTATCTAGTATGTCTATGACATACAAAATACTTTGTGTTTGGACACATGCCTTGATAAGCTTCTGCGATGTAATTAGCAATAAAAAAGTACTTGAAATTCAATTTTATTGCTTGTATATGTAGAATTTATTTCAGTGTAATAATAGATGAATAAGAATTGGAATCAATAAACGTCAGGCAAATAGGAGATAGCGTCCACATATCAATTGATACGCCAATCTAAGTCAGTTATACGACTATAGCTGCCAGCCCACGACTTGTTTCTGAGAAATGAGTAGGAAATGTCCAATTAGACACGCGGACAATAACACCATCGAATGTCGACTAAAACCAGTAGAGAGCTCGTAGCGCCATTCAAAATCTTTAGCTAAATGTGTGCGGTACAAGTACGAAGTCAGTTAAACTGTGAGACTAAATGTCGCCATAGGCAGATGTTGTCAGTGCTGTGGCTATTGCTGTTGCCACTACATTTCAATGTGGCATGGGGCATAGATATGCCAGTGGCAATACCAACGGCATGGCCGGATGCAACAATCGATGAGTGTCACGATGAATATCTACTGGCAGGTGTTAATGCCTCAACTATCTTTGCCTTGAGCTATGAACTCTGCGAACTGACGGCCAATGAAACCAAGATCGATCTATCAATCAATGAAGAACTGGAGCGTATACAAATCGAGCATGGACGTAGTGCAGTATGCGGTAATCTGGAACTGTGTAATACACTCGACTCGGATCTTGAGTACCTTGAGTGTGTCAAAGACAGTGTAAGTATTCTATTATTAAATAATATAATTGATTAATCATGCAGAGCTTCATGTAACAGCTTTACTGTTTGCTAAGAAGTTAAGCACTTAGCTTTATGATTAATCTAAAGTTAAATAATCTCACGTGACCTTTTAGCTTTAGTGACATAGTGAGTGCCTCACTGAATGTTTTACTCTATATTGCTTCTAGATTAATCAATTGCTAATCTCAAATCTCTTTCAAATGTAATAGTAATGTTTTAGGGCTGAAGCTTTAAGCTCACATTAAGATTAATCCATTCTAAAGAGTAATTTTTCCTTACTGTAAGCAGCTTTTGAACCATAGCTTAACTAATAGCTTTCTCTAATGATTTGCAGGGTAGCCGCAATCTGCAATTAATCACGGAGATTAGTCACAATGCCACAAGCGCTCACACACGCCTACGCGATGACTACACTGAGGTGCAACAGAGGCTGGTGTTGTGCACCCTTGAGGCACAAGTCGTCTATATGAACAGCATGCGAGAGGCGCACGAGGAGTTGCAACAATGTCGCATTGAGCTTACCAACACGCCAGACATTGAACATTGAGCACTTAAAATATAAGCACAAAAAGAACAATTAGATTCTAGTAAAGTATATGTATATAGATAGACATGACTTTAATTGTTGCTTTTGGCCAGGTTAGCTGTCTGTTGCAGGCATTCATCCAAGGCCGTAAATATATGTGCCGTGTTTAGGACATAACTTGCCTCTGTGCGATTTGTGCACAGGTAACGCTCCATATCGATGCCATTGAGCTGTTGACTGAGACTCAGGGCATTCTCAGAGGCATTGAAGGATATCTCGTACATGTTGGTCAACTGCTGCTTCGACTGTCAATAGAGGGAGGGGCTTAGGAATAGCCATTATTAGCATACTCGTTGTGCTTTGTCCTTACCAGTTTGCCAAAGCAGTTGAAGAAATCCAAGACATTCTTGATATCCAGGCAACCATCGATGTAGCTATATATTTTTACTGCTCCCTTTCGTATCATTTGTTGCATGCCACCCACCTTGGTGAATATATTTTCCCGCACTGTCGTTGCATTCTCCAGGCAACCATTGTACTCCCTCGACCAGAGTTCCCCGAACTGCTCCAGTTGGGGTAAATATCTGGCAAAGCAATGCTTTGTGTTGCCAACTCCGACTAGATCATGGCTTTCCAAATACTCCGACAAGCTGTCCATGCTTCGAGATGTTTCCGCCACCTACAAGTGACATCCTCCAATATCAACACTTCTACAATTTCCCACTTTACAACTCACCAGCAATTGTGTCCATAACAGAGTTAGGTATATGATTTTCATGACTGGTTTGTTTTGTGCCTGGCGTTAAACTGCACAAATTGTTAAGGTCCAATAATAGGGCTTATAGTTAAATGCGACATTGATGTATCTCTTGTTTGCCAACGACTTTTTCGATATCAATTTCGTTATCACGACGCATTCTCAGTTACAAAGCGCAATGCTTGCTAAACTGTTTTATTGACAAACTAATTTGTTGCATACTTTTGTGCGAGCCTTAAACTAATATTGAAAAATCGCGAACAGTGATACTTAATCTATTTGGCAAAGTTAACAGGTTAAGAACGCTAAAATGCTTAAACAATTTAATTAATTCACAAAAAACGCATTTAAAACTGAGTCTAAATGAGCTTTAATAGGTAGTCAATATTGCAAAGAAGAGACAAGTAAATATGTAAAAAGAAAATACTAAAATATTGTAATTTTCATAAGGTTATAAACAACTTGTTAAAGTTAGTTTAATTTTCTTACTTTACTTCCCGTGATCAATTTCCTTATGGTGACTCATGCGTTTTTCAAAAGCTCATTGAATTCTAGAAACTGAATTTTCAAGCAATTAATTTTAATTATCTTTAGTTCGATTGTGAAATTCTAATTCCCCATTTGTGACTAATTTGATTCATTTCCGAAACACAAAAAGAACAAAATAAAAGTCAGCGAAAAAAACCCCCCCAACTTCAGGAATTCCCTTTAGTAAATATCGAATTGTATAAAAACATACTCCTGAGAATTGTTGACCTATATAGATTAAATATTATATTAAATATTAATAACAAAGATTAAATAATTTATATATTTATATTGGTAGCGACTAATAAGCCTACTTGATTTGAGATGCTGTTTTCGCATCAGTTGGCCTAATTATAAATGCGTTAATAATTTGGCCAAAGCTGATAAGCCAGAATTTGTGTATCAGACACAAATTGCCATATATATTGGCTTAATATTTCATTAGCCTGGCTAACAACTAGTCGTGTGTACAGACGACAGTTTGTAATGCCAACAAGTTGAAGCACGCTTATCAGGTTATCAGTCTGGTGCTATTTTTGGGGTCTGACCCTGGGAAGTATTACGTTTGGCATCCAATTGAAATGCACATGCAAAGCAATTTGAAGTCGTTTTGCGTTTTGGGTCGAATTAATCCCACCTAATTGATCGCTGGGCGTTACGTACCTTTCACCTGATGAGGTAGTCTAATTGTGGGGAACGACGACAACGATTCCGACTTGTTCGAACTTGACAACAAACTCACACACAAATTTTGCGGATGCATCAATCATTTTAGGTAACGTATCTGCAGAGTATATAAAGCATTAAAGCAGCTTGAAACTACCAACAGTACTTGACGAACACCCCAACGACTCGATTCGAAGCCCAAATATGAAACTACTGTGCAGTGTGCTAATCCTGGCCAGCTTGGCCCTCAATTCAGTTCAAGTATACAATAAATTCAAGTGTTATTTGTGAAGAAAGAGATGCATTTATGTGTGTGTTTTAGGCCAAGCCGGGCTCAGTGCAAACTCAGCTGCAGGGAGCTCTGGATAAATATCTGGTTAATGCCAATGCTCGTGGTCTAAATATGGATCTCTCACCGGATGTTACTTCCCAGTGCTTCGCCTTGTATTTGCCCATGTTGAACGAGGTGGCTGCCACCTTCTCCAGCTCGTATCAGGCTTGCATTACCACCGCCAACAATCAGCTGGCCACCTTGACGGCTGATGCCCAAAAGGAACAACAGGTCTATCAAAAGGAAGTTACTGGACTATGCAGCGCTTTCACCACCTGCGACAACTACACCGGTGACACCACCGACGACACCACCAAGTTCTTCAATTGTTATGCCACCGCGGTAAGTAAAACTTTGAATCTTGAACTTAATCTCTGTTCTTGGGACTACCTGGAATTTATGAGTTCCTTAACAGAAACAGAACTTTGAATATTGAGTCCGTTAATCTATGCCACCGGGCGAAAAAGCTTTTAATAGAATATATAGAGCTTTTATAATGAATTGCTCTATCAATGATTTGTATTAGGGATCAACAGTCAAGGAAAAGTAAAATAATCTTGTAGAATTCATTTAAGTCCTCTGTAAGCCTAAAGACCTTTCAAACACTTTCCCGTCCTAAACATTTGGCATATTTGTAACTGAAAAGAGTCGGTGATATACTTAACATTGCGTATAATTTTTGATAAATAATCCAACAAAATTTTCCAGGCCCAAGGAGATGTCTCTGTGATCTATGACATTGCAACCAATGCAGCCAGCACAGCCAACACTCTCACCGAGGCAATCAAGGCAACTATGGATACGGAATATCAGTGCACAAATACCACGGAGAGCAACTATGTCCGTGACACGGCTGCCACATACGATCTGTTGGATTCTTGCCTCAAGAACGGTGTTCCCACCACATCCGCAGCTCCCGTTTCGGTTACCACCACTGGGGTTACATTCAGTACCCAAAGTAGTTCTACATATACTGATGATTCTACTTCTTCCGGTACAACTGATGCAGTCTCCGTAAGCTCAGCGGCTCCAACTGTTGCCCCCACGACAAAATGAATGGTTTAATTGAGATAATGAGAAAAATTTAGTTTGAGTCACTAAATAAATGAGCATTTATTAAAAAAGTAAAGACTTGTGCGGTTTAAATAAGGGATGAGAAATGAAATGAGAAATCAAATCCGAAAAAAGTAAATTGGATGAATAAGAAAATTCATTATCTACCTTTTTTGGGTGGGATATCCTTAAAAAGGATATGTTTTTATTGTCCTTCTTGATAAAGGTTTATTTTGTATACATATTATAAAACTTAGCCTGTAAAAA
The DNA here is from genome assembly GCA_035044365.1 of Drosophila neotestacea. NCBI lineage: Eukaryota > Metazoa > Arthropoda > Insecta > Diptera > Drosophilidae > Drosophila > Drosophila neotestacea. The sequence continues at coordinate 3,100,002 of JAWNMD010000270.1, forward strand.
TTTTGTATTATTGTATTAGAGGTGGCATTTTTTAAAGTAAATTTGTTTGTCTTTATTTTAAGTGCGTCATAGCAAAGTATGACTGTATTTTAATGAGGTCTGCCTTTTATCACATTGCAAATGGGAATTATTTCATTAACGAACATGATAATAATGTAATCCACATAAGATCGAAAAAGCCATCCGTCATTAAAGAGAAATTGGCTTGTAATCATCATTAAAGCATAGTTCGATAACAATTCGATTTTTGGCCACACTTCTCTGACCTAACTTACGAATTGGAAATCAAATAATCTCAGTTTTTAAAGTCTATTCAAATTGTAATCTTTAAATAGATAAAAATATTGTTCTTGTCACCTCGCATAGTAGAAATTGAATGTAACAATGTAATCCACACATGATTCAAAAAGCCAGCTGTGATTAAACAGAAGTTGCTTGTAATTGTTCGATAACAATTTGATTTTTGGCAACTGTTCTCTGACCTAACTTACGAAATCGAAATCAAATAATCCCCGTTCTTAAACCATGCATCGATTATTTACCTTCCAAAATACTTGTTTTCTTATCAGACCTATCGGATTCTTGCGATTGAATGTTTGAAATGTTTCAATTCGATTCGATTCTATGTGTTATTGAATGACTTCTGTGTTAGGTATAAAAGGCAATGACTTTTCCGACATTAAAAACAGTTTAAATTCGCTTTTCAAGTGCTTAGAATGGGATCTTTTCGGGCTGTCTATCTTCTGGCCATGGCCATGACCATATTACTGTTCTCTAGCAGCGTCAGGGTAATGAGTATTGACTAACACTCTTAGAGAGCAAGAGTGACATGTACAGATTTACCTACTACATAGGCGGGACCAATTCAGATTCGATACAATGATGGCAACTCAAATGGTGGCACTCAGACCTCAGCGGATGGAACTCAGACACAGACACAAACCGGACCTGGCTGCCAAACACAAACTTCCGGAAATGGAACTCAGAGTCAGAGTCAGAGTCAAACTGGCAACGGCACTCAATCCCAATCACAGTGCAGTGGATCTGACTGTGTACCACTGCCTCCCTTTCCCACCATGGAACCACTCGAATGGAAACCCATGAAACCTCTCTTCACATTTCCTCCATGGAACAAATGGTGAAGTGGTGAAAGTATGTATCAGAAAGTTTATATATGCCATAGATGATAGATAGATAGATAAAGATGTATGCGAAAATATATTTTATACACTAATTTCTGATTGTTATAATTGCAGTACACATCAACCACATTTTAAAGACTTTCATTTAATACGAGAGAATAATAATTATCATATTATATTTTTTTATAAATCTTAAATTTTTTTTTCCCTGAAATTAAATGTCTAAACTTGCAATACTTTCACTTGATTCAATCGTAATCCATAAGGATTAAAATTTTGTTAATTATATAAATTTATTTGTGGAATTTCAATTCAATTTTATTTCACTTTTGAAATTTTCCGAAATATTCTTAAGGATGTGGAGCACTTGGTGACGTTGTCACAAGTTGTGCCTGCAGCTAATGCAATTTTTTAGCTGCAAGCGCATTTAAAAGTTTTTAATGCTCTAAACTTTCGGCTGAGCTGCGCCTTCTGTTCTGAAGGTGGAGGATTTGAGATTGGAGCATGGGAAGTGGCATGTGGCAAGTCAGCGTATGCAACTAATAGTACATAAGCGCAACAATAATCAAAGGCAGGCTTCGTAGAAAGTGGAAGAGGGGGGAAGTGGCAAGTGGCAGTTGCCAGTTGGTAGTGTCGAAGTCAGGTTTGCGCTGTCAGCTTGCTTTTAACTCATTTTCTGATTAAAATCTTGGCCATTAAGCGTGCGCGCTTAAATCGGACTAAACTTTTTTAATGGCACTGACAATAGTTGCTTCTGGGCCCGATTCCTGGGCTACGGAGGCAGGTAGGAAGCGGACATATAAGGTAGTTGGTGACACAGCCAGGCCGCAAAAGGACGCGCAAAAATTGGCGCCTGCAATGAACGGCATGGCGTTGAATTCGGGCTAAAATTAAATTAAAACTGTCGAGCAAAAATGTAAAAAAAAAATGAGAGAGGAAGTTGAAACTGTGAAAATATTTGTGTGCCTCCCCCCGCCCACTCTCTTGTCCCTTGGAGGCCCAACAACACGCTGCGCCAGCTGTCAGCGCTGCCAGAGCGACGATGTCAATTAGTTTTTCAAACGCGACTCCTTTTCCTTACCCCTCTCCCTGTCACCTCTGGTTGCCAGCCTTGCATTTGTCCTTTGGCCCAAGTCAAGTTGGCTTTAAGTTAATTGCATAAGATTTCACTTTGCAGTTGCCAACGTATCCTTCATCCTCCCTTATTCTTCAGTCTTTTCGCTTGTTGTCGTCGTTTTTAATCAAGTTAAAAGTTATTTTTAAATGAAGTGCGAACAATATGAAAGTGCAGCGCAAATATTGCATTTCTACCGTTTCATCTCCCTTTTTAACCACAGTCATGGGGCAGTATATAAAAAAAATTCTGTATATTATTTCTTGACTTATTCAGTATTATGCCATGATGGTGATGCGACTTGTTTTTCAGTTTGCAACAAAAGACAAGCTAATTAAAACGGCATTTTTCATTGCGGCTGCAGTTTTGTGTCTGTGTTTTTCGGAGGAAAAACATTTACACTTTCGCGTAAATAAATGAGGTGCAAATGAATATAAATACACAAGGATCATGACTGTCCGTTCGCTGTCACATCACAATTCTGATTTAAACTGCACTCAACCACCAATCACACCGGAAAATATGATTTACGAAACAATTTAATAAAAGACTTTAAAAAGGTGTACAAATTTCTGATATCAAATTTAACGACAAAAGAAATTTAATTTAAAATATGAACCATTCTGAAATAAATTAAATAGTTTGGTTCTCCGCAAATTGCCAAATGTCATAATATGGCACTTGTCTTGTACTTCAGAAAGTTTCATGAAAAGAAGCCCAACGCAACCTATTAGTCACTTAGTCACACATATCTCATTAACCAGGTATTATAGCAAAAATGTTTGAAAAATTATAGAAAAAAGATGCAGTTTAAAATGAAATAAAAAAGAATAAAATTGAAATAAAATATTGACATTATGCAAGTTTATTTGCTACAAAAAAATAAAGTACCGCAATATACATTTATTATTAAAAGAAACTTTTTGTGCTTTCTTAAAGAATTTATTTCTACAAGTGCTATTTTGCTGCTCAAACTTTCAGCTTAAAATAGTCTTTTTATGTAAAGAGCCCATTGACTTTTACTTTAAAAGCTACAATTGAATTGGAATCTCCAAAAACTAAAATAAAGGCAATTTTCATATATTCTTCTTACAGGGTATTGTATAGTCCTCTCTTCATCTTATTATACGTATAAATTTTGCATATTTAAATTGCGTGCTTTCCTCGCCTGTTGAATTTCATATGTCATTAGTCACATTTTTTTTATTTTAAACAAATTATCTATGAGGGTAAAAGAGATAGAGATACAACCAATACACTCACACACCAAGTAAAAGCACTCTTAGACCCATTCACACACATCCACTTAGAGTTGTGGGTGCTTTACACCTGCTAAACCTTTGATTGATGATGTGAGCTATTGATAATGGGAGGCCCACCACTTGAACGGTGAGTGGATGGGCGGATGGGTGGTGGGGTGAAGGTGTGGTTAAGTGGGTGGTGGCGGTTGACGCGCTAATTGGCGCCACAGTCGGAGAGCTGCTTAAAAATGTTAAGCATGCTTTAGTGTCATTTTTTGTGCTCTTTCTTTCTCTCTTCCTCTACAATTTACAGTTCATTTTTTTGTTAGCCCGGCTAATTGTGCACTTAAAGAGAAAAGCTGACGCGTTGCTCTCTTCTCATTTTTTTGCCCGCTAATTAGAGTTGGCCAAGTTAATTGCAATTTGCGCCTGTTGGCTTACAATTCCTTAAGCTGTCACGTCCTAAGCAAGTCTACAATATGACTTCATTGAGCAAATCCTTACCCCTCCCAAAAAAAACAAAAAAAAAAATAGATATCAAGCTACGTGTTGGATTGAGCTGAATTGAGCTGCCGCAACTGTGTAACTGTGATTGTGACTGTGACTGTCAGCTGGGGTATCTGTTTGAAAATTTTCTAATTTTCTACTGCAGTGATTTGGCATGCAGAGTGGAGACTTTCCACTTTCGACTCGCAACTTGCTTCCTTTTCTATTCCTTTTTTTTTTGGGACTCGTTTCACTGATTTATGCGCATCAATAAGTTGCCGGAGTGCGATACTTAGGCGAAATGTGCCGCAATGAGACGTGGACAAGCACCAGCAGCAGCAACGTAACCTCTGTAAGTCCAAAAGGGTCCCAGAGGGGGCAAGGACAGTCGACGGGACATGCTACCAGGCAGTCGAGTGGCAGCAAGCACGTTCGCCTGCAGCAGATGTTGCAGCAGCTGCAGTTGGAGCCCAAAATAATGATTTGCATTTCGCATTTCGCATTTGGATTGTGCGATGTGCGGTTCTACGATTTCGATTTGGATCTGTTGCCTGCACTTAGTTCAGTTCACATAGAGATAAACACAGAGAGAGAGTAAGCGACTGAGATAGAGAGAGAGAGGGAGAAAAATGAATCTCTTGAAGATATATGACCACAAGTAGCTTGGCGCATAAAAAATGGCAAAACTTTGGCGCCGACTGTGGCCAGCACAAAGTTTTTAAAGCGGCGCTAATGAGACGCCGCCATGGCCTGCTTATCAAGCTCTCAAAATGGCCATAATAAGCAATAAACTACTAACAGATACTCTCTAGTTTGGCCTAAAGAATGTTTTCTAAGTTACCAACTACATCTTTATATTTTACATAAGTTAGTAAGCAAATTGCTTTCTTAAATGGATTAAGTATTACAGACGGCATCAAAATGTTTATTATTCATATTTCTAAAAACATTTTTGTTATTAGTAGAACGTGTAGTCTGTCATGCCCATTTCCGCACTTATTCATAGGGCATTACAAAGCTCTGGCAATTCAAATAATTCATTTCTGCGCTTTTGTTTGTCAGCCACGTTTTGTGCCCAAGCGAATTTTTGCTTTTTCTCTTTTCTTTTCACAATTGAGATTTTTCTGTTTTTTCTTTCTCTTTTTTTTGTTGGAACGCTTATCTTAATGGTTCAAAGGTTACGCACAGCTCTCAGTCCGGAGACAAGTCACAACGCTTCCGACGCGACGCCCGCTGAGAGGCAGCGGTCAGTTACAGTTACAGTTACAGTTACAGTTACAGTTACAGCATCTGCATTCAAAATGGCCGCACGCCCATTAAACGGAACCAACTGTGCACAATGGGGAGTCTCACAGGCAGCGAGTCCTTGCCAAGATTAGTCCAACTTATAAATAGGCTTATGAAACGCAGTCGATAAGGCCAAAATCTTTTGGCACAATTAAGCAGAGAGTCGCAAAACTTGACACAGTCAAGCAAGAAGGAGCGAGAGAAAGCGAGAGAGAGAGAGAGAGCGTGAAAGAGAGGCAGAGAGTGTGGCGCACATTTATGAAATGTAATGCCAAGTTGCATGCAACATGCAATTAAAATCTCGCAAGCAACGCGCATTTAATTAATTTGAAAATTACGTTTCATATTAAGAGCTCCCTCAAAACAGGGGAGTGGTAAGGGTAGGGAAAGGGGATGGGAGGTAATGTTGCGGGTGGTTGAGTCGCCTGCTTCAGGCTCAGCACTCAAATCATTTGCTAAATCAGGCATGCACCACTTAAATTTTCATTAGACTGCTTTCTTTGACTATGCAACCACCCAAGCCACCACCCACATTTGACTCTTGACTTGGCTAAAAACCGCAAGCAGCGCACTTTGTCTTAATGATGTTAAGTTGAATTTAAACTTACGTGATTTTTACGTGCACCTTGCACAGTAATTGCAATGCAGAGCGATAGAGACAGATAGGCGAATGGCTGAGTGAGTGAGACGGAGAGGGAAGGGGAAGAGTAGAGTCTATTCTATGGCATATGATCTGCAAGTTTAATCATTCAGTTGGCCCACAATTCGCAGAGATTTCCAGCTGCAGCTGCCGGCGCACAGTGGAAAACATCTAGATTAGCTTATTTTTGTTCAAATTTGGGAAACTTGAATCAGATTATACTATATAATCTATTCTGTTAATCAAGATGTTTATCGATTATTTTTATTCAGTGTTAAAATTGATAGTTATACAGGTACAGATATTTATACCTGAATATAATCTTTAGACACAAGTTACCTATGTTTAAGTTAAAGGTACGTATCTAATTATTAAAATATTTTTTATGTTTATGATGTCTATAAAGAAAAATTAAGCTTTAAACATTGCATTTAACATTTGATATGCTCTCAGTTCAAAGTTTTTATTTTATGTCGTGTTTCTTCTACCTTTTATGATGGCAATGATTCTAAAATGGTTCTATTATTCAGAAGCATATTACGAAAATGCAATAATTTACATACAATCCATTCAGAAATTAGCCAGACGATATCTTTGCTTATTTAAAGGACATTAATTATTATAAGGTAATCTAGACGTTTTTGTGCACTGTGCGACGTTGCAAGTGTGGAAAGCCAACAACCTGGTAAGGGCCAACAGATTCAACTACGAGTATGTCTGCTATGTGGCACATGTGCGCACGTATTAGCCATAAATATTTGAGACACATCGTTGGGTGGACAAGGGGAGGAAGATGGGGTCTTATTGGCGGTGCCAAAACGAAATCAAACCATAAATTTCACACGTTTCAACATGTGCAGCATGACTGGAGACACAGCTGAGTTGCAGTCGACAAGCAGCTAAATCGATGAAATCCCTGCTCCCTTCCCCTTTCCTTTCAACTCTATGCCTTTTCGTGGTAATATAGTATATTACGTATACGCAGCGTTAGCTGTCGCTGGCATTTAACACTCAGATGTCGGCTTGTCATATGCAAAATCCACGTGCCATCTGATGATGCCTCGCATTCTGCCAAATGAATCACCATTTAATATTACGCGTAGTAATGGCAATGGCAACAGCAACAACAACAACAACGGCAACGGAATGTGGCAAGGGCAACGGAATGTGACAGCCATACATACTATGAATGCATTGTGAGAGCTTGACTCTAGTTGATGCCGCGTGTCTATTTCAGAAACTGATCCAAACAAAACACAGACTATAGAATACTGTTTTCAAACTTTATAATATTTGCCGCACATTAAAATGTCTTTAAAGTCTCTTATTTATAAATTAACCAAATTTTACGTAATTTAAATTTTCTTTACATGAGATTTGGGAATCAATAAATTTGACTAGTCGAAAATAGTCGCTAATGCAAAACTAGATTGTGCCTTATTACTGACATAAACTCGCCAGCAGGCACTAAACTTGACCATAATGAAAGGGGAAACATGGAGCTTGAAGAGTTTGATAAGAGGGACTAGGGGAGGGGCAGCAGTGCGAGTTAAGGGGCAAGTTGTAACCGCAACACGCCAGCGTCGCCAATTTTAGCGCTGTCAGCGGCAAAAATTTCTGTAGTCAAAACGCTGTCAGGGAAACGCAGCCTAGCCTGGCTTTTCCAGCTTTTCCTGTTGCTCTCGACAGGGCTTAGCAAGTGTGTGAAAGACCAAGAGAGTATGTGTGTGAGAGAGAGAGGTGTTTGTGTGTACGCTGTGACGCGCTTGAATTAAATAAACAGTAAAGTCAGTATGGGCTCAGTCAGAAAAGGGGATTTCTGGGTTTATCGCATGCTTAAAAGCGGATTTCCCACGCCCTAGGGGCCACGCCCACGTACGCCCAACAACCTTATCGAATTGTACACATTATCGTTAGATTTTAGTGGGCCAAGGAAATTAATTTCTTGAGTAAACCTTGCGTCAAGTGCTTAGAGCAGCTGCCCTGACATGTAATTTCATGTTTTTGGCACAAGATTGGGAGAATTAAGGAGAAATCAGGAGAAGAATGAGGTGAAGAAGTAACTGATGAAACATGTGGCGCCCATAATCATCACAATGGGGGTGGCGAAAGCTTTGGGTAAGAGTATGTGTGTGTGTGTGTTCAAATATGTGTTCTGTTATCAGACTTTGGCTGTTTTAAAAGAACGTAAATACATGCGTATAATTTGAAATTAAATTTACTTTCAAAACCGAACAATTCCCTCTCTCCAAAGCAGACGAGAATCGTGTTAATATTGCAACATTATTCGCGATGCACATAATTAAATTTGGTGTGTGGCTATGTGGCATGTTGCTAATGGCAACAAGAGTGATGTGGCAAGTTAGAATGAAGTTAAACCAAATCGTAAATCTTTGAAACTCAAGCCAAAGCAATTAGTTTTCATTGACAGCGCAAAATCTGTGAATTTGGTTAGGGATTTTCCCACACTCTCCAAGTCATTCTCACTCTTATTGTCTCTCTTTCTCCTCCTCTTTTCTCTCTTTGCTCATCATAATATATGACTTTGTGAGCAACATTAGGCACATAATTTCACATTGAGCATCAGTGCGATGTCAATAAAATGCCAAATCACATGACAACAAGCGGATTTCATGTTAGCCAAGTCCAATGACAATAACAACAACAACAACAACAAGTCGAACAAGATATACACATGTTTACAAAGGAAATAGGGGAAGTTGTTGTCTTTGTCGTTGTCAGCTGCTTAGTTACTTTTACCAAATATTGCCATTATTATTATTATGGCCAATGGCCTGTGTATGTGCTAGTGTGTGTGTGTGTGTGTGCGTGTGTGTGTCTTGTGGCTTACAACTTTTGCTTTTTGGCCCCAAAATCAAAATAAATGACGACGATCAACAACAATTGTCATTTGTTATCCTATTATCCAGGCCAAGAAATTGCCGCTCTTTCACATACATTAATGCAAACGCTTCTAATGGAAATCGACACATGTCCCTCTCTTCTCCTCCTCCTTCTTTTACCCACACTCCTACTACGTCCTTGTTGGTCAGAGTTTTCCAAGTAATAAAGCAATAAATGCTTAGCAACAACTCGACCACAAAATCCACTATTAACGCACATAAATATTGAACAAATTTATACTTATAACAAGTAAGAAGTGTCTAGTCGAGAGTGCCCGACTTTGGGATGCCGTCTGCTTTGCCATAAGAAAATTCAAGAATTAACAAGACTTATATATATATATAGCAAACAAATCAAAATAGGTATATGTAGTCTTAATCAAGCTAAAAGTGTTTAAAGGCATGGGACAGTTCACATCGCCCTCAAATTCTTTTTTGTTAATTTTTAATGTCTATAGGGTATAAGTTAATATTGGTTAGGGCTTCAATGATTTACTAGCTGTTGTATAAGCCAGGCCAAGTTACTGAGTAGATTAGTAAGTACATTAACAAATGGCAGCAACATGTGCCAACATCATGCTATTTTTCAATTACAATTTTAATGGACTGCCACCTGGTCCAGGAAAGACTATGTTATCCATTGGCCATTGGCAATGTTGGCTAACAATAGAAGCACTTCATACATTGGAAAACTGTAAATACTCATATATAGTATGTGGGTATCTGAGCCAATTGGCCGTTAGCATAAAAGCAAACGGAGCTCATTAAGCAAACAAATAGAAACGGAAATGCAAATGTTGCCAACGGAAGTATTACAGTTTGTACAGGGATAACAAGAGAATGTTCATATAAAAATGGAAATTGTTACCTCCACTTTCACTAGATAAGTGTGTATTCGATGGGAGTAATAAAGTGCGGTAATTGTGGTTCGTGATACCACTTCAATGTCCAGTCACATCCTGTCCATTGGCTTCGTTTATCCACCATGAATAGCAAATATGCAGCAGCAGTTTTGGCCAACTTGAAAGAGGGAGAGAAATGAATTTAACTTGAATTTGATTTTGATGTTGATTGATAATGTCCAAATATTACCATTGGGATTGAGATTTAACTTCAACTTGAGTCAATCTTCTCGTTTGGGTCAAATTGAGTTGAATTGTGTGTTGAACGTTTAATGAACCCATCTGCATCTTGATTTATTTGGTCTAGACTGCTTTTGACCATGTTAACGCTTAACAGTTTATATATAATTCTTTTGTCTCTCGTTCACAGTTATAAACACATTGTTTTAATGAATAAATGCACATCTTCTGTTCGCAGGCGGCTTTTAAAATTCTTGTAATCCACATAAACCATAAAACATGATGAACTAGGCAATAAAAATGACTTGAACGCGTTTATATGTTGAAATAAATATACTTTTTTATAAAGAAGTCACTTTTGCGCGTAATCTGTGTAGACAGTTTATTAAATGACAAGTCTTTATATCGATATCGATTAAGTGGCGATGGTCGTCGACTAGTGTTGAAAATGTCTGTAGTATTTGCGGTATCTTTGGTATTTTCTTTATTTTACTGATCCCGACAACTGGTCACACTGTTAAGTGAACCGCGTAATAAGTTGTGAAATGGATTAATAGTTAGCTTTGCGTTGAATTATAAACAATTTAACAAACATATTAAATATAATGTAAATGCCTTGTGTTAATATGCTAATAAAAAGAGTGCGAAACGTGAAAAGTGTGTGAAAAGAGATCGCAAAATGCTTTAATTGAGCAGAAAAACAACAGAGGATTTCGCTGAGTAAGTGTCCACAACAAGTTTAATTCTTATTAAGAGACCCCATGAATAATCTATAATTTATAGAGCACGCCTCGCATAAAGCCACAAATTAAATGCTCTGAGTTTATTTGCTTTGCAGTGTTTGGGTTCTTGGCTTCTTGACCCAAAGAGCAGTTCAAGTGTTGCTCGTCAAGAAGTTCACGTTTGTTTCGAGTTGATTCAAAATATGCTAAGATTAGTGGCAAATTTGTCAATGTCCTTTAAGCAATGGATGGGAGCATGCTCCAGTGAACAGTCACCATATGGCACTAAGCGCTACAATATGGCCAACAGTCAACAAGCTGCAAAAATGAGGTCAACTATGGTTGGTTGGTCCCTCCTCTTTCTCCTCTAGTTCCTCTTGCTCCTCTTTAAAGCCACTACATAGTCTGGGACACGCGCCAGACTCAACTCCTAGGTTCAACTTTGCGGCCAATGCCAAAGTATTTTAATTGGATTTGGTGTGAAAAAAATATGTCGGAAAAAAAGCAAAGTTTTTACAATATGGGCCCAAAATTTAACACAAACATTTATAATAAACTAGCTGCTAATTTACTTTGACTGTGTGCACAACACAAAATTGAAAAGCCAAAGAGTCCTGCCGGGCCAATACACACATAAACACACACACACACATAAATACAGAGTGGCGTGGCAAGCACCTGCCGTTATTTAGGGCTTCGATGGCACTTTACTTTGCCGCCAGCTTAGACTGCTGTCCAAATCAAAGTCCCTTCCCACTCTCAAAGGTTGGGTCACTATGGGGCATCATGGCAGTGGGCAGGCTTTTTATGTGGCAACAACAGAAACATAGAGAAAACAACTGGTCTAAAGAACTCAACTGTATGAGACCCTGTACTAATTCTTACTTAAATAGCTTCTGCGTTTATTATTAGATTTTGAAGACATTTTTAAGAACGATTAGGATTATACAATAAACCACATGTGTCTCAGTTTTAGCTTTAAAATGGCTCATGTGGTTAAATTTTATAATTAAGCTTCTCTTTGTTTGTTGACTCTCGCTCTGTTTCACACATTTTTTCTCACAACCCTGTAAGATTTCTTTTTACTTTTAAAGTACAGAGTCTAACAACAGTGGCTGGTTGTCTTCTTGTGGAGTCTGGGGCTAACCTTTGTCAATTTATGTGTTTCATTATTAAACTTTGCCACCTGACGCACATTTAGCAATACACACACAAACACACACGCACTTTCTCACTCACATACAATGAGTTTGCTAAATAATTGGCCAAGTGTTAGGCCGATGCGTACTTTACAAATAACAGCTAAAAATCAATTGAATTGTAGATGCCGGGTTAAACATAAGCGCAAACACGCGTCCAGCCCCAAGTAAATAAAAACATCGTAAAGTCTGAAAAGAACGTTGTACAGGACTGAGGCAAGGCAGGACTACGGTAAGGAAGGAGTCCTGCAACATGCTGTTGGCTCCTCTTTGTTGCCTTTTACACACACGATTGAATGCGGAATTTATGCGGCGTAATTTATGAAAACAAAAACCGGAAGCAATAATTTTGTTTGCTCATTGTACTGTGTGTGTGTGTGTCTGAGAGAGAGACTGTGTGTTTGTTTGTCTATTGAGTGGCCGAAAGGCAGTGCGCCCTGCCAGACCATTATCCTCACACACACACTAGCAAACACACTCACACACAAACAGGCACACTCGCAGTTACTGTTATTTATGCGCTCAGGCAATGCAACGTCATCGTCGCCTCTTTGGCTGGCTGGGTACTTCGACCTGATAAACAATAGAAATGTATTATGGCAACAAAGTGGCACACAGGTTTTTAGTCCCCTCTCTCCCTCGTTCTCTTCTGCTCTTCTCGTTCCACTCTGCGTATGAGCATTTATATTTACCCTGTAACTGTTCAAAGTCAGCAAATGGCAAATGCGATCTTAAAATGGGCTATTTTTCTTTAAATACTGAAAGAGCCCATTTTTTTATACGAATTTCAATTGCATATTCGTAATTTTGTATTAATTGACAATAAAACAATTTAAAATAGTCGCTTGCTTATTTAGTATAATATTATTTAGCTATTCTGATAATTTTATTACCATCCGACAATAAAAGTTGAACTTATTCAATGTCAGGGAAATTCTCTCTTGTACCACTTAGTGTACTTTGGCTCTAATACTCTTCTTGAGTTTAGTTGCTGCTGCTGCGACAGTTTGTAGAGTATCGTATAGTCCAGCAAGTCTACGACTTTTGCATACTCTCATACACTGTTTTACGCTGGCAACTAAATTGTTTTTTATGGCATTACTAACTGGCTTTAATTTCAGAATCAATTGCAGCTTAACAACAGAGAAAGGAAGACAGCAAAGGGTAACAGGAAGGGGAGGAGTAGGAAGAGAAGCAGGGGAAAATGACCGCAGGGGATCACATTTGCAATGCTGATTACAGTGCCTGCAAATGGCAGACTGGTAAATTGAAGTTTCTAAAATGAAAATGAAATCATATAAAACTATGTCAAGCCTTTGGCTTTGGCAACACAAACTACAAACTATGAGAACCATTTCCGCAAATGGCGGCTAAAAGTGACGCCTCGGGTGGTGTACAATGGACCCAACTGTCCTCATCCCCTAATCTACCTACTCTCTTCACCCCTTTCTCTCGTCTCTGTCTACATTACCAACAGCATTTGGCTTTGGCTAAGTCGCTTTCCGTTTTCCGTTACGTCTTTTACTCGTTTATTATTTCATTTTCTTTTTCTTCGTATTCTGTCTTATTTTTTATGCTTTTTTTTTTGTAGTCCCTTTTCGATGCTTTGTTTGCCTGGGCGTAGGCATAAAAATCACGCACTCCCAAACAAATAAAATGCTGACAGCATTTATTTCCGTTTCCGCTACAGTTTTGAGTTAAACAAATGCACAGTCTACACACATATGGCTATGTGTGTGTGCGTGTGAGGGTGTGATGGTGTGTGGGTGTGTGGCTGTGCGTTAGAACGGATGTATTACAATTTCGAAATGTCCAAAAACGCACATTTATGGCAAAGGGATAAGTTAGCCTTCCATTTGAACTTCCTTTCTCCCTGCCTGCGTGCTATTTGTTTAACACACACACCCACATCCCACATCCCATATCCTGCATTTGATTTTAATGCTAATTCTGTATATCCTTTGTGCTAACTCTACTCAAAACTGAGTTCCAGCCACTTTAGATACTCTATTGTGCCACTAAATTAGTGACGACACATAAATGGATAGATAAGAAGTCGTAAATTTGAAACTACAGCGTGCTTAAAGAAGCATTTCGAGGCATGCGACTTAGAAAAGCTGCTATACCTTATGTAGAAATTGGATGCAGTTCAGTCATTATAACAGTTCATAAAACTTCTTCATTACAGCAAGGAAATAATCAGTTTAGTTCCGACTTCCATTTTAAACTATAGTTCTCAGATATACATATTTCAACATAGCGGAAAATAAAATAATTTTAAATTCAGATTAAAGACCGATTAATTAAACGATTATAATCTGTATAATACTGTATTACAAAAATTTTGGGTATATTTAAAGTTTGTATAGGAAAAATTACAAAAAAAAAAATTATAATCCTTTTCCAGGATATCCTTAAATTTGCGGATTTAATTTCTTTAAAATGATGTTGAAACGTTACCCTAAAGCTTTTTATAGGGTATACCTTATTCGTATACTATGACTATTTCAAGCCTGCGTGAGGCAGCATAAAAATCCACTTCCCCTTGAGCAGCTTTCACTTTTATTTATTTTTTTTTGTTCAGCGCTTCGATTTGATTGACGCAAAGTTTTCGAGTCAACATTTTGCATATGCGTGAGGCAATTTAATGGCCTTCGGCTCGTATCGCATTTTGTAAATATAGTTAATTAAATTTAAATATTTGTATTGTGTGGCCAACACTTGAATGCGCCACTCTTTATCGCTTTTTAGTCGTTCCACTCTTCAAACGCCACGTTGACCATGTCGAAAATGCCCGATGTCACTTTTGCACTTTTGGGTTTTATTTTTTCTCTGTTTTTTTTTTTTTGTCTTTGTTTTTGTAACAACAAAGTCAATGTGGTGTTAAATTTTGGTATTGTCCATCGTCTGGCGTTGTGTAGTTGTTTGGTGGGCAGGTGTTGCTGCCGGTGTCAACTGACCTGGTCGCAGGCGTTGGTCGCAGCGTGTTGTCCTTGCCATAAACGAAAAAGTCCTTTTGAAAATTTATTATGAAATAATTCATAAAAACGCATGCGGCTTGCGCTTCACACCATTGTCAGGAGTTTTGGCTGCCGCTTCAGGTGAGCAACGGTTTACCAATACCCTGTACTGTTCAGTGTGTGTAAAAGGAGTTGTATTAAAATATAGATTATGTTTGTAGAGATGGAAAAAGTAATCCAAGCTCGAACATCTCTCGCAAACAACCTGCAAGTATACAAATATTTATTTAAAGTTAAGTTCTAAATTTTATTTTATATTCTACATTACTAAACAGGTCTTAGTTGACGTTAAATAAATAGATCATTTACAGGAATAAAGTTTGTGATTCTCTTTAAATTCATAATTATTAAAATTCTGTGTTATTTTTAATCAATCACACTACAAGTAAATATTCCAATGTTTGACTTTTCACAGCTTTGTAGACAAAGACTGTTCGATGACAATCGGTTTACTATAGGATATGTGTTCATCGTTCCTTTAAGGAAAACGATTTTTATATTCAATACAGGGTTTCTTCCAATTGATCAGTCTACATAATAACATACATAATAACTGACTGCAGGGTAACTTGTTTTCGTGTTTTTTCTTGTTTTTTTTTGGCTGACCGACTGGCACATGCCTTGCTGCGACAGTTGGGGCGTGGCAGCTGCCACCAGCGTTTACATACATTGCGTATGCGTGTTGTGCCCCCACAAAAAAAAAAGAAAAAGAGAAAAACGAGAATTGTTAAATTTATATTTATTTTTATGGCTTGGCTTTGTTTCAATGCAGCGCACGCTGCGTGTCTCCGCGCTTTATTTGCAGCATTCAACATTTTTAGTGAGTTGGCAACGTTTCGGCCTGTGCCTCAGCCTCAGACTCAGGCTCAGCCATTGCCTTTGCCACAGTCTCTGCCCCATGCCACTTAAATGTTTACACTTTTTTGTTGCCCATTTTAAAAAATATATGTACTTGTATATGTACATGACATGTGTGTGCGACTTTATTTATATATTTTCTCCTTTTTTCAATTTGTATACTGTATATTTGCAGCTGCCCAGTTAAACTGTAGCCTGTCATTTTTTTGTACAATTTTATTTTGTTTTTGTTTTTGGCAATTTTTACTTTATTGGCCAAGCGTTTTTCACATTGGCTATGAATATTTTTTGGGTCAGCAAATGTTTGCGGTTTTACTTGTCAATTTGAAGTGCATTAAACGTGCGATAGGGCAGACATTTATTTTTTCATCTCTGGTTTTTATATTTTTTGGGTGAATTCTGGCTTAGCCACATAGGTATGCAGTGTCATTTGTGGCATTTGTGCAATGCCAACGATTACAAAAAACTTCAAAAATTGCACATTTTCATAGAAATAGATTTATAACGCAAAAGTGAGCTTAAATGTTTTGATTTTTTAGTTAGCGATAGATGAAAGGCTCACTTGCGGATTTAAATAATCTGTAGTAACTTGAAAGCTAATTGTTGTTTTTATTAGTATAGAAGCTCATATTTTTTTAACACGTTTAAATAATACTTGTACATGGAGATACAGGATTTGTTTCAGCTTAATAAAATGAAAGATAGTTTACAAGTTTCAGAATTAAAGGAAGTTAACTACTTATGTACGTATACCTAAAAAACTTACAAAGTATTATAAGTAAATTACCTGATTTATTTTTTAAAAGCTATTGGCCAGAGATTTAAAAAGTAAATTTAACCTTACGACAGTCTGAAATTCATAAATTGTCATTTAAATTGCATTTCCCTTTGTAAAAGCACCTGAATGCTTTGAGCCCAGTTAAAAGCTAATATAGCTGTCAAGAATGCTGTCATGTAAACTGGAATACCTTGAGAAAGCTCAGAAAGTCTGAGAATACCCAGCCTTGGAAAACATCAAATGAACAAGTGTAAAGAGACACACAGTGTAAACGTAACAGATCCACATTCGTATACAACACATTGTACGTGTACTGTTAACTTGAACATGTTTTGTCATGTTTGCTTGTTATCAGACAGTAGCTAGTTGAGTGGCTTATGAATATTCACGACTATGGAGTAAGTTCTTGAGGATTTAACACATTTCGCATGTTACGATTTTGTAATCTAAATTCCCAATTATATAAGTCCGAGATGGTTGTAACAGAGTTCTTCAACTTACCAAGCAAATGGTGGAACGATGGTGAAATAAATGAATAGTATGAATGCACTCGTACATATTCATAGAGTACGGAATGTAGGGAATGTATTGGGTGTACAAAAAGCAAACAGCAATAAAGCAAACCGTCAAGAGAGTTAGAGAAACAAACAGAGCAGCACGAGGAGTACAAGGATACAAAGATACACTAACTGAATGAGGTTTACTTTCAGGCTAGAGCAAAGAGCTAGATGCTCTGGTTTTTCATCTTGTTTCTCCTCTTGTTGCCCCTCTCCCACAGCATCATTCACAATTTGTTTCAATTTTAAATGCCTTGTCGCGGGCTGCACACGTCGAGCAGCTGCTTGAATGTTGAATGTTGAATGTGGTGCCTGTGTGTGTGTGTGTGTGTGTTTATGTGTGTGTAGTTTTTAGCAGCCACTGTGCTGGTGCTGTGTGGGCGTGCCTTTGTGCCTTTGGCTGGCATTTCGTTGCCGCAGTTTCTGTTGCACACTCAAAAAAATTACCACTGAAAATGTTTCGACGCTGCGTTCGAGTGCGAAAAGGTTGGCCCCGCACTTAAGCAATGTCAACGGCAATGGATCCTAGCTCTCTCTCTCTCTCTCACTCTCTCTCTGCTCCTTGTAACTGTAGCTGAAAATGTCTAGGAGCACAAGAAATACCAACCGGAATAGCCGGAACAGCGTGCGGTTGTTTGTCGTCTTCCTGATTCCCTTTCTCCTCCTCGATGTCCTCCTTTTTCTTCTCCACAGCGAGGCATAAACGTATTTGTTGAAAGTGTAACGCTTGTTAAAACAGATAAGAGCGACACAGGATATATGCACTCTCAACGTAGTGCGGTAGGTGTCTATGTGGCATGTGACAAGGGGAAGGGGCAATGGGACTCTGAGGCTTGGAGGCGTGGGGCAACTGTAAGTGCCAGTGCCGGCATGATAAATGACATGTTTCATTTGACATTTTAACAAAGTGTTGAATTTTTGCTGCTTGAAATGCTTTTTGTGACGTGACAAACTTTTTTGTCACAACTGTTAAATAAGAGCCCAAGGACCAAGGACCAAGTGCCAAGGACCAAACAGAATGTCTGCATAATTTTTCAAGCACGTTTTGCCATTGAGAACTGTGTGGCATAGACCATAATATCCTTTAGCAAAAGCGCGGCATTTGACAGTCGATTGTTTTGCAGTCAGCAATCTGCAATTGCTAATGATATATTTATACCCTAACCGAGGGAAATGTGCTATCATTTCTAGATCGAAGTGAACTCCGAGATACGTTTGGCTCTCCTGGAAATTAAATGAAAGAGTTTTCTGTTTTATTTGATTGTTAGAGCAATGCTTCTTTATAAAGTGAGTAATATTTGGCCAGTTTCCTCACATAAATTCTGTTCAATTCTTAAAAAAATATAAAGCTAGTTCGATCAATATTAAATCAGATTCAAAGGCTGACATGGGAATGTATCCTTGTCTGAATTTGAAGTCTTATTATCTTTTGATTAATATTCGTAAGTGATTGATTAAGAAAAGAGTATTTATTTGTAGCATAGCTTTAATTCTTTGTTTTTGTTTTTGATTGTCACTGTAATATAAATATTTAGCTTTAATCAAAAGAAACGTCAACTTGTTGTCAGTAAAGCAATTTATTGGCATTTGAAGCTTATACACAGACTTATCGTCGGAAGCTGCTTGAAAGTAAATGAAAAAAGTTTCCGTTTGTTAATCGTCAACATGTGCCTTGGCAGTGGCAATGGTAGTTGGCAGAAGTTACTCATACGCCGTGTTGAGCATTTAAAATGTGCATTGCAAACAGACAAGCAGACAGACAGAGAGTGGATAAGGACATACTGACAGCGGGACATAAAATTATGGCACGCATTTATCAACATTTAAAACGCGTTGATGACAATCTGCTTGGCTGCAATTTAAATATGCAAATGACAGACGTTGCGGAAGTTGCAGATGCCACACACACACTCACACACACACACACACACACAGTCAGACACCCCGCATAGTTGCGTTTTCTTGCGTGGACAGACGGAGGACAACTGCAAACAGCAAGGACTCGACTCAACGCGAGGCCACATATTTTAGAGTGCACTTAACTCGTTTTGAAGCTAAGGATGAGAAGGATATTGTGCCGTGGCGCGCCTGAATGTGTGCTATGAATATGCCAAGCCAAGAGGATGCAACAATGCAACGATGAACATTCAAAGAGGGGGATTCAACATAAGGCGGCAACTGGTCCATCGATGCTACCAACAGCAGCAGCAGCAGCAGCTTGCTTCTCGCTTTGACCTCGTGAACTTTAATTACAATCTACGCTTTGCATTTGTGGGTGTGTGTGTGTGTGTCTCGAGCACTCGAAGGCAGCCGCTGGGCAAAGCTTGGCATAGAAAATATGTAAATCATAATAAGCGGCATACTATTTCCCTAACATTCCCCCTCTGCCCGCTTCCTCTTGAGTTGAGTCAAGTTCTCTCCTTACTGACTTTACTTTTGGGCTCTGCTCGGAGTTCTGGGCACGCATAAAGACTGAGCTCTTTCCCCTTTTCAAGCAGCAGCAACAGCAAACCGCAAATTAAAAATTTCTGCACGTCTCCACATAAAAAAGTTTTTTCTCTTTTTCTCAGTCCCCCTGTCTCTTGTACTCTTTTTCTGCATTTATTTTTCTTATTTTTTTTTACTTATATATATTTTTGTTCTTGTTTCTCGTTTTTTTTATGCTTTCGTTTAGTTTCTGCTCATATTCAGGCTCTCTGCCTGGCAGCGCTGTCGCCGGTTTATTTCCTTTTATATTGCTTTGCTTTATGCGCGCACACACACACAAACACACTTATACGCACACTACTAATACACATACATATGCACAATATGTGCCTGCTTGGGCACTTCAAAGTTTAGCTTTACAGTTAGTTGTAAGTGTGTGTATCTCATACTCAGCTTCATTCGAATTGTCATGCTGCCTCGTTCTCTCTCCATCTCGCCATCTCTTTTCCGTTCCTCTCGCTCTGTGCCCTTCTTTCATTTCGAGTCCCTTTACCCTACCCCATCCTGTGACCCTCCAAACAGTGCGTGTGCAGCTAACACAACTGTCCTGACGCGTTGATTGTGTTTGCATATTATACACGCCCTTTTATGTCCTATGGCAATATGAAATTTATTGTGTGTCACACCATCCCACTGTACCTCGGTCCCACTGTCTCACTGTCCCACTGTCAGCCTTCAGCTTGGCAGCCAGCGTTCCTTCCGACTGGCCCTGACAAACTGGCCGCATTGGGGCTGAGGCAAGAGAGAGAGAGGCGGGGTGAGACAAAGCTGGCAGGACATTGATTTTAATCTCGGCGCAAACTGCACATCCTGCCAGTCTCCATAGCTTGTCCTTTACACGCAACAGCAGCAGCAACAACAACAGGGCCGGCAAGAAAAGAGCAAATTTTTAATTAAAATTAAAAAAAAAGAAAGAAAAACATGTTAAATGAGCATCCTTTTGATTCTTACAGTATCCTTACAAATCACGTTGAAAAGATTCAATGTATTGAATGAAATTGCAATGCATCTTTTTTAACACTTCTCTAATTAATAAATGATTTAATAGAATTGACTTTTAACTATACCATTTGAGATATTTGTGTTTTATACAAAAGTAAATAGTATTTATTGTAATTTTAATCAGTTTAAAAATTTTTATTACCAGCCTAACCATTGGCATTGTCGTTAATAATACTATTAATGAAATTATTACTTTAAATACATTTAATTTAATTTCTTACTTATTTCTAAATCCAAATTTATAGAAAGCAAATAGTTACTTTAAAGGGAATACATAATAAATGTATTCAATTTTAATCTCCTTTCAACTCCACTTAAATATATTTAATGTTGAATTAAAATATTGTTTCATATAACTGTGCCGTATTAAGCGTCAAAAGTGGAAAATAATGCGACGAATAAATGGCAGAGCAAACAAAATTAATGTGTGTTCGTATTAACATTCATGTGCTTTTGAAAACTCTTCAATGAAATGTAAACGATAATGAATGGTACGATCTAGGCAGGTGAACATGTATGTGGGGTTCATGTATTTGTTGCATTGCGATTATTGCGGTCACATTAAATGGACATTATGGCTTCCGCTGAGTCGGCTCAAAGCGGACCATAAATGGCCACAGTCCACAAAATATAAACAAATGCAGTCAACCGCATGCACAGTTTTGTGCCACACTAGCCACAAAAAGTCTGCTACACCAGCGCGTATTTTACAAAAACAATAACAGCAAACAAAAAGAGAATAGGAACAAAAACAAATATAACCACATTACCAAAAAGCGATTACTGCGTTGCAGTTATAGCTCCGGTAATTTATGTGAAATTCTGTATTCACTTTGCATAGAAACTAAAAACAGATAAACCTGAAACTAGTTTTCCATCCACTAAATCAGAATCAGTTGAGCGTTTGTTACCAATCAAAATGATATTGGCAATAATATGTATAACATTAATAATGATAATTATTCAGATTTCTCGCATTTTGTTTGAGTTGATTAAATCTTTTGCCATCTAAATAATTATAGAAAATTGTAATTGGATCAGATTATGTTCTAATCAATATGAGTTTTGATTAATATCTACCCAATAAATGGGCAAATGACAAAATTCAGAAAATAATTGACAGCATACTTTATGAATTAATTGAAAATAATGCCTGCCAAACATTTCATCCAGTGTGTGTGTGTGTGCCACGCGGCGTATGCGTAATTCAATATACGTTGCGGACGGGAAAAAAACTTTTTCAATGCCAGGAGCATTAAGTTTCGATTTATTTCAATCAGCGTACGCCCGGACCCCATAAAATTGCAGTAAATTAAACAGTTGTAAAGTTAAATTACGCGATTCGATATGCATGCAGTAGATCTGCGTGTTATTTTTTTCTGACACCCTGTAGAGACTGATTGGAAAAGGTATGCAAGACCAAGCCACTGTTTTCTTATAAGGGAGAGATCGAGATATTAAGTAGAAGTGTTCTCTCGACTTTTTGGGTTATTAAACTAAAATTTAGTTGGTTTTGGGAGATCATACATATACCCTGACAACAATTGGTAAATAGACTTTCATTTATGCAATTTATTTATGTATCTCTGATATTATTTTGTGTATTTAATTAGACAAGAAATTTTATTCTATTACATTAAACAAGACTTAAGCTGAGAAGCTTCTTTTGTTGAGTGAAATTTAGAGTTTTGTTTATAATAAATAAGACACCAGCTGCGGTAAAAAAGGATATCTTCAAAGTCAAGCATTCTTTTTAAGCTATACTCCCCTTTCATTCGTTTCCCATTTGGACCTGGCTACGATTGCTTCTGTTGAGCATTTAAATCCAATGGCATAAAATTTTCTTTACTTTGTTTTTCCCATCTCCTTTTGCCTCACAGTCCCCTTACCGCTCCTTTTTCCTGCCCACCCCGCGAAGTCTTCGACAATTTAATGGAGTTGAAGCCTCGCGCATTTGCGGCTAAGATGGCGTCCGCAAGTGTTGACTACCGCTAACCGCTTACTTAGGCCATTATATGGGCCCGACTGAGGCGACATTGTATTAAGCGCGCAAATTTATGGGAATGCGGCGGCAACGCCAACGGTGGCAACAGTCGCTGTGGCAGTGGCAGCATTTACTATGCTTTAAGAGACTTCTACTAAGCTGCAGTCTTAGCCAAGTACTTGTGAATTTATGGACAATGCCTGCGGTGTCTGCTGGCTCAAAAGCACAATCAGCTGATAAACCCGATGTCTTTTTAAATAGTTAATTAATCAATGAGCACTCTACTTAGTTTATAAACATCGCCTTGAGCTATGCTCTTGATAAAGTCCACAGTCTAGTTTTTCTAATAGGCTGCTCCTCAAGTGATTTTATATATCCGCTGTACAAGTATTCAAAAAGCTAAAGATAGCCGACGGCCATGCCCATAAATTCACAAGTGCGACCATTAAATGTCACAGACCAACAGAATCTTTTGAATCATGGAAGCCTTCAAAGTTTAGTGTATAGTTAAAGAAAGTTTATTTGCTCCCAGCGAGGGCAGCTTGAAGAGTTGTCAGACACAAGAAAAGAAAGTTAGTGAAAGTTTTAAATGAGCTTCAACATAAATGTGAGACAACTGAGAGATTAAAGAACATCTAAGGACAACAAAATATATATATATATATATTCAAGCTTTAGTCAATAAAGATTTAAAGATAGGTGAACAATTACTTGTCTTATATTTATAACTTTTTTAGCTACCCTCGCAAGTGGCAAGTAGTTGTGCAAGTGCGAGTAAAGAAGTCTCATATTGTTGTGATTGTATTGGAGCTGCGTGTGGAATACATTTGCCAGCTTGGTACTTATTTTATGGTTTCTTCTGGCTTCACACCTTGCCACACACACCCGACTCATACCCTTACATATAACACACACTATACAAATTACAATTTTTATAGCATGTGATTTTTAAAAATGTATGCCGCACATAAAAGCCGCTTCGGCACGTGGCAAAAAAAAACGAGCAATGAAAACTGTAAAAGTGTTTGTTTTCCAAGGGTTGAATTTGTACCCCCGTCAGACCTTCTTATTTAGTTTTTTCTTGTTGTGAATTAATGGTTTATTTATGATGTGCTAAAATTGAATACAAGCTCAATATATGCAGCAGGTACAAGCTGGTCCGTTGTTTGCTTTGTTGCTTTGTTTTTGATTTTCCTAACAAGGTTGATGTTCCCCATTGTTTCGTGCTCACAAATTGTTGGCAAATAATGTTCTTCATTTTAGGGAAGCATTTTGTTTTAATGCGACATTATTTAGTTTTGTAGTTCTTTTCACAGTTATATATTCAGAACTATGCGCAAATTGCATCACGGCACGCAGTTCATATTTTCTTTTTTATTAATCTTTTATACCCTACACACGTAAATTAAACGAAGAGGGTATAATGCGGTTGGAGCACATAAAGTTCAAGAACTATCAATCAAATTAAAATATAAGGATTTCGGTCTACACAATTATAATTTATTCTTAAAGTGAATTAAAAAATTAAATAACCAACTTAAGGGAAAATCACACTTTTTGTCAGCTAACATCTATTTACAGGGTACCATTTGATCAGAGAACATTACTTAATTTATACTATTTTTCTTGTTGGTGTGATTGCGTGCCGTTTGTCGTTTCTGTATGTTAATTTGCTGTTGCAATTTTTATAATTTTTTATGCCGACTTTTTTGTTGTTTATTAAATATGCATGACATGCAAATGGCGGCCACAGGCCAATTAACTTTGATCGATTCAACAAAATGGGAGGAAACGTTTTATGAGCAATTAATGTGGTTACTGCCACCAACTTCACGAGTGGTTGCCACTGCAACCGGAAAACTGAAAGCCAAAAAGGCGAAAGCCGGCAAATTGGTTGTGTAATGTGACAAACGAACATGTTATCGAAAAGAACTTGATAAAACTAACAAAATAACGAAATCAAATTTAATTAGAATGTCAGCTGCTTTGATTTATGTGAACAACTAGTTTCTATTTGTGGCATAATGGTATTCAAATCGAATGTGTGTGTGTGTGGCAGGAAGTTGTGCTTCCCCTATGCATATCTTAAATAATTAGAATAATATGCAAAACTTTTCATTTATTGCATTAGCAAAAGTTCAATGTCTGTGTGAGGTCTCTCTGAAAGTATTTTAAAATATGCACAAAAACAGTTGTAACAAATGCAAAATGTTGCACATTTGCTATGGCCGCCATTTCTCTCCCCGTTGCAAATGTTTAACGCTTCGCTGAGTGCGCCTGAAAAATGCATAAACATTCGGCGCATTCCCGAAAATGCAAACAAAACAATTACGATGGAATTGGGGACCGAGAAATACCAACATAACCGTAATTTATTTGCAAGCGCACTGAGCACATTTAACTGTTAATGGCAATGACACGACATTTTGGGTTGTCAGACTTGGCAGCCATTTTGAAAACCATTTTGGCAAAAAGTGTTGCATACCCGAAAAATTTAATGGGCTCGTTTAATGAGTGTTGCCTACTTTTAAGCGTCAAGTCGTTGCTTGATGTATTCATGCAACATTTTGCGTTTGTCTTTTCGCTGCCTCTTCTTGCCACTTCAACATTTGCCCCATTTTTCATTATTCGTTTTCTGCTGGCGTTATTAGAATACTTTTCTGCTGTCGTTTACGTTCGTTGCTGCTAATGCTGTTGCTGTTGCTGTTGCCGTTGCTGTTGCCGTTGATGTTGCTGCTGTTGACTTAGTCAAGAGCAATTAACATGCAAATAAGGCCTATTAGTTACCTAAACGTCAGTCTGTCAGCTGCTGCCTCTCTCACTCAGTACTTGCCACCTGGTTGAGACTCTTTTCTTTTCGTCTCGTCTCTTCTCATTTCTTCTTTTCCCATCTCAACTTATTCATATTGTTGCTGGCCTTTTTAACGGGCGGGCGTTTCACTTTAATGACTTACTAATTTTCAGTTTGCTGTCTTTAACTTGTGCTGTCATCGCCCTGTTCAAGTCTAAGAAAAAACCGGAATCTTAATTGGCCATTTAAGAGATACGGTCGCTTAGCCGCTGGCTATTCATATCATTAAAGTTTACGGTTATGTTTTATTCAAGAAAACTTTTTGATTTTTTAAAACGTACAACATCAAAACATTTTTCTATACCCCACAGCACAGCAAAGAGCATGTCCGACTAGCAGTTTATGGCTAGAAGTTATAAATTGAAGAGTTAGTAAGAGTTGTATTTGATCAAAAGTAAGAGTTACTGTCTATATCTTAATATTAAAAGAAAGATAACAATAAAAAGCAATAAAGTATAACATTTTTAAGTTATATTTCAATGCTTTAAAATAATTTATATTTATAAGCATGAGTATCTGTGAACTGCGACATTCTTTAATCTTTCATTTGTTGTTTAACTAATGTATACCAAAGAAAAACTCTTTGTCTTTAATGTAATCACTTTTTCTTTTTCTTTTTGTTTATTTTTATTTTTTGCCTCATTTATCGAATGATCTTTTCTCTGCATTTCTTTTATGAACTTTGACTGCAATTAATGTTAATTGATCTCTTTAATTGGAACATTTTCATTAAAACTTTATTCAAGTTGCTCAAGGCAAACAGAAAAATATTTACACAGACGCAACATGAATCGAGGGAGAACAGTGTTAGGATTCCTGGAGGTGCTGGCATAATTTATAGCCTTTTGGCCAGGTCACAGATTCACAATGTTGGACTCAGTGGTCAATGGTGTTGGCAGCAACTTTAGTACCAGGCCAAACCAGGCCGCAAATCGCAAATCGAGTGTATCTGCAGTACCTGCAGCACACACACATACTCATATCCACTCACACACACAGAGAGATACCAACTCACCTACAACAATTTACTCGTAAAGAGACAATGGCTATGTGGTGTGGACAATGAATGCCGAGGGTGATGATCCGGCTTGATTTATCTACTAGAGCTGAGGTTAAAAGTTTTGCGCATACTCTCATTGTTTAGGTCAGATTGCCTTTGTATGCACAATGGTTGCAACCACACAGACACACACACACACACACACACACACTAGATACATACGTGCTAGAGTTATGCAAATGTGAGCTGTCAGACATCGTTGAATCATATAAATAGTCCTTCCAGCTAAGCTTGAATGCCATCCACAATTATTAAACTTTCGCCATGCTTTCAACTTCATCTTGAACTTTATGCCTTAACTATGATTATTTTATCGGTCTCTTTTTTGGATACTCTTAAAAGGAGAAAAAACTGCTTAGTCGTTTAACAGGATATTTGAGGCCCAGGCTGCACCGCAAGATGCTGACAGCCAGCTCATTATTTAGCCTCGCCGAGTGTAACTAATTATTGCTGCTCGCTTTCGCTTTTTCCCCTCCCCCTCACTTATTGACAGTCTTGCCTTTCCCTTGCCCTTTCCTTCTCTGTCTATCATTGTGTTTACTTACTTTTGCTCCTCACATTGTTCAATATTTTGCTGACGGTTCACTCAGATCCATCATTTTGTGCAGCCGTCTGCGACACGTGGTCCTCAGTTGGCTAATAAATCTTAATCAGGCGCTGACCAAGTCAAGCGCCAGCTATGTGGGCGTTGCCAATTTGTGGCTTTTATGCCATAAATACTTTTTTTTGTGCCGCCTTCTAACCATTCGTTTGGGTTTTGTTTCTTTTTCTTGCAATTGAAGTTGATAACTTATCATATTATTGGACATTCATTGGCCCGCTTGGGCATAATTAAGATTATTTGAGTATGTACATTTCAATGCTGCTCAATTTATTACTAGGTTAACTAAAAGTTCAAATTTCAAAATGCTGCCGTCACAGGTCTAAGGGAATAACTTAGAGTCCTATGTCATGCAGAAGTTTATCCCACCAACTTAGCGTAGTTGTAGTCGTTGGAACCTCGGTGACGGTGGGGGTTGATTCAGTCCGGCTTGTTGTAGTTGTATTCCAGCTAGGTGATACACTCCAGTCAGGAGGAATTGGCGTAGAGCCATTATAGCTTGGGGTTGTTGTATTCCAGCTTGCGGTTGTGTTGTTGTTCCAGCTTGGAGTTGTTGTATTCCAGCTAGGTGATACACTCCAGTCAGGAGGAATTGGCGTAGAGCCATTATAGCTTGGGGTTGTTGTATTCCAGCTTGCGGTTGTGTTGTTGTTCCAGCTTGGAGTTGTTGTATTCCAGTTGGATGTAGTCTCATTCCAGCTTGGGGTTGTGCTGTAGTTCCAGATTGGAGTTGTTGTATTCCACTTAGAGGTAGTTTCATTCCAGCCCTGGGTTGTGTTCTCCCAGCTAGGTGTGCTCCAGGATGGAGCGGTTGTATTCCAGTTAGAGGTGGTCTCATTCCAGCCTTGAGTTGTGTTTTCCCAGCTAGGTGTGCTCCAGGATGGAGCGGTTGTATTCCAGTTAGAGGTTGTCTCATTCCAGCCTTGAGTTGTGTTTTCCCAGCTAGGTGTGCTCCAGGATGGTGCGGTGGTATTCCAGTTAGAGGTAGTCTCAGTCCAGCCCTGGGTTGTGTTCTCCCAGCTAGGTGTGCTCCAGGATGGAGCGGTTGTATTCCAGTTAGAGGTGGTCTCATTCCAGCCTTGAGTTGTGTTTTCCCAGCTAGGTGTGCTCCAGGATGGAGCGGTTGTATTCCAGTTAGAGGTTGTCTCATTCCAGCCTTGAGTTGTGTTCTCCCAGCTAGGTGTGCTCCAGGATGGAGCGGTTGTATTCCAGTTAGAGGTAGTCTCAGTCCAGCCCTGGGTTGTGTTCTCCCAGCTAGGTGTGCTCCAGGATGGAGCGGTTGTATTCCAGTTAGAGGTGGTCTCATTCCAGCCTTGAGTTGTGTTTTCCCAGCTAGGTGTGCTCCAGGATGGAGTGGTTGTATTCCAGTTAGAGGTAGTCTCATTCCAGCCCTGGGTTGTGTTCTCCCAGCTAGGTGTGCTCCAGGATGGAGTGGTTGTATTCCAGTTAGAGGTAGTCTCATTCCAGCCCTGGGTTGTGTTCTCCCAGCTAGGTGTGCTCCAGGATGGAGTGGTTGTATTCCAGTTAGAGGTAGTCTCATTCCAGCCTTGAGTTGTGTTCTCCCAGCTAGGTGTGCTCCAGGATGGAGTGGTTGTATTCCAGTTAGAGGTAGTCTCATTCCAGCCCTGGGTTGTGTTCTCCCAGCTAGGTGTGCTCCAGGATGGAGTGGTTGTATTCCAGTTAGAGGTAGTCTCATTCCAGCCTTGAGTTGTGTTCTCCCAGCTAGGTGTGCTCCAGGATGGAGTTGATGTATTCCAGTTGGAGGTTGTATTCCAGCCTGTGGTTGTGTTTTTGTTCCAGCTTGGTGTCGTGTAGGTCACAGTCCAATTGGGAGTTGTTCCATTACCGCCTGGGGTAGTGGCATTCCAGATAGGTGTGGATGGTTTCCAGTTGGGGGTAGTAGTCGCAGTCCAGTTGGTAGTTGTGTTGTTGCGTCCAGGACTTGCCGTGGTTCTTGGTTTGGAAACGCACTTCTCCAATTTGATGAAGGACTTTCTCAAATCCTTTAAAGTTTTCTCGATTTCGTGGCTGACACAACGTTCAATTTCCCAGAAATTCTTAGACATGGGACGCACTCCGGCAAACAGATTCATGACCTAAAGGAAAATCCATTCAGTAATTTTTTGAGAAAAAAAAGTTTTTATAGTCATTCCATACCAAATCGGCATAACAGTTTCGGGTGTTGCAGGCAATCGATTGTTCCATGAAGGAGTCCTTAACTCCAGATGAGCTCTCCTGCTGCACATAATTCTGCAGGTCATATTTATTCACATTGCCACATTCACGAATCTTTTTTCCCGCCTTGATCAATATCTCCACATTTTTCTTTGAATACTTGGCAACACAGTTCTCAAGATTTTCCAATACACCTGGTTCGGGAAGCGTTAATTCTCCAGTGACGGCATCGTATAACAAATTTCCCAAACTCAACTCATTGGGATTCGAATAAACAGGCTCAGCGGCCGTGAAAGTCTATAAAAATTAAATATAAATACTTAGAAAGATGTTATGCAATAAAGTTATCCAACTGATGTGGAAAATACTTACGAATAATAGTGTTAAAAGCACTGCAAGTTTGTAGAGAACCTCCATAGTGGTGGTTCGGTTCGTTTCTGGACTCGATAATGTTGCCACTGACCATTTTAAATCAAATTTTCAACAATAAAAAACGATGACGTTTCAATTATTTATTGTTCGTCTATATCAATAACGATTTGCAGTCACACTCCATAAAGTATTTTTTGTTGCTTCTTCCGCTCGGTGATAAGGTGCCTAAGCCACTTGATGAATGATTAAAATTATCTGCATATATGTATGTAAATGCGTATATATATATATTATTAAATCTAACTAAGTATGTGATATAATATCAATTCCAAGGAGACGTAAATAAGGCGTAGAAAGAAAATTCTGGGAATGGAGATTGCAAAGACACTTATAAATATTAACAATCATCATTGATTAGTTGAACGCAATCAAACTCGATGAATATTTATACTAAGTAGATACAAATAGATTCTAATAAATATAAAGGGAAGTCGGCGGTACCAAGATCTTCGATATGTTGTATTGAAAAGGTCAAGTAAATTGAGTTTAAAATCTCTTTATTCACTGCGCTCAAAGTTAAGATTGGTTACATGTTTTTTACCATATCTTAATTAGTTAATAACCTGCTGCTCGGCTTGTGCCTGGGGCTGTGTCTGGGGCTGGACGGGCTTCTGCTCGGAGCTCTGGACTGGAGTCTGCTCGGAATTCTGGACGGGTTTCTGCTCGGAATTCTGGACTGGACTCTGCTCGGAAAACTGGTTGGCATTCTGGACTGGCTTCTGCTCGGTTTGCTGAACTAGATTCTGCTCTAGCTGCCTCTCGGGTTGATTCTGTGTCTGCTCCTGTTTAGCAATTTGATCACGTTGATAGGGAATCTTTGTCAGGCAGTTATTGTAATCATTGGCCGCCTGAATGGTCTTGACCTTGGACTCAGCAATAGCACCACTGACGCAGTTGGTACGTTGTGATAAAATGTTGCTTGAGTTGGCGGCAATCTGAGCCTGAACCTTATAGGCCTGAGAGTTGGAGGTATCCAACAATTTCAGATTCTCATCAAACTTCAGGGATAATTAAATAAATAACAAATAAAAATCAGTAAAATATTAAAATGTCTCTTTGAAATACTCACGTGAGACACGGTGCAGTTAATCATACGCTGATTGTCAGTCTCATTTCTGCAACGTTGAATATTCTGTTCCAGGGTGAGCAACTGACTGCGAATGAGATTCACAGATGAATCCATATTCTGAGAGTTGGCAAATGTGGTACGATTGGCGGCCTCTTCACACTTGTTGGTCGAATTGCTTAATTCATTGGCAATTTGATTGGTGGCATTGTTGTAGGCCATATAGCAAGCATTCTCAGCTGGAGACAAGGCGCGATTCTCTACGCGATTCTCCATTCTCGAAGGCCACGCACTGACCTGTAATCAAAGAGTGATAATTAAGACGACACATAAGTGACCAGATATGATTACTTACGCCAAGCACTGTCATCGACAGTAATAGAACACGTGTGAACAATTGCATTATACTTGAAATTAAATTGACTTGATGCTTGAATTACTTCAAAATGTTTACTAATTGCTCATCTCAAGTTGTGGATGCTTTTATAGCAAACTATAGCTTTTGAAATACTGCAGAAAATTCTGCACCATTTGATAAGATAGACAAGCATATGTACATTGTACAAGTTAATTGGCTTTCTGCAGTTTTAAGATGATTACAATTGTTTTCGATATCATGTTTCTGGTTATAAATGGTAGATACCTTACACCTATTTGGCACGATAGATTGCCATTCTGGACTAATCAGTGCACTTGTTCCATTGGGCTGCCTTATCAGGTAGACCGTAAGGCATTGTCAATGGTGTCTACATGTCTGCATTCTTATCAAAACAAACATATGATATAAGAATTTATTTTAAGCTTTTTCATTTAACTCTGTGAATCACCTATGCTCAAGTTTTACAACTTTTTGTTCAATGAATTCACTTAGCTCAAGTGTCAATTGAATTTTCGAAAGTATTTACAAGATTGGGCTGTAAATTAGCCAAAAGGTTTACTTTCAACTTCAATATACTAGCACTATCAAATTGTTTTCCCAGAACTGATAGCTCCATGCCTGTTATTAGATAACAGGCTTTAGAGGTATTAATCAGTTCATGATAACGTCAAAGTCATTTCCATGAATTTCCTTATCGTTTAGTATTAACGGTTTTTTTCAATCGGCATATCTTATGTTTACAATTATCACATTATGAACGAACAATAGAAAAAAAAGAAAGTTTTTCTTTGTGCACTGGGAATTCATTAATAATTGCCACAACAATTAGTAATATTTCAAAAATAATTCAATTTGAACAACAATTTTGTTAATTGGTCAGTTATTTATTTATTTTAGAAATACCAACAATAATTCAGTTTTTGCTGGAAAAACTCGGACCATGATAGATAAGATAACAAATTTATTTATTTATATAAATACTTAACTTAGCGTATATAATTTGAAAAGTTTTATAGAAAAGTGTTTATAAAAAAAGTTAAATAAAATAGAAAACGCCGTTTCCTAAATAGAAGTTTCCTCATGTTTTCAATTGGAATTAATTAAGTAAATTGAGTATTGGCCCATTAATTGAATGAGGTATTACCTTTTCAACTTTTAGTTCAATTGACTAACAAAGCAAAGAAGAAAATTCAATTCATTTTTCATTGCTGGCAGGGGTAAAAATCAAAGCCAGAGATTGCTCTGATGTGAAAGCTGGCAAAACAATTTTGAAAAGTGGCTGAATTCACAGTTGCCAACAAATTTATCACAACATGCCAACACACACACACACACGTACACATATATGTACATATATGTGTGTACAACGTATGTAGATGTGTGAGGCAGTCTCATATATCATGCGACACACCAAACAAGATTTATAAGGTAAAACATTGTTGAAGCACCTCTTGAGAAATAAAGTCGACGCAGCCCTCAAAAAAGAAAATATATTTTCGGATGGAACCGTCGCATAACTCAAGCGATTAATCAAAAGTAAAAAGTGCAAGCGGGGTGCAACTTTTTTTTTAAAGGGGTGTAAGACGTGAAGATGATGATGGGGATGGGGAGGGAAGGAAGTGGCAAGTCTCTGTGGCTGCCACACGCAGCTGCCTTGAGTTGAGTGGCAACTGCAGAGACAGTAAACAGCGAAAGCGACAGCAAAGCAAATTAAGACTTGAAGTTAGATAAAAAGTACCACATGTACTCGTATCACAGGCTTTGCCAATGTTGGTTAATTTGCAGTCAGCTTTTTGCCAGTGTTGCTAAGCTGTACACAGTTAGTCAAGTAATGATGTTGACAAACTCAAATAATCACACATTTCAATTAATCTTAATGTTTCTCTATTTATACCTAAAACAAATAATAAAAGGAAGAATGGTTTATTTTTTGTCAAAATTAAGTATTTAATTACTTGTTTTTTTTTTACTTATCGTTGCTCTAATTAAACATAAAATCGAAAAAATTATTAAATAGTTTAAAGTAAACATTTCTAAAATTAACAAATGCTAATTATTTTTTAATAGTAAATTAAATTTGTTTTAAATAGCGTCATTTTGAATTCATTGTAAATTCCCTATATTATTTGGTAGCTTGAATTAATTTTGCTTGTCGGTTGTGCTATTCAAAAATTTATAAGCACTTTATTGTACTGAATGCCTTTGATTTTTTTAGGGTAATGTGGTCCCAAGAGTGTGAATTTCTTGCTGTCAAAAAAATTACTTGACTTACTGTATTGTATCTAGGAAGTGTGGAGGTTTTTTACGCTGAACTGTCAGATCCTTGAAGTGTGACAGCTGCTGCTTTTGGTTAGAGGATTGTTGATTTTCAATGTCTGGCACTTTTAATGACAACCATTGTCACCTTGCTACTTTGTCACCTTGCCACCTTGCCACCTTGCACCTTCCTAACCCACCCACTTAGCTGCTTCTCATTTGTTGTATGCTTGCGTCGAGTGGGCGTCATGTAATGCGGCTTGAAGTGTCATTTACACGCGCATTGTATTGTGGCTGCCACAAGCTGCCTGCCTCCTGAATCTGCCGCCTCGCTCTCTCTCTCTCTTCATATCTCTCTTTCTTTGTTTGTTGGGTCGCTTTTTGCTTTTTAAGTAGCTGTTAAGCATTTTCATTACACACGCCGAAATGCACAATGATTTATGCGGCGAGCTGCTATGGATTAAATGCTCACTCTCTTAACGTGCCACCTGCCACATGCCACCCCAACAACCACCCCACCCAGCCCCTCTCTTGCTATCACTCTCTCTCTGCCCTTGCTCTGCGCCAGTTTATCATTAAAAAATGGCATTTTATGCCGCATGCCTCACATTCCACACACAGCTAAAAGTGTTGCGCATTTTCAAGACCAGCAGCACTGACATTGCACATTTCAGTTGTTGTTGTTGCTGTTGCAGTTGTTGTTGCTGCCACTCGTTGTTGCCGTTGTCAGTGGGGTTTCGCCTTTGTTTACTGCAGCGTTGTATGCAAATAAATGGGCGGTCTAGACGGACACGCACAATGGCAGTTTTAATTTGAAAAGTGCCTGCCACACAGTTGCATGCAACAGCGGCTGCAACAACTAAAACAACAATATCTAGCGAAGTGCGAAGCTTTTTTTGTAACAACCGCAAAACGTGGCATGTGAAAACGAGACCTGTCGCCATTTGTGGCTTTTGAAACATGTTAAGAAACATGTTTAAAAAATCTAAAAATATATAAATACAAATATTAAAACAATCACATGTTTAGTTTCTTAAAGAAAGAAAATTCAAAATAAATCTAATCTAATTCAATAAATAAAGATAAAATATACAAAAATTGTTCAAACTTAATTCATTTCCTTAATTGTATTAGTATAGTACACAATCTAATCTAAATATATAAATCAATCTAAATATTTAAATAAATTGTAGCTGAAATAAAATTGCGACTTTTGAATTGAACAAAGCTTGAACTTAATTTAATAAAATAGAAATAATAATAAATATCACTGTGAAAGTCAAACATTTTGCTGCTTTCACTATTTTAAACACAAGCAGTTATAAAACATATTTTAAAAGTGTTTTTTGTACTTTTCTTTTTTATTACATGCGCTAATGCAAATGACATTGAGTTTTTACATTTTCATTGCGGAATTTTCTATGTTTTATGCTTTTTTATTTATTTTTCTGTTATTGTTGCTGCATCCTTGCAAGTTCCTGCCGGTCACTAAATTGAAATTCATAATGAGTTTTTTATGCAAATTTACTCGCGGCGTTGGCGTGTAAAACTTTTGACTGTCACATTTTATATCATTGTAAATTATTTCTATACTAAGCGAGGTTTTTTTAGTTCTATAAAAAATAATAACAGAGTATCAACAATTACTCCTGAGCGCGCTACCCTTTACAATAGATTCAGGAATAATTTTAAATAATGCGAGTATATTTGGAAGAACTTTTTAATAAAAGATTAGATTTCTGGGTAATTTTGAATTAAGCAAACAACGCTTGGATATGTTTTCATTATCAAATATTGAAAAGAAGTTAAATGTAAACGACAATTATCAATATATTTTATAGTTTTTAATCAAAGAAACTAAGCAGTTCTAAATTTCCACATTTATGCTTTTTACAGGGTATAAATTCAATACAATAGCATAAAATTTAAATTCTTTACCTTGTATTGTAGTTTTTGTGTCGAACAAAACTTTAACAGAATTGTTATATGTTAATTCTATACAACATTTGCCATCTCATGTTGCATGCTCGTCTAAATAGTTTCAACAATGCGCCACATGTTCGTGGAAAAAAAAGAATTGGATATTTGGATAACCAAAAACGAAGCCAATTTTCAAAGGATGGAAAGCTGAGGGAAATGTTTGAATTTGATTCAGTTACAGGGCAACACAACATTTTGTGGCCTAATGGCAAAACGGCATTTGAATTTAGATTTAATCCGATTGTAAAATGTGATTTAAATTTTCCAATAGAGAAACCTTCGAGAAGAGCAATAGAGAGTAAGAGAGAGAGAGTGAGAAAGAGAGACAGAAGGGTCAGGAAAGCGGTTTGAAAATGAGATTTGCATTTGAAAGCGCGGCGTTTTTATGCGACCTGCGTTCGGGAAATTTATTAAAGCTTTCATTGCACGTTGGGGAACTGGAACTAGGGCTAGGATTGGATTTAGGGGCCAGGGGAAGGGACAAGTGGCAAACATGGCCTTTGTGTGTCGTAGATTTACAGTTGGAGTTTATAGAGTTTTCAGTTGATTTTGCAGTCAGGATAAGAGGACTATTACATTTTAGTGCGTTGCTTTTGTTACATTTTAAGAGCATTTAAAGCTTAGTTAGTTAGTTGCTTTTGAACGAACTTTAATCAAGTTAAATGGTTCGCACGAGGCCACTTGCAACAAGCTGATACCTCTCTTTCTTTTTCTCTCTCTAATTCTCTCTCTCACTATTTCTATCTCTGTCTATACCAGCTAACAGCAATTAAAGTCCATTAACCACATGATGCGTTTTGCACTTAAACCAATGAATTCACACACGCTCACATACACACACATACACTCACCTGTGTCCGCAATCAGTGAAACTCGGCGACGCGAATACCGAACCTGCAACTGCAACTATGCAGCACGCAGAACCTGTATCCGCATCCGTTTCCGGTTGGCGCCAAGTCCACGTAGAGGAAACGCTCAGTTGATGCCCCATCGCCTGCCTGCCCCCTTCCTGCCACACTGCCTGCCCCAATGTTTGTGTCACCAACTGACCATTGCGTCAGGTTAGCGGACACGTGTGCATCCCAATGAAAACTAATTAGGCTCCTCATCTGTTCGGCTCGGAACTGTCATAGGTTTTGCCCCTGTTGCTGCTGCTGCTACTTCTGCTGCCGCTGGTGCCGCTTGCCACATCGTCAGTTGCACTTGTCTGCATTTGTAAGCGGCTTCATGTTGATGATTTTGACATTTTTCCATACCCAACACTGTGAATAAAGTTGAGGAATATTGGAAATCAGACCTAAAAACTAATACAATTTAGAAATATTGTATATGTGAGCCAGTAGTAGTTCTTTATTTTGTATAAATGAAAAGTATTGTGTTGAGGAAAGACTATTATGTTGAGCTTAGACAGAGTTTATTTAATGCGCTTTCAAAGGTCTTACTTTATCAATTCTTCAGAGTTTTCAGTTTTACATGAAGCATGAAGATATAGGATCAACTGCACAATTGAGCTTTAATCTTGTCTTATGTGCTTTCAAATTCTACTTCATAAATCTGACAGCATAAGTGACCATCTGTTCTCACTTAAAGCTTTCGACTGCTTTAAAAGCTCTTTGATTAAACCTGCAAATATACTTTTTGTTATTATGGGATACAAAATAATAAGATGTAAATACTTTTTTAATATGCCTATTTTTTAATTTGTATCCGCTCTCTCTTTGAGTTCTAAGACCAAAATAAGCTTCTATGTGAACTTAAAGTTACAACAGCTTGGGAATGCACTTGCCAGTTTGATAGGCATCTTAAAAATGACTCATTAAAGGGTATTTTGCCGTTAATAACTCTTCTAGTTTGCCCACTTATTTTGGGTGCTGTTGCCTGAGGTTCTGTGGTCACAAAATGCACAAATGCCGTAACTGCTGCTGGTGTTTGAAGCAACTGTTGCTGTCATCATCGCCCACACATTAGATACATATAAACTCAACTCTTCTGTATATATCTCGGTGAGTATGTGTGTGTGTGTGTGTGTGTGTGTGTGTATTAAATGAACCCATTTGGTTTCTCAGCGCATGTAGAACTTCGACCTTTAGTCCTGATTTTGACAAGTGTCACAGCAGGTTTCGGGATGCGTCTGTTCTTCGTTCTTGGGGTCGAAGTTCAAATGTTAAATGTTCTTTTAACTGACACAAGGAATTTAATTTATTTTTGGCAAGACAAACACAACGACAGATGTCAAATTAGCTGCCTAATAAACACACACGTGTCTTCCCCCTTTATTCTTTTTATTCTTATTTCTTTTATATTTTTTGTTATAAATGCCCTGAAGTCAGGTTTACTTTAAACAAGCCAACGAAATGTGCTATAAATAAATAAATCTTTTTTGTATATTAGAAATTACATAATTATATTGTATATGACGGCAAAACGAATCAACTTATTTTTGTATAGGTTTTTTTCTTTAAAAAATTGAATGTCTGCTTGTAAAAACTGTATAAAAGTAAATGTTTAAATTTTTTGTAAAGTTGTCTATTCTCTCTAAAATAATATGTTGTTGTGGGAACAGGATGAAATTATTTTTTGTATAATTACATCTTTTGTTTTACTTAGTTGCATTGTTATTAGAATTTTCAATTTATTTCTATAAATAAATAAATCTATTTTTTATTTTAATATACGATTAACTTGTATTAAATTATTGCAATCGACTTTTTTCGTTCAACAATTAATTCCCTTTATTTTAAACTTTGTCAAAAAATATTTTTTTATTTACTATTTTTCCAATTTATTCCACTTTAATTAAAATGAATTAAAAAACTCAAAAGTTGTTGTTTCATTGTGCCCCAAGTGAAAAGCACGTGTACACTGGCTAGCTAACATATTAAATGTTTCGCAACAAGCTGACAATCCATCGATATTGGCCAACTAATTGCATTGTTTCACTTTTTAGCACAATAACTAAGCCAAGTAACCAACTAACCCAACGATGCAATATGAAACTTCTACTGCTGAGTGTGTTTGGCTGTGTGTGTGTGTGTGTAGCTCGCTTGAGTTAGTCGTAATGAAGCGGCTTAAGCGGATATAAACTGAGCCATAAGCCAGCTTTAGACTTTTAATTTAAAAGTTTTGCACTCTGCCAAAAGGCACTCGACAACAACAACAACAAAAACAACAACGACAACGACAAAGGCAAGAACAACGACAACAATGTGGATGACAACGAAAACGACAACGACAACGACAACGCCACAGACAACGATAACGTAATGCAATCAGCAAACAAAAGGACGAGCCCGGGAGGAAAGAACAGAGAGGAGTAGGAAAAGCATCATTCGATTCTTGTGCTGAAATCATCAGCTTCATCTTTTTGCGGTCCAAGGGTAGACCATTGTCTGAGGAACTGGTTAAGCGGAGGATTATGTCGTAAATTGCACCATTTGGACATACGCAAGGTGCATTGTCATTGTCAGAATTTTGGAAAGGAGGTAGAGAAGACAGGGAGTCGGCCATAACGATAAAGCCCGGCAAGGAGGAAAAGTTACTGAGCCACACTCAAGGGTATAATTAACAGGATATAATACATATAAAGCAAAGGCATGCAATTTTCGCGCTTTTATCCATTTATGCGAGTAGTTTGCACTGATTGAGAGATACGTTGCAGTGGCAGTCAATGTGGCAGGTGGAGGCATTTGGCAGCTTTTTAAATTAAATCTCAGAATTATGGCCCATAATTGGCCATCAGGCGAGCTCAGAGTCGGGATATTGTGTGTAAAAATAATTAACGACTTCGCTCTGAATTGGATTTCATGCAAAAACTGAAAATGAAATCAAAGAGGGAGGGGCTCAAGGCATTGTGTGCCTTTTGTTGTTGCGCATACGCAGCGTTGACCAAAAGAAAAAAAAGCTGCCATTTACACTTGTAATTACAAGCGTGTAACGACAAAATGATTTTAATTTCTGATTAAAAAATGGGTACTCGAAAAAGTTTGCAGCCATTACGTGGCAACCTCGAGCAAGAATATTTCCACTTTGCTACTTTATTGGAGTTTAATCTTTTGGCGTACTGATTTGGCAACTTATTACTTAAGTTTTTGGCTAAATATTTCAATAAACTTTGCGGCCACCAGAAAGTTGGCTATCTACTTAAGTTAACCAAAAATGCCGCGGGGGCAGCAGCAGCAGCATCATCTAAAAGGAGAAAATCAAGTAGGAAAAGAATGGAAAATATAAAGGAAAATCGATGCCAAATGCCGCTCGCCAAAGAATCTAATTTCAATGTTTTAAGTCAGGCCACGACTGCCTTTCCATATAAATAATCGACAAAAATTACAATAAAAATCAATTTCCATATTCAATTTGGCTAAGTGGCGCCCAAACACATACACACACACACACACACACTTACTGAGAGAGAGGGAGATAGACAAACTTTGACAACGGCTGAAAAATGAAAATGAGCAGTGTGTGTTGGAAAAAAAAGTATGGAAAAGTGCTGTGCAGCTATTTTCAGTTGGTCATTTGATCCGTATAAAGAGACAAGGGTGCTGCACGGGGGCGTGGCAATGCGGGAGTCACTCTATAAATAATACGCAGATTTTTGTGTGTTTGTTCGAAATGAAGTTAAACTATTCCCAGTTCGTCAACGTCAGCAATTTAGAAGCCATAGCCATGCAATTTCACTTGACTGTAGCTCATTTATGCGTTTAACACATTTTCCGGAAGAGAGAAAGTGAGAGAGGGAGGGGATTGCTGTAAGGGACTGTAAGCGAGAGTGGGAACGACAACGACAACGACATTGTGTGACACATTTCCATTTTGGGTGGCAAGTGAGAAAATTTCTCCATTCTTTGCTTTTGCTGTTGTTGTGCTTTTTATTTACTGCGGCAACGACGCAAGTCGAAAGACGAAAGTGAAAAGCAGCAGAAATGTTTACCAGAAATAGTGCAAGTTTTTCCTTTTCTTCTGCTGCTTGTTTCTCATTTCGTTCTTCTGTTTTTTTTTTGGTTTTGTTTGAGTGAAAAATACCAGCACGTTAAATTGAATTTAACGTGAAATGCAATGAAACGTAATGAAATTTTCGCTGTCAGTCGTCAGGCTCTTTTTATCTTTGTCCCTTTCTCTCTGTCTCGCTGAATGAACAAGTTAAGGCCAAGTCGAGGAAAGTGCTTTACAAAATTATGCTTAGAGAGACGAACGAGTCAAATTATAATACACAACCTAACATTAAACTTCAAATATCCAGAATGTACTTCCTACTTCTGAGTTGTACTTGAGCTTGAAGAATTCGATTTGAATCGAATCGAATCGCATCGAATATTTATTGCCTTTATTAGCGAGTCGATTGAAAAATTTACTGCGCTCGAAATTCTATCTGGAACGCTTCAATTCACTTGCTACTCTCTGGCTCTGTCTCTGACTCTGCCTCTGCCTCCGAGGCTCAACACAGCCATCGATATCGAGGGGAATTCATCCAACAATTCATCTTACTTGCCAGAAAGAGAGTGAGAGAGAGAATTTATTCTTGGCAATTTTTGGCATGCAGCTAAAAAGGTGGCACAAGTACAAGTATGAAATTCACTCAATTGCGAGTTGGCTGCAGCTTCCATTCCACTTTCATTTCAAATTGCCACGCAATTTACCGCTATGTCGTGTTATTCTTGTTAAGCATTTTTATTATTGTTTGCTTTACATTGGCCTTTGTGTTATATTTGTTTTCAATTTCCACAACAGCAATATCAGCAGCAGCATCAGCTTCTGTTCACAACTGGCAATGCTTTTATCAGTTGATGTCAGCGTGCAAGCTTGAACTGTGTTGAGCAATTGCCACGTGGCGTATGAGTAATCAGACAATTTTCATTTTTCGATTTAGAACAGCAGAATCTACCAAACATGAAGGGAAAATGGTATAACCGGACCGGATCAAAAATTAACTGATTACGCATACGCCATGTATGCTCATTGAACTCAATTGCTAAAAGATACCCAGCAATAGCAGAAACTGCAAAACGTAATTTATCATTATTTTTTTTCCACAGCAAATAAATAAATTCGTTTATACTGATTAGAAAATTTGTCAAGTTAAATGTGTACATATAGTTGAGCATATTTTCCACTTCTGCTTTCTGTTTTCTTCGCTTTCTTACTATGGCAATGTAATTTGTGCAGTCATAAGTCGCAAATAATTGCCAATTTCTTTCATTCTCCCCTTTCATTTTGATAAATGTGCTCAATAGTTTTCAGTGTTCAGCTTGTAAACATTTGCAACTAATGTTAATTCTATTGATTTTATGTAACTATTGTTGTTTTCTGTGTCAAGAGCAATTACGTGAAAGTAAAAGCAACACCCTGATCCTTTGTAAGTACATTGTCATAACAAGAGCATTTAAACTATGTACGCTCTGTTTTACAATAAAGAAGATAAGAACCTTAGACACAACGAGGCTGGAAATGCACTTGCCGAAGTTTCTACCCTCAATGTAATGACTTGAATTTAAGCTTAAATCATAAAATACAATCTAACTATTTTAAAATATAATACAAACATTAGTAAAATAATTATATAATCAATTTTATAATTTTGTAATATTCTTAGATATTTATGTAATGGAAGCGATGGCTAAATATTTATATTGCATTTCTTTTACAAGTAAAAACTCATTTAGCGACTTTGCAAGTAAACAAAACCTTTTCTTATCTTCTGGAAGAAAATTCTTAGAATTAAATATAAGTTACAGAATGTTTTGTAAACATATCGACGTTAAATTAAATTCGGGTAACAAGCTTGAAGCTAAAGTTAATGCAATTTCGGTATAAGGGTATAAGAAGACAAAGCCAGGCGGATGAAAAACATTAAACAGCCCACAGGCAGCTAGCAGACAACTAAACAGACATATAACCCCCTCTCTGTTCACCTACAGATACAATTGTAGTTGTTGCTCATGCACATACAAATACAATGTCATAAGAGACATTAGCATGAGCCTTGTAAAGAATACTTTATGCACAAGGCAAACACTCATATGTCTGTGTGTTTCCGGAGTGTCTGAAACTCTGTGTGGGTGTGTCTTTGTTTATGTGTGTGTGTGTGTGTTTACCTAATTACATTCCGGAAATAAAACGTTGACTGATTGTGCCAATAAATGAAAATAATGACGTAGCATTGACTGACTGCAAACTGGGCAAAAGCGACGGAAGCAGCAACAAGAAAGCTGGCGTCAACTAAACTCAGCCAACAAACTTTTGCCCGCACAATGACTGCCAGTCTGTCCTCTGTTCTCTGTCCTCTTGTCCACCCTCTTAACTTCTCCTCTCCTCTCCTCTCCTCCAGTGTAACTTTTCTGCTGCTGCTCTTTTGGCCTGTCTGATGCTTGTGCGTCCCGTTAAAACACAAAACTCTTGACGAGTTTATTTCCTACGCAGCGCTAACTGATTGTCTGTGATTTTCTTGTTTTTAGATAATGAAAGCACACACACACACACATTCTAAAAGATTATTTGAGTGCGTGTGTGTGTAAATAAAAGTAC
Organism: Drosophila neotestacea; assembly: GCA_035044365.1. Taxonomy (NCBI): domain Eukaryota; kingdom Metazoa; phylum Arthropoda; class Insecta; order Diptera; family Drosophilidae; genus Drosophila; species Drosophila neotestacea. The sequence continues at coordinate 3,142,825 of JAWNMD010000270.1, forward strand.
GAGCTCGCCAGAATGTAACTTTTTATGTGCTTTAGCTGGAAATTGTGGGCCATTTATTTGGAAATGGGCAAAAAATTAACGTTCTTAGAAATTGAGCTGCTGGTTTAAGGCCCGAAAAGGCAATAAGAAAATTAATGTGGTATCAGTATGCAGGAGATTTATAAAAACTAGACTAACATGGCTAACGCATTGCCTGTCATGCCACGTCTAAACTGTGTCAATTTGTTTTGGTCAATGCAGCTGCAGCTTTCCAAAAAAGAAGTATGCTAAACATTTGGCTATTTACCTAAAGCTCCAGACTATGCGTGTTCCCCAAAACGGTTACGGAGGCTATTGAAGTTTAAGAGGGACTGTTGTTGGCAGTGGTGGGAGAGGGGTGGCCAAAAGGAAAACTTGGCCCTTTACTAATTTCAGCACAATAACCCAAATTAAAGCGGTTTTTGGGGTTTGTTTGCAGATGTCGAAACACGAGACGAACACGCAACGAGGACAAACAGCTGCAAACCGATAAACGAACCGGAAACGAGAGACAAAAACTAAGACGGAGACAATTTTTATGGCAACTTGCAGTGCGCAAAAGCGGAGAGAGAGAGTCTCTGAGAGAGACTATGAGAGAAAGTTTGTGGGAGAGGTTCAGAATGTTTGCTATAAAATGTAAAACAGCTGTTTTTCTAACTTAACTAAAACACCAAAGCATCAATTAAGAGCACAAAATAAACTAAATATCTATATATGTTTATTATGTAGGCCAAGTCTTATCTTTTAACAGCAATAAATTTAGTTTCAGAATTATTAAAATAATAAAGTAAACATTAAATAAATCGATCGATTAAATAATAGATCGAGATTGTCGAAGAAATTTTATTGAAATATGTTGATAAGCAAATTAAATAAAATAAATCTGTTTTTTACTAATATAAAATTAAACATAATAAAAACATAAATAAAATGAAATATTTAATTTTAATAAGCCTTTAGTCTCTTTAAAATTATACCACTTAAAAATTGTGGTTATGGAAATTCACAATGAAATTCACAAAATGATGTTTTAAGCTACTTAACAAGCAGAAAAATATTAAAACGAATATCCACATTTTAATATAAAGGTATAATTTCTTATAAATAGCAATAAAGCAATAATGTAGTATTTAAAAATATTTATAATTGTTTTTTAATTTTAGTTTTCATAATCAAACGTAATAAACTAAAGTCCATTGGGCGACAGACCGCCAAATAAATAAGCGGAACGTGGCTTATCACGATGCTTGTCAAAGTTATCCTCCATGGACCAATTTTACGCACTTCGAGCGCAACGAAGTGAAGCTGCCATAAATCGAGAGACAAAAACAAAGTTGCAGAGAGAGCGAAAGAACGAGAGACTGAGAGAAAATGAGAGAACGCTGCTGCAGTTGGCGTCGCTGCCTGTGCAGACATAGACTATGCGATGTTGCCGATGCTGCTTCTGTCTCTGCCTCTGCCTGTGCGTCAGTTGCTGCGTCGGCTGTGTCCGTGTCCTCGACAACACCAACGCCAGTCGACATCGCCAGTCGCTTGCGAAAGCGTAAAGTAAACAGACAAGCGTCGTCCGAGCATGCAGCAGCAGTAGAAGAAGCAGAAACGCGCCGAAGTTTGCAAACGTCGCCAACGACAACGACAAAAGCAGCAGCAACAACGACTACAGCGACAACAACTGACAACAACAGCGGACGTTGCCGGAACAACAACAACAACAACAACAATTCAGTAAAAGTGACGCAGCTGCTGGCAGCGACGCAAGCAGCGACGCCTTTAATCGGTTGCCTGTCTGCCTGCTTTCCACATCCTTTGATGCCGCATGCAGTCAGTTAATTTCTGACCACAGCGGCAAGCGTGTTGCGTGTGCTCCTCCGTGTTGTGTGAAACACTTCCTGCTATTGTTCTTGTTCTTCCTGTTCCCTAACTGTGAACTGTCATCTTTGGCGGCATTTAACGTGGCCCAAACATAATGTGTCATTTTTTAAGCCAATCAATTGTAGACACGTGAAATATGAAGTATCGTAGTTACAACAAAAGTGTTTGCCACAACAGCCAGGCAAATGTTGCAAGTGGCATATGGCAGCTGCCTCGTGCAACTCGTGCGGAAAGCTAAAGTCAAATAAACTGGCAATGTGACAGCCAAAAAGTAAAAGAATAAAAGAAAAGAAAGGAGAGCTAAGCACAAAGGGTGCAAAAATCAAAGTGCGAGCCAAGTGCAAAAACTGTAACCAAATGGCCTAAAATGCGGATTATTGTGGGTGTGTGTGCATATTAAAATTAATTTAATCAGCATTTGCATTGGCAATTAATCAAAGCTCAAACGACTCAATCAATTAACTACAATTACAAGAAAAAAGTAATACATTTAGACAGCTCTATAATTAAATTGAAAAAATATAATATAAACAAATAAATCAAAAGGTTAAATCGAGCATAAGCCGCGTTGAAAAATGTCAAGTGATATTGTTCAGTGAGATATGGAGAATTAAATTAAACATTGATCAAATTGATTTACATATGCAAAACAATTGAAAGCAATTGAGTATTAACCACAACAGCAACAACAACATCAACAATAACATCAACATCAGCGGAGAGACAACAAAATGCCGGCATCAAGTGGATTATATCGCATCAAGCACGGGCGTGTCCTTGGCAGTGTGCAAAAAACCTCGGCATTCATTTTTATTATTATAGCATACATCGCGGCATGCAGCATTTGCGGTAAATATAACTCACACCCCCGTACCCCCCATAGACACACTCCTTTGTGTGTTTGATATTTCAATAAATAAAACGAAAAAAAAAAAGACGCCAAAAAATATACAGCACAGAAAAGTTTTCTGTTCAATTTAAATTCATGACAATTATGATGAATATTGTTTTCATGACTGTTTCTTATTGCTTCACAAAATGGAAATACATACGGATAATTTAATTCCCGACAGATTCGACCAAAATTGTCAAAAGACATAAAAATGCTTTCACATTTGGCATAATATATGATTAATTAATCATGCCATTTATCGCACATTTTAAATCAAGAGAATATAAAGCATAAAAAACATACAGCTTCTGGCCTTCAATTAAATATTAAAATATATATATCGTACTGCAATAAAACGGTTTTGAACCTATTTTCGGTCTAATATTACGAGCATCTTGAATAAGATAAATTTTACTAACTATTTAAAATTAAAACAAGATAGAAAATAAGATTATGTATTCACAAATTAAATAAATTAAGTATTTTTTATTTAGTAACAGAATATAAAGAAAATAACTGTTTAATGATGTATTGAAAAAAATAATTTAATGAAATGAAGTGCATTTATTCTTCTGTTAAACTCTATCTTATTTTATTAATATGGATTATCGGAAGCTTTCATGTGTTTTCAAAGATTCAGATTCTATTTTAACCAGGAGCCGCAAGCCTTTTTTCCGCTTTCATTAAAGTTGCTCATCTGCGCTTTCTTTTTTATCTGAATCACATTTTAAACTTTCATGTTGTCAATTGCACGAAGTGTCAGTCATGCATCATCCTCGGTCAGACTTTGTAACTAATCGAAAATAGTTAGTAGAATGTTTATTTGCACCTGTTTCTTTTATTACAATCACGAAGACACAGATAGAATAAACCCTATTGTTGAGGTAGTTACAGGTTGAAAAGGAAAGAGCTGACGATATGAGCACATCGTAAATGTGTTACATTTTATTGGCAATGTCGCTTACTGACAGGTCAACGATGGCGCGGAAATCGTGCATCACTTGTCAGTGACTGACAGAGCAACAGCAACAAAAACATTGACAACCAAAAACAACAACAACAACAAAGCGAACATGAATGCGAACACTTGTCTGCAGGGCAAACTCTGTTCTGTTCTTGTGTGCTGCTTCAGAGCCGACGCTGCTGTTGGCAATTTGTCAAGCAATCAACAAAGCCAGAAATTGCCCTTAGCTTATGGGAGATGGCGGAGGGAGAAGAGAACAGCTGATGGTAGGTGGTGGGAGGGGGTGTAGAGGGAAGTGTGGAATAGCCCCAAGGTGCCATCGCTTTGCGCTTGAGCTATGTGAATGTTTGTTGCCAAATCATTGAAACAAATAAAAGCAAAGTACAACAAAAAGAAGGAGAGGGAGAGAGAGAGAAACCGATCAAAGAACTGACGTGTGTGTAGTGTGTGTGTTGTGTGTGTGGTTTTCTGGCCCTCAGAATAACTGGAGCACTTGATGGCGTTGGCGCATCTAAAGCTTTCTCTCTCTGTGGCACATTTGTGCGTGCCAATGCCACAGCGGGAAGGGTGAGGAGTCCCCTCCCTTGGGCCACAAAACGGTCTGTAAAATCGTCAAATAAACCGACCCAGTTGCTGGCCCTGGAGCTGTGCACTTCTGGCACATCTAGCACATCCATTGTTGCATGTTATGCCAACTTATGTAGCCTGCTTTTTTGGGTTGCATACACACACATAAAGACACACACACGCTCTCACACACACTTCAACTGTCACTGTCAATGTTGTAATGAAAAATTCACAGAGCAGCAAAAAAAAAAAAATATTAAAATGATAGAATGAAAACACATAGAGGAACGACAACAAAGCAAACAAGGGCTTAGTTCTTAAATAAAAACAATTTTGTGCTTTGCTCGTTGTTTTTTTTTTTATTTTAGTCTTTTTATTATTCGGTGCACATTAATATTTATCCGGCAACATGCTCACAAATCAATATTTATGCATGTCAGAGGCTTTGGGAATTGAAGGGTAACAAGAAACTGCGCTTACCCTCATATTTTTGCATTTAAATGCACTTTTTATTCAGCTAAAAATCTGAAGCTCACATGATTTTATTTACATGATTTAGGTGGTACAATGGAAAACAAACATGAAAGTAATATAAAAATAAACGTAACATATGGAAATAGGGAAACAGAGTTATAATTTAATAATAGCAAGAGGTTGAGAATGTGCTTGTTTAATCATATCCGTATAAATGTTTTGAATTTTGTTTTATTAAGAACTGTAATTATTGTTTTTAAAATTTTGATCTCATTTTTTGTTAGCTGAAAAATATACTCTATTATCTGTTTATAAAATCCAACAAATTAACAAAATCACTGAGAATAATTAATAATTTTAGAGTCCTTCCAGACTTATCCAATAGCATAATATTTATATAATATTTATTTGATTCTTATTTCCTAGTGCTACAGACATACTTGCATCCTTTTAAATTGATGCACTACGTAGTCAGAAACATAAATCCTTAGATTTAATAATTTATTAACCTGCTAAACTGATTTTATTTTAATTTCTTACTTTTCTTTTTAAATCGAAATTTTTACTAATTTTTAATAACTCTAAGTTTTTATTAAATTTATTGTAATCTTTGAAATTGTATTTTCTTAAGTTCATAAAGATGCCTTTTATTAACTTTACTGTTTTTTGGTGAGCTAAAATATTGAAATTAATATTTTTAAAATACATAGACTTTAGTTGAAAATCAAGTTCAGTATTCTATATCACTTCCAAAGCAGAGTGCAGTTATCCGCATCAAAAAAGTGTATAAACATTTACCTAAACGACAGTCGCAGGTGCTGGGGCAGATACGTGCAGATATTTTGATATATTGACAGTAGTTTGGCGTCAATATGCAAACTGAATAACATGTAGATAAATAAAGCTTGTCTCCCTGTCTCTTTTTGTGTTTTTGTATGCGAAAAACTGTCTGAAAAAGATCGGAATAGAGAAAATCAGGTAAAATTCCCATCATTTGTTTGCAGATACACATCGATTAGTTAGACAGGTTTTTAGTGGCAAATCTAGCTAATTGGCCACGTGAAAAGCTGCTCTGAAAATTGAGCGAATTTAATTGGACTGGCCCTAAAATTGCGCAAATTGGCAAGATCAAGTGTGCCCATGGGGCGTATACTTAACGTACGCGAAGCAAACTTAATTGAAACTGTCGAATAAAGGGGAGGGAAAAAGCAATTGCACAAGAGCATTAACTATGTGTGTTTGTTGCCGACAGATTGCAGGTTGAATGTTGCACATTGCACGTACTTCAATATTTCTTCATCTCAAGCGTAATAATTTTAAATAAACTCAAGTCCGTCTGTCAGCAGGAAAAACGGGGTTGAGGTTGAGCCCTTGTAAGGGGTCAAGGCCTACAAGGTAGAGAGAGCACACATATGCGCACTTACAACCGATATGCGCGTTGGCAAGCATAATTTAATAGCAACATGCCCACGCAGCACACACAGGTACACATGTAGACACACACATTAATATATACACACACACACAGTCGGCAACTGCAACAGAGCCATAAAGTTCACCTGTTACAAATGCAACGACACGTGGGCGTTGCTGCGACCATGGCAGCCATAATAATCAGCACAAAAACTAATGGTCGCTCACCCACACACACACACACACACTCACACACCCTAACATGTGTGTATATATATGTCTTCAGGCTGAGCCTGCACTTTGGCATGCATTTTGCTGGCGCTGAAAGCACGTAAATTCTACATAATTCAGCGTCGCCGACACCTTTTTCGGGGGAAATCTCAATGCGGATGCGAATGTGAATGCGAATGGTGGAAAGCGGATTGAGATTGAGATTGCGGATACGTAGATGTGCCATAAAAGCACATTATAAAGTTGCAATTCATGCGATGGGCGAGACTTTAAAGTTTTCTCGTTTACCATTCAAAAACAAATCTGTAAGTATCTTTCTATCTCTTTAATCCTTTCTGATCTGTATAATACTAAAAGCCAGAGCTACAAAATCCAATATGTGACTCTATGTTTATTAAAAGTTGACTTACATTTAGAAAATTTGTAAACAATCTGCTAGCTCGGGTTTTGTTCCCTTATTGCAGGTGTTATCAATTTGAAACACTTTGAATACAACTTTTAAGCTTTTGAACTCTTAATTTTTTGTTGTCAGTCTTAAATGAAAAGCGTGTTTGTCGACTAAATTTAGTAAATGTTAAACAAATGAATAATTAAATATGAATATAAGAGGTTTATGCTGTGGATTTGAAACGCTCTATCACTTTGCTTTTATATGTTTATATAAATATTAGTGTATGTATGTTTTGCCCGCCCACACCTTTGTGAAAAGTTGGTCAAGTAATTGTTTTGACAGTCAATTAATGAGCTAATTCGTAGAGCAAACAAGAAGACTTAAGTATATAGTCAAAACATTAACATTTATTAGAATAATAATCAAAAACTTCCTTCTCAACTTCAGTTCCTTTTTAAATAAAATGTAGTTTGAAAAATGTATAAAAGTTGCAAGTTAATATTAGAGTTGAGCACAGGATATTTAAGAGTGTATCACTTTTATGTGATAAGATGATTACACAAGTATTAACTCAGCGAAACGCTTAGTTGATTCTGCATCTTTAATGTCCTCTCCTAACTCTTGATGTCAATCTATTCGCGTTGAAGTTTTTACCTGCTTTCAGTTGAAACAGAACTTTTATGGTCTCTCTTTCACTTTTTATTTCTGCAAATCATGCAAATCCATTAGAGACAAGCAAAGAGTCAACTTACCTGGCTGACAGGCACTTCAACTTCGGCTGGTTATCGTATATGCAAATGATTTTCTGATTTACCTAACTTCCTACCTGACGCTGCTTCTTCTTTCTTGTCTTCGTTTTCGTTTTCTTCTTTCTTCTTACTTATTACTTTTTTAGAGATTTCTTTCTTCTGGGTTTTCAGTTTTTTGGGTCAAACTTTGAGCTGAAACGCCAAAGTCGCACATCATCGCTGATTTTCATGATGATGATGATGATGATTGTTGTGATGTTCATGACAATGTTGATGATGTTCATAGTAGTTAGATGGACCCTTTTTTGGGCTCTAACGAGCTGTTGTTGTGCGGACAACTTTGACAAGTGGCTATTGCAGACGGTTCAAACAACGAACTTGAGCAGCAAACCCCTTCTCTTTGATCCACCCGTAATTATTAGTTGGAAAAAGGGGTTGACTGAGAAGTTTGGAGTACTCGGAAATCTCTCTGGGGGATGTCACTTTATTTGCGCAATTAATTTGGCTGAAATGTGCGCCTGATTTCATTTCTGTCTGTATGTCACTTTTGACGTTATGTTGTTGTTCCTGTCCTCGCCTTAAAGTTAAATGCAGACAGCGTGGGAAAGTCGGACAGACTGTGAAGTGAAAGAAAATCCCACTGACACAATTTCATTACGAAAGTTGTCAGCTCAAAAAATAAAAAAAATAAAGAAAATAGAAAAAACGAAAAACGAGGACGAAAACGAAAACGTGGATGAAGATGACGTGAATTTGCCTATCATTTGTCTCGACGCGGCAACTTGAAACTGGAAAGTCGAGCTGTGCGGCAGCTCGCAACTTGCAACACGCAACTGGCAACTGGCAACTCGCAACTTGAAGCTGGCAGAAATTGAAACTTTTCAAAAGCAATTGCTTGAATTTCGAGTAAAAAGTTTTCTGGTTTTCTTTCTTTTTTTTTTCTTTAAGCTAACTTTATGAACATACATATTTCGGGGCTTGTTGTGCGTGCAAGCTTTTGTGTGCGTGCGTGTGTGTGTATGTGTGTGTGTGGGTATATACTAAGTAATTGCGCGTTGTAGCAACTGGAGCAAACTGTCTGCGTTTTAAATGCCAACGAGCACATTGACGCCAAAATGCAAAGCTAAAAGCCAAATGGCGTCTAGTATCCTTTGAAGGAGCAGCAAAAGCATCCCCAAGCCCTAGAAGTCATCAGGATAACGTATTGCATCTTGCAACAACAATTCGCAAAATTGAAATTATGTTGCATGCAGCCAAAGCTCTGCCAAAGACATATGCGTTGCACTCTGTCTTTCAGCCTGTCGGCATCGCATGAGAATGAATTTGTTTCAACTTCAGCTTCCAGCTTCACTTCGTCCAACAGTTTTGCCCAAGTTCTGCCTCTGTTTGGATTATACGACTTGAAGACTTTCCAAAATTCGTTGCCTGCAAGTTTTCAGCATACTTATGGCCTGACAATTAAATTTAAAAACACATTGTTAAGTTGCTCGTACAGCATAATAATTCTTATTAATCTTGATAAAGTCAGTTTGTTATTGCAAACTAATTGAACAAGGCACTACTCTTTCAAAGCTAATGTTTAACACTTTGTCTATTATGTAAAAAGCCTACTCTATTTATTTGCATACTTTAGTTTTCTGTTAAGCAATTGGCTTGGATTAAAAGTAGAGTAAACAATAAGGTGGTCTTATATTTAATAGTCATTTTATCTGTTGTCTGCTCAATTGCCGTAGAATATGCAATTATAATAAACAAGTAAATACAAATCTTTTGAAGCTATACTTCTTGTCAGTAATTAATTATTTAACAAAATTTAAGAAAACAAAATTTTATTATATACCGAAATGACATTCCGCAAACAAATAAATTCAGTAAAACAGTCTATAGGATATCGTTCAGTCGCGCTGTTGCTTAATTTTAAACAGTGCTGGTAAATCCTACCTTGGGATTGAGCGCTAAGTAACTGTAACTCACGGCTGTCTTTTTGCAGTCTCTGTCTCCGCCTCCGTCGAAAGATCCCTGCTAAGCAGTCCTTTAATGCGCCTTTTCGGCAACGCCCCATATCAAACAGAGCGCGCTTTACACATAAAGCCGGATTATGGTTTTAAGTGTAATTACAATTTACATGGCTTCCATTCGCTACCTTCCTTGCTGCCCTCCTTCTTTCTTCTCTCTTACTACCCAGCCCTGTGCTATGTAGTGGGGTATATATGGCCCAACAACTGAACTTGTATTAAAAACTTAAACAGCAAATGATAAGCGCATGGCAGTTCACATTACCTCTACCTCCTCATGTTCCTTACACCCTCCCTCACCCCACCCTCCCGCTGCTATAAGTGAATAAAAAACCGCCAGCCGGTTTCACGGTCGTAATTAGAAACTTTTTAGTTGGTAGCGCACAAAAGTTAGACATGACTTTTGAGGCATTAGCGAACGTGGCGGCCATTTTCGCGCCATGATGCGGTAATTAATTTTTCAGCAACGCGTTTTTTGTTCATTTTGGGGGAACGACCCAGTGTGGCAGGGGCAGCAATTGTGGCATAATACTCTGCTGGACATGCCATGCCGCTGTTACTGTAGTTATCAAGGTTACTATGGCAGTTAATAAGCATGTGGTGAAATTTGGAACAGAATTTCAATCAAAAAGAGAATTTGATGCGTTGCACATCGATGGTTACTGATAAAGCACAAGAAAGAGCGACATCGGTTTTAGTAATTCGCCATTAAAGAGCATCCAAAGCATACTGCAATAATTTGTCTCATTTTTTAATTTTCTAAGAAATTCCATTCGATCTAGAGATCAAATATTTGTGAAGTCGAAAACTTATTTGATAGATAAAGTTAAGCTTTCCGATAAATATAAATAAGGTGTAACAGATAAAACTATATCATTTCGATTAATATTTAAATTGCCGTCCAAAACATGCCTTAAAAGTTAAGTTAATTTGTTAATTTCTACAAAATGTTCTTCTGTTTCAAAAAAAACCCCCACTCATCGAAAAACTTAATTAATTCAGTTAAAGTTCTAAGCCAGGCTTGTGGTATTTTATGTTTATCGATTAATGCCCGTATTTTATTAACTTCTTTTATTCTTATATTCCATTTATTCTTTTCAAATGAGTTGGCCGCAAATTTCGTATGATTTGAATGTTGTTTCGTGCGGTTTATGCGCTTGTCTTTGGTATTAAATTTGAAATTTATAGACAATGCGACACACAGGCTCGACAGTTAATGGCTTAAATAAACAAACACACAAACAGAGACACAGTTACGCATATGTATGCTAGGCTTTACTTAATTACCGTTGATAATTTACACTTGAGCTGGGAAAGAGAAAGGGGTTTACTTTAACTTTGGCCCATTTGGCTGCACATTTGCCTGTTTGTCAGTTTGTCTGTGTGTGTGTGTGTGTTTGTGCTCTACATAAATTAAAGTTTAAAGCGCAGTAAATTTTAACTTCCCCACATCTTCTCTACATCCCTCTCTGTCTTCTAAACATGGCAGTTGCCATACGACAACGACGCCCACGCAGAAATTGTAACTAAAAAGCAAATTCACTTGCTGCCTTGAGGGCGGTTCAAATATATATATTTGAGTGTGTGTGTGTGTGTTAGTATGTGTTTGTGTGTGTGTGTGAAAGACCTTGCGTAACAATTTGGATTACAGTTGAAGTAGTTGACAGTTGGAAGGGGAGAAATGGAAGCTGCCATAGTGCGCGAAGCGTGTGACAAGCTAATTTATGAAAATTGCTCTCGAAATTATTGGCAAGGCCTGAGAAAAGAGAAGGGGGATGGGGGAGTGCTCTCTTTCGTGCTCTGCGGTCTCTGTGGATTTCTGACTGACCGACTAAACACCACTGACAAACCGACAAACTGACAGAAAGACAAAGTGACGCAATTGAAACGACGTCTACTGTGATAATGAGCCAAAAACGTATTGAAACTCGTTGGCGCCCAGAAGTATGCAAATATTTGTGGCACATCCCCTTTCTTTTCCCTTTCCCGTTTCACAAAAGTGAAAGTGGCAAGTGAAAAGTGGAAAGTGGCCAACAAGTGTAATTTATGGTTGACTGCTTAAATTTCAGAGCAGCCCAAAAAAAAACAAACTCAAATTGTAAAGGGAAAACCGCAAATTATAAAAATATATATATAGATACAAAGTGTATATGGCACATAAACCATGCCAGATAAATTCAGTCTGGCAGTCGACTAAGCAAAAAAAAGAAAAAAACGAGAGAGAAAGAAAGAAAAGTGGCGAATTTCTTTGGCTGCTTTTCTTATTTGTTGCCTTTAATCTTTGGTCTTGGGATGGGACGGGAGGAGAGGCCAGAAATTTACGCGATTTCAGTTTCAGCTCACAAAAGACTTGAGCGCAAACTCAAGGACAACAAATGATAACGGTTAACACAGTGCCAGCAGCAAGAAGAAGAAACAGCAGCAACAGCAACGAGCAACGAGCAATGCCTAATGATACTGTCAACAAAAGCCAAAAGGGTGTGTAGCAAGAAGGGAAGAGGAAAGGGGTCTTGGCAGGGAGTTGTAAGTTGCCAAAGCGAAAATACAGCGACAACGACAACGACAACGGCAAGAAGAATATGATGATGACAGCAAAGACTGTGACTCTGCCACACAGTGCCTCACAGCAGTTGCTACATGTCGCTCTGCCACATTGTCTCTCTTTGCGACTGCGACAACAAATTTTGCCATTAGATACTGTAAGCGAGCATGTATTGTAAAAAGTATCTGCTTGCCTGCGGTGGCAAGGTGACATGGGAGAAAAGGGCAAGGGGGCAAGTAGCGGGAGCTACAACAACAGACACCGCATAAGACAAACACGCGATGAGGCACAGTCTCAGTCGCAACATCTTTTGTCCCCCCCACTATCCCCCTTTTTCATTTACGCTTCCCCCCAAAACTGTTTTGCATTTATTCACTTGACTTTGCTTTAACAATGAGGTAACTCTCTCTGTCATTATCTTTGTGTGTGTGTGTGTGTGTGTGTGTGTGTGTGTGTGTGTGTGTGTGTGTGTGTGTGTGTGTGTGTGTGTGTGTGTGTGTGTGTGTGTGTGTGTGACAGTGTGCATATATATCTGTATGTTTTCTGTGGGTATTTCTGCACATACCGCATATATTGAATATTTCCTGCTTTAGACGCAGATTTGTCTGCATATCGCGAAAATATAATAACATAAACATTTAAGAAGACAATGCTCGACTATAAGCTATACTCTAGAGCAGGATATTTGTAAAATATCACAAACTTAAGTAAATTCTTTTCAATTATTATTTTATTCAATTAACGATACAGTATATTGTTTTCTTTTTGTTTTGGTTTATTTAAAAATTAACTTTATGTTTTTAATATATTAATATATATTAACATTTTCTTAACATTGTTGTTTAGAATACCTAAAATACTTCCGTATATATGCCAATTCTAATTAATATCAGATCAGATCAGTGATTCATCATACCATACTTCTCACGTTTTTAAGTACAGGGTAGCATAGACGTCATGTTGAAATGGCTCAGCTAGCCACATGCCTTTCATACATTTTTGCTATGCTTTCCTGAAAATTGTATGCTTTTTGCGTAGAATGTCATTGCTCCTCTCTCTGAGTATATGTGTGTGTGTGTGTGTGTGTGTGAGTGTGGGCGTGGCATTGCTACGCAAATAGAATTGCAAACAAGTAAATCTTAAATAAAATTAATTCTCAATGCGCCCAGCTTTATGTTTATGCTTATTTATTTTGTTTTTCCGTCTCTCTCTCTCCTTCTCTCTCTATCTCTCTCTCTCTCTCTCTCTCTCTCTGTCTCTATTTCACTCTATGTGGGTTGTATATGAGTGTTTGTGTGTGTGTCCATTACTGCTGTTAAAAACTCAAAAGTGGAAAAGTTTGTTGCTCAACTCAGTTAAGTCCAAACTTGGCATTATTATTATACCCGCTGACTTTTTCGCTTGATTCTTGATACTTGTAATGCAATGCCCTGTCCGAGACCCCTGAGTGAGAATGGGGCATGTGGCATGTGGCAAGGACTGTGATACAACAGACGAACGAAGTAGCATTTAGTTATGATTTCTTTTCAGGCTAATAAACTGATTTATTGATCGTGCATTTGTTGTTGTGCTCAGTGAAACGTATAAATTACTCTTAGCATTTTGTGACAGGCATTCATTAGGCATTTTGTGACTTAATTATCATAATTCATTGTGGATGCCCTTGGCAAATCAATAAATTTATGGGGATTTGTCCCACTCCTCTTCTATTTTCTCACTTAGTCAACGATAATAAGTTCATGAAATTGCCTTGGCTAATTTGGCATTAATAAAAAGAAAAACAGCAAGAGATTGATAGTGACAAATATGTAGTATTGAATGCGATTCAATTTCTGTGAAATTGTGTGGCACAATCCGAATGCCACAAGCTCGCTCTTAATGAAGCATGCCACAACAATAGGAATTCGTATCCAATACCAAATGTAATGAAGTCACCTACCATTGTATGAGCCATAGTTTCTAGCCACAAACAGCAGCACAAGCTATAATTCAGATGCGTCTTTCAATGCAACTGCAAGTCGGACAGAAAGAGAGAGTCAGAGAGGGAAAGAGGGAGAAGGAGAACTGCGAGTATTTGGCAAATGTGGAGATGTTTGCATTTGCCTTGCCTTGCTTTGACTTGTAATGGAATCAAAGTGCGCCGTGGGCACACTTTCTGATGAGTTTCTCTGTGAGATCGACTGGACTTGGCAATGCAGTCTCTCTCTCTCTCTCTCCCTCTCTCTCCCTCTCTCGCTTTTCCTCTCTATATATGTACAAACTACTTGCTGACCACATGCGACTAAGCATACATTTCAGTAGTTGCGCATACGTTAAATTGATTACTGCAACGGAAACGGAAACTTGTGCAATTAACTTGTCTGCGAAAAGGTTTAATATTTACCTGAGATTCGAGCAAAATGTTAGCCAGTCACGAACATGGCTCAATTGAGTGAGAAAAGGGCCAACAAAACATAATGGACGGAAGTCATGCAAAGTGCACTGGCGCCAGTTTCTGTTTACAGCAAAAATTAAAGTCAATTTGTTTTAGGTAATAAGCAGTAGGTAAACACAAACACAAACAAACAGCAAGACAGAGAAAGAAATTGAGCCAGAGAAAGAAATGAATATAGTGAGAATGAAACGTTGTTGCATGTGGCAGAAAGACAAAGTTTTTACAGACAACTAACTTATATTAAGTGTACGCAATGTGAATGCGTGCAAAAAACTTTTGTTGGCTGCAACTGTTGCAATTTCAACCCAAAAATTGGCTACCTTTGTTGTCTGTTGCCATGTTGCATGTGCCCCAAGCCACGTTACTAGATTGAACTGCCAATCAAATGTTGATTCAACAAAAATGTATATGTATATTCAACCACAAAAAACTATTGGATTTTAATTTAGAACTAATACAAGCTGTCAATTTGATATCTCTTACTCACTTCTGTGTGTAACCTACAAATCTACAAATTTGTGGTTGCAAATTCTTGAGTTTTGTGAAATTCCCCAAGGTTCAAACAACAACAATTGTGGCCTGCTGAGATCACACTGAGAAAAATCAAAAGCACACCTATTTTAAATGAATCCCAGTTGGAGTTTTAATTGCTAAAGGAGACCACAAATGGAATTCACCTGCGTTAACAATTGGTAAATTGACAAAATTCTCAAATAAAGCCGCAATTTGATTTTCGGATTTTTCGACTAAAATATTTGGGATTCAACGATTGTTTGACTTCCGGCAAGAAGCCAATGCCATTTGCTGGGTGTGGAAATGTCAACGGCCTCAAATGGATAAGGGCAACAATGTGTTTACCCTCTGTCCCCTTAATACCTTTTTCTTTTTTCCTGTCCCCCTTGTCAGCCTGTCTTTATGTTGAACAAAATGTGACAGTTCACATTGGCGCATAAAAATGTGTTAAGACGCAGCAACAACAGCTGGTACATAAAAGCCAGGATGAGATTTCGCCAATCTTAAGAGCCCAATGTCACATTTGAAATGTGAATTGCGATTGGAAATGGGAAACGGGAATCAAAATGGGAATGGAAACAGGAATCGATCAATGGCATTCGGTTAGCTGTCCTTTTGCCCGCAAATAAATTGAACTTAAATAGGTGACGTCCAAGGGCATTAAATGTAATATGCGTTCAAGCTGAAGCAAAGGTATGATTTGTGTATGATTAGCGACTGCCAGATACCCTACTCTTACTTATCTAAGACTCTCGTAGACTGTATTATACAAAAAAGATTAATTTAAATGCAGAGGACTCCATAAAGTTTAAATACACTACACAACTCCACTAAAAGCAGATCCACTATGTAACTAAGTAACAGAATAGTCTAGAATATAGAACATTTAAGATTTTGAAAGGGAATAAATTAAGCTTTAAAATGCGCATTCATTTAAAATGTATGCCTCTTAAAATACAATCTAAATGAATCCAATTTGTTGAGATATACAAAATTCTAAATACCCTACAAGAAAAGATTCTTTAAGCACCATTCGATCTGTATAGGAACTCTAAACTAAAGGACTTTGAAATAGATTTCAGCTTCAAAAAGGAAGCTTTATTAATGGAGTTGATCCACAATGAAGTCTAGACACCATACACTTGTGGGGCATTGCTATCAAAGCCATAAAAGCACACATTAAAATGCAAGAAAAATCTATTAAAAAGGAGTTCTATGTATAGAAAAACGAAGCATAACACCCTACACTAATAAACGTATGCACAAATGAAAGCACTTATAAAAAGGACTCTCTTTTTATATATATTTACACATTTATTAAAAAAAAAATATAAAATCAGTTTGAGCGTAGGCAAAAGTGTTTTGCTTTGATTATGTCTGAACCCAGAAATTTGCCACATCCGGTAAAGCAGTTTATATCCTCGCAATTCCCTTTCTGTATCTACATACATATATAAATGTCCTGGGGACGGAAACTGCGATTGCGACTTGGACGGCGACTGCGACGGCGACGGCGACGGCGACTGCGACGCGTCGCCTGCTTTGTATAAAATGTCAAGTGTGTCTGAAGCTGGGAACCGAATTAAGTGGACTGCCAAAAAGTTCCTTTTCCAATTGTGGTCCTTGTTGTTGTTTTTGCTGTATTTGTTGTATTTTGTATATTGTTTTTGCCTTTGCTTTTCATTTTGTTTTTGCTTTATTTCGCTTTTAATAATATTTTCACTTTGATGCTCGGCCACTTTGGTCAGCTATCGTAGCATTTTTGGCTCCTCAGTTTTGTGTGTGTTTATGTGCCGCATTACAGAAGTTGACAATTTAATTTTATGTACTGAAGGACTGACTATCCTGGCACCACAAACCGGACAAGCAGCAGGACCAGGACCAAGACCAGCATAAGGCCGGATCTAACTAGAAACTCTCAGCTCAGTTCACTTTCTCTGTCTTCCCTTCGGTGCTGATGATTTGACGGACAGAGAGATACTAAACATTTATTGAAGTCGTTGACTTTGTTGTCCTTTTGCCCTGAGGTCGACTATTCAAAGTGCTTAGTCAAGCATGGAAAGCGGCACTCGTTGTATTCAGTATGAATATACGAGTATTTGTAAACGTATTCGTATTTGTATTCTAATTTGCACGTGCTTGCAATTTGCCCAAATGCGACGCATTGCAAAGCCTCTGTTGGTGTGTGTGTGTGTGTGTATGTGTGATTATGTGGGTGTGATTGTGTGCTAGCTTTAGAAAGTATAAATCTTCATTAGAGCCACAATGCGACCCACACTCATAGACAAACCATTAGGATTCACATGTCTACCCCATTGCCCCAACTCAACCTTCTTGCCACATGACGTACTTAACTTATGCTCTTTTATATTTTCCTCTTTTGCTGACTTTGATTTCACACCCACATCCACACACACTCACATACAGCTCAACGGCTTTCTAGATATAAAAGCTCACTGTAGCATATTTGTACCTTATTTATTTTGTTGGCATAATTTATTAATGATGCGCATATTCTTCGTTTTTTTTCTTCCTTTTTTTTATCCGTCTGTCTTTTTATGCTGTGCAGCCATTAAAAGGATGAGGTATATTGCTCTCAAGCAATTTATGTAATAGTCTCATTATGATTATGGACAGAGCCGTTTGATTGAATGGCAGTAGCCAAAAGAAGCTACAACTTATAAATTTGTAAAGCTAGAATGTGATTTAAAGAATATTTATTTCTACGTAAAATATTAAAAGCACGTACAATCTCATCCGTCTCGTTACACTTCTTTACATACTTTTATACCCTTTAAAATAATTCGCAACAGAAATATATAGCAATTCGAACCTTATTTGTCACTTAAGGGATATCACTTCGTCGTTTTCTTTGTTCCTCGTCATGTTCTTCTTGGAATCTCTTAAAATATGATACCTAAATGTTAACAATGTTGTTTCAGCAAAGCTCCCACAGCTATCATGAGTGTCGAGTGTGTTGATGCCACATTTGATGAAGTGGCAGAAGAAAAATCAGAATTTGATACTTATGATGGCATTAGATGTTACCAAAAATAAAACTTGGCTAAAGAATTTCCTTAGCGAGTGAAAAAATGATAAGAAAACGTATTGAGATTATTGGAATTTCGATTGTATAAGCAAACTAATTAAATTCTTGGATGCCACAAAAGTGCTACAGCTAATTAGCCAAGTTGGTTATTCTTGTTGTTGTGGTTGCTATTGGCAACAATTTGAACAATGCAAAAGTCGAGAATGTTTTCTATAAATACAAATTCTGGGCATTTGGCATATTGAGATGAGTGCGAGCAATACCCAAAGTTGAGCACTTAGACACGCATTGAAATAAAATAAATAAAATTAGGAGAATCGCGTCGGTTGGCAGAACTTGGCAGGACTTGCGAGTCCTCTGACTTCTTTGCCTTCCCATCCTTGCCTTCTTTGCCTCCTGCTATTTGCCAGATAGAAAGCCAATTTTATGACTCAACTTAAATAGGCACTTTACTTTAGTCTTAATGCCTTTTTATGGTCGCCTCCACGCGCTGTTAGTGGCCCTTTTGTGAAGTCTGCCAGCTGTTCAGAGCGAAGTGAGAAGGAGGGGGGAGGGGCGTGGCATTAATGATTGTTAAGAACGCAGCTCGGTGACGCTTTATTGGAAAATAAATGGCAAATAGTCGCTAGTTGCAAGTAGCTGCTGCTAAAGCACACTTATCTGATTTTACACTTGTACACTTCAAGTCAGGGCCACAGATAGAGGCTGTCATACTACACTGAAAAAAAAACATTTTAAGCATGAGTTTATAAAGTTCTATATATAACATAAAAGAGGAACAAATCTTTGAATCAAAATCAAAATTCTAGTACAAACATCGTTTGTTTAAATAGTTGCGGAGAGCGAAATTAAAACCTGTTCTCGCATCATGTCTTTCGTTTAAGAAATTCTAATATTACAAAAATTTTAATAACGGTTGATTTAATACCGGACATCCGCTTTTTTCTCTCTGTGTGTAGTGTCCTGTATACTGTATCCTGGACCTAGAGAGACAGACCCCATTGTTCAACTTGACTGTTGGCTGTTAATGTTAACGTTCAATAAAAATTATGACAGTCGCAAAGTTAAACGCTCTGGCGTCCATTTTTGCTGTACGTGTGGGCGTGCCTCAATTAAATGTTGCCCTTGTTTTTACTGCTGTTGTTGCTGCCAGTTCATGGCCAGAGGCCAGTTGACGCATTTACACAAAATTACCGCCAAGTGTCAAATGCAAACATTTAGCTCAAACAATATTTGCAATAAAAACAACTTGGCGAGTTTTGCTGAAAACTGACTGAAAACTTCTTTGGCCCGCTGTTTTCATGGAACTTTTCGCGTAACGAACAGCGGCAGTAGCAGCAGCTTAGAAAACTCGGAGAAAACTCGAAAACTTGGCAACAACAGCGGCAAGACTCATCCCTCTACTTCCGTTGGCCAAAAAGCGAATGCTCATTTTGCTCCAAAACCAAAATTTTCAAATTTGGTTGCTAAATTCAAAGCAGATACCGCAGGGTATGTGGGGAGGAATGATTCAATGGAAGCAACATATTCAGCGGACAAACTAATTGATAAATTTTAAGCATTTAATTAAAACTTTTCAATTTGCAGCTCAACTAAGCAACTTGCGGACCATTGTCACAAATTTGTTGTACGAAAAATTTGTGTCAATTGTTTTCTACATGCTTTAAATTACAGCGCAGACCGCAAATTTAGTTAACGGCGACAAATAAATTATGTGCAGCAGGAGGGATGAGAAAGGATAAGCAACAAAAATAAAACGGAAATGTACATGACATACATTTTGGAATTACACCAGATGAGGGCATATTAAATATTCAATAGAAAATGTGCAAATTGATAGAGATATGCAGATAGAAATTAAATATTCTGAACAAATAAAGTTAGATGAAGAAAATTAATGCAGATGTGTAACAAATATGGAATTTGAATAAATAATATAAATAAGATATAGATCCAAATAAATAAAGCTAGAGATGTGACAAAAAAATCCAGCTTTCAAGGCTATCTTCATGTATAAATTATATATTTTAGTTTTTAATTTGATTAACATCAATTTAGTAAAAATATATTTTTCTTAATTACTTACAATAGAGAGCATTTAAAATTCCTCATTCCAAAATTAGATGGCGCTGGTCTTTTAATTAGATTTTTTATGTTATTAGATGAAATACGAGCTTAAATGTAATTAATGCCAGCACATAAAGTATCTAGATGTGTCGGTATCTATAGAAATCTGCATATCAAATTAGAATTTGTTAACCAAAGCGTAAATCAAATTTTAATTTATTTCGTTAATTTCATAATGTTAATCGCATTTGTATTAAGTTGAGTGGCGTTATTTATGAGAAGCTTTGATAGAACAAATAATGCAAATCACTGCTTGATGAAAATTACGCATACGCACTGTTGTTGCAGCAAAAACACACATATAAAGACACACACACATACACACACATGCATGCATGCATGAGTAATCATTGATATCAAGTTGACAAAACGCAACAAAAACTTTTGATTAAAATGTCACGAGACAATCACACATGCATACACACACACACACACATACTCACACAGCTGCTGTTTGCTTGGCTGAGTTGCTTTTGCAGAGCTCGACGAATGTTGCCGCGGTAATAATCAGAAATACACACACACAACACACTCTCTGTGTAGTGTATAAAATGAAAACTGTTGTTGTCTTGGCGCAAAATGTTTGCGGCATAACGTGTGCGCCTTTTCTAGTTGTTGTTCTTGTTGTTGTGGCAGTTGTTGTTGCAGCTGCACCTAACTGAGCTGACAATGCGCAGTGCTTGTAAATCCACAACGAGGCAACATAACGAACCACAGCAACATCACCACCACCAACAACAACAAGAACAACATCAACAACACCAGCAGCCACTCGCTGTGAAAAATTCAATTACAAAGTCGCCCAACTGCAGCCAAAGAATGCAAATTTTCTTCTATTTTCCTCTCTCATTTTCTTCTTTTTTTTCTCTTATTGCTATCTGGGATTGGGGCAAATGCAAATGCCGCAGCAACACAACAGTTACAGCAACAACAACAAAAGCTGAAGCAGCAGCATCAGCAGCCGTTTTGGTAGTGCTGTTGTGGCTTGGATGCTGCCTCACTATTTTGCCCCACTGTGTCGAGCAATGTGAGACGGGGGAGCGACTGAGAAAGGGAAAATATTCGCTGAATTCCGTTTGCAGTCACGTGCGAACGTGACAAAACTGCCACGATGATGCGTTTTGGCCCTGTGTTGTTCTGGCCAGGGCAATGTGAGCTGGTATTGTCCTCACGCAGTTGGTTATTGGTTGGTTGCTGCTTCTTGGCCTGGTCGAGAGCACAAGACCGCAAATGCGATATACTATGAGCTCAGTTGGCAACTGAATGGCAGCGAGGACTGCAAATTTCTTATTCAGAGACAGCAATTTCTGTAGATTTTGCCAGCAAATAGATTGACAATTGATGCACTGCTGACAATTGTGTCAACATCACACTTGTCTTCCCTCCTCTCACTCTCACTTCACTCTCGCAATCTCTTTTCATGTCTCAGCAATTTAAGTGACAATATTGACAATCTGACAATATCATTTTAATTGCTTTGCATCTATTTCTGTGCAAATAACAGAACAAACATATTTTATATTTATTTATTTTATTATTTATTAATTAATATTAGTTTTTCCCATAGTCCCTTGAAATCTTTAATTCTTAAATAAAAAGAATTTATTTTTAAAATTTCTGCCTGAGTTTGTAAGCTGCTTAAATCAATTAGAGAGAAGTCAAAACCTGAGAGAACTTATTGAATTTATCAATTGTAAAATTCGTTGATTAAATATCAAGAGCCTTAATTTCATAACTGAAGAGGCATTGGAAGGTAGAGAAATGTGACAGCACTTGGTAATAGACTAATTAATTTCAAAATAATTCCCAAATCAATTCACAATTTCAATTACAACAATGAGAAACTGCTAAATCTGTTTGTTGTAGTTACACAAATAAGGACAGGTCTCTCAGGGCAGCCGAAAAACAGAACATTGAAAATCAAAATTTCAAATATTCTGTGGCTTAGCCGAACACACAGAATGAGTGGGAAAAAGGTCAATTTTGAGAGGATGGGAATTGAAATGCGTGACCAATTCAAATTTAACATTTAACATTTGGCTTAATTAACTTGCCGGTAAATGCCAATCAAGGCTAAAAAGCAAACCAAATGAAACCAAAACCGAGTCAGTTTGCCCAATGCAATTATGTTTAATTGTGAAATATTATTTGGTTTACACAAATTACACACTGCAAATGAGATTCACCGAAGCCGAAACGTGTTATGCGGTTGTTTTAATGGCAATGGTACCACATAAAAAATAAAACGTCCAAATGCCTGAAAATAAACTAAAAACAAACCGCAGTCTTATAAACTGAAATTTCCTTTCCCCTCTCGTCTTTTTGCTTTTATAAAATGAACATATTTCATGCCTGCGCCAACATTAAATATCTTCACGCAAGGTCACTTTCAGTACCAAACTTACGTGGCAGTTAAAAAGCTTCTTTAATTCAATTATATTTATATTAGATCATGTATAGAGCGACGTGGCGTATACGTGTTTACTAGTAAAAGTAAAGTATTTCAAAGACTTAATTTACCAAAGAAAATGTTTTCTTATTGCGGGTTATGTACTTAATCTGTTTATGGTAAAGTAGACTGACAGGTCTAAGGCTGGCATTTAATTTAATGTGTTTTCTGAGTGGTTATTTGATACTTAATAGATTACGCAACATATTTTGTGTTGTAATTAAAAATATTATATTTTAAAGTTTAGTCTTCAATAGATAACATTTAACCTAATCAAACTCAAAAACGTATACGATATAAGACTATAGTTATTGAGTATTTTAAAATTGATGTATCAAAAATTAACCATATATCCGCAGCATAACTATTTGCCATGATCTTGTACAACTAAATTACTCATTTGGCTAGTCGTTAAAAAATCAATTTTAATTAATAATGATTGTTTATGTGCATATATTGAATTTTTAAACAAGTAACTGAATTAAATACAACTTAAGTTTATTTAAATTAATAAACACAATAATTAACCTCCCAACAAAAAGAGCAAATAAACTACGGCTAGCAAATGAAAAATAAAAAAAAGTGATTTTAATAAACATACATTTTTTTGTGGCTTATTTGTATTTTGTTTTATTTGTTAACAACACATGTGCCAACAATTTCCTGAAATACGCGTAATAAACAAGACAATATTTACATATTTACCTTCGTTTTTTTTTGCGCTGCTGGTTAAGACAACAAATTTCAGAAAAATTATGCGCAGATTTTTGGGCAAATAAGTACAAGCAAAGCCATAGGACAGGGGAGATGTGAAGAGTGGGAGACTGGAGGAGTTAGCGCATCATAATATCGTTATATAGGCGCCTTAATTAGCTGTGTCATTTTATGCAAATGTTTTGGAAAGGGGAGCAAAGTGGAGAGGAGCTCAGACCGCCCGCTGCTAACGAAAATCCCAATGAAAAGATATTACGTATACGCAACGCTTATGCGCATTCAAATTAATTGACTTCACGCTGTTATTGTTTATCCGACGACAGACAGCGCATATATTAACACATTTTAAAATGTGCTCTTCTCTCTTCCACTTCCATTTAATAGGCAATGTGGCAGAAGCAACAGCAGCAGAAGAAGCACCAGTGGCAACAACAGTGGCGCCAGGACAACAGCAAGAGCACAGTCAAAGCCGAAGCCAAAGTGAGGTATTACAACGGCATATAAATCAAAATTTAATTATGTCGCAACCGCTCGAAGTTGCGAGCTTTGCCGATGCCTCGGCGGCCGCATTGACAGCACCAGAGCAACGTGCCACATCTTTGTCGTCATCCTCCTCCTCGCAAGGCACAAGCAGTGGCAGTGGCAGTGGCAGCAGTATAACAAGTTTCGACTCCAACAATTTGATCGATGACAAGAGACTGCCGCAACAGCCACAGCAGGAGCAGCTGCATCATCCACAGCAGCAACAGCATCAGCAACAGCAGCACCAACAACATCATCAGCAACAACACTCACGCATACAAGCCAAAGACACTGCCGGCCCATATCCAATACCTGTGCATATTGAGAATCATCTGGAGCCAACGCATGGCATCGATGGTGCGGATAATGTGTTCGGCACTCCCATGTACTTTGGCACCGAGAATTCAACCGTGGTGACGACACAGATTGGCGCCACAGCTCACGTTCCTTGTACGGTGCATCATATTGGCGAGGGTGTGGTAAGTAAACATGCCACACATTCACATACTACTCATTGTCAGCTCTACCTCTGCAACACAAATGACTCAATCAATAGTGCCACCATCTTCATCCCCACTGTTTTAATATTTTATTTAAAATCAATTCATCAGCTGCTTTGTTTAACTTGTGGCCAACTGCCAGACTCTTGACTCTCTGTTCTGTTCTGTTCTGTTCTCTTCTCTTCTGTTCGGTATCCCGTTTCTTACTTTCAGTTCCCAGTTCCATTTCATTCTCTACCTTGCGCATAAATTAATAAAGTGTCATTCACATTGGCAAATAGATCGCGTTTGGCTTTTTAATTGAAAATGAACATCTTTAAAAGTTCTGATTTTAAATTCAAAAAGTAAAAGATAGCAAGTTGCACACTGAGACAAAGATGTGGGATTTTAATTGAATACAAATATTATTAAACTATAAAAGTAAAAAAAATATCAAATTCACATTCATATTAAAATGTTCTATGTATAAAAAATAAGTTCTTGTCTAATTAAAATAGTTAAATGACACTTATTTTATATAGATGTGGCGTACAGATGGTTTTCTAATTCCACAAATGAAATTTCTTTTTTAAATATTCTTTATGATACTCAACATTAAATTGGATCTTAATATAATTTCAAATTTGTAATACATATTTATTGCGCAGTTTATTAAACTGCAAATAAAATCAACAGAAATACAGAAATTGCAATACAAAGTTCAAGTTTATTTACCACTTCTAGGTGGTGCCACCCACAATTTGAGAGAAAGTTAATTAAATTTTTTGCTTATTGAGTGCACTTTTGGACTGTTATGGCATCGTATCGAGCGTTGGCAAAACTAATATTAGTCTTCAGGCGTACACAGAGAAACAGAGAGAGAGAATAAGAGAGAACGTGGAGGATAGCTAAAAGCACTATTAGCTAGGGAATGCTTCTGAGAATCCTTTGCCATTTGCCAGCTGTAAAACAAATTATACCTTCAGGTAATGCACATTAACTACAAATAATCGAGCAGCTGGCAAAGAGATAGCGGGAGAGAGAGGAAAAGAGAAGAAGAGAAGATAGGAGTGTGTAAGAGAGATTGACATTGCATGGCCTCAAGTGTTATTAATTTTCCGCTTGTCTAGAGTTATTACTCATACGCAACGTCTGCCTCACGCACGTATCATATATTTGTATAAGAGCTCATACATTGCTAAGGGATTCTCTCTCTCTCTGCCTCGAAAGTGTTTATGTCTTGTCATGCTGGACACGATTATGACCGTGTCTTGTATACGCCCCTTTCTTCCCCACTCACCATCCCTTTGCATTGCGTATGTGTGCGTGTCTGGTTTAAATTGACGATTTCATAATTGTGCCTTCAAGTGAGCAGAAGTTAATACGCACTTAAGCGTCTATAGGCTTGTCTATTGCACAGTGGTCTATATGCCTGACCTACTCGAGCTTTATTATTAATTTAAAAATAAATAAAGTTTTAATCATAAGGTAATACATTCCTTTTAAATATATATAATTGTATACACTGTATATAGTTTGACAATAAATTGAGAGTAGGTATAAATTAAAATCAGAGTATGTTTCGAACACATAGGGCGCAGAAATGTATAACGAATATTACTTGATCACTTGATCACCTTTGAAAACTTTAAATTATGATTTAAATGTCGCTTGCACAGCCATTTGGCCCACTCGAAACTCTGTTAAACTGTTCACAGCTGCTCCACTGTACGGTCTTTTGGGCCATACTCAACAAAGTGTGTTAATATGCGCTATGCTTGAGTATGTGTGTGTACTTGGTTAGCCAGTTTGCACTTCACTTCACAGCCCAACTCTCTGCTCGTGCTCAAGTGGCTCTGTCTCTGGCTTTGGGTTTCAGTTTGGGTTTGGGTTCGCCAACTGAAGTTGGCCCTAGTGTCAGCAGTTGTTTAATAAGTCAGCCGTTAGTTGAGATTCCTAATGACCCTTCTCTGAATATTTGTTGTTGTCCTAAGCAGCTGATGATATTGCTCCTGGGTTCTATTTGCTTCCATATATATGTATAGTTATTGACAAGACTTAAGAGGCCAATGAGGCGTGTGAAATGTGAAATGTGGAATGTGCAACGTGCTTGCAACTCAAATTCATTAGTGAAAATATGTATTGCCTACTTTGAGGCAACAACATGGCACATAACACATACGCCGCGTAATTGCCAAACATGCAAATTAGTGAACATGAAATGAAGATACGCTAAGCAAATTTCACAGTTATCTACACACACACTCTCTTATCGATTCCAGCTGTCAGCTAAGTTGTGATTATGGTTTTGTCATCGACAGCAAGTTTAGCGCCGTTTTACACGCTTGGGCTGATAGAAATGCATTTACATATCATTGCACTTTCACATATGTAAATAAGTATATTTGTATGTAAGTATGGTTGCTCTTCTACCCCTTTACTCCCCTCCTCGACACCTGCTGCCCTCGCAACATTAGTAGAAACAGAGAATTTATGAACACACATTAAATGTACGATAGTCATATGTAAATGTATTGCGAAAAGCAAGTTTAATGGATAGGAAATGTGCGCAGAAAGATACAGTGAGAATTCTATAAAATGAACTGGTATAAATTAAAAGTTTACCTATGAATTGATTTCAACTAATAATGTAAAAAACCAAAATGTGATAAATGAAATATTTTTCTAAAAAGTGAAATTTCTCTATAGAGAAGTTTTCTGTACATGCGTAGGGGCGTCTTTCTGTGTCGACTCCTTTGCAATACACAAATTATGTTCTTTACTACCTACAAATTATTTCAACAGATGCGTATCGAATGCTTGCAATACCCTGTAAGTAAAGATTTGTAGGAAAAGGGGAGCTTATTTTTCAACTTTATTCTGCACCTTCTCTCTCCATCTACCTCTTTCTTCTTTTCTCTTTTAACAGGATGTCCCCTAGACGTGCTCATTTAACTAATGTATTGTTGTTGTGAGGGCTTTCAGCTATTGTCTTGTGCCTGCCAAAGGTTTGCCCCGTTTGACTTTGCTTCGGTTTGTTAGTCGTTGCACCCCAAATAAAGACTCCTTTGGGGAGGTTGCCAGCTTACAACATACTATATATCTACATCTACTCGAAATATTTCCGCGCATTTTGCAGCCCCTTGTTATTGTTGTTGTTGTTGGTATTGTCGTAAATTTTCTTTCAGCTTCAGATGACAATAAAATGCAGGAAACATTAAATAAATGAATTGCTTCCGCGAGAAGTAAATGTGCGCCTTTTGTTTCAAGCATTTTGCTGCAATTTTAATTTTAGTCGCGCCTTGATTTTCTTACTGTCTACCATACAGACAGCTCACTGTAGCCTTTCCCCACTCTCTGATTACGTTCCTATTCAAAAGACAAATTTGTAATTCATTATCGTCGCGAGAGTTTGTTGTGTTTACCAACTAAGTTGTTTAGTCTGCTTTTAGTCTGATTTTGCTAAATGGAATGGCTTTAAAATTTTCTCTACAATTTGGTTTATATACTTCAACATTTTCTTCTACATTACGTGATTTTTAGGACTATTGAGGAGCAGCAATAACTCTGCTATTGGCATGACAAACAATTTAGTTTCAGTTCAACACGAAATAAAGCAAATTTGCGTTATCCAAAGACAGAAAACAGCAGCAACAGCAGCTGCAACAAAATGGGAGCAAATATCAGTAAATTTTGAGCAAATTTAAAGCACATAAATCAAATTTGCAGTCATGCACAGAGCAAAAACAAAGCTGCAAGCTCACAATGTCATGCGCTGCAATCGAAAGAGATGGAAAGAGTGGGAGTAAAAGAGTAAGATAGCAGATGGAGGAGGAAAAACCCAGTGGAAATTAGAAATTACGACACATTTCGGCCAGACAGAGTCGACATTAAAATATGTCATTAGAGAATTAGTCATTTGTGTCTGTAAGAGAGTAGTTTAAATGGCATTTAAAATAAACTAAGCAAATACGTATATATACTGCTGTGTATATTACGTATACGTACACGTATCTTCTCGACCAAGCTAAGCAAATACGTGAACGCTGTCAGCCATCAAGCGTGTTGCCTTTAACATTCACTTTGTCCAAGTTCTCCCCTCACTTGGTACATATAAATTGAACTAAATCAGCGGCAACAACAACTGCAACAAGGAGAAAGGAAAGCTGTTGCAACTAAAAATTGTGTCTCTATCTCTGTGTGTGTGCGTGTGTGTTTGTGTGTGTGTGTGCGGCATACTGTGCGACTTGAGCACTTAATTACTTTTTAGATAAATTGTCGTTTTTAACGTCTAGACTCGTAGATATTTTCATAGAGAAAAGTGGCAGTAATTAAATGTGCTCCCAGCATGACACAAGCTTCCAACAGCAAATGCCAAAAGTAGAAGCTTTAAAACTCAAGACTCTAGAAGGAATTGCTAGATAGCATTACAAGTAGAGCAGGTAATTATACCCTATACCCATTAAAAATGAACAGAAAAGGTAGTCACCATAGCTTGTGTATTAAAGTCCAAGCTATATATTATATAGAGGCTGACCAAATTTAAATATATTCAGAATACTTTACATTTTGTCAAAGTATATTCGAAAATTGAAAACCATTTTTGACTCTTAAATGTCTTCAGACGTTTTGGAGAGAGACCACCATAGCTAGCACAAAAGTGAGCCGATTGTCCAGCGGGCTGTCTATTCCTGGAAAGTTTCCTTCATGATTCGCCCTATAAATTACAATTAAACTAAGCTTTCTGTAACTTCGAAAAAAATATTTAGTTTTTTCTTTTCTGTATGTGGTATATTTGTAGATTAGCCAAAGAAAATATAATTATATGTCAACTAAAGGTAACTCTAAGTAGACATAGATACGCCCATCTCTAACTTTCCACACACACTTACACACTCTCTCGCACACACACACACACACACACACACCCCGTACTCATTCAGGAGTGCAAATATTTTCCAAGCAACTTGCAGATAAAAATGCCGAAATTGGTATTTTATGAAAATTAACGCTCAAGGGTTTCCTCTGGCTTTGGTGACTGGCTGGATTTGTTGGTTAGCCCGCACTTAGATAAGTCGTTAAGATAAAAAAAGGTTACGCAAATATTTAAGCTTTAGCCCTGTCCTGGTCCTGTCAAAGCAAAGGAGGGGTTTGCTTTCTCTACGTATAATAACTTGTCTATGTTTGCTTGTTAGAATTTTAAAACTTTAAGATCAGATATGAAGGCAAATGGCATTGTCTAAGGCACAAACCGAAGCAGTAATAACAAGTTTCGAATCAGTTGGTTCGTGGTAAGCGACTTGAGGTATACCCTTTAACAGCCTGAAATATCTTTGAGAGCTATACTTCTGAAATAAAGTATGAAAAGTTCTGATGCTGCTTTATCAACAATTTTACAATAAAATTACTTCAATGGAAATGGAATACAGAACAGAATTTTATTCTAAGGCCAATTTCTTCACTGAATAAAGTCTACAACTAATTGGAACATGTTTTAACATAAAATTTATAGAAACTAATATAAGACTGAAAGATATCAATCAGTTGAGTCTGAGTCCTAAACATATTCATTGTTAGAAAAACTGAAATGGAATCATGAAAATATGTGATTCCACTCTTTTAATTTGATCAGAACCCTTTGATTACATCGCGCGTGTACAGGGTATTAGACACACTCACATTGATGAGGGTTGCCACTAAATTTGCCACATTTGCTACTACGACTGCTGTTGGGAATATAAACACGAATTTAACTGGATCTGGATACTATACAGAATAGAGAAATGGTTCGCGTTTTTAATCAAAACAAACAAATAATTTTCTGTCTACTAATTTGTATTTATTTTATCAAAAATAAAATACGTATTCGGCTAGAGAAAGCAATTGTTTTTTCGGCTATATTTTCTTCTCTTAGTTGTCCATAAATTATTGTTATTATTTTTCGTGCACATGAATTACGTTTTATATGCATGCCGAGAGGCCCAGAAACCAGAAACATACTGTATAATATTGCTGAATACTCTTGCAAACACATATACACATACTTATTAATATATATATATGTACATATGTATTATTGTGCCGTTTTTATTTGAAGTTTGTTTATTGTTGTTTCGGGTTTTCTTTATTGTATTTGCTGTTGTTGTGGCTATTGTTCCCTGTTTTTATTGCTCATATATTTGTTGGTATGAACTGTGCGAGCTTTAAGGCGAACTTGCACTCATCACACACACACACACACACTCACATATACTGAGGCAAACAAAGAACTGTGCAACAGTCTTGGAAAGTCTACGAGTCGTCGTCAACATTGCCTTAAAAAAAACATATAAAATTATAAATTATATAATATTTGTACTGCCAGGCATTTGCCTGGGCACAGTCACACAGTCTATGCTGTATGTGTGCGTACACAGCCATTGTTGTTATTGTTCCCAACGACCTTCCAGTGTTTGCGTCTTATGCAATGGCATAGGTAAATAGAAAAACTCAACAGTCTCCGACTTTAAAAGCAACAATTCAGAGAAATAACCTATACTCTTGACATGCAGTCATGACAAGACATGAAGTCACAAAGGCTTATAGGATGACACTTATTTTATAGCTCTCAACTGGAAAACGTTCAAGAATTGAGAAAGACAAAGTAGTTGATAAAGTGTGTTTTTAAAGTACTGAATACAGTGAAAGTCCTTAATTTCCTTATTTTTTTATAATTCAATATAGTACAAAAACATCGAAATAGGTATAGAAATATTTTTACGTGAGAGTCGGCTTTTAAGTTTGTTGAAATAACTTTTAAAATATGCATTAAATATATTTTACATTTTAGATAACTCAAAAATAGGCTTTTTCTAATTTCATTTATTTTTCAAAATCTTGTAATCGCTTAAGTTTACAAAACATCCAACCATTGCCCACTCAGCCTTGCTTCATATGACTTGAAAAATAATCATTTAAATGTAGCTTTTATTTTAATAATGCATTATTATTTAAAATTTACAACTGCTTTAGGTGCTTAGTTTTTACAAGTTTTTAACTGCTCATGAAAGTGTAGTTTATATTTGGGACAGTTGAAGATTTCATTTAAAATTCCCAAATGTTTGTACCATACAAGAACGTACGCACATAGGCATTAACTGAGCCATCTTGTTGATTATGGCAAAAGTTTCTAACAACCAATTAGCCCAAATTCTTGTCTCTTGATTTTGTTGCACCACTTGCATTGCATAAAATATATAACTTGAGAAATTTGTTAAGTTTTGAGCTGGCAATTAAATGAGGCAAACTTAATGGCATCCACAACCACATTGTTCAAGACTCCCATATCCTTTGTATCTATGGGGGCTCTGTGGGCTTATACCACATTAACTAAGCGTCAGCCACTTAGCCTTTTTTATGTGGGCGTGTGGACCTGTGGGCCTGTAGGCGTGGCTGTTGTAGACCAAAAAGTAAATGTTGCTCAAAATTGCCATAAACCTTTTTAATGAATACAAATCATTATCACTTTGTTCACTGGCAGCCTTAACCGTAATTACACAAGTGAGGAAGAAGGACCAGCCTGAAAGTGAGAGGTCGTCCCTCTTCTGTTTGTCAGCTTATAAGGCATTTCTTCGCTGGCCAAGACAACTTGATAAAGGCTTTGAATCAGGCCCGCAGTGAGTAAGTGAGTGAGTGAGTGAGTGAGTGAAGTGAGTGAATGAATCCTTTTGTTCAGGCCTGTCGTTGCCTGTCACAATGTTTATTAAAACAAATGCTTTAACAAAAGGCAACAATTTTTGACCCAGATTTTGCTCACTTCTCTGCGGGTGTGTGCATGCTAAATGGCTTCATCATTTCTATAAAGTTCAGTGTGTTGTCACAAAAAGCAAAGAGAGAGAAAGAGAGAGAGAGAGAGAGAGATGAAGGGGCTCAAAACAATTAAGCATCGTTGCAAGTTTTCATGATGTGGGTCTCTGGCAAAAGCCAGGCAGGGGCAAAGGTGAAGGTTCAATGCCGACAAATAAATTAAGAGCCTCCGCCTCAGATCCCAAATAACAAAAGTTGAGAAATGTTTTGCGCTGTTGCATTTAAATTTTAATTATTTTAATTGCAATGCAATTACGATGACTACAACAATTAATGTTGGACATAAGAAAAATGCTAGGGAAAATTAAAAAAACGAAAATAGAAAGAGAGGAAAAGGGAGAGAAAAAAAGAGAGTGAGAGAGAAAGAGAGAGAGAGAGAGAGAGATAGAGGAAGACAAAATTAGTGCTGAACTGGTAGATACCTTTTAAAGAATGTAGGAGTCAGTACTCCTTGTTTATTTATTAAATAGTTTGGGAATTTTAGTTAAAATTTTCTATATTGTCTTTATTAATCATTTCTTGTGACCATAAAACTTGTTAAAAAAAGGTATTGTATTTTTTTTAATCTAAACTAAAAGTACTCTAAAAATGAAATAATAATATACATAATTAAATTTAAAAAACCACAGAAAGCTTAAGAAGTAAGGAAACCTGATTATTATAGTTTATTCAAGCTAAGATTTTATATTTCATAGTTATATTTAACAATAATTCTTATAAGGCCCAGAATCCATACTCAAACTCTAGTTTGTCAAGCCCCCTTCCTTACTAATTTAAATAGCTACTGGGTATAAGTTGCGATTGCAGCCTGCAGGCAAAGCACTCAGAACTCATATTCAAACACTCACTCACATTCATTTACATTCCACGACTTATTGCCTTGACAGCTGAAAAGTGGGCTATGATAATTTTAATTTTCGTCTTTTTTCTGTTTGGTTTTCTCGGTATTTTATGAAAGGGAAATATATATGTACGTATTTAATGGCATATTGTTTTGGGGCCGCTGAACGACCTTCGTTTTTAATTAGACAGGCTAATTTGCGGTACAATTAGCAAATGCTTAGTGTTTAATTATGCATTAATTGCATTTAATGCTTACTTCCGCTCAAATAATAATGAATAATGCGCAAAGTTTATTGAAGGCACGAGTATTTTTGTGCCATTTGTTCAAACAAAAAAGGTTTTCGCGCTTAAAAATCATTTATTAATTTATAAGTACGGCAAATTCCCCCGTTACGTATTACAACAACGATAAACTGGAGCGCAGCTTTAACTGAACTTGAAAAAGACGCAGAAAGTTGGAAATTCGACAAAAGTTTTCTATACCCTTTTTTTACGAGGCTTTTGTTGACCCAATTTTCGACTATAGTTTGCTATGGATATGCGAGCACTTGAATGCCCATTTAAACACATACACACGCACACCCAATACACAAATACCCATACAGTCGGTGCAAAATATTTGCGAACGCTTGTGCAACAATGGCAATTTTGCAAAGGTTCATGCAGCAGGGAACAAACATGGTACACAGTACAGGGAACTACAAAATAGTTATCAACATGTATGTCTTTGGTACACGCACACACACCTCTCACACATACACATCTAGCCCTTACTAAATTGAGCGTAGTTGTGTGTAAAGTTTTTTACACTTAAAACTCCGCACAGCCAAAAAATACTTGTGAAAACGTGTGTTCAGCTGTAGTTGAGTGTGTGCGTTTGTGAATGTATGAATGTATGTGTGCTGTGCCCAAATGGCTGCCAAAAAGCAGCATCTAAATAGAATTTTATTAAAATCGCTTGTTAAAAACTTTTCTCCATTTTTTTTTGTTGTGTTATGCATTGAACAAAAAAGTTGTTGCCAATTTTTACCTTCCCCGCATTTCAGTTGTTGACCATTTGGTCCAGCTTGTGGTAGAGGAAATTGGTTAGACAGCGAGAAATAAAGCATACAAAATGCTCGTCAATAAAAGGCAACAACAAAACAAAAGCCAATCTAAAGTTTGTAGTGCACCAACTGGAACAAAAAAGAGGAAAAACAGGGAAAAAAATGAAGAAAAAAGAGGAAAATAGTAAAACCCTTTGGCAATCGGTTTGTGTATTGTGTACTTCATTGTATGTTCTGGTGTTTTGCCCCACTGCCACGCCCACTTTGTCCGCCTGCAGTTAGACAGTTTGCATATGCGCACAGCTGTCGAAAGATGCCAAGCTGATAAGCGGCTTGCTCCGCCACACATACACATCAAAAAAACATAAACAAATCGTAGCGCAAATAAGTATGCTACATTTTTGTGCATTGGCAATCGAAGAGGAAGGGAAGGATTGGAAGGTTGGTTGCCCACCTTGCTGTTGGCACTCCACATACGTGGCGAGAGAGACAACGAGAGAGAGGGAGAGTGGTGATTGGACAGACAGGACATGTAGTTAGCATAAATTTGCCATAAATTTGCTAACAAGTGATTTGTGGCTGGGGCGAAGCGACGCTGCTTTTGGCCATAAATTAAATGCCACTTTTTACTTTGCATACTTTCATTTTTGGTGTTTAAAAAATGCGCGAAAAAAAAGGTAAAATGTAAACAATTATCTGCGCGCTCGCAGCTGCGACACACATACAACACACACACCGCACACACGACTCGTTGACACACACACGCACACACACACACACAAAGTCAAAACACAACCGCAGCCACAGGAGGCGCCACGCACACACATGTGACAGGCTCTGAGATTTATGCGGCAAATACACGCACAGCAAACACACACACACATACCCCTTGACACAAACAGACACACACAATCTCACATGCATGCAAAGACACTTTGGCAAAGGAATTCGCATGCTTTTGATTAATTGCCGCAACATTTTATATTTCTGTTTTTATTTTTTTTATTTTTGCTTTGGCAGAATCCAGGCAGACACATTTTTGCCTCTGATGGCTTCACTTTGGCAAGACCTCGCACAACCATCTCTCTCTTTCCCTCTCTATCTTGCCGTCACTCTCTGTTTCTCTCACTATGCAAGCTACAGCTCATCCTTTCGCATTCCGCTTTATGCTTTTTGCCATATTTCTCGGTAGCTACACGGTTCAGGGTTTATTTGCAGACACGTAGCAGTCGCAGTCACAGACGCAGTACACATACACACAAACACCCATAAAGAAATCTAGCAATCATAAAAATCATAAAAAATCATAGAAAAAATTCAAGCAGGCATTGCTTCATTTTGGCGAATCGAATTTTAAATACACTTGCGATTTTTTTAATTTGACAAGTTGAACTCTTCAAGAGTCAAAGTTTAATTTGGATGAATCTTTGTCAAGATGTGTAAGAATCCAAGTCGTATTTGATCAGAGAGATCGACATGTTTACAGAATCAACTAATGAGAGACCCTGTACATATTCTTTAATTGAGACAATTGTGGAGAATGTTAAACGCATGCAAAATGGATAAATAAAGTTAATATCTAGCAGGTTGTCTTTAGAAAAAGTTTCCAATTTCATTAAGTCAGTTGCAAAACAAATATTTTCAATGTAAATTGGTAATTTATTACTTTAATTTAATTGCTAATTTATTTTTAATTTTATTTAGAATGACTTATCATTAAGTAAAGCAAGTGAATAAAAGCAAACAAAAAGAGGAACAGGCATGTCAGGCTATAACGACCTAGTTTCCCATTGTCTAACTAAATTATAATACCCTTAGCAAGTGTATTAAAGGGCAGGCTGGCAGATCTATCTATAGATAGATATAGGAAAAGGTATGTAACAGTAAATGGAGAATATGTGTTGTAGGAGCTGATTCTGCTGCTGTTGTTGTAGTTGTTGTTGTTGTTGCTGCTGCTGTCCCAGTTTTGGGCTCACATTGAATTTATGCGCAATTTATGCCTCACACTTGTGTTTTACTGTTGCAGATTGTATTCAATAGATATATTGATTTCATAACGTATGCGGGCTTCCAAATCTAGATAATAAATGACTGTCGAGTTGTAGCTCTACTTTATCTTGTTCTTGTTGCTGTTGTTGCTCAACAATTCAATTGTAAATTTGCCAAGGCGAAAAATATTTTTAATATAAATGAACACAAGACAACACACACTTATCTTTCGGCAAGTGGCAAAAAGAACATTGAGTCAAGCACAATTCCGAGAGAATTTATATAATTCCCAAACAACAAGAAAATAAGGGAACTTGTGTTCCGTCGCATTGCGTATACGCCACGTGTGGCATTTAAACAGCAATTGAGCAAGTGATTTCTACAAGTATCTTGCTGACGATTTAACAATTTTCTTTCAACTTAATTTCAACTTTTACTTTCACTGTCGCTCGTCCTTTTTTCTCTGCCCTTGTCATGTGGCGTGTGTAAATATTTGTGCTCCGAGTGAAAGTTGCTATACAGCCTTTTTTGCTCGCTTTTCTATTTTGTTTCGATTTTTTTTTTTGTTAGCAATAAATAAAATTTTCTATCAATTGAAAATTGATTGATACACGCGCGCGTACTTGGCGCTGCCAGCATTTTTTATGTGAGGGCGTGGCACATCCCTTTCAGCCTAACAGAGCTGCAGACTGGCCAAGGGAACAACATATGAGGCATAGCGTTAATAGATATGCGTGTGTGTGTGTGTGTAAGTGTATAGGTGCCGGTGCCTCATTGAAAAACGTAGACGATGTCGAAATCGAAATGATTAATGGTCATTTGAGATTAGCTAAAGTCGACACAATCAAAAGGAAAGGGACAGCGAATGAGGAAGACAAGGAGCCAGAGGAGGCTGAGCAATATGGGCGTGGTATTTGGGGCTCAGCATGTTTGCTGTGTATGCGTTTGTGTTTGTTTGCCTGTCTATTTACAGTTAAGCAGCCAATTTGAACTTTGAACTGTGGATCAATCAATCTGCTATTATGTTTATTATCCCTCCTGTTGTTATTGTTGTTATTGCTGCTTACACGTAATTGCTTTTTGATTTTTTTTCCTGCTGAAAATACACTTTTTTATATATTTCTTTTTTTATTTTCTACGGGTCTTAAGTTGTATCTTTTCCTCCTTTTTTTTTGCTGTTGAAAAATTGCAACATCATCGTGTTGTCGTTGGAGTAGCAAATGGATTGATGAATTGACAAACATTTGTAGAGGACGAACTCACGCACGAATAGCCAATGTGGCGTATTGTTGTTGTATTGGCCATATGTTAAACATTTTCAGCTTTAGCAGGACTAATGTCCTAGCCGCCTACTCGCTATCAGAGTGAGTGATAGAGTGAGAAAGAGGAAAAGAGAAAGAGGAAGTTACTATTTGAGTAATGGCGCCCCATTTTCTGTCCTTCATCCTCTGTCCACTGGTTTTGCTTTTCTAACAAACATTCCATTGTTATTTTGTAGGTATCCTGGATACGCAAAAAGGATTATCATCTGCTTACAGTCGGCTTAACCACCTACAGCAGCGATGAGCGCTTTAGTGCGACACATTTGAAGCATTCCGAGGTGACTTTACATGGCCTATACTTGATATAAGTGACCTACAATTAACAAACACTTTTTTCTATGCTTTTCAGGACTGGACACTGCAAATAAAATTTGTACAATTGCGAGATGCTGGCGTCTATGAATGTCAAGTGTCAACACATCCGCCTACTTCGATATTTCTTCATCTGAGTGTTGTCGGTAAGTAGAGTCTTAATATAAGTGCAGTCATTCCCTCGACTCTTTGCATACTCTACATTCAATTGAGTGCTCATTCTGTCTGACTGTTTGTGCATCCAGTCAAATGGTTTTTCGTCTTCTTTTTTCATATATATAATTTCACGCTTTGATGGTTTGCCCATTGAAACTATTTACTTGCTGAAGCAAAAATAAATTGCTGGACAAGCTTTTAAAAATCTCGACAACTTCACTCTTTTTTTTTGGGCCAAAAAAAATTGTCAACTCTCTCGCTCTGGCGGCTCTGATGGGTCAACATTGCCTCCGCTTCCCTTTCCTGCCCACGTTTTCTGTTGCCCTTCGATGCGCTCATGCTGAAATTAGAAATGTCCATATGCCAGTTTGCGCAGAGTTGGCAACCGAAACAACTCAAAAAAAAAAAGAAGAAATGGAAAAAAAAAAGAAAAAACGAAGAAAGTGCACCTGCCCAACTGGCAGTGAGTCAGCAAGCTACAGACCCTGTTCTTGTTTTGGCCTTGGCCAAAACGTTAACTGACACACATTATTCTGAATTTAACAAACAATTTACTTTGAATGTGCTGCGCCTAATGGCGTTTTCCTGCACAAGAACAAAGCCAACATAGACTCTTACACACACACACACAGACATTCATACCTCATATGGCAACGCAAAAAGTAAGCTACACATTTTGGGTAACGCCTTTCATGAATCTGCACAGGCGACATACTTAATCAGATGCGTCCTTTTAACGCAGGATACACATTCTCATACATATATTATGAGGCATATTAAGCAGTTCAGTTATAGCAAAAGTACGAGTAGTTAGGGTTATTCCTGTTGAGTACACATATTTGTAAATCTTTCACTTTATAGAGGCTTAAAAAATGCTTCAACTCATAACTATTTATCGAAAGTTAGTTGAGCTTTATTATCAATCGAATCTTGTTTTTAAATCGCTTTATAAAAAATGCTGCTCACCAGACCAACATCTCCAGCTTGGTATAAAGTTGAGAGATTAACTT
This sequence comes from Drosophila neotestacea, assembly GCA_035044365.1. Lineage (NCBI taxonomy): Eukaryota > Metazoa > Arthropoda > Insecta > Diptera > Drosophilidae > Drosophila > Drosophila neotestacea. The sequence goes on from JAWNMD010000270.1 coordinate 3,181,763, forward strand.
AAACTATGTAAAAAAAAATAGTTTAATTTAATATGCATGGTTGAGTATTATACCTACCGCTTAAAAACAACTGCTAACAAGAGATAGGATGGAAATTGTGTACAAAAAGCTTATTTTACGGATAATCAGACCTTTTTGTACAAACCCTAATATCTGCAGAAGCAAACGAAGACTCATTATTCAACTTATATATTTATTTAAAAATTAAAAATTAAATTTAAGATAAAGCTCATTTGTGCCGCTATTATTTACAAGGCAAACAGAACTTTCTTTATTTTCATACAACAGTTCATATGACAACCGTTTTTTCCCAAGGCACCAAAATAAAATAGTAGTTATATCCAACTTTTTCAACATAAGTGTTGCATTTGCAGCAAGTTTCAACCCCAAGGCTGCATAACTAAGAGTAGAAGCTTAAATAAAAATGGATAACAAAAGAGGACAGTAAACAATAAAGTTTTATTCAGATCTGAAAATGACTTAGCTAATCTACAATTAGAAAAGGGTTCAAAAAGGTAACAATAATAAATAGAACTATAATTGAAACCAGGCTTAATCAGACATATAGCTAGATTGGACTTGTACAACATGTCGTATACGGAATGTACATATCAAATGTCAGCTTTAGTTTATGGCACTCGTGACACGTATTTGCATTTACATTTGATTAAATTTGGAATCTTTCATCTCAACTGCTCTTGCACTCCTTTCCCGCTTCCATGGAACAAACACACACACACGCATACGCATACGAACTATCACACACATATCCATACAACAATCGATTGTGGGAACGGCAATTCAATTTCCAAAATGTCATTCAATTCGGTTAGAAGCGCGCGCCGAAATATCAGGACCACCAATACGTTATCTGACGCCGGGCTCAACGCTGCGGCTGCAATGCCGTGTGGTGCAGAATACCGAAGCATCTGAATATATATTTTGGTATCACGACAACCGCATGATTAATTATGACATTGATCGGGGCATTAATGTGTCAACCGAGCCAGGTGAGTGTCTGACCAATCTCCCTTTCCCTTTCTCTCCTTTCTCCATATCTCTCTCCCTCTTTACTACATTGCATTCTTGCATTTTGCATTTACTTTACATTTATTGCAGACTTTCAATCATCGGAGCTTACAATTCAACGCACCCGTCGCGAACATTCCGGCAATTTTACGTGCGTGGCCAGCAATACACAACCCGCCAGCGTTTTGGTTCACATTTTCAAAGGTGAGGTCTACCATTTATTACCATTATTCTTTCCTCTCTTTTTTTGTAGTTTATAGTACTATATGATATATGCAACTGCATGAAAATGCTTCAATCAACTCGAGGTCATTACATTTATTTACATTTCATTTGCCGCTTTATTAAATAAAGCAAACGCACAAATGCAATTTGCACTGGGACAAAGCTTGCAAATAAAATTAAAGTTTTCAATAAAAATAAATGTTATGCTTAAAAGAGGCGCTTTAAAAATATAAATAAAATGAATCTAGAGAATTATTTTTATCTGTAGCTAAACTGTCACTGGGATCTGTCTCACTATTGATATTTTAATTTTTATCACTAAAATATACTATCTCAAATATACAAATACTATCAAATATATGTATACCATTAAATCTCTTGTTGCTGATTTAATAATATATTTTAAGGTATCTGCAAATATTTGTAGTACAAGTTCAATCACTATAATATATCATCCCGAACTTGATACATTTTATATTGGACAAGCTTTTGTGTTTTTCATTTTATATTTTATTTACCATCCAATGACTGCAGATATGTCGTTTATTGAACTTCTCTATGTATCTGTATAGTTGATTGCTATCCATAACTATTATTTGTCATACCTGTTGTTATTTACTTTTGTAAACCCTTTATTACATTTATTAGAGTAAAGAGTATTACATTTTCTATTTGTTGAGCTATCTATATATGTATGTACAATGTACATTGTACATCCACGTGTGGGTATCCGTAACTGTATCTCTGTAAATGTATCAGAAACTGTGTGTGTACTGTACCTCTTTGGCAGTTCATATATCAAGTGGTGCAAAAAATAAAGAGAACAATAAAAGTAATTTATGAAAATTACAGAGCCGCAGGCGTGCGGATTAAAAATGCCTGAACAACACCGCACACAACCCAAGCCATTAAAGTCAGGCCATAAACACTAAACCGCACACACACACACACATAAAGATGGTGTAAAAAAATGTTGGTGCGGGGTGGGGAGAGAGATGGTTAAGAGGTGGGCAGAGCTCATAACTTATAAGGCAGCCAGCATAAGTTGTGGAGACACTGGAAATGTTCATTAGCATGTGTTGTTCTCACCTGTCTCTTTCTGTATGCAGGCTTAATTAATTTTAACACATTTTCCCATGATATTCATATTGTGTTTTCCTTTTTTTTTCCCTTCTCTTTTCATTTCACTCTTTCAGGCGATAATCCTGCGGCAATGTATCATGGACATGTGGGTGGCTCAACAAAAACGACGCAACGTCAGCTGCACAATCTGATGGTTGTAATTGCCATCGGCTATCGGATATTTCACACAAGTGTTTATATAAAGATTGTCTAAGTCTAAGCAACCAATTAGCAGAGGACACCATATGTATTTAAAATCATCAAAAATCAGTAGAATTACATGTCGAGTCTTAAGATACTTAAATGACAGCTCCTTTAAAGAGAGACATTCATACGTAACATGAAAATGAAACTAGGACATCATCTGATCAACTCAACTTAACTAACTTCAGCGTGTGTGTCTGTCTGTCTGTGTGTAAAACTACTTTTATATATGTGTGTGTATGTTTATAGTTGTAAAAGTGTCGCAGGATAAAACCACTACATATATAAAATTATATATTTATCCCTTGAGAACACTTTGTAAGCCTTTCATTTGCTTGCTTGCTTTTTTGAAGGCATGTCAAACATTTGCCACAACGCTTTTTTCCATTCCTTCAGAGAAAATAAAAAACAACAATCTTAAGTACATTTATATAAATATAATAATTAAATACCCAAAAATATTTCCTGTGCATTTATTACTTGAAAGTGTATTAAAAAATTCAACTAAAAGCGTTAAGAGCTTTTATGTAAGTGATTTTAAGTCAACTTAGCATTAAAATCAACATTAAATACTAGCAATAAAATTTAAACATAATAGTAACTATAATTATAATAACATATATATCTAATTAGACAGCAAAACTAACTAAATCACTTTTATAAAACAAATTAGTCTTACGATCAACAAATAGAAAAGAAATCTTTAACTTTGGTCTACCAAAGATATAATATTCCTGCAGTCGATGAAGATTAGAGAGAATTCCCACAAATGGAGGTTATTTTTCAATCTATTCTCGGAACAATTTCCTTACTAATATTACTAATTCGCTCTGCAGGAAGAGTAAATCTTACTTTCTACTTAGTAATTGTAAATAAATTATTTTATTTGTTGCTAACTTTCAAATTTAATTTCGATAAAAGTTCCACTAAATTGTTAATAAACAAGTTACCAAAATGCTGTAAATATATTTTTGTTATTTCATAAAACGTAAGTTATAGCAAAAATTTAAAGAAAAAATTATAATAATCAAGATTAATGAAAAGAAGAGAAAGTTTTAAGACAGCCAAAAGAGGAGTAGAAGACTTTTGGCCACATGAAAAAGTTGGTAATCAAAAGATGAAACAAAAGTAGCAGCAAACGAAACAGAGTAATCAAAATAAACTATTACTTAGCATAAGAAATGTTTAATACTCGTATTTTAAAGTAATGGTTAAATTTGAAGATGAAAACTAACTTAAAGGAAATCTGAAAAGAAATCCCAATAAGTGCGCCCAACAACAATTGCAGTGTAAATAAAACTTATATTTAATGTGTGTATTATACAGAAAATAAAGATAAAATATTATAATAAAAACGATATAAATGAAATGCATTGAAAATGAATGGAAGAAAAGTAATTGGAAATGGAATGAAATTGAAAAATAAATAATTTTTAGAGTCTAAGTATGTGTAGTTAAATGTAATACAAATTACAAAAATCAACAAGATGAACAAACAAATAAAACATAATAAAATTATGCAAAATATAAACATGACAATTGTTTTTGATTTATTTGTAGATCTTTCCATTGTCAGTCTTAAAGCTCACAGTTTGATTAGTTTTGCAATTTGAAGTCTCTGTCGAGTGTGCAGATTGGCTTATGTATGGCCAACAATGGTTCTAGACAAACTCGAGGTCGAGCAATGGGTGGTGATGGAGGGTGTGTTGGTGTGTTGGTGTGTTGGGCGCATTGTTTGCAGCGTGAAGCTGCTGTCAACAGGCAGCGGCAGTGGCAGCCATCAACATCAGCAACTGAAGCATCAACTGGGGACCAACAACACCAAGTGCAGCTCATTTTTTTGTATACTATATTTTTCATGCCATTTTCTGCCGTCGCATCGTCTAGTCCTGGCGGCTTCCTCTCGTCCTGCCATTGCTTCAGTTAATAAAACTAAATTGTGTGCTGAGAATGATGACAGCGTGAAGACAACGACGATGACAGTGAACAGCAGCAGTATTCTCCTACCATGGATGGTGCTTACTCTGAGGGTACGACAAAAAAACTGACATTGACATCAGGTACTCCATTTAACAGCCTGCTTAAGATTGCCGTCTAAAGAGTAAATCGTCGTAATTGCGTTTAAAATTTCTACGCTAATCAACAAACATCAAGTTCAAAGACCGACGCAGAAAACTTTGACCCAAAAAACCAATATGCAAAATAGTTTTCTAAGCTAAACTTTTAACCAACTTGCCGAGGATCGAAAAGCCCACAAAATAGTTCAATTAGTGCGTGTTTTGATAGACTTTCACTTCATTTGCTGCCGTAATTAAAAGTGGATTAAGTATTTGGAGTAGTTGTCCACATTTATCGATTATCTTGCAAAGATTAACATAGGCTTTCATTAATGGAAATATCTTGAGTTGACTAGCAAATATCTTAAAGTTTCAAGTAAATGGAAGACAATATTTAGATGGTGGAAATATGCTTATTATAAATACATAATTTCTTAATATGAAATTGTATCTTCTTTGACAAAACTAACTGATTAGGAAAAAAGAATGAGAAACTTAAACTTTAAATTCTATATAACAATTTTAAGAAATAAGATCGAGGTAAGATTTTAATAGCCAAAGTCTGCTCAGAAAGTGAAATTTTCATTTTAGCACAAGCAAAGAAAAGTCAATTAAAATTGCAATATACGAAGAATAAGTCAATAAAGGAAATGATACGACTATCTATGTCAGTATCTGCTGTCTGCTAGTGTGTATAAGTATGTGTGTGTGTGTGTGTGTGTGTGTTTGCACAATCTTGAGCTCAAATTAATTGCATTATTTGCGCTGAGCATACAAAATTCCTCATTGACAAACGAAACCACATAAAATGCTTTGCATTTGCTCAAACACAAACCCAAAACCCAAAAAAAAAAAAAAACCAGCAAAAGCCCAGAGACCCAGAAACCAAAAACCCGAAAGCCAAAAATCAACATGAGATGCAGAAAAGTTTGCTGCATGGCAACAACAACAAAAAGAAACACACTGTATAAATGGAGGAGAAGCGGCAGTGGCAGCGGCAGCGGCAGCAGATTGTGGCAAAGTGTTTGTGAATGTGTCAATAGCTCAAAGGCAATTGCAGCCAGCAAAAATAGTTAACAGGAAATAACACACACACACACACACACACACACACAAACACATACACATTTCGAAAGAGGAAGCTGGCAACAGTTTAAACACACACAGACAAACATGTTGATAATATGTGCATAAGTATTTATCAAAAGCCAGCCAGAGGCAAAAAGCGCAGCTCTTTCTATGCGCCAACTGAGTGTGTGTCCTTTTCAGTCAAGTCCTTTTCATCGCCCATATCCTTTGGCGCTCTTCGTTCCCCTTCCTGCAACCTCTTGCCCCTATCCTCGTCTCTGCTATGCAAATTTCTGCTTCTATTGACTGCACGGCATTCATTTATTGAATCTAAGCGGCAAACAAGAACTTGCCACAGTTGAAAGCACGCCACATCAATAATGCAATTTGTGTCTGAAAACCCCGCTCCCCTTCAGGTTTGCTTTATCTTTTATTACAGCGCCAAAAATATGGCAGCATGCTGAATGAGTTGGACTTGAAAATACCCTACTTTTAGCACTAAAATGTTTCAAAATTATGAGTTAACTTTGAAGAAATAACTAAATCATGAACAACATTTTAAAATTATGTTCTCTTTTGGTTAATAGTCTTTGAAATTGTTTCACAATGACAAACAAAAGGTAGGATAAGAAATAAAATGACAAGACTCTTTTACAGCTGAAGAAGCATTTAAAGGGTAAACGCAGCCACCTTTTTCTCGTGAAATGCTTTATAGAGAATCATAATATCCTTTCTTACAAAATTTCAATTTTAAAAGGATGTACAATGAAAAGGGTCAATCAGCAACATACTTAATTTATGTTATTCGAAATAGCATAATGACACTTGTTGATCCATTTTTGTGTGTAGCAAATTTGTTTGAATAATTTATTTTCACTTTTTTCTTTACTAAAAATGCAAGTTAATTTTTAATTTTGCATATTTTTTTTCCTATGTAATTGTTGTAAATTTTGGAAATATTTTGTGGCACATTTAGGGCAAACAATATTTCCATTTAGTCATTTTTGGGATGACAGTTTTTGCATGGTCGACTAAACAGCGGCCAAGTCAGGCGTGAATTTTAGCAACGTCAACGTTTAATTCATTCAAAACGAGAATGAGAACGAGAACGAGAACGGGGCCTAAGGGAAATTTTACAAATGCTCACATGCATCAGCAGCAGCATTATGTGTTGTTGTAGTTGTTAAGCTGTTGCTGTCGGTCAAATGCGCACACACAATACACATACGCCCCTTTGGCCAGGCTATTGTGTTGAGCTGAGCTGAACTGAGCTTCAGCTTCAGCTTCTTGATGCCTGTCGTAAAAATTCCAATTTAGTTTCCAATTGCTTGAGTTAAAGTGCGCCATTTGCACATTAAATATCTCTATGTGTTAGTGAGTCTGTCTGTGTGTTCGAGAATGCGTGTTTGCGAGAATGCGTGTGTGTGTGTGTGTTAAGGCACACTTCATAATCAACTTAACGACGCACAATTATGCTACAAGCTGACAGTTTGGGCGCGTCCCATACAAATGCAAAGCAAAGCAATTTACAAGACGTTTCTCATACGCCATGGCAGCCAGTCTGCCCCTCTCTCTCTCACTCTCTCTGTTCTCTTTGCCATTAGAGGACATTTTACATTCGCTTGCGTCGAAAAGTAATTCAAGATGACAGACACGTACAGCTCGGCAACGGCCTGTTGAAAACGTTTTGCCAATGGTTTTATTATAGCCAAGACACAATGAAATGAATTGAAATCGATAGTCGATTGTCGATTGTAATTCCGTTGAATTTAAAGATGAAACTTCCATCACCTGCTGGCCTAAAAACATTGGTTGGGCTATTAAATTTGAAAGACGAGCGATCAATTAGCTGATATATAAGCTGGACTCAAGCATTCGATTCTAAACCACTTTTAGTTGTTGTGTGGGCCACTTGACTTAGTTTAAAATGCATCCAGTTGGTAATAATGACATAAACCTTAAAGTCGAATCGTTAGCGCAGCAGGTTTGTTTAATTTAAGCCAACTTAATCAGCTTTATGTGCTTGCAAACGCCCTTTATGCACAATTCCGGTTAAATAATATCACCTTAACCTATTGAAAATCTCATTGATTAATAAGCATTGACGCTGCTCTCACATCTGATTGCCATGTCGATTACAACTCTAATTGAAAACGATTAGATGTTCTAACTATTCAAATACCTACACACTCAACTACTCACACAAGCATACAAGCTTGCACGCACAGTTTCAGCTCAATAACAGATTAACTGTGCGCATAACTAAAGCGCTTGAACGTTGCGTATACGCACAAAAGGTAAGGTAAGCATAAATGGAAGTAGTTTAACCCAGCTTCTGTGTGTTTGCAGTACTTTTGCTTCTAAGCTAAATATAGAAAAATAAATAAATATTATTTTCACTATGCCGAAGACTTGATACCCTAGTAAATCACAGTTAAACAAAATAAAAATCTTTTAATTTAAAGCTTTTTTTAAGAGTTGAATAAATTAAAATCAGACTTTTTCTAACCAAAATGTTTTTGTAAGTTAAATGAAACGTGTACTTACATATTAAGCTTACCAAGTTAAATCAGCACAGCTTTTAAAATTAAAGACGCCAAAGAATACATGTATTTATGGAAACATTTATAACGGAACCCATTACCGTTTGCAAGGGTATACAAATTATATGCTACTCTTAACTGGTCAAAGTCACCAGATTGAAACTCATTACTAGGGTCAGTGAGCGCACACATGAGTTTTATATGTACTTAGAATTCCCCAAGCAAAACTCTTTGACATAATGAGCGCCAATTAGGCCCGCTTACAAAAAGAAAACTCGAGCAGTGTCCGTAGTTGTAGAAATAGAAGTTGAACAAGAAATGCCTTTGCTTTTCCATCTTATTTTCTTTTCGTTCTTTTTTTTGGGGACTGTTGTTGAAGGGTTTGTGGCATTAACACACAAGAGCATCTGTTGCGGGCATATTGAATTGTTATTGTTATTATTGCAATTTTGTAGCCAATTACTTGTGTGTTTAAGTGTCAGGGGTGAATGTGTCTCTGTGTGTGTTTGTGTGTGTATGTGTCAATTGCATACGTGTTTGTGTTTGTGTGTGTGTTTGGCCGTAGAGCAAATGCCAAAGCTGCTTCTCTTATTTTGTGCTTGACCGAATTGTAGCCAATTATTGTGACGGTCACATTTGCCCCGCCTGCCATTTTGCCCTGTTGCATTCAATTTAGCAATCTGCTCTTGTTGTTGTGGTACGCGGTGTGGGGAGGTGAGAGGTTAGACAAACAGTCCGACAGACCGCAAAGAATAGAAAATATTTTTGCGAGCGAACGAAAGTATGCAACACATTTGTGTGCTGGCCTCTGCTTTGTTTGCGGCCTATAAACAAGTTGGCGAGTGCGGGCTTTAAAAATAAATTAAATGCCATAAAACAAAAGGATTAGCTCGCTGCCACATACACACACACACACTCACACATTGCCATTGAGAACAAAGCGAGGTAAAGGGCAGGGCAATAAACAAAGCGTGGCAATGACAAAACTTAACCCTAAGCAAAGGACAATAAAAACACTTAAAGCAGCCGCTCACACACATACAACCCTACATGAAATGCCGCTTGAAATGACCCAGCTAAACATAAACAAAAACGCAAAATGGCGCAAACATGCCACACACACATACATACACAACACACACACACAGCAACACATACAAATACATAAAGAGAAAGACAGCAGAGAAAGAAACAAGTGTAGCGCACATGAGAGATATGAACTAGAAATAAACAAATATTTTGTATTCACTCTCTATGCATAAGTGTGTATGTGTGTGTTTGCTGGTTTGCAAGAGTGTTTGTGTGTGTGTGTGTTTACTTATTCCTTTGCACTGTCTCCCTCTCCACCGCTGTGAAATTAGTTGGCAATGATAAAGATAAGTAACGTAAAATATGCGGCCTTCGCAATGTTTCAGCAAGCGCCATTGAATTTCCTTGCGCCATTTTGTTGCTATTCTTTTTTGATACCCTGTACCCATTGCAAATGGTTAGTAATGGGTATGACAATTTGCAGATTGTATATGTAATAAGTAATATGGATCAGACATTTGTCTATGCATTTATTTAACTGATCGAATTCAACTAAGAGTCGTAACTTGGTATGAGTTCCTGCGATTGTTATAGACTTGGGTATATTTGCATATATTTCGTTTCTCTTTTCATTTATTTCAAACATTTAATTTGAATTGCAAGTTGTTTATATGGGAGTGTATTCATATTTATGTAAATGTTATAAGATAGGTAATGTTTTTACAGGGTACTTCTACATCAACTTCGTTCGACTGCAGTCTTCTCTCTTATTTTTTTTTTGGTAGGGGCTTTGCTGTCGCCATATTTGTTTTGTCTGGTTAGCAACAATACAGCTTGGGATAGGGCTCGGATTTAGATTTCGGGCTTACACAGCGGAAGGAGACAACATACAATTTTATTATGCTTATTTGTGTGTGTGTGTGTGTGTGTGTGTGTATGCACATACACAAACACAAACATGTGTGTACTCATATGCCATTTGCATAGAAAGACCATAAGCGCTACTTGAAACTATATAGAGTGCCCAGTTAGATATACTAAAATATTATTTATTATAAGCATCCCAAAAACCAAAAAGAGTTTCGTCTTTTCTTTCACTTCTCTGGTTCAATTTCTCTGTATTGTATTTGATTTTCTGTTTATTTATACAACTCTTTTGTAAAAGTACAGTTTACACTGTTTAAATTAAAAAGGATTATAACTATTCAATACTCTTGGCATTGCACACAGCACACAACAATTTATAAATTGCATAAATTAAACATTTCTTTCATTGTGGCATCCATATCATCATCATCATCATGAACAAATCGAGTGTGTGCATATCACAGATTGCATACGGGTTTTTCAATCAATTGTGAAATTAAACTGTCTAAATTCATGCCAAATGCGTGGAAAATCAACAGCCAAGAGAATACGAAAAAAATAATAAATTTATTTAGAGTTGTATACATGTAGTGACAGCAATTGTTGCCTAAAAATTGATAGTTTTTTTCTTCCGCTGCAGCTTCTTGCAGCTGCAGCTGCTGCTCGCACACGCATACACACACACACACACACACGTTTGCATTTTTGCAATACATTAAAATTGAATTTAAAATAGAAAACCTGCAAAAAAAAGCTGGAAGCAAATGGATTATCTCATTGGAAACCAAAATGTTTTGAATATTGATTTGTTTTGCTTTATTGCCCAATAAAAAGCAATTATGAATTTGCCAATAAAATGTGTGAACTACTTTTCATCGTCTACTCTTAAGCGCTGATTGCGTTAAGCGCATTAATATATAAGATTAGTCTTGTAGCACTAGGAAACATCTCTTAATAAATAATTAGCTAATTAAACGAAGAGTCAATGAAACCAAAAAACATGTTGCATACTTCCGAGGGGCTGTTTATACTTTACTTTTACTGTTGGCAATTAAAGTGCCATTAGATGCGATATTCATGTGATAAAAATAGCTTAATAACTTTATTCAATAAGCAAGAAAAAATTAACTGGGCTTTTTCCACACATTACAAACTTTTATAAAATACTACATAGTATGTCGTTTTGTTCAACAACATATTTCTCTTAGGCAAGTTAGTTTGATTGCTTTTAATTTGAATAACGAATACAAGCTCTGGCTAACTGCATTTTACAAGTGTTCTCTGCTGTCTTAACACCTGACAGCCAGCTCAGTTGATTGCTAATTGCTCAACACTTTACTATGTTGAATAACTAAACGGACTTCAACGATAAATGTTTAAACTCTGTTGCTATTACAACAATACTATCGCTGACCGCATCGAAATGCAGAATTGCATTGATTTTCCCTATGCATGTCCGTGTTTGTGTGTATGTGTCTCGTTGTCAACGGTATGTCAATGTGTGTGTGTGTTTTGATGGTTTTTAGGCATCAACAGATTTTCCATTTGGGTTGTTTGTCATGCACAATGTGGATTTGTTATTGTTGTACTTGTTGTTAGCATTATTATTGTTATTGTTATTGCTGTGCGTTTGTTTTTCCATGTCGTCATCATCAATGTGCTTAGTTGTTGTTTGCGGCACAATGCATATTTGCCATGCGTTTTGTCCTTGCGGCATGTGTCCAGTTCTAACTACTTTGGTCTACTCTTGGTTTGCATATACTACATATAGAATGTGTGGGTATATGCATTATTATGCAAGTGTTAGTTAAATTGCAATTACAACGCAAATCACATTGTAAGATTGTGCAGCATTGCTGCTGTTCCTATTGTTGCTGTTGTTGTTGCTGTTGCATGCAACATGCCGTTCCTTTCAGTTCAGTTGACCCCGAGGGGCTTATGGCAATAATCACAGTGACAGCCACAGCCTGTAGGTGTTTTATTTATTTTGTTCTGAGCAGCAAGCTGGACAGCTGGATAGCTGGACATCCTTGTCCGTCTCATTAAGCGTTCTGTCCGTAATCCCTGCCATTAAGAACATGCATTATTAACGCTTCAGTTCTATGGTCTTTAGCCTTAAAGCCCTGGCTGGAGACCAGGCATATGCTCATGTTGTTAGTGTCCAGCTAAATGCTTGTTATATTCTACATTTAAGCTTCTCACAGATTGACAAATTATTTATGGCCATTTGGGGAAAGCGATTTTCATTATCACTTGCATTGTTACAAAACTAGTTGAACACTAGAAATCAATTTGCTTATGGCATTTACATTTCCCCCAGTTTTCATATTCGAAAATCTCTCTCACTCTCTCTATCTATCTATCTCTCAATATCGCTCTCAACTTTTGCCACAATATTGACATTTGAAGGATTGTTAAGTGCGTTCGCATCATTTTGCAGTTGTGAACTCAAACTTGGTATTTACCAATTGTATTCGTATTCGAACTCGTTTTTGCATTTATAGTATATTTGTATTTGCGCTCAAATTTTGCCAAGCATTGTGCAAATACACTTGCTGACTTTTCAAGTTGTTACAACGAATTTAACCATGCCACACAATCATATCATATTATAATGAAAATTCTGTAACTTGATGAGATTCGCACATGTCCAGCAAACGGAAATCGAATTTAAGATAAGCACGCGAATAGCGGGAGTATATAAACAGAAAAGTTGAGATGTTGAGTTGAAGATTGACTGACAAAAAGATACCACTTGATAGAGTTCAGAAAAAGTTAATTTATAAATAACAAACTTAACAAAAACGTAGTGTAGCATTATATTACATCATCTGACTAACGTTTTATTTAAGCCTCTCCATAGTTTTAATAAAGCATTCAATAATTGGAATGACAATTTTAAAGACATATACTTGTAGATGTTGGCAAGATTTTTTATAAAAAAGCTTAAGCCCTTTAGAACATAGCGATGCATGAAAACAACGTTTTGAAACCTTCATTTCTAAATCGACTTAATGCTAACAGGGTATGAAGTTCGTATGTATGTATGATTGCTTTTCTGATACTCAATCGAGTTGGCATTAAAATTTCATGCAAACTATCTGCTTCCAAGAAGTATTGAGAACTAGAATCAACCAAGAGAGAACTTCAATTTGCCAGCTGAGTTGCAATCGGATTCTGCACTTCATTTATTTAGACAATTTTTGAATAACATTGCTTTTACATAGATAAGTGAAGAAAAAAAATTATAATAATTTTCGGGAATGACAAAGCCAAAATATGCTTGGCTTTTGAAGGCAAGTTTTAAGCACAAAACAAGTTTAATTCAGCTTAAGCGCAAAGTTAAGCAAACTCGAGCAATGCATTTTAAGGTGTAGTTATGGAGAGGGGGGAAGGGGAAGGAAATGAAACAAAAAGCAACAATTTTGTAGTGCATACTTTGGGGCGCACTAACAAGCGTTGCGTGCCAGCAAACAAAGCTGAGCTGTTGGAGGCGCCACAACGATGCATAAGCATTGGCAACACCCCTAACATGACTAGCATGAGAGGTAAACAGAAGCAAACAGGCAAAGTGTGTGTGTGTTCCAAATACTCGTAGAAGCACAAGTATTTTTAAAGACAGGAGCACAGGAAGCGGATATAAAAGGAGATGCGGATATGAAGCTAAAGTAGAAGCTACTACTTGCGTCATGTTGCAAGAAATCTGCAGAGCAAAACCATAAGGCAGGCGGAACTTAAAGATTGAGACGCTTTTCAAGCACTTGCAGCTATAAGAGTAAGGTGCGAAACGCGTATATATGTATGCAGGTCGGGATGTGTGTTAGCTGCTAAAGAACTGAACGACCAGACTCTTTTGCCACCTTAACATCCAAAACAGCTGCACAACAGCACTTGCTACAAAAATATTGTAACATGAAAAATAACAAATAAATAGAAAAGAATGAGAGTAAAAAGAAACACGCATAAAATAAAGCAAAGTTTTTTTTGTTGTGCCTTTTTACAACATTTTCCGTTTCTTTATTTTCACGAATAAAAAAGCTCGTAAAACTGCTGACCAGACATTGCATTACATTTATCACAATATATACATATACCCTGTAAAAGGCAATAAGGTCTCCCTTTTTGGTTTGTAGGACAAACGCCGGAAGGTCATTGCCTCTCCCCTTTCTTTGCCCAGTTAACTTCTGCTCATTATGATTGCTATGAACTCTTACATCCGATTACTGTTTGCCCTAAAGTGTTGCAGTTCGGATATCCGTGTTGGATTATAAAGCAGCTCAAGCTGATGATAAGACTTGACTTGATTTGACTTGGACTGTGATTTAATTTCTGGCCAGTAAATTATGAAGCTTCAGCAAAAGTTTTTTTTAATTTCGGACATTTCTTTACATTTTGCGGTTATCCCATTAACTTAAATTATAAACCTCAATCATCTAAATATACTTTTAATGAGAGCTGGATATAAAGCAGACATTTTTAATTACATGCTGCGCAGAACAGAATTGATTGGCAGCTAAATTATTATAAAATATAAGACATACCTTAGGGTATCTGTTGAGTCTTAAAGTCAGCGCATAACTTTGTCCAATGACAGCTGAAGTTCTACAGAAGTTTTCAAATTTACAAGTATTTCCAGAAAAACATAACTATATAAATTGCAGAAAACTTTTATAACAAAATAAACAAAACAAAAAATACAAGAGCGAAAAAATATTTACTGCAAATATGTGCTGAACATTTCCTGCATATTAACGCATTCAATTTGTAAATAAATTAAATCGTGCGTTAAAGCGTTAATGAGGAGAGGCGACCAGAAAAAAAAGGCAACGGGTTGTGGCAGCTGCAACGTCAATGTGGCACAGTCTTTGACCCGACAACTGACCACGCTATCCGCAACTATCCACACCAAAAACCATGATTGATAACATCTCAACATAAATACGCAGCAGTCACACACACAAACCAGCATACAGAGGATACTCGCAGGACTCTAGTTGAAGCCGCGGCAGGACACGTGTGGTAGATATTTTACGCGACCGAGACACATGTCGGGTAAAAAAGCAACAACAAAAAAGTAGTAAGAATGAACATAGTCGAGAGAACCCGACTGACAGCGACCCTGTGCAAAATTGTTTCTAGAATGTCTTGCAAGTTTATTATTCGATCGTGTTGAAATTTTCAGTATATTTTCAGACAATAGGCTATATCATTTGTGTCAAAACTCAAGATTCTGGCTCTTGCAATTTGATTTGGTAATTTTAATTAACGGAAACTGAAAAGCGTGGCAATAAATAAAACAAACCGGATTCCTGTAGCATATGAAGGAATCTGTATACAAAGCTTGATGGCTCTAGGTCTTATAGGCTCTTAGTCTTAGAGTTTCATTCAGATGTACAGAAATGCTGTTTAAAAACGCTTATATTTCTTTTGTTAAACTTAATGGTCTATTTATAGTTGTTAAGCGCAGGGTCTAAAAAAAAACTGTGGCACATTGGTTGGTCGGTTGGTTGGTCCGTTGGTCGTTAGCCATTGCCTGGGTTGTTGGCCTTATCGCATTGAAGCGAAACACATGTAACTGTTGGGCACATATCACAGTCAACGATGGGTAAACTGTGAAGTCTGCTGTTGCTGTTTGCATTTTGCCACCTGGTTATTGTAGCATGTTCTTCAATAAGTGCACCATTAAAGCATGCAGTGCAAATGTTAAGCATACGAAGCGTGGTACAAAGGAATTGCATGCCAGTTTAAGCTCAAAAGTAGCACGAAAAATTTGTGAAAAGCAAACAAAATTGTGAGAGAATGTGAGAGAACGAAGTTGAGTTCAGCTTTTTAGTTGTTCTTCTTTTTTTGGGGGGGGATGGGGCATGAAAAACAATGCGGCAAGTGTAATAAAAACTAAGTAGCTTACAAGCCCATTGCTCTCAGCTCTTACTTTTAGCACAGGAGAAGGAAAACATTATGCAAAATTGTGTCCTGTGTCGGACGTTGCTTATTTAACGTGCTCTCCCATCCCCCCCTCTCTCTCTCTCTCTTTCTCTCTCGATTCCTCTCTTTCAGTGTCTGAGTGTGGGCGTGATTGTTTTACATGCTGCAACAACATGGCAACAGTGCCCCAGCACTTGCAACACTCTCGGCAAATGCTATGGTGAGAATGTGTCTCTAATAACCTAACGTGCCGCTCGCATTAAATATGCTAATTTTTACAGTGAATACATTTTAAGGCAGCAGGCGACACAGTCCCGGACATGCCACCTGACTGCCTCACTGTAATTCCGTCTGCCACGCCCCCTCTTTTTCCTCCTTCTGCTCCTATCGTTATTTTCTTCCTGCTCTTCATCAGGCATATTATTTGCAAGCGAGGCAGCCGCGCGCATATTAAGTACATCTTGCCTCATGTACGTGTTGTATGCCGCCATGTTGCACGGGCCGCCCGTTGACATTTAGCGAGACAGTGACAACAACCAACTACAACAACCATCAACCAACAACAAAAAACAACAACAACATGTCCACGTCAAACAGCAAGCAGCAAGAACCAAAAACCAACAACAAAACTGGAATTGAGAAAAATTATGCTGCAAATGCCAGGAGAAAAATTATGAAAATTTTTGTCGTATGACAAGATTTTTGCTTACGCTCATTTGTTGTTTTTGTTGTCATTCCGTTAGTCAGCAGTGTAGTGTGGGGTATTATTGTTTTCGCAGACAACATGCCACTGAGCCATAAATTATACACTTCACTTCAAAGATTAGCTGAGCTGGTTGTAAGAGTTTACGTTAAGAATCGTAGAATATATGTTAAAGCTTTAGGCTAATTTTAAAGCTCCCTTAATGGAAATAGTATTTCTATTGAATCAGCTTAGAAGGCTTTGAACGCTCATTACAAGCTCTCATCTTATAGACAATTTAATTTAATTATCTCTATAATTTAATAATCTCTATAAAATTAGCTTAGCAAGCTTATTAAGGAATTACGCAAAAATATAATCTTCTATTTAAATAAGAAGATATTGAAATTTATATATGAAGTGCTCTGAAATAGGATTTAAATTCCTTAAAAAAAAACAAAGTTATTATTTAATTAATCAAATCAAAGCTAAGCAAAATGTTTGTGTATTTATATTCTGTTGCCTTGAATTGAAGAGTATTTTGAACTCGTTTTGAACTTTCCACATATGTTTCATCATTGTCAGCATGAAAACCTTTTCGTTGTTTTTGTTGTTTGTTGATTTTGTTTGTTGTGCTGTTATTTTTATGTTAAAAATATTCAAATTATTCTACGCGCAAATGTCGTCAGCATTTGCCTGGAAACCAGGCAACTGGCTCACCTGCCTCGTTCCCCCTCCTGCCACATCTCACACCTGGCTCTCTACTCTACCTGTCCTTGCCCCCCCAACTGCCGTCATTGTCAGTGAATTAAAAACGTCATAAGGGCTTATTTAAATAAATTATGAACATGCAAACTGAGTGGGAGACTGAGACTTGGAGTAGAGTCGAGTCGAGGCCACATTGCCTGGGATTTTCAATAAATGTAAATAATACAGCACATAAGTGAGCTATATTAGCCCAAGGAACGCTTCAAATATTACAAAGCCATGTGAGAGAAACAACAGCAGCCGTTCTTTGTCGCTTGCCACTTGCCTTTTGCCTCTTGCCACCTGGTATCTGCCTCATGCAGCTTGTTGCCTGATATCCAACTTATTCCTAAAGGAAATTAAAACAATCTACACAGCCGCAAAGTTCAAAGTTTTGCACATCTTAATATATTTTTATTTTGAACCGAATACCCTACATTTGAGAGAATAGTAATGGAGACAATATCTGTACTTCCGTACAAAATAGTTTATGTTAATGGATAAATTTTAAAACTATTTTATCTTTGTTAAAACTAAAGTTAAAGTATGGTGTACATCATTTTTACTTCACACACCCTGTGTTGAATGTATAAAAAACAAAGCGGGAATAGCTTTCCAACAATTAATTTCACTACAAATGATAGACTATTTAAAGTATATTCTTAAATTTAAAATATATTTTGTAAATTTCCGAAATTTATTCTATTGAAATCAAATCCTCACCAAATTGTAAAAATTTGTCAAAATATTTGATGTATTTAGGTAATAAAGAAGATTATTAAATTTAAACGCTAATAAGTTTAACAAACTAAGCAATAAATCCATTTCTGCTGCATAGGATATCTATTCTTTGAGCATACTCCCGCTTATGGAATTCTTTCTTTTGTTATCTTTGTTTCCACCATTTTTTTTTCTTATCCTGGCAGATTCCATTGCTGCTAAATGAAAAGTTGTTGTGCAGCACTTTTGTGCCTCAGGCGCTGTCAAAGTTTTGGTAATTCTCTTCTTTTATTTTTGGTAAAACAAACGAAATAACTTGGCCTAAAGCAAATGAGTAGCCGAGCGTTAACGATCAAAACAAACCATAAAATGTAGTTGCACATGAAATAAAAGAAAAAAAACCAAAGCCAGCAACTGATACAGAGAAAGAGAAACTAGCAGTAAAGTCAGAAACAGAAACAAAAAAAGTAAATAAAAATAGAGACAGAGGAATTTTGCTAAGCTTTTATTTCGATTGTGGCAATTGGCTTGGTGCATGCAACGGGGCGAGACTAACACTTAAAGTGGCAATAATCAGCAGCCGAAAATGCAAACGAAATGCAAAACGTGCCCGGCTTAAGATGCAGGTGCTCCTTGTTGCCTGTTGCCTGTTGCTTGTTGCATGACTGTCTGATTGCCCCTTATGCCCCAAAGCCATTGCACTAGACCTCCGCCTGCAACAAGAGAAGGCTCTTTGTGCAACAGGAAGAGGCAAGAGACAACGTGAACATGTGAGTGTGAAAGTGTGCAAATGGGCTAAACGAAGATGCGGATGTAGATAGAAAATGGGGCAACGATGGGATAGAGAGTGAGGTAAAATATGCAATGCAGCTGATGGCAAACAAAGGCGAAGGGCGACAGACGACAGGCGAAAGCGAACAGCGAAATAGAAGAAGAAAGTGAAAGTGAAAGTAACGCTTCATTGTTATCCTGGACGACTGTTCGTCCGGTTACTTGTCTTCTTCCTTCTGGGCCAAAACACACAATTGTTAAAAGATAAACTTCGTTGCAGGTTGAGGCAAATGGGACAAGGAAGGGGATGTTGCATACAAAATGCACCAAAGCAAATCTCACAACAATTTGGGTCAAACAAGCAAATTGCATTCTGTTTAGTGGCTCCACTTGTTGTTGCAACTGTTGTCTGTGTTGTTGTCGTTGTTAGTGCAATTGCATTGCCTCCTTTGAGGTTAAGCGCCGTTGAGATTTCCATGGGGGAATGTACTCTACAATTCTCTATAGTTCTCCCCAGTTATTCTCAGTTCTCCTGCGTTGTGGGTCCTGCAAACATTTGCTAAACTTTTTTGTTGATTTAGACTCTCTTATATTAGTTACTGCAGCTCAGATTGCCTTTTACATGCCTCCCGTCCCGCCAACTTTTTCTGAGCGCAAAATGAGTAAAACTGAGTAAAAATTGAAAGCGGAAAAGCAACTTAAACTTGAGGCAAGAGTTTGACTTTGTTCCATGCTTTTCTTAACCACATTTTAAATTGCTGCATAGATTTATACGAAAGCTAAGCTCATCAAATTGCAAAATGCATTGGAGATATGAAAACGTGACCACAAAATCTCGCAGGATGCGACGACACCCCGTTCATGCCACTTTCTCTGATCTTCCATCCTGCAGCCTCCTACATTCGACAGCTGCCAACTTATGCAAATTTCCCTGCAATTGAGACGCACTCGCGGCTGTCTCTATGGCCTTGTGTATATGTGTGAGTGAGTTAGTATGCGTATGTAAAATCCTGGTAATGTAATACAGTTGGCCGGGTAAAAAGAGCCCTAAACGCTGTCGAGATGGGAGCAAAGGATAAAAGCCATAAGTAAATTGCTTCTTAAGCCTAAGTTGGAGTTTAAAAGCACAAAAACAAACACTCGCCTCAATGGCATCTTCAAAGATATTTTATTTGTTTATAAGTACACAAAGTGTTTCCGTACTTAAGGTCAGACGATTTGCCATATTTAAGGTTAAGAGGCCTGTAACTAAAGCAAGGATACGCTCATGTTACGTTTAGTTAATGGTATTATATCAAGCTAAATAACTTGTTGAAGGCGGCTTAAGTTCCAAGAAAATGGAGAATAAATAATACAATTTTATGATTTTCTTGCCAAAATATAATTATTTAATTAATTTTTAATAATCTCTTGAAACTTATAGTAAGATGGAAGGCAAAGAATTGCTGACATATACATTTTTGCAATGAGTCACATTCAAAGAAATTCCAGAAATTCCACACAATTAATTTTCTTTTTCTCTTGAATTGATGCGCTTCACAGAAACTTTAAGGAAACCTGTATTTAATTAAAAGTTCATGTTTTATTAAAAGTTAATTTCAATCTTGAGTGATGTTTTCTACACATTTCTCTTTTTACCATTCTCTTTCTCACTCTTTGTATCGCTTATTGTTCATTTCTGTCTGTGCAATGCATTGCTTGTGGTGTTGCAGCAACTGCACTTCAATAAGAATCCAATTTAATGTCTTTTTTAAAGCTGTTTGATATTTGTGTCACCCCAGAAAAGATTCTCGTCTCATTGCGTTAAAAGATTTATACAGCATTCGATTGAGCTTTAATTAAATTGCCACTTGATGGTGGTGGCAAATTGTAAATCCAATGTTAAGTAGCTGCCGCAGCTGCAACGCGTCCAAAGTAACGGCTAGTTGCAGTCACCTGCGCTTAGTTTGAGGCGAGTTGGCCAAGAAGGCAGGGCCAATACCAACAACTGACATTAACTGTGGTAAAACGCCAACAACAGCAGCAGCAGCAGCAACAGCAACAATGCCACTGGTGGAAGACAGCTGCATGCCACTCGCAGTTGCGGAATGCCTTTTCATTTATTTGTTCATCTCTTGGGTATGCCGAATCTATTAATAAACTTGCCACATTTATGTACATATGTATATACGGGAAATAAACTGTAAGGCGTTAGTTCTGCGATACTTTAGTTTTAAATTTAAGTTATATTTTAATTAAAAAATTTATTTTAATTGATAATTATACAAAAAATTAAATTTGTTTTGTTGTCTGCTTTTTGGTACAGTATCTTGTATATTTGTTTGTTTGGCAATGAAGCTAAATTCCATTTCAAGGGTATACAGGGGTCGGTGCACTACAATCCTAGCTTGTTTTATTTTTCTGATGACTGTCCTTTGGTGTTCGTGTAGTTAAGCACAAATTTAATTGATAAATTGCCACTTGGGCCATTACTTGTCGCTCTGCTGGTGTTCTGTTTCTGGTAGCACAGTTGCCTTCGTCCTGTCGACAAGGACGCTTTGAATAATTTGCAAAGTTGCCAGCGAGTTGTCGACGAGCTTCCCTTAGATGCCACGCCCCCCTCTCCACACCATGTCTACAGTTATTGGAGGTGGTCTAAGTAACGTTTACATCATCAAATAAAATAAAATGCTTGGACTCATTTAAAAAGCAATTAAATATTAAAAACACTTGTACAATTGTCCTGACGGTGGAGGCGTCACATTAACTGTGGCAGTGGAAAGAGAAGAAGGGAGGTGTGTAATGGCGCTGACTTTTGGAATTTTGATTGTTTCTTTGCGTTTCACTTACAAGTGACGAGATAGAGTCGTGGGGGAAAGCTGCGGTTTTGTTTGAGTGATTATGCAATTAATTAGAATCTCTTTGGTTGTGGTAAATGTTAAGCGGATTGCCACCAGCAGAACAGAGTGATGGAGCGGGAGATGTAATTGAATTTTAATACTTACATTGGGCTACTTGGCCAAACATTAAAAGCCAACTTTGTAGACCAACAAAAACAACAGCAACGATTTGCAATCAAAGCGCGTTATGCCACCGACAGAGTTAACGAAATCATTTCCTATGCGGCAGGCAGTTTATTAAAAACGTTTCGCACACGCGGCAAAAAAGCAAAAGCGAATGGGCAAAAACAATGCGCGAGACGATCAAACAAGGGGTCAGACAAGAAAAAGGGCCAACAACAACAATGTCGGCCAATTTGATACACATCCGCAACAAAAACGAACAAAGAAAACTGGGGAAAAAAATACAGGAATAAAACGATTTAACACAACGATATTAAAATGCTCTTTACGAAAAACTTTCAATGGCTGAAAAAAAAATCACTTACTAGAAGGAAACGAATAAAAAAATGGACGAAAATGATCACGAGAGCGAGAGCGGGAAAGCAAGTGTGCGATGGTGCGTAGGCGTGCAGGCTAGAGTGAGGCGACAGGAGGGCAACGTTGAGAGCGCAAAGTTGTGAGAGTCATGATGGAAGCGCAATAGGGAGAGCGACAAGCTGAGAGAGCGCAATGGAGTATGCAAGTCATAGAGAGCGTAACTATAAAATCGCAAGGATCAGAGCGAGAAGGTGAATGACAATGAAGAGTGAGTGAATCGAAAATAAATTAATGGGAGGTGACCAATAACGAAACAACATTAAACAATATGAAAGTCATCGTAATGGAGTCAATTAAAGCGAGAAGACAATAGTAAAACGACTTCTGCGAGACTATTAGTGGAAGAGAGTAGACAGAAATGCAAAAGCAAAATGGCAGAATGACAGCAGCAATGAGACAAAAGCCAAAACAACTGACAAATGAAAGTACCAAAAGCAACAGTAGAAAACATAAAAAATAACAGCACAGCAAAGAGCAAGAGAAGACAAAAATTAAGTAGGTATTATAATGTAGTGCTATACTTAGGTTTAAATATTTTTATTTTTAATACTGTTAAGCATAATAGAGAGATTCCTAAATCAGTAATCATAATACACATAATAATACACATACCTAATAGGAATTGTTGTATTAATTACAAGGAAAACAAACTTATTTGCAGTCTTAGCAACTCGTGATACCCTTTCAAAGAGACAAGACCAAGCCATCGAAGTATCTTAAAAAAAATGCACACATATACTCACATATTCGTATAAGAACATACAGATGTAAGCGTGGAAATATTCCATTAATTTGATTAGTCTTTCAGGCACAACGAGCCACGTTGCGAATCGAATGCAAAAGAAAAATGGAAAGGGGCAGCAACATGCGGCAACATCATGTTGCATGTTGGACACACCTCAAAATTGTTGGCTCGTGGCTTTATGAACTGCCGTTATTAACTGTGTAGGGGGGGTAGGTTAACTTTTTGGGGGTATTATGCCTCATAAGAATTTAACGCACAAATGCTCAAATTGTCAATAAGAAAGTTGGCGCGCCCCTTACCAATGGGCGGGGCAATGGGCTAAGCCAAACTTATTTACTTTTTATACCTCAGCGGCACACACATTAAATGTCCAGGCCTTCTTCATTAGGCCAAGAGAGCTGAGAATCGCTGAGAATCGTTGAGAATCGTTGAGAACTGAGAACTGAAACTGTTGCCAGGGCAGGCATAGCAATCATTTTTTATGAAGGCACTTGGTTGAAGCAACGCGAACGGAGCGCATCAAAAACCCATTTGGCTGCCATTAACTTGATTGAGTCGAGCTGCTGCCGGTTCTGTTGCTGCCACACGGATGTTGCCACACAGTGAAGCACAGTTGGTCCGTGGTAGCGTTTTTGAAGGCATTTAACTTGAAGCCGACGCATAAATGAAAATTGATCATGTGCTTTGTCTTTTTGGCCCCTACTGGAACTCCCTCCAACCTCCCCTACTATTCCCTTCCCCACTGCCCATGTTAACAACTAATATTTCAGCTTTTAAGCCGCTTTTTTGACCACAAGGTGCGCGCCTTCGCAACCTCATGGCCATTAGTTGTCATTAGAGCGCATTCCCTTAATTAAACTTTTGCTACAAATACGCCAATCAGTCATTAAACTTATCTCATTCTCCATTTATCAAATAACACAACATAGAAATATTTCTTCCATTTCCCTTTTGCTAATTAAATGCGTCAACAGGAAAACATTGTCATCGTCTTGTAGTCGACCCAGTTTTCCGCAGCAGGTGTCAATAGATTGAGCACAGTCAAGGCTAAGGATTAACCAGCTAGCTGGTCGAAGAGTAGGAACTTTCATCTGAGGTAGTCTGGGAGATATGCCACACTTTTGTAAATCAATAACTCAACTTGCCACAGGAATTCTTTCAGCTTTTCAGCTTGGCTTTAAATTGCCATTGACAAAGGCTTTTATATTGTGCACACAACTATTTTATAAGCTGCTTTCAGCATAGCCTCAAGCTCTACAACCAAGGTGAGGTAAAAACTTTTGTCGTAATAAAATTCTTTCGCGTCTTAAACTATTTAATAATGTAAGTCAACATTAAGAACAGTAACGGAATGAAATGTGCTCGGTCAGAATAATGTTTTCCACATTTAAAAGTTTTCATTCTAAATTTGCAAGTGCAACTTTCTAAAAATACCTTGTTTTATTTTAAATAATGGTTTTTTGAATACCAGCTGAGGTAGAATTTTGAAAGTAACACCTAAATAGGGATAATCTGCTACTCGTATTTTATTAATTAAGGATTTTATCACTAACTGCAATCATGCAACTTGGTTTTAAGTAACAAAGAACCATCTGAAACCATTGTTTATACCAGTTATAAACAAGGGGAAGCAGCAAGCCTTTCCACACTTAAGTACAGGGCATGAGCTAACCGAGTACTTTTAAATGTAGCACGTTTGAATGCATTTATTTAACATTTCTATTCAAACTTTAGAAGCTTAAGGAATAAGATAGACCATGGATAGATAGTACGAGATATCTGTTAATGGAGTAACTTCAGCATTTTTAAATGTTTAGGATAACAAAACCTTTAAAAGAACTAGTTAATGCTACTATAGACACAAGTAAGCAACAGCAAAAATGCAGATTAAGCTGCTGGGTATCTGATAGTCGAGTTTACTCAACTAAGGCAATTTTATTTGCTTCGTAAATCATTCAGTCACGTGTCAAAATAATCATTCGCATAGCCTTTAACTAGCTGAACATTAAGACCACCTGCAGCTGAATCAAGCAAGGAAATTCAATGCATATATATATATGTGTATATATATACATATACAAAGCTCCATAGGTAGAAAATAAATAAATGTGATTTGTCATTTTGCAAACATATAGAAACGGCAACAAAATACGAAGAAGCTGCTTTTGAGAGCGCATTAAATTGCAGTCAAATGGCACGCTCTGTGCATGCCAAATGTGCACACATTCACACACACACGCACACACACAGAAGAGTAGGGTTATATATATAGACATTTTGGCCAATGAATATGCTTGCTTTTGGCATGTCCTTGAAGCAGGAACTGGCAACTGGATGGAGTATTAAATTATTCGAGCGTGTGGCGCAAGCAACAGACTCCGGTTCCATACGAAATACATTTTTGTATGCAACACTGCACAGACAAACCGAGTCTAAGCCAAGATATAGTCATCCCTCCCTCCCCTTCTCCTTTTCAACTGTCACGCTTTGAACTTGACTTAAGGTCTGCAACAGGAGAGTTTGGAGGGTATCCTGGGCCAACATCAGCGCTCATTTGCAGCAAATCAACTTCAACAAGAGTCAATGTTAAACGCCATGTAAAATTCATTTGGCTGAGCACATGGACAAAATGCCCCAAAGCAGGCAACAAGAAATGGCTAAAGAAATCAAGAAATATTCCGAATATATGCTTAAGTTTCAGACACAGCAACAGCAGCTGTCGTTTGACCTTTGAACAGTCTGTGAACTCAACCTGAGCCTGCTTTACATATTCATTAATTTCATAAAATAGAATAATAGAATAATAAAATAAAAGGGAAAACATAAAATTTGTTCTTGATATTTTTGATATTTTATTGTAGAAATGGAAAATAAATCTTTAATAAATCTTTTTTTTAGAAATTATATTTACGAATTACAATCCCCATGGTTTCATGTAAGACAGACTGACAAAAATTAGAAGGAAGATACTCTTAATTGACTTATTTTCAGATTTTTATCGTTATAACACACACAGATTTAAAACTACGCACTCACTTTAGTGAGATACGGATAGACAGAGAAATAGCAATCAAATATATTCTGTAGATTCGCTTGCATTTGTAGAAATCATCGATGGCTTTAATATGACAAGGGAGCATACAAGATCTTTGTCGACCTTCACTACGGCCGCGGCATTATCATATTCTCCACAATAATTGGGAGCTGAGAAAATCGTGATTAGTTTGCGATCAGCAAAGAACTCGTAACCATCCTCCATAACTTCATGAGCACGACAAATTAGATCGAAATCGTTACGTTTTAGAAATTGACACACAATATCCTCGGCATAACTGACACTAACTCCCCTTTCATTGGGTCCCCAGCCTGAAGTTGTATGATTAAGATCGGCCCAGAGTAGATCACACATTAATCCCGAATGTGGTACATCTGTGGGACGTGTCAGATCATCTATCTGCTGAATTTCTTCCAGATGTGGAGATAATCCTCCATGGCAACAGAAGATCCGATCATCTACAGTAGCAGCCACGGGAAGTACATCAAAACAGTCCACAAAGCTCCGCCAAAGCTTGGTATTATAACGTCTCTTCATCTCATCGAAAAAACCTGAAAAAGTTAAATATAAGTTAGAATTAATCCCTTTATATAATTCTACATATCATTGATAGGGGTGTGTTGATAAACAAGACATCTGATTTAAAAATCTTCAATGAACGGGAAGCGGGCGATTTCTTTGACATAGGAATAATTACATTTTATACTTTAAATAAGGTAAAAATCTATACAATTATTTATACTTCGATGTTTTTAATATCTTAAATCCTTACCATACATCTGATTGATGCTCGCAGCTTCGTGATTCCCTCGTAGCAAGTTCATTTTTCCAGGATAGCGCAACATATAGGCAAAGAGCAGACAAATTGTCTCCAAAGATTGTTTGCCACGATCCACATAATCACCCAGAAATAGATACTTTGTCTCTGACGGCTCTCCACATTCCGCAAATATCTTTAACAAATCCCTAAACTGACCATGTACATCTCCACAAATATTTAAAGGCGCCATTAGCTTCAACCTCATCGGTTGCTTGGTGAATTCTTCCCGTGCCTGAAGACAAAGTCTATTGATCATACCCTCATCCAGCTGACAATTAAAGCCTTGCTGTGTCGTCAGTTGGCCTATAATATAATCCAGATCCTGCACGGATAACGCCATCGCTGTTTAAATTAAAACAATAAAAACAGTGTGTAATTTTTGAGCTGTATTGCTTGAAATTAATGAATAGCTAAAAAGTTTGAGTTTTGAGGCTAAGCATTTAGCATTTGGGGAAAAGTAGGATATTTTTAAAATGGGCTTACTAGTAATTGACAATTCATTTATGTGGCCGGCACAAACTTCTGTAAATGCCAACCGTAGCCAAAACCTCACACACATCATATCAAAACAGTCACACTCATACACACACCTACCCCTTACTTTATATTGCCAGACTCCCCCTGCTTAGGGTCAAGTTAAAGCAGAAGCGTTAAAGTGCAAAAGATTTATGAAATTTATTTATGTGCCTGTAAAAATGCCAACGGCAAATGTTGGGACGAGAAGTAAGGAGATGGTTGGTAGGTTTAGGATAGGGAGTCTATTTGGGCCTTGGCTAACATCACATTCCCATCAACTGATGTCGCCGGCTGCCATCACAATTTTTCGTTGTTGCGGCGTAGTCGTAAGCGGATTTGCGACAAAACTCATTCGACTCTGACCACGCCTACACCCATACCCACACCCACACTCACATCCACACCCAATCCCATCCCCTCCCAGTCACCAGTCGGGATACCAGCTGGACCCTGGGCTGGCTCGGTGCGGTCGGTTGAGCACAGAGTTGACGGAAGGCTGGGAATCGCCTTGAAGGCTCCTCTGCAGCTTGTTAGCAATGACAGCAGCGAGCGTTCTGGCTAAATCCTGTTAAAATTTAGTGCAAAATAAGATAGAATGTTGGCTCTTGTCTGGCCCAACCTCTCCCTTGGACCCCGTTGGACCCTACTCTACATTTCAGCGCTAAAGAAAAACGTCGGAGAATAAAGAAGCAGCAGCAAAAGAAAAGTATATTATTTCTTCACCATTTTCTTTTCTTTGTGCAGTTTTCATTCAACATGAAATAAAATAAAGTAAAATAAAATAGAATAAAATCGTTGCGAAACTGACCCGACATTGGACATATACATTTCTATATATATAACTGTATAATTCTGTATATATATTACGCTAGTCATAAATTGTCGCCGAAAGCTGCAAAAGAAACAATAAAAGTAAATGAACTTGAGTTTGGCCTGCCATAGAGAGAAACAGTATGGGAGAGACAGAGAGAGAGAGAGAGACAGAATGTGGAAAAGAGACAGGAAAATACTCTCTAGCAACTTCATTATTATTAGTTGCCTTACGAAAACTTTGCGCGCCTATTGTTTATCTGACTTGCCCCAATTTTAGCTATTAGTATTTATTGTCGAATTCAGCATGAGCGTAAACGCATCTTAAACGATAAAAATTACTGTGACATTTATCACTATAAAGTTTGTATACAAAATAAAGAAACGAAAAAGTATCTTAATTTGGTATAAGGCAGTTATTTGTACAATACCTCATTATGTTTATTCATGACAATATTACACATGTTCTAATAAATCTCCAATAAGCGTAAAAGGAATAAAATGAAAAAAATTTGCATTTCATTGAAAGGATTAGAATAGAGCGTGATTTTTTATAACAATACGTATATATATTCTAAGAGAGAAATATAAATTAACAATGCTGAATAAAAACGCTATTGGTGAAAGTAAAGCAGGGTACATAAATAGGAGATGCATACTATAAGCGCAATTAAGAGAAAAATAAAATATAGGCTAGATACTAATGTATTAACTTTCTTTTAACAGCTGAATATCAAGTTCAATTTTAATACTATATTTAGTGTTACTTAAATTTATAATTTTAACGATTATGAATTTTAACATTATATTCAAAACCAATTATTTAGTGGTAATAAAAATAATATAATATAATAAATAATAAAATATAATAGACAATTTTAACTAGCTGGATAATGAATTGATTACCGTAAAATATTTCTTGCAACTTACTAACTTACGTCAATAAAAAAATGAATAAATGGAATACCTTTGTGGTATTTAATACATATTCTAAAGAGCAACTTGAACAAATCACAAATAAGTAATCCGAAAGTATCAGAAATCCTATTTAACCCCTTTTACAAAGCTTGTCCTTTGACTGTTTTGGCTCAAAAAATATATTCTATGTAAGTTTGCAATAAGCAGTAAGCAAAAAAGCAGATGGAATCAATAAAAGACACTCATAAATACCCAGTGAAAACGGAAAAATGTTTACAATAAGTGACTTCAAAGCAAGACAAGGGTTTAAGGGAAGGGATGAGAAGCTTTGGGGTCTGCATCGAAGGCCAAAGACAGGATAGAAACGGAACGGATGCTGTCAGGGTTCTAAGTCTTTACACGTGTGGCAGCTTGTGGTAGTTTTTATTTTTCATACTCTTATTTTTTGAACTTTATCTCACATTTCAATTTGTATTTTTGCAACTCTCGCTTATTTACAGTTTTATAATGTGAACTTTAATGTACCCCCGAACTTGGATAGCAATAGAGTCTTGGCATCAGCCTTGGCTCTTTTATAAGCTGCACAACTCTAAAGAATCTTGACAACTTAATGTCGGAGCTAGAAAACAATTTGTTTGGCCCTCAAACTGATGTTTCTGCCAGCTGAGGCCACAAATAAATATTAAGAAAAGCATAAAGGATTTTATGGTCAGACCGTGAGCTTATAATCTGACATTGGTTACACAATTCCCCACCCTTTGACTGTCTACCCCAAAACCGAAGTCATTTATTTTAGACACATCCTCAGATAGTTTTGCATTTTGCCAAGGCATAACAAAGAGAATCATTCATGGTTTTCAGAGCATGAATCACATGCAAATCGGACAAACTGCCGACGGTCAGTGTAAATAGATTCATAAATCAGTATGAAAACATTATTTTGATTTCCGTTTCACAGGATGCCACAAAAGAAAGCAAAGACTCTACATCTTCCTAAATTTGCCTCATTCTCTCGGTGTGACTCTGAATTGTCGACGGAAGCAACTAATTGGAGCGTAAACTAAATTCAGTAAAGAGCAATGAGTTTTTGAGGCTATAATAGTTTTATTAAACCTTTTGCCAGCTCATCAAGTAGGCAACAGTTTTCATGTTGATGGGTAAATAGGATCGACTTCAGCAATTGCTGCTAAAATCAGGCCGCCACCTCTTTAAATTATTTATTTAAATATTTAAGCTTTCTTTTTATTTAAGGAATGATTAAAACATAAGTATTGAAGATTTTGTCTATCTTCCATTTGTTCTTCCTTCGACTGCAATTTGTCTACATTTTTGATTAACAAACCATTTAAATATATAACAGCTTATTACTTAACCTCGTATAAACAATCTATTAAGAAAATTAAGGTAACTCATACCAAAGAGAATTTTAAATATCTACTACCTTTTATTATGATTTCTATCTAACTTGACCTTGATTAGCTGAATTGCACTTTCAAAGAGCATTAAAAGTGCGTGGCATTTGAAACAATTGCAAATTGCTACGTTTTGTTTTCTTTTATCGTTCATCGGACGGATGCAAAATGTTGACACAATGTCATCTTGCAACTGAATTATGAGCACTCGTTTTGTTTTTTTAATGTTTCTTTTTTTTGAAAATGAATCTTAGGCCATTGACAGTATAACAATGAGCATTTCCGCTTGTCAGACTTATTCGCTACTCCTTTTTCTCTCTCAGTTTCTCATCCTCTATCACTTTCTTAATCCTTCACTCTCTCACTCCCTCACTTTTAACCATCCTTATTTCCTTTTCTTCCTCTGGGCTGTGCGTGTGTGGCAGCTGCTGTTCCTGTTGCTGCCGCTGGCAGTTTTGCAATCAACTCAAGCGCGCAGAAAAGTATGCTATGCTTTCAGAGAGAAAGAGAGACTGAGAATAAGAGAGAAAAAAAACACATTGAATAAGGAATCGCCTTGTGCATTTGGTGCATAAATGTCAGGGCACAACTCATGACATATGAAATGAGTTTTCTTTATTTTTTTTTTGCTGTTGCTGTTGCTGTTGATGTTGTTGCTTTTGCTGTTGCTGTTGTGCGTTGCCAGCTGGCGGGTTGCATTGTGCATTGCATCTCCAGTTGCTGTTTAATATTTCCGCTTGCACACTTGCTTATTTATTATGTTTTCCGCCGCCACCATGCGGTGCACAGAACTCTCCGTCTCCGTCTCCATCTCCGTTTTAGTCTCTGCTTTGCCACAGTTGCAACAACAACAGTTGCTCTGGCTCAAGTTGCTCTTGACGCTATTATCCAGCCAACTAAGACGACGGCCACATGTGCCGTCCTTGCTGTTTTGCCCTAATGCCTTTTTTTTCACTCGACTTCTTGCTCGACGACTGTTGTCTGTTGTAATGCCCTCTATCTCTGCCCCTTTTCCTTATCCTGCTGCCTTTCTTGGTCTACAAGTTAAGTGCCTACATAGGATAATCTGCACATCTCAAGTCAGCTCGTAATTGTAGTTCCCCCAATGCAGTCAAGCTGTGCAGTTGACTGCATTCACTCTCTTCCCTCATATATCCCCCTTGTCTGTCTCTTATTCTGCCCCTTATCATCTGCAACGTTTTGTGGCGTTGACAATCCTCATGAGCTTTGCATTTTGTAGAGCTTCCCGGAGCATTTGGAGTAGTCGCTTTAAGTAATTACCATGTCGCGTTTCGTTTTCTGTCTGCCACGGGCAACATGCCGCTTGCCACATGCCGCTTGTCGCTTGTCCATGCCACACAGCAGGCAGCCCCAACACAGATGCATCGTAAATTTAGCTACTTATGAGCGATGGACAAAGAGGGGCAGCCAATCATCAGAGAATCCAACATTTCCCACATGCAGCGTCAGTTTACTTAATAAAACGACGGAATTGTTGTATGTGTGTGTGTTTGTGTGTGTAAGTGATATGATGAATGTGGCAAGCTGCATGTTGCCAGTCAATAAGTCGACGCCTGCAGCGATCGAATTAAAACTGTGCAGACAATGTATGTACATTTATATTTTGGCAATCAACTATCAGATAACAGAGCTCAACTTGCCACAACATTAATTAGACACGTGACTGATGTGGCAAGTGGCAAGAGCCACATTATGAGCACACTTGCAGCTGTCGTTCATTAAACTTTCAGCACAGATTTGTATCTTGAACTAATTTTGCAGCTGGTCTAAAATTACACTCGGAAAAGGGGGAAAAGGGGAGTCTGAAAATGTGACAGTCAAATGGTGGCACATTTGATGCCTTTTCAATTTGCTACACGAAAATAAAATGTTTGCCTTCAACAACAAGGATGCCAAGGATACGAACATAAACCCTTGATGTGCGTAGTGCGTATCAATAAAACCAACTCGACGGGGCGTCGAACGGGGAACGACGAGCTCTCAAGCTACGTTTGATGTCAATGTCTTTGGATTTCTACTTTTTTTTAATACCCTGTAAGGAAGTATAAAGGGTTTTATCAGCGGTCAGCAGAATGCAGCGGCGATTCAATATAGTAAGTATTTATAGAGATAATTAATCAGGTATCTGTTTTTACACTGGTTTTATGTTTACTTTACTTTACCCTTTTTAAGAATAATGAGTTAAACTTTGACATTTATATATTTTATTATGATCTCTATCTATCCAATAATATCCTCTGACACAGGAAGATGATCGTGGCTTTATATGGTGTTTTAAGGTATGGTTTTCAAGGACAATTTACATAAATAATAGTAATTACAGCGTATCACTTAGTCAAGCACTCTCAAAGTCAATTCTTATTTTTTCCTTTCGTTTGATTTCTTTTTTGCGGTCGTTGAAGTTCACACTACGTACAGGTAAGGTGCTTACGAGAAACGCAGCTGTTTGCCACATCAACGCCGCATGTGTGTGACAATGAGTGTGTGTGTGATAGTGTGCTTGTGTATGTTTGTGAATTTGTTGTAAGCATTTGCCATCAAAAAAGCAGCAAACTTTCATGTTATTGAAAATCGAGCTGAGAAAGAAGAAAAAATCTTTAATACTTACTTGCTGAATAATATCAGATGACATTTCTCTCTCTGTCTGTGTGTGTGTGTTTGTGTGTCCGTGTGTATGTGTGGGTGTTTGTGTTTGTGTGTCCTTGCTAAGCTTTTTAAATGGATACCTTTTGTCGCATTGTGCGTTGATTAAATTGTTTCTCTGTGTAAAATTTGTCTGAGTTCTTGTTAGTATTTGTTATTTTGTAATGGAACAAAAAATGAAAGCAAAAATGGAAGAATATATATACTTGAGTGATCAGTTCGACTGCTGATTATGTATAAGTATTTGTATGTATGATGTATATTAGCCTGCTTTTGATGGATAAGCCTGTTGTCTCCCTTACCAAAATGATTACCAAATTTGTCTGACAATGAGCTTATGAAATATTCACAAGAAATTGAAAAGAGACAAACAAATATATATTTTTATAAATAAGTGATGGATAATTTGTTAAATAAAATTGTATATACTAATCTCTAGATAAAGGCAAGAGAAGTAAGTAATTATTTATAAAATAATGTATACATCTTTTACTTAACAACTCAATGTCTAAGGCTTAATAATAAACATTAATTGAAACCATTTATTCTTGTCAAGTGAAGTTTGCTTAAGCTAATAAGATATACATAAATACATAATCAGAAAGCTTAAAGTCTCAGGAATTTCTTCGAATTAAAAAGCTTACATTTTAAAATAATATTGCAAATATTTATATTTTTATTAAAGACTTTTCTTTAATAATTTCTACAGCTTCACAATTTCCCAGCTTTAAGAAGCATTAATTTTTTGTGCTCCTACATTTTATTACCTGCCGTAATGTGTCCCACTTGAGAACGCAATTGATACGCATCATGTTTCCTTATACTCGTAGTTATGTGATAAGGATCCACAAACAGGACGCAAGGATGTTTCGACACTTGTTAGCGTGACACCTGGACTTACCTTTTTGCCTTCGAGTCTCTCGACAAGAGTACGACGAGTGCATGTGTAATTTATGTATGCAGGCATATTGTGTTTCAAGGACATGCTCATTACACGCAACGCGAACTTGTTGTTCATGGCCATAATCGGGGAGTCAAAGCCAAAGCCAAAACCAAAGCCAGGCTGACTGGCAACCCCAACAACCCCAACAACCCCAACAACAACAACGACAACAACGGCAACAACAACGACAATGAGAGCAGCAACTCGCATTAGCATTTTTCGCAGCTTCAACTTGGTTTTTGCTTTATGGCAAACTTATGTTCTCTTTTCGCTCTCTGTATGTGTATGAGTGTTTTGTACGCTAAAAGCCATTGTTATTGTGTTAGTATTGCTGTTGTTGTTCTTGTTGTTGTTGTTGTTGTTGTGCTGGTGTTGTGGGCTTAGTTTGTCGTGAGTCCTGTGGCATCCTATGCACAGCTATTCGTGTTGCCCGCTGAAGTGCTTTTAGTAGTTTGCCATTGTCTGCCACAAGATCGCCAGAATTCCCCTTTTGGCCATGGTTTGGGTTTACGCCGGGTTGTCATGTCTTTGGTTAGGCATTAAGTTAATGCGCCTGTACTTTCCGCCGCCCTGTCTCGCCGTCCACTGTCATGGCTGACAAATCCTTGACACTAGCCGTGCCGAGGCACAAGGATGGCCAACCTATCTACCTGGGTTTCATTAAGTCATTAGGCATTGTTATGGCTGCTCTTCAGGTTGTTGGTTGTTTTGACCTGGTCAGTGGGCTGCATTTGGCCTAGCTAAGAGTCTTTGTGTGTGTGTGTGCGTGTGTTTACAGGTGAGAAATTGCTTAATTGTAATTTTAACGCATAACAAACTCTGAAGTGAAGTAAAGTCATCTCTTGCTCCCTCTCTATCTCCATCTCTATCTCTCTCTCCCTCTGGCTACGCAAATGTAGACACCCAAGATTTTGGGCACTCAGTTCAAGGCCGAAACACACTCACCCACATACACTCACACCCACTTCTGTTAGCTGATGATGACTAATGGCTGCTGACCGCCAGTTTGCTCCTTGAGGCAGTTCAATTCAATTAACCAACATTTCCACAACCTGTCTCCTTTCCTTCTGTTGCTCTTTCCCCTCTCCCCTTGTTTCTATAATATTTCATATTAAATTTCGTGTACATCATTTTAGTTGTAGTTGTTTGGGCCAAGTCGAGTGCAGGTTGCCAGAGCACTCAAGAAGAAGTTGTTTTTGCGCTAATTAGCAAATGTCTGGAGCACAATGTTTGGCTTTAACTTAACTCTGTGCTAACATAATTCATAACTTTATATTTTTGCCTCGCCCCTGATGCTCCCACTCCTCTCGCATTTGGCCACGCTAATGAGGAAAACGTGAGCATTTTCTTACTTTTCTGTGGCAAGTTTTTACTGTTCTCTGTTTAATTACAGGATGTCAAACACCTTTTCATATGCTTCATATAGAACTGTATAACGGTTAATGCACTCACAATTGCAACATGTTGTTGTCGTTGTTGTTTGTGTTTGTGTTTGTTGACACACTTGTACATTAAGTGCTGTCAACTTGTTTAAAGCATCGCAAAATTGCATACAAAAATATTTACAAACTCAAATAACAACTGGGAAATGTTTATTTTTCCATTTTTGTTCATCTCTTTTTTGAGTCATTTTTAATAAGCTGACAACAATAATATATTTGAAGAGTTGTGGCTATTGTTTGATATGTAAATTAATTGTTTAACCATAATTGGTTAACAGATGAACTCTACACTCGACTCTCCTCTCGACTTTCCCTCTGTGCCTGGTCCAAAAAGCACCTGGGAATTCCATAAGCTCGACTCAAATGTAATATTCATGTTGCGTGCCTTTGGGAGTTCAACTCTACATGGCTGAATTGTTGTTGCCTTTGTTGTTATTGTGGTACTTACATTTCAATGGAGTGACCTTTCATAACCAACCAGAACCACTGGGAAATAAGCTAAAATACTTACCATGTACCTCAGTATAAAATCGGGTATTAACCCTAATCAACAGCTGTGTTTAAATCGAATCGAATAATTTGACTCTTACTCGTTTTTTCACTTATGCTTACCATTATAACTACATAGAT
Source organism: Drosophila neotestacea (assembly GCA_035044365.1). NCBI lineage: Eukaryota > Metazoa > Arthropoda > Insecta > Diptera > Drosophilidae > Drosophila > Drosophila neotestacea. The sequence goes on from JAWNMD010000270.1 coordinate 3,218,126, forward strand.
TTTAGATTATCTGATTTTTCCATTCATTTATTAATGTATTCTTTTTCTTTGTCTAGTCATCGTATGCTCATTAGAACTGACAGCTAAGCATCATTTAACTATTTTTATTCTTGTTTCATTCTTTGCTTTAATTACGTCTAGACATAGCATTGCATTTTAAAAACGCTAATTTCAGCTTTCTAGTTAAATTATACATTTTTTTAAATTATTAACTTTTACTGCATTTAACTTGATTATAAAAAGCGAAGCAAATATTTATTTATTTTTCTGTATTATTTGTATTCTTTCTATTCATATATTTGATTCACTTATATAAATATGGAAAATCGAATGAAATTTATTCTTTCGTTGGATAATTTCTTTTTACACTTTTTATGGGATTACCTAATTAATGCTCAACTTAAAGGAAATATTTTTTTGATTCGGGTTTCTCTTGTTTATATTTATTTATTACTTTCCCATTTTATACATTTATTCAAATTAAATTTTAAATTTTGGTAATTTTATGCTTAAATCTATGTACTTTTACTTAACCCATTTTATTAAATACAGTATTTATTATATAAATAACTTTAATATATAGAATTTCTACAGCAGAAGCGGCAGCAGAGAAATTCGACACACATATAGAAACACATGAGCGTTCATCTTATGAGAAATGTTATTCAGCCAACGTTGCGTATGCGTCACCTGGCCGATAGACAAACACACAGATGGGCAAGCAAACAAACAGAGAGACAAACAACAAGACAAGCATATGGCCGACAACGATGACGCCAATGGCAAAAACGGTGTCGCCGCCAAAATGACAAAAATTACAATTGCGTTTTGCGTTTTGTCTTATGTCACGCAGAGGAACTCGTACGATTTTATTATCATTTTGTTACGTGTGTTTTTACGGCCAAGCAACAGCAAGAACAATAACAACAACAACAAAACTCTTAATACTCCGACTGTCTGTCTGTCTATCGGTCTCTCTCTCTTTTTTAACATCCTCTCACTCTCATTGTTTGTATATTTGCTTGTTTGTGTTTGAGTCTGTGTATTGACAAGGCGTATACGCTGCGTATACGTGATGCGTGATTATCTTGTTTTCAAGCATTGTAACTGTATATTTGTGTGCGAGTGTCTGTGTTCTGATTGTTGTTGTTGTTTTTGTGCACTACAAATGAAATTGAAATACCTTTAATACCTTTGACAACATTTTGCACAAATTACGTTTGCTTTTCTTTATTGAAATGCCAATCATTAATGTTGTCAATTTTGATGTTGTTGTTGCGGTTGCTGTTGTTGTTGCTGTTGCTGTTTGTTTGCTTATGTTACTGTTGTTGTTGCGGTCTGTTATTTCAGTCAAAAGTAATTTTACGTATTCCATAATGAAACGCTGCCCATTAACGCATTTCCATTTGCGGCTTTAAGGATCATTTAAAGCGTACTCTCTCACATTGCCATTTTGGTTTTGTTTTTCCAGCTTTTCTTTTTTACGCTCGGCACGTGGCTGCGTGTGCTGATTATTTAAAAATTTATGAAGCCAACCAAGCGCAGCTGAAAACTTTTGCACGAAACTAAACAAAACTGCAGCAGACAACAACAACAACAACAGCAACAATATAAATAACAATGGCAACAACAATAGACAACAACGGGGAGCAAGTAGTAAGCACAGGAGCAACATCAACGACAACGACAACGACGACGACGACGACAACAACAATAAAAGCAACGACGTGAGCGTTGAGAATGTTTCGTATTTTGTTCTCCTTTCGACGAGTTTTAACCACAGCAACTCGCCAGTCAGCCATGACACGCCCACCCGCCCATGGCCCCCCTCTCCAGCCGACCTCTGATAATGTGCAGCGTGGAAAACTTTCAACATAGTTTGCTACTTAACTCGAGCGTAATAATAAAAGTGCTAAATCTTTTGCCATATTCACTTTGTATTCACGGACTTCTGGGCGTGCCAGTTGCCGGCCAGTGGGCAAGTGTGCAAGAGGTCGGGAGGGTGCAAATATTAACAGAGCCACAAAAGAATAGCATTAAATGAAAGCCCCTGCAGCGGCGGACTGAAAGGTGAGAGAAAGCAAAGCGAAAGCAATTAAAACAAATGCAGGCAACAACAACAAAGGCATGTCAAATGAAAATAAATAAGAAAACTGAACATTTCCTGAAAACTTTTGTATACTTTATTACATCCCATCAAAATGTGAACTTCAAATTAAATTGAGAATAAGCTGAAGAGAAGGAAGTAAGCTTTAAACGATAAAAATATCTAAATAATTAAGCTTTTCTAAGGAAATGTTTTGATATTTGTATGATTGTTGTGTTTCCGACATGTTATTTCAATTTAATTCCATGTATTTTCTTAACAACTACAGAGAAGATACCTTCTTTAACATAAAATAACAGATGAGGGGCATCAATTGCTTCAAAGATAACCAAATGAAATTTTTGATTTGTGATAAGAAAATAGAATTTATTTTCCTTGCTAAAACAACCATAAGACAAATATCAATATTTTAAATGTCAATTTCATTTATATGCTCTATTACTTCTATTTATATGTATACGATGCCAATCCTTCTAGAAACTCTTTAATCAAACTTATGACCTTCAACTGGCTTCACATTTGCATACAACATTTCAATATTTCCCACAAATTTTCCACTTTTCATTGACTTTTCGCATCATCGTCTGCTTAGCAGTCGTTTTATAAGCCCATTAAAACATAAATATGGAAATGGAAGAGCTGTTTAAATTGTGGGTATTTGGGTATGGTATTTGCTAAATTAAATCTCAATTGAAATGCAATCAAAACCAAATTAATTTAGCTAAATCAGTATGAATATAGTCCGATTGGTGGTAAGGTACTAACTAGAATCACAGAGTGAAATTTATATGCTCCCTTACCAGTATTTCTATCATTTGTCTGTGCCACTTTTAGAGCAATTGCTTTGGGAGAGAGACAATTTTCATATTTGCAATAAATTTTGTGTTTTCGCAATTCGCAATGCAAACAACGTTATGAAAATATTGCAATGAATATTGAATACAGAGAGGTGAATGGATATGTATTTACAATGCCATTTTTAAACAAAAATGTACAACAGAAATAAAAGTATTTAATCCTTGACTAAGGTACAACATTGAAGTTCCCAACAGCTCTGAAATTATGCGACAAAATATTTCTTAGAGCTTGTTGAGTAAAGAAAATTCTGTGAAATATTTGAAAAAGATTTAAAAGGGTTTCCAGGTGTGTATGAAATATTTTTCCATTTAATAAATTCATTTTCATGATGAATTTAGTGCACTGGTTGCGATGGAGAATTTTCAGCGGGGCACGTATTTTTTTATTGCTCTCATTTTTCAATAAATTTGATTACGCGGCGCTTTGTGATTATTGGCGCGTGAAAAAATAAATTTAATTTTTTTTTATTTGCTCGCTTTTCTACGGCCGAAAAAATCTACCTAAGCTGGCTCTGTCATAAAATGTATTGGCTGCATGTCCAGGATCCAGAACCAGAGCCAGGACCAGAACCAGGACTAGGGGCAACAGGACTTCAGGGCTCCAGCCTGGCTCCGTGTGCTCGTAAAGTTCGCGCCAAAATAAATAATAAACTTGCCTTTGGTTTTTACCCAAAAATTTGTAACAACATTTGCCTCAATTTCTTCGTTATTTTTTTTCTTTGTTGCTGTCCTCAGTTTTGCGTCCATTGGCCATTGCTGATAAGCTGCTCTCGGTTTTTGTATTGCCATTCAGATTATTTATGATTCTTGTTTTGCTGCTTTCTCACACATAGCCTATAGATTTATTTTTATTATACCCTGTACCAAAAAACATAAAATGGGTAAAATATAAAAGGAAAGGAAGAGTGGAGAAAGGTATTGGACAATTCGATAGAAATCAATAAATTTAAAACTGGACTTGATCCTTAGAAGTTAATTGAAACTTGATTTATATCAAGTTTATTTCTAATTTACAATAACTTTCTTAATAATAAATTTAATTTCAATTTAATGAAGTTTTCAACTGTTAACAGGGTAACGGCCTAATCGAGTTTACTCAACTAAAATTACTGTTCTACCTTTTTTTATTGGGTTTTATGAGCTTGCCTCATGATCGCTGATTGGATGAGACGTGGCATGGGACAGGAAATGCAATTTTATGGCGCTTAATTCTTAAATCCATTCTTATCGGGTCTATAGCACAGTCGGCTTATTATTTTATCGCTGTAAAATTAAAATGGCAAATGTTGTGTGACTTTTTTTTCTTATTTCGAAGGTGCAAGCGAAATTAAGTTGGCCGCAGTTTTTATTATATATATTATAGTGAAAAGAAACGAATGCGAAAACCGAACGACTGGACATGGCATGAATTTGTATGCATATATATTATATATTTACATATACTTGTGTATTCTCATTACGGCAATGGTCTTACCTGTGTTATAATAAAGCCAATTTTTATTGTGCGGCTTTTGACGTTAATCCAGTTTAAATGAAAATGAAAAACTGCTCATTGCCTTAATTAAATTGTGGATTATTTATGCAAAATAAAATATGCATTAATTTAAATATTGTAATGCCACACGCATTAATATAGCTTAGTTATGTAAATTGATGGCAATTTGAGCAAATAAGAAAATTAAATAAAACATCTGTATATGGGTTGATATGCGGCAAATGTTTGTAAATAAGCATTAACAAAAATAATAAATGTACAACTAGCTTCGAGTGTGTATAAATTGATAAAAAATTGAATATATGGGGAGCACAATAAGTTTGTAGCGATTAACAGATTTGTATTTCACTTTGATTGTTTTTTTAATGGTAAACTTCTTTCAACAACATTATCACACTTCTCCTACTTTGGTTTAATAATTTTTTAGGCTTAAAACATTTTTTTTAATAATCTCTATAAACAATTTAAATGCGTTCTGATTGTCATTTCAACGCTTTTCAAATGCGTTAAAAGTTGAAATAGCATAATAAATGCAAACTGGCTGTAAATAGTGTGCGTATTCAGATATATTCAGAGCTATACTGATGTGAATAACAGCTGAAGCAAACCGTGTCACAGCTAAAAATCTACACTGCAATAGTACAATTTTTATATCTAGCAATAAAAATAAAAATAATAAAATCGACAGCTTTATTTATGGCGTTTGCTTTATCTATCTATCTCTCTCATTCTCACTCTTTCTCTCTGTCTTTCTCTCTGTCTTTCTCTCTCTATCTGTGTGTGCCTGGAGGGTAAGCCTTTGTGGACACTCCTCTTTGTAGTTTTACCGTTTGACACAGTTTCAATTTGATGATGAAGTTGCAGAAACAGGATGAGTACGAGTACTAGATTCAGGATGATGGGGCAAGGCTGCCTGCCACTTTTTACGATGCAAATCGAGTCAAATTTGCACTTTTATCGCACGAACGGGAACTTAACACTCGCGTGATTTATGGGGTAGTTCTTCAACGGGGTGGCAACTCCATAGAGGGGATGGAGATAATAAGTAAATGTCAGTTGGCACTTCATTTGTCAATGTCGTTCTAAACCAAATTCAATTTGAATATGCATTCGAACTGAAACTAATTCAACGCGTTCGCTTCGCTACTTAAAAGCGGCATAATTAATGCGGCTATTAGCCAAGGCCTCAAGCAGCTGCAGCTGTTAGATCTTCCCTCCCCCTTGGGGCAGACAGACAACACGTTGCAAGTTTATTGGCATTGTCAATGTGCTGGAAGCAAGTTTGTTCACTTGCAAGTAATTGAAAGTCATTCTTTATGCAATAATAAATGAGTTTTTTGCACACTTGGCCAGGCCAAGAGAACGCCTTGCAGCTCAGTTATTGTTGCTGTTGTTGTTGTTGTTGTTATTGTTGCCACTATCTAAGGCAACAGCTTCAATTTCAGTCTGAGTTTTGAAGCGTCAGTTTGATGCAGTCTCAGCTGGCATGACTCCAAGCCCAAGGCAAACTTAACACTATACTTCCATCTGGATGTGTATCTATAGCTTTAGCTTGGCATAAACAACTGATTGCTGCTCGTTTTTGCCGCCATTAGCCTGGACTGTCTTTGGGCCAACAAACGTGAACACACATACACATCTAAAGAGACTGACACATTGCCAGTTCATCACACGGACCCAATGACGGATTTAGTCTCGGTTTGACTTGACACCAAATGGCCTCAATGTCTGTCTCTGATGCCACGCCCCCAAAGCCCCCCCACATGTGTGTGGCTAACAAATGTTGGCAAATCTGTGTGCAAACTGCGGCAATCAAAGTGCTTTACGTGATCTCTCTTCTCTCTCTTTTATCTTGTCCATTCTGTTGTCTCTCAATGGAAATTGTAAATCGCAGTTTGAACGCAGTCAAGTTGAAGTTTTTAATTTCCATTGTGTAGAGAGAAAGAGAGGAAGAGTAAGAGTAAGAGAGAGAGAGAGAGAAAGAGTGGGGGAGGTTAAGAGCTCATCATATTTTAATTCGCTATAAATCTAATTAGTGAAATCAAAACCTAATCATGCGTTAACAATTTATGCGCTTCAATTTCATTCCAACAATCGAGGCGAACAGCATAAATTTAACAATGCTATGTCCCCCCCATCCATTTATTCTTGCTTCTGATACACCCCACCACAACTTTTCCACACAGATACCAATGATTGCCAGCGTACATTTTCTCCATTATGGAAAAGCGCAACGTTTGCACAAATGTTGACCCTCTTCTTTCCTTACATTCATTTTTTTTTATTTTTAATAGCAACTCTTTGCATTCAAATTGAACTCGAAATACATTCACATGGTGTAATTGAGCGCACGTTATTAAATGCACTTGTACAACAACAACAAACATCAGTAACAACATTAACAACAAGAACTCGACGTAAAATGATTATATTGTAGCGTATTTAAGCTCTGTAGTCCAACATAAAGTACATAACTAAATAACACCATAGGGAACGAAAAAAACTGCCTTTGGAAGTAGTTTAAAGAGTCAGTGAACAGCTTTAAGTTATTAAGCAATCTTTAATTTATTTCAGATAAGCTGGATTGAAGTTAAGTGTTATAATATTAAGAGAGAGAGCATTTCAAAACAATTTGAAAAAACACATAAAAGCTATTAATGAACTTAAATGTAGCTGAACTTTAATGTTGTGTAACGTGAATTAACGCAATGAAGTCTTATCGTATGACTAAAAAAAATATATTTTTCTACAATTATTTTAATAAAATGCACTAAAAATGAGTTAAAATCCAAAAGTCTCATCAGCAAAATCTTCTTGGTATTTGGGTGCTTGACTGGATTTGTACTCATAAGTACTCGTAATTATATTGTTGAATACACTCAAATCTAGGACTATGGTTAACTGCTCTATATTCCGATGGCGATGAGGCATTCTCATCAACTACAACTTTTATGGTCTGGACCATAAAGAAGAACAGTTACTCACTTTGTTTCATAGGCCATTAAAATTTTACGCGTCATTTTATAATGATTTCTGCAAGAATGATGTGTAAATGGGGCGCCAGATAAGAAAGCGCGACTGATTTCAATTTAAGATGCGCATTGAGTATACGCTTAATTGAATTTCCAAGTACAATTTTCTCATTTTCAGTCAAAGAGGCAGCTTAATTACCTTTGGCACAAAATTACAAATTGTGTGCACGCCTCATCCCATAGTTGAATGTACATTGTCCAATGTCCAATGCCAACAAATCAAAAGCCATAAAAGAAATCGAGTTTGCAAGCTTAATGCAATGCAAACGATCTGGCTGGGTCCATAATCAAGTAGCCGCCCTGTTTTACAGTGTCCACCTTTTGCCCTTTTCCCATCAGGGAGGGACTTACAAATATTTGCGCAAAATTTATCGCACGCGCTTGTTGCCAAAAAAAAAACAAAAAAACAAAAAAAGAAAAGAAAACGAGAAGTTCAAAATTCGTAAAACTGTTTTCGAGGATAAAATCGAGGCAAAAAAGTTGACAAACAATGCGTACAGCCAAACAACAACAACAAAAGGAATCAGGTTAAAATTAAAATTTTGCATTAATGGTGGAACAAAAAAAGAGAGAGAAAAGAGCGGAGATGAGATGAGAAGAAAAAATAAAGAAAACTTGACAATAGCCGAAACGATAACGAGTAGCTCTTCATGGCAAAAGTCACGTTTCATACGCAAAATTATGAAAATGCCAAAAAGTAGCGCATAATTTCAACTTCTGGCCCTAAAACGAACACAAAAACCTAAACCCGACCCAAATCGACTTGGGATGGGCGAGATGCCTGTCTGGCCAAGTTGAGCATATTAGACACAGTTGATTGCTCTGGCCAAATGAGGCGGTTTTAATTAATTCATCAGCTGACGAGTTCAACGAGGCGGAATGAAAAAAACTAAAAGCGCATATTTTACAGGGTATTTCAAGCAGGCAGCAATTAACAGCCAAACAGACAGTCAGATAGAGACTTAAAAATCAACATTAAGTTCATTAAAGATTTTTATTTGCATTTATGCGATTTCTTTGTTTTTCAGAGTCTCTCAACTGTCGACTGTCGAGTGCTGTTGATTTTACTAATTCGATTCATAAATATTTTGTAAATTATTTAAGATTTCGCATAATTTGATGGTCCGCCTGGCATTCAGATTGACAGTGTCTGTCAAGGCTTTAGCTTAATTAGAAACTCGTCACCGTCCTCATTTCCATTCCCATTCCCAATTCCAACCCGTCAACGTTACTGTCAACGGCTTAATTCAGTCGCTGCCTCCATTTGCTTTGTTAGGCACTCGAATGGACTTGGTTCTGGATGTGGATGTGGACTAGAACTTGGATGTGGGACTTATGTTTTCGCACACTCATTAAAATTCAACAAAATTGTTGCCAAATTAACTCAAACATAAGCGAGCAATAAAATTTCCATATTTTCCCACACTTTTCCAAAGTATGTCCCTAATTTTCCCTTCTGTGGCTGTCGCATCTTCACAAAACCATTCAAAATCCTCAGAAGAGAGCAATCCCAACCCACAATGGGGAAAACTATGCATTGAAAATACAAATATTGAAACAGGAAAAGCGGCTTTATTTAAAGTGTTAATTACGTGCAGCACAGCTTAAAGCGGTAAACTTATATATGTATCTATTCACATACATATATGTACATATAGCTATTTGGGAACATTGTTGCCATCAAAGCAAAGTCCTTTTATGTCCCTTTCAGCATTATTGTGTGGTCTCTAACACGTGTCACATATCGACATTGACACGAAGGCATTCAGGTAAGTCCCTATATATATTTGTTATTTTCCAAGAAAACTGAACTAAGCACAATGAAGTGTCCTTTCTTGTGTGCTCCTTAAGTTGAAGGCTTTTCACTTGAATTAAATAAATTGAATCAAAAATTTAAGCCGACTCATGTTAAATTTAAACTATTGGATATATATTCTACCTACCAACAAAGAGAACTTATCATTTCCTTAAACTCCAAATTAATCAAACTTTATATTGTTTATAACAATGATGAAATGGGCTTAAAATGAGGTTTAAAACTGATTAAAGTAAGCTTATGATAACCCAAAACTTAATTTAAATTGAATGCTTTTAGTCCATTATTAGTCAGTTTCATGTTGACTTCAAACTGTAATATAATGGAGATATTTCTAATACATATTAATCAAACTGTATATTGTTTATAACAATGATGAGATGGGCTTCAAATAAGGCTTAAAACTAATTCAAGTAAGCTTATGATAACCCAAAATTTAATTTAAATTGATTGCTTTAAGTCCTTTATAAGACAGCTTCATGTTGACTTCAAATTGTTATATAATAGAGATATTTCTAGTACAATTTATTATTATTTATTTTTTACCCATTTCTAATATGTTTATCATTAGATTTATACATAGCACTGATTATTATAAAAAAAAATTATAAGTACAATATGCTTGTATAAAAACTTAAATACTTGTCGAGTTCACAGTTAATTAGTTGAGATCATTTTTAATTTAAATACTGAACAGAATTTAGTGTAAATCTCAACATATTTCTTAGTTTCAATTTAAATGCACTATAAAATAAACGGATCTTTAAGGAATTTAAGCAAATATATGTGTCATTATCTAAATTCCCAAATACAAAATCGATTTACTTATAAACTTGTAAAATTTACGACAAGTTTCTTCGTTTTGCTCTTTTCAGATTTACCCAATTGCGAATAAGATTAATTCTTTTCAAGCAGAACTAAGTTCCTTGGAACATTTTCGTGGTGTCAGTGACACCGTTACAATCCGAACTTTTTCCACACAGCCTTTTATATATATATATTTGATACCATTTTCATTTCCATTTCCAGTTTACTGGTATTTTTTTCATCCATTTTTATTTTATTTTTTTTGTTGGCCCAACTTCAAGATTTCTTTTACGGCCAGTGGCCCTATTGACGCCTTCAGCGACCGCGACTCATTGAAATGGGTGATAATTTACCATTGATTGCACTTTGTCGCTGAAGTTTTGTGCTGCTGACAACTTTGGCAACTGGGGAAGTAACTGGGCAACTGCAGTTTGCCCTTTTTGTTAGCCATTTTCAACTCCTCTCCGAGGGTTGTGGGCCATGGGCGCCCTCAAATGCAATTTGGTCGGACAATTTTCATATTCTACGTTTGACTCCCGTCAGTGACCCGCATAGAACTTGCCTTTCAAGTGCCTGTCTTAGCCAGTTTATTTTTAAGACATACCACGTTCAGGCCCAGGCTATTTTTGGGAATGAACTTTGTGTATAAAAGCAATTAGTTGAGATTCCTTTGCTTTGTGTGCGATGGTTTAGTCAACTGTCAACTGCCAGAGGGTTGTGTGATAAGCGAAAACAAAGTAACAACAGGCAACGATTTGAGAGAATTTTCAGCTGCGTATCTAAATCATCTTAAAGATGCCAGAGATGCCACGAGAAGATGCCAGGATGCCATCCTGCCAGGATCTAAGACAGACAACAGTTCCGAACTTGTCACTTGCACTTGGCAGCTTCATCAATTTCGGTTAAGCCCTGGCAAACCTATTGTGAAGGGGGCGGGAGCAAGGAAGAAAATTATCTATCATGGCCAAGAGCCATGTGATTGGGTTGCGACAGTCAAATTCGAAGACGACAACGTATACGTAATGTTGCGTATACGCAATGTGAAACGTGCAACATGGCAACTGAAAAGTGGAAGCTCTAGAAAGTTTGTCTACAAATTTGGTTACTATTATTTGACCTGCTTGCATACAATTTCTAAACAGACGCACACACTCACACACACACATCGCGGTACACACGCACACACACAAAGCAGCGACTTGAGCTGAGGCTCAAAACCTCAAGCGGGTCTCAAGACACAAGCATTCGTGCATGGCAAACACTTCAATTGCAACGCACCAATTATAAGCCTGCCTCACTGTCTGCCCCTGCCCCTGCCCCTCCCACCTTCCATCTGGGTTCCCTTAGCTGCCTGCTTGGTACCGAAGCATAACTAATCTTTTGAGATTTCCAATTAAAAGTAAAACAAGCAACAAACAAGCAGAACCACAACAACCAAGAAGCAGCAGTGAAAACTGAAGGCAGCTGCCAGAATATCTGTATATATGTTTAAAAGAATATATTCGTATATATATATATGTATATGAAAATATTATAAAAACTTTCTAAGACGACGCAGCTAGAGGGATAGAGATTTTTCATACATTTTACGTGCAAAGTGTCTAAATTAACAAGGACGTCAACAAAGTCAACGGGCAGCGTACACAACAGACAACGAAGCAACTTTATAATTATGTTAAGCATGTTGCAGATGCAACTATGGCTACAGCAACAGCAGCTGCAACTGCAGTAGCTACAGCAGCAACGGCAACAGCGGCAGCTTTAGCTTATTTAGCCCTGGCACGACCATCATATTTATGCTTACAACTTGGCTCGTTGTCTTGGCATCAAAATCGCTGACTGCCTTTAGTCCGCTTAATAGGCCAAGCGACTGAAGCCTGCAGCAATGCACACTCGACAACCACATACACAGAGGGCAAAGGAAGATGGAAAGAGGGGGGTAATAGAGAAAGGGAGAGATGACTGCCTATAAAGCTGAGCTGAGTTTGCAATTTGGCTTTTGTGTGGTAGTTATTACCGGGCTTTAAGTTGTTGCTGGCATTGGCTTTCACTTTTCATTTTTAGTTTTTTTCTTCTTCTTTTTTGAGCCCTTGCTATGAAAATTACTTTTACGTCCGTCATATACACTGCTTGGGCACCCGGTGCGTATGAGTAACTTAATTAGAAAACTTTCCCCATATGCCGATATACGAAGGCACCAGCAGCTAGGATATGCCATAAGTTTCTGTCAGTTCGTGCGAACTGCTGCTGCACCCTGACAACATGTCTAACAGTTTTGCAGTTCGACTATTTATGCCTCTATCAAAGCATAGGATTTGCCTGATTGCCAGCTGGAATAGAGCCTTTTGTGTCCCTTTCAATGTGCATGTCCTTTTGGCCGACGTAATGACTTTCGACTTTCCTTGATGTCAACGATGGCATTGCAGTTAATTATTATTTGGCCTACAAAGAGCATTTTCAACAGCTCTAACTTCAGTTAACAGTCTGCTATTCTCTTTAAGAGAATAAACCGTTTATGCTTGAGCATGAGAATAAAAATTCTGTGTCAACATCTCAAGTTATTCTTCAATTAGTATTGAACTAAAATTTTCTGAAAATATCACCCTTAATCTAATCTAATAAATGTAATACTTATAATAATAATATAAGCAAATTTAGAAAAACGAACAAATTGCACTTAAGTAAATAACATATCCTGCACTTAAAATCATTTTGAAATGATATTTGCAAAACAATATTTATTATGAAAACACATTACACTTATGAATTATTTGAATTAATTTATTAATTGTCTAAACAATAGAATTTTGGACAAGAAAACATATTTCTATTGTTTCTCGTCAATTTAATTTTAATTTATTCGATTTACTGCTTAGTGATAATCGCCTTAATGCAAATCACCATGTATTAATAGACAACAATAGATGGTCAGAGTGGGAAATAGAAAGCAATTTGTTTATTTACAGTGCTGGCACTTTCAATAGTAACACTTTTAGCCAGGAGCAAACAAAAGTGAAAAGTTGCTCGAATTTGTAAACTGTCTGTATCACATACACACACTCTCAAACAGAGACACTCATATACAAGTACAAACAAATCCCAAGCAATCACTCAGATCACATACACACACACAAACACATACATCTGTAGCTATATATAAATGTAGAGAGTAAAAATCGCTGATGCCAAAAACTGAAAGCGCTTCGTGAAAGACCAATACAAACAAATAAACTGCACAACAACAAATAATTGTGCAAGACGAACGTTTAACTCAAATCGATTTTGAGGGGTCTTTAAAATATCAGAAAACAGAACGAAAAACAATAAAAAAGAAGACATTATAGGACCAAAAACGAGAAGAGAACGGAAAATCGAAAAGCAGGCAAGGCAAATCCATTGAACAAACAAATGTGGAATCAAGCAAAACATTGGACGTTTGGCATGCTCACAGACAGCCCAATACATATACACGCACACACAACATACACACACACACACACTCGAACACATCAATACATAGAGAGTGAAAAGCTTTTACTCGTCGCACAGCTGTGTCGCAAGCTGGGTTCATTTTTTATTAGACGAAACATTCGGTTGACGCTATTGGAAAATGGCGAACATATTTGTCCCTGGACAGCAATTATTGTTATCGTTATTGGCATCGAACAAGATTGACTGAAATTTATTTCAGTTTGAGTGCAACTCCAACGACAACGTGCCCCCTGCCTTGCCACAAACATTTCCAACTGAAACCTGAAATGAATCCTTTGGCATCGCAGCAAAAGCAAAACGAAACTTGTTACAACAAGTCCAGTTGTGTCGAGCTGGTAGCATTCTAAAACTCATTTTGTTCAGCTGTCCAGCTGCAATTTGCACAAAAAAACAAAAAAAACAAACAGACCGAAGACCCTCAAAATGAATTGAAGCTGCCAGCTGAAAGTTGTGAGCAAAATGATGCTGAAACAAAAGGCAAAGGCAAATCGAGACTGTGGACAGCCGCAAAATGTGACATCCTTTTTAGGCTTTTGTTGTCCTTTTAGATAGGCACACCTTCAGCCCCTACAATCCCTATCCTTTCTCAACCATCTTGTCTTCTTTTTGTTTCCTGGGAATATTTAAGGTGTCGCTGACTAAGTCGATTAGTTTGCCATGCTTCTATTTCGGTTTCGTTTTCTGTTTCTCAATCTGAATCAGAAACTGTAACGTTCATGCCACTAACCCAACGCATTAGTGAGCGTGTCAATTTCGATTCCCGTTACACGCCCACATACACACACACACACTCAACACTCGCACACACGCTAGACAAAAGCTGCTTTAGCTTTGTCTTTGGCTTTGTGTTTGCTTTTTCTGCTTTCTATATAGATATACGTGTATATGTGTGTATATATTTTTTTGACTCTGACTTTTCCGCTTTTTGTGAACCCAAAATCATGGTCATTGTTGTTTTTGCAAATTGTGCGGTTTGTTTTGTTTTTCCACCCCCAGCATGAGATGGTCTTTGCCTTAGTCCTTTTCGAGTGAGCTGTGGGCGTAAGCAAAACAATGTCCTGCTCGTGTTTGCTCTCTCGGCCTGCCCTGATTTTCTAATCAGTTTTGTAATTGTTTCTTTGTTTTTCTTTTAGTATGTAGTAGTTGTAGTTGCAGTTGTGGTTCAGACATCTTAGGGATAAATGAAAGTGAATGGGGGCAATTTCTGCTTAACCCTTAGCAGACGCAGACTTGGCATTTCCTTTTTAATCCCCATTCTATTGCAACTTTAATATTGGTAACTCTAGTTGCTTTATCTTTAATTTATTTCACATTAAAATGTTTCTCTTTTAATTGCCATCTAGCATTCAACAGTTTCCATTTTATTTAAAAATCAGATTACCATTGAAAATTAATAACAACGCTAAACAATTGCGTATTTAATTGGAAAGTCTGTTAAAGCGGCTCAATTAACTAGTTACATTTAAAATAAATTGCCAAATTGCAAACAATTCAAATTTATTCAACACGAAAGTCAATGAAACTTTATACTCATTCGATACTATTAATAGTCGTTATTTTTCTCTGTTTATTCAATGTAACTAAATAAATATAAACAGAATGCTTACACATAATTAAATGCACGCTCAATTTAAACAATTGTTGGCCACAAAAAATAAATAATTATCACAATATATCTTTAAACTTTTTATTGTTGTTAAAAAAAAGCCTCGTAATTGTAATTAAAAATCAGATTAAGTCTTAAACTGCATAAAATAACAAATCTTTTCCCTAACAAACTTTCCCTGATTTATAAAAACCATAATTCAATAGTATCTGACTTAAAAATACTCTGTCGAGGTTGCCTTCATTTGTTTGTTAAATTTTTTAAGACCCTTATTATG
The DNA here is from genome assembly GCA_035044365.1 of Drosophila neotestacea. Taxonomy (NCBI): domain Eukaryota; kingdom Metazoa; phylum Arthropoda; class Insecta; order Diptera; family Drosophilidae; genus Drosophila; species Drosophila neotestacea. The sequence goes on from JAWNMD010000270.1 coordinate 3,233,615, forward strand.
TGCCTATTTATAGAGTATAAAAAATCACGCGGCGTATACACAATTTACATGTTGTCACCAAAGACTCTCGGCCGTATGCATAATAATAAAAAGGCTATGCTAAGTCTGAGGTTAATTTGCGTAATGCGTTGTAATTTTTTAATGTGCCACAAAACGAGCACGAAAAAAAAAGAAAAGAAACAAGAAATTAAAAATCAAGGGATGGAAAAAGGGTTGCAAATGAAGCGAAAGCACGTAAAATGCGTTAAAATTCATTGGCACAAAATGTGTAAAATCGACACGGTCGCGAACTTGGGCTCAACCAAGTGAACTCATTCCCATCAGAATGAAATAAAAATGAGTTCGTCCTTCGCCTGTATGGCGCAGTTCGCACAGTTCATATCGATGACCTTTGCAGCTTGCAAAATTTAATTTATTTATTTTATGTACTTTATTTTAATGCCAATGCAAATAAATAAACCAACACACACAACGATAACAACAACAAAAAAACAAGAAAGACTTAAATAAAAAATCAACAAAAGTGAAAAGGAAGTTAAAAGGGGCGGCAAACAGGATTGGCACAATTACTCTCTCGTCCTTCGGCAATTAACGAAACTCGCGGCCAAAAAAATAAAATACAAAAATCAACACAAAACACAAAATTGTACAAGGCATGCATAAAAAAATTAAAGCTAAAGATTCAATATAACAAATATTTAATACCCTTCAGAAGACATATTACACTAGCTGCAATCAAGTTTCTAAATTCATTTAATTAAAACTTCTTAGCAATATTAAGAGTTTTTGTTTTATATCTTTATCTTTTTTGGTTTACAGAGCTTTTCTCTAAAGTGGCATACCTGATGGCAAGGGTAAACCGATTGCGAAACAAAAGCCAAAATGTAAAACAGCTGTCAGTTGCCTAAAGCAGTTGTGGGAGAGCTTCCACACTTATTTATCAAATCGGCCACTGAACAAGCCCCTCTCTTCCTGTAACACACCCTTACCAATTTGCACCCCCTCAGTGCCCGCAGATATAGCCCTTTTTCGCTGCCATTTATCTCAAAGACAGACTGGCACAAAAAAATGAACGCTTGGTATGTTTATTTTGACCTTAATTAAAGACGCATATTGCCCGCTTCGCATTTTTTCTCCCCATGCTACTAACCAATTTTTATGGGCTATGCAAGGGATTTGTTTGCATGCAGCTGCTGCTGCTGCAGGATTTGAGGCTCTACGGCCTTTCTTCCAATGCCGAAAAAGAAATGTTTGTCTATTCCTAAAAAATTGTAAAATAAATAAATATTTGCGTAGGCTTCAGTCAAAACGGGATACACAAAACCTCGTCTAATTGCAAAGTAATGAAATTCACTTTGTACTGGCCAAATTTGCTGGCCACTTTCTGTTGCCGCGGACCAAACACAAGCTGGTTAATTGCAAACTAATGAAAAGCGCCCACATTTTGTAATAAAAGCTTGGATTAGTCTTGCTGAACGGATGAGAAGTATGTGAGAAATAATTTATTGTTGAATTATGCAATTATTAAATCGAGGAACCAAGGGAGTGAGTTAGATTTACAATAAATTAAAATTTTTGTAAATAAATTATTTGTATTGTAAAAGTTGTTTTAGAAGTTTGAGTCCTAAATGTAAAGAAATGGGAAATATTATGTGACAGAGAGAGAGTGACATGGAAAGAGGGAGGAGCGGTTTAAGCTCGAGGGTTAAGAAGTTACAAAACACTTTGTTCTGACTCTATCTTGTCAGCTAAATCTTGAGTTGAAGTGCCACTTTTAGCTAATGTCATTGTGCCATTGAAACACGCAATCGTTCAAGTTAACCAACTTCAATTCAGTTCCCGCAGTTTGTCGCTTTGTCCTAAACGCCTTTGGGGCAAAACAAAACCAACCTAAGCCGCAAAAGAGTTATGCTATTACATTTCTCTTGCGCATTTCCATTTCTTTTGCTGATTTTTCTCCTGTTTTTTATTTTTTTGGTAAGCATTTTTTTTCGTTTTATTTTTGGTGCCCAACAGCTGCCACTTCAATTACATAAAATTCACATTATTGGGCGCTGCGACGGCGAATTTTGAGGCGAGACGGCGTAAAAGAGTTTTTAAATTAAAGGCCAGAGGCTGCAAGTGCTGCCAATGCTATACCATTTGGTCTCTGCTCTGCACAGCCTAAGGGGCAGAGGTCAGATTGATGGCATGCTCTGACACCAGGCAACCAACAGCCGGAAATATTTTCTGTGGCACCGAAGAGCATACAGCACTAAAACAACAAAACGTTAACACAAAGCACAGATACGGTAACCGAGTGTTGCCAAATGAACGCCAAAGGCCAAAGCAATCAACAAAACAGCAAAAAGAAACCCCCAACAAAAATACAACAACAAAAAAACAGACAAAACAAAGTACATTCCAAACAATCCCTGTGGCAAAACGAAGTCTACATGCTCTCTTAGAACCATCTACTTATAAACTTCGTTTAAGCAGTAAAGACTACTCTATAATTTGATATTTGTTGGCTTTGATGGAATTGGTTATCATATAAAAATTTAATTCCTTTCGAAATTTTATATATACGTTTATTCTCAAACATAAACATTTGAAACATAGTATGAAGTTATCTTCATGCTGAATATGTTTTTGTCAATGGCTACATTTATTAATTCTAGAATTGGCGTAAATTTTAAAATGAATTAAATTGTGCATCAAAATTATTCCAATATTATATCTAATATTTTGGTCTTCACTTAAACTAAAAATATATATTTTTGTTAAATACAGTAAATGGTATATGCCAAAATAAAAGTTTCTACGCATGACTTCTTTACTGGATTTCTTTAGAACTTTTAACAATTGAAACAAAATCTGCCACAAAGGCCAGCGACCATAAAGAAAGTGTATTGAAAGGCAAGAAGTCCGCATGTAGCTACAAAAAAAAAATTGAAAAAAAAAAGAGTGAGGGTCAATAGGAAGGGGGACAAAGACAAAAGGGAGCTGCTTCTAATTTACATGCAATTCTCTGTGGTGCGATGGGCGACCTCGTGGATGGCCGAACAATTCATTTAAAGCAGAGCCGCTTTTCGCGCATTTACCGTTAAAAATTAATGCCTCCACTTGGCCGTAGAGTTGCCAACTCAATTCGGTAAATAAGGCAGAGTTGAGAGTTGTCGCATTTGGGTTGGAGTGGCGCGGAGTTTTTGGAAATTTTCAGACGCAGACCTTGGGGCTATGAGGGATACAATGCAGTTAGACGCGGACACGCTTCGAGGGACAACAACAACAAAAACATAAAATAAAATGAAAGAGAAACAGAAACAGAAAAGAGGGAAGAGGGAAGATAGTGAGAGAAAAAAATGGGGTAATTTTTTATTTGAATCGTTGGGCAAAACAATTAAATCAGAATGTCTGCTAAGCTGCGTTGCAAAATAACGTATACGCCACGTTGGCGTCGGTTCGGGTTAAATTTAATGCGCACTTTAGATTCCTTCACAGATTTTTCTTTATTTTCTTATTTTTTCCCCTTTCTTTTTTTGGCAAGGGCAAGTTTTGGCCGGGTGCAAAAATATGCGTAGTGCCCGTTTAAGCCGCAAGTAAATCCCGTTCCAGACAATTAGGCGCAATTTGCATGATAAACGTGCGTGTGCTTGCCATCAAACCAAGCCACAAAGAGCATGTTTAAGTGTCCCATATGTGTGTGTGTGTGTGTTTGAGTGTGTTAAACGTTTAGCAGCCAAGCTACAAAAGTTTTACAAGTCTTGGGGAAAATTGTGGCTGGGAAAATCTTTTTGTGTGTGCTTCCAGTTAAACGCTTTCGAATGAAGTTTCACGCGTAAAAGTCATAAATAAGAAGCCAACCATCCAGCGTATGTGTCTGTGCGTATGTGTATATGTTAATGTATATATGTGACTGTGTATGTGTGTGTCTGACAAATCTGTAAAGCAACGCCCAATGCCATAACGAAGTTGAGCATACACGCACTCGCATATGAAAAACTCATTTAACTCATAAATTATGCACTAAAAAACAAATAACTCATCATTTTTATGCGTTCGTCGAAGCTCTTCAAGTCACTCTCTTACTTTCTCTCTCTCATCTTGTTCTAAGAGTGTGTGTTGTGTGTGTGGTATGCATTGTGGATGACACATAGCACATAAATACACTCTAGAAAAAAAAAGCGACGGCGCTAGACAAAGTCGTAAAATGAAAGCAAAAGCAAAGAAAAGTTTAACAAGCTCAAAAGTGATTCCAAAAAGAAAATGTAGGGATATATATTGATAAAGGATCAAATAGTTAATAATCGTTTCGAGAAGAACGGTTGCTAAACTCTAAACTGGGTTAAGCAGTTGACGTAGAGACTTAGATAGAGATGAAAGCTGATAAAATAATTGAATACTTGAATATTGAATACTGAAGAAACTAAACGTGATACACAAGCACAACAGCAACTTAAATTTAAAAAATATATATATAAATTATATAAATAAATTTATGGTAAGTTTTGTTTTAAAAAACAGGAAAATTGATTATCAAACTTGAGTTACTTACATTATTTAACATTAATTTTTGTGAACAATCTGTGATTTTAGTTGCTCTTATTAGTTATCTTTAAGGTATTTTTATAATATTGTATGTATATCAAGTACATAATGTTTAACAAATGTAAATATATCTGTAATTGTTTTATATTTTGCACCAGTTATAATAACATTTCTATAAAAGAATTCAACGATAAGTGGAAAGCACATGACCAAACGGAAGCACTTTCCATATGTATTTAAGCCCAGATAAAAGCCACAAAACACACACAAGCCTCAAAAATGCGGAAAACCTCATAAATTTTCTTTTCGGTTTCATTATCTTGTTCAAAAGGCTACTAATATTTTTGGTGGCGTGTACGTATGTATGATCGGGCTGCGGATGATATATGGATGCGTTGATTTACATAGTCGAACGAGTGCGAGAGCAAGTATCTGACATATAAGCACACTCGGAACATATCTTGAGGCAGCCATTTAGCAGTATTTAAAATTTATGACTTGACTATTAAGTACGCATTAACTGAATGCTTTGTGCCATACGCCAAGCTCCATACGCTTGACAAAGTCGCCAGCATAAAGTGGCAAGTGAGAGAAAAGAGGACGAGAGGGAGTGTGAGAGAGAGGCTGCAACTTTTTCCGCTTTTTAAAAAAATGTTAAGCCACAAGAAGCAGCAAAAAAGTAAAAGTAAGAGCTGCTTGACTCAAAAGCTGCCACAAACGTGAAAGTTGCCGCCAAAGTTGCAGCAATTGCAGTTGCAAGCTCCTTTGTTACCGGCTTGATGTGCCTGCCATGCACCGTGTCAGCCAATTGAGACAGTTTTTTACGAGCTTCGTCTCCTTCATATTCCCCTCCTTAAACCCTGTACCGCAAAAACGGTATGTTAAGATTGCCGGAAAAAAAGGACGGTAGCAGGCAGAAGCAATGGTAACAGAATCTTTCAACTATATATATTCAGCATTAACAACAAAGTCGAGTCAAGTTTAATTTATTAATTTAAAAAAAAACTATGTATCTATAAATATCAGATATTCTGAGCAGATCAAGTTTGTTTTAGAATTTTATCACGCCCCTTTCGGATTCAGTGATTCAGTGACAACTTTATAATTTACAAAATCGAATTGGAAGAGAAATTTTAAAATGTTTGCCAAATATGATATATGAAGTAGTACAGATCTGTTTCTTAACAATTTCATAACGATTAGACTATAAATTTGAAAGATTTTCAGCCGACAATTATCAGCAGTCAAAGTAGACTTAGAAAGAATTGTGCTTTTTCGAATGAACTCGGAATTGTTCTCTCAGAATATCTGCAGAACCTTTTACAGTCGAGTAGTCTCAACTGTAGCATTTTTCTGCGAGTTTTCTTTGTCAAATGCAATATGAGACAAGCTTTTATTTTGGGCGTGGGATTGCAATTAGTGCAGAAACACATTATCCTAATCAAATATTGCAAATGACAGACTGCTATTGCCCAAGTGGCAGCTGGGCTGTGTCTGTCTGACTGTGCAACGTTTGAAGCGGACCACGCATTGTGCTAATTAGTCCCTTGAATCCTTTTAATACGATTACGCGCATTGAGCAGCTGACTTACAGACAGGCCTGAAACACACACAGTCTAACAGTCTAACAGTCTAAACATGGCCATCTGTCCGAAGGGGGAGGGTGTTTGGACATGTGGTCAACTTTGTCTAATGAACCGCACATTAGTGTAGGCGACAGCGGGCACATACATCTAGCTGTTGACCAGGCTACTGACTTATTGCCACAACCAATGCTGAAATGCATTTAACGCGCTTTTGCAAAGGACTTGAGTTTCCTGTCTGCCTTAGTGACTTTCTCTCCCCTTAACTTTCTCCCTCTCTTACTAACAAATTCAATTGAATTGCAGTGCAAAAGTTGCAATATTTTTCAGATTCCTTTTTCTCTCTTGCTTTGTGGCACTATAAAGTTTCTCTACAATGTCCAATGCTCCTCGCATCGATTACTTGCACTTTACTTAATACAAATTAGAAATTATTGAAGCACTTTTGTTGTTAGCTACTGCCAATTGATTTGAAGTAGCCTCATAAATTTGTAATCAGCATAGTTGGAGATCGAATAAAATGTTGAAGCACATCCTTATATCCTTTCAACTCCAATTGAAGTTTATGGCTGTTAACAAACAGCAACAGCAACAGCAGCAGCAGCAGCTGCCTTCAACTATGAATTGAGGCACAATTAAACACACACTCACCCACTCATAAACAGGGTGCAATATAGGGGCAGATGTTTCGTCCTTGGATTGCAGGACACGCACATTACCAGCGTGTTGCCATTATAATGGAAACTGCAACAGAATTAGAGCAGAAATTACGCTCATGACTGTGACCATAGCGCACACAGCTCTTCAGGCTCCGATTATGGAAGCCATTTCTAATACCCTGTAAAGAAATTACATTCACTGAGCAGCATATGAAATCAACGTAACTCATTAAATTACTTTTGTATAAAGTTTAAATACTAAAACTATGTATTTTTGACTATCACTTTTACCCATGAAAAAAATGGTTTTATGTGTAAATATCTATCAAAATTTATTGGTAGATTGGCTAGACAGATTTTAAATAATATGTTTTCTATTGCTACTTTTTCAATTATCGAAGTAACCGAAGTCTGGAATGTTTATTTTTAAGCTTTTATTAAAAAGAATTCAAATATATTTCCAAAGGGTGTTGCTGTTAAAAACAGGAAGTCTAATAAATATCATAATAAAATTTGTTGTAACAGATACAGTCATGGCTAAAAAGCGAGTTAGGTAAATCTTTAAATAAATAGAGGTGCAGTTAAGTCTATTGCATCTATTTCGTAGATTTATATCAATTAAAATTCCAACTCTCAAGCCAGATGAAATGAGTTACAGGGTATTTAAAAATTTCACACAATAAGCTGCATTCAGAAAAGTCCCGTTTCAGTGTCAGAGTACGAGTCGCATTTTGGTTGTACATGTAATCAATACCGATTGTTATGGTTGTGGCATTGGGGGCATCATGAATGTCAAACCGAAGAGAGGTGTCACCAAGAGGGAAAGAAGTAAGGAGGAGTCTCTGTCTCAATAGCACGAAATCAGAGTGCATGCCATATACCAATTTGTATTTGCGTATAATTAAGAGGATGGCCTCATTTCATGCCTAACTCAAATTGCCAATGATCTCAGTCATCAGATCCGTCTGTGCCAAACAATTTTAATTAAAACAACATAAGCCAGTTCAACAGTCTACACTAATTAAGCCATGGGCCAGTTGCATTGAGTGTTCGTCCAGCTTTAACTTAACATATGCACATTATTTTCGGCATCTTCACGACTCTTTCTAGAAAACTTTAACCTAAACTTCAACAATTAGCATAAGAAAAAACGACAATGAGCCCTCATAATAGTTGCTGGTTATTAGCATAATTATTTTTTACCCTGCACCAAGTTTTGTTCATTGGTTAGGGTGATATCACTGTACCTTATCAGTTGAACTACTCAAAGGTTCCTTTTTGCACTTAAATCTGTTTAAAGTTTGAGTTGAAGTTGCCGAGGGTTATGAGGTAATGAGCTTAACGCTAATTACAAAGTAAAGAAACAACATACTTTCATACTCAATAAACTTCATAATTATTTTAAATTGTAGCAGCTATTTTTTTAAAGAATTTAATTTGAGCACAGCTGATTAGAAAGCTTTAAGCTAATAAATGTCCCTTTTTGGGAATTTTTTAAGAAAGCAGTGACGGGCGCTTTTGATATGCAAAGCTTTTAAAGAGCTTATAAAATTTAGTTGGAGCTTTTAAATGCATCCTGACTGAACTTAACTTCGAATAACTTCTAACAAGCTTTAGTGCTTTTGCAGCTTGCAAGCTTTTAAGGGATTCCTAGCTTGGGTTTTATCCTTGCTGAGCTAAATTATTTTAGCACAAAAAGCTCTTCATATATGAAATTGTTCCAGAAAAGAAAAAACTTAGTTTAGACATGATGTAAAGTACATCCTTGGGCATCCTTCATCTATAAAATACATTGTAACGGAATAAAATCAACAAGCATCTACCTTCCATTATTGAGAACTGGCAAAGCGGACTTCTGACTTTAATGCCGTGATTGACATAGGGACTTGACATCGACAAGCAATAAACTTGCCAATAAGGTTATCGGATTATGTTAGATATACTTAAACGAGGGGACAACATTGCCTCACTTCTGCTGGCAATTGAGTTAATCGCATTAAAGTAAATACCATATGCATAACGTATACAGAGAAGAGCAAAAATGAAGCAAGCTTTAAAAGCTTAACAAGCTGGTGAAATGGCATAATTAATCTGATTACATTTCCTTATTTAATTAGAAACAAAATTTGCTGAATTTGACATCAAGTTTTATTGTTTATTTCATTTAAATATTGAATATTTTTCTGTAATAACATTAATTAAAACATTTAAAAACGTTCAATAATTATTTTCTGAACTTATTGACCAAAATTCCTATAACATATACATATATATTATATTAATTTATTTCTACATTACATACAATTACAATTGATGCTGCTTAAGATGAAGTTTTGTCTGGATAAAACACATCGAGTATATATTTATGTACTTAATTTGTTTAAATTAAAAGTACATATAAAAGTCGTATGCACTTTTAATTATATAATATTATCCGTAGAGTGCCTTATATCGAGAATAGAATGAAGCACAAGTCTTTATAGTTTGTTGGGAACATTTACATATGAATATACATATATACACTAAGTATCTAGAAATATACAGAGTATGGATTTTTCTTTATTGGTAATTATACCATTTTAACATTTATCAACTATCACTTAAGAGTATTAACATAAAATGTGACTTAACTATTTCCATTTGTTTCTCATCTTCATCATTTTGCACTGATATTCTCTTTGGCATTTCTTATAAAAATAGATGTATTCAAGTCGAATACCCCTTTTTACATTCCAGAAAATTATTCGAAATCACAAATACTATTATTTCACTTTATAAGTAAAATAGTAATTTCTCTCTTTTATTATTATTTAACTTTTTTCTTTTTTAGCGCAAACGATTGTCAATAACTTACTCAATATTTAATTTTATTTGAATTTTTTACTATTTTATATATTTTTGTAAATAACTTACACCCTTGTAATCATGCACATAGAATATAACTTTCTGTTATCCTTTGTAATTCCATCTATAAATTTAGTTCTTAGCCATGACCTAACTAGTATCCTTTAACTTTTCTGCGTAAAACATAAGTATAAAAAAAGAGTAATAAGTTGCTTTATTATTTTTATAGTTATTGTAATTTTTTTTAACATTTATCCATTTCACGTAGACTTGATAACTTTACAAATTTCTACATTCATTGCTAACATAAAATAAACTGATTTATATCCTATTGAGTTTATTTTTATTATCCATAAATACATCAAGTTCCTGTAGTTGACATTTAACATTCAGATATATTATATTTCTTTACATGCAATGAAAAGTTAATACCATATGGCTAATGTATATGTGTGTGGGTTTTTGCCAGATTTATATTTTCTTTTTTATTGATAGTAAAATATGTACTCTTATATATTTTGTTGAACTTTTGTTAGTTTTTGCACTTCTCGTTGACAGCCCCAAAGATTCACTTGAGTTATTTACTTCTACTTATCGCTTCAGGATCAGGTCTTTAAAAAATATAATATTTTCTTGTTCATCCTTTGATAATGATAATCTGATATGCTAGCAATAAATATGTTTTGTTTTGCCTTTTCTTTTGTTTCAATTTATTTGAAATGAACCAAAAAGCTTAGCCTAATAAGTACTTAAGATTAATCTTTTAAATTAGATTAAGATATGACAGAAATATCAGAGCTTTTAAAGCTACTGAGAGCTTTTCGCATGCTAACAGTTTGACAAGAAATAAATGCTGAAAGCTGTAGATAGTTTAAACGAGTTTTAAGTTTAAATAGATTACTGAATGTTTCTAAAAACTTAAAATGTGCATTCATATTCATATTCCGTCCTTTCAATGCTAAAAGTAGCATGAATGTATGCAATCTGTCGCTATTCTTCTTCACTCTCAGAAAGCTTTAATTAGTCTCAACATATGTAGTACTCGCTTAAACAAACTGTTGAAAGTAGCTTTTAATTAAACACATTCTGCCATCACACTGACCAATAGCTTTAATTAATCACTATCAGCAAGTGTTATTATTAGCTTATCTGGCTCTCAGCATCAAATTAAGCTAATCAAACAAAACTTATCAGCGTTAAATTGATAATCAAACTGAAATGTATCTGTGTATAGTATTTGTAGTCGTATATGTATCTTAAAGATATTAAAAGTACAAGCGTCTTCGTATTTCAGTATTAATTAGGAAATAAATCACGCACGTCGGCATGCATGTAAACGAATACGCACACACACACACATACGCACACACACTTGCCTCTCGTGTGGCACAATTCGAGTGGCATCCCACGCCCTTTTGAGAGAGAAAAATACCCCCTTCTAAACGCAATGGCAGCTGCCAAAACAAAAATGCCAGCCATAAACAATAAAGGACCTCGCTTATTTGAGGCTGGGATCTCGCAGAGAACGCGTAGATGGCAGACCGCGTAGTCCCTTCTCCAATTTGTCGGCATCCCCGGCTGAAAAGCGGAAACTCATTGTGTGGCCCTGGGCTTGGTTAACGCCCAACAGGACGCGACTGCGCTGCTGTTTACCGTTTCCACCTATACCTCCACCTCCACTGACGCCAACACTAACACCTCCACCGCTAACAATGACATTGCCATTGGCACTGCCTATTTCACCGCTGCCCACATCGACCATGGCAACACTGTTACGTGAACCGCGTCTCGGACCCAAGAGCTCAACACTCTCCTCTTCGTCATCATCCTCCTGGCCATAACTGGCAGTTGTCACAGCCAGGGGCAGAGGCACTGGCATTTTGGCTGGTGGGGAATACTCGGCATTTGCCTCGGATAAACGACGATATTCACCGCTTCTCGAATGTTGCAACTTCCATGAGGCGCGTCGCGTATTTGCCACACTGTGAGTGCTGTTGCTGCAGTGCACCGAGGCATTTGTAGTTGTCAAATTGCCCGTGCTCTGTGAGACTAGACAATTGGAGCTGGAGCTACTGCTGGACAGACTGGAGTTGCTACCACCGCTGCCACTGCGACGCACGCTGCGTTTACTACGCTGTTGTTGTTGCTGCGGCAACTGTTGCTGTTGCAACGGCTCCTGCAATGCCTCTGGGAAAACTTTTGGCTCCTCTGCAGTTAGCAGTGCATCGGTGCTCTTGCAACAGCTTTGATGACTAACGGAATGCTTCATAGTCCAGCGAAAATCATTAGAGTTCTCATCATCCAACGGAGGATAAACCCGAGCTTGTGACCCAAGTAAACGCTCCTTGGAGCTACTCAAGCCTGGTTCCATGGCCAACGGCGATACACACTCATCGATGGTATTCAAGGGCGAGATTTGCAAGGTTTGTTTCTGTTGCAACAAGTCGATTTCATTCTTGATGGCCGGCTCAATGCCCAGCAGGCCCAAAACCAGACGCGGATTGGCCAAGACAAATCGCTCAAAGGTGGGAAAATCAATCCGATAGAAATCAGTTTGAGAGGCGCGGCTCGTTTTTGTTGGCGCCTCCACACTTGCCGGCGATGCAGCCTTGGAACTGGGCGCTGTAACTACGCCCGGGAGTTGCATTTCACGGCCCCAAACCTCCGGCGGATGTGAAGTGCTGCGTTGCATGGCCGCCATCTCAGTTGCACCCATTGCCAAAGTTCCACCCATTAGAGGGATTTCTCCATCACCAGCCAAACCCATGCCGAGTCCAACTCTTCCCAGTGCCACGCCACTGATGTTGGGTATGGAACGGGCGGGGGGGAATTTAAGTGAACTATGCGAATTCATGGCAGCGGATGAGAATGTCATTTCCTGCAGAGCGCTTATGGCATTGCGCACCTCAACACTCAGTTGGGCCACATCCTGATGCAACGTGGATACCTGCGAGTCGAGACGCTCCAGCGAGGGGCGCTTCCCACCGCCACCATCCTCCTCAGCTAGAGGCTCTGCCTCCTCGAAGGAACCACGATCCAAGCTATTCGCCGTATTTAAAGGACGTCCTCGTTTGTTTGTCTCCCGCAGCGTTATTAAGGAGCGTCCACGTTGATGCAGTCGCTGATGTCTAGGACTATTCAAGCCCAGCAACGGGGAGCGTGTAATGCTGTGATGCGGTGAGGATGAGGTGGAGAGTGCGCCTCCTGCACCTCCTGCTCCACCACCACCTGTGCCATTCTCTTTATCCGCCTCACCGCCGCATTCGCCATCCTCACGATTCTCATCATCCTCACTGATGCTGGGCAATGGAAATGTTGGTCCAATATCTGAATCCTGACTCTCATAACCCTCTCGCAAGTTAAACGTCAGATCATGCTGTATGTCATTGGCAAACTGCTGCTGGTATTCCGGATAAAGACGCAGCACCTCAACCAGACCGCCCATGTGGATGCACTTTAGATCACAGTAGGTGAGCGCCTGCAAAGTGAAGAAATACAAACCAACAAAATGTTATTATCCATATGTATGTACATATATTAAATGAATATGCAATCTTAACTAGGCTGCCTGCAGAGGCCGGTCAATGGGCTTTAACAGCAGGCGTGCCTTCTAGCCAAGAGTATCAAGGACTAATCAAAAAGTACTCAAAGTGAAAGTCCTTTGAGCCAAGCAGCTCATTTAACTCACAGTTTCATATTTGGTTAACATCGTTATTAGCCTCCATACAAATTCTAACTAATCTAAAAAGCTTTGATAAATTTATTCAATTAATTATTTCTCTACTTAAAGTTCTTTTATAGAGCATCTTGCAGTCGCATTGTCCGCTCTTAATCTTTTTCCGCATGTTAATATTGACACCCTGGCGCCTTCTTTATACGCTAAAGTGCACCATCTTGGCACACACTTACACACAATCTCAAACATACTTACACACACAGAGCGTGAGCGTAGTACGCGTACATACATTAAGCTTAAGTATCACTCATACGCCCCGTTGTTGTCGTTTGCTGGCTGCCACTTCTGCAGTACCTGAAGTGATGCCTCAGAGCGTGGGACAACACACACACACACACATTTAAAATGTCTGAGTTCTATTTGGCCAAGTCAGAGCAGACATGCAAATAAAGTTGGCGCAAATGTAAAGGAAAAGCAAAAGCCAAAGAAAAACATGCAAAAATAAATGACTATGAAAAGCGGCATGTAATGTAAGAGCTATGAATAGAGCAAACGCAATCTTCATTTCCCGATTTCCCATCTCCGATTTTTTCATTGCCTTTCCTATGAATTAATTAAAACATTTTCCCACTAATTAAGCGATCATCTCTCAATTTAAATTTCATTAAATTGCCTGCGGTTTTTTCGGCAGCCGTCGTTTGTCGCATTGTTTCACTAATTAACAAAGACAGATACCAAGCATGTGTATGCCACATAATTCCTATGGTTTTTGTGGCAAGGTTACAGGTACTATATAAAAAAAAAAATTAAAAGATAATAATATTCAAGGAATATATTGAATTTAACGCGCACTCGAGTGGAAGGAAATGTAGGGGTAGCTACAAACACGAGTATTCTTAAGTTATTTGAACCTTCGCCGTCTGCACTCAGCCTGATAAACTTTACGACAAGCAAACAGACCAAAAAAAAAAGAAGAAAAATAATGAAAATAAACAAAACAGGCAAAAATAACAACGCCAAAACACTTAAAGCCCGAGCCGAGCTTTAAAGCCAAAACTCGATAAAAATAAAAATAAAAATTAAAGCGTATATAAAATGAAAAATTCCACTAAATATAAAAATAAAAATAAATTCTATTTAATTACGAGTCCAAGCAACCCGAATAGAAGCAGCTGCTCACACAGGAGACTTCTGACTGCCTAGGGACCATAACCATAAAGTTCGCTCAGCGTTTGAATGCTAACAAGTCGTAGCTGCTAAGAGCAATGACATTAGCTGAAACTTATGCAAACTATGGATTAATGTCGTCATTAAAAACATCATTTTATAGTAGCTTTCAAATGGAATTGGACTTTTGCAATCAGCTTTTATAACTTTAATTTATTCCGATTTTTGCAGTACTTTTAACTTTAAAAACTTTAAAGCTTTAACTATTAAAATATTTTGACCTTTAAATTCGTAAAAGATCTACAAAAATGCATACAGTTAAAAGCATTGAGAAACAAAGATCGAATTAACTAAAAATGATTTTTAAATAGCAATTATATATGAATAATTAATAATAATGTTCAACAGCTTTGAAAGCTTAGCTAGAACCAATAAAATATTTAATGCTATTGCGCTTTAATTGACACTTTCAGCTAGTGTCATTTGGGTCATATCATACCTTAATGTCGCTGCTGCTGCGTACGACAACATCCTGACCAGCACTGTTGGTGGTGGCGGTCATTTGTCCGTTGCTGGTGGCAACCAGATGCACATTTATGTCCGAGCCCACGAGATCGCCCTTACCTAAAGTGAGTGTGTGAGTTGGGTATTTAAAAAAGACACACAAAAAAATACAAATAGAACAAAAGGTCAGTCGCTAGGCAAAGAATCAATAAGCATAAAAATAGCTGTCATTTGCCTAGGCAACGTCGTGAATGAATAAATAAGCAGATGCCTGACTAAAGTACAAATGAGAATAGCAATGAGTCCCCGTAAATAGTCGAATGGGAAAGCGAATGAACTTCAAGTTTCGAGTTCAATAAACGCCCCCAAACACACAATGAAAACATGGTTAATTTAAGGTTATTGCGTGTTCAAAACTCGGAAAGTACTCGAACGTGTACTCGAATCTGTTCAAACAGGATACTCACCCAAAATGGCAACAACCATATCGTCCTTGATCACCTCCATCGAGCCATTGCACAGATAATATATATAGTTGAGTGCATCGCCTTTGTGTATTAAGTATTCGCCGGGTGCACAAAAGTTTGTCTTTATGTGCAATGACAACAATTTCAAACAACCCTGCAACAAAAACAATAACAAGAACAAGAATAATAGTAATAAGTAATAAGTTTAACAAATAGAAATGGGCGTAAATAAGATTTGGGTTCAGTTTGCTGTTCTGGATGAAGAGCATTAAAAAACAGTATGGACTGAGTTTCCTGGAAACTCTTGCAGCTGGAGGCAGCGTGGCACAGTGTGTTGTGGACTGTTGGCGCTGCCACGAAAAGTGGCTTAAAACGCGCTTATGGCTGTTGAGTGGTTTTTGTTTGCCATCTCGAAATAAGCTTTATTATTACTTGTCTGTTTGCACTGCGCATTGTCATTCCTTTTAACATTTTACTTGGTTATCTTGCATTGTATCCACTCTGTTCATTTTCTTTTTTCTGTTATCTTATTAAGGAGTGAGGTCAAGGTTTTGTTTCTAGGTAGATTATGTCTATTTATTATATAGTTCGGTAGAAGTCCCCTGGATTACACGCATTTCTTGTGAAAAGCGTCAACAAATTAAATGAAGGAGCTTTGCATTTTGATCGGTAAACAAGTCAGGAGATGTTTTTAATGTTTCCAAGAATGATTGTAACTAATTATATAAGGAAAATAAGCAGACAAACTTCTTGAACTTCTTCAACTAACACCACATTTTACTATTCATCAACTAGCTGGAAGGCTTATTTGTTTTTAGACCCTGTACTTTAAAAAAGTACAAAAGGATCTACTACGTTTTTTGTTTTATTTTCATATAGCTTCGACAGCTTAGTTCAACAAAAATATGGACATATATTAAAGCAAGTTTTGTTCTCACACTGAAATAATTGGGAAGTTCTCAGTTAGATTTTCTTCTTGTTGCTAAACTCGTTTCAATTTCAGTTTAGTAACTGCAGTAAAGTCCCAGCTTAGAAATCAACTATAAACTTATTTTATATATGCCCGCAGTGAGCACACAAAAAAGTTTGCTAGAAAACATCCAAGAAACTTTCCGGATTTCATGAGCAATGACCCTTTGGCGATAATGCAAGTGAAGCTTAATTGAAAAATCAATTACTCTGGCCACACACCACACACTGAGTACATTTTTAGTACCATGAGTGTTAGTGTGCGCGTGTGTGTGTGTGTGTGTGTGTGGGTTTGGGTTTGTATATGTGTGAGTGGCTGCCCTAAAGCTTAGTGTGCCAAAATGACAAGGGTATTGACATTGTCGTCTACGATAAGCATCACAACTCGCACCGTTGCATTTACTTTTACTTTTCCTTTCACTCGCTCTAACTCTACCTCTCTCTTTCTCTGTTACTCCCTCTCATTTCCTCTCTATAGCTCTATATATTTCAATGTGTATTGCTGTGGCCAAAAGTTTCGCCTAAAACCTTTATCATGCTTCAGTTGCTGCCGTTACTGAGTCGAGTGTTTGGCCAAAAGGCGAACACGCGCAAATCATGCGTTGTTTGACTAAAAGTTTTACCTGTAAATGTGACTATATGTATGTGAGTGTTAGTGAGAGTGTGTGTGTGTGTGTGAGTGTGTATGTGTGTGAAGTGTAACATGTCTGTTAAGCCCGCATTTGACTTTTGCCTGCCCCTGTTTAAGTTAGCTGCCGATTACTTTGGCATTGCCATCAACAGCTCAAGTCCATTTGTCTGGATGGGTTTTCTATAGCTTTTAAAGCGTCGTCGACCTTCCAGCCAAAAGATGAAAAGCACAAGGGAAAGCACACTCACACACACATTGGTATGCATATACGTACCTGGGAGGCTGCCTCGAATATCGGCAGCTGTAATATTTCACGATGTAGATGCATGGAGACATCGCCACGCAACTCCTCCGGAAATTCGCGCAGGGTCTGCAAAAAAAAAAAAAAAGGAAACAAGAATAAGAAAGAGAGCATGAGTATACAACTGGGAGTGTGAGTACACGGGAGGGATAAGTAGAACGGTAAACATGAGTGTCAAGTGTCAAGAGCCCAAAACTTACATATCCTTTAAAGCTACACACAGGTGCAAATTGAATTGTTGGAATATTGTCTGACAATTTTTTCCATGCAGCCTTTGACAAAATGTGCAGTTTTTTCCCGCAATTTTCTTACATTTTATTTCATGCGCAGTATGCAAAACAAATATCTTTGTACTGTAACTTTTCCATTTCCTTTACTTTTGTATTATATTTCTTTTCCCCAAGGTGAAGCAAGTGTTTTTCATTTCCTTCCTTTTTTTTTTTGATGGGATGAAGTTGTTGAGAGGATTAATATGAAAATTGAAAAGCTTTTGCAGCTTGTTTGTTTACAGTTGCCTTTCTGTGGTTGTTTTTCCACTGCTTTTCTTCATTTTCACTTTTTTGCTTGGATACACGTATACGTAATATAGCCACCTCTAGGGTATTTGGTTGTATCATTACATTTTTGAATATGTATGAGACTCTGTACTCAATGAGATGACTGACTGAATGAATGAAAATTATTCATATTTACGAGCATGCGTATTTTTGACGTAATTTGTTTGATACAACAAAATGCGTAAGTAAACAATGTGCTTGAGTAAAAATAAAAATGTGTTGGGGAAATGCACACATGACTTTATAAACAAACAAGCAAATGAGCTAAAAACTGGGGCTGGTCTATGTCAGTAAATTAAAAAACCAGTGTAAATGAATTTTCAAGTTTTTCTGCAATTAGGAAATGCAAAATATAAAAAAAATATAGCGCAAGCTAACTTTGGCGCGCCAAAGTTTGGATACCCTTGCAGTGCCCTGTGTAAGCCGTCAGATTTTTTACAAAATTTGTTGATTTTGAACCGATCGATCCTATGGCAGCTATATGATATAGTAGTCCGATTTACATCAAATTTGGTCAGCCTGTTTAAAACTTAGTCAAACACAGAATGTGTATATTTGGTTAAGATATTTTGAGAAACAAAAAAGTTTTTCATACTAAATGTTGTTTTCGAACCGATCGTTCCTATGGCAGCTATATGATATAGTAGTCCGATTCACACCAAATTTGGTCAGCCTGTTTAAAACTTAATCAAACACACAATGTGTATATTTGGTTAAGATATCTTGAGAAACAAAAAAGTTTTTCATACTAAATGTTTATTTCCAACCGATCGTTCCTATGGCAGCTATATGATATAGTTATCCGATCCGGCCGGCTCCGACAGTGCGGCTGCGTGCAGCAAAAAGACGGATCTGTACCAAATTTCATCAAGATAGCTTCAAAACTGAGAGACTAGTTTGCATAGAAACAGACGGACAGACAGACAGACGGACAGACGGACAGACGGACAGACGGACAGACAGACGGACATGGCTATATCGACTCAGCTCGTCGCCCTGATCAAGAATATATATACTTTATGGGGTCTGTGAGGCCTCCTTCAATGCGTTACACATTTCGTGACAAAATTATAATACCCTCTGCAAGGGTATAAATATAAAAAAAATAAATAAAATACAAATAATAATTCTCATTCTGATTTTTTTCCTGTTTAATTTATTTGAATTTTCATTAGTATATATTGAACACGTAACATTTATTTAAAATCAGCATTTATATGATAGCCATTAAGCTTTCAATAGCAAATTTCAAGTTTTAATTACAAAAATTCGGCCAAAGCAAGTGAAAACTCTAGTTTCAATGATGCCACAAAACTATGCCAAGCATCACAGCATGACTGAAATGTGTATGTGTGTTCAGTGTGTGTGTGTGTGTGTGGTCAACTGAAAATCCAGTTTTCAGTATTTGTGTTTTGTGCCCATTATTCAAATTGACATTGCCCAAAAATTTCAACAACTAACCAATACAAACAAATAAAAACTAGAAAATAACAAATATAATTGCTTAGTCGAATTGCTTATACCCTTGAAAATGATTCAAAAAGTAGACTAAATAAAAATGGAGATCGGAAAGAAAAGTTAATATAGATTCTAAATAAACAGGAAAATGACAAAGCAATTCGCTTGAGATGATTAATTAATTATTATGCTAAATAAAATACTTTAATTAAGAATATAACTTTATTTTAAAACAGATGCAAAGTGTCACAAAATTCATGAACTTAACCAATAACCTTTCTTAAAGTGTATAAATATAAAACAGATGAAAATATATGCAAAGTTTTGCAAGTTTCCAAAGTGCGAGTGCGTGAGTGTGTTTGAATATTTACTTATTTAATGGAACAATTTCCCACAGGGCAACAGTGAATTGTTATTTATGTGTGTTTCAACCGCAAGATCCAAAGAAGTGTAAAATATTTTACATTAATCGCATGCATTGGCCGAAAACTTGCCACCCAACCAGGCCATCATTAAAGTGGTAGGGCCAAAAACTAAATGTATAGGGGCGTTACAATAAGTACTTTCTCTCAAATTTGGCATGTAAATTACGCGCAAACACGCCAAAAACAAAATACAGAAGGGGAAGAGAGACATTCAAGTAGGGCCAAAAGGCCTCGGTTACATTTTCCCAGTTAATTTCCATGCGCAATAAATTAACAATTTAATTTACTGCCTGGCAACTGACGCCCCTCTTTCTGTGCTACATATTTTATGCGTAAAAGTCTGTGTGTTTGTGTGTTCATGTGTTTATGAGTGTGTGCATAGGCATACTCGAAATTCATGCTTTTTCAATCTTATTCAATTAAATTTGATTTCATACAGATTTTCAGTAAAAATTCATATGAGTGTTGGAAAAGTCAAGTATTGTAGCTACTTTCTGAAGGGTTTTTGTGCAGATTTATATTACAACTGCAGGGGATATCTGTCGCTCAAATACTCTTCCAAGTTAATGAAATATTATTTAAATATTAAATGAAATATCACTTATTTATTAATTATTTAATAATTCAGTTAATGCTTGTGTAAGATATTTAATATATCTAATAAGTAACAAACATAAAAGTTGCTTTAACCTATTGTCCTTTAAGTTAACATATTTTTAATATTTAATTCCAATTAAACACTTCAATATTTCCCATTTTAGAACTGTAAGTACACATTTGATTGTTACTTGGAAAGTGATAAACTTTTGAACAAGCTAAGCTAGCCTTTTGACGCTTATTTTTGGCAAATAACAAAACACAGACATTTCTATGGATGCTGTGTATTTAAATGTCTGAAAGCCGAAATTAATTAGAGTTTTTTTTTTGGAGAACAGTAAATGTAAGCCCTGTTCCTGTCAGACTTGAACTGAAGATTCGGGTCTCAGTCTGACTGGCAGCAGCTGTCAAGAGCTCAGTTAGCCAACTTCAAAGAGCCGTTGCTCATTTGAGATATGTTCTGAAAGCAGCTCAAGAAATGCGCTAATTAATTTACAGCCCAAGGCAATGAAATTGCACTGAACATGTACATATATTTTAAAAAAGCAATAACAAAAACTATGTAAAGGAAAGAAGAATTGTACAATTAGGGAAACACAATACACACTCAATGGAACAATAGTTTTTGTGCCTTTTTCTGCCAATTTGTAGATAGTTCAACTGTTGAGTTTTCCCATTTCTTTTGTGACTATTTTTCATGCTGTCAGCAGGGCAAAGTTTTTGCAAGCTCAACTTAACTATAAGTTAGACCACAACTTAAATGGATTTACCCCCTGCTGCATCGGATTTAATGAAGAAAACAAATAAAATTATGATTGCTTTGCGCTGTCATTCATTTATTTTTACACAAGATACAAAAAAATAACATAAAAAAGCAAATGAAAAAGTTTTGTGCACTTAAATCAATCTCAATTGGCAGCAGTTTTCAATTAAGTTGATCATTAATAAAAGCAATGGCTTTACTTAAATATATATACAACGCATTTTCATACTTATGTAACATGATATTCAATTTAAAATTTCGAATGAATAAGCGCTATCACGTAAGGCCACACAGGAAAACTGATGCGAGGGATGTTCGAAAAGTATGCTGCATATTATATCGATTTGTACTTTTATTTTTATTAAAATTGTAGTGAAAACCTTTATTCAAAATTTCATAATTAATTTATTGCTAATGAGATGAAATTTTACAAGAGTTTAAAAATAAATGACGATTAAAATAACCATTCATTAACATTGAAATATGTAATGTAAAATAACATTTCGGTAGCATTACAAAATCTATTTATAATAAGATTAGCAATTTTTAAATTAATGAGATACAAGCAAAAAAATCTTTAATGCGCTTTTAAACATTACTTTTATAACAAAGCTCTTATAATTATAAACTTATTATATCAATGACTTTGCCTGGAAATACTTTTAATACCACCTGCCTGGCTGTGCACAGTAAGATATATACTATATACTTATGTATACCTACTGTCTGAGTACGCAATCAAAGGGGATTCATTCTTTTGGCATTTAACCCAATGGCAATCAATAAGTCACATAAACACACACATACATACACATGTATTTTCAGAGGCATGCACAAAAATGAATTCGGGCTGTAGACACATATAACATGTATAGCATGAGATACCCATCAGGCATTTGCTTAATTAAAGGCACAGACAGATATCAAAATACCGATGAACCAATGGCCAATGATTTCTTGCTGTGTCGACAACTTTTCCTATGAATGATTTACAAATGGACATGCAGAAAAAGGACTTACCTCGTAGATATCAATACCATGGCTGAGTGACCATGACGTTTGAAAGTAGTCCTCGATGCGTTGCTTCAACTCTTTGGGCATCTGAAATAAGCAGACAGTAAAAAACCAAATTAATTCAATAATGGGAATCTTATGAGAACGTTCTTATGAGTATATGTATGTGCATTCACTTCATTCGCACAAATGCACTTAATTACTGCTGCGCGTAACGTATACGCCATGTGGTCTAGTGGATGCCTAATGGAGCTTGGAGAACGTGAACGTGGCTGACGAGAATGTCTCATCAACAGGTTGAAGAACTTTAAGCACGTCTCGAAACTAAACATAGTTCCTCGTGGCATCTCTTAGCTTCTGTAGACAACCGCATCACAGCACACAGCACACAGTTCACAGCTCACTCATTCGCCTTGTCCCCCCCCCCCGCTTTCATGTTGCACCCTTCTGTTCATTATTCCATCTTGGTTAACGTTGCGTGTGGCATATGGCCAATGTGCGCTGCATTTTAATAAAACTCAGTGAAACACTTGCTATTCAAGCTGCATGCATAAAGCTCATGTCGTCACAGTAAAAATGAATTTCCTCTGCCAGGCACATGGTGCATTTTGCAATCGACAATCGATTGTTGAAGTGTTAATTTGTGGCAGTGAGGGGGGAAAGTGTTTCAATAATAGACTATAAATCTTCATATTTGGCGGCCAACGAAAGGAGTAATAGCTATGCCAAGCTTTTAATTAGAAAATAGTAGTAAAAACTAAAGAAATATAAGTAGAATCTATGAAAAAAAGTAATGTGAGAAGCTTCCAAATAAATAAAACTTGGCTAAACAATCAGCCTTTTTATTTGCGAGGCTATCTAAAAGCTGTTCTGAATTAAAAAAAAATATTGTTGTTTAAGATTAATAATAATAATTATTGTCATCCAACAACTCAACAACAACCAAATGTTACTATATGGGAAGGATTAAGTTTATAATGCTCAACATACAAATTCGAGTACTCACATTATGCAGAGCCACGAAATCTTTCAGGTCCCGCCATTTGCTCTCATAGAGGGAACGACGAGAGTACATGCGTTGTATTATGGCCGTGACATTACCAAAAACCACGGCATGCATTAAAGCTGAGCGAAGAAAGATATAAGAAAGAGAAGCAAGAGAGAGAGAGAGAGAGAGAGATATGATTATTTTTCAAAGTTAAATTGTGAGATAATAAAATATGATTCCAGAAATGTACGAGTATACTCGTATATTTTGTTTTTTGTTTTTTACAGAGAACACTTTGTGATGCATGGATGATGATTACCTACCGCCAATCAGCATCATTATAATGGTGAAGACCTTCTCGGCCGTTGTATTCGCCGACACATTGCCAAATCCCACTGAGGTGAGACTGGTAAATGTGAAATACAACGCTGTCGAGTAAGTTTCAGCCGTTGTTAGTATGGCTACGGTGGCATTTTTTCTTTCCGCGAGCAGCTGTAGCCAACCTGTGAACAAGACTTGAAGATTTTAATAGGACAAAAAAAAGAAGATAAAGAGTAGAAGAAGAACAAGAAGAAAAGAAACCAAAGAACTTTGTTTAGTAAATCAGGCATTAACAAGGCCCAAAAGCACTGTCCACATGTGCCAAAAGCACATACGAATATGATTGTAATTCTGTTGCTTATTAATCTGACAATGACTTGCGTTAACCCCGAACTTTTCTCATTCGTAAACTCAGCTTTCGTTTGGCTGTCCATCAAAGTATCAGCCAGTAAGCTGTCAAAGTGCACAGACATGCTAGAGCGTGTCAAATCCGGCTAACTGTTTAGGGCCAAGATGGCAAAACGGAAACGTCAAGCGTCAAGCGTCAAGAGCCAAACAGCAAATGGCAAATGGCAGTTTTGTGAAACTTTTCTCTACTCTCTCACACTTTGACTTCGACCTCAACTTCGAATTCATACCCAACTCTCAGTCGACTATGAGCATTTAATGCGTATCATGTTCACAGCATATTGATGTGAAAAGTAACTGGCAATTTGTTGCTTTTGTATGTGATTTTCCCTTATTGTCAGTTTATCAGATGTGAATATTACAATCTACCCAGGGAATCTACATGAGGTATAAATGCATAAATAAATGCTAATCTACCAAAATTGTTAAGCAGAAGCTACTTGACTGTTAGGTACCCTATACTAAAATAAATATAAAATAAGACACATAATATTAAATAAATATAAATGGGAAACAGAAATGTTCAACGCATGGAGAAGAACTTAGAGCTCCAATGATTTCTGTTCTTTCTAGCAACTATTAAAGAAAAAAGAGTGTTAAAAGCAATAACTTTTGTGTAGATTCTCTAAACTATGAAGATTTCGTCCAATTAACATTGAAATTGATAACAAATGTTTAAGGAAATGTTGTTGACAATAAATATACAAAAGCAGTCAAGCTTGATGGAAGGAAATAAACAAATGAAAATAAATGAATAAATAAACTTTTGAGATTTTAACTAATTTACAGAGTATACAATGATACAATACACAACTTTTGGGGCTGACACACATATATTTAAATGACAATAAATGTTGATTTGATATTGTTGTGTTACAAGTTGTGTGCACACTTTGTCACTTAAATGTGCTAATAACCGTCATGTCCCCTTTACACCTGACTTAGTTTAAACTTTGATGTGTGTGCTCTTCTGTGTGTGTATGTATGTGTATTAGAAGGACACGAAAACGGAAGTCTGGAAGGTAGTCAGGTGGCTGGGGGTTGGACTTGTCGAGTTAGTAGCAACAATTTCATTTGGCGTTTGACGAACCAGGCAAACACAATCAACGCCAGCGGCAAACTAACCAAATTACTGTCCAACTAACACACACATTGAAAACACCCACACACAAATACAGAGAACTGTAATAAAGTGTAGGGTAGTTGTTGCTTAGGATGGGTATACCTCGAAGTAAGAATTTCTTTAATATATATGTAAATTACATCGATTTTTAATACGATTTTCATCTCTGAAGTTACTTTCCTTTCCTACAAAATGGTTTATTTCTATTAATTCAATTTATTTATTTCTTACACAGAACGCTTGCCAATACTTGTTGTACAAAATAAGCAAATATTGTTGTATACATTTTTAAGTTTAACTAAAGGATTTTTATAGTACAGTATTTGTTTCCCGATGTTAAGATACTTTTCTGCTATTACCCTACCCTAGTTGCTCTTCTTGAGAATGCAGATGACCTTGACTTGGGCTGTATTTCCTAGCTCGATGCTCGGTTGTTACTCACCAATGTTACTGTCGGGAAACCATTCATACTCCTTTACTGCGATGACATACCAGATGCAGGCCAGCCAGTGGGCAGCCAGTGTAAAGGAGAACATCAACAGAGTCAAAATCATGGCCGTGTGCTGTGAATATCGATCAATTTTTTGCAATAGCCTCGCCAGGCGCAACAGACGCGTCAATTTGACAAGATGAATATGTGATTCCTGTTTGCAAAATCATAGAGAAAGGAAGAGAAAAAATAGTGAGATTGTGTGGTACAAAAACAAGATACATTGTTTAACGATGTCAACGCATCACACAAAGAGACCAACAATGTGCAAACAGTATGCTAGTTGAAAAAACAAAGGAGAATTCTAAAAAATGTAGAAAGAAAATTGCTCGACTTGCAAATGCCTTGCAAGCGTATTCAAAAATTCATTGTCAGACTTTGACATTGATTTATTTAATAAGGAAAGGGTAAAAGGACATCTAAGGTTGGCCTAAGCAACGCGGCTGTTGTTATGATTTCAACTTTTTGCTTGGCTTCCCTGATGTGTCCTTTTCCCCTCTGTTTTTGCATAGATAGCCCACTTGAATACTTTGATTGAAATCTTAATTACCTACAGTTTTCCAAAGCAGAAAGACTGTACACAAGATTTCCACTTTAAGATAAACATACAACTTTCTTTCTTATAAATTAGTACCCAATGGAAAATAGGGCAGTCTCTTCTTAGCTTTGAATACTAATATTTGGAACAAAATACCATATGCTTAAAACCACATACCAAACAATTTCTAGCTGCCAATCAACAAACAATTTTTCATCTCGTCTAACCCATGAAAAGTGGGGTAATTAAAACAAAAAAACAAGCAGTTAAAATTGAGTTTTAAAGTTCGCCAAAAGTTATTACAAGCTTTAACTATAAAAATGCATAAATAACTTTTCCTTTTTTTCCAGTTCGTCGTAGCTAATGGCATTTGGCCCTAATATAATTTTGACCCAAAAACGCTGGCTCGTAGTTTGTTGCCTCAAATTATGCTTCCTACTTTTTGGGGCGAAAATTTCATTAGATATCACACACACACACACACAAACACAGACTGAGGCACACTCAAAAAATTTGACACATGCTCATTTATTAGCTATTTCGAGGCACGTTACAATTTCCTGCCCTCACAATATTATAACTTCCGTCCTCAACTCAACCATAAAAAAGCGGGAGAAAGGCAACAAAAAGGAGATGAGAATGAACAAGAAGAAGAAGAAGGGATAGTTAAATAAAAAATCAAAGAGGATGTCATCAAAAAGTCGAATGTAAACATAAACAAGCTTATCAAGGGGGCAAGCCCGAAGTCGTGGCAGTTGAGTAAATTGAAGGTTAAAGCTGCCATTTAACCTTACAGTGCATTAAGTCTGCTACTGCCACGTGCCCCACGTGCCTCAATTGCCACAGTATTACACACCCATACACACCCAAACACTGATGGCAATTTTTATATACATACATATTTTTTTATGATTAGGAAAATGTTGAGTAGCTGACGAGGCGTCATTTTAGAATGGACACAGTCCTCCTTCTTTTTTTTTTTGCTTGCAACAGAAAGAGGAACATAAAAATGTGGTCTAAGCATATTCCAAGTTGCAACAGCAGCAGCCTTGCAACAAATTTAATAAACGCAGCCAAAAGAAAAGAAAAGGCGACACAATGCCAAGCAGCTGTGACAAGGCATTTAAAGCGAGTAAGTAAAAGTAAGAAATAAATAAAGCTCCAACTAGAAGATACCCTGCACAAGCTAAGGAATAATATTAAAAAACGATTTTATCTATTTAATATTTATTTCTCTTTATTATAAAAATTGAAAGACAAAAACTAATGTTGCTATAAAATATAAATAAAATTTTAACTTTTCTCAAAGTTGTTTACTCAAAGAGAGAAAGAGAAATCGTATGATATGTCATTATATTTTAATGGAGATTGACTGCTTAGTTTGATATACCTCTTTGATAGCTTATTACAGGATATTATAAAAATATGCACAGATATTTGAACAGACGGCATGAAAGCACGCAGAGCAGCCGTTGTTGCTTTAAGAATGTCGACACAATAACTGCTTGTACTTTACTTTTATAAGGCTTTTCGCTTTTTCACACGCCACGTGTTTGTGTAAGTGTGTGTATGTTGTGTTTGTTTGTGTGTGTGTGTGTGTGTGTGTGTGTGAGTGTGCCATTGCCAGGCAAATTGAAAATCATGTTGCAATTTACGCTGCGCTTTCGCTTTTCTTTGCCTTTGCCTTTGCTTTTGCTGCTTTCCCTTTACACTTACTCTAACTATCTCTCTCCCACCCACTCTCTCACTGTCTCGCTCTCAATCTTTGTAGATTTTTGCAAAAGTTTCGCGCTGCCTACACGCATTTTCTTTACTTTGTCGCCAACTGGAATAACAACACCAACAATAAGTTAAGGGAACTTGACACAACTTGACTGTCATGGCAACTTCCGTTTCCGCTGGCCGAGCTGCTGTTGCTGTCCCATCTTTTTGGGGTCTCAAAGATAATTAAAACTTTGAAATAAACTAAATATTCAAAGTTTCGAGTGCATTAGCCAGAAATTGGTATGCAGCAACAAGCAAAAGGAAAAGGAAACAGAAATACCTCATACGCAGTGAAAGCCACTTCCATTTAAAAGTTCCCCAAAGAAAAACATTTTTAGAAAAATTTCATAAGTTTAAGAACAAGTCGTGTTCTTAAATTTGTCTCAATATAAAGAATATATATTTATGATTAACGACTTTTTGCTGCTTATGAAAACTTTTAAGCCGCCAATGGAAAGACAGCTTTTGCGACCGTTATTTAAGCAATTAGAACACATTAAAGTTTTATAAAAATAAACTTTTGATGGCGTCCCCAGCATTTAAAAGCTTAGCACACGCTGAGATTTTCAACCAAAAAACATTTTTCAGCAAACAGTCGAAACGAGCGCAAGTTTTTGGTTGCCTTGACAGGGATTTATTTTTTTTAAGTAAGTTGGGCATTGACTAAGAGATACCCTAACCTCATATTCAACTCACTCGAAAATAACTAGTTTAATTACTCTCAGAACACATAATATTGAAATTACCTTTAAGTTAAAAGGTGTCAAGTGTTGACCTGAATTCAAACCAATTTGAATATACCCTTGTGATAGCCGATGAGACAGTTGAAAACGTATTTGATTTGATCAGCATATCAGAGCTTAGCCGGAAGTTGTAAAGAAGCCAACAATAAAACGCCACAAATGAACTGGATATTAAAACCATGACAATGCATAAAATCAATAGCGAAGTGGATGCCAACAACAACAAAAAAGAAACAAAAATAGCAGCTTAAGCCACAAAAAGATCCTTGAAATGTCCATAATGCCAGCGACAGCGCAATTTACTTTCAGTTTCCGTTTTATTTTTGCTTTAACTTTATTTTTTCTTGCTTTTGAGTAGACAATCAACGCGCTGACAACGTTGACCACTTCAAGTTGAGATGAGTTCGCCAGCAAACTCAACGAGGAGCAACAACAAAACAACAAAACAACAACACGGCAAAAACCTCAAGTAAAGTGCTTGAAAAAAAAACACACCAAAGAAAGTTGAGACTGGGAAACTGTGCAAAATTTCAAAGCACACTTTTTGGGGTCAATTGCATGATGTGATGTTTGCAGCGCATTTTTAACCAACTTAGCTAACAATTATACACTCAATCCCTCCATCTCACTAGTTTTCTATCTTTTTTTTTCGCATTCCCTCTCCCTTCTCTCTGTCCCTTACTTTACCGCTGACTGTAACCGAGTCCACGCAGGATGCAACTGTAATCCGCTTGCTGAGCACAAAGTGCTCTCCAAAATGAGCGCGGGGTTTGCCACTCGTGTGGGAAAAGTTGGAAAAGCAGCTTATGCGAGTTCTGCATGCAACTCAAATAAATATGAAAACTATGCTTTATGCATTTAAATCTTAATTAAATGTTAACTGCGTCTTTCACTTTTCACAGCTGTTAAGCTCAAATTGAATTTAGACCGTCAATTTAACAAGTCAAAAAAGGATAAAAATGAGATACATACATTATGCATATCATGCAAATCTCTTAATGCTATTTACCACTTGAAATTTGGCTTAAATATTTAATGGCCATGCAGACAAAAGAGCAAAAGGCAAAGGAAGCAGACAGTAATGTTAAAAGCAAAGTTCTTTGATAAGCCACATTGCAATTGTGGGTAAACTTTTACCCGTCGACAAGTTTGCTAAAGAAAATTCAACGGAAAATCATTGACAAGTTTTGTATAAGTTGATAAAATCATACAAAATTGTACAATGTGCATTTTTATTCGATTGAATTTGTTTTACAAGCTCAATTTAATCAAAACTAACAGCAAACTTAGCTTTCTTTAAATTTGTAAGTGCACTATTTAAAATTTTACGAATTAAATTTTTTTCAGTTATATAGGATTAACTGGTGATCTTTAAGCTTTCATAAACTGATTTTTTTTTAAAACATACATACTGAATTCCATAAATTGATTGAGTTTACAGAATAAACTCCCCCTTTATGGTAGCTTTAAATTGATTGTATATGCAAAAACAGCTATTCAGCTATTGAACAGTAGTTATATGCATATAAAAAACGTCATCATCACAAAAACAAACATACATATGGTACACTGACATAGCTGTTAAATGTTGAATGCAATTTCTAGTGATATTCAAATAGTGACAATTAATTAACTGAAAGAATTGGACAATTTAAAAACAATTACTCACCTCGCCATCGTACAAATCGGAGGCATATAGATGATCAAAGGGCAGGGCGGCCAATAAATCCAAGGCAAACCATCCACGGAAATAATTGATGGCAATCTGTTTGGAATTGGATACGACCTCACCTTTGCGTGAGACAAAGGTTGTACGGAAATTCAATAAAATATCTGCAATAAAAAAGGGAAGTAAAGAGAGGGAGAGAGAAAACATTAAATAACAGACACATGAGAATAGAAAACTAAGCCCAAGTTCAATTCAATTTGCCCCCAAAGAGCAAAAAGAACGATATGTAACAAGATGATGATGATGATGATGAAATGAATGTACTGTAGCTAACAGGTTGTCCCATGTGTGTATCAAAGTATCAACTGGCAAAAAAAGGATATGCTATCCTGTATGCTTACCAACAATGAAAAGCGCCTCCACAATCACATCGGAAACCATAGTCTGGCGATCCGCCTTGGCAAATGCCGCATTGTATGGAACCATCAAAGCTACATAGAACGTTGCTATGAGTATGATCCAATCCCAAATGCCTTTGAATACACCATAATGGGGTAGAATCAAGCGTGACTTTTTTATCGATTGGGTTTTGTATTCGGGAAATGGTGCCTCAGTAGAATGCATAAAATTCTATAAAAGATTTTCGTCAAAATATTAAGCAAAAATATCAAAAAGGAATATGGCCAAAAAAGGGATTAAGTTGACGGCAAAATGTTAATTTAATTAAGTTAAGTCCCAACAGCAACAAAAGCAAACCACACGTTTAATTGAAATTGGTCGTGGTGCGCTGTGGTTTGCGGTTGTTAAAGGTTCTACCTTGTTTGGTGGATTTACTTACATTGCCCAGCTTTAATTTGGTCTTGACACCACCCTTTTCGGGCTTGTAATGACCGGATAGCTGATAGAGAACGGCACGACTCCGACGCCTTCCCATATTACAGCCAGCAGGTACATCCAAATTATTACCCTCACCGGACTCCGCATCGCCGCCATCACCAGACGCGGGGCCACCCAATCCGGGCAGGCTTCCCAATCCCAGCATGCCGGCATTGGAGCCGGCACGGAATCTAGCGCCCAGGAGTGCAGCTGTAAGGGCAAAAACTTACAGATTCGCAACACAATAATTTCAATTTATTTGAAGGAGCACACACACAAGCGTTGTTTCGAGTCGACAATATTTATATATTTTTATTTTTATTGGAAATTGGATTTATGATTTTTAATCAATTATTGTTTTTTTTAA
Organism: Drosophila neotestacea; assembly: GCA_035044365.1. Classification (NCBI taxonomy): domain Eukaryota; kingdom Metazoa; phylum Arthropoda; class Insecta; order Diptera; family Drosophilidae; genus Drosophila; species Drosophila neotestacea. Next base: position 3,265,047 of record JAWNMD010000270.1, read on the forward strand.
GGTTGTTTTATTTATATATATTTTTTTGATGTAGGTTTAATTACAATGATGCCGGTTAGAGTAAGAGTAAAAAGAGCACAAAGAAAGAAAATATACAGAATTGTACAAATACAATTTTACAATCATATAATTGTTTATAATTTGTTCTTTTTTTTAATCAATTTTTTTTGTAATTTTAGTTGGCGTTAAGCTCAAAAGGTGCACATGGACACACATAGACAAATGTGATTCAGCCTCAAGAAGCGACACAAAGTACAAGCTGTCTGTCTGTGTATGTATAGCCATAAATCGGAATGTCTGTGTGTGAGTGTGATTGTCTGTGTGTATATTTTTATTGCCTCTGTCTGGCAGTTAAAGTGAACTTTTGTTTTATAATTGAGATTTTCAACAACAATTGCATCTTATTCTACTTTGACTTAGCGCATGCAAAATACTTGTATTTTATTATTTGGTTTTATGGATTTTTTTAATGCCGCTTTGGGAATACACAAGAAAAAACTTGATATTGCATTTGGAAATGAGAAGTTGCATTCAATATTTATTGGTTTTTGTCAGCTTAAACTTTGCATGAACTTTAGCAGAACAAACAGCTGTTAACTTTACAAAACACCTAACAGAACGAAAGAAAGTCCTATACCATTTCAATAAAACTCATCACATTTCGACTCATTAAATCTATTAAACATTTTAATTGAACTGTAAAATCTGTTTGTCACAGTGTGTAAAAATAAATAGCACTGAAAATATTTGCATTAATTCAAATTGAAATGGACACAGTCATTTGCAAGCACACAACACAACACAAAACAAACAAATATTTTTTTATGGCATGCTCACAAAGTCAAACAAATATTTGCCTCAAAAGATCAAGTCACAACAAGCAAATGGAAGAAAAAAAAAGAATTTCAGTCAAATAAATATAGAATATTTTACAGTCAGCGAGGTAAATGATAAGTTGCCTGCCAATCCTCAAGCAACAAAATGTGTACTCGTTTATTTGGTGGCATGTAAACAAGGCCGGAATGCTCTATTAATGGGGCCAGGATGAAAGCAAGCCGCAATCTCACTGAGCACTGAGGCTGAACCTCAAGCTGGCTCATTAAATTTAACTTAATTCTATTTTCGTTTACCTCCTCAAAGGCAGCGCGTGCTGCTATAAATTACAATTAGCTTGATTGTGAAAAATTAGATTCAAAAAGCAAAAAAAAAAACAAAAACAAAAACAAATTACAATAAAAATGTGCGTCAAAGCAGAATACTAATTATAAGGATTTAATTTTCGATGTCGTAACAAAGTGTAAAAATTCTCTCAGCACGGTTTATTAGCAAATTTTTTTTTTGTTTTTGGTTAAGGGTATCACAATCATGTTAGAAAGTGCCTAAAGTAAGTGAAGAAACATGTCCCCTTGGAGTATAAACGAGCTCTACATTTTACACTGTTTTGCTTATGAAAATTGTTAGGGAATAGAAGAACTACACACTTTATTCGAATGGTATAAAAATGAATTCTTTTTTCTAAAAAAGGCTTAGTGATACGGCTCAAAGTTCGACAAGTGTATTAAAGCTTCGGCAAACTAAAGGTGATACTCGTATGTTGGTTTGTTGTTTTCCAAAAAGGGTCGGCAACGTATTTTGATTTTGATTTTAAGCCAAGTATAACCGAACGACGACCCAACGTAGCTGTCATATCGAAATGCCAATTAAGCTGCCAGGCACCTCAATGATCCCTGCCAAGGGCCTATAGGATTTTTTTATACGAACAGAAGAAGGGACATTTCAACGCCCCCAAAAAATTCCAGGAACACGTGGCGTACGCTTAATGCATACAAAACAAAAACACTGAGAAAACTGACAGAGATATTGAAGCAACAAAAAATGTGGAGACAGCAACTGGGGAAAATATGCGCGATTCAGTCGAGTGTGGAAAATGCCAAATACTATAGAACGTCGCACATGATGGTGGAAATTGCTTAAAGCAGCGGCATTTGACAAGCCTAATGATGTGTAAAATGACGGTCATTTAAAATGTCAGTCGAATGATAATTCAATTGCTTTTAAATTGCTGTCCCATGTCCGTCTAATGTGCAATCTCTCTTCTACCCACTCTATTAATTTCTATCTCTTTTTGAAATTTTCAACCTAATTACAAATGCTAGAGCAATTTGCACAAACTGAAAGAACACTCAATATTTTGACTGATATTTTGACGTGCCAAAATTTGCCACTGATGTTGAATTGCCACTTAATTTGCCACGCAGCGGGGCCTAGCCACAAATGTCAGACTTTATTTGCATTAATTTGTGTGTGTGTGTGGTGAAGAATTTGTAAAATTACAAACACATAATATATTGAAATTTCAATTAAGCTACGTTAATTCCAAATAATTTGATAGAGGACTTAAATGTATTTAATGCAGTACATAAATTTACAGATGAAATCTACTGACAGAAATACTAATCCATAAGTGCAACAGTTGCTGCATTATAATATTTTAATCATGTGTGGCAACAACACGTTGCGACATGAAGCTTACCTTATCAATGCCAAATGCCAAATGCTTAAAATAATTTCCACAAAAGTGACAATGAGTGATTACGACAGCTGCTGCTGATGTCTCCGAAAGTCTCGTTCTTTCTGAGAACTTAGTTCTCTTTCTCTTCGCATGACTGCAAATCCACAAAACCACAAAACATTCAAGTCAAGAGCAGTGACAACAACAGAGCCCCGACTACTAAATAATGATCCTAATATAACTGCAAATGAAACCTGCTCGAAATGCCAGAGTGCAGGAAACCAGCTTAACAATGACCTCATCTCTCTTCACAAAAATTCAAGTTGACTTTGTCCCCTGACTAATCCGCATTAGTTGAATGCACAATGACCTACGCGTATAAATTCACTTCTTTCGCATGAGATAAAAGGCAAGAAGAAAGACTGAGAAAAATAAAAGCTAAACAATTCTTTTGGAATTTTCTACTCTCAGATGTCTCTCTGCACATCAATATTTAAGCATACGATTTGTATGCCTTTGTTCTCCATCACGACAACCCCTTGGGAAATCCTGCAGACAACAGTTGTGCTAACTAATTCACTAAATTAAGTTGTAAGCATATTTAATACATAATCCAATGAGCTGAGCATAGATAGGTAAGTACCGTTTAAGAGTGTAACTAAGTAACTAAAACATGTTTCTTTCATTTGTAATTACTGCAAGTTTACATTAACTTCAGTTGATATTACAGTGAATTTAATTTGAAACTTTTGTTATACGATATTTTAATGGAGACACAATTGACAGTAAATTTATACATCATTTTGCCTGGAATTAATAAATAATTGTAATTCAATTCAAAGAAAATGAAATTCGGATTGGTTGAAAATTGACGTCATTCTCAAATTCAAAACCAATCTTAAACTGATTAAAAATAGCTGTATATTTAATTTCCCACGCTTTTTTTAATGCGGTGGGCGAATAAAGATAACAAATAAAAACGTTGCTTACATGTATAAGCTTATATTAAATAAAAAATCAACATATTAAACAATTTAAGTGGAAAACGAGTTTTTGGTTTCCCACATTAAATTTGAATATATTTTAAGCTATGGATAATAAGCTTCTAGAATTTATAGAAAACTGTTAAAATTTTATCAGAGTTCTGGTTTGTGGTTACACAAATTTTACTTTGATATCGCGGAATCCGCAAAATGCGAACTGACAAAAGTCAAAGGCGAAAGTTGACAAAACGGAAATGGCGAATGGGAGTAAAAGAATTTTTAAATTAAAAATTAAAAAAGTCCAAATTTGGTTTACTCTTAAAAAATGAATTTATTAAATGTCAAAGCAATGCGTCAAAATTTCAAAAAAGAACTGTTAACTAAGAAACCTTGCAGAGGTTAACCAAATGTCATACCATGAAAACGCACAACAAATTCACGAAAAAGTTGAGTAAGTTGGCAACGTGACAATCCAGAAAAAAAGGAAAAGGAAAAGAGAAAATAAGAGTATACATTTATTGTGACGAAGTTTGAATACTCTTGAAATTTTATTTAATAGCAATTGAGGGTTTGTTTATGGATCAGAATTGGAACGTTGTCTGAATTAAAAACAGAGCTGTGTTTAATTTTATTATTATTATAGCCTAATGTATAAATATAAGACTTCTAGTTGATGCTGTTTGGCATTAAAAGTGTCACCTGCAAATGATTTTGCAAAGTTATGAAGACCTCGACAAGTTTACGCAGAATGAAATAAAAACTCATGCTTGATAGACAGACAGACAGCTATATATAGTACATTTAAAGCTACAAATAAGTATGTACCATTAAATTTATAAATAAAAATTAATATTTTACCTTCACCAAGGCTTTTCACAGAATTTGTTTGCTTTTTTTAAATTATGGATTATTTAACGCTTTATTATTTGGGTGTGTGTATGTGTGTGTGGAAGGTAACTGTGTAATTATTATTGTGCTGTGTGTTCACTTTATTAAGAGTTTACTGTGCATTATTGTGACCGTGTCAATTGAAAATTGTTGCTTGTAACTTTGTGCGCGAGAAATGCATAAATTAATGAGAATTTCTTCTTTTTTTTGCTGAATTATCTGACAGACTGTCATGTCCAGGCCTTATGCCATTTAAGGCTTACCCTTTAATTTGGTATTATACTTTTTCTTTTCGACTACTTACCGCTATCACATTCCTCGTTCACATTCATTTCGAGCATTTTGGTGTGTGTGATGTCCTTGTGCGAGGCAAGAAACAACACGACATCGCGCTTCTCATTCTTAATGGGCACAATATCAAACAGACACCAAAATGGAGCACCTGGCAAAAGGATATGAAAAGAAACGGTTTACATGACAATAGAAAACAGATGTGGCCATCAATTAAGACAGCATGGAGGACTCACAACGTTGAAAGTTAAATTTAATTTAATTTAACACTGTTACTCATAAGCAAAAAGAATCTGCAGCTCTTGAAATTGTTAATTATATTTGTATGAAATATTTATGTTTTTACAAGATATTCCTGTTGAGCATATACTATATTTATGTTAACGAAATAAAGGAAATAAGAATCTTTTAATTAAACTTGTACTTTTGGGGAACCTGTTACTGATTTTCCTGTGAACAATATCGATTGTCAATTGCGGCTTCATAATTGCGGCATTTACAGCCCTAACAGTTGAAGAGTTGAATGCAAATGTCAAAAGCAGTTCCAGTTGAAAATGCTTTGAAGGCATTGAAAACCATCCTTATTGCCTTTGGTATTGACATTGACATTGCCATACAACTGGCTGTTAATTGGCTTCCTAATGGTATTCAAAAAATGATTGCATATAAACTCAATTAGAGCACAATTATTAAGACGGCATATTAATTATGTCGCTTTGTTTAACCGCAGGCATTTTATGACATTAGCCAATGCATAATTAATAATACTCGTAATCCAGAATCTGACTGGGGTACTGTTAAAAGTTTGAAATGCAGTGCTAATTAGAAAACTTATAGGCAAGTTAATGGCCAAAAACCAAGAGAGATCTAATACACTACGAGACACGCTCAGCCCGAGGACCTTTAATCCTGCTGCTGATTAATCGTGACCTCATTAAACAACAGTAAAGAAACACGCGACACAGACGTGCAGAAATGCTAGCAGCAAATTTATTGTTTTGTGGCAGCCACAACTGACACACACACACAACAAGTGGGTGTATTGGATTGGTGGGTATTGGGCTGACTGTGTGTGATCTGTTGAGCTCCTGTGAGACAGCCGATGGGAAACTAGTTCAAGGCAAACACTTGCCTGAATCTCCTAACTCAATTTAAAAAGTCAAGCCAGCTCATACAAGCACGCACTGGAAAATTGATGCCACAACCACAAGAGCAGAGAAAGAATCTGCTCTTGCTTCTTAAATTAAAAGTCAATACTATAGATGGTTAAAGCTCCACCAGAGTGCCAAAGGCTTTCCCTCACTCAAAGTACCCACATTTCTATCTCGTTGTCTCTCTCTTATTGGTTTACCAACAAACAAAAACTTTTTGTGAAACCGAAGCACGTGGTCATGTGCCACAATTGACTTACTGCTTATCACTTATTATTTCTCAAACTGTTGTTTTTGTTGTTGTTCGTGTTCTTGTTATTTACCCAGCAATTGTGATAATCCTTTACAGCTGCTTTCGAAGACAACAACAACTTTCACAACTTTCTCTCATGTGGGAAACCACAGCTTTTGTACGCTAACTGAACAATAAAAACAAATGACACTATCCGAAAGCTACAATCGTAAATTTCAAAAATAGGTTCGTTTTAAATTAATCAAGACACTCAACATTCAATGTCTAACAAACTAAGAAACTTAACAGCTCTATAACTTAGTGAAAAACCAGTAGTAATTATGGCTGAAAAAGCTAAGAAAATTAAAGCTTTAAAGAATTTGAAGCTTAATATTTATACTAACAGCCAAATAGGCACACTTAGATAACCTACTCAGAAAAAGAACCCGAAGTTTTGGGATAAAATCAATGTCTAAAGTTCTGTTTTCTGTAATTACCTTGAATATAGAATTTCATTTAACTCTCAGTGAGAGTGAGAGTGAGTAGTAAAGTCTTTAGTGTTTCTTTATTATATTAGGCAAATAAAAAGGACTTTCACATTTTATGTACCTATTATATTCCATTTTATGGCTACGTTTTAAACATAATTAAGCAACTTATCAACTGTAATAATCTCAAGCTTAATCAACATATTCAACCCCTGTCATTTGGACTTTTTGGTAATGCCTTACCGCGTATGTGGTCAGACTTCTGTTTCTGTTAACAGAACTTTGCTTTGTTTAGCTGCTGTTGCCACCAAGCTAAAACAACTTGGCATTTAATTTCCTCTTTTGTTACCTCAATGCTCAAATGAAGTTTGAGTTGAAAATTTTTTTAATTAAAAATGAAAACAATTTACTACACAATTTCTCGCAGGACTTTTCGCTTATGTTACACAGACACAAATTTGCTTTTTGCTTGTTTGAATTTAAGCAAATGGGAGATGGGAGATTGGAGAAGGTAGCTTACCATCCTTTTTGTAGAAAATAACTTCCAGCTTTAGTTCCATCTTACTTAAGAGACTTTTCTCAATTTGCTGTTTGTGCTCTTCCTTTGTATCCGGCCCGTAAAGGAAATGACATGAGCAGCCTGTGCGTATCGTTGTTGTTGTCATTGTTGTGTTCGTTCATTTTGGCAAACAATTGAATAAAATGTTGTACAAATACATTGAAATGAGTATTGAAGTGTTGAGCTGTCAGTCTTCTCGTCCGTCCGTCTAACTGTCCCATTGTCTTACCCTTTTGCATAATTTGCGCGCGTGAATATCCTGTCAAATCCACGAACCCATCCGAGCAATAAACAATTGGATTGCCATTTGCCTGCGCATTGCCCAGCACAAAGTTCGAGTCTGTAAAGAGAGGAATGCGAAATGAAGAAACAATTTGAATTTGGGCGAAAAATGCACTCCACACAATTGTTCAATTATTCTCTGTACCAAATTTTTACGACCTCCTGCCGCCTCAATGACTTTCTGCCTTTGAGAAAAAACTTTGCAATTCGTATAAGAAAATAATAATAAAAACTCATACTGCGTGTTTAACTTGCTAGCCTTTAAGAATTACCTATTTTATTATTGTTTTTGCTCTTTTTGTAGTTGTTGTTTTGTCCTCTGGCATGAGTTTATTATTTTTTTAAAAACAAACGAAACATTTAATTAAATTTTTCAGCCAATTCTCTGTGTGTTCTTTCTGACTGTCTCAGAGCTGAGAATAAAAATGAAATTAAATGAAACTCTTTGCTATTTTTTTTGCCATTGTGTGGAAACTGCTACTCCTGTGAGAGATTTACAAATGAAACAAAAAAATCAACAGCAAAATCAGAAAGCAAGGATTCACTTATCGCTCACTCACCGGCAATGTGAGTACATACTTTCTCAAATCCATTTGATCAGCAAAACTAAAAAAAACGTGTTTTTAAAAGCTATTACTTTTTAATAAAACATCAAATTTTGTATTTGATTTGGCAAATATTAATTAGCTTTTGCATTCATAAATATGCGTGAAAACGCTCAGCTCTAAGCAAAGACTTGATTAAGTCTTCTAAGGAGAATTCAAAGAATTTATTACTAATGATTCTAGGAAGCACTTTAATGAGCTGACAATTATTTTAGACAATAAAATCAATCAATAATTTATGGTCACAAATTAGTGCAACGGGATAGAAACTAATGCGAGTAAATAACATTAAGTTGCGCTCACAAATCCTTAATTTGAAGGCTCTGCTCCTTTGTATCCATTGAATGCCATAAATAATGCGTCAGCACACAATTTGCAGTCTTAAATGACAGCTATGAATAGAACTGAGTATGTATCTGTGTAGTTGTGAGCACAAGTAAATCTGTGAGTATATCTTTGAATAGCACAAGGATCTATTTGCAGCTGTGGACTTTGTGCTTTGCTCCTATGTTATCAATAAAGGATTATTTGAGTAGAGAACAGACAACAAATGATATAATCAATTGAAGCACATTTATGTGATGAGCATGAAATCAAATGCAAGTTAACCCAGCGAAAAGCTCTGAGATTGTGGGATAGAGATATATGAAAAGTTTGTCAGCAATTTAAGTGCTCATTTATGTAATATTTGATGCCATTAAAAAGTTAACTTGTGCTAAAAGCCAAGTTTTGATGCCACTTGCCGGCAACGCACACAGCATATTAAATACATGACTGCACAGCATGTTCATCTCTAACTGAACAAAATGCTGAATTGCCAACAAAAAATACTTGTATATACATATATATATATATAAAATACTTGTCACATAATCATACGCCATGTGGACCCGACAGACAAATCACTTGCAGGCAGTGCCGAAAATTATTGTCGCTATGTGTCTGCTCATTTCGTATTTTGTGTAGATATTTTTATTATTTATGTTTCGTAAAGTGTTGACTGTGGAAAAAAAGTTAATTACTCTCAAAGAGATATCCATAAACATTTAATAATTGCTTTGCAAGTTGTTGCACAATCATTTAACTAATTATCGACTGCATTTTATTAGCCAAAAAGGTTGACAGTTAATTTTAACACAAATGGAAGTTCTTATGACAAATGAAAAGCATTTTATGAGTTTTCAGTTTGCCAAAGGCGTCAGTCCCTGAGCTCTGAATGACAATGGATAAGCATGAGAAGAATTGAAGACAAAAACAAGTAGTTTTAAGTTTTTTCTCCTTTTGTGCCAAAGGGAGGTTTACCAAAGGGACATACGCATTGTCCTTCTTCCTGTCCATGTTTTGTTTCCCTTTCTTTGTTCTGCTTTTTAACAATGTGCGTCAGTATGAAAGAATTTTCCTGCTCTTTAATCTGTGATATTTTTTATGACATGCCCAAATGCTGCCTGGGATAATGCATATGCCATTATGCTGAACATCAGGCTCAATAAAATTCGCATAAATAAAACATTGGATAAATATAAATATCGTTTAGCTTTCACTTTATGATACCCTACAAACAAGCGAGCAGGAAGTTTTCACTAAGCTGAGTTTATTACATTCCTATTTCTGTCTTCGGCAAAAAAAAAATTATAAATACATTTTTATTTAATTTATCCGTAAATATTTTAATTAAATGGAAGCAGTATTTTCTTTTCTATATTCTTTCCATTTTGTAATAGAGTTCGATATCAGTTCTGGCTTGCTTAACATTCATTTTTTATATGAAAAATAAAACTTTCATCTTTTAAGCAATAAACTTAATGATGCTCTGTTCATTTTACAGCAGAGAATAATTTTATAGCTGATTTGAGCTTCTTAATCGTGATTTGTTGACTGAAAAGACAGAGATATAATTCTGCTCTCTTTTCAGGCAGGATAAGAATTAAATCTTTAAAGCTCGTTTAAAAAGCTGCCCTTATTTTAAACTTATTTAATAAAATCGTAAGACACTCCTCAAAAGGGAATGTTTTTCGTCTTTTTCATTTTCTACCTAACTTTTTTATGATTTTCAGCTTTTTAACTTACGCGTGCCATCGAAGCGTGTGGCAATTGTGTCCAGGAATGTGTTCTGGGGCGCTAACAGCCCCTTGCGGGCTGGCATAGGAATGGTTGCGGCCTTTTGCGCCTATAGAAGCGCTGCTCCGGGCTAGACGAAAACTGCAAAGATATAAAGATACACAGATACAGAATGACAAATAACAGATACTTTAATGAAATGACCAATATAATTTGTTGTTTATCATTTGTCGAACATTTCACAATTACACAATGGTTTTATTTGATTGCATTTGTATTATGTTAAACACGATCAACTCGCTTGCTTATCAATTAAATATAACACAGGCCACCCACAACATTCAATTAATTTGGTTTCCCAGAACCACAACACGTCCAATTCGGCCTTCAGTTCAAAACACTTTGTGGCGAACCAATACCACATAAGAACAAAGGAAGTAAGCAAAGTGCTATGGGTAAAGTAACTATACTTTGGGGTATATGCGTGAAGTTAATATCCCTTAATTTTATTACTCCAAGGTGCAGGCTTCCTCAGAAAGCAAAGCAACAAATAGCAGTAACTAAAAGCTTAAATATAAAAGAGTATGTGAAAGTATCGAGTAATTGACCTGATCATAAAAAGTATCAATCGAATAATTACTGCAAATCTGAATAACAATTCTATAACAAATATCAGAGCAATTCGAAGAAGCGAGTAAGAGCAACTAGAATACAAATTATTTTTAATTAGATACTTATAAAACGTTTTCGAATATTAAATTGCGAATATAAGTAACGACTAAAAGCAAGTAAATATATTAGAAAATATTCATTAAGATGTAGAGATAGAATTTGAGTATTGAGTAAAAACAAAACATTAAGATCAAAAATACCATTTAAAAGTTACAATTATTTGACACATTTTAAAAGAACACATTATATACCCTGAATAGCAAAAAGTACGAGTATTGAAAGCTAAAATTGAAAATGCCGCACACAACTTGGTCAGTCCATTTAGCACTGACTGCGCTTTAACACAATAAGCCAACGTCGATGTGGAATACATAAATTTTGCTGACGTTTTAATAATTTGTTTCCAACACCCACAGCGAAGAGTAACAGTAACAGCAAGCAGTATCCACACAGGTGCCGGCAATATTTAAATTGTGAAGCCAAAAGACAGGCAACAATAACCGAGCAACCACAACCGCATCACTGACAGCTGTTGCGTCTGAAAGCATCGTTTATTTTTATTATTTTTATTATTTTTATTAAAGGGAAAAATGACTAAATGGCGCTAAAATCGAAAAGCGATAAGAAGGCAACAGAGCGAGTGACGTTTAGCTTCAATGTATCGATGCTTATCACTACACTTATCAGTTAAGAGCCAATGACATTAGCTGAAATGGATGCTTAAACTTGGAGAAGTGTTGGTACAATTAGGAAGTACATAGATTATAATTAAATTGCTTATGTGCCATTATTCAGTAATGTACTTGAGCTCATTTTATATGCCTTCTACATCTGCTACCCAAAAGCTCAACTTTGACAGTAGAATAATTTTATTTGAACTTTTTAGCTATAGGAAGCTCCTGGAAAGCGTTTCTTAGCATGACAAACTTATAGCTCATCCAACTATCTGTAATTGAGCCAAGAGTTCAGTTAAAGGCTAATCAGATTTAACCTAAGTCAGGTCAACATAAAGATCGTAGAATATATTTTTCATGCTATAAGCTTTAGGTCTACAATTTAATCTAAAATTAAGCTTGGTACTTTCTCTTTAAAGGATTTATTTTTCTTAGTTTTTAACTTAAGTTTATTCAAACTGTCATTTGTGAAAATTCCAATATTTACTTAAAGGATATTTTGTACCTCTGCTAGTAGCTTAAATCAAAGCTTAACTGTCGGATGTAGCACGTGTCATCAGACTATAGCCCGAACTACCGAGAGATTCCTCCACATGCGCACTTTGGCCAGATCCAAGCAACCGATAAGCGCTTATGGGCCATGTGTTTGCTACTGATAACGAGCGTTAATAAAGCCTACCGTAATTGCTTGGCCAGGTACGCACCGCACGTGGCGCAGTCAGGTGCAAATTATGCAGGCAAACTTGCAACATTTGGTTAGACAGAAAATGCAATATTAATTAATATGCCAAACTGAAATTGTAATCCAGCTTTCTAATACCTTTACCACCCCCTCCCTCCCACACCAAAATATTTCATGTTATATTCAACCACAAAATTTTCATTTCCAACATATCCGCAATGGGGGAAAAGGCGTGTTGCGGATAGGATGGGGATGGTCAGGGAATCGGTAATGGGTTACCGCAAGCATATGCTTGTTTGAATCTGTTTAACCCAGTCACACACACATGTGCACTGCCCCAACACACGCATACACTCATGGATATCAACGGTACTCCAACTGACAGCAAAGAAACTGAATGTGTGTGTGTGCAATTTCCGTTTCCGCTTTATTCCACATGATTAGGCTGATGATATGAGCACTCTCTCCGGCATCTGCTACCCATGTCTGCTTTTCCTGAACAGCTTGAAGAGGATGCTCTCTGTGTGTATGTGCAACAAGCACATTCTTTTTGTTGGCCAAAACGGATAACTCAGTTGCAGCTTATATACAAAAAAAAAAAACTTAGCAAATAGAAAATACTTTCAATTTGAAAAATGAAAAATCCATTTACAGAGATCTACAATAAACACACAAATATGCAGCAGCTGTTTCTATCTTTCTCAGATCAAATAACTGCGCTGTTTGTTTAAGCAAATATAGTGCAATTTTCATTGTTTTCATATAGGAAACCATTTTGAAACACAACTCAATTTGGTCAATAGGGAAACTAAAACTGCTACTGAAACTGAATCATCATGTTAACGCATAACTTTCAAAATTATAATTTAAAGAATTTTGAATAAAATAAAACATTTAATACAAATATTGGATACCAAAGTAAGACTGCACTTTAAAAATATGCTGGGAAGTCTTTGTTTAAAAATTCTACTACTTATACTTTTAAATAAAATGGGGAAATTCTGTGTAATTCAAATCAAGCTTAAGCTGCTTTCTCTATACCAGATGTTTCTCTTATTTCTATTTCAAATTGAATATCTCTTTCACTTACCACCCTTTGATTGTATACTTTAAATTAATTTTATTACTTCAACTACATAGCTCTAAGGCAACAGGAGAAGAATTTAAAACGAACTTTTTCGGTTTAACAACAATCATTTCAAGTGAAAAACTGAAGTTGAGTAATTCATACACCTTGCAGTTATTTTCAAGAAGCTCTGGCTCACCGAAAACCTTTGTAAGGTTTTTCTTAGGAGTCAAGTAATTGAATAAAATTAAAATAGATTGCATAAATAAATATGCACTCATGCAGACCCGGAGGCAGTGAGGAAAGGAGCAGCAGGGAGAGGGGCAATCGGTGCCTGCATTCATACAAAAAATCTACTTTTAGCTGAGGGTTGTCCGGCAAATGGGAACCTTAAATGGCATGTAGGACTGGCAACGCGCCTGGCATTTTTAATTCCAATATATATGTATGTATGTATAAATATTGTATATGTATAGCTGGCAACTGGGCAATGTGGCACGTGCAACATAAAAAGCAGCACGGAAATGCGATAATACATTTGGCTGAAACTTCACACACTTGGTTGAGCGCCGAAAAAAACGAGGAGCATTTTTTTATATAGCAGAAAGCTGAATACACTTACAGTTCACATTTATACCTATCAATATATTGAAAGCTGCCTTTAATGGTCTTGTTGCTTATTTGCAACGTACATATAATAATAAAGTGACATTGGTTTATTTATAAACTTTAAAGAGCGATTGAATATATTTTTAACAAGTTTCATCTTCCTTACAAGAAAATAGTAAGCTACCCCTTCGTAAGCGTATCAAAAGCGTAATATGAAACTAAATTGGCACAGTCTTTTATTTATTTTATTACAGGTGGCCACATGCCACTTGCATAGTTGCTTTCAGAGATTTCTACCTCCACGTAGATGCCTGCAGGAGTACAAACAAGAGTTCGTCCTTTTTTTTCTTGCAGCATCGTCAAAAGCGGCGCTGTCTGAAACCCTTTATGTCCTTATTACAACTAAATAGAATTGTAGACTCTAAGCACGGAGCATGGTTTGCATATTGAAGGCTCTTGTTGGTCCAGAACTATTAATGTTAACGGATGTTTTTTGTTGGCCAACAAAGTGCAGCCATTAGCCATTGATGTGGTTTAGTTTGAACAACTTAAAATATCCTGACAAAGAGAGAAAGATTTGAACTGCACCTGTAGCTTGGAAAGTTTTCATTTAAAATTTGTACTCATTTACCAGATGTACCTTAAATTACCCCAAAAAGCAAACGTCAAACGAAAAATATTAACATCACAATCAGAAAGTTCAACTGGTAAATAATTTAAAGCAATTATATTTCTATCATATTTCATATGTATGTAAATTGAATCATAATTGCTACAATTGTTATTGATTATTCTCTGTTCTTAATTATGATGAACTGGTTTGCTTATTCAAAGATTAAAATGAATGATTATAAGCATTGCTTAAATATTTATATATGATATATTATGGTTATATTAATTTTTTATTACCTTTAAGATGATTAAACGATAATACTCAGCTCAAAGTTTCTCAGGTCAAACATTTCTTTAAATTTATAAAGTTTACATTTTTCTTTATTTCCCACTGCTGAAAATCAAGTAATAATATGTTGCATATACAAGTTTATTAGACGCATAGCTAGCAGCTTGTTCACATAGGTCAGCTTTGATTACTTTTTATACAGAAATAAATCATTATAATTCCATTAAGTATTATTATGTATACTTTATAAACAAAAAAATGTTATTGCTATTATTTTTCTGCAGCTTACAATAATAATTAGCATTAAAATTTTCTCATTAGACACGCTTCAGCAAACAAAAACTTTAGTTCGAGCTAAAATACGTTATGAACTTATTTTATTAATATTATTTTTTATTGCCTAATGAGTTAAGTTGCTGAGAAGGCATTGCGATTAAAATGCATGAAAATTGCTTTTTTGTTTTAATTTTTAACATATCCTTAAGTTTATTGCTGTTTAATCCAATTGTGGCCAAGGTACGTATACGTAATTTAAACACATTCTCATGCTCCTCACATTTTCTGGCTTTCCAGAATGACTTTGAGCTGCAGTTCGAGAACTTTAGCTGCCACAGCAATGAGGCAAGTGGAAATCCATTTGAAAGGTTCAACTGCGGTCTCAACAAAAACGTAAAAAGGCGCACTTTGCACATGGAATTCACTATGCTCGAAGCATTGGAGGAGTTTGAGTTTCAGATAAGCATTGTATTGCCACGACGACCAGTTGATTTTTTGCTGCTCAATCTGACCATAGACGGCTGTCAGTTTTTGGCAAATAAGAATCAAGTGCCGCTTATGCGACTTTCAAGGGAAATTCTTGATCGTTACAGCAATTTTCCACGACAATGTCCCTTTCAACGTGGCAAAACCTACTACATACGTGCCTTTCGACTTGATTTAAGCCTGATTCCCGCTTTGACCATGGAAACTCCTATGCAATTGCAATTCACATACCAGCGCAACAAGCTGCCACTGTTGCAAGGTCACATTGTGGCACATGTGCAACGTACAACGAATGCCAAAAAGGAAAATGTTTAAAATAGAAACTTAACAGGGTACTATTTGGATTGTTGCTAAAAAATACTTCAAATTTAAAAGTAGTTATTTTGTAAACATCGCTTTTGTTGGAATTTTAGATTTTAATTGATTTAATAATTATTTCATTTAAATTTTTACTCTTTGCCTACTTTTAAATGCACTGCTTTGTCACACCCCTTGGCACATACTTTTAGCTGATTACAGGGTATCTAAAATATTTTAGTATTAGCTGACAGTTGACAGTTGAGAAGCAGCTGGCAGTGAAGTTAATATTGCAGAAAATCAGCCAACTGTCTGGATGTGACAGCGTCACGAGAAGCAAGCACCTGATGTAGATGCCACGCCTCCCTCCTTAATTCCCATTCTCCCTCACTCTGTCTCTGTCGCACTCGCAATCACTATGTTATGTCGCTTTTCCTCTTTCTCTTTCTCTGTATGTCTCACTCGGTAGCAATTTGTTCCAAGCCATTCAACAAATGTTGTTCAATTACCTTAAAACACACTCACTCACACACAGTCACACACACACACATTGTTGCAGCCGCTAACTGGCTTACTGAGCCATTGTCTGTCTGATTGTTGCCACATGCCACATGGCAGCAACAGTTGCCAGCATTCGACATTTGACAGTCGTGCAACGACAATTGCTAACTGCCAACAGGCAACAGGCAACTAATAACGTTTTAACTCTCTGCCACACGTACAGTCGTAGTTTGCTTGCAACAATGTTGCTGCCACACGGTATGCCAAATGATTTGTTACTGTTACCATTTGTGCACTTCCTTTCACAAAGGAGGAAATGGGGCACAACGATGAACTGCCTCTCATGTGAATGGGTTTTAATTAGACATTAGAGATTTGCATCTGTGTGAAGTTTGTATCTGTATATATAAGGTAAATACATATATATACGTCTGTGTGTGTCACATTCCCCTGTGGCCTCTCATTACAAACAACATTGTTAACGTTAGCTGTCAGTTTAGTTTAGTCAGTCAGTTCAAGATACAACAACCTTTGCTGTCAGCATCGATTTTGAAACAGTTTGCAGCAAGTTTTGTGACTTGCCACTCAAAATACAATAAGGTTGTCCGCAAAAACCCGTTGGGACGTCCAATTGAACTTGCTTTTGATTGCTTTGCGGAACGCTCTGTTGTTCTCAAGTTAATTTATGATATTTTATAGCCTCACTTTATTAGCCATATTATTATTTCATTATATCCATTAAGCTAAGTAATTGCCTATTTAAAGTTTTTCCCAACTGCCTTAAGCTGGTTTTATTAATTTCTCTCTGTTTTTCGAATACCCTAGCTAAAGCTAATCGATTGATAAAGTAATTCTGCTTAATACAGTATATAATATAGTAAAAAAAATAATCTTCTCTGTCTTTCGATAAGCTTTAAAAACTGAAATTATTTTAATATACTTAACAGCTTTTTCGAGTTTATTATTACTTATATACTAAAATATTATTTACATTTGATTATATTTAAAATGTACATTTTTGCTGAAATACAAATATATTAAGTTAACAATTCTAGACTTTTCCTCATTGTATTCCCATAAAATTTCATTATCTCATTATCCATTATAGAAAAGTCTCGACACACTTATAAAAAACTCAAGTACAATTTTAAGTTACTACACTCTTTTGAAAAGTGTGCGATATGCACTATGCTTATGCAGTTTGCTAATCAAACATGATTTTGTGGTTTTGCATAGCACAATAGAATTGTAATATATGATTTCTGCATTTCCGGTGATTTATAATTAAATGTACTAGAACTAAAGTATTATCATATTATATTTCTGCATTGCAATTATTGTGGTTTAAGTTACAGACCTATAAATATGCCGCCTCCTGTATGCATTTTTCACAGTGCGCCGTCACAACTCGTTAACTAACTTTACAGAGTATCCGAAGACTACTTCAGTAAATACATCAGCATGAGCTCCGACTTAAAAGCCGTGGAATTGTTGTTCCAACGTCCTTTGGAACCTGTGTTCACCGCTCGTGATCAGGGTAAGTCCTCATTCGATCTTCCCGAGAGCTTCTATACCGATCGGTATAGCAGCGATATTGTGGAGGTTACCAATCGAGTCTCCTCGAGTATGGGTATGGAGACAAGGATACCGGTGCAGGATCTGATTCAAAAGCCAAATCTGGATTTTACCAACAAGCTGGGGAGGAAGGATGAATTTTCGCTGTTTAGTCCTATTCATAAGGAGATCGCCAGCCAACTGATTGCAATGTATATTGATGCACCCGATTTGAAACAGTTTATTTCACTAGCCGCCTACACCAAGTAAGTGCATGATATTTCTCTAGTAATTCCCAACTAATTGGTTTATATTTGTTTTAGGGATCGCCTCAATCCAGTGCTATTCCAATATTGTTACGCCGTGGCTGTGGCCCATCGTCCGGATACAAGTGAAATGCCCATTACAAACATCGCGGATGTCTTTCCGGGCAACTTTATTGATCCATCTGTGATCCTGGATGCGCGTCAGGAGACAAACCTAATTAAAAAGCTGGGTAATCGTGCTCCTGTGGAAATTCTTGCCAATTACACGGCCAACGATCGCGAGGATGAGCAGCGTTTGGCCTATTTCCGTGAAGATATTGGCCTTAACAGTCATCATTGGCATTGGCATTTGGTTTTTCCTAATGTTGGACCCAAAGCAGTAATCAACAAGGATCGCCGTGGAGAGCTCTTCTACTATATGCATCATCAGATCCTCGCACGCTACAATGTCGAGCGTTTCTGCAACAATCTGAAACTTGTGCGCCCCCTTAACAATTTGCGTGATGCGATCCCCGAGGGATACTTTCCCAAGATCTTGTTCAGTGTCAACAACCGCACGTATCCGGGGCGTTCTATTAATCAGGTACTCCACGATCTGGAACGTCCCGAAGGCAGCATTGAGATTGCTGAAGTTGAACGCTGGCGCGATCGTGTTCTCAATGCCATCGATCAAGGATTTGTTGAGGATGTAAGTTTAAGAATTTGATGTTTTAATATCAGTGTCAATTTAATTCATATTCCCATTTAGTTTTCCATTCCAATTTCAATTGTTATGCATATTTCTAACCCTATTCCGATTCTCAATTTTAAAATTATTTTCTTGTACTAATTTCAGTTTTTAATTCTTTTTATATTGATATTGCTTAACCTGTTCCAATGTCAACAACTATTCCTTTTAGATCTGATATTTGTATTCATTTTGCCATTATTAAGCGGATATAGATATATAACATTATATGGATATGGTTGTTTTACATTTTAAATAAGTAGCGCCTTAAAGTCTGCAATGCTTTTATATGTATTGTGAAAGGCATTAATACAAAAAAAAGCGGTTTTTTCGGTTTTATTCTTTTTTATCCCTATTCCTATTTTATTCTTCCGTCTACTCCTTCCAGGATAAAGGAAATCGCATTCCCCTGGACGAAAAGAGTGGCATTGACATTCTCGGCAACTTGGTTGAGGCTGTTCAAACTCTCTCTAAGAACTATCGATACTACGGCAACATGCATGATCAGGGACATAACATCATCGCCTTTGCCCACGATCCCGATGCACGTCACTTAGAAGGTCGCGGTGTGATGGGGGATGTGACAACGGCTATGCGTGATCCGATCTTCTACAGATGGCATGGCTTTATCAATAACATCTTCAATAAGCATAAGGCTCTGTTGCCAATCTACAACAAGAAGGAACTGGGATTTGCTGGTGTTACAGTGACCTACATTGAGGCCAAGTTAAATAAGATCGGAGTAAGGCCCAATACGCTGTTGACTTATTGGCAAAGATCTACCATCAATTTGGCAGCTGCCCTGGACTTTGGACCCGTAGAGGATGATCACGTTCCTGCATCATTTAGACACCTGCAGAATGCACCCTGGCAATATACCTTCAATGTGACAAATGCTGGTCCCAAAACCACTGGCACTTGTCGCATCTTCATCTGTCCCAAGACTGATGAGCGCAATCAGCCGCTACATTTGGAGGAACAACGTCTGTTGGCCATTGAAATGGACAAGTTCACGGTGCAATGTAAGTAGTCGCCAATTCGATAAAGGTAATATGATACTGTCACGATATGTGTAGCGCATTGAAGAGCCGAAGATAAACTTTTTATCTTGTCCGGATAATGATTTCTGGAATATATTTCAGTGGTACCTGGTGAGAATACCATACGTCGTCAATCGACTGACTCCTCGGTTTCCATTCCCTTCGAGCGCTCTTTCCGTCGCGTTGGAGCCAACTATCAACCCACAGCAGCTGATGAACTTGCGCGTTTCCGTTTCTGCGGCTGCGGTTGGCCACAACATTTACTGTTGCCCAAGGGCAAGCCCGAAGGCATGCTCTTTGATTTGTTTGTCATGATTTCAGACTACAGCAACGATTCGGTGCAACAGCTTAACAAGTAACTTTTGAATGTGATTGCAATCTAGTTGATAATTAATCAGTAACTTTTTATTCTATGCAGCAAACCAAATGATCCCTGTAGCACAGCATATTCATTCTGTGGTCTCAAGGATAAACTTTATCCCGATAGACGCACCATGGGCTTCCCCTTCGACAGGCGTCTGCCAGCTGATAATCTCAACAGTTTCGTTCGTGGCTTCACAAATATGGCTAAAGCTGATTTGACGATTAAGTTTACTGATACAACCATTAACTAAACGAGATGAACCTGAAAATGAGAATGACAACTATTGACCCAACGAATTTCCTTTATAACTATACTAAATACTAATTCTTTCAATATACATATGTATTTTTGCAATAATAAAATCCGTAGCTTCTTGTTACAATTAGCTCAACAAATGTTTGCCTTCCATTTTTTAATATTATTTATAAGATTGCAGACTGAAATAAGAATGATGTGAAACTTCTAATGATTTGCTTCGTGTCGTGCTCAACAACAACTTCTGATTATTTTCCAACAAATAGTTTTTGAAACCATATCCGACTATAAGATATCCGTTACTCAAATTAATATCTATTTAGTTTATTTACCACTATACAAAGACACTTATAGACAAAAGACTACTTAAAGTAAAAGTAACTGTCTTTGAAAATTAAATGTTGTCCTTTTCAATTAGCAAAGCTTTCTCCATGGTCACTTAAGTGAATAAATACTTATAAGAGTGGTGTTTAAAATTAGAAAAGTAAAACAAGTAATTAAAGTCAATGGCAGTTGTAACAATAAATTCAAATAAAAGAGCCAATTGCAAGAGTATTGCCGCTTTATTAGATCCAACTTGCAACATTTACTTGTGTTGCATATTGAATTTAACGCCATTAGCCTGTTGAAATTGCCCCCGGAACTAGCTTAAAAGGTTTGCATTATAAATAGGATTTCATTTGGCTTTTAGCTGCTGTTGCTTTAAGCGAGCACACATAATATTAATAAGCCCTGTCCGCAATTTCTTGTGGTTTGACCATGCCCCTTTACCGTCCGGCCCCTGTTGATGGACTTAAGTGTGGAGCATAATTATGGCAACCCTTTCCCGATGATCTCATGATATGCTCCTTTAGGGGAGGGCACTTTTGGCTTTATCAACCTGCCACAAAAGTTTTAACGTTCTTAAGAATTTAAAACTTTTTTGTCTGCGCCAAAAAACATCATAAAAACTTTAGCATAACTTTTAACAGAGATAGAGAGGGTGAGACAGTGAATGTGAAAGAGAGAGAGATTGAGTAGAATTTATTAAGCATTGCAAATTAAATTCTGTTGCGCTTTAAGAAAATATTTATAATTAATGGATGTTAGTTCGTAACTCTGTCAGCAGCTTATTGATATTATTTATGAAAAATTACTGTAACAGACAGATAACAGTAAGGCCAGTCAACAACAACAATACAACAACAATAGAAACGACAACTACAACAAAAATGTATAAAGTTCAATATGCAAAGTCGTTTTCATGTTTTATGAAAATTCATCTTTTGAATTTCCCCCCAAAAACACTCTAGGAATTCAGTCAAGTCAAATCGGAACGAGTCGAGTCTCTGCATAATCTGCCACAAGGTTTTGCAACTTGTTGTTGTTGTTTCGCAAAGATTGTTGTTATTTTTATTGTTGTTGTTGCTGTTGCTGTCAATTTCACAGATTAATGCGCGCCCATTTGAACGCCTTGGCCACAGTCTGAAGCACTTACATTTATTATTGACAATGGCCAAAGTTTTTGGCTCTTTGGTCACGAAGCGGCACAAAATTGATTTACACCAAAAATGTTTTAATCGCAAAAACTCAGCCAAAGTCTTTCACTTTCTACCGCCCACAACAAATACAAACACATACAAACATTAATACAACACTATGAGCGTACATTCTATACATACATATGTGTTCATAGTTTAGGCCATCTTAAAATACTCATATCTATGTTGGCCAATTTATTTACTAGCCAACGGCTTTTACTTCTGTCGGCTTATGTTAGAGTACGGCAAACAGCAATAACAAAAGCCAACTTAGCATAATATTTTTTGCATTATAATCCCAGTGTCCTTTCCTGTACATGCCTTGGAGCTATTCATAAATTGCAGACACATTTATCCCTTTTAAAAATGTGCTAGCTGAGCTGAGCGTAAGAATTTGGCCATAAAAATTCAGAGTTTTAAAGAAATTATCTTTAAGATATGCCTAAAAAAATAATGTAGGAAGTTGTTCATAAACGTGAAATGTCATTAAAATAAAGAGTCAAGTTTATATTGCCCCAAGCTTTAATAAGTATTTCAAATATATTATATTATTATATGTAATTAAAACAACTATTACTAGAATATAAGTACTTATTTTAGCTCTGTTTTCCATAAAAAATTGCACTATTATTTAAAAAGAATACAATAACTTTAAACTCAAAAAAATATATAAAATAAATACTATATATCTTCAGATCAGTCTAAAATCTAGACTTGCACTGAATTAATTACAAACAAAGCATCTCAATGCGATAAGGAGAGTGGGAAAATAGCAAGCTATGAATACTTAAAGAACTAGAAAACGTTTTAGATAAAGAAAAAACTTAAGCAATTAGAAATTGCTAGAAAAATATAGAAGACGGGCCTTCAAATTATATAAAATAACAAAGTGAGAAAAATAAAAAGTCTTATCACATTGTAGCACTGTGGTCAACATGTGAGAAAACATTAGAGTCGCGTTGTCAATGTGATAAGCCGTCTACTCATTATTGTACTTTTGTGTATGCTTAAGTACGTGTACTTTTATCAGAGCTAAGAACCGAACATGTGTATGCACATCAGCAGTTAAAACTCAAAACTGTGGTTTTGCCTAAACGTGAAATGAACTATTCGAAATATTTCTAACTGATAAGTTAAAAAGTAGCTAAAACCACAATATTGTGATATATAGGATTTCTGATGTGTTGTGGTTAAGGTTAAAGACCTATAAATATGCCGTCTGCTGTTTCAATATTTCACAGTGCGCCGTCACAGCTCTTGAGGAGTAGAACAACTTTACAGGGTATCTGCATAGTACTTCAGTAAATACGTCAACATGAACACCGACTTGAAAGCCTTGGAATTGTTGTTCCAACGTCCCTTGGAGCCAGTGTTTACTACTCGTGATCAGGGCAAGACCGTGTTCGATCTTCCCGAGAGTTTCTATACCGATCGGTATAGCAACAATACCGAGGAAGTTGCCAATCGGTTCTCCCAAAATGTGGAGACAAGGATACCGCTGCGGGATCTGGCCAAAAAGCCAAATCTTGACTTCACCAAAAAGCTGGGCAAGAAGGATCAATTCTCGCTGTTCAACACCCAACACAAAGAGATCGCCAGTCAACTGATCGCATTGTATCTTGCTGCACCCAATTTGCAACAATTTGTTTCACTGGCCGCCTACACCAAGTGAGTCCATGAGTATTCATTTAATTGCATTCATTAATTTTTTTTTATATTCTTTGCAGGGATCGCCTCAATCCTGTGCTCTTCCAATACAGCTACGCCGTGGCTGTGGCCCATCGTCCGGATACCCGTCAAGTGCCCATTCCGAGCATCTCTAATGTCTTTCCGGGCAACTTCATTGAGCCATCCGTGTTCCAGGATGCGCGTCAGGAGGCAAACGTAATTGAAAAGATGGGCAATCGTTCTCCTCTGGAAATTCCGGTCAATTACACGGCCTCCGATCGTGAGGATGAACAGCGTTTGGCCTATTTCCGTGAGGATATTGGAGTTAACAGCCATCATTGGCATTGGCATTTAGTCTATCCGGCCAGTGGTCCCAGGGAAGTCGTCAACAAGGATCGTCGCGGTGAGCTCTTCTACTATATGCATCATCAGATCCTCGCACGCTACAATGTCGAGCGTTTCTGCAACAATCTGAAGCGTGTGTTGCCTCTCAACAATTTGCGTGAGGGAATCACCGAGGGATACTTCCCCAAGATCTTGTCCAGTGTCAACAATCGCACGTACCCAGCACGTATCTCTAACCAGTTGCTGCGCGATGTGGATCGTCCTGATGGCACCATTGAGATCGCTGAGGTTGAACGTTGGCGCGATCGTGTTCTCGGCGCCATTGACCAAGGATTTGTCGAGGATGTAAGTACAACGAATTAAATTTATTTATCCAATTCCAACGTTAACACAATATTTCATATTGTACTCCTCTTTCTGTTTATGATCCAATTCTCATAACTTTTAATAATACTCTAGGATCAAGGACAACGCGTTCCCCTGGACGACAAGGGAGGCATTGATATCCTCGGCAACTTGATTGAGGCTGCCCCATCTCTCTCGGTGAACAGCCGATACTACGGAAATTTGCATAACCAAGGACATAACATCATCTCCTTTGCCCACGATCCTGATGCACGTCACTTGGAGGACTTTGGCGTTATGGGTGATGTGACAACGGCTATGCGTGATCCGATCTTCTACAGATGGCACGGCTTTATCGATGGCATCTTCAATAAGCACAAGTCTCTATTACCGATCTACAATACCACTGAGCTGAGCTTTGCTGGTGTTACTGTAAACTATGTTGAGGCCAAGTTGGGAGCACCTGGAGCACGTCCCAATACACTGCTGACTTATTGGCAAAAATCAACTGCCAATTTGGCGGCTGGACTGGACTTTGGACCCACTAAGGATGATGATATTCCTGCATCATTCAGACATCTGCAGAATGCACCCTGGACATATACCTTCAATGTAACAAATAGTGGTGCTAAACGTACTGGAACTTGCCGTGTCTTTATCTGTCCCAAGGCCGACGAACGCAATCAGCCACTAAACTTGGAGGAACAACGTCTCATGGCCGTGGAAATGGACAAGTTCACGGTTGAATGTAAGTAGTTGTCAAGTAGATGATTAGCTTTTTCAAGCTTATAAGTCTGTGACAATGGCCTTCTGTCTATCCATATGAACAACTACCTCTCATCAAACTTGGTGACAATACTCATAGACTTTAGAATTAGCGTTTTGACTTGTTCTTATGATGATTTCTGGAATATATTTCAGTGGTACCTGGTGAGAATACCATTCGTCGTCAATCGACTGACTCCTCGGTGGCCATTCCCTTCGAGCGCTCTTTCCGTGCCGTTGGAGCCAACTATCAACCCACAGCAGCTGATGAACTTGCGCGTTTCCGCTTCTGCGGCTGCGGTTGGCCACAACATTTACTGTTGCCCAAGGGCAAGCCCGAGGGCATGCAATTTGACTTGTTTGTCATGATTTCTGACTACAGCAACGATTCGGTGCAACAGCTTACAAAGTAAGTAACTTGTGAATGTGATTGCAATCTGGTTGATAATTAATCAAAATTGTGTTCTTCTATGCAGCACACCAAATGATGCCTGCAGCACAGCATATTCATTCTGCGGTCTCAAGGATAAACTTTATCCCGATAGACGCACCATGGGCTTCCCCTTCGACAGGCGTCTGCCAGCTGATAATCTCAACAATTTCGTTCGTGCCTTCACAAATATGGCTAAAGCTGATTTGACGATTAAGTTCAATGATAAAACTGTCGGCTAAACGCGATGAAAACTAAATGAGAATGAGAATTATTGAATGAAAATCACAACTATTGACCCAACGCATACCCTATATATCGACATACATATAAACATACTTATACTTATAGTTTCTATATACTTTCTGCAAAAATAAAATCCGTTGCTTCTTGTTACAATTTGCTCAACAAATATTTGACTTGCATTATTTAATATTACTTATACCAATGTGATTTCTTGGTTAGCCACACAAACATATATAAAGCGTCTGCTGCCGTTTATTTGCGCCATACAAACACGCCCATACGCCCACTAAGTTGTGGGCGGGGTCAGGCCAGGCTAATCCTATTAGACTTCAAAGCCGTTTGCTCGACAAACTTTGGCCCATTGCCCCATGTCCAGACAGGCCCCGACTGCTTGGCCTTCTACTTCTCTCTACCTCTCTCTCTCTCTTACTTTTTCTCGGTTCTGGCCATGTTCTTGGCTATGTTTTGCTAACAAGAAGCAGACTCTTTTCTGTATTACAGTCTCTGGCTAAACCGCACTGCACGTGTTGCGCTTATTAATTTTCTTCTCTTAATATTTTCTTCTCTCGATTTCACCATTATGCCACACGGCTGTGCCACAATTAATGCTGCATACTTGAAGGCGTCAAAGTTTCAACACTGAAACAAGAAACAAGTAAAACTTCGAGTAGCTTTATCCGTGTCGAGCTCAACAACAGCTGCCGATTAAACTCCAACAAATTGATCTTCAATCGATTTATATACAACTTTTGTTTAACTTTTTATTAAAAATGGTAGGAAATATATTAATATTAATATTAAACCCAAAATGGGAAAAAGTTTTGTTGTTAAGTCAATAAATAAAACGTGAGAACAAATTCATTAGAGATGTCAAACAATGGCCACGGACATACGTTTCATAAAAATCTGTTAAATAAATAAATAAACCGAATTTTAATTTGCACATAAAAAATTCAATTGACATGCCGCTTGAAAATCTTTACAGTTTTTACAAAGTTATGAGGGTTCAAAGTTTAAGAACACATTTCTAAAAAAAACATAGATAATTTTGTAAATTAATGAATAATATTTAGATGCTGAATCAAGAGGAGGTCAAATATTTTTATTGTAAGTTTTAATCTAGATATTGTAAGCGTACAAAAAATTGTATCCCCAGCCTTTAAAGTCTTAAAGATTGGAGCAAAGACTTAGAAATGCAACTTATTTCAGAGGGTAACTGCTAGTCAAGCACATCTCACTGAAAGTTTTCCTCTTTAAGACTTCTCTCGCATATCAAATTAAATATAAATAAAAAAAAAGCAAGAAACTTCCTTATTTAAAGCTAAACTGCCTCATTCCCCAATAAAATTTATTTGTGTAGACAAGAAAAATGAAGAAATAGACTACAAATAAGTCAAAAAGCTGAAATGTGAAATAAACGAAATTGCTGAAAAATGCGTGAGAACATTGAAAAATACTTTAATTTATTTTGTAGCCCAAGGGCAATTTTCAGGAGGAAGGAGAACGGTTCATAACTTTGTTGGCTTTACGTGTACAAGTCGACCACGAGGACTATGTTTTACTTTGCGTTTCCATGTGTTCACGTATTTGTTAATATTATTTTTCCCTCTTTTTTTGTTTTCCTGTTTCTTTGCTATTTGTGTTGGGCATTAATGTGGCTTATGCAGCGTTGCTTCTGTTTGATTTGATTTTATTTTATTTTGCCTTACTTTGCTTTTGTTTACAAAGCAAATGCAAAAATATTTGGCAAACTTAAAGCCAAGGCTTTTCGTAGTGGCATCCTAAGTAGGGTTTTAAGGTCCAATACACACATACCCATATGAGTAGCCCCCAAAAAGATAGTGAACACATTCATATCTGTAAGATAATTTGCATTTTAATGCTGTTTACTGCTTGGGTAAGCAACATTTTAAATGTTTACTCACATCCCTAATGTTAATTAAATGCATATTTAGTTGCTGCCTCAGCAAACAATCCAAAATATTAATTCAATTTCTGCATGTGCGTGAGGCTTTATTTAAGGCCTAACGGCAATTTGTTGCACACAATTTAATCTTAACACAAGATTTCTGGGCAATTTTCCAATAAGACATTCTCACACACATATACATCAAATTTAATACAAAAGTCCACAAGTTGCTTGAAATATGCCTGCAGTCCATTAAAGAGTCAGTCAATTGTAAACACAAAGTGTACTCAGAATCTACAAAGAGCACAACAATTTTGCTGAAAATTATAGAACATAATATTAAATGCGGATTAATCATAATAAAATAGAAGACATTGTCTATCAAATTTCTGAAGCAACTTTAAAAATCAATTACTTGATATACCTTACTTCACAAATTTATAGCTACAGGGTAACAAATGCAATAAGACAAACTCTATACTATATTGCATTCATTAATCTGCTACAGATGTTTCTACTTGAATATTTGGCAGACCTTGCAATTGCATACAAATTACTAAGAGTAATATCAAACACCTGAAACACCTTTGTGCCTAAAATAAGCTAACAAATTTATATTAGCTCAGTCGAAGTGTATTTGGATTATTTTGACGCATTCTCTCACGCCTTAAAAAGCGGCAAAAAAAAGTCAAAGTGAAGAAAGAAAATGTGTTGATTAGTTACAATTCACATACACATACATTCACATATGTGAACATGTGCTATTTTTGCTTAGTTCCAGTTCATAAACAGTGAACGTCTGTCCCCTGCTAGCTTGCAAGCTCGCATATGTTGTATGTACATACATACATGTACATATGTGCTATTTTAATAATAAAAATATAGTCAAGTTCATCAGCTGCCTAGTTGCGCAGAAGCTCTGCAGCATCCCCAAGCAAATTAAAGTACAAAACTGAAGAAGCTACGCAGCCAGACAACGGGGCGCATGGAAAATCTGAATCGGAGTCAGAGAGCTCTTATAAACGCATTCAGGCGAACTCAGTGACTAGATAAAATGCTTAAGCTCTTATTTACCATATGTTGGTATGTAGGTGTATGTATGAAAAATCTGTAATTCAAAGCGATTCACGTTTTTATGGTTGGACTTAATGATTTCAGCATTTTCCACAAGCAAACCAAACAAATGCAAAGTCAGTTCGAAGCATCGATGACAGGGCAAATAGCAATTTCCAAGAAGAGCAGCAAATATCTATGTCAGATAGAAGATACCTGTACATATTGAGCAGTGGGTTACTTACTACGCAAACACAATAAATATTTCAATAAAATTATTTACGTCAACCCACACAAGGTAAGATATTATTTTCTATATTTATTTTCATTATTTAATAGACATGCAACGCTAAGCTAACAAAAGCCTTGCTCAGCTGGCACTGCTAATTAACATTACATTTAATTTAAATAAAAGCAATTGTTTAATTAAACAATAAGATTACATCTAATTAAAACCATTTAACTGTAAATAAGATTAAGGAAAGGAGATATTCAAATGAATGTTTGGTGCTTAAAATGATGTTTTGTAACATGGGTAAAGTAAATCATTACATTTGTTTTGTTATGATATTTTTGAATATTCAGTAGTTTGGTCAGAGCTACATATAGATGAACTATTAATTTAGCTATAATTCCTACGGTTTTATTTGAAAAACGTCAGAGCTGACTGGAAAACAGATGAGTTGGGTAGCGTGTAGTCTGTTTTCAGCTGTTATTGGGTATTTTATAGTCATGCTGCTAAGATTATCAACTAGATAAGTTCTATCGTAGACATGCTAATTGTTTGCAATTATGCTTTCAGCTAGCTTCACATTACAATTCGCTGTAAAAGTATGGAAATAGATGGTAGAAATCGAAATGGAACAGACCATTAAATAAGCACGTTCGAGAGCAGCACTCAACATTGCAGCATATCCTGCTCAATGACCAGGGTTGGGGTTGGGAGAAGTAGCTGCATAAATTCGATGAAGGTCATTTCAAAAGACACTCAAATTTCGCACTTTAATATAGCAATAAGTGTTAATTGCCATTAAGTAATGAAATATTTGCAACGCGTTGCAGTTTTATGAAATGTCATATTTAATCACGTACTTAAGATACATATTATATTTTGCCATTTAGTTAATAGTGATACAAATAGCAATGTCGCATGCATCATAAACTAGTTTGTTTCAGTGCACAAAATGTATTTTATATTTATTCCTGCATTTTTTATGACGTTTTTTTTCAGCCTTTGAGTTTTTTTTTCTATGCGAGTATTTTTTAAATGTTTATTCAACATGTCCACGAGCTTTCGACTTTTACCTTTTAGCTGTTAATATTCAAATTAATTGCTAATAAACGAGCATCGGCTGTTTATATTCGTCAGGCAGCGTCATGGCCTCGTTTTTGTTTATCGCCTTTGCCATTGATTCCAACACATGCCATGCAAAAATTAAATTGAAATTACCTTTATCTACAGCCTTCTGCAATCAGATAGCAAACTGAAAAAACTATTCAAGCACCTGTGTTATTTTAGCGTCAATATGCTTTATGCACACACGACTCACAGAGTGTAAATAAATAAGTCCCTGCAATAACAAACAACACCCTTTTCCGCAATTCCCAACGAATTATGTATAATGAGTGCCTGAAAAGTGGGTGTATGTATATATGTGGGAGTCGTTGCCACGCATTTCGAATTTGTTAATTAAACAACAAAGATCTGTTTAAAATAAACATATGCTGTAATGAAGCTCTAACAAAGCTGTTGGATCAATGAACTGACAAGCCCACTTAGAAATGAATCTACCTAAAATTTAAATAAATTCATATATGTATATACATATGTATGAATTTAAGATTGAAGGTATTAGGAATACAGTTACAATATAAAAATATATTGATATGTTTAGCCTTTAATATGGATGAATTTTAAGTATTATTTAGTTAGAGGTATTTCAGCAATGCCGTCAGGTGGGCTTAATTGTGACTATATTTGCGTAATTTGCGTCCTCTTCTTTGCAATTGCGCATTAAGTAAATAAAACAAGCATTAAACACATTAAATTTACTGAAATTATTGGGCAAATTTAATTGATTGCGTATCTTTACTCGGTAATCGGCAATTTTAAAATCACTTGAAGCGTAATTAACACATAGCAACTAACTTTAAATGATTTTAACGGTATAAAAGAGTGTGAGAATATTAAAGCATCTTTAAGTTTGTTTGTATTTAAAATAAAAAGATGTGATTTACATGTCTTAAGTATTTAAAAGACTACCAGATGGGGAAAAAAACAAATTTAAGTTAAACCAGTCTAAAAATGTGTGGTAATCCTCTATAAAACAATATATGAGACTGCAGATGTGAAAAACTTATGACATTTAAAGGGTGCAACATTGCTTTGTTTAACTTTTACAATGCCCTTAGAATTCAAGGCATAGACAAACTAAAATTATTTTATGTTCACATAAGCATAAGATATAAACTTACTAGTATGTGTGTATCTTTTATGCACTTTTGGCTTGTTGCAGCTGGGAAAATGGAAAAAGAAAACGTTTTTCAAGGCATAAATGCACACATTATAAGGTTTTACCACTTGTTTGAAGTGAAAAATAAAAATATAAAATATATTTATTTTAATTTCAGAAAAGTGCAGTCGGTAAAAAGAAGAAATGTGAAATATTCAAGTAAATTGTTTATATAATTCAAAACCAAACGTACTTGTTCCGAGTCTAACGTCAAATTGTTCAAAAAATTGCACATAAATTTAGAGTTAACAAATTAAAAGTGTTGTAACAAGAAGGAAAGCGACCCTTTATAGTGCAAAATCAACATGTTTAATATGATGATCGTTAATCCATATGAGAAATTTGTACAGTGCCAATATAGAAAATTATTAAACCCTCGTTCTCTCAACCAGAAAGTAAGAGGCGCTGCCAAACATATTGAACGATTTCGATCCAATGTGGAGAAAAGTCAGTTGCAAGATTGTCATACATTTCAAAACTGGTGGCAGTTCTTTGCCAATGGACGGAAACCTGCGACTTATCTTGAGTTACAGCGTCATAAAATTGCCAATCGATGTTTTGTGGATCAAATCAAGGATCAAGATGCGGCGAGATTTTTAAAGATTTTTGGTAAACACGAACCAGAAAATCAACCCAAATTATTTGGTCAATTGGATGATGAGTTCCTGAACTGCTTTAAGTGTTCATGTAAACAGGAGAAGCGCCAGGTACCCCGAAAACATGCCAAACATTCTAGGCCTCCCAAACCTCCCAAACCTCTAAAAATCTACACAATACCAGATGCGCCACAAAATCAAACAAATAATTTAGGGGAAAATAATAGGCCAACATTAATTAGATATACTCAAAAACCAAATACATTGATAGAAGTACAATCAACAAATTCAGTTCTACGCAACAAAGTAGATGTTATAGAATCTAACAAACCAAGTGATATCCATAGTAAAAAGTCGAATACAAATAAAGATGAGATACTAGAGAAGAGCTCGAATGAGAAACTAAATGAGATGCTTCCAAATAAGTCCACAGAGAAATTAAATAAAACGTCGGATGGAAAATCGGAAGAGAAGACAGATGAAAAACTAAATGATACGGGGGATGAAAATCCAAATGAGACCCTTTTTAAAAAGTCGGATGAAAAACCAGTTGAATTGACGGATATGGAAAATGACGACTTACTGGTAAAGAAGATGAAAGAAAAAGTACATAAAACACTTATTGAAAAGTCAAAGGAGAAACTAGATAAAAAGGAAACGAGTTTCAATGAAAAATCCAGTTTTTCAGTTTTTCAACACCAGCCGCGCCGTGATTTCTCAGCAGAAGAAAGGTCAAGAATTGAAAAACTAGCAACTAAAAAAACTTCACATCTAAGCAAAAAATCGCATTCGTTTCATAATATGAAATCATTAACAAAAGATTCCTCAATACTAAGATCAAGAAGTAAGGGCCATATCTCCAAATTTAGTAAACACTCTTTAAGCAAATATAAATTTAAACATCCTAGTTTGGGCAGCTCAAGTAGCTTCCAATTCGAAAAGTTTGCAAACTATAGAAAATCGCTGGGCTCGAAAATACCTTTCAGATTAAGTAGTGCAAGTCAAATGAAAAATCTAACCCGAACACCTAGTTCTACACTCCTACAACCGCGGAAATCAAGCTATGCTTCCGCAAGGGATTCAAAAGTCAGTTTTGGACGAAAAAGTATAATGTCGGCAGTAGACGTTCTTCCGCCTGAAACTGACCCCAGTCGTTTGGGACGAAAAAGTATTGAGTCAGCAGTTGACGTTCTTCCGCCAGTAACTGAACCCAGTCGAACTTTATACCCAGAAGAATTCCAAAGACGTGCACGTAGAAAATCAAGCTATATTTCTGCAAGGGCTTCAAGAGTCAGTTTGGGACGAAAAAGTATTATTTCGGCTGTAGACGTTCTTCCGCCTGAAACTGACCCCAGTCGTTTGGGACGAAAAAGTATTGTGTCAGCTGTAGACGTTCTTCCGCCAGTAACTGAACCCAGTCAAACTTTACAGCCGGAAGAATCCCAAAGACGAGCCCAAAAAAAACGTATTCAGTTATGAGTTCGTCATCGAGTATATTTTGGAGACTGACATCTTATAGTCAGGGATCTGACCCAGCTTTAAACGCAATGCTATCAGAAAAATACCCACCAATGGATATTGAAAAACATGTTAAGGCATTTTTGACAGCTCAAGACTTTAATGAGCTGAAAAAGGAAAATGCACCCAAAAATTGGCCCAGACCCTTTGAATCGGCAATTGTTCAGCAATTTAGGCGAGAAACGCGCAAATATTTAAAACTGAGAAATATGCTCATTGACCTTGATAATAGAAAAAGTCGTATGACAATGCAAGAGAAAGCTTCAAAGAAAATTGACAGCTATAGAGAGTCTAAAATAAGTAGAAATGTGGGAAAAACAGTAACCAAAGCCTCCCCTGATCTAAAATGCATGAGTAGCTGTGAAATCTGTAGTAGTTTCTGCCAAACAGAACCCGATCAGCCCTATATGCTTGAAATGAGAAAACGCCAGGCACGAGACGAGCTTAAGAAATATTATAGATGCAAACTGATTCCCACAGTGACGTCAACAACGCTGCCAAACGTCAATTCACTGGTGAATCAGGCTAAAGAACTGAAAAGGAGCCAATCTATTAGACAAAAACTGGCACTTTGTTATCAAATGCTCTCTAATTGCCGAACCATTATCGATAACAAGCTAAAACAACGACAATGTAGTCAACGTAGCATGTAATCTTCAATCTTAACTGCGATTCAATTTGCTTAACAAACCAAGTTAACACTTGGTAATTAAACTAGTTGAATCACAGCTGAGATTAAAGACAGGTAAACACTGTACACTTTTAATTAATTAACTTAGTTTTAAACGAAATATTAAATTTGTTTTATAACTTCCAACAAAGACAACTGAGCTATAATACACAAAAAGACAAACACAGTGGGCTTATAAAGAATAAATATATTTGTAACTAAAGATATATTATAATTTAAGAAAGTTGTATTTTATTAAAATGAGACTTCATTTCTTTACGTTTCTATTGAGTCAAAATGACAGGCATAATAAATGTAAACACTTTAAATAAACATTTTAAAAGAAATAGATTTAAAGCTAAAATAATAATAAAAACTAAGACCAAAATTGCAAGTACAAAAATTAAGAAAGATGAACATTTTACCACCACTATTACTGGACCGTAGTTGTCTCGTCCAGAAAATTAACAAGCTTTCCCCGTTGATCGATCAACTGGAGTGGATCTACACCAATGACCGAGCCTTCCAAGCCTATTGGAGTTTCTATGCCAATGGCTGCAAGAAGAGACAGCAGGACATTCGCCAGAGAATTGAACAGAATACTGATTTTGTGCAACATATTAAAAGCAAGAAAGCTGCCTCTTTTTTCAATATATTGACCCAGAACAACCCATCGATAGTTGACAGTCCTTCATCAAACAAAATATCTCAGAAAGAAGCTACAAATACCGTTTATAAAGAGTTCCTGGAATGCTTTCGCAGTCCAGCTGAGAGTGACTCGAAGGAAAAGCGTTGCAAGCTTGAAAAACAATCTCCATATTCCTGGCAAAGTGAAGCTGAAGATGCTTTAAAACGATTGTCCAGAACTAGAAATCCATATGACATTGAGCAAATCAGCGAGAAATTAAGAAAGATCAAACAGCTGCAGTCATTAATTCAGCCTACACCGTATTCTGACAGATTCAAGAAGCCCAGAATAAAATACGTATCTAGCATTATAAAGAAACCTTCAGTTGAAACGGATTTGGGAATTGATTCAGATAAAATGAGAAAAAAGTCACGGAGTAAGCTTCAGAAGAAAACCTTAAGAAAATCCTTAAGAAAGCTTAATGAGGAAGAGAGCGAAATAGAGCCAAGATACAACAACCAGAAAATGATAAGTAACTTAACAAAAGAAGAGAAAACCACAAAGCAACATAAGGACAGACATTTAAGAAAGCGTAGTAGAATGAGTGAAGCAGAAGAACCTAATGAGAAAGAGGATAACTCAAAAAATGAGATACCTCTACGAGAAGGTTACACAAAGAGATCACAGATTATGTCTACTAAGGAACAAGAGCAGAAAGACAAACTTGAAGAACTAGGGGAAAAACATATGCCTAGTATCAAGTACAATTCAACTAGAATGCACAAGCGAAAATTGAGTAGCAAAAAGGGTTCATTTATGGATGACGATTCAGAGCAATTCAAAGTGTGGTATAAAGAATTTGCCAAACGTAAATCCAAATATAAGAAAAGTCGATTAAGATCCTTAATAAATCCACATAAAGCTAGCTTGGTACAACATGATCAATCTAGTTCCCAAAATAAAAATAAGAAACATCGAAATCAAAGAAGTCGTAAATTAAAAAAAGAAAACGTACCTCAACATGACGAAAATAAAGGTGAAAGTGTAACTAATATACCAGATCATATAAACCAATTTCAAAGTGGCTTTCCTAAACTAATGAAGTACATACACAAATTCGAGGACGAGGAGCCCATACCAATCGAAGAGCCTAATTTAAAGCCTTACCAATCCGTAATAGATATGGCAACAAAAATGGCAGAAATGAGGGTTAAAAGACGACGTTCTAAGATTGTTGAAATACCTGATAAGGTTGTGGAAGAAAATAGGGGTGTTCCACAAATGTCTATTGGAAATCATGACGAGTCAACGCAACTACATGAATTTATAGCAACTTTAAAACCAAAATTTGTAGGCAAATATAAAGGGAGTCAGCATAGATATAAATCTTTAATCAAAATAGTAAATAACGATGAATTCCCAAAAAGAGAAAGACCTATATTGAAGTTTAAAGAGTCTAGGCTAATGATAAAGACATCAGACATTTATCAAAGAAAAGGGCGTAAATCTCGAACTCAAAAAGATCTCCAGGTCGATCCGGGTCGCAAGAGTTTAGGATCAGCATCATTGAGATCACGTCTTTCCAGTCAAGTCTACATTAGAGACATGTCTAAGTGGGACCAAATGTTTAGAAAATCTGATAAATCGGTGAAATCGGTGAATTCGGTTAATTCATTGAAATCTAATGAAAGCAAAGATTCAAAAGAATTAGCTATCAAACCAGACCTTGAACTTCAGGTACAGGAGAAGAACCTGGTTTCAAACCTGGGATTCAAATTTGATTTCCGTGATAAGGAAGTCGTCTATAATAATCCATATACCCGGAGCAGCTTTATAAATCAAATATCCGATGCTTTTGGGAAAGCTAGTCTTGATATAAGAGATCAACTAATGCGTAGAAGTTCGACGTTATTATTATCAAGAATGTCAACGTCATCACTCAAACCTCCAAAAGGATTACGGAGACAAAACTCTCCACCGGATATTAGACTTAGATTAGCGCAATTAAATCAGAAATTGAAAAGTAATATCTTCAGTCACTATTCAACAGTTCAGAGGTTGCCCGAGCCAAAACCATTATACATTTCTGATTTGGTCGCCGACTTTCTTAAATCGCGTAGTATCGAAGAATTGTTTAAAGACTCTCATCCCCAAATGTTTAATCCCCCGCAAGTGGCCAAACCAAAGGAACCAAAGCCGACTATAATCCTACCGAGGAAGCCATCAAAATTTAAAGAATCACGGTCACTGAAAATGACAGTACCAAAAACTTGTGTGAACTGTTTTATTTGCAAGCAACTACATACAAAACCCTCCAAACCAATACAACCCTATATGCTCCAAATGCAAAGTCAACGGAAAAAGAACGAACTACGTTTGTATTACAAACAGATGATGCTACAAAATTGTCAGATGGAAAAGAAACGCCAGGCGCAAAGAGATTGCAAGAATCAGCTCTGTCCAGGTGCAAGTAATTTTCAACTTGTCAAATGATAATTTTAGTTTGGAGTTTAGCATCAGAACATGAGGTATTGGGTCAGCTTTTTGACAAATCAAATCATATGCAAAGTTTTGGATACTTTTCTTAAAACTTTCTATATGATGGGTTTGAGATAAGTCTGAGTGCAAATGCTACAATTTAATATCTTTGTGTATATATTTGAATTTGTAATAAATCTTAACGTCCATACTCTGTAGACCACTGACTGATTTATACTTTAATGTTCGTTTTAAAAAAGACTTCAACGTTTCGTTTATGCACTTTAAATGTCATGTCATAAATGCCAACATCATCACAGCAAGCTTTTACTTTGACCCGCTTACAGTTTGACCTATCCTATATTCTTTTTTACCCAGTATTACGAGTTTTATGTTGGGTTGGGTTCAGTTGATGTTCTGGCTTTTTGCAATTTTAGCATTTACAAGCCAGCAAACAAAAACAATCGCAGCATTCTAAGCAACAAACTATGAAATGCATAAAAGTAAAACTACAAAGATGGCTCGACTAGCAGTTATGCTCTAAAGATAGAAACTATTAATAACAATATTAATTTTAGCTAACTTATAACATAGTCTTAGAAAGAGTTGAGACATAAATGCAGAAGACTATATCCTTTATCTCAAAATCCCTATGCTAATGCAGTAACTAAGCCAGCAAATGAGGGTACGTCTAATAGTTATTATAATAATAATTTAAGATACAATCCCATAATATTAGAGCTATTAACAGTAGCTATTCTGACTTTACACGCCCTTCTTAAGAAATAATTCGCATACAGGGTATAGGTTAAAAATCAAAAAGCAACAGTATAAACAGAAACTCGGTCAAGTGCTTTAGATAGTTTAGAAGTAGATACAAAAGCACAAAGGAAGTTTATATATGTTTATGTGGATTTAAATCATAATAAAAATGTGAATGCAAAATACTGAGAAAAGCAAAAACTATGCGTGACTTTATACTAGTTTCTTAATTTTTACTTTCAGCTTTATTGCTTCATTTTATGGATGCATTTTTATAACTTTAATCCAGAAGTTGGTGATGGCATTTGGCGCTTAAAACTGTGCTATAGAAATCTGCAGCATAAGGCAAAAAGCTTTATGCCTTGCGGGCAAGGGGCGGGCAAATTGGCGGTGCGAGGGTGTTGCTGTTGATACGCAATAATGCTCATGACAGGTGCGAAGAAGGTGTGAAGGTGGCTAAGAAAATTCATTTACGGCCAATTAAATGGCAGCGGGTACAAAAGAAAATCTAAATGAAAATGCAAATGGAAGTGGAAAATATGAAATCGCCCATCAAATCCACGTTTTTTAATTTCAAACTTTGTTCATTAAACGCATTCAATTTATTTTATAATTTTTAATTTAATTGTTTAATTCACCCGCTATCGTCACTCGGCAAATTGTTCACTTAATTTTATTAACTTTTTCTCGGTTTTAGCGGAAACTGATATACATTTAATTAGTTAACTTGCCGCAAAAATACTACCAACAAACATTGCTGCAGTGGCCAGTAAATTAATTAAAAGTTGGAGTAACTTAATTGTGGGGATTTTAAATTACAGCAGCATTTTATTTAGTTTCACATTTCAAACAATTGAGAGGTTTCTTTTCAGTGAATAGATATAAATATATATATGTATATCCATTATTCTATAAAAAAAGTAATATTTATAAAAGTTCTCTTTTATTTTTTAACTGAACCAGCTGAGCAGAATTATTTATATTTTTTTCCAGCTGCTTTAGAATATCTATAATAATTTTCTAAATATACACTTATTTATAGGGAATCGCTTTGAATGAGAAAGTCAACACATATATATTCATTTCCTTAAAAAACAAAGTTCAAAACCAATTTAAGCTCGACAGTGTGTAAACAAGAGTTAATGAGTTTTGCTAGTATGTTTTTTACTTTCCCTATTCAATTTTGCAATTATTTTTTTTAGCAAATTCCAAGAATTTTTGATGATTTCTATCACAATTTCCGTTGGTATTTCGAGGACTCAAATCACAGACAGAATTTTCATCTTATTATCCGTTGAAATTTCTCAATTACATTTGGCTAATACCAAATTGGGTTGTACTTAATGTGGCAATCAGAGTGCCAGTCGACCCACGTAAATATAATTATGCCAGCACACATACGCATAAAGAGCGAAAGAGCGAGAGAGAAAGGGAGAGAGTAGCATAGACAGCCATCAATCAATCATACGCAGCGTGAACCGTCGCCATATCAGAAATGATGATGATGCTTTTGATAATCACACGCACCAACTGGAGGAAAAAAAGTCTCTATAGAGAACACACACACTACACACATAACACAAATACACACACACTGGTACTCTTGTGCCTTTGAAATGCAAATAAGTGTGTCTAAAGCGAATTTTGTACGAATTTTGTGCGAATTTTGTACACAAGTCGCAAATCAAAATGCACACCTACCTTTTAACGTCTGTGGGAATGCGTGGTGTTGTTGGCCTTCAGGGCGCCTCTTCACCAGTTACTGTTGCTGTTGTTACTTTTTTTCTTGTCGCTTGTTGCTTCTTATTTATTCTTTTTATTTCAATTTTTTTTGGTTGGTAAACGAAACATACATTTAGCAAATTTGTTTGAGGTGGCCCATGAAAATAAATCAAGCAAGAGATGCAAGAGAGAAAAGCATACGGAATAAAACCACAAACAAAAATAAAGAAGAACAAATAAGAAAAAAGCGTGTGATACAATTTGCAAAAGATTTCAAATTTATTTGATTTTATATGCAAACATACTTATATACTCTTATACGAGTATCTCTTTATACATATGTATATATGTATGCTGATTATATTTGGCCTATTGAGCTGCGTGTCAAATATGGCAATGAAACAGTTACATTACTTTTAGTCTGAGTTACAGTTATTGCTAGAGATGAGCAGAGTTCAAAGTTTACGAGTCTCATGTTTCAAATAAATTTATCTTAATTCCTTAAAGTCTGCTTTGGAGGCACATTTAAAATTTCTTTTAAATTCAAGCAAAGATTAAGATTATTCTATACTTTCTTTTACTAGTCTCTATGATAATAATTAGGTTCAACAGACAGTTCATGACCCGCATGACTCAGTTTAATCTATAAATTTGTATAGTGCTACAGTCTTTTTAATAAAATGCTTTCATATTCTTGTCTTTTTTTTTCTTGAAGAAAAGAATTTGCGAACGATAGCAGCATACTAGCCTATATGACATTAAGTTTGCTCAGAAACATGAATTTTTTGTTAGTTTATTTATTTTGGCAACGCTTCGGTTTATTCATATTTTTATTGCATCCAAAACAATTTACGACACTCAAAATTTTT
This sequence comes from Drosophila neotestacea, assembly GCA_035044365.1. Classification (NCBI taxonomy): domain Eukaryota; kingdom Metazoa; phylum Arthropoda; class Insecta; order Diptera; family Drosophilidae; genus Drosophila; species Drosophila neotestacea. Next base: position 3,305,503 of record JAWNMD010000270.1, read on the forward strand.
TAATAATATAGAGTGCTCTTATGTAGATTTCTGTTTTTGCTTTTTGTTGATTTAACTTATGTATGTCTATATATTTTTTTAAATCGCTTGTTTAATTATTTTTCATGATTCAATTTCTTATCGCGTCGGAACAACTTAAAGCTTATTAAAACATGTATTGTATTGTATTTAATTTCGTGTCACGAGTTTGCAACCATCTCGAGTTACAATTGCATATGTAATTGTTTGTGGGCATGTTTTACGTATGTTTGAAAGATGATAATGATGATGCTGCTTTGCGCCATTTGTGCGTGACTACATATGGTAATTTTTTTATGGTTTTATCTAATTTTCAACTTTTTTGTTCGATTTATGATTTTACAGATTTTTGTGTGAAAAATTAGAAAATGGTTTTATAATTTGCAGCTGTTAATAGATGAATTTTAGCATTAACACTTTTGCGAAGTAAATCAAAAAATGCAAATTATGGGAAAATATTTTATGATGCTCTTTTGATTTATGGCCATATAGAGATAAATTCATATCTATATATTCTCGCAAGTAATAAATTATTCGATTTTATTTGCGGCATAAATTATAATTTTGATATTCACTTTAATTTAAATACATTTCTCGGACATTTCACATTGTGGGCAACGTTGTTGCTGGCAACAATTTAGCTTGCACTTGAACTGGATGCCTTTGCTCCCTCTCTTTCTCTCACACGCACTCTCCCATCCACAAGTTCACTGATAACGTTTGGTCCACAACAAATTGTTGATTGATATTCGCGTTTTACCGTTACCTTTAACTTGCCACGTCCGCTTTTCGAAGAAACTCAACAGCAACTGTTGCAAATGTCGAAAAGGCAACTTGTGGCTGCTGCCGTTGCAGCATCTTTTGCTAAGCACACACAGAGCTTTTCCAAAGCTTTCCACATCAAACTGTTGATTTCGCCAGAGAGCGTTTAAAGAGAACTTTTAAGAGAGGCAAAGTAAACTAAAAAAGAGAGCGTGTTTCTGCTTTCTGTTGATGTTGTTCCATTAATTAGTTCTTAGTCCTTTATATTAGTTATAGTACTAATAATTTGCTTGCTTTTTACCTAATTACTTTTAATTTTGTTCGGTTCTCCTTCAAAAGTTTTCAGCTACTTTAATTTTAAGGTTAAAGCTAAAAAGTTGTCCTTAACTTGTAAGATGTTTATGGTGGACATTTTTAATGCACTCTGCCTTTCAATCTGCACTAAGGCTGGCTTTTTTAACTTGCTGTTTAAGCTAACATTGGCTTTAACTTTTAGATGATATTGCCAATGCAAACATGTTTAAACATCAGTTTTGCTGACTTTTTTATATAAAGGCTAACGGTATCCTTGAACTTATCTAGTGGACAAAAATGTAAAAGTTGCCTAAAAATGCCTGATATCCGTTTTTTACTGTCAATTTAATTTTTGGGTAGTACCAAACCTCTTCCTCATATAATGAAATGACTGAGACGCTCTAAAAGTTTAACTAGAAGGTAAAACCCACAGAGCTGCCACCTTGTCATAGAGCCGCCAAATTATCCCTTTGGGAATACCAACATGCCAAGGCTGTATCAATACTTGCTTTCTCACCTTCAAGTTAACTTTAAAGTAACTGAAAATGCCTAACAATGTTGAACTATATGAAAATAAATGTGCAGTGTTACCACCTGCTTTTATATTAATAAAAAACTTCTACAGCTTTGTAATTTTCACGCAATTTAACTGTGCATCAAAAGTTTGTCACCTTACAGAAATCCCAGAAGTGAGACACTTGATTTTTACCGAGCTTTCACTGGGGCTATTACTTAATTTATATTATATTAGTTTAGTCCTCACACACACACAGAGCCTAAGGTGTTTATGTGTTAATGCTGAGTTTACCAAAGTGACACTTGTCAATCTTAACGGTAACCCACACCTCCTTTCCAACACAAACACCCACAGACACAACCACACACACAGAGCAAAAAAGCCTGAAAGCTTTGAGTATTTTTGGACAAACAAAACACCCACGTGTAATAGACGAAGACCTCGGCTTAAGGGACCGATGGAAATATATATATGTATGTATACAGTATACAGACGAACAAGAGACAGCAGGTGCACATGCAACAGGAAGTGCCACAAACTGATGCCTCTATTCAAGGCTGAGGCCAGACTATCAATGGACTGTGGCTAAGGACGCACGTTTGGTAAATTTGTCGAGCGGAAGGTCGTGCATGCCTTGGCTAATTGATAAAGCAGGCCGATAGACAGGCCATAAGAATAAAACTCGATTACTTGCCACATTAAAATGAGCTGAAAAGCGGCACTGAAATAATCAAAAGGTAATTTAATTGTTGCCATCAAACGTACTTTTCACGGATGCGGCCATCTTGCCAACATGGCGTTAACTTGTTTGTCTGTGTGTTTGTGTGCGTTAAAAGCTTGTCAACGTATTTTTGGCTAAAGTTTCAGGTTTGGTCCGTTCATTGACTTTTTAATTGGCTAATTATAAGCGAAACTTATGCAGTGTCAGTTCACTGTTAGTAGTCATGTACCTATGTGTGTGTGTTTGTGTGTGTGGGGGGGGGGGGGTTGTGTCCTGTATTGTGAACTAAAATTAGTTACGCGCATTGTAGTATTCAAGGCCCTTTTGCTGTTTGTATTATGTTAAATGCAGTGCTAATCTATTATTAATACTACACACAGCTATTGATTTTGGTGTGGTGGTTAAGCTGCCTCGTCTCATCATTATCACGTGCATTTGCTTGTGACCTTCATTTGAAAACAAGTACTTAATACTTTCAAATTACACAACACACGCAAATAAGTAAATACAATTTAAAAATTTCATAATTAATAAGATCGTTGCTTGTCACAGATAAAGCGATCGATTGTGACTATCAGCTCATTCTTGTTAACTGAAAAACTTGGCCAGCTCCTGCGTGAGGACGTAAAGAAACTTGAGACCCATATTGCTGTCAGGCACTAATGATATTTGAGAATTAGTACTTACTTGTTGATAGGCACACTGCCACTGGAGATAGATTCGAGAAGACTAGAAATTGTAAGTCCTTCAATTTGACTTTTTGTCCAGCAAAATTGTATTATTGCTGCGGAATAATCTTCTCCTGGAGGGAGTTCCCATTCTTCTGATGGTGCGCAATCTTTAATATGGGATACTCAAATCCACTTGCTCCTCGTTGTGATACTGATTATTATTGTGGAATGATTCCATTTTCTCTAAAGTTTTCACTAATTTTCATTCTAATTTGCAATTTTGTCAGAAATTCTCTTCTTCTTTTCGCGCCAAACAACAGTTATTTCAAAGGCGTCACTTTAACTTAACTTACAGGTGGCGCCTTGTGGTTGGGAATATGACCCAGAGTGGCGCTTTGTAGTTTCTAACATGACCAATGGCGGCGCTTTGTAGTTCCTAATATTGCCATCGGCGCCAATTAAACAAAAGAAAATTGCTAAAACTAAAATTAATTTTTAAATCGGGAAAACGATTTTTAATCAACAAAACAAGTTAATCCGAAATTTGACAAAATTAAGCCACTTCTTTTAAAATATAACCAGATTTTTTAGCTCCACAGTTTCGTTCGTCGGCTTTTGCTAAGTGTGCGCTTTTCCTGAAAGGCTTAGAAAAATGCACAGAAAATTCATGTAAATTTTTAACCCGATCCGTTCGCACCACCGTTTTCGAGTGGAAAAATTTTTCGTCCATTCGTTTTTGAAGTCCACTCGAAAGTGAAACTGAAAGTGACGCCACCTGGCGGAGAAACAGAAAAGCAGGATCATTCTTAGTTCCGATAATAGACGCAATGGCGCTATTTTACTTAGTTCCTCTAAAAAAAACAATGGATGGCGCTAAAGTGACCGGAAAAATGAACTCAAATGTGAGCAAAAAAGAACAAGTGAACCAGAGCTTGTTCACTCGCTCAGTTTAGGGAACAACTCTTTTCGGCTCACTCACTCGTGAACAACCCAACACTACCTAACTGGTTGCTTTTTGTTGGTTGTTGTGTTTGTTGTTGGTTGGAAAATACAATTAAAAATTGATTTGATTATTTAAATATCAAGAGTATCAAGGTAAGTACAAAAAGCGGCACATTGTGCGTCCAAAAAACAAGACCAGCCTCAAATAGATGGTAAAAAACGTGTTAAAGTGCCGTTTGAAATTAGCGCGTCACAAGTGTTTGTGTGTGTGTGAAAATGCGCTTACTGCAACTGTTAACGCACTTTTCCATCCCAATAATTGCAATAACTAATTTTCTCGTACAATTTTCTTCCCAGCGCTAGACAACAACAACGCGGCGGGTGGCGGCGGCAAAAAATACCGAAGAAGCACAAAAAAGAAAAATTTGCAAGGTGTTTGTGTGTGCGTATTTGTATATGTGTATGTGACAACGACGACTTTGCTGCTTCTGCTTCTTCTTCTGGTGCGTGCGCGCACACACAGACACAAATACGTCAAGAATTGCAATAGTATTGGTGTATCCTTTGGCATTTCTGCGAGCTTGAGAAAAATCGCTTTTACCAAATAATAAACAAAAGTGCAGCTGAAGTCGTATTTTTAAAAGCAAAATTACAATGGAAAAGAGAATAGAATTGGAAAGACGCGCACGGAAAGCAAACCAGGTAAGTTTTTTCTTATTCATGCTGCATATGTATATTTATTAATTCTGATTGATAATGTGGAGGCAAACTACAGAGAGAGAGAGAGAGAGAGAGATAGAAAAGCAAGCCGAAAAACGCGCAAAGTTAAAATTGTGATTACACAAATTTTCCCATTACAACGCGTGTGTGAGTGTGTGTGCCCTACAACAACAACAGCAACTACGCCATGATGTAAATCTAGTTTCAATTTGTGCCGTTGTTTGTCGTCAACGCCATACATATAAAAGAGCGCAAAAGCGCTGAAAGAAGCGGCAAATAACATCCATCGTTGGAAGAAGAAAAAAATTGATCGCCATAAGCAAATTCACACATGCACTTATACATATGCATGTGCTGCTATTCACATGTGTGTGTGAGCAGTGTTGCCATGTGCTCGCATTTTTGCGCCTTTGCTTTGTTCAAACTGCAAAATAAGTTCTGCATTTATTCTAATTATTTCATTTAATCATGTAAATAATTTATGCGAAGTGTGTGTGTAAAAATGGGCTTGCTTTCTGCATAATAATGCATGCTGATCGCGACTCGCACAAAACGAAGACGAAGCGCACCTGAAATTGCGCCAGCTGGCAATGCTTCCATAATCTGTTATTGTTGTTGCTGTTGTTGCCGGCCTTCAATTGTGACAAAAACAACGTATTATATGTGTGTACGTTTTCTGCATGTGTGTGTGTGTGGCATGCTGTTTGTTGTAATTTCAGGTTATTTGATACCAAAATGTATCTATAACAACATTATAGCGCGCACATCATTCATATGTTCGCAATAGTGTTGCCAAAGAAGCTTTTTTCCCCTTCAAACTTAAATCCTCAAAGGATTTTTGGTGTTTATACTTTTGTCTTTTTTGACCCTTTTATTTTACTCTAAAAATGTGTACATACACTTAATATAAATCATTATGATTTATTCAAATTTAACATTAGTGTACTTTACTCGTGGCTTTTGATTTGACAGTGTTGCAAGGAAGGAAGGAGAATTTCCTGACTTTCTATAGACAATTTTATTAGAACGAAACGTTGAATAGTTTTAAAAATTTCCAAAAAAAAAATTAAATTAAAATTTAGCCTTTTTGACCTTTAACCCACCGAAAACAGCATGTTTTATTTGCTTCCCCAGAGTTGGCAACACTGGTACGCAACAACGTCAAGAGCCGCGGACAGAGTCGCATACACACTATCAAAGACATCCCATACACATACACTGGCTAACAAGAAACGTGTATGCACATAATAATCGACACATTCTCGCCAATGCCGATGGGTCGCAGCTTTAGCTTTAGCTCCTATAGCTGCCGTTGAGACAAGCACACATATTGGCTGCGCAGTCATAAATACCCATACTCATACACACATGTAGGCTAGACTTTTCACAATGCAAAAACCGGCCGCCCCAAAACGGTACATGCACTGTTTACATGCATTTCCCCCCTCACCCACTTTCGCGCTTTTGATCTCTCCTCTCGCTTGCAACACAAGAAATGTGAAAACGAACGAAGCAGAGACAAACCTGTGTCTTTTGTGTGGCACTTCTACTGATTAATAAACATGCGCTCTGGCAAGGCCTAACCAATCAGGCAGTTACACCCCACCCCACCCACTTGCGGTGCACAAAAGCGCACACACACACAGACAATATGTTCATACACAAAAGCACAAGCGCACACACACACATAGCCAAAGCTAAGCTGATATGCACACGCTCCAAAGCTTAAGCTGCGTACGTAAGTGTGTATGTTCATTTAGCTAAACGTTTGTATGGCTGTGTATGTGCATGTAAGTGTCCAATAGAATATTGGGGGGACTACCATTACACTCTTAAAAATGTCGTCCACTTTTTTATATTCAATAACAACTAGGTAAATCTTTGTTCCGTATTCATGTAATTGGGCTAATCAGAAATCAATCAAAAACTAGCCTTTGATTTTGTATTCAATGCCCACACCCCCCTTTCCACCCACAGTTTGATTATCGCTCAGACACAAAAAGTGTAATGTCTGCGTTTTCTCTCTTGCGCTCAAGCGCAACAAATACAAACGTCAGTTTGTCAACATATTGTCGTTGTTGGGGCTGGTAGTGGTGTTGCCGGCATGTTTCATTTCCACAAATTGCAGGACTTGTGCTGTTTCCTTCTCTTTCCCCCCAACATCCCATCTTTGTACGTTTTCGTTTCATTTGTTTGGCAGCACGCGCCATGTTATCAGCACTTGCTCTTTGCGCTGCTCTTTCAATGCTCATTCTCGCGCATTCCGTTTTGTGGCGCGTACGTCACACGTACACGCACACACATAAATATCATTATATATACACACAGCTGAAAAAATGCTATTACATAAACGCGTTGCCACTTTTTCAGCCTTAGCTACAGAGCAAATTATTTGAAAATCCTTTATCTCAGCACATTGAATCGTCTTTTTACCATAAATTTGTTGCGCCATTTTGTGTGTGAGATTTATTTGCATTCAAAAAAAATTCTTTTAACGTTTGATCGATTTTTTGCGTATGTATTGTTATTCATTTTGAGTTTTTTCTTTTGCGCTTGTTCTGCCACACGTTCACACAGACATGGCGGACTGACATGCTGAATACATAAGCAGTGTGACCAAACCGTCTAACGTCAAATATGCCCATTTCCGTTCAAAATCTATTTAAACAAAATACTAAAAATAAGCTAGATATTTATATGCCTTTAAGAAAAAAAAAAAAAAAAAAAACGTTTGAAAATAAAAATATCTTTGTTTTTCTGCCACAGATCACAGAGTTGAATCTGGATAACTGCAGGAGTACAAGCATTGTTGGCCTTACAGATGAATATACCGCCTTGGAATCATTAAGTTTGATCAATGTGGGCCTTACTACACTCAAAGGTTTCCCCAAGTTGCCCAATCTTAAGAAATTGGAATTATCTGATAATAGAATTTCGAGTGGCCTCAACTATCTGACGACCAGCCCAAAATTACAATACTTAAATTTGTCTGGTAATAAAATCAAGGATCTAGATACGTTGAAGCCTTTGGTGGAATTCAAAAACTTGAATGTCTTGGATCTATTCAATAACGATGCCACCCAAGTGGATAATTATCGTGACAAAATCTTCAAGCTATTGCCATCCTTAACCTTTCTGGATGGGTAAGTTTATAACATACCTTATTTGATAGTCAAGTTGTTTAGTTAATTTTATTATTCGTTAAACAGTTTCGATGCCAATGATGTGGAGGCGCAGTCGGATGGAGATGATGATGAGGAGGTCAATGGCAATGACTCCGAAGAGGAAGGTGTGTATAATATGCTTTGATTAACAGAGTCAAATTTCCGATAGCTGAAAAACCAAGAGTAACCATGTAACTGAAAAATTAATGAAATTTGCAAAGGCCAGTATCATTCATCTCATAATTATCCGATTTCATAAAGCCATGTCCGTCTGTAACTACGAGATTAAAAGATCAAATTAAGCTTGTTTTTGGTCTTTTTGAAGTTTTCCCTCCGTAATTATTGGCACATTCATGTCCTGCCAGTTAAGATGCTGTCCAATTATCATAGTACATCATACACAAATCTCAACCACAGATTCTGTCGCCTTTCAGATGAGCGCAGTGCGTTCTGTTTAAATGGTTTAGAGATCGATTTAGACGAGCTTGAGGCATTGGAGCAACGTGTAAAGGCCAAAAAACGTTTGCAGAATGCGCAAAACGATGGCTGTATCAACAATGAGAGCACGTCCAAGCCGCCTTCAGATGCCAATGATGAAGTTGACGAGTTAGATGAATATTTAAAAGAATTGCAATTGAGGGAATCGTCTGCTGTGATAGAGACAAACCATGAAACGATACAGACCAACAATAGCAACAGCAATACAACAAATCCAAGCACAAATTTTGCAATCTTACTCTATTGGTTTTTAGCAATATTAAATCTGGCAAATGCCACCTATTGTAAGCATTATGCAGTGTCATTCGATTTCTTTCTAATAATATTTATTTGCTTTGTTCGCTTGCAGTTTCTGGAGATGATGATGACGAGGATGGCGACAGCGATGACAGCGACGAAGAAGATAATGGCGATGTATCTCTTTCGGAGGTAAGTCTAATCAGTTTTCAAGAGAATAAGAATTAGAAATAGTCTGATTATTTTGAATTACCCGCAGGTCTATAATGATGATCTAGAGGAGGACAACTCCGATTGGGAGGAAGGTGAGGGCGGTGATGACGATGAGGATGAGGATTCTGATATTGATGAAGCCGATGGTGAGGCAAATGAATCGGCCGCATCGGTCAATGCCAATGATAAGGAGGTTGAAAAGCCAGGTAAATTATTAAAATCTAGCAAATTATTATTGTACATTGTATTAATTTATTTTAATTTACAGAAGAGTCGCAAGCCAGGGGCAAGAAGAGAAAGCATGATGGTTAAACACCATGGATCTACAAGTGTATCGTCTTTGTACGTTATAAATTTAAATATACACCCACACAAGAAACACACACATACAGCAACAAAAACACACATCATATTTTGATAAAAACAAACGGAAAAAAGAAAAACAAAAAAAAGTAAGGATAACAAAAGCATAAGTAAAGTAAAGATAAAAGAAGGGTCCCATTAGAAAAACCAACATTTGTTTCTTTATATTTTAAGCATAAATATTCTAAAGAAACACAACACACACTCAAACAAAATGTAATAATCAAATGAAATAAAACAAATTAATAATTTTAAGTCAATACTAGAAACTTACACAGACACAAACATTCAACTAAAAGCAAAAGAATCCAAAAATCCACACAAGAGAAATATTTCCTGTTTAATTTTTTCAACAGTTCAATTTGCATTCTGAACACAATGTAAAATTGCTTAGCATTAAGTTAAAAGAAAGTTTACCAATTTTTTGAATTTATGACAAAATTTTTTCATGTTAAATTTAAACAAACAAAATTTGCTAACTTGCGCCACAAATATTACAAATTTAAAATATATTTTCTGTCATTTTTTTTTAGTTGCTGCTTATCCGGTTTCGTGTTACAAAACAAATTTCAACAACATAATTACTGCTAAGAAGGATTTTTAACTAACTCTTAAGTCATTCCTTTTTGAATATACATAAAATACACATACATACATACATTAGTTAAGCGCAATTATAATTTATACTTTCTTATAATATGAACAAACAAAAACACAACTATTCATTGTTACCCATCCATTCTCTAAAAACATTTTTAAGTAAACTTGTTTACACCTAAGTACTACACTTAAACTATATTATCATACAGATTGTTTCCAGTTCTTCAAAGGCAGTAGCATGTTTTAATTATCGCAAGTAAAAATGCAATACAAAAGTTTTAGACAATGCATTTTTCATTTCATCAAGAAATATGCAATACGTTTGTTTAGATATACAGGCAAATTTGTATAAACACCGAAAGCGAAACCGAAATACATAAAATTAAATAATTTTAGAATCGATTGTTTTTATTTTCGTCTTAAGACCTTTCAGGTAAAAATTAAAAAGTGATTTTCGGACTGCCATTGATGGTTACTCGGGGCAGCACCAGCTGGCTCAACGGTAGAGTCCCATCCCTGGCCCACAGTCCGCACAATCGATAACATATATCGCTACACATAACAGCTGTGTCGATTCGGAACTTTACAATACTACAGACAAACGCAACAATGCTAACGCTGCCACTAGCAGTAGTTGTCTACTTTAAGCACTAGCATTTTAATTGATGGGTCTGGCCATTTTTGTCATTTTACCGTTTATCATCAAACACTTGAGTGGACGCGCCAAATAGAAAAAAATTCTTGATATTAGTTAAACAAACAAGTGAATTTTGCAACGAGTACGGCAATGGAGGAAAGTGGAAATGAGGAAGAGGAGGATCTCTCAATTCCACCCATTTTTCGGTGTGGAATATTTCGATTTGAAAACCAATTACCAAATAGTAATATTTTGGTTGACTGTCTGCACTGCCGCTCAACGCGTAGATTGAAAGGAAATATACGTGGGACAAGTAACTTTCGCCAGCATATTAGAGTAATTACATTAAAATATAACACCAAATTTAAAATTTAATCACATATATAATCCTTACTTCACTTTATTTTTTTTTGACAGAAGAAACATTTGGAGTTACTGCCGAAGCTTATTAAAGTTGTGGCGATCTTATAATAACCAGTCTGGCAACTCCGCTGCATTAGCCTACAACATTTTTATCTTAACTTTGTGTGGTCACACTTTTTATGTTCCTTTTAACAGTTAATCCCAACATTCACAGAGAACACACGTTCCATACAATAAACTACGCATTTATACAAAAAAGTTAAATTTTCTTTTCATTTGAATAATAATTATTGTAGTACATAAAACCTACAAAGTCAAGGAGGAGACAAAAAAGAAAAGGGAAGAAAAGAGAATTGAGAGGAAAAAGGCAAAGAGAGCGTTAAATTCCAAAAAGAAAACTTATGTGCATGAAACGCCGTTTGTGAATAACATTATTGAAGATAGTTCGGATCAAGGTGAATTTACTAATAAGGTGCTCTATTCCCCATTGGCGAGGTACACTACTTTTTCAACTCGCTCTCTCTGCTCTTAAAAAGTCTAGCGCTAGAAAGAGATAGCAAGCGTTTGTTATTGTTTCAGCCGACAGCAAACACAAGGCTTTTGTAATATATTAACAAAATAATTCTAAACTAACTTTAAATATATAAACAATTAGTTATAAGCATGTCATCTTCGTTGTTTTACTGTTTACGAGTTTATGTGTAAAGTCGAAAACAATGAAATAAAAGGAAACATGCGCAACATAACCTCTTTCGACGACGTTTGCTTGCATACTGCTTGCAGTTGGTGTAGCTTCAAAGAGGGTAGTTGTGGTGAATAGAGCACCTTATTAGTAAATTCACCTTGGTTCGGATGTTGTTCCTGAGGGGAGCAATGTAAGTAGTCGCTTCTAATTTATACAGTAAACTAAATCAATCCTTTAATCCCTAGATCCAAGAAGATGAAGAAGAGAACCGCCCCCACCCCTATCTAAGAGTTCCAGGCACAATATGCGAAATCTGCCCTGTTTACGAAAAGTACTGGCACAAGGAAATGCCGGAATAACTAAAATTCTACGAGTGTAGTTAGTTTTAGATAATAATTTCTTACTGGTTAATTTAATAACCAAACTCTAAAATAACTGTTAATTTGTACCAAATCCACTAAAAAGTCAAACGTTATAACGTTAAAATTGTAAAAGCCAAATTTTTAAAACAAAAGCTTAAATTTGAGATGTTAAATATAAGCCTATTTGTTTTATATTATGAATTAGAAAAGTGTAACTTCAATGAATTAATGGGTAAAATAAATTCCCTGAGCAGACTAACGAGCTGAAGCGACACATACCATATGTTATGTATTTTAGCAGCTCAAAAGTTGTTCGCGAATTGAAGCGACAAATTTGTAGCTTGCCAGTTAACGGGATCACTTCGAATTCTCTCTTCGCTTAGTGCTCTGCACTGTACCAGGAGCGTCAGAGTGAGATGACTACGTATGACTTGACAGAGTGGTGACAACAACACATACAAGTTAGATATACTCGCCTGGGCAGTTGGGCAAGGCATTTGCCTGTGTCAATATCCACTCATATTAGAAACAATAAACCTGCCAAAACCCAAAATCAGACAAAATCGAATGTGGACGAATGAATGAAGCGAATGTTTGTGCACGTGGAAATGGCCTACAACACGCTTCACTGGTGCTGGAAAACGTTTGAGTGGCCGCGTCGTTACATGTACAGACAGGCACAGACCTGCACAAAAGAGGAAGCAGGAGCACCTATATGTGTTAAAACGAGAGAGCAATATTCAGCCAACGTTGAAACTACAAACGTCGCGACGCTGTCGACGTCTCTCTTTTATTCGACGTCGAAACGTCGCTGCGAACGCTGGCGAAAAGTGAGTGAGCCCCGTAAACCGTTAAACTGCGCTGCCACACTGCATCTTGGAACAAAATTTCACTGTTGGCAGCGACTGAGGAATAAAAATTGAACGCCGACGTCGCGACGTTTCTTCCTCGAAGAAGACGAAATCAAAATAAAAACAAATAAAACTAAAAGGGTGCGTGCGCGCCAATTATTTAACAACAATTAGCAAACGAAAGAAACAAAGTGAGTGGCAATTTGATCAAGTGGTGGCCAGTTTTAAGGCACAAGCATCAAATACACACACATACATACATACATTTGTGTGTCGTAGTAACTAATACAGCCTGTTTTTGTGTTTCTCTCAGTGCACACACTTAGTGCAGCCATCGAGATGGACAAACTGGATGCCAACCTGGAGCAGCAGTTTGATCTCAATCTGATTGAGGCGGTCAAAATGAATCCCGTTATATACGATCGTTCGCATTACAACTACAAGCATTTTGTACGCAAGGCTCAAACCTGGAAACAAATTGCCGAAACACTCGGCGTAAGTGGTAAGTGAAACTTTTAGTACACAAATCGTAATCTTCTCTGGAAACGGGTCCAAAGGGAGCACCAACAACGTATCGCTGGCTCGTTGTGGCAAGTGAAATTGGTTTGGTGGTATCAAGCGAGGCGACAACAACACACCGCGTAGCTACAAATTGATTAATTCTATATGTACCAGTGGTGGGTAAGGGGCGAAGAGGAGGGGTGAGAGCAGGCTGGCAACAGACGACATCGTCGACAGCAGCAGCGGGCGTCGGCAGCAGGCGGGCAGAAGAAGAAGAAGCAGTGTAGAGAAAACGACGCAAAAGTGAACGGCGACGCGGCGGAGACGCGACAGACGGTTGTGAAATGTCAGGAGCGGATCAGTGTCGAGCGGGTTATGTAGCGCCCCCAATGGTAACCAATACTGAGTTACATGGCCTTTGTTTTTTTTACATGTTCACATTAATAACTGTAAGGAAGGCTATTCGAGACTATAACAGTTATTTAAGTCAACTTTAGTTTTATACCAACCAGAAAAAAATTACTTTTCTTGCGCCCTAATTTTGGGCCCTCCGTTGCGCTCCTGACGCTGCGCTGTCGACGATGTTCGCGCAGCAACATTTTTGAAGTTGCTGTACTTTTGCGTCGCAGTAGTTGTCTCTGTCACACGCACGCTGCCTACGCCAGCGTTTATTTTTATACTGCTGCCGTCGCTGCAGCTGCTTGCTGTTGTTGTTGGCTCTCTCACACAGATACAGATATGAGCAACACACACACATACAGTCAGACACTCACACAAAGAAAAACAGGGTATCGTCAACCGACCGAACCAGCTTTCATTTCATTTTGAGTATACCAACAAAAATGTACCGTCTCTTTTCTGTTATTGTTGCGCCCCCTCTCTGATTTTGACATTTTGTGATTTTTCACCAATGAATTATGCAAGAAAAATGAAATTGGGCTACTTGAAAGCCCATTGGCGCCAAACCGTTAAATGCAACATGGAAAAAACATTTCAAGACTGCCACAGATTCTCTCTGCCAGGGTCGTCTGCTGCTGGCGTTTGTGGCCAAAACCAAGCGCGGGCAGAATTGACGTTGTTGACGTCGACGGAAGCTGCTGTCGCTGCTGGCGGCCACGGCGGATTCAGCTGAAGCTCGGCTGCTGCTTCTGCCAAAGCTAACGCCGTTTTGTTGTTCCAAGTTCCGTCGACTGTCAACCAGGGGGGTCAACGGGGACGGGATTGACGGTGGTGACGTCTCGCGGTTTGTTTTGGTTTGCAATTTGACGTATGTATATGTGTGAGTGAATATGATGGCTGACGACTAGCCATGGCGTTGCCACCCACCCAAGAAAAAGCAAACTAACTGATAACAGCAATTTCCCAGGGTCGCAAGTTAGAGTTATGGAGTTTTTAAAAATCCAGATTAATAAGAAAATTTAGATACTTAGATACAACAGGAAATAGTTTAAATTTAATATGTATTATTTTTGTTCTAAGGCCACTCAGAGTGGTTTTAGATTATGATAACGGGTTCTAAATTCATTTAATTTTTATAATACAAATTGAAAAGTAACCTTTTGTACTGTAAATTGGAATTGTTATTTACTATAATATATTTACTAAGTATAAAATGACTTAAAATTTAATTGTTTATTTTATTTCTCTTTTTGAAGAACAAAAATGTACAAAGCGATGGAAGAGCTTGCGTGATAAGTTTGCGCGCGAAATGAAATTGTGCCAAGAATCGCGCTGGCGCTACTTTAAGCAGATGCAGTTCCTTGTTGACTCCATCAGGCAATACCGAGAATCGTTGTTGGGCAAGTGTGCCAATGGTAGTCAAAATGCCAGTCAGGTGGCCGATCCCACGCAACAACAACAGGCCCAACAACAAACCGTGGTCGACATCTTTGCGCAACCATTTAATGGAAGCGCCACAACATCCGCACAGGCTCTGACACATCCGCATGGTAAGTCATTAAAAAAAATTGTAAATATCAAGGCTAAGAACTTCCAAAATATTAAAGTTTCGGTTCTATGTTATTCATTGCTTTAATATATCCCAGATTACGTAACCTTCAAAGAATCTAACTTTGATTAATTCATTATTTTACGATAACTTATTCGAATTAAAATTTTGTTCAAACCGAAACTTGATTTAAGAAATTTTACAGTTAACAGCTTGTAAAAAATTAAAATATATCAATTTTTGAAATCCTTAGAAATAACTGTAACTGGTGATGCACAGCTGGCAACTGCTGTGGGCAAGGATCAGAAACCATATTTCTATGAGCCGCCTTTGAAGCGTGAAAGGAGCGAGGAGGAGCATAGTGATAATATGCTAAACACCATCAAGATATTCCAGAATAATGTCTCACAGGCGGTCAGTGCCGAGGATCAATCGTTTGGCATGGTTGTCACCGATATGCTCAACACGCTGGGCGTGCGACAAAAGGCCGAGGCAAAGGTGCACATTATCAAGTATCTGACGGATATGCAACTGCTGGCACAGCATAACAAATATTAACTGTCGGGCTGTTTGCAACATTACCAGCAGCGCCAATTGCTGCAACAGCTGCAGTTGGAGAACGTCCTCGACGCACGATGGTTACTGTAAGCAGCTACATACAACAACAACAAGAAAACAAATACAAAAACACATAAAGATCCCAATAACAGGAGCCGCCTGTTGCCACATCTTTTAGTAACTAAGTCTTAAAAGTCAAACTAAAGTTTAAAAATTAGCTATTAACAGAAAACAAAAAAATGAAAAAAGGAAACACTTTGCTTTCATACATACATGAATACAATATAAATCACAATTACGAATATCAATTACGTTACCACAAATTAAATACATATATATATATTTATATATATTTCATGATTTGTTGTAGTTGGTCGCAATTCAAATCTCTCACCCAGTTTAGATGTGTACAAAAGGCAAAGAAACAAAAAAAAAGAATAATGAAATGAAACTGGTTCTAGACATGGATTATTCATTGTATGTAGTTTGTGAGACAATTTACAAGTGTTTTTCCCCAATATTTTGTAATACAGCATATTGTATATTTTTGACTACGATTTAGTTTAAGTATGCCATCGGGTTTAGTTTTGTAATTAATTAAGTAAAATTGAAAACAAAAAAAAACGTTATTATATTTTTTTAAGTTCTGTTGTAATATGCTGAAAACGCTTGAAATTTAATTTAGTACGATCCCTAACACATACACACATATATACATACACATATATATTGATAAAAAGCGCATATTACACAATTGCTTGAATATTTTCTCTATTTTTATTATTTCTGAATTAATGCCGAACATTTAAATGGAAGTCATCACAGTCGTGCGTAGTGTCACAGCAACATTAAACAAACAAATATTGTTCAACATTTCAAATTACATAAATGTTTTGATGTACATGAAATCCATTAATTGTGCAATTATTTGCAATAAAAAGTTTACAAACCAATTCAAAAGTGTTATTTGTAACTGATATTTAAATTTTGATTGATCTGGCAGCACTGCCCCCGTAGTAAACAAAACACAGCTGATCCGTTCATTTCATTTTGTCAGCACACATTTTTATATAATGTCTGCGAAAAGTGAAAATGTTGAGACAAAACAGTCAAATACCAAAGAAAAATTAGATGATACATGGGCGGTAAGTAATATAGATTCTAATAACATCCAAAGCTAATGAGAATTCTATACAGATTCGTCCCTGTCACTTGTATAAAGAAGAGTATGACGATTGCAGCAGTTTCAAGGCACGTTTCCATCAATATTTTATACATGGTCAGGACACAGATTGTTCCCAATGGATGACGGACTTTAGGAACTGCGAGCGCTATGAACAATCCAATGGCAATGACATGGAAGCTGGTGCCGCTATAATTAAAAGCGAGGAACAGCGAAGACTCACACGACTGCGTGCACACTTTGCAAACGATACGTGGACAAAGCGCAAACAGCCGCCAGAGGATTGGGCTAAACCGTTGCCCGAATGGCTGCAGAAACGCAATGAGAACACATATTTGGAGCTTAAACAAAAAGAGCTGTCTGGTGAGGCCACAGAGGTCCATGAAGAACAGCGTTCCTTTTGTGCTATCATGTAAACAATTAAAGTTCTAAGAATAATATCAAAAAAGTGTGTTTTATAATTGTACATGTGTTTGTGTTGGGTGCCATTTGCTGGCAGTCTGGCAACGCAATTTGAACAGCTGTTCGCGTGTTGTCATTCATTGGGGGTGTTGTTTTTAACCAAGCGTTCTCACACACATTTTTGATATACATTTTCTTCAACGAACCACAATTTAATATTGCTTAAAATGTTAAAGGGCAGCACATTAAAGGCATTAGATGTAAGAATTCTGCAGCGCTTCATTGAATCAAGGTCAGCAGGTAAATATAGATTACATAATCTAAAATCTTGGCAACCCTTGCATTGGTTGTGAAATGTAAATCGTTTCGTGTATACAAAGTACAATGTATAAATTGTTAAAAAACTGTTAGTCAAGTCGAGTCTTTTTCCTTGCAGTTGCCAGCAGCAGACCCACATTCGATGTTTTACCAATGGAATACAACGCACCTACATAACGTTCAATGACCTTCGAAATAAAAGTCGATCTTACACAAAAAAGGAGCTCGTCGGGTGAGTCAGGAATGAAAACAAATATAGCTAGTAAAGGAGTTTACAGTCGAGCTAGCCCAACTGCAAGAAACTCTGCACTAAAGAAAAGAAAGAACTCTTAGCTTGGTATCCAAGTAGTGGCAAAAGCAACCCCCAACATTACTGATATCAATATCAAATATTTTTGCAGCTACTCTATGCAGGACATGTACAACGTGGTCGCCGATGTGAGCAACTATTACAAGTTTGTGCCTTATGTAAAGAAATCCCATGTCCACAGTCGAGACAGTGGCGGTTTTAAGGCGGATCTTATAGTCGGATTTCCACCGCTTAATGAGGCTTACACATCGAGGGTGACATTGGAGCCGACGTCTCTGGTGAGATCCGAGTGTCATGATGGCCGTCTATTCAACTACCTCCTAAACGAATGGCGCTTTAGTCCTGGTCTTAAGGATATACCCAACTCGTGTGTGCTGGACTTTAAGGTTGCGTTCAGGTTTAAATCTTTGCTACACAGTAATATTGCCAATTTATTCTTTGATCTGATATGTGATCAAATGGAGAACGCTTTCATTGAGGAAGTGGGTAGACGCAGTGGACCTCCCTCAATCCGTTCACATGTCCTTACATCGAAGCGATCCTGACAAACGAAAACCTCGGGCGATGATGACCTTTAGTTTTAGTTTAAGTTAAACATTTATGTTGTACAAATTGCGTTGACAGAGGCGATTCATATATTTTTGTTACAACAATTAAACAAATTGTAAATAAATTGTTAACACAAGAACATGGTATAAGTACAGGAAATTCATTTAGCTTAAGTTAATTATTTAAAATCAATCGATTCTCGTTTTTGTTAACAGTCTCCTTTTTGTTTGGGCTTTTAATTACACAACGGATAAAGGAATCAAATAATAATGTTGACAAGTTATTCGCTTAATTGACAGCATCGGTGTTAGTTTATAAATTAAAATTAAATAATAAATTCTATGGAATGGCATCGTTTAAGTCGAGAAATTCTCAGAAGTGGCCTACAACATTACATTACATGCTTATACAATATCCATCGTACATTAATTCTGTATTTTAACTCTTACTACGTTCATACGATCATTGTTGCGATATGATAAAAGGATGTGTCAAAAACTTTGCTATTTATTAAAAAAAAATATTAAAAATTATGAAAAATGGCATTTCATGATCTATTTTCATGCAATTTACAATAGCTAAATGCGTACATGACAAATATCGCAATCTCTATGCCGTATAAACGTTGTATTAGTCCATTATCTTGATGGGCAGTTAGTATTTGAGTTGGAAAACAACATGATACTTTTTAAGAAGAGTGTGTTCCAAGTATATGTATATATATATATATCTATAGATCTAACAGTTATCTAACTATAAATCGAGTGTGTCCTATATTATAATGCTAAGCTCTCTACATTTAACTTTATACAAGGGGTGTGTAACGAACTCTACTTAGTTAGCGCAGTAAAAAAGTTGACTACAGTAATTGTGTTAATAGTGGTATAATATTTAATACCCTTGCATCAAAGATACATACATTTATATGTATGTATAAGTTTAGTAGGGTATGCAAGCTACGGCGTGCCGAAGATCACGTTATGTTCTCTCTTTAGGTTTTCTGATATTGTCCAGTGAAAATACGCGTGCAACTCTACTTAAGAATCAATTAAGCTATAGAGTTCTAAATGGTTTAACAAATGGTTATAGGCTAATAGCTGCTAATGATTATGCAATACAAGGTATACACGATGAATAAAGGTACAATTCCTTAACACTAACAATATATATAATAAGTGAAATGAATAAAAACAAATCATTAAGCACATTTCGGACGTATACGAAACACAAATATTATAAACTCAAATTCGTTGTCAGTTGCGAGCGGTTTTAAAATCTAAAGTGGAAAGGGACACGGCATAAACGCAACCATTTCAAATGGTTTACAAAAAATATCACTTGTTGTTGTGGTTGTTGTTCATATTGTGGCGACGTGGTTGCCATGAAGCTGCAGCAGCCACAGCCGCCAGCTTCCTCCGCTCTCAGTTGTGTTTGGCGCGTTTGCCAAACATGTAACCCTTCCAGCGTTCTGCAGTCTGTGCGATCATTGGATCGCTATCAATGGTGGCCAACAGCAGCAATTGATTAACATGCGTTGCATGGTAATCCCAACGTGCCAAATTTGGTGCTACACCCAAACTCAAATGGCGTAGATCGTAGCTAGTGCCGGAACCGGTGTCATAGAGCAGCAGCATCTTTTTCAGCGAATACATGCCCTGGGCAAAGAGTTTTCCCGCCTCTCGAGCTATTTTGCCAGGCGCTGTGCTGTTCAGATCATAGAGACCCAACAGCGAGTAGATGAAACCGTTGAGCACAAAGGAAGGCGGCGTTGTGGGATATTCCTCGTACCTAAGTTTCAGAAAAAGAAGCTTTGGTAACATACAATTTGGCTATTGTGTGCAATTCTGCTTACCAATAATACTTGTCCATGAATTGCGCCAGGACGCCGCCATCTCGAGAATAGATGCGATACGGCTGCAAGCCTAGAGATGCCGCCTTCAAATAACGCGTATCTCCGCCGGAATGCCAGTAGGCACGTGCCAACACAGAGATGGCATGTCCTTGGCCCATGGCGGATATCCAACCTGGTCGTAGTTCAGCAAATCCATTGAGACTACGACGCACTGGATTCGTCCAGCCGCCTGTCTTGGTATCCTGATTGTGGACAAACCACTCAGCAGCATCATAGAAATGTGCCAAGTGATCACTTGTCGAGAGAGTGACATTATCATAGAAACCAATGCCCAGAAAGGCAACGGAGAGCACCTCAAGATCGCCGCGACGCACCTTCAATGGGGAACGCTTGTCGCCCATGACAATGCCCTTCTGCACATCAATGTGCAGATCGCGTGTGATGTGACGCCACTTGTTAAGTGCACTGCTGCCTAATCCATAGTAAATGTTGGACCCCTGAACGCTGAGCAGCAGCTCGGCAGCAATATAGTGTAGGGTATAGCTGTGCTTAGTGTCCCGATTGAATACGGTGACCATGAGGGTGCTACTGTTCGTGACAAGCAGTAAATCCACACTGAGAACAAGATCCTGAGTCTGATTTAACGGAATACTAATGGCACTTTCATAGCCAATGGTCGTTTCGAACTGGACAATGCTCGTATTGAACTTATGATGCCAGATGCGTGTCATGTTGCTGGTCTTGGGAGTTGTCCAGTCCATTTGATTGCCATCAGCGTCTTCCAGTACGTGTATACGCGGCGTAGACTCCGTTAAATTCTTGCTGTAGTGAGCTAAAGCAAACTGTGCTATCTGTGTTGGATAGAAGTAACCACGTTTCTCCCACTGTGTACTCACGGGCACACCTTCAGCTGCACTGATGCACTTGACCCGATCTCGTACTTCTACATTGTAGTTCTCAAAGTACATGAATACACCGCGGGGATCGTATTTACCTTTTGGCAGGTTCACCTTCGCATTGCTGTGCATCCAATTGAACTTGGCTACTTCGTTGTTTACGCCACTTGTGGTCACAGCACCGCTGACATCAAAGTATTGCCTCAGAAAGGAAAATGGCACATACACTTCATTGGCGTTTTCATCGCGTTTACAGTGTATACTGTATTCCTGATTGATGGCACACTCAATATCCTGCAGTGGTGTCAACTGATCCTGGCCAGCAACTGACGGGGCTTCAATTATTTGCCTTCTGCCCAGTTGACGGACAAAGTCCGGTGAGAAACTGAAGGCGGCACAGCGCATGTAAATGCCCAATGTTATCACCATCACAGCCACAATGAGTAGCATCAACACCGCTTTAAGATTCAGACGCATTATGAAGAATACTAATGGTTCACGCTGAAACTGAAAGTATTAGATGAAGATTGAATAGAGATAAGCTTTGTTTGACCTTACCTTAACACTTTGTGGCTTACGGGTTGATGCTTCTCTCGGCTCCTGCTCCTGCTCTCTTCTCACAATCAGTGTGTGGGAATCCGCGCTGGCATTGACATTGTCCCTGGCATTGCCATTGGCATCCACAAACAGATATTCGGACATGCAGATTGTCACCTGGTCACACTTTTGCGAGCACTTTTTCTTACTCTTTCAATATTCACAACACTCTAACGTCATATTCTAAATATAAAAATCGCACACACGCTCAATCAAGGAACTTTTGTGACGCTAAAGTTGGATTTTCCATTGATTGGTTGCACTTCAACATGGTTTTCTTTTATAGACACTTCTCTGGCGTTGATTTACACCTGCAGCTGCAAATGTTGTGGGTGGTTGGTTGTGGATATGTGATTTATTATATGGCAACAGCTGAGAGTTAGTGCAACTATTAATGCTATTTTATGCAGCTGCTCCTAACAGCTATTTTAATTTGTTTTTCATAAGTTTCTGACTTTTTTCAGAATACTCGAGCACAACTCACACTATCAACTGCAAAAGCAAACACAAACACAACTGCAATGAAGAAGAGGAGGAGAGATACTCAAGTTTATACGTTGTGCAAATAACGCAATGTTGATTGTAAAAACAATATTTACTAATTGCTGTTTATATGTATTTGTACAAATCATAATTTGCTGCTGCATTGTTTAGTTTATTTTGGAAAATGTTTTATTTACCATACTTTAATATAGATAAACCAATTTAATTTATAATTTTTCTTTTTAAACCAAATTTGATTACGTTATCGCAATACCTGAAAAAGTGTAAACACGCTAGGTAGATGAGTGTTTTGACAGCTGACAAGGGTTGCCACATAGTTTGACAAGTTGCTGCACTTGTAAACAAATCAATTGAAAATATTTACAAAACCGCTAGCAGAGTGAAGAAAATCAATAATCTAAGTAGCATTAAGAATTTATTAAGTAACTGTCAACGTTTGTGTGTAATTTTGTCGCAACAATATGTAATAATATGTAATACAAAGCATGCCAGTTGGCAGCCCTAATCAGAGATAAATCAATAGCGGCGTGATTTGTTTACAAAATGTTATAATTGCAAAATTTTGTGTTTTTTAATGAGCTGAGATTAGTAAAAATGATTAGAGTTAATCATCAAACATGTGCAATAAGCCTACTGCTTCTAAGCGGAGCTCTGCCGGCTTTGGCGTCCAATGGCGATCGTACACAATTTTTCCACAATTGCCGACAAAATTGCGAACGTACAAATTGCTCAGCTGGCAAGTAATTATTGAGTCCCTAGAACTGCAGCATTACTGAATTGTCTTTAAAAATGTATTGCAGACGGCTTGGAAATACAGGAGCAGGCGATAAGTTTTTATGGACAAACGATTTTTGATCGCATCTTCGGTTGGAGTTGTGCAGATGAATGCTCCTATGGCTGTATGTGGCGGACAGTTTTTGCATTTCTGGAACGCGGTTGGCCCATACCACAGTTCTATGGTAAATGGCCTTTTCTGCGGCTCTTTGGCATGCAGGAGCCAGCCTCTGTTATATTCTCAGTCTTAAATTTTATTATGCACTTGCGTTTGTTGCGCAAATTTCGACGGGAAGTGTATCCCGACAGTCCATGCTTTAAGTTGGCACATATATTTGGCTTGGTAAGAGTTGCTTCTCTGTTAGCTTATCTATATTCTGTTAATCTCTTTTTGTTTTAGACCTGCCTTAATGGCTGGGTTTGGTCAGCTATATTTCACACGAGGGACTTTCCGCTAACGGAGCTGCTTGATTACGCCTTTGCGTACTCTATTATTCTGTGTTCACTGTACTGCATGGTGATGCGTATGTTGCATCGTTATTCGCTTTTTCTGCGTGGCGTCATCACATTGGCTGTTGTCTCATACTACATTAATTATTTTGCCTACTTGAGTGTGGGTAAATTTAATTATTCTTTCAACATGAAGGTGAATATTGCCACGGGAGTGCTTTCAGCTGTGGGATGGTTTATCTGGTGCCATCGGGTTCGTTATCGTCGACCATATTATAAACGTATACTGCGATTCTATGTGCTATTTGCACTGGCCATGAGCTTAGAACTGCTTGATTTTCCGCCAATACTTTGGATTCTCGATGCACACTCGCTGTGGCACTTGGCCACGGTGCCATTAGTTTCACTGTACTACGAGTAAGTCTAAAATTATAAATATAAATCAAATTTTATAACATTTCTATCATTTCAGCTTTATGATCGAGGATTGTCAAACGCTGCGCAAGGAGAAGGCAATGACAGAGGCTTATCCATACTATGACAAGGATATTTAGATAATTAGGAAATATTTAAAGTAAATTGATTATTATTCTCGCATTGTATTGTATTGTAACTTTATTATACTTATATGTATAGATTACAACAATTTTATTCTACATTTGTCCACATTGTGATATAGTTACTGGTAGTTTTGGCTTGTTGTTGGGTCCGGTGGGTACGTTTTCAATTTTACGCATTATCAACAGACCATCCAATACACGTCCAAAGACCACATGCTTGCCATCCAGAAAATTGCATCTCGCACAGGTGATAAAGAACTGACAACCGTTCGTATCCCTTCCACTATTAGCCATTGCCAACAGACCAGGTGAGTCGTGTTTCAGAGTAAAGTTCTCGTCACTGAATGTGTTGCCATAAATGCTAGTAACTCCGGTTCCATCGCCCTGCACAAAATCCCCACCTTGTATCATGAAATCTTTGATAACCCTATGAAAACTGGCGCCCTTGTAACCAATGGGCACACCATCCGGCCTATATTCTCCCGTACAGAATTGTCGGAAGTTCTCAGCAGTTCGTGGTACGGTGTCTGCAAACAGCTCAAAAATCATGCGTCCAATTTCCTATAAAAAGAAACTTGTCAATTTACACTCTGAATTAATATTACGGCCAACTCACCGTTGTGCCCACGGCAATGTCTAAAAATACCACAGGGTTGTTTGAACTACGCAATTGCGATTGTATTTGATTCCAGTTTGGCATAATGTATTAAAATTAAATAAATGCAAACGTTTAGCTAATAAAAGGCGCCGGTTGTGGTTTGTTTACGTTTTGTAGCGATAAATGGAATTTATCGATTAGAACACATGCAAGCGTGTATATGTTATCGATAGTTGTCGCAAGCCGGCTATCGCAATGACAGTTAAAAAAGGCCAGATTTTATAGGGTGAAATCTTGTTGTCTCTTAAAAACAGGACAGATTTGTCCGGAAAAAGCTGAATTGGCAAGACTGATGAACACATGTGTGCTTTACCTCGCGTCAAATGTTTGTTTTGTTTTTAAATTTGCATATTACTAAACGTATTAATTAATAAATAATTATTTGTGGGAGTTATCTAACGTGCCAAACACATACTTAACTTAATTAAGTGAAACTTAAATTTGTTAGCAACAAGGCAAATTATCCAAGCAAAGCGGTAACAAGAAGGTAAGTTTGTTTGTTTTGATTTCATATTTGGTAAATTGTCTGGCAAATAGTTTAAAATAAAAATCCCCGCGTTTCTCGTATTGTTTAACTTTTACTGTTGATGTTTGTTATTTGAATCGCAATTACAACAAACGATTAAATCACATCCTGTTTTATCTGAACGAAGAAGCATTTCGTCGAAAAAGCTTCGTTAAATATTCAGTTGTAGATCTTTAACCCATCCAAATTCAAATATCTCGTCTGTTTATAAATGTATATTTAAAAATGTGCATATCAAATGCTAAGTAAATGTTTATGTTTATAAATAAGTGCTTTGTTCATGAGCTTTGACTAAACATACAATGAATAAAAAATTAACTTGTACAGTATTAGGTGTGGTAATAGGAACCCAGCAATAAATTAAATGAAATTCAGCAGTGCAACTTAATAACTATATAAATACTCGACTTCGAGCAGATTAAAATCTTCAGATTTTAGGTAGTGGCCTCATTTCAGCTCGTTTCTAATCCCGAAACAAAAATATCGGTAATACTATCTACAGGGAAACCTAACGGTTATCTCAATTCAATTGCTCGCCTCATCCGTATCCACATCAGAAATATCCTTCAGTTTCGTTATGTTATTATTATTATTATTATTATTATTATTGTTGTTATTTTCATTATCTTCTGTTGCCTGCTGAAAGTTTTGTTGAATCGTTTTGGGATCAACAACCAATATAGGTGTACATCCATCCATAAGATGCTCGCTTTGACTCTGAAATTGTTCCCGTGATATGCTGCGGGTAAAGGAGAAACGCAAGGATTTGGTTCTCGTCAGCTTCTTCTTGATTGGAGGCTTGCCAGCCACTGGCATCGGCTCTGAGCTCGTGCGTTCTGTTTCGGGTGTGGCCGGAGCCGAACTGATCTCCAATTGGGCATCACGCAATATTTCCTCAGCAAAGCCCTTGATCTGACTCCATGCATCTAAGATGTCCTTTTCTGTAGCATGTTCGTATGTCACACAGAAACGTATTACATAACGTCCATTAAATTTGGCAGGCGTCATATGCATTTTTCCGGAATGATTGATCTGTGCGAGTAGCAAATGATTAGGTTCATCGCCAGTGCTGTGAATGAAATAAATTGATAATATTATAGAGGTTGTCGAGGATTCAGTTTGTATTAGGAAAGAAATACAGAACCGGTCGGATATCATACACAGAAAAAAACCGGGACTTCGAAATAATCTCAGATAATCTCAGATGCCAAAATCAGGAATTTTAAATTTGAATTTGTAAACAATTTTTCTGTGTACGGTTTAGGTTAATCGATTGTTAATACCGAAACAGTCCCGGTTTTTTTCTGTGTATGATATCCCTTGTTTGTCTATTAGACTTACCGCATACGGAAGCACACTAATCCCAGGTGCACATCGTTGCGAACCTCGAAACGTTCATCCTTGCGCACCAGCATCTCAAATTTCTTGGCCAGAACCATGTGATTGCGTATGTACTCCTGCAATCCCTTAACACCATATGTGCGGAAGACAAACCATAGTTTGAGAGCCCGGAAACGACGACTCAATGGAATGCCATAATGTCTATAGTCGACTCCGTTAATGTGCTCATGTCTCAGGTAGAGGGGATTCACATTGAGTGCACTCTTTAGTGTCATTACATCGCGTACCCACAAAGCCGAGGCATCAAAGTTGGTCAAAAGCAGTTTGTTCGGATTGGTATTGAAGGAGTCGGCATACTCTAAGCCAGCAGAGAAAACGCGCATCTCGGGTAGGATAAATGAATTGCCAGCATAGGCGCCATCGACATGCAACCAAATGCTGGAAACTTCACGACACACCTTACCAATCTCCGATATGTCATCGAAGGCACAGCCTCCGGTGGTACCCACAGTAGCCACCACAAAGAAAGGCGTCAGTCCGGCATTCACATCGTTCTGTATGGCCTGCTTTAGGAGATCCACACGCATCCGACCGCGTTCATCGGCATCGATGATGCGCAGTTTAACTAACGCCATTTTGGTGGCCTTTTCAATGCTGGAGTGCGCCTCTCGACTAGCATAGGCAATAAGATTTGGCAGAAATACACTGTCATGGACAGTTGTTTGACCCTTCAGCTCATTAATAGCACGAGCACGTGCCGTAATCAATGAGACAAGAGCACACTCGGAGGCGGATCCCTGCAAGGCACCGCCACCTGTGCTTCCGGGTGCATCGGAGATGAAAGCTTTGGGAAGTCCCAATGCCTTGGCATACCAATTCATGACAATGGCCTCGAGCTCCGCTGCAGCTGGACAACTTGCCCAGCTGAAGCCAATGGAACCAATTGCACTGCTCAGCATATCACCCAATACGGAGGGAAATGAATTTCCAGATGGAAAGTAGGCAAAGAATTTCGGATGATTCCAGTGGACAACGCCCGGCATGATCTTTTGCTCAAAGTCCTCTAGCACATCTTTGAAAGATTCGGGCGATTGAGGCGCGTCCGCTGTAAGATAAACAATAGAAAAGGTAAAATCATTAGTTTGGCTGTTGTTGTCTTAGCCCTGGATCCGTTAAATCCGTAAATTTCTATAGATACGAGCTATATATAGTATATCTTTTAGCAGCTATAAAGTTGCTGTTGATCCAGCGCACATCAATATTTATCGTAAATTTGTTATTTTTGGCAGTGTGTGCGGATAAGTTGGAACACACGTCTTAATCTTTAACTTTATCTACTTTTACCTGTGTGTGTATTCGCATAATTAATTGATTTGTTTAGTTAGACTATAGAGATTGTGGTATTCATTAGACGTAAATATTTAGATTTAGCTTAACTAACTGTGCGCAAATTCGCTTGAAATTCTCTTGAATAACTCGGACAAAAATTCGTCTTATGACCCAGCAGCAACTTCATGCCCCAAATTTTTGCCCACGCCAATCTGTATTTTTGTTTTCCCCTTTATTCACGGTTACTATGTGGGCTTATAGAGAGGTATACAAGTATAGTCCGTAGTGTTTGCTCTCACACTGAAAACAATTAGTCAACATGAATCCACAAGTTTCTGAAGAGCCTTTTGAGTTGTTTTTTTTTTTTTTGTACGTATTTCTGTGTTATTTGTTGTTGAAATTTGCGTATTTTCACGTACTTGTACACATTTTATTTTCATTTTTTCCACCTCCTCTTGGAATGTTTTGTGTGAAGTGAGATATTTATTTTCTCATTTTTCTTTCTTTTTTTCAGCTAATTTGCTAATTTGTTTAGATGCCTTTAACTAATTGTTGTTTACAATTCATCACATGAGATCTCAAGATCTTTTACAAGCATAAACAAAATAGTTAGGCAAATTGTTTAATATTCAAAATAGAGCAACTATTTTTGAATGAATTTTATTGAGTGGCATTTTCAGATTCCATTCACGAATTATATTTTTAGTTGCAGTCAAAAAATACTACATTTCTTCAATTTTAGTCATATTTATATTCGACATACCTGGTAATAGTTTTTTCAAATATCCGGGATTTAATGTAGGCGCGACATCGCGCTCCTCGATATTGCTGCCATATTGGCATATGTAATCGATAACTTCTTTGCCGTATTTACGAAACTCTTCGACATTCATTTTGCTTTGATTTTGTTATTTGCGAATTTATTTAACACTTTTTTGCTGTTGTTGTTTTTGAAATGATTAGCACCTTTGGAGTTTCTATCACTATTCTTCCTTTATCTTATATACAACAGTTTTTAGCTTCTTCTTCTCTCTTTCACTTTAATCCGTTTTATGCTGTATCCACGTTGTGCTCGTTGCAGCTTCCTTTGCGCGAATGATTCAAACTTTTGTACTGCATTCGTTTTTATATTGATCGCTTGTGCTCTCCTGAGCGAGCTTTGTTCGTTAGAGAGATAGGAGTATTTGTCTCTCTTTTTCTCTCTCTATTGGGTCTGGTATTAGCACCTGTAATTATTGCTGTCAGTTAGACGCGAGTGTCTCGTGATTGTTGTCTTATTTCTTGGGCGGCACTCAAATTACTTGCCGTCATTGGCCGATCTCTGGGAAACCCGCATTGCCATTTTGTCGTTTCAAAGTTTCCGAAGCTTCGCCTTAAGCTTTAGTTCTCTGTGTACCTTTTGGTGTGGGTTGTATCAGGTTAGTTACAGAAAAAAATCCCTGTTTGTTTGCCATAATTATATGGTTGGGATACGAAATGTAAAGTTTTTCATGATGTGATTTGAAACTGATTGAGTAATTTATTAATAGCACATTACATGAGAATTTGTGTATATCACTTTAATTGATAAATTATATTAACGTGCGATTTTTTGATTGCATGTTACGGTAGTTGGGAAAGTCTAGATACTATAGCTCAGTTCAGTTTTATCTATGATTCAGATATTCTTCAACATATACTAATTGGTTAATTGAAAAACTATATTTGAAGCTCAAAAGTTTTCCTGTCATGATTCAGTTCATTTTAAACAAACCCAAAGTTCGAATTGTGTTTGGGTAGTTGGGAAAGTTTATTATTTGTTGACATAGGTCCAATCCAAACGGAAGTAGTACTACCTTCAGGTAATACTATTTTAAATTTTAACTGTGTTTGGTTGAGGTTAAGTTACATGAAAGAAGGATGATAAAAATTAAAGTTTCAAACGTTTGATCAATTTTAAAAGATATGGTAAACAATTTCAAGTGCTGATCTTAATTTATGTGAGAAACAAAAAGTATATTATACTTATGAACCTTTATAAAATGTTAAGTAAGGTAAGTTAAGTAACACGTAAATATATTATTCAACCAGTTTCACAGTACCTTTCGTTTCTTTTCTATTTTATTGTTATTTTAATGATAGTTAATTCTTTCGTATAATGATCACTTAATTGAAATTAAATGATACATCATTATTTTTGCTTTGCTTTGTCGTTTTTAATCGATATTTCATGGTGGAGGATACACACCCTAAGTCTCTTGACTTGCAATCTTTTCTAATCTTCTAACTGCTTTGGAGAAGAATTACTTTTTTCTTCTTTTCGGTCATCTTTGGGGGGAATTTTTTCGCTAACTATTAGAGAACGTGCCTAAAGGCATTTGGCAATTAACAGAAAGTGCCTAACTAACTCTTCGACTACGTTCCCAGATGTTAACATTTATTTTCTGCCTTTTTCCTTTTTTGTAAAGGGGAATTACTTTTAGCACATGGTTCAAATGTGGCAAGTAATTGTACAAATACTAAATGTTGGCCAATATTGTTAACAATTAACAAGCTTTTTGTCGCATCTTTTTGCGGTTTGAATCCCCAAACATGACGAATCGCAATGTGGCAAGATTGTGACGTAGTTGCCACTTCAATGGAATCTCCGGAAGAGTACATGAAAAATCTAAACAAAAAATGCAATATTGCATATTTAATTTTAGACAGTTCTCTTTCGACTGGATGTGAATGTGCTTGGTGGTAGATATGAGTGTAGATGAGTGTGAATGTGAGTGAATATGAATGAATGCGACTGCATTGTTTTTATTATTATTATTTAAGGGGGTGTTAAAAGGGGTGTGTGCTAATAAGCTTACTAAATGCGATAAGTGATTATATAAGTTCAGATAAATAGCTCTAGCTTCCATTTACCAGCTAATACATAATCAATCATCCGGCAAAGCTGAGCATATTTTGAACTGATCAAAGTTTGAGTTCAGTATGCTGATTCATGCTGCGCACGCGCCTCGTTGCTGGCCAAAGTGCGGGCCAAGAGACATTGGCATACAGAGAATGACTTGACGGTATTACTTATTATATTGTTGTTGGCCTGGCTGACGATCTTCTTTTGTCGGCTCGCTTCACACTTTGCCCATACCCCGAAACTTTCATTCACAACCATGCAAAAGCCGCTCGAATGACGTCGTTTATCTAAATATAAACTTCGTATTCAGTTTACGCGGTCACACTTCAAAATTGCTCGAGGGCCAACGACGGCGTTTGTCCATCCGCCTTCTCTACTTGTACGTGCCTGGAACTTGAGTCTCTGTCTCTGTCTGTATCTCTGACTCCGTCTTTATCTCCAACTCTTGCCAATATCTAAGCAAGCTCATTAATTATAAGATTTGTTGTAGTTGGCACGGACAAACACCGAAATATCGAAATACCATGCGAATAGCTCATCATTTGAATTTTGTTGTGCGTTCTGTTTGAGATTTAAAATTCGCTTTCGTCATTGTCAACTCGCTTGACAACCAGACTAACACACTTCTTGATCTTTTTTGTATTTCATATTTATTTCGCCAAATCACAAGTTTGGCATTTCGTAGTTTTATGCTAATGCCTGCAATTAAATTGCACAAAATGTGTCGATTCCCCGTCAAAATTATGATTTACTTGAATTTGATTTTATTAGCCCTCATTTAGTTTTATTTCTTTATTTTTATGTCTGTTAATAGAAAACTGTTGTTTGTATTTTTTTGTTGTGGATTTCATGATCTTTTGAAAGTCGTGAGTTAATTAATTCAACTGAAGATTTCAATTCTTGGGAATCGTTTAAGCAGAATGAAGTGAGCGATTTTTATGCCTTAGATAACAATCTGATTACAGGTATTTGAATTCTTGAAGTACGACAGTTTGTTGGGTTTCTATTCTTGGAGTATGACGCTTTTCAATATTGTTGAGGAGTTTATTTAAAATGAATCTACATGAGCTATAAGTTCAGAGAGCCGAGTCTTTAACTTCTAATTAATATATCTAGTAATTATTAACTAAACAGCCTTCGATCTTTAACTCAACTCTGACTATGATATTAGTATATTTAAGTATATTATTTATGAGTATCTAACAAATTTCACTTCCAATCCATTAAGAGTGCAATGCATGTGCTTTGGTAATACGATTATTCTATAAATTTCAATTAGTAAATTAAGCCTAATAAAACATGCTTGTAGGTCTCTGCTGATATGTAGCTTTTTGTGTAGCTTTCTTGAGGCTAGAGTTGGAAAGATTCCCTTAGATAAGCTGGGACTTCACAATAACTATAATGGAATTGTGCGAGATTTGATCAAAAATTGGGAATCGCCAATTGTTTATCTGCAACAACTTGGTTACCTGCCGACGGACTATGAAGACACCTCGAAAATCAAACCCAATTTAGATGCGTTGATGAGTCGCATGGATCGAGATGATGAGAAAGAGGCATTTGGTCAAGAGGGAGACAAATCAAAGCAGCTTTTTTGTGGAACCGCCAAGTTACAAACGAAGAAAAAGCGGGAAAAATATTTAAAAACTCACATGGAGAAGAGAGAACGTCAACAACGTGCGCCAAGTGGAATTCAGGACATAAACTATCCTAGTGTAGATCAGCTGATGGCCATGAAACAACCATCCCTAGCTGTGGCACTTTCCGCTGCCAATGCTGACGAGTTACAGAAGCCAGCAGATCATCAGAGCTCAAGTAATTCCCAGTTGACACTCCTAAGTCACTTGCTGGCCAAGCAGCAGTCAGAGCAAGTGGACTCACAGTCTGAAGCACATCAGAAATTGGAAGACTTTCTGCACCAAATGGTGGCCAAAACAAGTCCACAGCAAACACAGACACAAGTTATCGCAGGATCACAAATAGTTGGACCAGGAGCGATGATGGATAATGCTAGAAGTGTTGTACCTGGATCGGAAACGGAATCGGAAGATACTAAATCCAAGTTGAGTACGTATGGCACATTCCTTGAATCCATTGATAAAATCGCAACTCATCCGTCTAAATCTAGTCGCCGGGATCAGGCGCAATCTAAGATCCAGATTGAGGCACCGCACTATCTAAATTGGGATATCGCCAATAAAAAACTTAAACAGATCTCGCCGCTCGAGAAGAACATGTATATGGATAAGCTGGTGCGGATCTATGCCAATAAGCAAAAGACCCAAGAAAATCCACAACCCTAACAAAGATAATTTTATACAGATTCTCAATAAAAGTGCTAGATATATTTTAAAGGCATTTAACAAGCCCTGACTCATGGTCCATTTTGCTCATTGGATACGACGTCATGGTCATGGCATCATCCAGAAATTATGATTTGTTTATAATGAGCGTGGGGCGCCAAAAATCACAGAAGTATATTCATGAACAGAGGAGAATTGAGGGGAGTTTGTCTAGCCTAGGTCTGTCTACGTGTGTCGGTGCTTTTATTCTTATATTGGACGTAATTGTGGTCAGTTGGCCAGAACAAAACATGTGCTAAGGTTCGAAATAAAACAATGCCTCAGACTAAAAACAAAGGAAACCATAAATCTATCACATAAGATAAGCATTTTGTATCTTATTTAGTGTGAAGTTGTCATCATCTCTATTTCTATAATTATCGAACGATTCATGTTTTATGTTCAACATGCTATATACTTGTTTTACTTCTGTGTGTTCTCGCTTAAGGTCTGTGAACGGTTCAG
This sequence comes from Drosophila neotestacea, assembly GCA_035044365.1. NCBI lineage: Eukaryota > Metazoa > Arthropoda > Insecta > Diptera > Drosophilidae > Drosophila > Drosophila neotestacea. The sequence continues at coordinate 3,339,068 of JAWNMD010000270.1, forward strand.
TTTTGAGAAGTTGTGTAAGTTTGAAATCTGGACTGAATGCATGTATCCTTCCAGAGTCCCATTTTTAAAGTGATAACTAAAAAAGAGCTTTAACTGTGCATAATACGTTTTTTATTTTGCATACATAAATATTAAATCATTTGAGCAACGAAACTTACAGATTTCTGAGAGATAGTTATAGTTATAGTTATTATATAGGGTATTGAAAGGGAGAGATCGTTATTGTAAATTGGTCTAGAATTAAACTAGGCGCCACAGTTACTTATGAAGCGCGCTTTAAATACTTTTGCATAGTTAATTATAAAGCCGTCGATGCTTTAGTTGTGATTTTCCCGTGAGGATGATAATTTCCGTATAGCCATTGGTGATTTTCGCGGCGATTGTTGTTGCTGTTGCTGCAGCTGCAATTGTTGTTGCTGTTGCTGCTGTTGATTTAGAGTTTGTTGCACGCCTGTCTCGTTCTCTGGGGATGGTGAGGAGCCTGCTCCAGAATTGCGACGTGAAGTTGAAGTACGCACATTGGTATCGAGATGACGAAAACTGTGAAGGGAAATACTTGGAAAATTTTAAGCAAAATGTAGTCACAAAGTCAACTTACCGCAATGAGCAATTATTGCCCTTCTCCTCGTTGTTGCTATTGAAGAGAAACGCCAATGGCCAGGATATCCAGGAATTGTGATCGACTGAACTCTGAGTGCGTATAATGGGTGCACTTCCTCGACTTACGACCGGAGAGGGAAGCTCCATGGATAACTTTGGTGTGCCGGCTTTATTTATAGCCGGATTATAGAGCTTTGGATCACTGACCATGCGCACGAAGAACGATCGCTTCTGGGCCAAAGTATCCTTTTTCTTTCGATTGATAATCTCTGAGATCTCGTCATGTTGTTCCTTCTCCAGCAGCTCATTGGCAAAGTCCACAATGGTGTCCCAAGCATAATCAATATCTTCGGCAGTTGCATTCTGAGCCACCGGGCAAAATCGTATAATATAACGCTCGTTGACACTTGCCGGGACCATGTGGAGTTTACCCGACTCATTGATCGTGCTTAGCAACTTTTCGTTGAGCTTGTCGCCGCCCTTGAGGCGAAAGCAAACCAGTCCAAGCTGCAGGAAATTGACAATAGATGTCAAAAAAGTATATACCATTGTTACGAGTGCCATAATGGAAAAAAAACTGCCATACCATTTGAAATTATAATAAGAACGACATTGCGTATACGCAATGTGAACACTCAATTAAGTGTACTACGTGATTTGAAGCATTTCGGAAATGTGGAGGGCCAATCGAATTTGAGCTAACAAGAAACTGGCCCCCAAAAGCAGCTGTCATGAATCACTTATTGTATTTCAGTCTGTTTAACAAATTTTGTATGCCAATTATGCCAAAACACTTCAATTACCAGATTTTTGCAGCATTTTCTCTCTATCGGAACTTTTTGGCATGCCATTGCGCACGTTCGCCTTTTTTTTCTTTCAGTTTTAGTTTACGTTAAATCCAAGACAAATTTCATAATTTGATTTTTAGTCAAGTCAAAGTCTATGTATTTGCGTCAGTCCAAAAACTTTGATAAATGTTTAACAAGTTTAACAATAGACCACAACATAGACACACACTCACACACCCACGCACAACCAGTGTGGCTATAAAAACGACCACAAAAATTTGTTTATATAAAGTATAGCCACAAAAAAAAGGTGCTTTGAACTCGTCTCGTGATTGATTACTGTAAAAGCATTAAATGTAACTCACCTTGACTTGATTACAAATCTCAAAACGTTTATCTTTGAGCACAAGCTCCTCAAATCGTTTAGCCAGTTTGATATGGTGGCGTATATAATGTTGTAGTCCGGATATTCCATAAGAGCGTAGCACAAACCTACGAAATTTGCCATAAAAAAACACAATCAATCTGTCAAAACTAGAAATCTCAATGAATATGAGAATATCATTTTGTTAAAGGGTTTCTTAAATAATTTATGAGTTTATTATGCGTTCTATAGAAATACTTGGAACATATCGATGTGATAGAATACAAATTGTGGTAGGTTATGTTTCTAAGCATTTCGCTCCTCAGACTTTGACTGACTAAATATATATCGTTATTTTCGAAGTGGGGGACAATGAGGCTTAAAATTTAAAATCCCAAGATAAGCTTAAACTTCTTAGAAATAGCATAACCATTATGATTGTTCTATTGTAGTATAAGAAAACTGCTTTAGAGAATGTTTTAAGATTAAATATTGAAGGTTATTAAACCCCGAACTGATTGACTCTTGCTTTTAATAAAGCGCAATAAAAGTATTCTAAATAAAACAAAAGTAAAATTCCTTGAGAAATCCCCTTTCTAATCCGCTTTCTGTAATGTTGTGCCAATATTTTAATAGAAACGTCTAATTGATTTCATAGTATATTGCAGATTTATTAATTTGCAAATAGCTGAAGACATTAGTCAGTTACAAATTCCAGAATCCACATTTCAAATTTGCTGACACTAACTCCGACAGTTGCTGAGATGGATGGACTTAGGTGTGTCTGTAATAGGCATTGTTAACTTTAATTTTTCAATACCATATTTTGTTTTTACAACTAAATCGCATGCAAATAATAAAGACAAATGCTTCAAGTCAAGTGTGCTCAAAGCTAAGCAACAAGTTTGGCACCAGAAGAGCCCGAAAAATACAGAAAAAATAACGAAATATATTTGACAATAGTCAACAAAGGCATTCAGGCTTGAGTCTTAAGGGTTTTCGAGCTTGTTGTTAGATGAGTTTTGTTTCGAATTTTTTTTTGTCGTTGTCAATTTTTTGATTGTTTTGGGGCGCTACATACCACAGTTTCAATGAACGAAAGCGACGACTGAGTGGAACTCCCCAATGACGATAGTCGATGGCCGCATCCGAGTAACCGTGCTTGAGATACAACGGATCCACGACAAGAGCTGATGTCAGACGGATGCGATCGCGTACCCAAAGTGTTGAGCAGTCAAAATTGGTCAGTAGCCATTTGTTGGGATTGGTGTTGAATGAGTCGGCATATTCGATGCCCTGTTTGTGAATTGATTAGCATAAAAGCTTAACGAGTGAATGAACCGATGGATTGGATAAATATAAATATATAGATACCTTGAGCAGAGGCTTCAGTTCGGGGCAAATGAAACTATTGCCAGCATAGGCCGCATCCACGTGAAGCCAAACGCAAGGGAACTTTTTCAGTTGGCTGCCAATTTCTGGAAGATTATCGAATGCACAGGAGCCGGTGGTGCCCAGTGTGGTGGACACAAAGAATGGCACCAATCCCTGCAGTTCATCCTCCTCCATGGCCTCACCAATTGTCTGGCCACGCAGACTGGCATTCTCATCCGGTTCGAGAATACGCAACTTTACAAAGCATATCATGGCTGCCTTTTCCACACAACTGTGTGCCTCCTTGGAGCAATAGGCCATTAGCTTGGACAACAGATGTCCCTCTTCCACAAAAGGATGCTGGGCCTTAAGACGCTTAAGTGCCTGTGCCCGGGCCGCTAACATTGTGACCAGCACACATTCCGACGCAGATGTCTAGCCGAAGTTCACCATAAATATCTAGAAGTACTATCTCTAATTTTTCTTAGTCTTTACCTGTATTACACCGCCGCCAGTGCTGCCTTCCTTGAGCGCCAGAAAGTGATCCGGCAGTCCTATGGCTTTACCAAGCCAGTCCAGCACTATGGTCTCCAGTTCGGTGCAGGCGGGACTTGCTGCCCATGAGAAGCCAATGCAACCGATGCCATCGCCCAGCATATCACCTAAAATAGAGGGAAACGAGTTTCCCGCCGGGAAATATGCGTGAAATCTTGGATGCTGCCAGTGTGTTACACCTGGCATTATTTTATCCTCCACATCCAACATTATTTGATCCCAATCCTCGGGCTCATGAGGCGCCTCAGCTGGAAAATGAACAAAGAAAAATAGTTGGAAAACATACATTGCTTAAGGTCTAAAGATTGAAATTAGTTTTGAATTTCGAACTAGTTTTGAAACTAACTTATTTCTTTTGACAACACTTAACATAGCATACATTAGGGCGCATCCTAAATACTATCCATAGATGCGACTGCTAGTTCAAGTTTTCAGAATAAAAAGTTAATATGCTAAATCAAAAGTATGCTGAAAATCAAAGAGATATACATATTTAAGATGTAAGAAGTAAACTCAAAATATAATGATAATAATTCAGATTTTTGATTCCGAATTTTCGTATACAAAATCCTTTCTAAATTCGATTTTATTTATATAGTTTTGCTGTGGCATTGAATGAGTATATTCACCCGAGACTTACATGGTAACAGATGCCTCAGATAGCCGGGTTCCACGCTGGGCGTAACGCGCCGTTCACCCAAGGTTTCCAGATAATTGCAAATGTATTCGACCATTTCGGTGCCACGTTTTCGAAATTCAGTGCTATCCATCTTGATTTTGTTGTTGTTATTGCTCTTTATAAGTGTAGTATATTTAAATTTATTTGTATTTTCTATTCAATGAATCAACTGGTTGGCATGTTGGGAAAATAAATATATGTAGTAACAATTTAAACAAATAGATTAACAGCTAATTTAGTTTATTTCTTGTCAGCTAATTACAGACAGAAAAGTGTTTATTGGTGCTTATAGAAGACATTGAAATAATTTGTAATAAATTGAATCACTATATCTTGTTAACTGCGAGAATAATTCGTATTTTTGGAAATTTTTATCTAAATATTTTTCAATATTTGGCAAACACAATTAATTTTAGTCACTGCTTAGGTTTATTGTTTAATTAAGAGTCCCGTCTTTTGTTTTTACACCTGTTGCTTTTAATTTTAACTTAATTTGATGTACTTGTATGAGAAGTTCATCCTTTAATTGTGTCTGATTTTTAGTTGTTATTAAAATGGAATTTTTTAATGTGAGATTTCTTTGCCTCTGTTAGTTTTTTATTTGCTCTTTAATTTATAACGAGCAACTGATGTTGCAACTATCACTGTCACTGTCACTGCCAATTGCCACTTACTTTTCGCCGCGACTGTGAACCGTTGGCCACGACTTTCAAACCTCAAATGATCCTGACTCTGTGGTTTGGCCAGGAACTAAGCTCGGTTGCTGCCAACGTCGCTGTCGCTGCCGTGGCATGTCTAATGAATGCATACTTCAGCAGACATGCTGCCAAGGAATGGGGGAAGTGCCAAGAAAGGGGGCTGATTCTCCCTGCTAGGGGGTTGTGGTCCCATTAAGGGTAGGGTGCTGCAAATAAATGAAATATTTGCAAGCGCACAGTGGACACAGTTGGATAAAAAATGATTGCTCAAATGGTTATAAATCCAAATTGAAATATATAAAAAGCCTAATGGGAAATAAAGTTAATAAATATCATATTAAAGAAATTAGCAGACAATGTTTTTATTCTAGTCAAAAGTTATGTGAACTGGTTAACGATTTTTTCCTTATTTTTATTTAATAATCAATATGCTGAATTATATTTCTCAAGCTGAAATGATAAGAAAAATTCGCATTCATAGTCACCCCTCTGTGCTTTCACGGAGTGCGTGAAAGTATGCAATAGTCCTGGAAAACATTTAAGATGCTGCTACCAAAGTCCAGGATTACGTATACGCAAATTGAATTAAAGCAAATGTTAAATGCTCAACGCATCCTGTATGTAATTTTAAGGCGTTTGTCTCTCGTCCCTTTGATGTAATTTGTGTAATGCATTTAACTAAATGTATATAATGTTAATTTAAAGTACGTGTTTTACTTTTTTCTCATTGTCACCAGACAACAAGTTAGGAAGCTGGCATCCTGTCCTTTTGCTCTCATGCCACACTTGTTTTATTAATAACTTCCGCACCAAATAGAATTACACTGAGCTACACAAGTGAGTCTAATTTTACTTTTAATTATGGGATAATTACTGTAGGAGTTACGTATTAGTAATAAAAATAAAGATACAAACTATACAAAATAAAATGCCTGAGAGGAAAACTTTTTTTAATTCTTTAAATTACTTCACATAGTTAAATCTTCCAGCACGACACAATTAAATATTTAATGATTGTGAAAAATGGCAATTAAATTTAAATAAATAACTATTAACTCACAATTAAATATTCAATGGAAGTGGAAAATCAAGATTATTATTTAATTGTAGTGAAAATTCAAATAAATATTTACTGGAGTTGAAAATCACAACTTAATATTTTAAGTAGATACAAATATCAACTAAAAAACTATTGGGGAGGTAAACTTAAAAGGAATTTTGCAGTTTTGGAAAAGTTTCTTTTTAGTGAGGAGATGCTTTATTAAAAAATGCAGTAAGCTACAGTGGAGCAAGCTCGACAGTAGGAGACCCAGTACTTTTTGAGTGCAAAGCGTTCACTAAAGATAATTCTTCAATGTTGCGTACCATCAATAGATGGCGCCACTTGATAAACATAGAGGCCGCTAGCGTCTCTTCTTCTTCCTTTTGCCTGTAACATTGTTAGTTAAATAACTTCCGCGTTTACCAACCGATTGGAATGAAATTTTTAGGACAGATTTGGACTATAGCGAGTATTATATATACCAAAAATCAAGGCGCTAGTCTTAAAGGTTCTCTTGTAATTCGTCTTTAAAATTTTGTTTTTCAATTTCTAGGGGCGGAGGGGGCGTGGCAAATATCTAAAACAAACTTGATCAATGCAAGATATAGATAAACCTTCATGCCAAATTTGGTGTCTGTAGCTCTTATAGTCTCTGAGATCTAGGAACTCAAAAATCGGACAGACGGACAGACGGACAGACGGACAGACAGACAGACGGACATGGCTATATCGACTCGGCTGTTGATGCTGATCAAGAATATATATACTTTATGGGGTCTGCCACGCCTCCTTCTGCCTGTTACGCACTTTTTTTTTTGCACAAACGTAATAGACCCATTTGTACTTTTTTAAAGTACTGGGTCTAAAAATTTAATAATTATTCAGAGATCTGCCTACAAAATATAACTTCTTTTGCATATAAGCTTAATTAGTAAAGTATTTCGGCTGAGATGAGTGTAACTACATATTTGAGTAACATAATTATGTAAGTGCAACTGGAAGAGCATATTAAATATAGGAAATTGATAACCTGTTGCGTTGTGTTTTATGTACACAACGTACTTGATACGAATGACGACGATGCCACAGATGATGATGATGATGATAATGATGATGTTGTTCCTGGTTGCGATGATGTTAACCAAGTCGATGACGTGCTCAATGAGACAGTCAGAGAAGCGCCTGTCATTTGGCATTTTGAAGACATTCCTCGGTAACATTCCAAAACAACGCTTCTCATCTCCCCAGATGCTGTCCCTCTTCTTTCCTTTTTGCTTTCTTTCTATTTCTTGCTGCATTGAATCTTAGAATTGTCTACGTTTTCATCTCTCTATAGGACACACGATAATTGTCTATGTGTGTGTGTGTGAGAGGGAGTGTGTTTTTGTGTGGGATTGTGAATGGGTCATGGCATGCCGCCTACATCCTCAATTCTCTGAAAAGTTCATTAATAAACTTTCGTTTTGCTGTCGAATTCAGAGCAATATCTGCTTCTTCAGTGCACTTCACCCTCCTCATCCATTTTGCTGCCATAAATGTTGTTTAGCTTCAACAAGTGGCATGCTTCGTTTTGTTGGCGGGGGCAGGCGGGTGGCTTCCATTTACTCTTCATGTTCGCGCTGTCCTCGCGATGGTTGTCAGCCTTGTTGTCTAGAGACCCGACACCACCAGAATTTTATTTAATGGGAAATTTCTGCTGCAGCCGCGCGCATTTAATTGCTGTAGAAATGCTTTTTTATTGACTTTTACTTGAACTCCTCTTCATGCGCTATTTTCAGTCTCTGTAATTTTAAGGTACATCGGTTCAAGCAAAGGATTTGCCACAAGGTGGAAAATGAGTAGACAAATCTAAGCAAAAGACTATTAAAAAATATTTTAAATGTCGCAAAGAAGTGATTTAAAAGTTCAATTATAATTAAATATAATTACAGAAAAATTTATCTAATTTCCCCAATATTGTTGCAGAAAAACTCTAACATAATAATAATCTGTAATTTGTAAAAGTTTAATATATGTACACATTATTTTACTATATATAATTATATTTAAACATCTTTTGGTCATCAGACCTCTTAATAAACTTTTCCAATAGCTATAGCAAAAACTATGAAATTTATGATAGTTACTACATTTTCTTTAAAAGTATTAGGTCATTAAAGTACAACTAACGAATTAAGCTCCAATTGTCAACCTTGCTCTATCTTCTAGCTTGAGCGACATATACAAAAATTATAAAGGTAAATTAAATTTATTCTCAATAGCATAAACTCACTATTTGACATCTACTGAACTAATAGATCAATTATAATTTGGAAACTACAATTCATGTTTCTAATATATTTCCTTATTCATGTTTACATCTTGTTAAAGTCGAGTCTCTAAAAATAAGACCAGATAAGTATGGTGCTTTGTTCAATTGAAAATTATAGTATAAATCCTTTGGTTTATCTTTGGAAAAGTATAAGTAGCTTTCAATCGTTTCGTCATAGCCGAAGTAATGCGTTTTCAGAGGTCCTTTGGGAGGATTTTTTCGACCCGCTCTGTGGGAAGATGTGAAAGTGGGAGGATGATGGTCTCCTGCTCTCGTCTCATAAAGCGGCAATTATTCAATTTGCAGCGACTGTCGTGGCAATAACTGCGCAAGACAGTTTACGAGTGAATTGGATGGGTACTCGAGCTTCCTTACGTTTTTCGCCACGAGTATTCGTAGCATAGTTATACAGATTTTTCCTGAATATTTGTTGTTGCTGTTGTTCTATATTCAATGCTGGTTCAAGGTTGTGGCTTGAGGCAAACAAAAATTCATCTACTAATCAAGTTGCGTTTAATCTTTACAGGTATCACAAAAATGATGCACTATCGCAAGGCGGAGAATGTGGAGCAGGAGCTGAGTAAAAGTGATTTACCCTTTGAGAATTGCCTGCCAAAGGATCACAAGGACTTTCTATGGATGCATGTAAGTAATAATAAACACAGTTTTGATTAAAATTTATACATTTAATCTCATAGGTTAAGGGCGGCACCAAACTTAGCAATGTCGTAGAATATGCAAAGTCAGCTCTGGACAAGGGAGAATATCGTAGTATGGTATGGAGTGGTTCTGGTGGCGGCGTTATCAAAACAATATCCTGCGCAGAGGTGCTGAAACGCAGTTATCCACTCTATCAGCTCACACGCATGGCATACTCCAGGTAAGACAACTAATATAGTTAAAAGAAAGTTATAAATAGTTAATTAAGTTTTTGGAACTTTTAAAGCCTTGTTTGTGGTTGACCTAAATTAAAAAAAATATTTCTTCTTCTTAACTGTCTTTCCATTTTCCGGATTTTTCCAAACATTCATTTAATTATTTTTACTAGTTAAGCAATCTACTTTAACATTATGATTTAAAAAGACTTTTTACTAAATGGTGATGAAATCAGGTATCAATTTTTGTAAGCGATCAGTTTAGTTTGTGGTTTGGATAATTTAAAAGCCTTGGTTAAATTAATAACATATGATAGCTGAAAGTTAATAAAATAACAGATCTTTAAATTTCATTTTCTTTTTACTTATTGTATCCCTGCTTAAATGATTAGCTAATGTGGTAACTTCTCTTACAGCGTCGAGGAGCATTGGAAGCCACAGACGGATGGATTGGAGGAGATCATTGCCAAACGTCAAATACCCACGTTGCACATACTCATGAGCCTAGATGAGCTGCCCGAGGGCATTGAGGGGTAACTGACTATCCAGGAAAATCATTTTTACGCTTTTCTAAAATGACTTTCTCTAATTTTGCAGAGTGCAACTTCCCAATACAACTAGCGATTTCTGGCAGCACGAGGATACAAAGGGAGGCAGGCCAAAGGGTCCTGCAGGACGTACAAATAAAAGGCCAAGATCTGATCGCAATAATAAGCCACAACATCAGCAGCAGCAACAACAACAACGACATCATCAACAACAACAACAACAACAACAAGAACCACAAGAACCACAGCATAGGGAAAACCAATCAAAACCTAACATTGACAGCGGTCACGTTTAATTGCAGTTAATCAAACTGATCTAATCAGTAAAAATCACAAAATACATTTTTACCATGTATATTGTTATATGAAGGCTAAGACTATTGATAAGAAACAAGTACAACAACAAGATGGGCATATGCGCATTGCGAAATACTTTGCACACTGTGTGTCTTGGAAGATACTTAATCTTTTATTTAAAGATCAATTGCTTGAGTTATTGATATTAATTTCTGTTGAAAGATAAAAGTCAAGGCTTCGATTTCTTTAATAACTCTAATTTCGACAATAATTTTGATCCTTTTAAATGATGTATTTATTTCATTAAACGTATCTACATTTATTCTCAACAAAAGCCAGAATTTCAATTAGTATACTTTTCTTCTATTAAATTTCAACAGCGAGTTTGCAATGTTTGGAACATCCCATAGGCAAACGGTAAGCGTAAAATTATTCGCCTAGCTTAACAATTGTGATAAGCGCGGCACAGATAGGCTAAATTGTTGTATTGTTATACTTGAGTTTATTTAGTTGTTTAGATAGCTCGATTAAAAATCTAAACTCGTGTGGCATTTTATCAGCTCCAAAATGCGATGTGGGGTCAGTTATAAAAATGTTTCGACTGGGACGGGTCTTTCGTTTGGGTGCAGTGAAACAGTTACAACGTTCGCAGGCTACAGTTGCTCCAACAGCTTGTGGAGATGCAGTGCCGGATCGCTGTGATGTCCTCATCATTGGAGGAGGTGGCATGGGCGCATCCTCTGCCTATTGGCTAAAGCGCAAGACTCAAAAGGAGAAACTAAGTGTATTGGTTGTGGAACGAGATGCGTGCGTAAGTTAAGCAGTGAAACCTTTCGAAGATTAGTCATAAGTAGTTACCCTTATTTCTAGTATACAACTGCTTCCACTGTGCTTTCGGTGGGTGGAGTGCGTCAACAATTTTCGCTGGCGGAGAACATAAAAATGTCTCTGTTTGGCTACGATTTCATTTCGAATTGTCGCAGCCATTTGGGAGATGTGGATGTGAACTTTCAACCACATGGTTATCTCATCTTGGCCAGTTGTAACGGAGCTGAAACCCTAAGCCGTAATTCTAAGCTGCAGAATGAGCTGGGCGCCTGCAATGATCTACTGAGTCCAGAGGCATTACGAAGTCGCTTTCCTTGGCTCTCCACCGAGGATATTGCCCTGGGCTGTTATGGCACGGAGAAGGAGGGTTGGTTCGATCCTTGGGCTTTGCTCATGGGCTTCAAGAAGCAGGCACGTGCCTTTGGAGCACAGTTTGCTAATGGTGATGTGACTGGATTTGAGTGGAATCCACAGGGTGAGCTCTGTGGAGCTATCATCTCCTCTGGCGATGGCAATCAGCGTACAGTTCGCTTTAATACTTGTGTACTGGCTGCGGGTGCTCAATCTGGTCAGGTAGCACGTATGGCCAAAATTGGAACTGGACATGATTTGTTGAGCGTGCCTTTGCCCGTGGAGCCGCGCAAGCGTTATGTGTACGTCTTTAATACACAGGGCAAGAATTGTCCTGGACTGGCAACCCCACTTACCATCGATCCCGATGGCACGTACTTCCGTCGCGACGGTCTGGGAGGCAACTTCCTGGGCGGTCGAAGTCCCTCAAATGATGAGGAGCCGGATTGTGATACCCTTGACGTTGATCATGGTTACTTTGAGTCAAATGTTTGGCCCACTTTGGCCAGCCGTGTGCCCGCTTTTGAGTCGGTTAAGGTGCAAAGCAGCTGGGCTGGTTACTATGATCACAATAGCTTCGATGCCAATGGAGTTATTGGCCAACATCCGCACTACAAGAATCTCTACATAGCTGCGGGTTTCAGTGGACATGGCATACAGCAAACTCCAGCTGTGGGTCGAGCCATCTCAGAACTAATATTGGAGGGTAAATATAAGACTCTGGATCTAAGTCGATTGGGATTCGAGCGTCTGGTGGCGCAACAGCCCATGCTGGAGGTGAATATTGTCTAAAAGATGACTTGGACATTATCTATGGGTTTGCTCTTTCCATTTATTGTTATCTTTCTTCTTGTATATAGTTTTTGAAAGTAAAATTCACTTATTAGTTTGTCGTACGTCTGCGATTTTCTTTTGTTTCTGTGCTATTTTGGCCAAATTTGCAGCTTGTTTGGATGTGTGTGTCTACATATAATTTATTTAAAATAAGAATTTAAACATAATCATAATTATAACTTTACGGAATTAAGGGAATTGTTTGGGTAAATCTGTTATCATTTTCTGGATGCTCTAAAGCTTCTATGTGTTTGCTGTTTGAACTACATACAAAAAATTTGCAATTGGGTTAATATAAATATGCTGCACCCTCTTTTTTACCACCCATTCAAACCTTCTCTTGCTGTATGTGTGTGTTGTACCCAAAAAACATGCGTTTACCTTGAATCTAATGCAAGCTATTAGTAAATATATATTATAAATATGTTTAAGTGAGTTCTGTATGAATGACTGAATTTTCCGTCCGTCAATAACTTCTTATGCTGTATGTTATTTGTTTTGTGATTTTTTATTTTGTTTAGGCTTCACTCTCGCCGGGTGCAGCGTTCTCGTCCTCATTAATGGGAACAATCAGATTCTCCTTGGACATGAGATTGTATTTTGTGACGAAATGCGTAAATCGGTGGCAAAGATACGTTTCAGCCTCAAACTCATCGAATATGCGACGATGATGAAAGTATGCATGCGAGAATATACGATAAACTCGTCGACACACCGATCCCAGTTTGGTCACTGATGATTCCTTGATGGAAACTCTGTGGATAAATTGAACACTTGACTCATTATGTATGGCTAAGTTGCTTAAAATATATAATCTAACATACCTGCTTGGAAAGTATTTGTTGCTATTGAGCAGACAAGCAGCTCCGTCCAGCGTGTGACGTGTATAATCAATCGCAGGACATTCTTTGGGCGTTTTGTGGGCCGCACATAAGAATATCCATTGGTCGGTTGCCGTCATCTGCGTGCACGTTGACGGGGAGCATTGTTTCTGGAGGCGAACAGCCAATCCATTCAATTCCATGCAGAATTGCCGTAAATGCTCATACTTCCAGACGCCTTCATCCTGTGCCTCAGGCATGGTCAATATTAGCTCAACATTTGAGGGATCACGCTTAATCAATTGCTGTATATATTGCTGAACAGCCAACGTACTGTCCATTTCCTCAAGCGGTTCATCGGGCCAGCGACAGAAATCCTGTTTTCAAATTAAATGAAGCGAAAGTTGCAGAAGGCTAATTTGTGTATATTGTTATGCTAGGCTCACATTGCGCCACAGATTGGCGCAGTTCAGATGTCCAGATGCACCTCTGAAGCTCTGTGGCGCAATGTGAGCTCAGTATTTGTTTCGAAATGACTTACCTTTGATTTTGTGCCTGGTCGGTTCCTACGCAATATTGTCGAGCCGTCAGCCATCTTCATGTTTCACCTTGCCTCAGTCGGAAGGAGCAAAACAACATACACACACACACACGCACACACCTTTGCCTACGCCTTGTGTAGACAACGAATTTAAGAAAACGAAAAGGCGGCCAGGAACGACGGCGTTGGGTTCGTGGCAAGCCAAATGCAGCTCTTGTGATTAACAATCTATGGTAACAACTATTTGCGTTTACACATTTCACACTTAATTAATTTACAAATTGAACTAACTTCGCTTTGTGCGAGAAAATTTCTGACAAAACTGCTACATACATACATATAGGGCTGGGTTATCGATAGCGATTGTAGAATTGCACTCCAGAAATCTTTTATTAACGGCAACCCTGTTTGTAACTTGCCTGCCTTGCAGCCCTGTCGTTATCGTTATCGATTATCAAAACCAGTCGTCATCATCAGACAGCTTGCAAATCTATTCGTATTGGAATTGCGTATTATTATTATTGCTATTTATTACGTACATAATTATTTAAGAGTATATCAACTAATTAACTAACTGCAAAGATGTCCTACGCGTATTTGTTCAAATATATTATCATTGGCGACACTGGTGAGTGTGGTGCCTACTGTTTGCTGGCAATTGGCCATATGAGAGTGAAAATTTCATGCATTTGTCATACAAATTGTGCAGTAACAACAAAACAAAGGCTATGGCTAAGAAAAGGGCAAACTACGTTGTGACAGTAAAGTGTTCCCCCATTTAAAGCATTTGAAGCTCAAGTCTTAGTGTTCCTTCCGTATATACGTATGTTGCCCACGCAGTAAGGAAAAATCAATAATACCATAACAACGCCTCTATATACTGAAAGGGAGGCGCGGGCGTTACTCCACTCTGTTGAAGTTAACAGTTGCTAGTGGGTGGATGGTGGGTGGGAAGATGGGGGGTTGTTTGTTAGGAATCGCCCGTATGTTACAGCTCTGACGCAGGCTGAGTCAACCTTTGCTTGACCAACAAAAGTCCCCCCTCGCAACAGATATTTTAGCATAAATTTTAATGTCGAGCAAAATTGTCGTTAATCTGTCCATACGCTTATCAGTGTAGTTAGTATATACGTATGCACATGTATTAATTTTCACCAGCTGTTGCTTTCATTTCGTCTGCAGAAGATCAACTCTTTCTTTTTATCACGAGAATTTCACCAGGAAGAAGGTTTTTGCACTTCCTTATATGCTAACTGGAGTGAAGAGTAAAAATCTGATAAGAAACATGAAGATTAAAACACATATAAAAATTAATTTAAATTACACTATTTGTTTTTACCTTCTAGTGTTCCTATTTGAGTAAAACACTGATAAGAAGATTGGAAATATAAATATTTAACGTTAAGGAAAAGAAGCAACTTTACAGAGTTTAATTATAGCTTAACTTCAATCTGAGCTAGCTAAACTATTTGTAATGATAAGTAGTAATTAGCTGTTGTTTTCTACAACAAAATTCGTCTTACTTTGTGAAATTGTTAAAGAAAACTTTCACTTTGCCGCATTACGAACATTAACTAAATTAGTTTTCTTTGCTTTTTACTTGTACTCGTCTTTTCCTAGGTGTTGGCAAATCATGTTTGTTGCTGCAGTTCACGGACAAGCGCTTCCAGCCTGTGCACGATCTGACAATTGGTGTGGAGTTTGGTGCACGCATGATTACCATTGATGGCAAACAAATTAAGTTGCAAATTTGGGATACAGCTGGCCAGGAAGCCTTCAGGTAAGTTTCCATAATATATTCCGATTCAAGATTATTAAATTTTACATTGTTCTCCTTTATATAGATCCATTACACGGTCATATTATCGTGGTGCGGCTGGAGCTTTGCTTGTCTATGATATCACAAGGCGCGAGACATTTAATCATCTGACCACATGGTTGGAGGATGCGCGTCAACATTCAAACTCAAATATGGTGATTATGCTCATTGGCAACAAGAGTGACTTGGACTCGAGGCGTGAGGTGAAAAAGGAGGAGGGCGAGGCATTTGCACGCGAGCATGGCCTTGTCTTCATGGAGACCTCGGCACGCACAGCCGCCAACGTTGAGGAGGCCTTCATAAATACAGCCAAAGAGATATACGAAAAGATACAGGAGGGTGTGTTCGATATAAACAATGAGGTAAGATGAGACATAAGCAAATTTAGTTAAATACTGTAATTAATTCATTTATGTTGCTCTGCAGGCAAATGGCATCAAAATTGGCCAACAGGCAACGCCCACAAATCCAGCTTTGCCCGGCTCTGGCGGTGCGGGTGGTGCAGTTAATAGTGGTTGTTGCTAGGAATAGAGAGCCGAACCATTGCCGATGCCAGCACTTGGGATAGTTTAAGCTTACAGGCGATACAGGCCGACAGCTGATAATAGCCAATAGCCGCTTCTGTGAAAAGCTATTAGTGACTAACTCTTAAACGGTCGTGGAAGCTGATCTATTGTTTTCTTTTTTTAATTTCATGCAACAATATAATCGTAATAAATTTAGCTACAAATACTAGCAAACCGAAATTAGTGAAAACATTTCAACCACTAAGCGTAATGTTTAAACAAAATGCAGAAAGAAACCAAACACAAGAAACTACAACTATGTGTAACTAATTAATAAATTAATCGCAGATAAATAACAATAGGAATTTGAATTAAAATTCAATTTTAAATAAACTTAAAAATGATCAACAATTGTAATTGTAAAATGTGTCGTGCGTGATTTCTAAATTTTGTAAACTTAAAAACGAAACAAAACAAAAAAAAAAACCATACGTATAAATAATGTTTTTGTGTACATTTAGTTAGTTTGCTATTTACCTTTTGTGTAAGGCAAGATTATACACATTGGACGACAACAGATGATGGCGTGTAATATATACATATACAAACAGACAGACATATACTATACATATATTTAAATATACTATGTGAATTATTTCTGATTGTGATTCGTTGATTTTTTTCGATGAATCTCTTACCCGCTATAGTGGTGGCTGCTTTTCTTCTACTACAAAATTATATAAATATATGTATTTATGATTTGTTATAAAACGCATTTGCTTTGTTTTTTGTATAATTTGCATAACACATAACGACAAAACCGATATACTATATACACACGGGCATAAATGAAATAAAAATATTTTATAAGTTAAATAATTAATTATTATACAAGAAATTAAAAGAAATCGTGGTGATAATGCTAAATCAATTTGGATTATGTCGCCGATAATTACATACGAAGTTTATATAAATTTAAATAAAAACCGAAGAAAGTAAGACAAGAAATAAAATCAAATTATTTATAAATATTTGTATTTGCCAGACCCAAAGCAGTATAATAAAATAATAATATACACAATAAATATTACAAAATACAAAACAAATTTGTTGGGATACTTACAGCTGTAAAGGGGGCTACATAAAAACACATTTTCCTTTTTTCATTTTTCAAAATGTAATTTGTATTTTATTTATCTTTTATCTTTTTAATAATAATGTTTAATATAGTTGTGTAAATTAATGTTTATTTAATTGATGTTTGTAAACAGTTTAGAATTGCAATTTTAATTTCTTTATCCGCTTTTGTGTTGTGCTTAAGCTAAAAAAATTTTTTTTTTTGTTTGTGTTTGAAACAACAACTACATAGTCTACAGTTGTATGTATATAGAAGGTGTGTGTGTCTAGGCATTAGTTAGTTTAAAGTTTAAACTAAATTGAAGTGTGCTTCATACTACTAAATATTATATGTATAGTATATAATTGATTTCAGTGCGCTACGTGAATTTCTCATTTCAATTCATTTCATATATTTATTTATTAATAATACTTGAACTATTTCGGTTTTCAAATTGTAAAAACTTTTTAGCTGCTGCTAAACCATTTGCATTTCGGGCATTATACATACATACATATAATATCATCTATTATTAATAATATTTGATCTTTGAAGACTTTTGTTAGTTGATTGCAAAATTGTTTGTTGTTGTTGTTCTTGTATTAAGTTATTGCATACGTTACATTATAGATTGATAATTGTTAATCTGCGGCAGGCATTACTTACTATTTTTATTTTTACGGTTAATCTGTTTACAAAGAAGACAATTTGGGGAACCCGTTTGCGCATGGCAGTGATGCACTGCAATGATATTGTATTGGTTGATATATAACATATATATATATAAACATATATATTTATATATGTAGTATTGCTAGTATTGGTTGTTGTTCTGGTTTATTTATATATTTTTATTGGAGTATACGTATAATAATGTAGTTGTCCTAGTGCGTTAACTAACTAATATAGTTTTATAATTAGTTTTCAAGTCAATATATAGCTTTTCTTTTTAATTATTTATCTACTAATTCGCTCTGAGTTTTTCCTTTTGTTTTTGTTTTTTTTGTAGCTGCAACAGCATTTGACATAAGAAACTTGATAACATTTAATGCTAGTCCATTAAGATTAATATTTTTATTATTATTACAAATTGTAGGCCACAGTGCTTGCTAAATTGCACTGAAGTTTTGCTTTGTTTTGTTTCGTGTTGTGTTATCTAAGTATACTAATGTAAAAGTTGAGCTTTTTTAGTCTCTGAGACATCACTATCACTCTCCTTAGTTGCTTTCTTCTCACAGAACTCGATCATATACGAACAGACGCCGGAGAGTGCTATAAATATGCCCGCATAATAGAAAGAGTAGTCCCATCTGAAAGATTAGATAAATACCATTAATATATATATAGATCTTTAATCTACTGATTGCAATCATTTACCCGTTAGTATATTCATATATGGCACCAGCTATGGGAGGACCGGCAATCATGCCAATTCCCTGAACAAGCAGCACCAAGCCGTAGGCACAAGTGAAATCATCCAAATCAACAATACTGACCAATATGCTGGGCGTAAACGAGAAGGAGCTGGCAAATGTGAATCCAAAAATGACACACATGGCCAACAAACCATTGTAGTTGGTAATCAGCATTGGCATAAAGAAAACCGAAGCACCACAAACTGCGAAACAAACCAACATAAAAAAAAAACAATAGTAAATCGATATTATATTACTCTACAAATATGATATATGATTTGAAGCTTACCCAACATGCATATGGAGTAGCATATGTTGATGTTCATCCATGGCCGATCACCCAGAAAGCCAAGGCCAATCATGCCCACCGTTTGCGCAATTCCAATACCCGATATTAGAACAGCACTCACGCTCACCTCGTAGTTATATTGCTTCATGTAATCGGGCAGATAAAGATAGGGTATGATGAACCTGCAAATATGTTTGATTTATTAGATATTGTCGAGATAAGATTGAGAATCCAATTCTATGGGTTTATTATCAGCGCATCAAATTTACTACACATATTAATTACAAAAATCTGTATGCAACTAGCAGATACCCTGCCAAACGAACAGTAAGCATGGACTTTGAGCTGCATATACACTGAATGTATTTTAAGTGTTTTAAGTCGTAGTTTTGACATAGTAAATTTAAAAAGATAGAAATACACTAGCAAAGTTTTGACTGGAGATACCCTATATAAGAGTAAAACCAATTTTAGCTATAGAAGTAAGTAATTACTATATACATGTTGGCTTTTATAACCCTTTTAGACAATTCTCAATTAGTAAAAATAAATTGAAATGTCAGAAAACCTATTTAATTTGAATACAATGACTTTTAACATTAAAGCTAGCGAAAATTTTAAAAACTGCTTTTAAATGGCTAAGATTGTGCTCTTGTGTAACACACAGTACTTAGTTGAGTGTCCCAGGGACTTAATAATTTCATTATAATAAATTTTGAGCGGTTGCCAAATAAATTGCGACGACTTTTTCCTTTTTGACACTTTTTGACTCGATTCGGCCAATAGTTTTAAAAGATTTGCGTAGATTGAGGCCTTCAATGAGAGATTTATTTCTCTCTCTCTCTGAGATTTTTAACTTACCAAATGAATAAGAACAGTGTGGACAGATTGAAGAGTGCAAATTTGGAATCCAAAAAGAGCGAAAAATCAAAGGCTGATTTCATGGTATCCACAAAGCTATCATACCAGGTCTGTAAATAAAATATAACAATAATAATAACAATATTAATGATTTATTTTGACTTGCAATTAGGCAATACGGAAACAAATCCGTATGTCTCGAGTGTCTCAATGGTCGCTTATCAGTTCAATGTACGAGTTGTTCACACACAAGTCTATATATTATATACAAACAATTAATCCATATTTATATATGTTTGTATGCATGTATATACATATATTTATAGAGCGTCGATAATTACGCCTTGAGCCAAATGCGGAGCAGCTGTTGTCAAGCATGATCGAATAAGTTGATCTTGGACTCGGCCTCAGTGCCTGATAAGTGTCGGACCAGTTGAGAGTGAGTTAAATCTAAACTATGCTAGGAAAGATCATAGAAGATCCACTAGAATTCCATTGAGATTAATGAGAATGAAGATTTCTTACTTTTAGATACTGTAATCTTCCCCTGAATCGAATAATAGCTTCCCAATTTCTAGATTCTTAAGGGAATCGTCAAGGAAACGAGCTTAACCCACCCTGTTAAATCTTGTTTCTTCTTCTCATTTATCATCATATTTAGATATGGAATCAGCTTTTAAATCTTATCTCTTATCTTATCTTGCGTTTAAATTTTTGTACAAGACTTTGTTGTTTTGAAATCTATCTCTTTTTATTGCTCATATCTTTCTGTAACTATAACAATAGATTCAAATGTTTCCTAGTCGGTCTTATTTCCTAACCCTCTAAAAATAATGTCTCCTTTCTTTAAGATACTTACATCTTCCTCCTCCTTGGCTATGGTCGTCATCGAGTTGCGATAGATGTTGGGGCAGGACGAGGCACGTAATCGATAACGATGAGTGTTCAGCATGGCGCCACGATAATGTATAGAGTTGCGATGGATTCGCATATCCTTGAGGAAATTGGAGTTCCTGATGGAGATGTTGCGTCGCAGATTCGAGCGATGCTGATTGGGTCTCTTTGTCTTGGACAGACGTCTTAAGCCGGTAATGCTATCTAGGCGGGATCTACGCAATGCCAACTCACTGTTCTCCTCTTTATGCTCCGGTATTGTGATCACTGTGGATGCCGCAGCAGCTGAATGAGCTGTCGAATGGTATGGCTGTGGCCTAGGATGTTGGTCGAGCAGGGCAAAGGTTTCCTCCTTCATGGACATGTAATAGCTGTGCATATCATCGCTTAAAATATCCACGGAATTGTGACGCAGTCCATTGACCTTCAGATTGGACAACGAGGGTGTCGTGTGATTTGCCACAAAGAGATTTTCATTGAGGGAATACCGAGAGCTGGCATAGTTGGCCTCGTTATGCTTTTGGGTAAGATAACCCTCATCCGAGGATCGCATTGATCCATTGGGTGTACCTGCGATTGTGGAACGTTTTTCCGATGGGGACAGCGTCTCAATTGAGGCCAAATAACTTTTCTTGACTTCCTCGGCAACCTCTGGAGGAATGCCAACCATAAGCGTATCATCAGGTGAATCCAGAATCGGCACTGTATTTATATAGGCAGCTGCACCCGAAGACATGGATAGTAGATTATCACGAGAAGGCGCCTCGGCACCTTCCTTTTGCCTGAGGGATCGTCGACTCAGACTCTTCACCTCGCAGACACTGTCCAGCTCTTGGGTGCTGAGGAAGGTGGGTAGAAAGAGTTCACTGCGATAGCGTTTGAGGCCCGTGTCCAGAGGATCATCAATCTGTTGATTGGCCTCTGTATTGTTCTTCGTCACCAGTGTGTCCAACACAGCCTCCTTGGTAATGCCCGTGTCAAGCAGTTTCTTGATCTCCTCCAGGCAAACACTGGAGTTGGAAAATGTGGTCACACTCTGGGAACGGCTCTCCAAACGATTCTCCTCAATCAACCAGTCGGGATCACGCATGAGAGCACCACAAACACAGGCATTCAACATGGTGCCGCCAAGGATTAATGTCGCACCACGCCAGCCATAGGAATCAATTAAATATTGGGTTAAACGGGCATAGACAAAGGTGCCAATTCCAGTGCCCGAGGCGCCAATTCCCGTGGCAAAACTACGCTTCTTATCGAACCAAAAGGCAATGGAAACCACAGCGGTGACATAACCAATGCCCAATCCCAATCCACTGATGATGCCAAACGTAACCATCAGCATCTCGACTGAACTACAAAGCGATGAGATGGCAAAACCAAATGCAGAGATCACACCACCCAAAATGGTCATCTTTCTGCAACCATATTTATCCACAAGATTCGACCAAATCGGACCCATCAGCAGTGGCACCGAGAAGAACAACGAACTGATCCAAGCGGTCTTTGATTTGGATTCTCCAAAATATTCCAGTAGTTCGGTATTGATCAGGCCAAAGGAGAAGGAGAGACCATCCCAAATGAGGGAGATCATTAGTGAGGCAAAGACGACAACCCAACCATAACCACCATCTGGCATTTTGGGTGTCTTCTTTTCGGTTGTACTCGAATCGATCGAATCACCCGATTCATTCGATATCAAACGTTTCCTCTTCTTCACCTGACTGCCATTCATCAAACCAATTGTCAACATGCCATCACTATCCAAGGCAATGATGCTATTCCTCACTGCCCGACTGTGTCCCGCTTCACTATGAAGTTCCTCCACTGACAGATTACAGAATGTCACCTCCGGGAAGAGATCATGTTTGATGGCCTTGTTCAATGGCGTATTTGCCGGAGCTGGCAATGTTGGTTGACAAACATTTCCATTTAACTTGCTACTGTTATCATTATTATCAATATCAACATCATTATCATTATCATCATTATTATTATTATTGTGATTGTTATTATTATTGTTATTCGTGTTGTTACTGCTATTGTTTCTGCTGTTATTGTTGTTGTTCTTGTTAGTGATTTTCTCACTGTGTCCCGGTGTTGGCTTGGCCATTTTGTCTAAGTCTTTAATTTCTAATAATTTGTTTAAATTGTTTATTTTTTAAATATTATTAAAATTTGCACTTGTTGCAAATAGAATTGTGAACACAGTTACATGTAGTTTTCAGCAAAGATTGTATTTGTTTTAATTTCTTTAAGTAGCTGTAGCTGTAGGTGGATTTGGTTTGCTTTCGTTTGCTCTAATCCGATTTCCAAAAAGCCGACACTGTAAAGAAGAAGAAAGAGAAGTTCGTGAGTTTGGATTCCATTTAAAATACGATAAATATGTTCACTAATTTAACTGATCTTTAGTTGGCCTTTTATGTATAAAGCTTAGCTTCATATGCTTTCAATCTCACTTGGGACAAAACTAAGATGTTCAATCGACTAGGATGTCATTAGTGATCAAATTGACAATCAATATTGAAAACGGATTAAGATTGTAAGAGATTGAAGTTTTCCCAAATGTAAGGCATAAATAATATCCTACCAAAGGAGCAAAAAATTATAATTTTCAAAAAAAAATGTCAAGGTTGAAAAAAATCAACTTATTGTATGAACAATACCCAGTTAAGAGGTCATCTACAAAAAAAACACTCGTTTTAACTCTTTTATATTTTGTTTACATGCGCTTTTAATATTCTTCCACCAACAAATATATTTTATTTAATTTAATAAATACTAGAGCCCTGCATGAATTAATCTAAAAAGACAAATGTACCTAAGGAGCTTTAAATGAAATTGAAATAAATTTCGACTAAATACAAATGAGTTGACTGCTTATATTAAATTCAAATTGACAACATTCTCATGACAAGGCATAAATTTGATTGAATGAGAATTTCTTGTTTTGATTAACTAAAAAAGTTCTGCAGGAATTTGCGAAACTTTTCCAAGTTTTTAAGTTGCATGAATTGCACTTACGCGCTTATCCACAGACCAATGATAAAAAGAAATTGAAATCAAATAAAGTTTCCTTTAAACAGAGATTGAATTCGCAATTATAATTTGCTCTGCATTTGCAGCTGTCGTTATTGTTATTATTTTGCCCGCGTTTGTTGTTATTTTTAAAGCCACAACAACAATCACAAAACATTTCATTTGAAAATTCGCGCAGAAACTGTTTGTTAAATTGGCATTTTTAAAATTTTCGCCCAAGTGAAAATTATTTCACCAATCGCCTTCAACTTGACCTCATAAAAATAGCTAAAATGCAAACGCAGCTCTCATCAACAAAAGAGTGCAGAAAATAATGCAATTGTTTTTGGCTCTCAGTGTCCGATCTCTTTATGGCATCTGCGTCAGACGATCAACAGCTGATTGCTGTTGCTTAATTATTCAGAAATACTTAATAATTTTATTTAATTTAAGTGCACACGTTGTTTACGTTTTGTTTACGATTTGCGTCCACTTTTTGGCACTCAAAATGTTTCTGTCTGCGGCTATTTATAGAGCTCTTTTCTCTTTAAAGGGGGCCAAAATGACTTGGCATAATGATACAAACTGACAAACAGCTAATTACATAATTTAGGGAAATTTCCAAATTGAAAAGTCATTTTAATATTTTTTGAGAAATGTTAAAACTACATTTAAAACAATATTAAGTTGAAATTACGGACACAAATCCGGAACATTTGGCTATAAATATATTCTGAACTGAGTAAGAAAAGTTTGGGGAATATTAAAGTTTATATTACGAAATTTTTTAGATGTTTTAAACATTCAGTAATCAATTTAGAGAACAGATAAGATCTTTTAAGTAATAAAAAAGAGTTGTTCTAGTTTATAATCACAAATGTATATTCAAAAACAATTTAAATGCTGAGCTGTTATCCATATCTAAATTTTATTCTCTTTTGATTTGAAAGATGGGTATATACATAATATATTTATATGGAATCTTAAACATACTTATCTTAGAGGCTACAATAAAATCTAGATAACTTGACAATTTAATACCTGTAGATGTCATATTTGAATTTGAGACTTACCTTTTATACTGGCTGTAAACTTGGCTCGCAACAAGCGTTAATAAACAAAATGCTGTTCAAAGCAAACAATTTAAAGAACTCTCGTTTAAAACTTGAATAGTTGCCCTTGAAATTTCAATTGTTTATTACAATTATAATAGTAGTAATTGTTATTTTGATTGTTGTTGTTGTTTTTGTTTACACTGTCACTATCACTGTCACTGCCGCCAATTAATTCACCATAATTGCTTAAATCTTCAGTTATATTTAATTCACTTAATGTGCGTCGTGAATGTGGCAAGTGTTTATTCAGTGTGGCGGTTTTATTGAAAATTCTTAGACGCGGATCTCTTGGTATATAATGTAGGAACACTTTATTCGATTTGCTGCTGTTGTTGTAAGTACGCGGATTGTTGTTGTTGCTATTATCAAATGCGGTTGTTGTTGTTGTTGCTGCTGTTGTTGACTTTGATTTCTTCGTCTTGCTGTTGTTCTTGTTGTTGTTGTTGTGTCTGCTCTTCCTTGATTTTTTAATGAAGCTATCAACAATTGTTGTTGTTGTTGGTGTTGTTAATGTTAAAGTGTTTGTCGTTGTTGTTGTTGTTGTTTTGGTGGCACGATAAAGTGACTTTAACCGATAGTCATTCATTAAGAACGTTAACGTATTTATCACAGACCAGCAAGAAAACAATTGAGCAAATATTGCCTGAAACTCAAATTGGCTTAATTTTGCCTTTTTGTTGTTGTTAAAATTGTTTTTGTTGCAGTTGTAGCTGCCAGTTAACGTTATTAGCCCGGACACCCACATGCGGCACTTCGATAACAACGCGAAACTTAGGCAAAAAATGAATGAAAAACTAAATGAAAACTAAAAAAAAGAACAAGTGACCAATTTGATTGATTGATTGATCGATTGATTGACAAACGCAATGGCTGTAACTGGAACTCAACGCCTGTCAAGTGCGCGGCGCATTGTGCGGCTTTTTGGCAAACATATCGATGGCAATTTTACAAGGCGTGTTCTAATGCGCGGCACACGCGGCGTATGATTAATGCGAATTCGTTTGCTTTCCTTTTCTGCTTGCAACTCAATCGCTGCTACTGTTATTGTTGTAATTGTTGTTGTTTCGTTGTTGCGTGCTGCGTGTTGATGATGATTTATGATTGTTGTTGTAGTCGATTAGCAGCTGATGCTGCTTCTTCTTATGTCTCAACACGTTTACTGCAAAGACAGAGATGAGAATAAAAATTAGTTGCGATTTGTTGCGAGCATTTTAATAAATGATTCCAAATTGACAAACGCCAAGTTCATTAAGACCACCTCCATAAACATATGTCATGACATCTCAAATGCGAAATATCTTTAAATTATCACACACAATAGACTCTATAAATACTTATATATTAATTGACAAACAATGTACAAAGAATTCTATTCACCTTTCGCCACACAAAAGCCATTGAGAAATAGTATGTTACTATGCTCAAAGAATACTCGAAATAATTGTAATATACACATACAAATGAAATGCCTGCATTTTATTGCAGCCCAATTTGCAACAGAATAACAAGTGCAACACGCCCATTTTGAGGGTCTAAGCCTAGTTATTACTGAAAACAAGCCAACTGTTTGGGCGTATGTGCACATACACTCAGAGAAATATCAAGAAAATAATAGAATAAAGCTATAGCACATCTTTTAAATAACTTGTTGATCTTTCAAAGTGTATTAGAGCTTAAAGAGGGCTTTCAGTTTATTAGCTGCGAAAATCATTTGAAAGCTTATGTTACTATCTACTTTGTTTATAAGACAATTAAAACAGTTCATCTGAGAGCATATTTAAGTGTACTTTGAGTGTTTAAAATTTAATTTTAAAGCTCACAATATGATATATTACTAATATCAGTATAAAACTTGCCTTCCCAAAATAAAAATGTTCTGCAAAAATAGTTTTGTAAGCACATTTAAGCGTTCAGTGAGCTTCAAGTTTAAACTTAATGGTAAATAAAATACTTTACTTGACTGAAGTGTTTTTTAACACACTTAACAACAGTATAAACATAGTTTGGAAATTAAATGAGTCTTTAAAGTTTAAACATAATGGTAAATAAAATACTTTATTTGACTTTATTACTACTACTTTATTTAGCACTCTTTACAACACTGTAAACATAGTTTTGAATTTAAATGAGAGTCTTTAAAGATTGCTTTCCCATAAAAAGTATTTTTTAAGTGTGGAATATATTTTCCTTGACTGAAGTGTATCTGAGCACTCTTTACAACACTGTAAATATTGTTTTGAAAGTACATTAAAGTCTCAAGTGAGCTTCAATTATATTGAAAATGTATAAATCCACTCACTTTAAACGTGAAGCACGCTTAACTACTTGACTTAAAGTGTGTGCCTCGTAGTAACTATATTTTCTTTGTGTTTCACAGCACTTCTTGGTCAAAATGTACAGTTATCATTGATAGCATCGGCTTGATATGTGAGCAAACACTCAAAAGTATTTCAAAGAAATACTTCGCTTATTGCCAAGTTCAATGTTTGATAGCCGATTGGCGATTAAATCACTTGAAATTGCATTTACTCAATTATATAAATTAACTTTCTATATAAGCAATTGAAATGGTTGCAATTTGCTGAGATTTTAGGAAATCTCAGACCGCAAACACGCGATGTCTTTAAGTTTATAAACTATCCACTAAAAGTGTTGCTTATCAAATGTCAAATTGATAATCTAGCCTCTTAAGTTTATATGATCGAGTGTTTAGTATAAATAGCCTTGCTTTGCTTTTAGTAAGATTATTATCTTTATGTGTAATATTGAAGCATTGTTTAACACTGTAGTCTACTGATAACAGCACTTCTTACAACTATAAACACGCGCCATTGTAATGCTTTGTATAAAGTCAACAACATTCAGACTTTCACTTCAAGTTGCTTATCATTTGATTATAGTTTTTAGTTCTCACTTCCGCAAATATACTTGAAACGTTGTTAAAGTTACGCTTATGCGTGGTTTAATTGATGAATCCTTGAAAGAATAAATAAACCATATTTTAAAATGCATCATAACAAATTTATAATGACAAATTTAGCTTGAAAGTTGAAACTTATGTGCATTTATTTTATTCTTATCACAATTAACACAATTCTTTATCGCATGATCTTAAAGCACTTGAAAGAGTAGATTACTTAGTACAGCTAGTTTATTTATTATCATGAATTATAATTATCATAATATATGTATATTCATAATTAGTTTAGATCAGAAATTGAATGTTGTTTAATAAAGTTTACATATGTGAATTCATTGTATTCTTATCACAAAGATTTTCTTGTCACGTGTATTTTTGAGAGAATCTAACGGCACTTAAAAGAGTACAAATCTACTCTATAAATCTACTTGTTGGATTATCTTTGCACTGCATTTATAAGAAATTTTTATATTTAGCAAATAATATTTTATATTTACAAGTTTTAATTGGATTATAAGTTAAAACTTGGTGAAGCAACTATACATATTTCCATTTGTTGTAATATATCACGTCACGTGAGTATATTGTTGAGTTTTTGTTAGTTAATCAACTCATTAATAAAACCTCTTTTTCTTTACTCTAAAAAAATGAATTCTGATATTTATCATAAAGTGTTGTAACGATTTTTTTGTGGTAATATTCCATAACTCATTTGTTTGTTTACTGTAACGTTATCACGTGTCAACTTTAACAAATTACTTTTATTTCATTCGATGACCTAGAGGCGCCCATTTGTATGCAATACTTTATGACTTCTTAGGAACTTTCACTTAAAAAACGTAGTACTAATTCATAAGTGAAGCACACACTTGAATCGATAGACGAACAAATCTTGTAGCCACATGGTTATGTTGATTAGACATTTTTCTTTTTAGTAGAACGCGTCGGGTAGTTAAGTTTTCATGGCGAAGCCGTCGGACCGATGCGGCCAACAAACAGTTCAGTTCAGTGGCTCGTTGCCAGCCAGACTAATAAATGAGTACAAAGATTTTGTGACAAAAGCCTCACAGTCGAAAGACGAAATCAAGTCGGAACTGAACGAAATGAAACGACAAGAGTCAACGAGGAGAACAGAGAAAAGTAGAGAAGAGAAGAGAAGAGAAGAGAGAGAAGAGAGAGAGAGAGCAGCTGAGAAAAGACGCGGTGAAGCGGGTTGAATTCAGTCTGTAATCGCGGCAATCGTTTGCTTTAATCTAATAAATTTCTTATCAGCAGGCGTCGCAAGAGAATACTACGCATACCTATATACTCTACAGATATACTATATATATGTACATATATTCGTATAATTGTAGTTATCACAATACCTGCCCCACATGTGGCCACTTGACATCCCCGTCGCTTTCGCTGTCAACTTGTCAACCTTTCATTTGCCTTTATTCCTTTCTTCTTTGCCTTTTATTTATTTTTTTTCATTTCATTTGTCGTAAGATTAAAGTGTAAATTATATTTTATTGACCATGTGTAATTTGGGATTTCGTTCGACAGATTTTAATCATAACATCGCCTTGAAGGAACACTTTGTTCATTAACCCACAAAGGGCGACAAGAAATTACAAGTAACTGAGACTTCAAATTAGGATAATCATAACATGATTATACGATATTAGCATACTCTGCCAAAATATGAAACAAGTTACAATAAAACTAGTTTGTATAAAAATAGATCAACGAAAATAAGTTACAGTGATGTCTGCGGAATGTACGAATTTAGATACAAGTTTACATTTATCACATAACAGACTGCAAATTAGTACAAGGGTTTAATACAATGGATAGCTGGATAGTATCTATGGCAGGGAAATCAGAGGAATGCATATTTGGAATAGAACAAGAAAGTACAATTCTTTAAACTAATTAAAATAGAAAACTAAATTGTTATCGTATCTATTGAGTGCAACGCAGGAAGGAAACAGTTGGAATGAATTAGTCGAATGGATTACTGCAGTGGATGACAAGTCATTGGAATGCATTAATAGAAGTGATCTCTAGAACTGAACAAAGGAATACATGAGTGAAAGAAAACAATAAAAGAATTTAATAGCATTTAGCAGTAGAACTATCTTAAATTATGAAAACTTAATTAAAAACTATGTAAATTTGGAAATTTCCAGAAACTAGCAACTACAGATGTTTTAAGATATCAGTGTCAATTCCAGCAGATTTGAATTAACTAGTCCGACAAAAAGATGGAATATTATTAAAGTCCATGACACGCCATATGCTCGACTAATCCACTTAATCATTAAATGCAGCAACAACAAATAAACGAGCCGACATTGTAAACATTTTAAACACTTAATTTGTATTATATTGTTTTATGGATCTATTTAGATAAACCGAAAATGCGTGATAAGCGCAAACATTTTCATTGCTTTATGCCTCAATAATCCCTTGTGAATGTGTGTGTGTGTGTCTGTGTGAATGTGGTATATGTGTGTAGTTATGTATTATTTAATACCAATGTAAAGCGGTTTGATGCTGACCTAGGCCAGTTTTATTTGGGTTTTTTTTACCGGCTAATTGTGATAGCCGAAAATTAAGAACTAGGCCAATGCAATAAACTTCTTAACAATGTCATTCACTTTGAGACGTAGTAAGCCATTCATAAACATAATCAAAGAACTCATATTTACAACAATCACATTCATATATTCTTAATTGGTCTTGCTTCCAATTTCAGTTATAAAAGAAAAGGCCATTTCCATAAAGAATATTCATTTACATTGAACAATTTCAGACTGAGAATATGATCCCTGGTTTTGCATTTATTTCTCAATAAATTCTCAATTGTCGTTTCTCAGTCTAGACTTAATTATAATGCAATTGATTCAATTAGTAACTGATGCTGTTGTTATTTGATTTGTGTTCTCATATTTAGATATCTAAAACCATTGATTCGAATTTTTTAATTTTGCTGATATTGTGATTACACTAAAAAAGTTGATTCCGAGTTTGATTGGCTACAGTATGTGTAAGATCTTTTACAGGGTATTTGATAGCCCTTTTTAGTAAATATGCAATAAGTTGCACAGCCAAGCAAATTCAATTTGTTGCCTGTCAGTGGGAAGTATTCTTGATATCCTTGACTGTTAAAATTTCAAGGAAACAAATAAAGGGTTGGGAAGAAAACAGACGGTGTGGCAATTGTCCAGTCAACAGAGTGTCAGTTGGCTTAGAAAGTCTTAAGTGTTAGGAAGAGGCTAAGATTGCGATTGTCTGCATGTTAAAGCCGTCAACTATTTGATTCCCTTTTGCAATGCAATTTGTTGACTGCCTAATTCATATTGTCCGAGTAATTCTACCCGCAACCGTAATTGATTGATGTCTGAGCTCTTTTGAACATGGTTTTAAATGCAATGCGATTATTGTTAGCGGTTAATCGATTTGCGGTCACAAGTTCTAGCGTATTGTATGTCTAAAATGATAGACATACAGTCGCTTAAATTAATTGTTTTAATTGTTATAGCACATATCATTGTCAGTACAATTTAATGTCTAAATTTAATTGCTTATAATGAAATATGTATATATGCCTTTATTTGCATAACTAGGACCAGGGAACGATAAGGATTACATAAGCACACACTCAGGCACAGACGCATACGTAATGGCAAACACAGACGCAAGCTTTCAATCAATCCTTCTGAAAAGGACTTTGGACGGCGCTTACGTTAAGTTATGAATAAACGTTTACATATAAAGGAAGTCTAGGAAAAGTAGCGAAAAGGATTAAATAAGTTTTATTAGGTAACACATTATGAATATGTAAGAGAAAAACTTTAGTAAGAGCCTGTCCTTTTAATTATATGTTACTTAACAGAAATGTAACAATGTTATTAACAGCAACAGTCTACGCTATGTAAAATAAATGTTAAGAGCTTAAATTCAATGAGGTTCTTTATGAAGCTCATTAAAAATGCAACTATAATAAACAATTCATAACATTGAAAGTTGAGCTTATCAATGAACCCACAGAGTGCTTTCATCAGTTTATGGTCTAACCTGCATAAGAACTATGAGTCGACATCTAGCGTGTCACATGCCACTTGCTGCATGCAACATGCCGCATCCTAACTAGACATACTTCAGCAAAAAATAAACAGGGTTTTCATAGTTGCGCCCCTTGAAACTTGCTTGGCGAGCAAAAAAAATTGTGTGACCAGCAAAAGTAGTGCATATAAAAAAGGTGTCAGTGTGGCAAAGTCAAATGCACACAACAAACACACACTGATTCGGCATGCTTTGATGTGTTGTGTGTGTTAGTGTTTATTTACTTGCCGCTGCCTCTTGCGGCACTGACAAATTGCAACAATAAAGCGCAGTCAGAGACCATTTTTATTCAACACAAAAAGATACAAAGTGAGTGTAAGAGAGAGAGAGAGACAAAATGTGAGAGAATGACAAAAAATGCCGAGTGTGCTAAAGGATTATTTATGCTTTTTGCCTTAAACTTGACAAACTTTTGTGGTCACACACAAACACATGCAAAAGGCGTTTTCATTTTTTTCTCTCTTTTTTTTTTATTGATTTTTACTTGTATATGTGAGTGCTCTGCGTGTGTGTAATGTGTGTGTGTGTGTTTGTTGTGTGTGCTCATGTGCTCATTCATTCGCACATCCTGTGCATATAAAATGAGATTCGACGCTTGCGATTTCTCTGTAAAAAAAAAAAAGAAAAATAAATAAGAAAAATCCAACAGAGCCAAAGGAAAATCACTTTTAAGCATCGGAAAATGTTGAGTTTGCTTTGCATGAAGTCATCGCATGTTCTGATTTATGCATAGCAGAAACTTTTCAACTGTCAAAATCATTTTCATATAAATTTGTTAATTTTAATAAAGAAACCAACTAAACTGAAATGTGATTTTATAGTTTACTTTTTATACGTTTTCTTTATGATTTTTTTTGCTGAAGGTCAGTGGTCAAACGGAACCACATCAAGGTCGTCTCAAATCTAAGGGTGGCATTAAAAAGTGGATGTACATTAGTTCTATACTTTTTTTTGACGTACACGCGAAATCTCCAACTCAGGCAAAAGCTTAGAGTTAATATTGCAATTAACTTTTGGCATAAATGAAAGACCTCAGAATCAACTTTAAAGTGTTCTCTGATACTAATTTGGACACCAGGAGTTGATTAAAATTGAAAAGCTCAGTTGGAAATCAAGTTAAGCTGCAATTTGCAAATTAATCCTGTGTGGTATATTCTATAAAAACAAGCAAGATGCAACATATTACTTTTGGACTCTTTATACAGGGTATCTGCCGTCGAAGCTTAATTGTTTGTACATTTATTTGTTGTTTTTTTTTTCACACATTAATTAGTTTCAGTCACATTTTCAATAAATTTAATTGTTGAAAAATAACAACAAATTAATATTCATTTGGTATATATTAGAATTATTAAAAATTTACGGGTTTAATCAATCGAATCGAGTTTAAAATAAATGCATGAATAATCTACGCATTAAATTATTGTTGAAAAGTCAAAAGATTAAATTTATTTATAGCAATCAAGCTTAATAGGAATTATTATCAAAACGGAACTAGAAAAATTTAGTGAAATATGAGAAAATGTTTAAATAAATAATAAATATTCATATAGCATTTTTGCAACATTGTTTAAAATGTGCTAATGAAATCAATTGATATGTATTTCAAATACATTCGTAAATAATATATGCATTTTGTCAGTTTGATAACTTGATTGAAAAAGTACTAATTAATTATAGTTCAATTTAAGAGAGGGTTTGAAATACACAAGGGAAGGAATATGTGAATATTTATGTGCTATTTTTGCAAACAATGTCTTAAATTAATTGATATGAATTTCAAAAACATTGATGAATTATATATGCAAGATGTCAATTCATAAACTTGATGAAAATGGTACTAATTAATAATAGTTCAATTTAGAGAGAGGGTTTAGTAGATCTTATTAGAAGGAAAGGGAAATAAGAAAATTTGAAGGTCACATGAAATTAGAAATTTAAAAGACAATGAGATGGCAAACTGTGGATAAGCCAGTAGACTAAATAGCTAACGAGAACGGAAGGACTAAGCGAAGAGGACGAAGGACTCGTCAAGCCAAGAAACAAGGACAAGTGGCATGTGATGTAATTACGCAAAAAATAAATGGAAAAAAAACGAAGAGTTAAGGGCTGCGGGACAGCTTCAATAAACACACCATCAACTTTTAACCCCCTTTTTTTTGCTATACGCTTTTCTTTTGTTTTCCTTTTCAACACTTTTCCAACACTCGACTGCTCCACTTGCTTGGCAAATTGTGTCCGCTTGCGATAAATTTGCTTTGTTTGCGCAAAAGGCAAAAAAACAATAAGAAAACGAAAACAAAAATGCAAAACTCAATTGAAAACAAGTTGAATTTGTTTGTTTTTTTAAAGTTTCCTGTGGTTACCCAGCAAGAAATCGAATCACAACTGACTGATGTTCTTAACAGCAACAAATCGCGACTCTTTAGCTCTTTGTGTTGATTGAGATATGGATATATTATTGAAGGCATTGTCACACTCGGATTCACACTTACCCTCTTAAATCTCTACAATATTCCCTCTTACTCCCTCTCTCTCTTTCTCTCTGTCTCTCTCTAGTTCCCAGCTCGGTTCATATCTTGTTTGGTTTGTCCGACTTTTCTAAATGCCTTACAGCATTTTTAACCACTATCTTTCCCTGCTTTGGATAGCTCTTTGTTTTCTTAAAGCAGTGGAAATTTACCAGCTAAATTTATAAACGCCCTTAGGTTTTAGTTTTAGTTCTCTTTCTTTCACATGTGATACACTGTAAGCCGAAAGTGCGTTTATTATTTTAAATTTAATACTTTGCTGCTCTGAAGCGTGATAGATAGAAGGATGTTCACATAAATAAATAACAAATTATGCTCTTCTTTTTATTGATTTTTTTAAAGTTACCTTTTTCGTTTCTGAATTTTATAAGCAGAAATAAAAATAAAACACAGAATCCAAAATATTCTATAAACAAACAATATTGATATATCAAAATGTATTCATTTTAAAATGAGTATCAAATATATTAATATGTATACATATTAAGATACAGATCAAACCATGTTAAGTTGACCATACGCATACATATCGGTACACATATTCCCAATTTTATTTAGGGCATTTCAAAGACAGAAATAAATTTCAATTGTATACAACGTGTTTTAAAACTCAACTGATATATAAATCTATATTAAAACTTATGTAAAATGCTCGAGTTAGAAAACTGTTGACATTTCGTGTGAATGCAAATGACGTTCTTAGCACATTTCGCACGTTTGATAATAAATTTACTTAGTTGCAAGTGTTTTCTTTTCGCAACTCACACCATTTCTTCTTTACTATTGTATTATGCAAATGGAAGCTTAACGGTCATGCGATATACACGTGACCCTCACATCCTGGCTAAAAAAAAGGAAAAACTTTTCATTTTAACAATCTGGGGTAAAATTTATGTGCGTGTCCTGTGGCAACATCACCAATAAGTTGAAAGTGTTGGGGGGAAATTGAACGAACAACAAATTAATTCGCAAATTGCATGATAAACTAGTTTAATAAAGTTCATGCATATGCTCATAAATTAGGGATTGTGTGTTCCTCTCGAGTGAGATATGCTGTAATTTCTTTCCTTGATACGTTATATTTTTATAATATTGATTCTAGAATAAGTTTTGTGTCTATTCACAGATCATTATGAAACTTTTAGGTTATAATGTTTTTAATATTTTAGAATAATAAACATCAGCTTTGTAGTCTGATACTGTGACTGGAAGAACTGTAGGAAATAAGTGTTGTTATCTTAGACTATATAGACTTGATAATGTTAAAGATAAATACTTTTATTTGTTATATCTTTTATCACTCATTTTGTGAATTATAAATTACAAATGATGATGGTGCTGCTGAAAACAGCAATAATCGTATTTATAAAAATTCGCATTAAGCTATTTGGATGCCAGTCTGATAGTAATAATCCTCATAAATTGGATACTTTATTTTTGTTGTTTGCAAACCGATAACCAAAATAAACTTGTCAAATGAAATTGTTATTGTGTAATGTTTAATTAGTGTTGAAGTGAACTGAAATAATGATTTAGTGTATACGCATTTTCCTGTGAAGATGACGCAAATGATAAGATAATTTAATATGATAGTATTTCAGTTATTATCAGCAAAAGAAGAGTGTCCGACTAGACAGATGAATGTTAAAATGATGTCTCTATTTTAATGAAATTTGTCTACCTTCTAAACTGATTAAGTAAGAACCTGCTGTGAGCTGTAGCTGCAGGGTATTCAATTTGACTTCCTTGAACAAATTTCAACAGCTCAATTAGTCAATATAGACTTAAGTCTCATGTGCATATGAATATTCACCTACAACCTGCAACGTACAATATACAACCTCAACATCATCGTCATCGTCATCGTCATCAGCATTGTCATTATCATAATCATTAATGCGTCTCATGTAGCAGCTGCTGTCAACCGGTTTCATGTATATTTTTTATTGATTTTTCTCCGTCTACCCTCTGTGTTTCTGTTTCTGAGTATATCATTCAGATCATGTGAATGTTGTATTCACATTGCAATCAGCTGTTGGCTCTTAACACTGACACACATTGTTAGTCTTGAAGTTCATTTAAATGCCAAATGACATTACCGGTTTCATCATCATCATCATCATCAGCTGTACAGCTGGTTTTTGTTATTGTTTTGTACATTGTAAGAATTATGTGATGCAATATTTCTTTTCTAATCTATACAAAATTAATTAAGCACATACGTATAACAATGCTTTTGTAGACTGTTTATTTAATAAGCAACTGTTATTAATTTTCTAATGCGCTTAAAAGATGTTGGAAATTGAGGGCAAAGTTTACTTTATAGTTTTCAAATGGCACATCATAAATTAAAAGTTTCCTTATTGTTAACTTTATTGTTTTAAATAAATATTATCACTTTTAAAAAACAAAGAGAAATTCCTAAACAATAGATTCTAAATTTAGCTTAATTTTATATTAATAAACAACTCATTTTAACTTTCAATAGGCCACTTTATAAAGTGTCAATACAAATGTTCTTTATTTGCTTATTAGGTATTTGCCAGTCAAGTAATTGTACAATTTAAAACGAGTTTAAAGTTTATATCTGACGTTACTTAAAGCCAGTTTTGGAATAATCAAACATCTGTTAAGTGCATTGCACCAACAAAATGCAAAAACTTTGGGCCAAGGACAGCAACAATGACCGGAGGAGAATGGTTTTCGATTACATTAAATCAAATTTGCAGTTAGACAAAGAAGCGAAGCGATAAATCGAAACCGAAACATTGAATGGCATTTGGCCGAAACCATCAAAGTGTCTGTAACCATAGTCAAAGCCCAACCATCATCCATTTACATCAACATAAATCTATCCATCTATCTACTATTTGTGCTTTTTCGAGTGTGTGGGGATTACGAGGGAACAAGGACATTGGTTTGCAGACAAAAACAATAAAACTCAAATTGGGCAGGATGACAAAAGGAAGAAAAGCCGACAAAATGGCGGCGCATGTGTTGACTTTATTCGGTAACCGAATACCCTGTCCCACTTTGTATATGGGTTTCCCATTTCCAGTTTGGGCTTATGCAAATATGTAGTAACTTGGCCCAAAAGTGTGCAGAAAATCCCTAGACAGATTGTCGCGGCAAAGTTAACGAACTCGACCCTAAATCAAGGTCACAATTTCGAGCAATAAAATTACCAGCATAATCAATTAATTTTCCGAATTAATTAATTGAATTAGGTTCAGTCAAAACAACACAAAAAAATAAAGTGACTTACGAACGTGCTAAAAGACATAAGCTAAGGGGAGTTTTTTTTTCTTCTTATCAACATTTTCATTGTTTCGCTATTATCGTGTGTCTCTTTTTTTACATTACAAAACCCCATGACAAATATTGAGATATGAATGCATTAAGTACAGAGTCCGTAAAAGAGCTGCATACAGATTTTAATACATTTACAAGACATTTCCAAATTGCGTCGTAAGAAATTATATGATTTTTAAGTGACGCAAAATATTGAAATCATTTCGAATAGAATTTTCCAACATCAGCCAAAAATAGCAATCATTTATTTCTGGGCGACAAAATAACAACAAATGCGTCGGTCCCCTAGGCTAAGCAAACATACCACTATTAATCATACAACGTGTCTATAATATGTATACATATTTATATATTTATCATTATATACTATAATGTGACGCACATGTGTGTACTTAAACACAACCTCAATGAATATTTATGTGTGTATAAAGATATATATCGGAAAGCAGAGAGAAACAGAAACAAGGTCAATGTGCTGACAGTTTGTATTCAGAATATCATTTGTAAAGTTATAAATATATTGCCAAGAATACTTAAGTGTACTTAAGATAATGTTTAAAAGTATTTTACCTGATTCCAGTTAAAGTTACAAGTTTAAGTACTTTTCACGTGGTTTTCGAATCCGTGAGAATTTCTTCAGCTAAATAATAACCATTTTGTTTTGGCTTATTTTTTGTCGTTATTGCTTGTTATTTTTGAAAGCAAACAGTTTACATTTTAGGTCGAGTGACAGCAGTTAAAATTTATATTTGGGAGCAGTCTTTAATTAAACAAAATGTAAAGCACTTGTATTTATTTGATTTTATTTACGGTTTGTTTACGGTTCAAACAGTGGGAACAAAGCGACAAAACGGTGTATAGTAAACGTAAGTAGCGGTATTTTTAAAGCTCTGTAGAGGTTGTTCAATGTTTATTTAAGTACTTTTGTATGCGATTGTATACAAATTGCACAACAATTATGGTAAACAGTTATTGTCAGGTTTGTGTCTCGCGATTTCGTTATGTAAAAATACAAAAAGTTTCAATAATTACACGCAATGTTCATGTCACGCATTAAATAATAATTTGTGTTTTTTTTTACTTTTCTCTTTTACAAGTGATTTTCCTTTTTGTAGTTCACGCTGATGTTCGTTTCCTTTGTGTGCTTGCTTCTCTTGCTTTGCTCTTTTTTTTTGTAACTGTTATTACTACTCATCCACCCAATGTGCGGGAGTTTCGATTTTTCTACACAGAACGTACAAGGGTAAGGGGCAGGGTGGGACTGACAGCACCGCCCAGCAACGAAAGTTCACCAGAAGTATTTGGCGGTTGGAATAAACAAATGCACCGACAAACACAGACAAAGACACACTCACACAATCGGAAAGGGGAGAGACGCAGAATGTGTCCACAATAATTGATTTACTCAGACGTTAAAACTGGTTCAAGCTAATTTGCCGATTTGTGTTTAAGTTATAACTTAGCACGTTTACACCAAAAATTAATGACACAAAAGCTTTACGAACGCTGTCGCTTTGAATATTAAAATTTAGATTTCTTCCGCTACACGACCGTCCGATTCCACAACTACAAACTGTAATGGTGATGAAAAGTTATCGACATATCGATAGCTGTTTTTTGGTGATGATATATTTTTGCACGTCAACAATATAACGATAATATCGCTATCGATATTTTTGGGCGATGCCAGTGTGTACACATCAAGCAGGCTGACAATTGAGGCGCGATATTTAAATTTAATATGAAAACAGTAATTCGCTTAATTTGATACAATTTATAAATTGATTATTCTATCTATAGTTCTAATAAATGTGATGTAGACCCTAATAGCACGAGAGGCTATCAGCACCTTCCGCTTCGTCAGCTGTGAAAAAAAATAGATTTATTAGTTTCAAATTCAAACAAATGCCTAGTTGATACTATAAGACATGCTTGTGTCAATCGAGCCATAGTGAAATTCCGTCTTATCTCCAGTTATTTATAGAGTACTTACACAGTATTTGCAATCCAAACATTAGAGCAAAACCAGCAAGTGCAGCTATATAGGCTCGCCAGCCAGCATGATTCTGGGTTAGGATCTCAAAAAAGACCACATAGAGAAGGGTACCAGATGCGATACCCTGCAGGACGCCAGAAGGCACACTCGGTTGATTTGCATCCGACTGCTGACTAATCCCAAAGCCTACACCAATGCCAATTGGAGTAACAATCGAGAATGTTATGAGGTAGATAATGGCCAGGGAAGTGCGGGTGCGAGCCACCAACAGTTCCATGCCTACACAGAAGGCCAACACGAGTTTGTGGGCAGCAACAGCCCCAAACATGAACCACACAGTTCCCACTGTATCCTCCAAGCCAATGGCCATCCCTTCAAAGAGCTCGTGTAGGGACAAGGCCAAAATGATGCCCAGTCCTCGCATGGAGGAACCATTGCCATCTACAGGCATATGACTGTGGCCAGGACGCTCCAGATCACAGTGTTGGTGCTCCGTTTGCTGAGACAATTGCTCCCTTAAACCGCCTTCCTTGCGCACAAGGGCACTGTTCCGGATACTATGACCACGTTGAAAGGCTTCACTCGCCAGAGATTCCTTTCTGCTTAGTTTCTGCTGATGGCGTTCAATAAAAACGTTCATCCCCTCGTCCAAAGCGTACATGAGAAAGAATCCCGTGCACATGAGCATTTCCGGTAAAGCAAATGGTGTCTTATCCAGAATTCCACAATGCTGCAGTTGCTCAACTTCCTCAATAACTTCTGGTAACATGTGCAGAAATGTGGTGCAGATAAGCACGCCACCACCAAAGTAGATAAGGCAACGCACAACATTGGAGGCACGTGTCTCCTCCGGATCCTTTTGCGTCCATTTAAGACAGCGATCTAGCATATAAGGCAAACTACCACAAATCACAGTAACCACAATTAACACCACCATGGACACAATTTTTGCAACAAGCAATGCATGTTGATCCACTAAAACTGGGGCTGTGTCCTTCTCCTCGAGAGCTTCCAAGGCAGTTGCTGTTAACTGCACCACCGACGATAGTGTTGGTTTTCCGAACATCTTGACACCACCAAGTGTGAACCACGAGTGGCACCACATCGTCAATATAGCTACTACATATACCCCATATCAGATAGTCATAAATTATGTATCTGAGCACTGATTGACAGGGAAAATTACGATCGACTGGGAAGCAGATTATACGGACGAACTTCATTCATTTCTAGACAGATTGTCGGTTGGGCACTTTTTATATTATTTGTACTTTGTCGGGCTGATTGATAAGCATTGATTTTGATTGTTCAAAATAATATCACACTTTCAATCAGAGCAGATAAAAATAGTTATACTTGTTTCGTCAAAGTACAGACAGGAATTAACGATTTTTAGATCCGCTACACAAAGAAAAATTAGTGAGAGCTTTTTAAGAAACAAACCATAATTTAGACTTTATAATCAAGACACCCTCTACACAGTGAAAAAAGTGAGGTCCCATTACTTTGCTCAAAATCTGTTTATATTTGGATTTTAATAAAACTTATTTGAAGTAAACTTTCAAAGAAATTACAG
Organism: Drosophila neotestacea; assembly: GCA_035044365.1. Taxonomy (NCBI): domain Eukaryota; kingdom Metazoa; phylum Arthropoda; class Insecta; order Diptera; family Drosophilidae; genus Drosophila; species Drosophila neotestacea. The sequence continues at coordinate 3,380,053 of JAWNMD010000270.1, forward strand.
ATTTAATTGTGAAACTTCACTTATAATAATAAACTTCACTTCAAATTACGCCGCACTATTGACCTTAGTATTGGGGCATTCATAGGAACCTTTACCACTAGCTTCGACCACTGCAAAAAAAAAAATAGATCAAGGACAAATAATAAATACTAAACAATTCCAAAACATACCTGCAATTTGCAAACCAAACATGAGGAGAAACCCGCCAAGGGAGCATAGTAAAATGCGCCAGCCAGCATGATTCTTGGCCACAATCTCATAGTACACCACATAGAGTAACGTACCGCAAGCAATACCCTGTAAAATTCCGGCTGGAATGCTGGGTTCATTAGCACTGGATGTTTCACTGACCGCAATTCCAATGCCAACTCCAATGGGCGTAACAATCGAGAATACAATCAAATAAATGACTGCAATTAGCCAACGTGTATGGGCCATCATAATTTCCATTCCAATGCAAAAGGCCAAGACAAGTTTATGAGCCGCAATTGCGCCACACATAAACCAAACCGTATCCACACTCTCTTCTAGGCCAATGGCCATGCCTCCAAAAAGTTCGTGCAAAGATAGAGCCACAATAATGCCCAGGCCACGCATCCAGTTGGGTTGTTCGGGCTCCTTCACATCCTGCAGTTGTTTCTCCTCCCTCTCTGGTCCCTCCTCCAGAGTTTGCTGCAACATCTCTTGCTTTTTCCGCTGCTGTCGTCCGACCACAAAGTACATTAGTTCCTCAATTGCATACATGAGAAAGAATCCAGTGCACATCAACATCTCGGGCAACGCAAATGGAGTTTTTACCAGCATTTGGCAATGTTGCAAAGCATCCACAACGTTAATTACCAACGGCAACATGTGGATGAATGTGGTGGCAATTAGGACACCACCACCAAAATTCAATAGGCACAGCACGGCCAGAAAATCCCGAGCATTGCTTACTTTCCTGCTGGTCCATTTGAACCAACGGTTCAGCACATACGGTATGAAGCAGAAGATTAATGTGACCACCAGCAGCACCACAATAACCACAATTTTAGCAACCAGCAATTGGTGTTCGGTCATGGCGATGGCAATAATGGAAACTCTCTAACTTGAATGATTTCCAAGCAGGTTATATACACATTTTAGTAACTCATATCTAGTTCTTTAATAAGTAATCGCATTATCCCTCAAAAGCTCTTTAACTTTGTATTAAATCCAGAATATAAAGTTGTCCGACTGAAAATTTGTTCAAAGTACAGTAACTCTTCCCATAACGACACCTTAAGGTTGATAGCTTTGTACTACAGATATATATATTTTCTCAGAACTATTTATAAGTATGACAATCACTATATTTTAATATATTAACATTTTATACCGACAACAGCATGCAGCATTCAATTTTAGTGAAGTACTACTGTAATTAAATGGAGCTGCCAAGCTGAAATTTTTTAAAGTAAATTCGCTATCGGGGGCGTCATGTGTTCAACAATTGAGCCTCAAAGCCATTTGTTTTTCTGTTGAAAATTCAGACTGATAACTTCGTAGTTGCCTATCTCCCTATGAAAGCAACCAAATAATTTATATCAAATAGATAACAATAACATTGTCAATATCAGCAGATTACCTTTGAGTACATCTATTTAAAAATATCATCCAATAATTCAATAATGTCAAGGGGCTGTCGCACTGAAAATTCGCAGACTAAAAAAAGATTTGCGAGTTCTGTTGCCAACGCTGATAGAAGCCTTAAAGCTTTTTGATAACGTGCTGAAATTTCAAACATGTAACTAAGAAAATAATTTATTTAAGTATTATTCATGAATTTTAATTATTTGTTTTTATTGTTCCGTAATAGTTTACTGTAAAAATTATTATTTTGTTTTTCGTTTTTAATCATATAATATTATTGTATTTAAATATAATTTTAAAAGTAATTACTATGACTTGAGTGTTGATTTTATATTTATTTATTTAAGTACAATATTTAAAGTCAAATGATTTAGTTATTAATTGATTAATTGAAATGGAAGCAGCCAGAAAGTTGACTCTCTTGATTGTTTAAATGTGAAACTAACGGATTGTCAATTTTTATAATATTAGATGTATGTAATATTTGCAATGTTTCGTCACCAGGGACTCTTTTTTCGCTCTAACTCTCTCACTTTCTCAAACAATACTTGGGGCAGCATATTCGGCACTCTCTTTAAAAAGTCATTTCTTATCGTCGTCTAATTTAGACGATTTCCATGATGATAATTCGATATTGATGATGATGTATGTGTGTGTGTGTGTGTGTGTGTGTGTGTGTGTGTGTGAGGTGTGTGTTTTTCGTTTCGTTTTCCTTTTGTTTTTTTTTTGTTTTTTAAATTTTCATTTGCTCTTTTTATCTCTCTCTTTATCGTTCTCGTTCTTGCACTCTCTTTCTACACGCAGGCAGGCCTTTGTAGTAGTTGTAGTATTAATCGTATGTTCTTTTAACAATTTCTAGTTTTCACAGCAGCAAAAATATAGTCCAGCAGTTTATCAGTTTATCACTGAATCACCGATCACGACTGCTTTGGATGCTGCACAGGCGGTGGAGGCGCTGGTTTGAAGCACTGCAGCAGGAAAGCCGTGTAGAGCACAAATGCCAATGCCAGAGCTATCAGAGCGTACATGAATATATTCAGTTCCGGCTGACGGAAGCGATTCTTGCGTAGCCATTCGAGCACCTCATCCTCCGAAAGCAAATCACCTGTAATAATACAGTTGTATTAGATTTCCCTATAGCAAATCTGTCCCAGTACTTACCTCTATATATGCTAGGAAAACGGCGACGGAAATAGACCATAGCTGGCAATTTGGTAACGCCCCATTTTTTGGCATATCGTGAATCGGCCATTTTAACAAATGTTATATCCAAATTATCTGTTTCGCTGTCAATATTCTCCAGTTTCTCCAAGGCCGCCACACTATCCACCTGATTGTGCTCATCTGTGAGAATTTTCATGTTAATAACTATGCAAAAATGTAATAAATGTTGACTTACAAAAGAACACAGAGATAAATTCGTTTTCTTCAAGCAATTTGTCAAGCATTTTGCGATTAACTTCCTCGATTTCGTTTTTAATTTCGAATACATCCTGAGATGTCAGCCAGGTAATGACTTTTTCATGCTGATGCATATCACCATCATACAGCACAGGCACTTGCTTTCTATGGTATATAAAGAAACTTTGCATTAAATACAGATTCTTGGGGTCACATTAAACGGTACGTACCGGAAATAAACCAGCGATGGTATATTAACAATTTCATATTTCTTGGCTGCTTCCACGCTGGCAATCTTAACAAAGTCAATGCCAAACATATCAGCCTCGCCATCAATTTCCTCGAGATCCTCAAGTATCTCCTCACATTCAGCACAATCTTCATCATCTGTGGATCAGACTTTTAAGTTTGCTAGCCATGTACTATTCGATTATATCTACTTACAAAAGAATACAACAAGCAATGTGGATTCTGCCATTAACCGATCCAACATACGCTCATTAACCTCCTCAATTTCATCTGCCAACTCGCGATTATCATCATCTATCAACCATTCAAGCACCGACTGCTCATTCTGAAGATCTCCTTCAAAGAGTAGAGGATTACCATTGCTGCAAATATAATGAAAATAATTAAATCTCTATATAAAACATCTACAACTTTAAACATTTACCGGAAGTACACCAAAGCTGGGAAGGTCTTGATGGAATAGCGTTTGGCCAGTTGAGGATCTTGTATTTTAACCATATGTATGCCAAAAACATCACACTCATCATCAATCAGTTCCAGTCCCTCCAATATCTGATCACAGATATTACAGTTGATTTTGTCTGACAATATAAATGTTCAGTCAATATTATAATTGAAATAATCTTATCCTATATAATTATGATTATAGAATGTGAAGCGTCAGCTATCTAGTTATTCAAGTTAGAAGAGTTAAAAGAGGCATAGCAAAAAGTGATATAGAAAACGGCCAAAACAAAAGGTATTCGCGCCCAAACTAAATTTTAACAATTGTTACAACAAATTCGCAACTTTAATTGGGAGAATCTAAAATGGATTTAGTTTGGTCGATAATACATTTAAAAGCCTTATTTAATATAATAATCTGGTTTATCAGGTTAGAGCTCAAAACATGCACAATTATTCAATTTGGCTTTCGATCTTATTTGTATTTAGAATTGCGATTTGAGTTGCGATTTGTACACACGGAATACCTTGTTTTTGGATACGTTTTCTTTTACGTGTAATGTAGCTTTGTACGAATTGACTGGATGAGTGTTTGGTGGTGGTCAGGTTGCTTTCTTTAAGACTAGAAGGGGAACAGAAACTTCGACAGTAAGCGGGTGGCTTGCCCTTTCGCTCAATCGGTACTGAGATTGGTTTTGGTTTTGTTTGGATTGGTTTTGTGTGGTAGGATATTATTATATTGAATTGATATTGGATTGTTTGGTGTTTGGCGGTGCAGAGACATTTTGTGTTGTGCGGTGGTGCAGTGGTGCAGTGGTGCATTGGTGGGTAGAGGTGCCAGGGTATATAATTGATATTATGTGACATTATGAGAAATGCTTATTCGGGGAAAATCGTTTTTGAATTATTGCCAACTTACAGAAGTATACAGCCAGATATTGTGTTTCCTCGACCATAGTTTCAAGCATTTGACGTGTGATCAACTCAATGCGGTCTTCAGTTTTTTGCGTAATCAGCCATTGCAGTACTTCCTCTTCCTCGCTGAGTTCACCTATAATTGTTTTAGTATTTTAGGTTTCAAACTTTAATAGCTTCGAGAACATTGTAATCAACTCATACAAAAGAACGCTACCTTCCTTGATCCTGTCAGTCTTCTGACCCAGCATTGCATATTGATAAATTACCTAGATGTCGTTTAAAAACTTACCTTCAAAAACGTTTGGTATTCCGCCCTCGAAGTAGACCAGGGCTGGATACTCGTGCACTCCATAACCATCGGCCACAGAGAAATCACGCGTCTTGACAAACGTAATGCCATGTTTATCGCAATCGTCATCAATGTTCTCAAGTTCCTCTAGCACTTTGGTGCACTGTTCACAGCCATCGGCATCTATAGGAAAAGTGTTGATTGGGGCAACGCGAATATGCAAATATTATAACAAAGACTGCACACTAGACAAAGGGGGATAAGGAGCGGCAATAGAACAGACTACGAGCAAGCACTACATATGTACATAAACTAAGCACAAATTGGGAACAGAGTGGAAACTTGTGTATGTTGAGAAAAAGCAAAGTATATTATAGTATAAAACATAGAAGGTAGAACAGCACAAGTGAAACAGAAGAGTACAGATAAATATACAGAGAATTAAACAAATATATAGTTTATATAATATAGAGAAGGAAAGAGTAAAGTCGAGAGTGATAGAGAGTGACAAGTGGAGGGCTCTCAGGTGCGCTACAGCAAAGTTTACGGGTAAGACATTCTCATACAATTGGACGTAAATGTATGTGAGTGTGTGTGTGTGTGTATGTATGTGCATGTATGTGTTTGTGTGTGTGGGTTCGGTGGTGTGGTTAAACATTCTTGGACTCATTCCATTTGGTTGGCTATACAAATGTTATTAGATTTGTCACGTATTTGCGCTACCATCATCATGTTTGGCCGAAGCAGCGGCATCCATTGCGGCACCATCGCCACCACCAGCACCACCAGCCTCGCCAGCAGCTCCTCCGCCCTCTGGATCGCTGCCAAAAGCGGCGGCAGCACTGGCGGTGCCACCATCCTGCTGATGCTGTTCACGTTCCTTTTTCAGACGGGCCTTTCGCACCGCTTTCGAATTGCAAATATCGCACTTCGTTTTATTCCCTAAGTTTGTTGGTGTTCACATTTTTTTGGTGCGTTATTATGTGTAGTTTTTTTTGTATAAATATTTTTTTTTTAAATAGAAATATAAATGTTGGAAAAAGTCTTGTTGGTTAGATACATTTCAGCGCTATTAAAATTGCTTAGAAATTAAGTTTAAATGTTAAGAAAATACCTAAAAGAAATGATTTACTGCAAACTGTTTGCGCAAAAGAGTGAGCATAAATTAAATTAAGCACATTATTAAATAAAATATGTATACATAAGAATGGGCTGAAAATAAGATGAGACACAACATTGAATGCGCAGCAAAGTATGCTATAGAACTTAAATACCCTTGCAGAGTATTAAAAACGAGGCAATTCCCAACCCGCCCGTAAAGCCTGTTCCGTCTGTTTGGTCATCGCAGTCTGCCATAAATAATTTTAGATACCTTCAAGGGTATTGCAACTTCGGTTTGCCGAAGCTAACAGCTTTCAATTTAGTTGTGCTCAATATAAATTTATGTCACCAAACCGATTGCAGCTGGTAAACGTTTGATAGACTTAACAAATTGAATGGATAATATTTGTTAAATATACCTTACGTTTTTGGGCATACTGAACTTACAGAAATACACAGCAATAGAGCCAGACTCTTCGATTAATTGAACAAGTTTATCGCCTTCGAGATCTTCAATAACATCTCCACTTGGATCCTTTTGCGTAAGTAACCAAGTAAGGATCTGTTCTTCTTCATAAAGATCCCCTGCGAACAAATAACAAAAGAAGTTAGTTGATAAAATAAAGTTAAGAACTATTTCTATCTGACTAACCGGCGTATATAACTGGCTCTTTGGATGTGGGCTTAAAGAAAACAATAGCTGGCAAGGCAAATACACCATACTCCTTGGCCATTTGCTTATCATCGATTTTGACAAAATCAATACCCGCCTTATCGGCATCATCGTCAATGTGCTCCACCTCGGCCAAAACACGTGGACACTGCTTGCATTCGTCACTGTCTAAAATTGGATATTAACTTGTAATTATAATAACGTAATAGTTGATAATAATCTAATAACTTACAAAATATGACGGCCACATAATCGGAATTCTTGCGTATTTTCTCAAACATCTTGCGATTGACCTGCTCGATATGATCGGTCATTTCCATGTTGGCCGGACTTGTCAGCCAGTCGAGTATCTCCTCCTCATCATCTATATCTCCATCGTAATTGATGTACTTGCCCTTGCGGAAATAAGTAAGACCTGGTGGATTTCTAAAGCCATATTTCTTGGCCATCAGCTTGTCGTCCATTTTGACTATATAAATGCCATATTCGGCAGCCTCGTCGTCAATTAGTTCAATGTGTCTTAGCACACGTGGTGAGTCCGGATCGTCGTCCTTGTCTGCAAATAATATGTTTAGAATTTTATATAAATATTATTGTGAACTTAGTTGTACCACTTTAATTGTCTAGAATTTTGATATAATTTTTGCTTTATTTGCTGTTGTTGTTGTTGTTGGGCAGTTACAGTTTTTAGTAGGCGCACTTAGTCTTTGTTTAGAACTTTACACTTAGCATATACCTTAATGTCTCAGCATACTTACAAAAAACAACCGCTAAAAAGTCTCTGGTGCCTATATATTCAATAAGCTGATCCCGATTGATCAGCTCAATGCTTTGATCGGCCTTTTGCTCCAGTATCCAGTTGAAAACCTCATTATTACTATCAAGATTACCTGTGCATTAAATATAATACTTTAAATAACAGCTTAAATTGTTGTTAATTTTATATTTGTATTCTTTTTATTAGACATCCATAGTCAAACATACCTGTTGGCTGCAGTTGGTCAATCAATCATGAGTTATTTTTTGCACTTTAAGGTTTTTAATAAACACTTTATTTATTGTTCTTTTCTGTTTTTCAATGCATGTATTTTCCCCCAGGGTTGTGAGTACCTTTCTGGGAAATGTTGCTGAGAAACCATATGCCGAATCTGCTCTCTATCGATAACTTTTAAAGTAGTTATATAGAGGAACAACAAAAAGTTGTAAAATAATGCAAAATCATGTTTTTCTTGGGGTTACATTAATTTTATATGTATATCTGTTAATGGGGGGAATATTTCCTGCTTAAAACAACCAAAACATAATCATTTTTTTTGTGTTTATTTTTTTGAATTTCGTTTTGTATTTGTGCAAACGCTTAAGATTATTAAAAAAGAACCTAATTTGTTTATTGAATTATGTGAAATTTACAATTGATTTATCAATTTTACAAAAATTTTGTGTATTTCTTAATTTTTCATTTAAGTACGTTTTTTTTTAAAAATATAGATACAAACTTTAACAAAATACATTTGATCTTTACAGCTGCTGTTCAACAACAATTAGATATAATAAAAATTCTTAGAAAAAGATTGTGAATCTCTCAGTTATCGAAAGGCTTACAAAATTAGAAAAATAGTATTCGATATTTTGTAAATATCGATAACAAATCAACAGTTGCCCGGAAATGGCAGAAATATAAAAACATGTTGAAACAAATTTGACAAGGCATTATGTGCGAGGCCATTGAGAGATTTGCCAGCCATTCGTAATGTTAAGTATACGAACTGTATGTTATGAGTATTAGCGAGTATTACTTTTAATCATATTTTGCTTGCTCCTTTGTATTACAACAACAAAGAATCAGTTGTATATATAAGTATATATATAAATATATATGGCTGTTTACAGTTAGGCTTTGTATATAGTAGTGTGTATGTAGTTGTGTAGTTTGCGCTTCACTTTTGTAAATTGTTTAAAAAATATTTGTTGTTTAGACTTATACATATGTAAATTGTATATTGTAACAAAAAAGTAGTAAGTAGTATCAAAAAGTTTATGCTCAGTTATTGACTTTAATTCGCGTTTGTGTGTTTGTTAATTACAAATTTCCATTGCGTTACAAAATGAATCATAATTCATTATTAGCTAAATAGTATATAGACCTGAAGTTCTGAAAATATATTATTTACGTACCCATGCAATTGCAAGGGTATTTGTATCTTCGGTCTGCCGAAGATAGTTAAGTTTCTTAATTTTTTGTTGGGTGTTAATAGTACGATTATTGTTGCAGTAATTGCTTTAAATTTGAACAAAGTTTATTTTGCGCTTTTGATATCCATTGACAAAATGCAACAAATTTGTGTTAAGTTAAAGTTTTTTTTTTGTTTAGTTTCATAGTTTACAGAGAAAGAGGCAGCCTCAACAGAAAAATAGTCAAAAGTGCAAGAGTACCAAGTTACGTTACAAAAAATTGAATTAGTTAATAAACGATTTTTGAGTTGCGTGCCAAGCTTAATTAAATTAATAATTAGCTGGCATTTCGATTTTGCATTAACCGCTGCATTACTTGTGGAACAAAGAGTACGGTTCGTTGATGTTTTGTTAAATTACATTTGTTATTAACATTTACATACATTCGATCTGTGTGTGTCGGAGAGCGTATGATTAATATTTAATATTAAAGTGACGCATTTCGCTAGGCACAACTCATTTAAATGTTTTTACTTTGTATTAATTACACAACCAAATGAGTTAGCTATAACAATATGTGGTTCTTCTTCTTTGTTATTGTTGTTGTCTTTTGCTCTTATTATTTATGACAATCAAAAATCAGACATTATGATCTATAGTTACATATAAACCTGCTATTCAAGGCTTTTACAACAGAATTGTTCTTAGTTCTTAGGTTGGTTTTGTGGTTGTTGTTGTTGTTGTTTTTGTTGTTGTTAATTTTCACATTGTTTGACAACATTGCGTATACGTGCTACTTTAATTATTGCATATCATTGAATTCATACAATCATTGAATTTAATTGCTTCATTTCTTTATATCTTGCTATTCATTGAATTTGATTTTGTTTTTAGTGAGTTTTCAAAATTGTTGCCTTACTCCCACAGAGAGATATCCTGAAAAATGAGGTCATACAAATTTTTTAGTCGATTTTGGAAAAAATTAACGCCTGCAAGACACAAAGAAAAAAAAGAGAGAGAAATAAACAAATCAAATTACATCCAGATATGACTGTGTGTATGTGTGTGTGTGTGTGTGTAGCATAATGTGCACAACAACAATTACTATCAAAATGTTCTACGGAAAATGTTTCAACAAATTCATTGTTTGTGTCTTACAATTTTGACAAAATTTTAAATGATATTTGTAGTTTAATTTAATTTTTTTTTAGTTTTTTTTTTTAAATATATATTTTGACTAATTTTAGTAACGCGACGTACCGGTTTTAACATTCAGCTTCTGGTTTGACTTCTTGGACGATTTCTTAGTCTTTTCCACCTCAATGGATTCATCATCGTCCTGTTGTTGTTGCAGCTTTGGGATGGGCTTCTTTGATGATTGACTTGAACGCTTGTTCGCATAGGAAACCTTCACCAGGGGCTCATCATCATCATCGTCGTCATCATCATCATCATCGTTGTCGTTAGGCTTGGTCGGCTGCTTCTTGTGGGTGATGGGCTTGGGGGCGGGTTTGCTGGGTGTGCTGGATGTTGAGGCAAATTTAAAGTTGCCACTTTGACGCTTGCTCGATTCACTGTCGCTGTGTCCGATGCGTTGGGCCGTCATTTTAGGAACTTTGGTTGACTTCTCCAATTTGGTTGGACAGCATTGGAATGGTTTGTAATCGTTGGGCACAAAATTGTTGCCTCGCTTAGCTGAATGGCCGTCGTGACCCAATCCAACATAGAAACATTCGTCATCTGTTGTGAGCAAACAAACAAAAACATTTTGTCAGATTGTTTAGTTCTTAATTTTGGTTTTTGGTTTTGTTTTTTTTTTTATTTATAAGAAATCACTAACAAGAATCAAAAGTAAACAAAAGTGCATAAAGAGTAGGCGAGAAATACAAAATAAAAGTCGTAAAGTTGCTTTTATTTTTCAACACCTTTGAAAAAATTACCACAAAGAGCAGTTAGTATAATTTCTTGTTTTTTTTTTTCATTTTATAATTTTATAATTGATAGATTGATTTCTTGTTCAAGTACTAGAGTATAGAAGCGTGCTTTATGAATGAACAAAAATTTTATTTAATTCGTTTAACATTAATTTTACTATTTAACTAATAACTGACAAAATGCTTTTGATGCTGACTGTACAGGTTGATTGAATCTAATTCAGTTTGTTCAATGTTTTCGATCGTTGTACATTTTTCTAGTTTCTTTCTCTTTTATTTTTTTATTTTCGTTAAAAAATAATTCATTTTAATTATTTTCGGCAGAGCGGGTTCAATATTAATTATAATTAACAAATAAAAACGATTACTTAAAGTATTAAATGATAATAATTATATCAATAATCAAAACAATCAAGTTATTAACAAATTTCTCGTTCATATTATTTATGTTGTGGTTGTTTTGGTTTTTTTTTTAATCATTATATTAAAGAACTTTTCATAATAGTTTTTTTATTCAATATATTTTTTCAAACATTGTGTCAGCTATGATTTTTGCATTATTTTATTTGATTTTGTTGTACCAAATTTGTTCACTTTTTTTTATTTTGAGTAGAAGAAGATAAGTTATGGGATTGGGAACTTCAAACAACATTGTAGGTATAGATCGACGCATTGGATGGGTAATATATAACATTCACCAGAGCAAACATTGACGTGGTTTTTAGTGTGTATGTGTGTGTGTGTGTGTGCTTGGGTATGTACATTTATTTATTTCTCCAATATTTGTTGATGATATTTGGCTTTAGCACAAAAGCTACACATTTAGATAGAGTTCTTGGGTTTTGTTACCTTTGTGAAATGCATATTTTGTATTCCTTTTACCCAAGTCTGTAGATAGACAATTAAATAATACTGTAGTGTGTGCGTTATTCGGAATTGTATTATTGTGTATTATATATTTCAACGTAGTTCTTGGATAGGTCAGGAAGGAATTCATAACATTAAACAACTTCAATTAGTGCGGCAATGGCAACTCACATTCACGTATTACCTATTTCATCTATAAGATCACCCGTGCAAAGATCAGAAAGCCGATGTATCGTTCTGCCTTTAGATTTGTACTTATATATTTGCTTGCTGATATCTTCTTCTTCATCGTCATCGTCGCCATTATCATCGTCATTGTCGTCGTCATTATCGTCATCATTATCGTCGTCATCGTCATCATCGTCATTTTTGTTGTTATTTTCGTCATCGTCATCGTCGTCGTCGTCATTTCCGTCATCGTCCTCGTCGTCGTCATTGTTTTCGTCGTCATCGTCGTTTTCAATGTTTTTTTCATCTTCATCTTCGTCGTCATCATCGTTATTATCGTCGTCTTCGTCATCGTCATCTTCGTCCTCATCATCATCATTGTTTTCGTCATCATCATTGTTGTCATCATTTTCGTCATCATCTTCATCGTCATCTTCATCGTCATCTTCAACGTCATCTTCATCATCATTTTCATCGTCATCTTCATCATCATTCTCATCGTCGTCCTCCTCGTCTTCGTCATCGTTATTATCATCATCATCATCATTATCATTTTCTCCATTCATCATCATCACTCATCATCATCACATCATCCTCATCATCATCATTATCTTCGTTATCGTCGTTATCATTATCTTCATCATCATCATTATCTTCATCATCATCATTATCATTTTCATCATCGTTATCATCATCGTCGTCGTTTTCGTCATCGTCTTCATCCTCATCATCGTTATCGTAATCGTTGTCGTTATTTTTCTTGTCATCGTCCTCATCATTGTCGTCATCGTCCTCGTCGTCGTCATCATTATTGTCATTATCATCGTCATCATCATCGTCATTATCGTCATCGTCATCGTCATGTCATTGTCATTGTCTTTTCGTGAATGTTTTCGTAATCTTTCCTTTCGAATCGTTTGTTGCAGACGCTTTAGTCTTTGTCTTTTATCCACATCACTTTCTTTAGGATAGCTCAATTTAACAATTTTCTCATCACTTCCATCGTCATCGTTGCCTAGTATATCATATATCGAAAGTAATCATTACGTTTTGCACTTTACAAATGGCTTTATAAACGGGTAGAATGATATTGGATATATCCGACTTGCTTGGATTTGATATGCAATCTCTTTTGATTTGTTTGATTTTTTTTTATGGTGTTGGTTTTTGGCCAAAATATTGTGGTCTCAACTGATTTTGTATTGAATGTTTGGCTTATGAGCGTGAGTTAGAAAGCAGAGAAAACATTGGAAACAAGAACGCTTACTCTTTTGATTGATTAACCACTGCAGCACTCGATTTTCATTTTTGAGATTACCTGCAAAAGACGATCAAATTAATCAAAATGATTTTAAGTACTTAATTTTCCTGGGGACTTACCATCATACATGATCGGAACGCCTGTCTCGTAGTAGACTAAGGCTGGGAATGCGAAAATGCCAATTTCATGAGCCAACTTAACATCGTTCGATTTGACAAACTGAATGCCATGCTTATCGGTATCGTCATCGATATTCTCCAATTCTTCCAGAATGGCAGCACATGTTTCGCAATCATCATCATCTAATGATAATAAAAACAATTATTAAGCTATTCATTCGATAAATTTAAGATATTTTAAAACTTACAGAAGAAAACAGCGAGATGTTCGACGTCGTTGATCAACACTTGCAGTGTCTTACGGTCTACCATTTCGATAACATCAGCAGTCGACTCATGCAAATCGATAACCCATTCCAGAATTTCCTCTTCCTTCATCAGATCACCTGTGAGGAGCGGAGTTAGGTTATTTTTAAGTCTGAAAGGTAGTTTAAGTTTTACTTACCGGTGTAAATTGTTCTAAACTTATGTCTATAAAATGCAAGTGCCGGCAAACCGGGCAAATCGTATTCCTTATCAATATCGTCGTCGGATGTCTTTACAAAGTCGATGTCTTTTTCCTCGCATTCGTCATCGATGTTCTCCAATTCGTTGAGGATCTTCTGTGCCTTCTTATCACCCTCGGCGTCTGTTAACGACAAAGAAAAGTGTCAACTCAAAAAGGATATTAAAGGGATTTATGTTTAGACTTACAGAAGAACACGACAACATGATCGTTTTCAGCCAACATTTTCTCCAACATTTTGACGTTGACTTCCTCGATTTTGCCGGGAATCTCGAGTGTTTCGTCATCGGTGATCCAGGCCAATACTTCGTCCTCGTCATCCAAATCACCGGTAAAGTGCAATGGATCACGATTTCTGAAGAACACCAGTCGTGGATAGGCTTTCACATTGTATTTCTTAGCGATGCCGGTATCCTCGGTGGTAACAAAAATGATGCCAGCCTCGTCCAACTCATCGTCGATGCTTTCCAGGGCATTCAGTGTATGATCACAGGACTCACCCGGTTCGCAGGGACCCGTAAAGAATACGACAACATACTCATGCTCATTGATCAGATTGACCAGGATTTCATCGGTAACCTCCTCAATAGTTGCTGTCTTTTTCTGCACCAGCAGCCATTCAAGGACCTCATCCTCATTCATCAGATCACCCTCATACAAAGCAGGGATCTTATTCTCAAAGTAGATCAAAGCGGGCAAATGATCGAGACCATATTCCTTAGCTTCGGCGGCATTATCAATGCGCACAATGACGATGCCCTCCTTTTCGAGTTCATCGTCAATGTTTTCCAGTTCATTCAAAATGCGCATATCCTGTTTGTCTTCTTTGTCATCTGTAGATGGAACTTGTTGTAAATAAATCAAAGATCCAAATGTTATTCCTTTAGCTTACAGAAGATAACCGCCAAATGTTCGGTATTCTCGACCAATTTGTCCTTCATCTCATCGGTTACTTCGGGAATTTCCGAATAACGCTTCTGATGAACCAGCCAACCAAGTAATTCATCTTCTTTCATCAGATCACCCTCGTAGATATGTGGAATACCACGTTCAAAGAGTACAATCGATGGGATCTCATCGATACCCCATTCCTTGGCTTCCTTATCATCATCGATCTTGACAAAAGCAATATCATTCTGATCGCACTCATCGTCGATGTTTTCCAATTCTGCGAGGATTTTCTGTGATTTCTTTTGATCTTTATCATCTGTGAAAGATTATCGAACGGTTATTGAAGGTTCTCACAAAACAAATGATACCAATAGGAAAACGCAATAGAGGCCTTCTAATGAATCAGACCCTATTACTACCGACAAAAGCTCTCAACTTGTAACTCATACTACATAGGGGAATACCTAAAAGAAAGGGACAACTACCCAACGTTTCCTTGAACCTGTTTCCGGTTTAGTTTCGTGGATTAGTTGAAGCGCTTTTAAAATTAATAAATTTAAAATGTAGAAGCACATCGAGCAGTGTTACAATTATGGCAGACACTCAGACACACCCCGATATTACAACATCTATATATATTTATATATATATTCGATATACACGATCTATACATTATCTACAGTTGCGATCCGTTGGATGAATGGATGAGGACGAGGGGACGAGAGGGTTTCATCCCTGTCCCGGAAATCACTTACAGAACAGCACAGCAACATGTGGCATTTTCTCAATGATCAAATCCAACATTTCATCGGTAATGTCTTCAATTTGATCGGAACTCGTTTGTTCTTCGAGCCATTTTAATAGCTTCTCCTCATCCTCCAGATTGCCTTCGTATATAGTTGGAATGCCTTTTTCAAAGTATATCAGTTTAGGAACTTTATTGATGCCATATTCAACGGCCTCCTCGGGATTGTCGATTTTAACGAAAGTAATGCCCAATGCGTCGCATTCGTCGTCAATGTTCTCAAGCTCTTCAAGCACCTTTTGCGATTTCTTGTCGTTGTTGTCGTCTGGAAAACAGCTTATGGATCAAAATGCGCCAACTCTTCGAATTATTTTCTATGTATTTTTTATGTTTTAAATATTTACAGAACAGCACTGCAATGACGCGTCCTTCTTTAATCATTGTATCGAGCATTTCATCGGTGACATCCTCGATTTCATCACGTTCCAACTGTCCCAACAACCATTTCAGTATCTGTTCCTCATCCATGAGATCGCCATCGTAAACGTTTGGAATTTCTTTTTCAAAGTACACAATTGCCGGAATCTACAAAGATCACGTATCACATATACCGTTATCGGTCGAAAAAGAATCGTGGAAATCGTACCGAATCGATTCCATAATCGGCTGCCGCCTTGGCATCATCAATTTTCACAAACTGAATGCCATGTTTATCGCAGTCATCGTCGATTTGTTCTAGCTCTTCCAACACGGTCATCGAATCATCATTGCCATGATCATCTGTAGATGATGTGAATCTTTTGCTATCGATCTATATATCGATTGTTTTTGTATACATACAGAATAGCACCACTAAATTATCAATATTGCTGATCAGCGTTGATAGCGTCTTGGTTGTAACATCCTCGATAACATCATCCTCATCTCCGGTTGATTTATTTTGAACCAACCATTCCAAGACATCCTCCTCACGCTGCAGTTCACCTGCGGCACAATAGACACAGTTGTTCGAGTCAAATTAAAGACTAAGGGGATGAAGGTGGAATTGTGGAAGGATATTCTGGTATTTGATATACCTTCATAGATGATCGGAGTCTGATGGCGATAGTAGACCAATGCCGGCAGATTGCCCAAGTTGTACTCATCGGCCAATGCCTCGTCGTGTATTTTGACAAAACCGATTCCAAGTTGATCAGCCTCATCATCGATATTCTCCAATTCTTGTAAGGCCTTGGCGCACTTTCGGCATTGCAGTTTATCTGATAGACGATTACGATATTACGATAATATTAGATATCATTCATTTGTAACCCAAGTCCATCAGTAGGTTGACATTAGACATGGCTTTTTATTGTTTTTGGATAGTTGCAGGTACACATTTAGTTTCGCTTTTTATTGGGTTCGTTTTTTTGGGGAGAAAGGGAGCATTATACAAGTAGCTATTAAGTATACGCAGTGTGTTTTATCGGATCATTCTCGTATGCAACTGTAAGGTTAAGGTTAATACAAGTACAAAATAGATTTACGACAATGTTTCGCATGCAAGACAAGAATAGAATCGATCAGGAATAGTTGAGTGTGCAATTGGAAATTGTATTAGACCATTTGGTAGCCAGCAATTGTGTTGAAAATCGCATTACCCAATCAAATCAAATCGTTGTTTATTTATTTGCTTTTTGTTTACAAAAGCAAAAAGAATATTCAAAAAATAAGGTAATCAAAATAATAATCTTTGTATACAACCTGTTGCAAAATGCGCTGTAAAAGGAAACGAATTGTTCAAAGAATTGCAAAGTATATGCTAAAAGAATAAAAAAGGAAATATAACTTTGCTTATAAATGAAATACAGAGATAAATAGTGTGCTTTCACCGTATTCTCTTTTGACTATAGATAAATAAAAGCTCCTTCTTTTGTCATTTATATTTTGCCTAAGAGATTTATCAATTTATACTAGTCTCTGTGTTTAGCAAGCTTTTAATTTGGCATGTGCTACGTATACGTAATATTTGATAGCTCTTAAACACCGCTATAAATTCAACTCAAGAATAAAGATAAAAGGGTTAAATTAATGATAAAATGGAAATAGTTGGTTCTCTGCCTTTAGGCTATATAAATCTCATTAGTCGAGTTTTATAATGATGAAGAAAGCTGAGCAGCTGTCTTACAAAAAATATTTTCTATGTATATTTTGGATTTAAATGCAAATTGCAGAAATTTTTACCTAATCATAACTTACTATAGTATAAATATGTTTATAAATCAGTTTATCTAGTATCTTTTTATTGTTTAATATTTCGTATTTAATTGTTGAAAATGTATTATAAAAGAATTGAAACAATTTAATTTACTCAAGCGCAAAAATTTCATGTTGAAAATTCGAACAAACTCGTAAATTTAAGTCAATATATTTGCCTGGGTGAGTGGGTGTCGCCAAGGTGGCAAGGCCACGCACACACTCACACCAGCATGCACACCCACAACACACCCACAACATACACACATACACATAGAGATACATTACTGTATGGCGACAGTGACTAAACATGTTTATGTTTATGGTTTTGACAGTTTTTTCGTTTCGTTTCGTTTCGGTTTTTCTTGTTGTAAATTTGCATTTAGTATGCAAAATGCATTAATGAATTTTGTGGCAGACTTGGGCAAATACTAAAAATAGTGCAAGTCAGTTGGCTACTACCACACAGATACACACACTTGCCATATGTACTATATATTTATATATTTATATATATAATATTATGTAAAATTGCATTTGGCTGCAACTAAAGAGCTGCCCATAATGACATCCATGCCGGCTCGTGTGCGCCAGCATCTTGATGTATTGCTGTATGCAAAAGCAATTAAAACTGCTGTCTGTCTGCAGTTCTATGTAAACAGCAGAAAAAATAAAAAATTACAATACAATGTAGAATCCTATAGGATGCCCTGTAATGAGGCAAAATTACGATATCTATCAAGATGAGCTTATCTGTGTTAAATCTATCAAATTACAATCATTTTCGATTTAATAAGCTTAAGACAATTTTAAAAACACTAAAATAATTGCAATATTAAATTAGAGCTTAAAGAAACTTTTTACGCGTAAAAATTTATTATTTGGAATTTGTAGCATTAAAACTGACTATAAATAAACTTTTTATAAAGTAAATCGTAATAATTTTGTGTTTTTAGTAGAAATTGAAGTTGATGTAAATATTACAAAGTTTTTAGTAGGAATTGAAGTTGATGTAAATATTACTAAGTAAAAATTGGAAAGTTTAAAAATATAACTGCTTAAAAGAGAAAGAAACTAAATTGTTTCATTATAAAAAGGACTGTTGAAAATTATAAATGAAGTATACAACATTATTTTCACTGTTTTCAAAAAATAAATCTAAATAATTATTGTCCTCAAAAATAGAGTTACTGCTTTGGCTCTATTTTACAGGGTATTCAGTGGTGTGCTGTAGTCGGTGCGCTTTGAAATTTCGACAGAAATTTCGGGCAGAACAATGGATGCGAAAGAAGGCAGAATATGTTGTTCTTGTCTCACCTACATGCTGATCATCTATGCGAAGACCTTTGTGTGCTGTCTGCGCTTGATAAAAATACATGTACTATTCATATACATATAAACTGTATCTGTGTGAGTATTATTATGTGTGTGTGTGGTTGTGTGGGAATATATATGCACGCGCGTATACAGTTAGTTGTTTGAAAATTGAGCAAAAATAACAGCAGCGAAAAATCATTTTGTTGGCCAACCAACTGCTTCGAGTTGCTATTTATAAACTCACAAAATTGTAGGTGGCTCAGATGTGTTGAAAAATACAACAACAACAGCAACAATAAATAAATAAAACTGCCATACATTGTTGTTGTTGCTGCTGCCGCTTTATAAAGCCAATACAAACACATTTACATACATCTTGCTGGCCATACAAAGTTAAGTTTATGCTTTCTATAGCAGCAAAATCATTTCCTTTGTTCCATCAATTGTGGCCAAAATGTTGCCACATTCAACTTATATGTGTGTATAGAAAACATTTGCTGATCTTTAGACTAACAATTATATCATAAATGCAATTTATGCTTGATATTCTCATATGCCAAACAAATTCGATTTGGTTTTACAAATTGTCAGTTGGACTCATGGACTGACTGACAGATGGACGGACATTGTGTTTCAAAAATTTGATTTTGTTTGCTTTTGATGTGGGTTCTATAGCACTTGGTCGGTTGGGCTGATTGCGACCAACGGCCGGGGCCACAAACATGGTCTGGCGCAGAGCCCAGACATTTATGTTGTTGTAATCGTATTTATATACGTATACGTAATATCTATCTATTTATTCTTATTTGTTTCTTTTCTGTTGTTTGATATATGCCAATTTGTTTGCCAGTTAAATGTTCATTAGCCAGCAGCGGATTCTTTTGTAAAGTCTATATTCTTTAAAAGGAATAATCTGTTTTATATATATCTATATATATATATCTATATATATTCGCATTAGATATGCTACGACTTATATCTATTTAAATATATATATTTTTACGTAGAAGAAAGCAACGGAAGTTGTAAGTATAATGTAATGTTATTGTATAATGTGTATTAAGAATACATAGGTCTACTTAAAATAAGAAAAAAATTTAATTAGACTGTCAAAAGACTCTTTTTTTAAGACTACATAATTTTAAGAATACAATAAGAATAAATTCACAAGAAACTCTTTTTGTACAAATGCTTTCTGACCTAAAGATTCTAGTGCTGTAGCTGGAACAGCCGGAAATGAAATTAAATACATTTTTAACTAAATAAATTAATTTTAAATTACTCCTTTCTTTCTCCATCCTCCAAATAAATTTGATTTGAATAAGTTAGAGAGTTTAGTGCAATACATTCATTTTAGAAGGGCGTAGACAGTATATACATATTATACATTCAGACAAATCAAGTAGAGGATATATTACAGGCATAAAGTTACGGCGTAGTGTTTTTATAAGGCTTTTGTGCATATGTAGTTTACTGTTGTTGGGGGAAATTGATTTAAGATGGAAATGATTGTGGATTGACAGGATTTTAAGATTGGTTTTAATAAGAAGGCATTGGGGAAACTCAGGACGGGGTGTCAAGTCAAAAGAACAACCTGAATAACATATGCACAAACTTACCCATTACCCTGGGTGGGCATGTTTCATGATCAGGACCTGTTTGTCGTTTAAATAGATACAACGCATACAAATACAATATTTGCTTATATCAATAGGCATAGAACCGACGTTTGTCTTTTGCTTATGTTAGTTACAAAATAGATAGTACAATTAAAGTTAATAGATATCGATTTATATGTACAAATACTAAGTCAATATGTAGTTTGTACCTAACTTGTATGAATTTTAGTCACAAGAGAGCCTAACTGGTTGTTGTTTGTTTTGTTTTTAATTTGTACGCTAAAAACTGCAACTGCTTTGAAGTAAACATATTCAGAATGTTCCACCAATATGAATAAATATTAATTGTAATATTGAAAGATAGATATATTGATGTAAAGAGAAAGAAAAGTTTGATATTTTAAGAGTTAAACATTGATTGTACTCACAGAATAGCACGGCAACAAAATCGGTATCCTCGATAATCTTATGCAATATTTTAGAGTTTACCTCCTCGATGCGATCGGGCAAATCCATGGCCTCGAGCGAGGTAAGAAAATCGAGCACGCCCTCCTCATCCATAAGATCGCCATCATAGATGATCGGTTCTTTTTCCCTAAAAATTTTTATAGATTGTTGATGATTTCGTCTGTTTTTTTAATGGGAATTATTGCTGGGATTATTTTACCTAAAGTAGGTGAGCGCTGGGAAGGTTTTGATGCCATATTGTTTGGCGAGTCGTTTGTCGTTAATTTTCACAAAGTCCACACCAAAGGAATCGGTGTCATCGTCGATTTTTTCGAGTTCCGCTAAAACCTTATCACAGGTCACACAGCTACGTGCATCTGCGAGCAATTAAACAATTGCCCAAGAAAATAAAAGCAGAAAATAAAAATAAAGAAAACAAATGATTATATATATGTTTACATATATCTGTCAGTTCAATTAATAATATTTAATATACGCAGTTTCTCAGATAAAACTGCATAAAGATACCAACATCAATTGACGGCTAGCAACTGTCGCGTGTGACGCCAAATGCCGTCGCGATTATTCATAGCAGTTTAGAATGCATCATCGGTAATGTCTCCCCTTTTCCCTCTTTTCTCTACTCCACTCCGCACTATCTGCCTCCCCCTTTAAGTCATATATAGAGAGCAAGAACCGCTAATGGCATTTTGGGCCCAGACCCAGGCTAGTGAATGAAATGACAGCAGCAGCAGAGAAATTGCATCGACTATTCAAATATATATTTATACGATATGTACATCTGTACACTATATGTGGGTATGTATGTATGTGGCTTATATGGTTAGCTATTAATGTGTGCACAACTGCCAACAGTATTTTGGTAAATTAATTCATAAAAATCCAATGCAGACACTATTAGGGAAATGAATTCAAAGCAGTACAAAAGATTTTGCCAATGTATTTGCGTACTTCGTCATCTCTTGTCGGTTTTGGGTGGTTGCACGCCCAATCTATTATACAATCTATAATCTGTACAAATATACAATTACTCATTTGAAATATCATTAAATACCCTATAAACATACAACAAACACAAGGGGTAGTATAAAGATAGCGAGTAAAGATATATGCAAGTCTAAAAGTTGAGTATTGTGCTGCCCATAAAACGAAATATAAGAATTTAAATAGGAATTCCAATAATTGGACTTTGTTTATATGTCTGCTAAATATCCTGTAAATTTCAGCGTAATCGGACTATAAACACGACAGAAATTTATCAATAGCCTGAAATGTACGTGCTAATAAAGAAAAGATGCAATTGATTTTTTAAACAAGTCTATTTGTGAATTTAAATTCCTGCACATAAAAGCACAGGATATCTATTAGCCAGGCACTCTCCTTTGAAATCGCTCCCACCCACCCTTCAGTATTTTTTATTTGTTTTTGTTTAACACTAGTAAATTTGATCTGCATTTATTTGGATTTCGATCGGTTTGTACCGGATTTATCTATATCTATCTCTAGTATATATAATTGAAGTCCATTTGTTTAGTGAAAGAACACGAAACACTCCAGTTTCTTAGCGCCCGCAAGTCTGTTTGGTTACTTTAATAGCTTTTTATGGCCGTCAAGTACAGCGAACAGATGTTCAGCCCATATTACGTATACGCAACATTTGATAAGATGAATTGACTTATATTTTCTAGCTTTTACACAGGTTGATACCTGTTAACAATATTTTCGCAACGCTTAGCAATAAAATTAATAGTATTTACTTGAAATAACAAACAGCTGTTGACTTTTATTGCCAATTTCTTTGCCAATTTCTATGAGCTGCCATTTGCGTAGTTCATAGAATTTTTTTTCTTCTTCTGATTTTTCTATTTCTCGATTTGTTTGTACAAGTCATTGAGTTTGAGTTTTTCATGACTTTTCATGTGCACAAAATATATATTTTCAGTGTCAACAACAACTGAAATATCATTTATGGAATATGGTAGGCGTTTGTCAGACGTCCAATGATATTGAGCATTTTCCAAATGCATTTTGATAATTTACCAGATAATTTCTGTATTAACTGGGCGGCATTGAAGTAATTCTTTTCAATTATAAATACGTTCATATATTCATAAATTTGCATATATAGTATAGCGCAAATATGAATGGATAGCTCGAAAAAAGAACCTTCGTCTTGTTTTTGAACGAAACAATATCCAATAGCCGAAGGTGATTAGCTTGTTTATGGAAGCTATTTATAATCTGATAAATTATAACCCTGCGGGCTTTTGTTTATGTGCGATCTGCGTATTTTTCTATATGCTCATAATATTCAATTTAAATTTTAATGACCGTACATAAAATAGAAATTCCTACACAACGGGGAAAGTAAACTTTCGCCAATTAAGTTCTTTTCAATATGAAATATTATGCAGAATATTGCTGACAGTAACTGGAGGGATTTTAGCTTTTCACGTCTTGTTTTTTGGCTAATTTTTTTTTAGTTAGCTAGCTCAATAGTTTGCGCCAAATTCGTCTAAGCAAAGCAACAAAAACTGTGCTAGCGACACACAGACACACTCCCAAGCACATACATATGTACATATATATTGCAACAAAAAAAGAAGGCATGAAAATAAGAAGAACAACAACGTCGGCAATTTCTCACAGCCAAAGCGATTTCTACTCATAAACAGAACGCTAAGATAGCGCAAGGGGAAAAATAGAAACAAAAAGACAAAAAAAAGAAACGAACAAAAAATAAAAACGAAAAAAAAATCTAAACCGAATGAAAATCTCAAGACATTTCGTACAACGAAATTTTTCACATATTTTCACTTGTATGCGAATTTTTAGAATTTTCACTAGAGAAAATTTATATAATATGGCTTCTGTTACTATTTCGAGTCGCATGGCCATCGTGCTTTGTTTGAGGATTATATCGAACGCCCGGATCTTGAGTATTACTAGCTACAACAACATCAACTGCTGATCTGCATGTACATATCTATGTGTCTGTGTGTGTGTGTATTTGGTACTTACACCAGAAAACGGCAACGTAATCCTTGTCGGCCAATAGTTTCTCCAACTGCTTGGCATTGACCTCCTCGATGACGGCCTCCGGCTCAATAGGAGCCGCCGCTGGCTGTGATCCTTTTTTATTAGCGCAATTCACATATCCGGGAAAACTGAGTGCCAGCAACGTACACACGAGCAATGTCAGAGTTTTTAATCGCGTGAAAGTCATCTTACGATTTCCTTCAATACTTCCTAATCTAAATTACTTTAACTGGGCCGTTGCGATTTTTTTCTCTTTATTTTTCAAACTCTTAACTCGAACATGCGTGCGTGTGTGTTGGTATTGGTATTGCTTTTAATATTTTTATTATGTATATTTCTTAAATTGATTTAGTTTAGTTTAGAAATTCGTCGTTTAGCAGCGTTTGTCGTTATTAAAAAATTATAATAATTTCAAAATTTAGGCACTATTTTTAGTTGAAAAATCTTATTTCTTTCGCGTACACTAATACATATATTTTGTGCGCATATATATACAGGCAAAAATATATATAGGGTATATATGAGAAAATTAGATTATATATATAAATATATACATATATTTATATATATATATTTTTTCTATTAATTGAATGTTTTCCGCGGACTGTACTCTTTTTAGTTTTTAATTTTTGTTCCACTTCGTGCAGAGGTCCGCTCGCAACTGAAAGACTTTTGGTGAACATTCCGTACAATTCAAAAGGCCTCGTTAAGCTTTAGGGATCTTATATTTCGGGGCTTTTTTTGTAGCTTTTTCGACGTAGCTTTCGCGGAATGAGCGATAGAGCGAGATACGGGACGCTGCATGTGATTTCAAAAAGTATGGTGAAAGTTGCTAAAATTGCGAGAGCTATTCTCGGCATCCTCTTTGCGTTGCAGTTCTTTGTTTATGCATCTCAAAATTTTTGTATATAGTACGAGTACATATAGAGAAGACGGTCGGTGGTCTTACGAAACTTCCTGTAAAAACAAAACAGGCAAAAGAAACTATACTGTATGTACACATGCTGTGGCTATATATATAACGAGAATGAAAGTGTAAAGAGAAATTTCGAAATGCGTAAATATCCAAATCAAAACAGCTGCGACCACACGGGCGGCATTGAAGCAAAACAAAATCGAAACCTATGATTAACGAGTAAATACATAAAAATATGAAAACTGTAGTTAATTGCATATCGGAAATTGATATTAGAGGATATTCTATACCATGTTAATGTCCTTAATGTGCCCTTAATATTATTATTATTATATAAAATATATTCTATTATTATATAAAATATATATATATTTATATATTTCTTGCAACAAATTAATCGTTATTAAATAAAAACCAATACGTGTGCCAGTCAGGCTGGAATTGTACTGTTCTGTTATTGACTTCTCTTTCTCTCTAAATTTTAAATCAGGTATTTATAATTTATTCCTGTTTTTTCTAAACTATAATTATTTAATGCATGTTTTTGGATTAATTAAATATAAACAAATTGTTTATTTTTTTTTGTTTTTTAAATTTAAATTCTCTTTGATCAACTGATAATAAATTGCTTTGAGGATTAGTTAAATCAAGGTGTAATTCGCAAATTACGTTGAATTCAAATGCAAACCGTCACTCGGCCATTTTGTTTACGCAGCTTTGCAGTTTACACGAAAAAGTTGCAGTTCTAAAAAATCGACGCTAGAAAACAATAGATGGCGCCAAAAATGTTGCAAAATTTTAAAATTTGGAAAAGTTGACAGCCCTAAACTGAACGAAATGAACGAAACAATTTAAAAAGCTATGAGAAAAATTGTTTAGTTAAATAGCGAGATTGAATTAAAATAATCAAAATAAATTGTTAATTTTCGAAACTAAAGCGGCTTTTTTGCCATATCGAAAAGGATAAAAAAATATGGAAAATATTTTTGACGCGGACCTCGCAAAAGCGCCCCTAAAAACCATACGCTGTCGACTTCTGGAACTATGGAATTTAATGCTAGCGCCACGACCAAGAGAGCCCGTCTAGTTTTGGAACTAATTACCACAAATCGTCCAAATTCTGCAGGAGGAAGACGTTTTTTGTTGTGCGCTAAACTGCAATTTTAATTCGGCCATAAATGCAAGTGCAAAACACTAACTAAACAACAGTTGTGTATGCGTAGTGCAAGCTAAAGTTATAGTTTAAACAAAATACTACAAGTGTTGGCGTCGTTAAACGCGTTAACAGTGTCAAATTCACTGCGCGCCTGTTGGAGGTGCATAAAAAAATCGATTAGCAGGTAAACTGCAAATTTATGAATGCAAAGTGTATTGTTTTAACTATATTTGCATAATTTTAACTTAAAAGTGTCACCCCGACGATACCCCTATCAAAGAAATAGTTACCTTGAACTCTGTGCATTGCAAAAGTGCCTAAACTAGCTGAGCGCATACCAAAGCAATAAATAAATACAAGAATTTCTGTGTTTTTCGCGCTAGGCCTCTCGATTCCGATTATATATGTATACATATATACGCTTTTAACAGCTGACCGAGAAAACAGACATGGCCTGTTCACTTTGTCTTGAACGCTTTGAGGCTCTTTATCGCATATCAATGTGAAGGTGAAAGTTATCAGCTGCTTAAATTGTTTTGGTAATTGCATCTGCATTCGTATATTTATTGTAACATGGGGGACATTTTAATACCCTTTTTCTGCCTATTAAGGAAAGTATATTATTGTAAGCACATATGAAACAAATTTAAAGTCTAAGGTGACCGTTGCCAATACTTTTAGGCCCTATATAAACACGGCCGTTTGTAATTAAATAAGTATTAAAAATCAAAAATTAATTAATAGCTATAGTTAGATTTGATGAGATATCAGATAGCACTGTTAATTTTTAGAAATATGAATCAATTATAAATCTAGAAATTTCCCCATCTAAACAAGTTCTTTCAAATCGTCATTAAAATAATATACCCACTTTCTATGGGGTTTTTCATTTAATCGCAGAAAAGTTTTGTCATGCAACTGATACTTCCTCTTTGTTTATTTAAAACATACGTTTTAACCGGCTTTAAAACCCGTTCCAGATTAATCAAAACAGCTGCTAAACAAGCTGATCGTTCGTGTAAATATTTGCTTATCTAGAAAACCGATTCAATGCAGTATTATAAACATTTTCAAGAAAAAACTATCCATAGAATTCAATTGAATTATCTGTAATTGTATAACTAATTTAATACGAGCTTAATATAATTATTCTTTTGTTGATCTTTCAGCAAGGCGCGTGACAATTTAGCAGATTTTATGTCAATTTTACTATGAAATTGGATGAAATTGTCGCATGGTAAGCCGTTGTATCATATCAATTGTTAACTTATTATGATGATAAACATGTTTAATCATTTTTCTTAAGGTACCAGAAAAGAATCGGCACCTATGATAAGCAAGAATGGGAGAAAACCGTCGAGCAGCGCATTTTGGATGGCTTTAATAGCGTCAACTTAAAGAACACCAAGCTTAAAACGGAACTCATTGATGTGGATTTAGTGAGAGGTGCCTTAAATTAATTAATATTCCATTGCATTTCCTCAAATAATTATATAATCTGTTTTGCAGGCTCCACATTTCCGAAAGCCAAGCCAAAACAAACATTACTTACTGTCATCCGTTTGGCACTATTGCGTTACCTGTTGTTGCCACTCTATGCACAATGGTGGGTCAAGCAGACGACACCGAACGCCTTTGGGTTCATTCTCTGTCTATATGTCACACAACTGATCAATTGGGCCATTTATATCATGCACAGCAATCGCATTGCGCCGCTTGTCTACGATCAGGAAGTGAATGCAACCATTGCCGATGATGATGCTACGACAGTTGCCGATAAGCAGCAGTCGGAGGAGAATGCTGATTTGCTTAGTGCATTGTTAATACCCTGTGCGCTCAGCTTACTGATTAGCCTAATACACTCACAGATTGTGGCAACAAATACAGCGCCAGGCAGCAGCACTAAAAACAAATTGCGACGTTTCTCCATGAACAGCTTCAGTGAGAAAGCCAATGCTCCAAGAGAACAGCGTCTGCGACGTCGCAAGAAGTTTGTGCGGCAAGTTTATATAAGCAAAGCAAGAGTATATTAAGCAAAAGTTTCATTATTAACATATATTCTTTAACTGCAGGTTGCGACAGCAAGATGCGGACATTTCACAGCCCAGCAGTAGTCACTCCTTAAGTACACGACGTGCCAAACTGACAACTCTAACCGTTGAGCCAACTCCAAGCAACACAGCCGAGCCTAAAGCCTGTAATTGTACAACCGTTCCCAGCGAAGAAACCTTCCCAACCCCAACTGCCATAACCGTACAACATCAAGCAGCTGCTGCTGATAGCACCACCCTTACGGAGCCAATCTATGATCTCAGAAAGATAACCAGTGATGTGCCCGAAAGTCCGCACAAGAAGCGCAATGTCAATTGGCATACTCCCATACAGATTTGTGCCACATTCGATCAAAATGAATTGCCCTCATCCAGCATTGAGCTGAACAACGCTGCGCCAGCGCCAAGTGGATCACGATTGGAGCCTAATTATCGCACACGTCGCAGCATTGGAGAAGACGATGGCTTTGAGAGTCTCAATGGCAAAAGTTCCAGCGGCGAGGACAATAATCATTCACCTAACGTTGGCGCTGGCAATGTAACTCCAGTTATAACACCGTCAAATCAACTGCGATTGCGTCTCAACGTCAGCAGCAACAACACCTCAACTAACAACAGCAACAATGTGGCAACAACTGAGAAAATGTCCCGTGAATCAAGCAGCAGTTGTGCCGAATCTGATGAATGCGATGATGCGGACATTATTTCAAGTCCCGCCTCGGCAGGCACACAGGAATGTAATACTTCAGCCACCGATTGGTTGGGCATTACAACAAACAGTGAGGATTGCAGTTATACCTCCGAGATGGATCAATCTGATGGCGGCTATAAACATCAACCTTGCAGTGATGAGGAGTTGCCCGATCTGGACATAACGCCTACTACCATATTAAATCCCCACAGTAGCATGGATCGCAGTAAGCAAACAAGAATGGTTATTAACATGAAATTCTTATATCATTAACTTTTCTTCTTTATCTCCAGTAAGCTGCACTATTTGGGATCAGCGTGATACAAAGAAGGCGCAACTATCAGTGCTGGAGATTGCCTCATGCATCATTGAGCGTGTGGATTCCTTGGGCGTTACCAACGATTACATTTACATTGGCGTCGTTTTTTCCTTTCTGTTGACACTGATTCCAACCTTTTGTCGACTGTGCGAGGTACGTGACTTGTTTGGCAAATGAAAGTGCACCATGTTTGACTTAGTGCTTGCTTGCAGATCACAATTGATGCGGATAAGGGCAGCGAGATAAGTTACTTCTATATGCCACAGTTGTTGTGGGAGAAGTCATCGTCTTCGTTCTTTACACTCTTGGGCTTTGCCTTCGGCGAGGCGCAATGGGAACGCACAGTGTTGGCTTTGGGATTTGTCCAGCGATTGTGTCTCACCCTCATACTATTCATCATCTTTGCCGTGGCGGAGCGCACCTTCAAGCAGCGGTAAATTGCATTACTTACAATCTTCAACATTAAATATTAACCATTGCTTTCAATTTAGTTTTCTGTATGCCAAACTCTTTTCACATTTGACTTCTTCACGTCGTGCTCGAAAATCGAATCTTCCACACTTTCGGCTAAATAAAGTGCGCAACATCAAGACCTGGCTAAGTGTGCGATCCTATCTAAAGGTAATGGTCCTACAAATATTCCAAATCACATTTATAACTGTATTTTAATTGTTTTTTAGAAACGCGGTCCTCAGCGTTCGGTCGATATTATTGTGTCTGCCGCATTTATTGTCACTCTGCTCTTGTTGGCCTTTTTGAGTGTGGAGTGGCTCAAGGATTCGGTGCATTTGCACACACATCTGACGCTGGAGGCGTTGATCTGGTCCATAACCATTGGCATCTATTTGCTGCGCTTCATGACGCTTGGTCAGAAAATTCAGCACAAATATCGCAGCGTTTCGGTGTTGATAACCGAACAAATCAATTTGTATTTGCAAATTGAACAGAAACCTAAGAAAAAGGAGGAATTAATGGTCTCAAATAGTGTACTAAAACTGGCAGCCGATCTGCTAAAGGAACTGGAAACGCCATTCAAGATCTCTGGTCTAAGTGCCAATCCCTATCTGTTCACAACTATCAAAGTTGTCATCCTATCGGCACTCTCCGGTGTTTTGAGCGAGGTGCTCGGCTTTAAATTGAAGCTACATAAAATTAAAATTAAGTAAACCAAAAATGATGAAGTTAGCTAAAAGAGTGAACGGTATGGAGCAGGAACATCGGCTAGGCGAATGTTATATTTTTGTAGTACAATTTTTTGGAATGCTTTAAGGACAAAAACCTACAAATATCTAAATTACCTAAATATAGTTTTTATAAAAATAATTAAAATTTGAATAGTAATAAATTAAGTAAACCAATGTTTATGTTTGTCATGTGATTGTTTAGCCAGCGTTAACTACTTAATCTATAACTCCTACACCTAATTATAATTACAAACTAATATTTAATAAAGTCCTATATTTACACACACACAAACACATATTAGGGCGTCGTGCACAATCACAATTTATGTATGTTTGTCGTTTTGAAAGTTGGTAGTATTGAATTATTGCGTTATCAAGTCACAATTTCAATTCAAATTTAACGTAAAACAAATAAAGTTTACCAAAGTTAACAGCGTACTGGCTTTTTTAAGTTAGCTTATTTCATAGATGGCGCTAGTCGTGTGACAGCTGATCGTGTATGCAGTGTGACCAGAGTTTTCACACACGCCGCACACACCTGACGTAACAGCAGTTGCTAATTTTTGTGATCGTTCCACGAAATTGCAATTATTTATCCCCAATTTAGGAAACCACCTCGCTATGCTGAAGCTCCAACTGACCAAATTGCTGCGGCATTCGATGGCCACACAGCTGATCCGCAGCCAGACGCGTCTATTGCATGTGGGAGAGGCGAATGTCTTGGCCAGCGAAGTTGATAAGCAATCATCCGAGTTCAAGGTATAAACAATTTGCATAATGAGATTTGGTATTATTTAAATGTTCCTCTACAGGATAATGCTAGTGAGATGAGCAAGCTGGTCACACAGCTGCGTGGTCTGACCAGCCAGGTGTTAACTGGAGGCGGTGATAAAGCCAATGAGCGTCACACGTCCAGAGGCAAGCTGTTGCCCAGGGAACGCATTAATCTGTTGCTGGACAAGGGATCTCCATTCCTAGAGCTCAGCACACTGGCTGGCCATGAGCTCTATGGCGACGAGGTGGTTAATTCGGGTGGTATTGTCACCGGCGTGGGTCGTGTCTGTGGGTAAGTGATAAATCCTCAAAACTCTAAAAGGATTCATCAGTTTAACATATAAATATTCAGCACCGAGTGCGTTGTGGTGGCCAATGATGCTACTGTCAAGGGCGGCAGCTATTATCCCATAACCGTGAAGAAGCATCTGAGAGCACAGGAAATTGCACAGGAGAATCGATTGCCTTGCATTTATCTGGTGGATTCCGGCGGTGCCAATTTGCCACGTCAAGCGGAGGTGTTTCCCGACAAGCTGCACTTTGGACGCATATTCTACAACCAGGCAAACATGTCGGCACAGGGTATACCGCAGATTGCCGTCGTCATGGGCAGCTGCACCGCAGGAGGCGCCTATGTACCTGCCATGGCCGATGAGAGCATCATTGTGAAGCGACAGGGAACCATCTTTTTGGCTGGACCACCGTTGGTTAAGGCAGCCACAGGTGAAGAGGTATCTGCCGAGGATTTGGGAGGTGCTGATCTGCATTGCAAGACCTCTGGAGTCACAGATCATTATGCTGTGGATGATGAACATGCTCTCTACTTGGCTCGCCAGGTGGTCAGCAACTTAAATTTGCCTGCTACCAACAGCTACAACGATCAGTTGCTTCAATCCAGTCAGCAGAGCTTTCGAATTGCCACGCCCACTGACGTAAATGCTATTGAGGAACCCCGCTACGATCCACTTGAACTCTATGGCATTGTAGGACCCAATCTCACCAAGAGTTTTGATGTGCGTGAGGTGATTGCACGTATTGTGGATGGCAGCCGCTTTACGGAGTTCAAGAAACTCTATGGCGAGACTCTGGTCTGTGGCTTTGCCAAGCTCTACGGCCAAACAGTTGGCATTGTGGGCAATAATGGAGTTCTCTTCTCGGAAAGCGCTCTCAAGGGAGCACATTTCATACAACTCTGTTCTCAGCGTAAGATTCCCCTTGTCTTCCTGCAGAATATAACGGGTGAGTTTTTGTAAGAGATCAGGATTGTGTCAATTATATTTAAATATGTATGTTTTCCCTTTAGGTTTTATGGTGGGTCGCGATGCGGAAGCTAACGGCATTGCCAAGAACGGCGCCAAAATGGTCACTGCTGTAGCCTGCGCCAATGTTCCCAAATTCACGGTGATCATCGGCGGTTCTTATGGCGCTGGCAACTATGGCATGTGTGGACGGGCTTATTCCCCAAGATTCCTCTATATGTGGCCAAACTCTCGCATCTCGGTTATGGGTGGCACCCAGGCTGCCAATGTGTTGGCCCAAATCACTGAGGATCAACACAAGCGTTCTGGCAAAGAATTTACTGAGGAAAAGGCCCAGAATATCAAGAAGCCCATCGTAGAGATGTTTGAAAGGGAGGGATCTCCATACTATAGTACTGCTCGCTTGTGGGATGATGGTATCATTGATCCGGCAAATACACGACAAGTGCTAGGTCTCAGTCTGAAGGCGGCACTTAATAATGCCGGACATGAAACCAAATTCGGGGTTTTCCGCATGTAAAAAAAAAGATTTTGTGCATTTCTGAGCATTTAATGTTCAAACTGTTGAAACTATTGCATTTATTAGGGTTAAGCGAAATGTTGTTTTTGTAAATTTGTCATTACTGATACCATATATTAAACAAATTCAAAGGCGTGGCCTGAAAGCTTTTAAAATTTAAATGAGATTGCGTTTGTAACTGAATAATTTGAATATCGATCTTTCCACAGCACTGGAAGTTGATAACGATAGTCGACAACAGAGGTAATTTTCACGGTTGTGGCGTCATCTATTGTTTGTTAACGAAACCATGTGTCATATTGTTTACTTTTGGAACTATATTTAATTTGAAGTCTGGCAATGAACATTCAGTGGATCCGACTTTTTTCGGATTTTTGGATGGCAAATTAAATTAAAAATTAGAAAAACTTGTTCATTTATAAAAAAGTGCAAATTTGAAAGCGGGCCAGATTTTAAAACGTAAAAAAGAACAAGTAAGCCAAAAAGCGCAATAAGAAGAGAGCTTGCTCACTCGCTCAGTTTAGGGAACAACTCTTTTTGGTTCACTCACTCATGAGCAACCCAGCACTAATATAATCCCAACACTAAGAGTTACTCGACAACACTACGTGAAAACGGTTCGTCATAAGAATTTGGAATTCTTTGTCATTAAAGTTTGTTAAAATATAAAGTACGGCCTGAATTAAAATAAAGACTGGAGTTAAATCATTTATAATAGGTGAGTGCGTGCCAGTCAAAACAATAGCGGCATTTTGCAAAATATCCAGCATTCAATTGTATTTGTGTGTGTGTGCGCGATGGTGAATGTTGCGGCTACTTCGGCTCTTTATGCCTTTTTTTTGCTCCATCTTTAGTGTGTGCATGGCAAAATCTAGAAGTAGCGTCAGCAGAAAAGAAAGTTCAACGGCAAAAAAATGTGAGAGTTGCCCGTGTGTATATACTTATGCATGTGATGGTTTTAAAATAGCCTTGCCGAAAACTTCAAGTGCACACTTGAGCGCAAAGTAGGAGAAAATATCTGTACATGCTGCGCAAATAGTGCATCAGTGTGTGTGACTCTCTGTGTTGTACGCATTTAAATGTCGCCAGTGTTGCAGGCGTCTGTATGTATGTTGGCGAGTGTGCGCTCAAAAATAAAATGTGTGCGTGATGGTCCCAGAGTATGTACATATGTGTTCGTGTGGCTTTTGCCTTGTTGCAACAGGAACAGCCATAAAAATTCCACTGCCGCATTGCAATTACAAACCGTCAGTCATTCAGTCAGTCGCGCTGTTCTTTGCGGCTAATCTGCAGTGTCAATTCCGTTACCACTTACATACATTTCTACCTGCCACTACAGCGAAATAATGCATTATTTAACCTACTAGGGTTACCATATTTCCAAGCATTTCCTGTGCCTCACTCAGGTGATTGTTGTTTCTTATTTCTGTTGTTTTAGTTTCTGC
Source organism: Drosophila neotestacea (assembly GCA_035044365.1). Taxonomy (NCBI): domain Eukaryota; kingdom Metazoa; phylum Arthropoda; class Insecta; order Diptera; family Drosophilidae; genus Drosophila; species Drosophila neotestacea. The sequence goes on from JAWNMD010000270.1 coordinate 3,414,394, forward strand.
CAATTCCAATTAACTGGGCATGACGTCATCGGCTTGTTTGTCAACTCTCTTTTATGGGGTCTATCTTGTCAACCCCCGCACATTGTTGTCCAATCAATTGTTGTAGATGTGTGCGTGTGTGTGTGTGAATTACTGATAGAGGTGTTCAAACAACTAATAACCAAAGCATACGCCTTGGCTTGTTTTCTTTTAGTTGTTAGCTAGCTGGCCACTGTTTTTATTGGCTTCATTAAAATTGCTGAGCCAGCCAGTGACGCCGACGCTCTCAAAACTTGCCGGTTTCTTCACACATTCTCACACAGCTTAGCTCAAATGCTCACACACTCTCTCTCACTCACGCACACGCATTTGTGTGAATGTGTTTAGGTGTGATATGCAGCTTACATTTTTGCTAGCATTAAGAACGATCAATAATATAATTATAGCATTAAAAGATGGCGATAACCTTGATGTTTCATATTGATAAATATATCTCAAAATTGTTCTTTTGGATTTACCCATGTTGAAATTATGTTTTAAGAGTCACCATTATGAGTGGTTTAGCCCCCCTCTGTTTTAGTTCCGTTTAATTTGTTTGCCGCTAGCCACAACTTCCGCTGCAGCTCTTACACACATATATACATACATACATACATACATAAATCACGGGCACACGCCCCCGCACTCACACTAATCACCAGCCATCGACATGACAAACAAAACAAATCCCTCGTAATGAGTTTTCAACTTGTTGTATTTGGGGCAGCTTTACTTGCCATACAGACTTGGCGCACTTCAATCAATAAACAACAACAATTGCTGCAACAATACGGAACAGCAGCAAAGAGAAAAAAATTACTCGCATTTGTATGTAAGTTCCGGCAATGTGCCCCAACTTCAGCCCGCCCTTTTTTTTTTTTTTTCTTTTTGGGTTCAATGCACTTGCCACTAAGCTACAACGTGGCAAAACTTTACACAGACTCACACACGCATACCGAATGCTATGGCCTGATATTTATAGGCACATTTCGGCGTCGTCTCCTCCCCAAAATGCCGGCTAATAGAAATTTTTTATCAACGTGTGATTCTTGCTGTGCCCACGTTTGTGGCATTGGTCATGTTTTTAGCTTAGCTCTTGATAATGCCAAATAGCTGACGCAGTTGCAATGACTAAGAGTCGTTGTTGTTGCTGTTCTTGTTGCTGCTGTTGCTGTTGATGTTGCTGATGTTTTCTGCTGCTCAAGAAGCATCGACATCGGCAGCGAAGCGTTGACAACCCGCCCAGCATCGTCGGCTGAGCGGGCACAGGCACAGTCACAGTCCAAGTTCATTGTTCGTTGGCTCCAGTCTCGAGTTCGAGTCTCGCACGGATTGCGCCGCTATCGCCACATTTTGCTTGTGCGTTATTCCTTCTTCTGATTTTGTTGTTGTCTTCAGTTTCTTGTGTTTTACTTCATTTTTCATAGGAAATTTTTAAATTTTTTGTGATTGTGTCTTGCAATTTGCTTGCATTTTACGCTCTCTTAAGTTTACTTCAATTTGCAAGCGTTTTCCCACTTAAAGCTCTTACAGCTCTACGCTCAATGCAACAATTGGTCACCCTGAAAATGGATAAACGATCTATAATATGGTTAAGCAATTGTTTTGATAAAGGAAAAAAAAGTAATATAGTTTACATATTATTTCTATGTTCCAGTAACAAAAACTGCAGCTCTTTGTGGACTTAAGAAAAATTAATAAATATTGATTTTCATAAGGTTCAACAATTTACAAACATATCACAAATCAGCTAACAAATCAGAATAAATACAAACTGTTAATCTGATCGCTAACTGATTCGATTGCTTAAATACAACTCTTGTATATTGACATTGTTGTATAAACACCCGTATCACTTATGTGATAATATGATAATGTAGTCGTATTTGATCGAGGTCTTTTACATATTTGTATATGATGTGTGGGTGAGCTTAAAAAGTAGGCCGAGATACATGTTTCCTCTTGATCATTTGAATGTGTAGCTTAAATTTCATTGAAATCTCACAGTAACAAGTCTAGCAAGAAAACAAATTTGTACAGAAATCAAACAAAAGTAATTGATTTGCAAGCATATTTTAAAGGCAGAAAACCTTCAGTGTTTAATCGTATGTATTGGAAAAGTGATTACCACAATTGAAATGGTCAAATCGATGGCAATTAAACTGCAAAACATTTAGCCAAACAAGCTAAAAACAATTAAAAGGAAAAGTCCGCGAACAACTTTCATGTATTTATTCAACTCTCGTGCCACATGCCACATGCCGCACACATAGTTATTGCATTCATTTATTTGTGTGTTTTTTTTTCTATTTCTGTTTCTGTGATTATCGTGATCTTGATATTGAGACACGCACATGTGCGACGCTTCAATGCACACAAATAACCGAAACGATACAAAAAAAACAACAAATCAAATGCAACAAGAAAATTAGAAAAAAAGTAAACAATTACAAAGCAGACCATAATTAACTACAATTTGCGACTCCCACACACCTTTACCATATATGTAAAATAATTAAAACTATTTCTCATTTGATATATTCGACAGCAACGAGCAATAGAAGAGAGCTGATTTTAGAGACATGGCTGTTAACGTATACTCCACAAATGTGACGTCAGAGAATTTGTCACGACATGATATGTTGGCATGGGTTAATGATTGCCTGCAATCTCAATTCTCCAAAATTGAGGAACTATGCACGGGTAAGTACGAGAGAGTCTCACCTCCAAGATATTGGATTGTGATCATTGATCGATTATACCTACTATATTTTTATGTTTCGCCATATTTAGGTGCCGCTTACTGCCAGTTCATGGACATGCTGTTCCCAAATTCAGTGCCCGTCAAGCGTGTCAAATTCCGTACGAATCTGGAGCATGAGTATATACAGAATTTTAAGATTTTGCAGGCGGGCTTTAAAAAGATGTCGGTTGATAAGGTAAATTATATGATTTACAATTATTTTCGTATTCGATTGAGTATTTTTTCCAGTTGATTTTCATTTTTTGTACCTTTTGAATTTAAATTTAACAAACACAAGTTTGCACACTTACATAATTTTGTAGATTACATTATTGAATTAGCATTTGGCTCAGCGCTGTGTGTGTTGGGATGAACCTATGATAAAGTTATTTATTAAATGTTCAGTTTTTACGCCAATTAAAACGGTCGATGTTAAACCTTATCTTATGGATTAGTTAAATATAACCATTTTATAGTATGCACTTTATATTTGCTTTAGATTAAACAGAAAGGTTATATTCGAAATTATTTCTAAGTAAACCTAAATGGCAATAAGTACCTATACATAGCTGTTATATTCATTGTAGATTTCATTTAATCCGAACTTAATGATTCCTTGACAATATCAAGGTAGTATAGATGGCCTTTCCCATCATAAATATCATAATTTAAATATAAATCCAATTTTATGACAGGAAGATTAAAAGTTTTAGTTTTATATAATGTAAATTACTCGATATTGTCTTTATCTCTATGAAAATGGAGCTTATATAATTTTAATTAATTTCTTGTCAACCTTTAATCAGTCGACACAAAAGCAATGTAATTTAAAATAGCAAAAGGGATAATTAGTAATTAAAATATTCTAAAAATATTTAAAATGGAATGTAGAGTTTCGAAGCCAACAAAACCGAATTTGAAAATTTATTGACAATTATAAGTTCAAATTTTAGTGGCGCGTGCAAAAGACAAGTTTTGTTGTACACTTGATAACAGTTTAACTTTTAATATGTGTGTAATTAACTGACATTTCCGTTACAAATCAAACAAATGCCCAACAACAACATTGAACGAATGAAACTGATGTCAAACAACAACACCAACAACAGATAATACCAGTTGACAAGCTTATTAAGGGACGTTTCCAAGACAACTTTGAGTTTCTACAATGGTTCAAGAAGTTTTTCGACGCCAATTATGATGGACGTGAATATGATCCATTGTCGCAACGTGGTGGCGTCAAGCTGGGAAATGGAAATGGCGGTGGTAGTCATGCTGGCAGTGCTGGTGGCAGTAGCAACAATGATCTGCATCTGATGCATCGTCGTCCTCAGCAAAATCCACATCCTCCTCCTCCGCAGCAGCAGCATCATCAACCATCCCATTTGGCTAACAATGGTCGAATGGCAACGAATCCAATAATACGCAATCACATTGGTATGGGCTCGTCGAAGAGTATTGCAAAAGCATTTCATATTGGTGATCATGATGATAAAGAAGAAGCTGGTGTTGGTGATAGTCACTGTATGCGAGAGATTTTTCTATATATCAATTATATATATACTCTGTGTTGTGGGGCAACAAAACGAACGTGAAGCACGCGGAAAAGTGCGCGTCTTAAGGCAACAGAACACACATCTACAACAAGACCTTGGAAAATAGTTGTGCACCCAAAAAACCAAACACAAACACCAAATGCACACATCCCAGCACCACACATACACACACACACCCAAACCCAGACACACACCCACGCACAACACGCATCGTTTTGAGTTGTTTAGTTCAAATTGTCCTTGTTTCGTGTGCACTTGTCTATCATATTAATCTTACTCTTGTTTTGTTTTTTGAATTTGTGAACTTCTATCAGTTTTTTTTTTCTTTTTTGTTGTTTTTGGTTGTTTTTCCTCATCCACTCGTAAAAGAAACACTGCATATTATTCTCTTCTATTTGACACATTTTACTTTTAGATAATACCCATTGACAAATTGATAAAGGGTCGCTTCCAAGATAATTTTGAATTTTTACAATGGTTCAAAAAGTTCTTCGACGCCAATTACGATGGCAGAGATTATGATGCCAGTGCCGTACGTGAAGGTGCTCCCATGGGCTTTGGCTCCGGTGCTGTTAAATCTCTGCCAGGCACAGGCGGCAGCAGCGGTGGTGTTGCCAGCTCCTACAGGCGTGTGACAACAGCGACAACGACTCGACCAGCAGCAACACAGTCAGCCCCAAAGCCCAGTAGGTTCTCTTGGTTTGGTTTAGTTTGCAGTCCGCCATAAATACACAAATCATTTAAACATCATCTTTGTACATATACATACATGTTACTTTTCCACTCATATTTAATTTCAACTATAATTTAACAAAACTGAATGCACAATCTACAAAATGTTACACAACAAAGAGAGAGATACCAAGCCATTTGACGTGCTTCACGTTTGTTAAATATACAATGTGTATAAATGTATATTTCTGTACATATGGAGAATGGTTTCATTACCAAGAGATTAACGTTTCCTTTTCTGTTTCTTATCCAATCCAAGCAGTCTCTAAGGTGCCGCCACGCACAACCAATGCGACGCCGCCAAATAGATTGGTATCTGGTGTCACAGGAGCTGTGAAGAAGAACGATGCGGCTGGTGCGGCATCCAATCATCAAATTGAAGAGCTGTCCAATCAGGTTCGTCCAGAGGTAGTCCATCTAAACACATGTACTATTTATTATTGTTTGGTTTGCTCATATCGCCTTACTTAGGTTATGGATATGCGCTTGAATCTGGAAGGTTTGGAGAAGGAGCGTGATTTCTACTTCTCCAAGCTGCGCGACATTGAAATACTGTAAGTATTTAAGTAAATCAATGATGAATAACAGTAAGAACTAATATTTTCTTTAAATTACAGTTGCCAGGAAGCTGATGATGCTGATCCAGCTCAGTTAATTCAAAAGATTTTGGATATACTCTATGCAACTGAGGTAAGCGAGAGAGTCTATGTAATACCACAACTTGCATAATCAATGTGTTTTGGCTTCACAGGATGGCTTTGCGCCACCAGATGATGCACCACCAGAGGACGAAGAGTACTAAAAGTGTAGTCAACAAACAAGAACAAAAACCACAACAACAACACCAACTTCTAAAAGAGACAGGCGAGAAACAGAATAAACTGTTTGCTGCATACAATATATTCAAAACTACAACGGATTACATTTAATCAAATTGCTAAGCTAAAAAACTAAACTCAACAACTACAAAAGGAACCAATTAACCAACGAGAAGCAACAATACAAACACACACACTAAATCACACATACAGCATACTTGAATATCTAAAAGTTATTTTATAACACTCACATATGCATAAGTTGGTAACAGTCAAAACAAACACATAAGAAGGAAAGCTGCAGCAACAACAATCTAAACTAAATTTCAATTCAAATTCATATTACTGCAACGAATTCTAAATTGCAAATAACAGCATCTGATTGAACATGAAACTGTATTACACATTTTATAACATATAAAATCTGCTCAATTTTGATTAAAGACACAGTTTGTTATGTTGCCTGGCATTTAATACGAAAATTATTTCAAAATAATAAACAAACACATTTAAAACTACAAAAGGCGCTGTCTTGACAAATTCATGTTCATTCGTTTGCTGTTTTTGCTGTTTGGTTAGACAAAAGTAATATTGATATTTTGTATCTAAATTCATTGTTGTAGAAAATCGCATTAAAATACGAATTGTAGTCATTTATCAAAGGACTCTGAAAAGAATTGTTATAGAATCGTTTACATAACAATTAGTTTATCCTGTATTATATATCATCGTATATTGTACGATTATTTAAAAAAAAACAAAAGAATGAATTTAATAATTTTAAATAACATTTCAAATTTGTAATCGTTTTGAGTGTTGTGTGTTGTAAACGAGTCGAAGTTGTACAATGTCAAGTACTCGTAGTGATGATGGATTTTGGGGGATGATGAGATGAGATATGATATAGTATGGCGCCTTGCATTCATAATATATATAAACTTTCTTTGATTTTTTCTATTTCTATATCAAGAAAACAACATGCAAGTGCATTATATTATGAAGATAGTAGTATTTAAGCCATTTTGCTCTCAATTCTTTTTAGTTCTATATTTATGTGTAAAAATCCGAACGTTAAAAAATTTAAATAATAAAAACAAACACCAACTTTCTAATTTCTAAAACAAATTAACTGATCTTTCGTTTATGATTTATTTTAACCAGATGGGATTTTTCTTTTAGATTGGATTTGATTATACTATTGCCTATCTGGACGGTTTTTAATTTGTTTAATAACAATCAAATGAGACGCTGTAAATATTTTGTTGATGCTTGTGAAATCATAATTGATATATATTATATAGATATACATATAATGTATGTTATTGGGCTACATAAATCATAAGTTGTGTGTATAAACAACAATCTACAAACTAGAATAAAAACAAAACAAAACATGTGTTGCTTGATTCAAAATTTGCCTCATGCATTTCTCATTTCTCAAATACATCATTGTACAAAATGCTTTAATCATTAACAAAAATGCCTGCTTAAGCTAAATTAAATTATTTAACCGCTGATTGAATCTCTGGCAGTTTGTGGGTGCCATCGCAGAATGGACGATGAGTTGTTTGCTTGCAGTTGCACAGCCAATAATCTCCGCTTTTTTCCACCTTGAAGCGCACAGGTCTGTAAAGGCAGAGTGTGAGCTCTAATTTAATTTAAAATACCTTTTATTTACCTGTGCTTCAGCTTAAGAAATACATTCTTGTGCGTGCCATCGCACAGTGGTTGAGATTTCGATTTTCCGCACAGGCACCAGCTGTAGGTTTTATCTGTGGAAGGTTGCAACATGTGCGTTGTTGATTATGTAAACAATAGTTTATGCTTAATTTGGCCAACTAATTCAGCTCACCCTTATCCAGTTGGATTTTGAATGGTCTCTTATCGAATATTGCTCCGTTTTCCTTTTGCAAATTCGCCGTTTGCTTATCCTCCAGAATATTTTTGGGTACGGTCTTTGTGGTGGCAGCATCATCGATGTTAGATTTGGCACTGGTGCTATAGCAAATTTGCTGTAAATATGGAAATTGTTTGAATTTGAAAGGCAAGTATACCGTTAACTACCTTTAATAGCCATGGTGCCTGCAGATTACGTCTTAGCATAATCGACATTTTACTAATATTTCCCAAAATCGCGTATTACAATCACAAATGGCCGATAAAAACAGCTGTTAACTGTCACAGTGTTGCCCTATTGAAATCTGATAAAAATTGTCACTCTAGTGACGGCACTTCTGAGTGAAACGAATAACGAAAATTGTTGCACTCAAAAGCGGTGGTGCTCACGTATTTGATTCAAACTTTGCACAAATTTTCTGTGAACTTTTCTAAGTTTCCCTGGCCTCCACAGAATCTAGAAAATCAAGACATATTTTTAAAGAAGCGGCTTAATTTTGTCTAATTTCGAATTAACTTATTTTGTTGAAAAAAATCATTTCCTTGGTTAAAAAATAAATTAATTTAATAAATTTTATTGCAAAGTACAAAGCGCCGCTACTGGTCATATTGGGAACTACGGAGCGCCACCTGTCTTATATTGTTTCGTAAAGAAAGCGGAAAAAAAGACAAATATTTAAAAAAAAAACACAAAATAGGCAGAATTCTCGCTGCCCGCTGTTTTCTTAACTTTCCCGCAATTGGACTTTGAAAAGTCAGACTTGACAAGAAAAAGCTGAATTGTCAACACTGTTCAGTTTTAGTTATATACATATATACCAGAGACTGTCAAACGTTGTCTCTTTACGTAAGATACTCGAGAGATAAGATGCTAACTGACTAAGCGTTTATCAAGCGACCCCAATAACAAGTTGATTCAGGGTGTTTATTGAAAATACTAAGCCACCATTTTTCTTATAACGGTATTAAAGTCAAAACTAGAACTCGGTGTTAAATGGATAATATTTATGATTGGCCATGCCGCTAAACGGAACTGTGCGTACGCCCGTGTGATATCGTTCCATGGATGCCACATCCTCGGGTTTTAGTTCAAAATCGAATACGTTAAAGTTTTCGGCAATACGTGAAGGATTCGATGACTTCGGCAGCGGTACAACACCAATTTGAATGAGATATCTCAGGCATATTTGAGCCGGAGTGCGACCGTACTTTTTGGCCAACTGTTGCGCATGCTCATCGTACAGGAACGGCGGCCAGTGACGGGCTGGTTGTGGGCGTGCCAGGGGACAGTAGGCGCAGATCACCAGGTTGTGTTCCTTGGCATGGGCACGCAGTTGTTTCTGCTGGAATGCCGGATGACATTCGACCTGATTCACCACGGGCTTTATGCGACAATTTTGCAATACTCGCTCCGTTTGAGGGGCGTTAAAGTTGGACAGCCCAATACTGCGAACTAGTCCAAGATCCACAAGTTTCTCCATTTCACGCCATGTATCCAAATAATCGACATCGGTAAGTTCCAAAGTTCCATGTACATTGCTGTCGTTGTGAAACTTTTGTCCGATCGGCAAGTGCATCAGATACAAATCAATGTACTCCAAACCCAAGTTACTGAGACTCAGTCTAAAGGCGCGCTCCACAATCTCAGGATCGTGGTGAATGCCACCCAGTTTGGTGGTCACAAAGATGTCTTCACGTTTAATTACACCCTGTGCAATTTTCTCACGGATCGCTTTTCCCACCTCCTGCTCATTCTCGTAGACAAATGCGGTGTCAATGTGTCTATAGCCGATATCGATGGCCGAACAAGTCGCCTGATAGGCTTCCGTTTCGAATGACCTCCAGGTGCCCAGACCCAGCACAGGCATCTCCTGGCCATTGTTAAGTTTGATTTTAGTCGCTAGATTTGGCATTTTGTTGATAATTAACTTCAAATTAAAATTCTGATTGCTGACGCGTTTAACAATTTCGTTTCGATCGACTCCGCAATCTCTTCCAGCACGTTCAAGGTTTAGTGAGCAACTAATGCGTCTCTCAGTCGGTTCCACTATCTGATTCAGCGTCTAGCCCGCATTTTATTATGCCCACAGCTCTCACATACCCTGGGCACAATAAACACTTAAAAGGGGTATGTTGAACTAGTACAAAATTCGTGTAGCATTTGTAATTAAATTCTAGAAGCTTATGTCAATACAATTGTCTAACAATTTATGGACTGTTCAACTTAGTGCAGGGTAGCTCATTGTCGTGCTCTGGCAACTGTTGCTCTCTCGCTTCTTTCGTTGAGTCATGCGATGAACTCACACACGTTGCGGTTTTTCCCTTAGTCTACGCACGAAAGCTTTCGCTTACGAGCTTTTTTCAATGTGACGCGCGCTAATTGAATTGAATTTTAGGCAGAGCTTTAGTTTACCTTGTTTCTGTTTTTGTTTGCTAACACATAAAATTTATTTGAATATTAGTTAAAGTTCGAAATGTTAGACATTTAAAGTTACATGTTTCATACGCTTAGCTTGTTTGCAACATTTAAAGATTATTGTTAAAATATTTTAGAGCTTTGCATAAATGTTATTGTTATTGTAATTGTAATTTTAATTGGTTAAAAGATTCTGTTCCATCAATGGCTAAATATTTCGTTATATGTACTTATGCAATGCTATTTCTTTAAGATATTTCATTATACTATTTAATGTTCGATCGCCTGTTGTCTGTCGGGCTTTCTAATTGTTAATTCTTGGTGTTGTATTCTTACTGTGAGCTCTGCTGAGCATTTTATTAATACTATTATTATTATAAATTATTGATTTTTCTTTTGGGTTAGCTTTACGAGATACAAGTAAAATTGCCAAGATTGTTTTCGTTAGACATGTAAACATTGATTTGAACATTTAGTTAGATGGTTTTGAACATTTATTGAATTTTTTTTCAGAATATTTTTGGTTTATTTTGTGCCTGGTATGTTATTAAACGGAGGTATGTATATTACGTAATAGCTATAGCTTGGATCTCTTTTTTTTCTCTACTCGATTCATAGAAATTTATGCAAAGTGTCAAAATGAAAGTAATAATAAACAAAGAAATTATGAGAAATGTTCGTAAATGTAAATAACTGTTGTAGAGAGATTCTTTTAAGATTGTCAAATCGAATCACAATTTAAAATTTGAAATTTTCTTTTTAGCTTCATTTTAGTATATTTTAAATCTATATAAAGATATTATCTTTTGTAGACTTGTATATACGATTCCAACATAGAAATGCTACAAAATATATATGTATATATATATATTTTTATATAGAGAGTCCTACATATATCTAAACATTTGACACAAAAAAGGTTGGAAACGTTACTTAAGCTAAGTAGATCTAAAATGTTTCTGTGGGTGTTATTCTACAAACCCGTTCCATTTAGACAACGCCTTGGTCTACATTTAAAGTAACATTTAATCTATGAAAAAGGGTTTAGTGTTTTTGAAAATATTTTTAAATGTTACTGCTAATTAGCAATACTAAATGGACGACTCTGGCGAAAACTTTCCATTTTTCTTGGTTTTCTTATTATTTGGTAGATAAAGTAATTAAAGGCTTTAAATTTCCTTATATTCTGTTTCTCGATCTACAAAATTGGTGTCTTGCGTTGTATGTAAATCAATTCAAAATTGATTATTTACTTAATAATTTAATGAAGTATTTTCGCATATATAAAAGTTCCATTCAAAATTCGTTCGTCTGTTATTATTTTCGGGGGAAACCTGTGAATGATCTATAAAAGTAGTACTGAGAATTGGAATTGGATAGCAGAAGATACAAGTAAATAAATACAATTATACTACGATCTGTGAGTCTTTAGTTTGGTTTAGTGCGGTGTGGTTAGTAAGTAGCCTACAAAGTGGTTCTTGTCTAGGTGGTAATGTCGTTGTTTGAGAGACCTTCTTGGGAGAGGAGTTGGTTTCGTTATGGATACTACGATGACTAGAATAAGTAACTATAATTATAAAAGTACGTGTTTGTTTTTTTATCAAGTGCTGATCTTTATGATACATCAGCTCTCGTAGAGATAAGATGTGCTTGGTTGATGGGTAGGCCCTATAAATGTTGCACCTAGTATTCTTGTTTAAAGTACATAATTCTATTTATAAATATGTACAACTGAATGCTGACATCTTTTGTACACATTCTACAAACTAATAAGGTCCCTCTCCAGTGTTTATATTTTTAAATCTTTAACGCATAGTCAATGCGTAATTATGTGTAAATAATGTAATTATTTTGTTTAATTTACAAAATCAAAATGAAACAACTGAAGCGATGTTCGATTTCGTAAATATACATATATGTGTGGTGTAATTTATTTATGAATTGAATAACTTAAGCATATGTGAAAGTTAAAACAAAATTGAAATTAAATAAATGACTTAGAACTAGGTATAACTTATATGCTAATAACTAGTTTTAACTAGATTTGATTATATTTTGTTAGTCGCTTCTGCTTCTACGTTTGTCGAATATTCGTATTTTTATATAAAAATAAATTTTACTTATTTTTTTCCTTTTTCCTTTCGTTTCTTCGATTGGAGCATAGCCATGACTTTATTATTAAATGGTTATTCGTTTTGTTCTTCTTTTGTTTATTAACAAATATTTAGTAAAGTTGCAGGAAATGGTTTAGTACGATCTTTTTTGTTGTTGATGTTTTTGTTGCTTCCTCTAAATGTTTAGTATCACACACGCCCATTTTATGTATGTTTATTTTGTTCATGGGCTGGGAATTTGCATTCCCCGAATTGCCAACCTTTTGTTTGTTTTTTGTTTGTACTAAATCAAAAGTTGAACAGAATTGGCTGCAATGAAGTGCAGTTTCAGTTCATTTGAATATTTTTTGAGATAGTTTTTTTTCCATTTGTTTGTTGGTGTTACTGAAACATACACTCTCGCTAAGCTTACATAAATTTAACTTAGACTCTCGCTAATGTGAATAAAGTTAGCTTATTAGTTTTTGTAGAGTTTTCGGAACTTTGCTTTTAGAATGCACTGGTTGGTAGCCAGCATGGCAGCTAAAAACAACTCAGCTAAGCTCATAACTGTGCAGCTAATTACAGTTTTTTCATTAATAAGTTTTTAATTTCTTAAGGGAAGGACTTCTATTTTTTTAATCCCACTAAATACTCTTTTATAGACACTAAATACACGCTAGTTTAAATAATCTATGTAACTTTCTATAGGTGTTTAGTTTAGCTTCCTGGTCGGCTCCACTTTCTGGGACATGGCGGTTAAAACTCGCTGATTGTCAATCACACGAAAGCTGCTGATGTATGAACGTACTTCGCCCTCGCTTTTGGGGGATGGTGGCTCCAGACCTGCAAGGATAATTGGATTAGAGTTAATACTTTGCTTGGAAGGTTAGCTTCAAAAGCTGGCTTATTAGTAGGTTTTTTTTTTTTTAAACTAGGTGATGTTAATCTGCTTTCAAAGTTGATGTGTCAGTTTTATTGCTAATGTGCTTATGGGTAAAGCAAATCTTTTCATTTCAAAGATACTTTGAATGTTTAACGTCGAGTAATATCGCTATTAGTTGCTTATTTTCAAAAAAGCCGTAAATGTGCTTCAGAGGCTCGTTTATGCTTACGTTTTACTATAAATAATTTATATCCAATCTTTCAAGCTTATTTCTTCATTTACTTATTTACTTTAAAAGCTCATTGATATTTAATTTAATATCTGAAATCCATATTCATTACTTACCCAAACTCCTTGAGCGACAAAAACGTATGGTGCGCATTGTCTGGGCCATCATGTGCATTTTCTCAAAGTTCACCAGCCCGTCAAGACTTGTCTTGTTGCCCTCATGGGCAAAGGTCATGTCCTTGAGCAGGAGCGGCATGAAGGGAATTAACGGTGGCTGTAATTTGCCCACAAACACACGATATGCCCTATGATTGCGACTGGGATCGATAAGAGCTTCGAATTCCTGATAGATCTTGCGAAATTTCGATGGTATCTTCTCCCAAGTTTGATGCAGTCGCGTTACGGCCATATTTGAAAGGCCCATGACAATGGCAAAGAATGCATTTAGATTTTGATACTCCTTGCAGCTAAAGAAGTAGAAAAGTTATGCAAATTAATTAAAGTCCTAGAGTTGATAGAGATCTTAAACACTTACTAAGCGGCCAACTTGATAAATTTTCGTACTAGACCAACGCGTTTGCTCAAACTTTGTGTGGAGACGAGCTCGGTGACAATCCAGTATTGCACCTCATTAAAGCGACGCAGGAATACATCCAAATTGGCAGTTATCTAAGTGGAAAATGTTAGCAAACGAAAGTTAGAGAATACATTTTGGTAAGCTTTAATTGCTTGAGAATTCTCGAGAGAGCTTGAATGAGACGCCCTCCGAGTTCATGGCAAAACTCAATTTGCAGTTACATGACAAATGCCAGACTTCTGAATAGTTGCTAGCCTACTTGAGTTTATAGACTGAAGGGGATATGAGAAGAGGATTGTGGTAAGTTGAAAAGGAGCGAAAGGGAAAGGTAGAGATTGCCTGGCAGCCTAATTAGCCAAAAGGCTTTTAAAACTTCTGCCAAACAATGCAGCCACAGGCATAGAGCAAAATATAGCTAAAAAGGCATTTTCAATCTGTTCTCTCTTTCTCATACACTGTGAAAAATGTAAGACGAACTACTTACTAATTTAACACTACTACTTGTATGTATACTTTTTAATCATTATACATAGATGAATATTTTAAATTTTACTATACAATTTAGATGCAACTTCATCTCTTTTTACTGTGCCTTCCATTTCTCTTGCTCTTTAAAAAATTTCTTCTCTAAAAAAAATGGCTATAGAACATCTTTATATTTATTACAATTTATTTTCATATTAACAAGAAGAGAAAGGTTCCATATCTAAAAGAATTGCTAAATTTTCCTTATCATTATTTTATGATAGATTTATAAAGTAAACTAGAAACTCACTTTGATTAAAACTTGACGATTAATCAAATTAGCACCTTTCCTGCCTGTGGTTTCACCAATTGTTATTCTATTCAACTAATTTTTTTGTTTGGGAGTACCCTTTGATGTTTTCTTCACTTTTCGTGTTGACTTTAACAAATTGCGGCCAAGTTTTTGAATCAAAGTTAGTATCTAGTTAAATTTATAGATCTATCATAAAATAATGGTAAAGAAAATAATAGTACTTTATACCACCCCTAGCTCACTACGCTCGCTGAAATCTCGGTGAGAAATGAGGAGTGAAAATAGGGAACACTTCTTAGGACAAAGAGTTTTATATATATAGATTTAACTTTCTGTGAGTGTACCTTGCCAAAGTGATGCCGCCCAAAGGTGTGATAAAGTAACTCGTACTCGTGCACCGCCCAGAATAAATCCCATTCGAAGATTGTGATGTGATAGGCGAGTTCTTTGGTGCTCAGGATTTCCAAATCGACGTCGACACCCTCCGTAGGACATTCCTGCTCTGGCAGCTGTGTCTGTTCACATAGACACTTTATTAGTAAAGCCAATTGGATGGAGGCAAGGACAACTTACCAGGGCATCCAGATGATCCTTGACTGAGACAAACAAACGTCCGTTGAGCGTTAGGCCCGTGGGTATGCTAACGTCATTATCCTTGAACACGGAACGTTCACCATTCGATTTAACCTCAACGAGGCACAAGTCATCGGGACCACGATTCAATTGCAATTTGTCGGCGGCACATGCCTTGATTAGCTCCGCAGTGGTGTGCATTGGGAAGCGGAGGGTGCAGTAGGTGTGGTCAGCGCAATAGACACGGAAAATGACTGCAAAAGATGAGGAGGAGGAGGAGTAGGAGGAGGAGGAGAATTTAGCTTACATTTCCATTTGCATTTCAATGTGGACTTACTGTCATCATCGGGTCGAATGACTGTCTTTGAGGGCGTTGCATTTCCACTGAACAGACAAATTGGTTGTCCATTTGTTGGTAATTTCCACTTTTGTCCAGCATTCTGATTACGATCCTCCTGGTAACGTGCCATTTGTGTCAGAACATTGTGTATTATGCTTGCCTCCTCATTCAAATCGGGATCTGCTTCCACCTCAGCTGCAAGATCTTCAATGAAATCACATACACTGGGCTCCTCGAAGGCCGCATGACGTACGGCCATGACCCATTTTTGCATAAATTGTATTACACGTTTCTTAAAGTTGATTATATATTCCCGATCCTCGGGCGTTTGCGCGTCCTCGTGGGCATCACAATGAAAGGTGCACTGTGGTTAAGGAATTTCCCAATCAAATTGCAAGTTATGAAGTTGCCTAAAAATCTGTCACGCACCAAAAAAAGGAGGTGATTGAGGGGAGGGGGGGTCACAGAATTGTTTTCGTCTGCTTATTAAGCACATCACGTATTCCAATGCAGATTGGAGATTAGTTTCAAGCATCATTGAACCAGATACAAATGAAAGCTACCCATAGAAGCACATTCAACTACACATTACCAAATTGTTGACCCAATGTTCAAGGACTCTGTCTCACTCTATCTCTGTCTTTCTCTTTACCTCATCCTCCATTTCAACTTCATTGTGGCTTTTGTTTTCCGAGTGTTAAACAGTTACTTTGCTATGCGAAAGGAAGTGCTACTCGTCCCTTAGTAACTTTCTGTTATATTTTTTGTTGCCTCACTTGACATTTTCAAGTCACGAACCTGACTTCATGTTTTGTCCATATGTGTGGGCGTGGCTGTATCCGTGTGTGTGTGTGTATATATGAATATGGGGTTTGCATGCTGCCAACACTTAAACTGTAGCTGTGGATATGTTTGCTGACCCTGCCCTCACCGCTCCTTTTCTTTTCCCTATCCCTAGAGTGTACGTGACTCTGGTATCAGTCTCTAGTCTAACTGTAGTACTGTGCAAATGGAGGTTGACCATTTTTAAAGTGGTTCCTTTAAGGGAGCTATCTGCGAAATGGTCTTTAAAGCGTCCGCCTCAAATTTCTGTTAAGCTCTTGCACGTGGCACGCATACATAAAATGCGGCTCAACGAATTCAATTAAATTTTGAATAATTTTTTGGTTTTCTCCTGTTTTATGCCGCAAATCAAATGAAAAAGTTTACATTGAAAAACAACCTCTGAGAGTTTAAACTGGTTAGAAATTTTAAGTGTAGGATAGAAGGTAAATTAGGCATGACATAAAGCTAATAAGGCGTAGGAAAAGCAAGGGATTATAAAAACTAATGGTGCCTCAATCTTAGAATGGGGTTCAATAATTCTAAAAGGATTTGGTGAAAAAACTTTAAACTCAGAATAAACAATAATAAAACTGAGTTTATCGAGTAGCTAAATTGAAGAGAGAGTAAAGGAAAATGTAAAGTAGAGAAAAAGATCAAGACAAAAGATGACACAAAAGAAGCCTTAATCTCAGAATGTTATGAGCTCAGATCTACAAGAAAGCTTAAAAGGGAAGCTGGTTAATCTAAAAGGCAAATAGAAAATGTTTATAGAAAATAATAGAATAAGACAATGAGATAGGGGAATAAACGAAGAAACCTTATAGAAGATTGTGGGCTCAAAACTGGGCTTTAAATATTACCTTTGTAGAGGGGAAAATCAGAGAAGTATACACCCCACTATAAAAATGAATTTTATACAGATAATAAAGTAGAGTTTGTTTTGTAAAAGGATATTAGTTGGCCAATTCATCAACGAGCTGCACGACGGGCATAAAAACAATGTGCGTGAGCAGGAAATCATCAAGAAATGGATCCATGCCGCTGACCGTCTGTCCGAGACGTGTCTCAAGCAAGTGTTCCAACATTTTGGCCGGTGTGCCCGACATCACGGTATATCTGCAACAGTAAATAAAGGATATTGCATGCATATTGAGATTCAGTCACGTGTAATTGGGCTATAAAAGCGCAATGAAATTTAAAAGGTTTAATTTGCTGTTTCACTTTCACTTTCGATTTCAATTAAAATTTGATGACTATTTACGCAATTGCCACTCACTTGAATGCGGAATGCTGTCCACGTTGTTTGGCCACACGCTCGAGCACTAAAACATCCTTGCCGTGCTCCTGCAATCTTAGTGTATTGGCCTCCACATCACGCAGGATGCGATTAAAATGTTCCTTGTCTACGCGTAGTAGATGACAATTGTTCTCTTTTAAAACGATTGTGGCAGCTCTGCAATTAGAAAAAAAGTGTCATTATGTTGCGTATACTTAACTTGCTACGTATACGTAATCTATTTAAATCAAATTCAATTGAAGCAGGAAATTCCTTGGAAAATGCAAAACAAATCTGATGGCAGGATAAACTTTAAGCGAGAAAATAAACTTTTAATGAATTATGTTTGACAAAGTGCATTTTGCTAATTACATTTTGACAAACTGTTGGCAAATTTTGCAACACTTCGTCGCTATCTCTTACTCTTCCATTCCTCACTTACTTTTCATAACTTTATACCCTGTGGCTTGGAATGTTTTAGTTGGACATTGTAAAAACTTGTAAGAGTATAATATATAATAGTATTATAAATAAATAAAGAAGCTTGATGTTTGTACAAAGATTTTCTTGCCGAGCTCATTCTTTTCTTCTTTCTCACTTCATCTACAGCTCCTTTTTGTTATTTGATATCATAAAAATGCCTTTTAAAAAGTGTAGTAATCCCTTTTATTTTGTATATTCGAAACTTATATACAGAGTATCTTCACATTGAGCATTCACTGAATCAAACAAGCTGTCAATGACTTTGGAATTTGCATAAATGCAATTGATGCATTTTCGGCTGTTGTAGCACGAAAATTACATATTTCCAGTTAACAAAAAATCGATCGATGACCGTGTAAAAACATAAATACATTTTATTTACCGATTTACCACAACTTCCACGCCTTTTAACATATGTATATACAACAATTTTCTGTAGGCATTGTGTGTTTTTATAATGTACCGAGAGTAAACTATTTATTTTAATTAACTTTAAACGTATTTCAATGCATTTTAAGTGGTTTCTATAGTGTTATTACTGTGATTTATTTATTTTTAAGTGCTAACAAATTGTCGGTCATTGATAAAAGCGTATTTTTGACTTTAGAGTGTTTTTAGTGGAAATTTGTGTAAGTAAGCGGTGATTTAAAGCTGTTAATGAAACGTGATAATTTGTTGTATTTTTAAATTCCTAAATCATGAATGAATGAAGAAAAATTCATTTTGTTCAATTTGAATTAATTATGAAGCTGTCATGTACTTTTAAGGATATATTATTTAGATACAAATTCGTGGAAGCTTGATCATGCTTTTAAAGAATAGTTTTTCCCCTAGCACTTAAGCAGCTTTCAGCTTAATGATTTCATGTACTTTTGAGTCTTTAAATAGAACATTTCTTATTTCTAGTCTATCAAGTTGAAAGCTTTAACTCGCATTTAAAGCTATTTACACATATACTTCAACTATAGATTGTTGATTCAAATTAAGTGCAACTTTAAGTCTATTGTTAGTTCTGCTTGCAACAAGTGCCTCACTCTTTCTGGCCACACACACAGAATAGAGCTAATGCTTAGCAAATTTGTATTTTGTTTCCATTTTCAATTGTTTTGTTATAAATGCCGCACAATGGCTGTTGTTATCAGTTGCTGTTGTTGCTCTTGATGTTGTCGTTGTGCCTGTTGTTGTTATCTGTTGGACTCGAGGCAACAAAGTGTCTAATGCTATTACCCGCCGCACTTGCTTTGGATCCTTGTTCATTGTTGTGTGTTTGGCCAAGTGCAAGAGTTTGTGGCCCCATTATGCTGCCTGCTCTCATATTGTGTTTGCAGTTGTTAGTGTAACTGGTCTAAAGCAACAAATGTGGTAAAAAGAAGCAGCCTAACACAAGATGAAAACGATATAAAAAGGGAATTGTTGATGACTGTTGCTCGATGTCTACAAACTTTGACGTTTAAAAGGAGCAGAAAAACTTTTTAGCCAGCCATCTGACAGTTTAAAATGTTGCAAAAGGATTGAGAAAATGAGAGCGAAGAGGGAGAGAAAGGGAGAGGGAAAAGGGAGCAAGGTAGCAAAGAGCTTGCTACTTACCTGGGTGCGTCGTTTATCAAAGCCAATTTGCCAAAATCATCGCCAGTCTTCAGAGTGGCAACGGTCCCTTTGCCATGTATCACAACATCCACAGAGCCTTTGAGTAATATATACCAAGAGCGTCCCTCGTCGCCTTGATTGAATACTGCGATGCCATGGAAAAAGGATATACAAGAAAATGGCATTAAAAAGCATGTAACATAATTAGCTCAAATTGCTCCTAATTTAATTACAAAGAAAACCAACAAAACAACTTGTGCAAAGTTTGCTTGATTTTCAGATTCAAAATTGCTGATCAATTGACCAGTTGGCAATCAATGCAAATGGCTTTCGTTTTCGATTCTGTAAGCTTAATTGTACTCACATATGGTGCCCGCTTGGGCGTGGGCTTCGAATACAATTATCGAGGATAATTCTCGTTTAATGCTGGTCGATAGATGTGAGAGGGCTGCGATATGTACGAGTTCCTCAAATACTAGCTCCAGTTCCTCGGGTGTGCGTTCATGTGAACTGTAAATACATATAGACATATAATGAGTCTCTCTGTGTGAGTACAGATTGATTAAAACCAAATAGGGTCAATTGTGGCATGCAATATTATTGTTAATTGGCTGAAAGGACAATATCAATCATACGCAGTGCGGTTTTTCGGATATTGTCTGTGGTACTTACGGCTTGCGCAGTATCATACGCAATGTGGCATCTGGGCCACGTTGAAAGAGAGCACTTAATGCCTCACGTATGTGCTCATTAGCTGCACTGAGATCCTCAGCTTGTGGTATCCCTGCTGCCGGTGCACCTCCCTCCTCATCCAAGCGAAATCGATACAGAAAGCATTTATCCTTGAACGGCTGCTCCTTGTTGACTGCAAGCAGGATAATTAAACAATGTGTTAACAGCTGTAAAATACGTTAATTGCAATGGTTTCCCCTCCCTCTTCGCTCGCCCCTCTACTCTTACCATGTGTCAGTACACCTTCCTCGAGAAGAGCTTGCCACATGCCAGCCGCCTGGGCGCGTGTGTGAACAATGGGAGCTAAGTTGACCAACCAATCGACAAGTTCCGTGCCAGGCGCACACTTGCGTATTAACTTTCCAGAAACCTGTGTGAGGATGGTGCAAATGTTATATTGCTGCATGACTCAATAAGTTAGTTGGCCAAAACGTCACTCACCTTGCGATCCTTCAAACAGCTTGAGTTATCGACTACCAATAATGTTCGCAATGCCCAACCCATGCGGTTCATAGCAGGACTCGGCGTCTATCAAAGTGAAAAGATAAATGTAATGGAAAATACTCGTATTTGTAGAAAATGCGAAAACATTTCTAAAGAAAAACTTTGCAGCTCATGGACAACTACCAAGAAGATTTCCCTCCCATCTAATACATTTTTCTTAAAAGCAACTTTTTGTTGTGTCATAGTTTAAATAGTTTTGTTGAAATTTAATATTGAATAACTCTGTAAAACTTTATAGAATGCTGAGAAGAAAATTATCAATTTAAAATTTTTATTTAGAGGTTTTTAAGACATGGATGGCTAATTGAGAAAATTATGAAAAGAATTCAGAGCTTAAATAGAAAATGGTTTGAAATATTTATTTTAATTTTAATTTTAAACTTCTATAACTTCAACTAACTTGGGAAAATTGTTATACGTTGGTAGAAACTACTTAACAAATTGATACGAAGTTCGCTGCATGCTTTTAAAATTATTATGAATTCAAAAGTTCAAAAGTTCTGAACTACCGAAAGCTAAAATTCTTGTATATTATTTCACTTATTAAATAGTATTACTTCTTTGCCACAAAGTTATAATATAAGAGTATTTATAATTTTATGATATATCTTTTTCAACCATGTTTCCAAAGTTTGGTGAAATAATTGGGTACAAATTTAATTGAATCAATGAAGTTGCAAGTTTTTGGCAAGAGCAGCAAATTAACTGATTTTGCTTCAGGCTGTGTAAATGTTTGTGTGTGTGTGCTCTTGTGATTTACTGTACTTTCACACGCATACTTGCACACACACACTTGAACACACATTCAGTTTGCTTACCTCTGTTATGGGTAGCGCTGGATTTGGATGATCCGGACTCAATGGGCGTTTTGTTGGGGATGTGGCAGCTGCGGGCTGTACGCCAGGACCAAAACCTAATAATAACAATAATAATCCATAGTTAAAAACATCATTATTTGAATAATGTTCAATAAATGTTTCATGCTGCACATAAAAGCATATTAAACTGTGCGCCTGAGGGTAGGCAACACTTTTTTATTTACGCACATCATAATTAACATTTAATGAGATTTTAATCGCAGTTGTTGTAGGTGTAGTTGTTATGGTTGTACTTGTTGTACATTGTTAATTAAAAATAAACATTGTGACACGCGTATTTACATACCATTCTTCAATTTGCAATTGGTGATAATGTCATTCATCAACTCCTTGTTTTTCTGCAAATAGAAATTGGAAAATGAGAGAGGGTCAGCTGAACAAGGGCAATGTTGTTGTCTGTTTTTATAGATATATATAGGTTGTTGTGGGTATTGTTGTTAGTGTTGTTGTTGCATTGCTCATCTAGCACCTACATTGCTCATTTCAAAAGCCGTTGACTGCGGTCGCTGCTGACGTTGCACACGTCGACGCAGCTTGACAACAGCGGAAGTGGCGCCAGCTGTAGTTGTTGTTGTTACAGTTGTTGCTGCAACTGTTGCAGTTTCTGTTGCTGCTGACACCAACAACTGCTTGTCACTGTCACTGTGGCGTCGATAACGCAATAATACACACAAGGCCGCCTCATCTCTGGCCACAAATTGGCCAGAACGACGATGTTCCCTCTCTGCCTTCTTTGACATTTACTTTCATTTGTTTTCTCAACACTTTCACTTTAAACTCGCTTTAATTCCTTTGCACATTTTCTTTTGTTTTTCTTTATTTACTGAGACGGCAGGTAATTGCCATCAAACGTTGTCGCGCGCACTGATAAGAGGCAAAAAAGCTACTTGGGGCGCAGTTGACGAGCGATTTGCCACTGCATGTTTCATTATTCGTTTTCCTTTTCAGTTTTGTTTCTTCTCTCTATTTTGCTATATATACGCCTTATCAGGCACTTGGCTAGGGTTGCCCCCACACGCTCTATTAATAGACGCTCATTTGTTGTGTCATTTTAATAAATAATCAAGGCAGAACCAAGGGTAAGGGCATTGACAATGAATTGCAATAGAGAGAAGAGGCAGGAAGAGCGACAAGGGGAGGGTTACGACCCGCATGCCACAAAAGTTGGTGACGCTTGGCAACACTTGGCACGCAGCTGATAAGCACAGTTAGCGTTGGCGTCTACGCTAATTAAACTCATTTCACTTATCAAAACTCACAGCGGGACCAATGAGAGGGCGCTAAACAATTGTCGTTAGATATGATGATGAGTAAGCGAGTGGGAAAGTGAGAAAGGGAGACAGAGAGAGGAAGAGTTTGAGGTAGAGGCTATAACTATCAACTGTCTTTGCCTTCGCCTTGAAAACAATAGCACATTCCGATAATAATACTCCTACTTAGAATGTTCAAGCCAATTCGAGCTATTCATTGAGTCTAAGCTTAGGGCGAGCAACAACCGGCAGTTGCTTAATTGGCGTCCAATTATGTTTTATCCTTTGTTTATGTGCAGCTAGAGAATTGCTATCTAATGATATTTGAAATTAATTACTACAATAATAACAAGAGCAGCACTTTAATAGAATACTTGCATTTCGAATAATGTAATTTCTTGCAATCAATTATTAGTTTAATTTGATTGGATTTGTTTGTTTTAATTGTAAGAATTTCTTAGACTTACTGCTTAATTGATTTTCCTTACTTCAATTACCAATGTCAAATGACTTAAAAAAGGCGAATTGATGTTGATTGATTGAAATTAAAATATTAAATTTCGTATAATTAAACAGATTTTTGCACAGCATTCGAAGGACTAAAAGTTGCTAGTACTTTCCGAAAACTATTCCTTTCTTTATGTAGATATAATATAATATTTCACAATATATTTTTACTATAAATATACGAATATTTAATAACATGAACCAAAAAAATACAAGTTTAGTACTCGTTAATAGTTATTATCGGATTGATTTCATTACAAATTTATTTGTAACACGAATTGTCATAGGAATTTAATTTTGGTAAAATGAAAATAGCATCTATAGTTAATTTTTTACTTTTATTTTTGATAATTGTTCGTAAACATAACCATTGGTATATAATAATATTAAATGAAATTTTTCAGAGCAAAACCTACAACTTTAAGTTTAATTTAGCATTTAGCTAAAGCATTTAGCTTGCATTCACAATTAAACAATTATCTGTACAGGTAATAACAGGAATTATATAAGTAATGCTAGGTAATTACAGTTCTAAGAACGTTACACAGCTGATGTAATACATTTTATTTTACTACATATGCTTATTGTGTATCTGTGTGTGTTGTGTATGTGGCATGTTCTCGTTCTAAGAGTTGCAGATTCACTTGAATGTATGCAACTTGCGTTTGTGCATAAATAAATAACCGCAATGTCCATGGACACGCAACTGCCAAGAGAGAGAGAGACAGAGAGAGGGAGAGTGTGAGTGTGTGGGTATATGTTTGTGTGTTATTTATGTGGTTGTGGATGTTGTTGTTGTTGCCTTTGTTGCTGCATGTTATGCAGCTGGGCAAAGTGAATGCCGTGCCGCTATTCTATTATTTATGGAGTGTGCATTACGTATACCACATGTGTACCATAGAGTAATTGTTGCTCCTCGTTGTTGTGTATGTTCGTTCGTCCGTTTTAAGAATTATGAAATGTGTCAAGTGTAAAATTAAATGCAAATATTTTAGAATCGATTGGCTTTGAATTTATGTATGTACTCTGCTTGCCACATGCAAACAGGAATTGCAAAACTCGAAATCAGAGCAAATAATTGAGTTACAAATGAACACTAGCAATTTTGCATTTCAATTGCAACTGCCATATTTTGTGGCAGCCACAAATGCCGAGTCTAATTTCCGCAGACAACCAATTGCCACTTGCCACTTGCCACTTGCCACATTGCCACTCACCACTTTGCCACCTGCCAACTCTATTTGTTTGGGTGTGTATGTGTGTGAAATGAAATAATTGTGTGCTTGCCACGTGCATCGAGAGCTGTTTAACTGTTTGCAACTGCAACTGGAAGTGGTAAAGGGTGAAGCCTTAGGCATTAGCCAGTTAGTAAGTTGGCAATTGAATTGATGGCACTTGCCACTTACCACTGCTTTGTTGCATAGTCAAATGTGTGCCTCTTAATTTGCATTTATTGACGTAGTCAGCAGACGGAAACTAAGTATCTAAATCTATCTTATGTAGTTTAGTTCAAATTTGTGGCATGAAAAGGACGAGAAGTAAGTCAAAGAGTCAAGATAATCCGCTTAACTTGCTCTTTGTCTCTCTATCTATCATTCTGTCTCTTGTTCCTTCGCCTTTTCAGCTCTTTTTCCCTTGTCTTCCTTTCACCTTTTCAAACTGAAAAGTCCAACCTAAATCATGCAATTCCCAGGTACTTAAAATTCACAACAAACACACACACATACATACATATATACACATTGACACACATCCACACATACGACACGCTCAGTGGAGTATGAGAATTTGCAGTGACAACTGTTCGCGTTATATATTATCAATTTAAACTGATTTTATCGTATTTGCCAGGCAACAGCAGAAGCTGCAACTGCCACTGTTGCAGTGGCAACATTTTATGTGGCAGACGCTTAACTTCATTGTTGCACACTGCGTATACGTAATGTATGTTTGCGTTGCGTGCACCAGCTACTTTGTTATCGTTACCCATCAAGCATTTTGCCATGGCAAGTGGCAAACTAGCTCCCATTGTACGGTTAGCCACTGTTGCCCCAATTTGAGGTTTGTAACGTAAAAGGTAAATATGCATTCATTCATCTTCTGTCCCTGTGTGTGTATATATAAGGGTATCTGTATTTGTGTGTGTTTAGTTTATACCTTTTGTGCGTGTTCGCATTCAATGTTGAAGTATTCTTGCCCCCGAGGGGCAAGTCAATGCCACAGTTCGGTGGCAGTAGTACCTTAGTGTGTGTGACTGACAAACCCAACACAAAGTATCTTCTGTAAATTGGAATCTAGTTTGTGTATCTGTTTGTGTATCCTTGGCTGTATCTGTATGTGTGTGTGTGTCTGTGTGTGTGGTTTTTGGCTGCTCGCCTATCAAACATTTGGTATTTTGTCATTCAGATTGAAAACTTTGTAGCAAAATTCTGTGGCTTTCATTTTGGGTTTCTGCTCAAAAGTTAGCCTAATGCAAATATAATGGCTTCTGATTGAATCAGATTAAAATGTCAAATTTTAAGCCCCTTTTCAATATGGCCCCATTCCCATTCAATTCAATTAGTTTTCAATAATCCTTAAGAGCTCTGCCTGCTATCAATAAATTTTACTTTTCGACTCTCTAATTAAGTTGATATATCTATTGTTTCATACGATATACTTATATTTCGTTTAACCATTAGTCAAAGCAATCGATTAGCCTGTTTCACTTGTCATTGACTTTAATTCAATTTGGTAATTGCGTTGCCAATAAATAATAGCCAACTATGGCCGATAAGTCGACTGTCTCACTTATTTATGCCACATTTACTTAAGTCTGTCTCAGGACGAGCAACCTGTCCTTTCCATATGTTCAGTCCTTTCGAGCTCAGTATACTTAATGGTTGAATAGGAAAAGTGAGTTTCGTGGCCTGGCGGTCGCATCATTAATGGTTAATTGAAATTTTAATTAAATATTTCGACAATGACGCAAATACCGCAAATGTTTGGCAAAGTCAGGAGGACTTTTTCTTTCTTCCCCTTGACTCCTCTTCTCTCAACAGCTTCAAGTATATGCCACACAGCTGCTCATTAACTTGGCTGGGAGTATCTGTGTGTGTGTTCATTTTAATGAGCGCTCCATAAATGCTTAAGAAAAGCGTCGTCTTTCTTTCGACGCCTTAGTCACAATGATACTAGCAGCAAAATGTCACTTAAGCAGCGGATTAAGTTTAATAAATGGCTTTACAGCAAACAATTAAGACAGATTTTACGTTAAGTGAACTTAGTTGTAGGATTCAAGAGATTTTCAAGCCGTTTCGTATGAATTACGTTGAGCTTTCAACAATAAAAGCTTTCAATAAATGTGGTTAAAGCGAAAATGAACGTTGAAGGTTTTTTTAAATGACTTTGATTCAACTTGTGGATCAGTTGTCAGTTCAGTTTTCAGCAGTATTTTATGCGCTAAATATTGTACATAATTTAAAATTGAATGAGCTTTTAGCGCTTAGTTTGAGAGATAAAGCTTTAATGAACTTGCAAAGCAGATTTCTCTTGTCTTTGTTGCAATGTTTCCCTTGTTCAAGATTAATTTAAAAACTGTGCATTAGCATTTTGACTCGCAAAGTTTTAGTTGTGAAATCTCTAAGTTAGTGTCATTTGAGTTTTAACATTGCACAGGACACTTGAGTTGTTGTGTTTAATTAAATGTACGTTTATAAATTTATACAGACATATATGTATACTTCAGCTTACCTCCCAGATGAGTCGAAAATCCTGCTGTTCAACGCGCAGCAACTCACAGGTTGTCTTCGTTACCACGGTACTGTCGCGGGGCAAGTCGTGTAGTATTGATTCACCAAATGTGGCGCCCACGCCAAGATTACACAAAGTGACAGAGCTCTGGAAAAGAGTGAGAAAAAGCAAGAGATGATGATGAAAAGTGTTTGAGAAACGGCAGAGTGGGAGTAGAGACACAAAGTGGGGCATAAGCTAAAAGCTCCTAAACTTTAGTTGTAGCTAAAGATTAAACATTTTGTGGTTGATTCACCGCAAACACACATATATACACACACACACACACACACGCATACACGTACAGCAGCAGAATTTGTTGTTTACATTTTACAGAGTGTCCTTTGGCTGTGTGTGCTAATTGCTCAATATGCCACAATTTGTTGCAATGTCATTGTGGTTATATTGCTAGCAAACATTTGCTTACAAACTGTAATCGCTTCATTGCACACACAATTTTTCAATCATTTCCGCTACGGAAGTTGCTTAGCTTAACAAATCCGGATCCCACTGGCAGCAACAGCAATAACAACAACAACTACAAACTGACAGCTGACCTAAAAATGCAATTCAGTTGACAGTTAAGCCCAAAATACCGGAAGTATGCACAGAGATCTGTCTTAACCACATCTTTGAAATGGCATTTCATTTCATTTCACTCAACAAGCGTATATTCGGCATAGCTGCATTTTATACCCTGTAAAAAGTGTGTATAGCGTGAGGAATTTTTCGGTATGTGTATTTAAAATTGCATCTTTCATTTAGAACCGTTTATTTTGTACGCTATATTAATGACTCTCTAATGAAATAATAATGTTATCTTCAAGATATATAATTGACTTGTAGATGAACTTAATGTGCTTTTATAATCAACAAAATTTAATTGTTAAGAAAAACTGTGCAGGTTGTCTTTGTTTAGGTAATTGAACGAGATTGAGATCAGGGTCTTTCCTAATGTTGTGCTCAAACACATTAGCTTAGATTTCCCAGAGCATCATCTAGTCGTATATTGCCTGTTAAGCATCTTCACTCATTTCTAAATTCTAAGTTTGCATCTGTGGTTCATTTGTTTGTTTGCTTCTCGCAGTTCTTGTTGGTTGTTGGCTGTTTTCATTTCCCAGAAGACAACTTCTTGGCAGCACCCGAGGGCCCAGCCTCATTTCTGCTGGCTTAAGTCTGGCTCTGTCTTTGGGTCTTGGTCTGAGTCTGGGATTGGGTCTGAAGGTTTGAGGGTCTGAGAGGCATGTAATTGGCTTAACAAGACTTAAACACGACCGCAAAATTGTTAAACTCGCATTAGTTGGCGGCGGTGTGTGTGTGTTGCTGTTGTTGTTGTGCTTGAGTTTTCTTTACAGTTATTACACATGCAGCAGGTCAACAACAACAGTAACAACAAACAACAGCAGCATCAAAGACTTAGATTCCGCTATAAAACATAATTTAATCATTTTTGCGACGTGTAATTACAATTGTTGTTGTTGTCTCGGTTGTTGATATTGTTGTTGGTGTTGTTGGTCAAGTGCTGAATTAAATTTCACGCGTTCCATTTAGAAATTTCATTTACTTCCATTTGATTTATGGCGACTTTTGTTTTTGACAAGCCAAAAGTATTTTCCACTTGCCTCGTTTACTGTTCTTCTCTTTCTCTCTCTCTCTTTTTCTTTTGACTTTTTTGTCGGTCTCCTTTCACGTCAGAAATTTTGATTGCTTTCTAATTTGTTTCCACAGTTGGCCTTAAGAGCGGTATTTTGACCAAATATTTAGATAATTTTCATGGCGTTTATTCAATCGACCTCCCCACACACACTCACACTCTCTTATAAACATCATAAAATCGAGAATTACTTGGAAAACATTTTAATTGCAATTTTTAGCGGTTTTTGGTGAAAAGAAAAAAATTAAATTTTCTATAGCCTTCATTCATTTCTGAAATTTGCTTATCGAGGTGTATTTTCTTGGTAGCTCTTAATGAGTTTACACAGTCTTAAAAGGAGGCCAAGTAAATATTTGTTTAACTTTTTGCATTTCATTTAAATACAAACAAGTTTGTTCTTCAATGGACTGCAATATTATAAATTTTATAATTGACCTGATTATGTTTAATTTATATATTCTTTTAGTATAGTGTCTTAAAGTTTAAACGTTTGTTTTAACATACAAAATTATTCCTCTTAGCCACTGGGTATCTGCTACTCGAGTATCATCTACTTTTAGCAACCTATTTTACTTTTTTCTTTTTTGTTAATGTTTTCAAAAGCTTCTCCAGCAACATTTCAATTCCATTGATAGTTCTATTCAAAGGGCGTTTGATTTCCTTTCCTATTCTATTTCTAGTTGATGTTAGTGGTTCTTTGTTACGACAGCGTTTAGATGTGGGTATTGTCTCCCATTTAATTGAAAACTGACGCATAAAAAAGAACGCAACAATCGAATAAAAGTAGGTCCCTTAAGGGGTTTTCCATCACAAAGTTTATTTACAATTTAAAAAAAGGGATTGCATTGAATTTAGTGACGGCAAGAGCAGAACTTGAGATGAATTTTAGTTCTTTATTAAAATAAACTTAAAAATGGAGTGTTTATGGAAGGAATAAATAAATAAAGCTTATATTAGGATAATTGGAAGCATGTTGGATATCAAATCGGTAATGACACTGCGTACTTCATTCTGTTAGTTTTTGATAAGTAACTTAAACTGTTGCTAAATAGTTAATAGAAGTACCTTAGATTCAACTTTAAAGTGTTCTATTACACCTAAACTTCTATTTTCCAAGATTTTAGATACATAATAAGAAAAAAGTAGGTATTATTTACTCCATTTCAGGATTATTCGTTAAAACTGAACCTCAACTATCACAACATCATAATCTCTAAAAACAGATTAAAATTTTACCCATTTAATGCTCTTTTAAAATCAGTTTCAACTCTACAATATTAAAATGTAAAGAGCTCATGGACTAAACTTTTTCTTTAATGAATACTCAACGTTTATGTAAAGCATTCATAAATGAATACACACTCGTAATTATGCCACAAACTTCACAACAACGCGTTGCACAATCAGAAAATATTATCAAAAAAAAAAAAAAAGTGAGATGATATTTGCATATTTTAATAATCGTGAATGCTATCTACTATTTGCTAACAAGAAGCAGTCATAATTGCGAGTGGATATATGTAGTTATTCATGTTCATATTCACAACTTATATCTATGTTCGGTTTATCTGTCATTCATGTGAGGCACGTACATTTCTTCAGTTTGTACTCGTTATTGCAATGCAATGTTTTACCTTTGCATAATGTCGCGTCGATTGCTCCACATTATACGTACAACTACGGCGAAATAACATTTCTTTTCTCACTTCTCTTTTACTCTTACACTCTTTCAATCTTCCTTTTTATTATTTTTAATTTGTTTATGAAATCTTTATGTTGTAGTTTCTTTTACATCAGATTTGCACAGTCGGCGACAAATTCAGCATTTTTTAAATGCTGTAATAATTTGTAAATTCCAATAACAAAATAACAACATGCTAATTTTTGTTGTCTTTGTTATTGCTGTTGCTCTTGTTGTCGTTGTTTTGTGTGTTTTATTTATTTCTGAATGAAAATCGCAAAACGTGTGCCGTCGTTTTATGGCTTAAAAAGTAATAAAATGATCAAAGCTCACTGCGACCAGATGTAGCAAGGTATTATAATTTGGTTACCGATTATGTAACGATATAAAAATATTGTTTCCTATATGGTTTATATATATAGGTAACTATATTTGCATTATTAAATTACAAAGCAAATTCAATTATTTATATTTATATTTATTTAAAGAGTTGCTCAATAAAAAGTTTTATTTATTACCTACTCATTTTTTTATTTTAAAATGTATTAAATTTTAAGCTTCATGAAAAAGCTCTTGTTAATATTCAAACATTTTGTTAGATTGCATAGGCTACAACTCCATTCAGGACTTCTGAATATACTTGCTTGTTTCTGAAACAATTTAATTAAATTTGAATACTATGAATATATGCCCCAAAAGAGTTATAGTACAGGGTATTAAATCTGTGGCAAACCAAAGCTAGATATTTACATTCTCATGCTTGTTTTGCGTTTGTTTTGTTTTGTTTTGTATTTGGTCAAGTGATAAATAGCCGGGTCAAGCGTGCGCGGCGCCACACATTTTATGGCCAAAAGCAACAGCAGCAACAATTGCAACAGCAACGATAACAACAATTCATTTGTTATTGGCAAAAGCATGTACACAACACATTTGCATGCACACACACAGTGTGTGGTCATGTAAGTTTTATTATTATTATTTTTAATGTATATTTTCATGATTATTGTTATTATTAATAATAATTATTTTGTGGTTCATTTAGCGCGTACCACTTTCGATTTGCGGCCAAGAAATATGTACGGGCCTTAATTGGCAGCTAAAAAGCACCAAAATATGTTGGCAACACGGCAACAACAAGATGTGGTCTTAATGTTGCTACTCGGGTTGTGCAACCGCGCGGCGTCGCGTTTAAAGCTCAACTGAAGTCTGAAATTTGCCGCCGTCACACGGCTGAGTTTAAATTAGCGACATAACACCAACTGTATCTGTGTGTATCTCTCTGTGTATCTCTGTGTGTATCTCTCTGTGTATCTATGTGTGTGTGAGTCTTTGTGCAACTCGACTGACTGGCAGTTGCTGAAGTGTGGCAGCAACAATGGCAACAACAACTTGCAATGTCGTGCCGTGTTGCAAATTGGAGCAGCAAGAGTCTCAATCAGGCATGCAAAGTACGCGTATCTCATATCTTGAATGGTCAACGAATCTGTTGAATGCAACAAAAACAACAGCGAAAACAAACAAAATTGTCAGCAAAGTTTCAGCTCTGCTCTGTTTGCTTTTGTTGCAAGTTGCAAGTTGCAGATTTCACTGTCTGCGTCAGCAAATGCAATTAATACCATTCCCACCGCCCCTGTCACGCCTCCCAACTCCCACTTTTGTGTGACTGACCAAATGTCCAGCTATTGCTGTTGTTGCTGCATCGCTTGAAGAATTTCCTACGCACATATGAGCAGCACTTCCGTCTCTGGCAGCAGCTGCTGCTGCCGTAGTTGCAATTGCAATTGCAATTCGAGTGTTGTCGTTGTTTGCACTCAGTCCCAATGTTGCTGCTGTTTCACACAAACAGTTAAGCACACAAAAGAGGGGTATATGGATGGCTTAAGTCTTGGAGGCTAAAAGCAATAGTCATGATTCAATGGGAAATTGAATATAATATGTGATTGCACTGAGCAAAATGAAACAAGAGAGATGTTTAAATTAAGTAAAAGTCAACAAATTGCATAAACAAATTAAATTGCAAACTAATTAAAATAATTTTTTTTTGTATTTCATAACAATTAAAAATGGAATTCCCTTTCCCTTTTTTTTCTGTCAGTGTATGCAAATACCAAAAACAAAGCTGAAGTCTTCCTTTAATTAGGCAAATTTTGTTGTCATTCCTCTGTACATTATAATTGCATTTGAGCCAGGTCTTGTCAATGTTAAGGTTGAACAACCTGCCAACCTCTTTATACTTCCAATTAGCTCTATTTATCTGCTCCCATTTGAATCACTTCTCTTTTCTTACTTTGCATTTTCACTTGTGCTTTATGAGTTCAACTCCCAACAAAACAACACATTTTTTTGTGAGATTTGTAATTAATTTTGCTTTAGTCTTTGCTTTTCGTGATTCGAGTTTGAATACAAGTTGAAACAAGTCAATGACTGCTGAATGAGTAAGCGCGGCTTTAAATATTTCATGAACAAATTGCATGTATCTATAAGATACACTTTTTTTCACTCTCGTGTAAGCATTTAATTAGCATTCACAGTACGAAATTATTACGTTTGTTATTTATATTTTTGTTTGTTTTAAATGTAAAATGTATACATACAAAGTTGATTTTATTTCTGATATTTCAACTCTGCTTTTAGAATCATTAATAATAATAATTATATTTTGAAATAACTTAAATCTAAAATCAGAGTGTATAGTATTATGATAATTACTGCAACTTTGGCAAGTTTCGTTAAAATTGTGTATCATTTTTCTATATTTTATCTTTTCATAATTGTACTTTGAACTTTAAAAAGTAAAATCATTTACATACGTTTATATACACTAACTTTAAAGACTACATTTGAATGTATCATATATTTTGTGTGAAATTTGTTGGTTTTGCTTTAATTCTATAATTATAATTGTTTTCATTTGTATTAATAATAATAATTTATTAATAAAGGTATTAATTAGTTAATTTGTTGGTTTTTCATATAATTTTATTATTATTTGTATAATATATAACCATTATTTAATTATGTCATAACATTCGTTAACTTGGTGCTTTTTAATATTACTTTATTTCTTTTTATATAATTTGCTTATTATAGATACATTTTGTGGGAGCGTCGAAAAAAGAGTAGACCGCAAATAAGTATGGAATTATTTTTAATGTCAACTTCAGTTGCACCGTTAGATAGAAATTTTCCATGCTTTTAGCCAGAGGGAAAAACCTTAAATGCAATTTTCAGTTTGCTGCACATGCCTCATTTACCACGAGTTGCATGTTGCATGTTGTGATGACATCAGATATCAGAAGCTTTTTCATGTTGTCGCGCATAATTAAAAAATAATGAACATGCAGCATTTTAATATGAAGATGCTACATGATTTAATTTACGCACATAAAGCCCAGAACATTTTCCATTAGACTGGCTTTAATGTACATTGGGAAAATGTTTGTAGAAAATGCTTCACATGTATAGAATAATAAACGATGAACTCAACCTTCGAGCATAAAACATATTTGAACCAAAACTATGCACATGTTAGAAGCAATCTTGTATTTGGGACAGATGAAAATAGAAAATAGTTTTCCGGCTTCGCTTTAAGCTCAGCCAATGCCAATTCGAATGTAAATAACCAAAATAGTTGGAGCGTAAAACGCTTCACAGATAAACTGACAACGGAAAAGAATATATATTTTTTTTATGTTTGCCAAAAGTTTCTTTTTCCCCATCTGTAGGGGAAAAAAAGAGCTGTGAAAATATCAATTCAAATGGAAAAGCAAAGCAGTGCATAATTTAACACAGAGAAATGCTACAAACTCAGCATGTTTAAAATAATAATCAAAGTCTCCAGCTGGTTTTCATTTAAGATAAGTCAGTCTGTCTGAATGTGTTGGCAATAACCATTAAAGTACTCGTTTTATTTAAATAGTTTGTTGTTTAAAGATTGTTTATCAGCTTATGTAGTGCGTAAATGTTTGATAAGCAAATGGTATTTGCTACTTAACAATTTCATTATTGAGATAGTCTTAAAAGGGCGCTGCTATTAATAAATATTTTGTTTTCGTTCTTTGAAAAACTATCAGTTATCATTAGGAGTCTAATATCAGGTTACACTCTTTATAATTCTTGACTTCTTTTACAGATAACATTTGCAGAAAGGGTATGAGAATGACTTGAGCAAATATAAGCCTTTGGCTAAGATAGGAATAACTTAATATCAGGGTGATTTGACAAGATCTTCTGAGTGCACATACGATTTTGATAAGTATTATCAACTAATAGAATAGTAATTCATGCTTGGAATTTTTTCATTTGATTGAAAGTAAGTTCATGCTTAGAATAAATTGAATTAATTGATTTCATAATACAAAATTCAAATGCAAGAATTGTCTTTAGACGAGTTCAGCTATTTTTAGAAAAAAAGAAGAACGAATTAATGAAATGAATTAGAGAAATGATTCTTTTCACAGAGATTGCTATTTCATGATTAATTTTTATTCATCTATATGCACATTCATTTTTATAATTCTTTTTAGGCAAAAAGAAATTGCCGTAAGTTTCAAGTAGCAACATTATCAACATTTGATTTCAATATTTACAATTATTATTGTATACACTTATCAACAAAATAATCTGTTATAAGTCAACAAGTATACAAGTTAAGATAGGATACGTCTAGACTATCATAGCTTCTAGACAAGATTAAGAAACACAACAAAATAAATATTTTAGAAATATATATTACTTATTACATCACACAGTAACATTTCTAAATGTTCATTACTTATTTATTCATTATAATTATTAATTTTTATAACTATATGTACTTGTCACTTTTAATCATATATACACCAAATATATACAATCAATGCAAACATGTAGGTAATTACAAACAATTATACATATGTAATTATACAAGCTTCAGAAAATTTGACATCAATGTAAACAACATTTTAAAAGCCCCCACACAATGACGTAATCATTAAATCACTGAAGAAATCATCGCTAAACACGTTCTACACGCACATTAATGCCTCCGATTGTACCCAAAACAAACGACATGGGATCGTATTTTAAGGGAATTTCGGTTTCATCACAAACTGAGAACTTAAAGTTCTTTATCAGCTGAGCCATTCCTACACGTGTTTGCATTTGGCCAAAACGCATTCCCACACAATTTCTTGGGCCATCTCCGAATGGTAACCATTCTACAGAATCACGAGCAGCAACTTCTTCAGCAGAGAATCTTTCAGGATCGAACTTCTCGGGATCGGGATAGAATTCTTCATCTCGATGGAGAGCATTTGCTGGTATAATAACTTGTGTTCCCTTTTCTATAACGTATTTGGGATGTCCAGGAACAACGTAATCGTTTAGAGCCTTTCGCTCTAGGAAAGGCACGATCGTATAAAGACGAAGGGTTTCTAATAAGTAGAATAAAAATTAAGAATCTGTCGCGTGCCAGAAATTTTGATTCTTTTACCTGATATAACTTGATCTAAGTAACGCATGGCCTTAGTACTTTCGTATGTTAATTTTCCATCATGTTGCTGAAGTACATTATTAATATCTTCCCTGAGTTTGTCCTGAATGTCAGTGTGCTGAGCCAGCTCATATAGACAGTAGCTCATGGTGGAAGATGAGGTTTCGAATCCAGCCAAATAGAAGACGAAAACTTGGGCTGCCAGCTCACCAATGTCCAATCCCGTGACCACTTCACCATTATCCAACGTAAAACTTCCCTTCTGCTTCAGCTCGATCAGCATCTCCATGAAATCGTTACGTTTGATCTTCTCCTTTTCCCTATATGCGATAGTATCATTTACCAATCTCATGAAGAACAGGTGTACATCTTCGGGTATCATTCTCATTCGGAGCTTAGCTGCCAGATTGGGATAACTAAAGTGGAATGCTGTGAGGAGTGGTCCATGACGCATCTCAGTGAGGGACTTCTTTGCCATCGTACGGAAGTCTGTTTCAGGAGTGCGTAAAGTATTGCATTCAATTCCAAAGGCACAGGTGCCAATGACATCGGTGGTAAAACGAGCCATGAGTTCCTTGATTTCAATGATTGCACCTCCGGTTTTTAAAGGAACACCTTCAAACAGAACCTTTACGAATTCCTCAGATACTTTGATAACAGTCGGAAACATGAATTTCATTTTGCCAGATGTGAATGTGGGAGAGAGTTTTTGTCTCATTTCCTTCCAACGTCTGCCATCCAAGTTGAATAGATGTCCCGTCAATGGATCATCGCGTACATTGTGAAACTGTCCACGATCGGCAAAATTGGTGAAATCCTTAATCAAAACATTCTTAGCCAACTTGATATCCATTATGAAGGCGCTTCGCCTGTGTAGAAAGTTGAATCCCACAAACGGATGACCAGTTTTGCGGAATTTAATGTAATAGTCCGATATAATATCGTGAAGCACACGATTCTTCCTGAATCCTATCAGATTACCATAGAATGGATGTGGTGGATCTTGTGGAATTCCCCGATTTCTCCAGTAGGTTGCATTTCGATGTACTAGATACGCAATTACTGCCGATATTGCGATCACCAAATAAATTATAAACAACATTTCGAGAACCGCTTTCAGCAACTTTGAAGTAGAAACTGATTATTGTCGAGCCCATCCACGAGTTTTTTATGCTCTGCGATCAAAAACACGTTGTGAGATTTGTTTAACAAATATCAGAGTGACTTGGCAGAAATATTATAAAACTTGGATGAGATAACAACGCAATTGAAATTTGTGAGAGTGCATTTCAGTAGTGAGTAGTATTTTGATAACAATAATCATGCTTAGCAAACATTTATTTAATAAAATTAAACACACGGTTACTGTTTATACTTTAACATTACATTGCATTTGATTCTCTCTTCAACTGATAACCGTTTTCTCTCTGCTGTTTGTCCTAATCAAAAATTCTCTTTTAAATCTAAGAAGCAAAGTTGCTGGCGATGCTGAGAGAATACTGCGAGAATGTTTGCTGTAGACGAACCCTCGACTATGAGATACCCGTCAATTAATTTAAATATAAATAATTTGTATATTAATATTAAGTGATACTATCAATCTTTAATTTTCGTAGTAAAATTCTATTCAAACAGCAGCAAAATATTAGAATATTTAAATAAATTAAATTCATTTCATGAATCGATTTATTTATGAATCGGCTTATGTTTATATACACACTTTAGACAGCATTTCATTAAATGAATTTATGCTTAATAATAATAAAAAGGAAACTGTCGATGCAATGAAGGTTTGCGATTTGCGGGTAAGCTGCAAACTCCTAAAAATACTTTGATGCGATTGTTCATTACATGATTGAAAATGTTTACTCTGTACTCTTTATCTCAAATTTATTTCATCTTATTTCCTACACCATCTGAATTCATATATCTTAATCTCTAAACACGTTCCACCCGTAGGTTGATGCGAAAAACTGTGCCCAAGACAAAAGTTCTTGGATCATAGGTAAGGGGTATTTCAGTCTTCTCACACACCGAGAATTTAAAATTCTTTATCAGCTGGGCCAGGCCTATACGTGTTTGCATTTGGCCAAAACGCATTCCCACACAATTCCTTGGGCCATCTCCGAATGGCAACCATTCTACAGAATCACGATCAGCAACTTCTTCAGCTGAGAATCTTTCGGGATCGAATCTCTCGGGTTCAGGATAAAGATCTTCATCTCGGTGATATGCAGTTGCAGGTATTATCACAGGAGTGCCCTTCGTTATTACTAACTTAGGATGACCAGGAACATTATAATCATTGAGAGCCTTGCGTTCAAGATGGGGCACAATCGTGTAAAGACGCAGGGTTTCTGATAGAAAAACTTCAAGTTGAAAATCCATCGTGTTGTAAATATATTACTTGTTTTACCTGATATGACTTGATCCAAGTAACGCATGTCTTTGATGCATTCATATGTCAGTTTTCCATTGTGATTCTCCAGCATTTCCAAGACTTCTTCTCTCAGTTTATCTTGTATATCAGTGTGCTGGGCAAGCTCATAAACACAGTAGCTCATGGTTGATGAGGATGTCTCGAATCCAGCCAAATAAAAGACAAATACTTGTGCTGCTAGTTCACCAATGTCCAATCCCTTGACAACTTCTCCATTCTCCAGTGTATATCCTCCTTTCTGCTTCATTTCTATCAACATCTCCATGAAATCATTGCGTTTAATCTTCTCCTTTTCCCTATATGCCATTGTTTCCTCAACCAATCTCATAAAGAACTTGTGAACATCTTCGGGGGTCTTTCGTAATCTGAGTTTGCGAGCCAGTTTAGGGAAACTAAAGATCAGGAACGTTAGGAGTTTTCCGTTACGAAGCTCGGTGAGGGATCTCTGTGCCATTGTACGGAAATCAGTTTCAGGAGTACGTAGAGTATTACATTCAATTCCAAAAGCACAGCATCCAATAACGTCAGTGGTGAAGCGAGCCATGAGCTCTTTAATCTCAATAATAGAACCTCCAGTTTTAGGAGGAACTTGTTCAAACATAACGTTAACAAATTCTTCAGAAACTTTTATCACAGTCGGAAACATGAACTTCATTTTGCCTGATGTAAAAGTGGGAGAAAGTCTCTGTCTCATCTCCTTCCATCGTTTGCCATCCAGGTTGAAAAGATGAGCAGAAAGAGGATCGTCACGTTCATTGTGGAATAGACCACGATCGGTGAAGTTGTTAAAATCCTTAATCAGAATGTTCTTTGCCAATTTGGTGTCGATTATGAAAGCACTTCGTTTGTGTAGGAAATGAAAGCCCACAAATGGAAAACCAGACTTGCGGAATTTATTGTAATATTCCTGATGAATATGATGTAGTGTTCGATTCTTTTTAAACCCTTCAATGTTTCCAGAAATTGGATGCGGTGACTCTTGAGGTATTCCACGATGCCTCCAATAGTTCAAATTGCGATATAAAATATATGCCAATAAGGCGGGAATCGCGAATAACAAATATAATAAAATCCACATTTTGAGAACAGCTTTGAATGAACTTTCAAGAAGTACTGAGGAAGCAGAGACAACCTGCCGGTGTTTTTATATAGCTTTATGAGCTACTCAGCATGATTCAACACTATTTATTTATTGTTAAAGCCCACATGAGACTAAAACTTCTGTGAGAATGTAAATATTTATTATATACAAGTTGATAACAAATTGCTTTTAATCAACTGCAGATGTCATGCTTAAAGGCATTTAGAAACAATGGTAATCTCTGTTCATATGTTGATTCACAGAATCTCAAACTGTTCACCCATCTCTCTGTATATTCAAAATGATTTGAATTTTAAAAGATAAAGACTTAATATTTCTTATTATGCAGGATACAGAAAAGCAGCAGTGTTAACTCAGTTATATATTTGGTTTATTTACATTTTATCGAAGAGAAACATTAAATTTTTCATAACCAACATAACATTATAGATTTTTGGTGAAAATTAATTTACTAAATTCGCTCGACGCGCATATAGATTCCCCCAATTGTGCCCATGACAAACGATAAGGGATTATAGATAAGAGGA
Source organism: Drosophila neotestacea (assembly GCA_035044365.1). Taxonomy (NCBI): domain Eukaryota; kingdom Metazoa; phylum Arthropoda; class Insecta; order Diptera; family Drosophilidae; genus Drosophila; species Drosophila neotestacea. The sequence goes on from JAWNMD010000270.1 coordinate 3,454,738, forward strand.
ATATCTGTCTTATCACAAATTGAGAACTTAAAGTTCTTTATCAGCTGAGCCATCCCAACTCGAGTTTGCATTTGACCAAAACGCATTCCCACACAATTTCTTGGGCCATCTCCGAATGGTAACCATTCTACAGAGTCACGAGCAGCAACTTCCTCAGCAGAGAATCTTTCTGGATCGAACTTCTCGGGATCAGGATAGAAATCTTCATCTCGATGTATAGCAGCTGCAGGTATCATTACCTGTGTTCCCTTTTCTATCACTAAGTTAGGATGACCAGGAACAACATAATCATTCAGTGCTTTTCGCTCAATGAAAGGCACGATCGTATAAAGACGAAGAGTCTCTGTTGGAGTAAATTTAAATTGAGTACCCGTTGTGGTCTAGTAATGATTATCTTCTTACCTGATATAATCTGATCTAAGTAATGCATAGCTTTAATACTTTCGTATGTAAGTTTTCCATCATGTTGTTGCAGTACATTATTAATATCTTCCCTGAGTCTGTCTTGAATGTCAGTGTGCTGGGCAAGTTCGTATAGACAATAACTCATAGTTGAGGAAGAAGTCTCGAATCCTGCCAAATAGAAGACAAAGACTTGTGCTGCTATTTGACCAACGTCTAATCCTTTAACTACTTCTCCATTTTCCAGTGTGTAGCTTCCCTTTTGCTTCATCTCGATCAACATCTCCATGAAATCGTTGCGTTTGATCTTCTCCTTCTCCCTATATGCTATAGTCTCCTCAACCAGACCCATAAAGAACTCATGAACATCGTCAGGAATCGAGCGCATTCGAAGTTTGCTAGCCAAGTCGGGAAAACTAAATTGGAACGCTGTTAGGAGAGTACCGTGCCGCATATCAGTGAAGACCTTGTTTCCCATTTTGCGAAAGTCGGATTCGGGATTACGAAGAGTACTACATTCAATTCCAAAGGCACAGGTGCCAATGACGTCGGTTGTGAAACGAGCCATAATATCTTTAATTTCGATGATAGCACCTCCAGATTTAGCAGGAATTTCCTCAAACATAACCTTAATAAACTCCTCGGAAATTTTAATAACGGTTGGAAACATAAACTTCATTTTGCCCGAAGTGAAAGTGGGTGAAAGTCTCTGTCTCATCTCCTTCCAACGTTTTCCATCCAAACTAAATAGATGTCCTGTCAATGGATCATCGCGTACATTGTGAAACTGTCCACGATCGGTAAAATTGGTGAAATCCTTAATCAGAACATTCTTGGCCAACTTTAAGTCCATGACGAAGGCGGTTCGCCTGTGGAGAAAGTGGAATCCCACAAAGGGATGATTGCCCTTGCGAAATTTGTTATAGTAATCATGGAAAATTTCGTGTACTGTCCGGTCTTTTCTAAATCCAATCATATTGCCGTATAATGGATGTGTTGGTCCTTGAGGTATTCCCCGATTCCTCCAGTAGTTTGCATTGTTATGCAGTATATACGCTATCAGCGCTGATATCGCGATTACCAAATATATTATAAACATTTTGCGAACCGCTTTGGGTAACTTTTCAGCTAACACTAAACGTGGCTATGACCAACCAGTTATATATATTTCGTGTAGTATGTTAACCATTTCAGCATGACTAAAGGTGAATTGAGTTTTCAGCATGATAAAGCACGTTATTTTACGTATATTTGAGATTGGGGTATGGCATTTGTTACTGTACACAAGAGAACAAATAATTATTATAGGATCAAACTGATAAAAATTGCTAAATAAACGTTATGCTCTCCCAGAGCCTCTCAACCAAATCGATTTGAATGTATGTACATATGTATATTTAACACTAAAGTTAAGGAACTCAGCTGGTTATAAAACTTTGCGAATTCTCTTGAAAAAAAACTTTGTACACACGGAAGACTTATATTTACCTTGTTTAGACGAAGCCCATTTCGTGAACTTTCACGAAAGTTGACTACGAATAAGCCGCAACTACTTAACTTATTTTTGGAGAGATCTTACAGCATTTAACTATAAAGTAATAAGCAAAAATTAAGAATTAGCTGTCTTTACGGTTTATAAAAAAGTAATTATTGTTCCTTCCGATTTGCAAGTCTATTTTAACAAGTCTGTTTTAACATATTAGTCTGTTTATTTACATAATATTAAATAGCTCTTCTTAGACATAAAATCTCATAATTCCATTTCTCACACTCCAAATCATAAAATAGCACTTATTAAATACATTTCTTAAACTCGTTCGGCACGCACATAGATACCTCCAATTGTGCCCATGACAAACGATTTGGGATTATAGATAAGAGGAATGTCGGTCTTGTCACAAACTGAGAACTTAAAATTCTTTATCAGCTGAGCCATTCCTATACGTGTTTGCATTTGGCCAAAACGCATTCCCACACAATTTCTTGGGCCATCTCCGAATGGTAACCATTCTACAGAATCACGAGCAGCAACTTCATCAGCAGAGAATCTTTCTGGATCGAACTTCTCGGGATCAGGATAGAAATCTTCATCTCGATGTATAGCAGCTGCAGGTATCATTACCTGGGTTCCCTTTTCTATCACTAAGTTAGGATGACCAGGAACAACATAATCATTCAAAGCCTTTCGCTCCAAGAAAGGCACGATCGTATAAAGACGAAGAGTCTCTGTTGGGTCAAATTTAATTTCAGTATCCTGTGAGGTTTAGAAATGTAGCCTCTCTTACCTGATATAACCTGATCCAAGTAATGCATAGCTTTAATACTTTCGTATGTGATTTTCCCATCGTGTTGCTGCAGAACATTGTTAATATCTTCTCTAAGTCTGTCTTGTATATCGGTATGCTGGGCAAGTTCGTATAGACAATAACTCATGGTTGAGGAAGAAGTCTCAAACCCGGCTAAATAAAAGACAAAGACTTGGGCTGCTAGTTCACCAACATCTAGTCCCTTAACTACTTCTCCATTTTCCAGTGTGTAGCTTCCCTTCTGCTTCATCTCGATCAGCATCTCCATGAAATCATTGCGTTTAATCTTCTCCTTCTCCCTATATGCTATTGTCTCCTCAACGAGACCCATAAAGAACTCATGAACATCGTCAGTCAGCATACGCATTCTTAACTTGTTGGCCAGATCGGGAAAACTGACCATGAATACAGTAAGAATAATACCGTGCCGTAAATCTGTAAACACCTTGCTTCCCATTTTGCGAAAGTCTGTTTCAGGAGTGCGTAAAGTATTGCATTCAATACCAAAGGCACAGGTGCCAATTACATCAGTTGTAAAGCGAGCCATGAGCTCCTTGATCTCAATAATAGCACCTCCAGATTTAGCAGGAATTTCCTCAAACATAACCTTGACAAATTCCTCAGAAACCTTGATTACGGTTGGAAACATGAACTTCATTTTGCCAGATGTGAAGGTGGGCGAAAGTCTCTGTCTCATTTCCTTCCAACGCTTGCCATCCAAATTAAATAGGTTACCGGTGAGAGGGTCGTCACGTACATTGTGGAACTGGCCACGATCGGAAAAGTTGGCGAAATCCTTAATTAAAATGTTTTTGGCCAACTTTATGTCCATTATGAAAGCGCTATGCCTATGTAGGAAATTAAAACCCACAAATGGATGCTTGGTCTTGCGGAATTTGTTGTAATACTTCTCGAAAAGATCGTGTACTGTGCGATCCTTTCGGAATCCAACCAGATTGCCATAGAATGGATGTGGTGGCTCCTGAGGTATACCCCGATTTTTCCAGTAGGTTGTATTACGATGAAGAATATACGCAATCAGCGACGATATCGCGATCACCAAATATATTACGAACAACATTTTTGAGTGACTTTTCGACTAACACTAAACGTGGCCGTGACAAACAAGTTGTATTTATGGCATTTGTAGTCGACCCATTCAGCTTGTATTAGGTTTTTCCATGTATGCTATTCAGCATGATAAAGCAACTTTAACTTGTTGCTATGAAATTGTTATTGTAATGAAGAGTGTAATTATCGAAAGGTTTGTTTGATAACGATTATGAGAGAATAGAGTGAATTCGATAGACAAACGCTATGCTCTTATTGGGTATGACAAGAGAACCGGTTTAAATGTATGCTTAGAGAACTCAGCAGGTTATAGAACTTGGCGAATTCACTCAAAACAACTTGTGTATCCCAAAAACACGAGAGACTATCTGTTAAATCTTGTGACATGGCTAAATCTGAGTGGGTTTCTCTCATGATTGATGTTATACGCGTCAACTGAGAGGGGATTTCGTTGAGTTTAGTTTTGTCAGCTCAACTCTGGATTCAGTTTGTAAGTTGCTGCAATTATTGTGTCTGTCGCTGTAAACTGCAAGACAGTTTCACAGTGTTTTCTGTGTCCTTTTCTGCCTGTTATGTTTGTGTCCTTGCGACCTCAACTGACAGGAGAAGGAGAAACAACAAAACAGAACTTAAGCGTGCTTGGATTAAATGTATATTCGTAGTACCAACAAATAGAGTTCAGTTGACGTTTATTTAATTATGTGAGGGATTTTTATTAAGAAATTCTAAATGACATTTGAGGGGAACAATTTTTCTCCATCTCTCTCTTGACTATTTAAGGTGCTGTAGACTTTAATCTGACCTTGAGCTCGCCCCAGTTCTTAGCCAAGTCGTGTGAACTGCGACAAACAAAGGTTATAAAAAAAACACTCAACCAAGCAGAAGAAGGTAACGTTCTTATCCATAATGAATGCATGAGTATTTAAAACAAAAAGAATGCATTCATTCATTCATCTCCTCAAGATGCAGGTAAAAAACTAAAAGCAAAAAAAGGTTAAAAAAAAGCAGCTAAAGTAGACTGCAGCGACCTCACTTATGCGCTAAATAAAAATGCAAATCTAAATGTAACCGAAGAGCAACTACGAATAACTATATAAATGCGGGCAAAAACCAAGAGGGAACAATGGAAAGCCTCGAGAATAGCCAAGTACAATATGTGGCAAAAAGGATAAAGAGTATACAATCTGAAAATACCCTATAATCAAAAACACTTATAGAATTTAAAGTGAAGAACTTTAACTTTTATCTTGTTTCAGAGAAATGAAAGTGGAAAAAAAGACTATAACTTTGTCTAAACATAACCGATTTAAATGAGAAATGTCGTTGATCAATGATATATCTATAAATTAGTTCTGTATATACTTATAAAAAAATACATAATTCGAAAAGAATCCCTTTATTACTGTCAAGATCGACCTAGTCCTGATCCTAAGCAATACGTCTATGTATAAAAACCAATATCTTTTCATTGCTGCATTAATTTGACTGTTGAACTTTATAAAGACTAGGATCTGGTCTGTTTGTCTAAGGTGACACTCGTATTTTACAGGGTATTGAAATAAGTTTCTAGAATTGTAACTGCAATTGCTGCATTAAGATAGACATGCAGCTGATTTGATGCTGTTGTTGTTTTGTTTTGTTGTTGACTAAGTTGCCTGCCAAGGTGCCAGTAATACAGACAAACAATTGCCTCGCCCCTCTCCCTCCACAATAAACCTCAACCCTCTCCTCTTAAGTCTTGAGCGGAGAGGCGTTGCTAATTACGCAAACGCAGGCTCCAGCATCTCTTTGGGATTCATGTAAACAGCCAGCTAATTGTTTGGACTGCAAAGGAAGCGGAGAGGAATAAGAGGGGTTAAGAGTGAAGAATAAAAGGAAAGGAATGGGAGGGTTAAGAGCAGACAAGCTGAGACTGTAGGAGGTGTTAAGCCCGCTGCGAAGACAGCTCTTTCAAATGCAAATGCCAGAAAAAGGTTCCCAACATCTTGGCCCCATCTGCAGCTCAAGGTGTGCTCTGTCTCTCTATCTGTCTCTCTGACTGTTTGTCTCTCTGTCTGTTTGTCTGTGCCTTGCATAAATTAGTTTTGTTTGTGTCTGTCAGCTACCCCCGAGCACTCACTTTAAACAAATTGTGAATTGTGAGCTGTGAATGGGGAGTAGTTCGCATTTCCTGTATGTTGTGAGTTGTGTGTTGTGTGTTGTGTGTTGTGTATGTGTTGTGTGTGTGTTGACAAAACGATGTTGTGGCAGAAGCATCAAGACTCTGCCACATTATGTAAATTTCAAAAAAGCGAAATCACAATAAGAAATCCGCATCATGTAAGAAGAAGTGATTACCCATTTCGACTCCAAATACGTGTCCCAAAAGCAAAGGCTCAAGGGCAGGCCATACCTTTTATGAGCATATAAATACACACAAGAACACAAACACACACAACACACACACACACACTTAGAAAACCAACAAATTCAGGCACTGCAGCTGAGCATAGTATAAAGGGAAAGGCAAAGGCAAAATCCAAAGCCAACTGAAGTCAAGTCGAGCAATTGTTGTTCAAATTGGATGGCGTTGGCTTCGACAATAACAATAATAAGAAAAAATAAAATAAATATGTGTACATATATGACTGTGTGTGCAGTGTACATGTACTGTGCGTGTGCGTTATAATAATTTTTTTTTGTGGGATTTTGTCAATTGCATGTGGCAAGGCAGTCAGGCAAATTGAACTTGCCTTCCTTCCGGTTTCCGTTGCAGACAAGCCCAAGTTTCCCAATATGCGCATATCAATGATAAAAACGTAATCAGAACCAATGACACTTGACTAGTAATTAAATATCTTTCAACAGCAGCTTTTAAAGCACAGTAAAGCTATACTTTAAAGGCTGCATGATATGTGTAACCTTTGTTGTCAGCTTATGAAACAATTGAAAGCTTTTGGTATAATATTGTAATTGATTTCTAAGCTTATTAAAGCTGTAATAATAATTTTAAAAGCCAATAGAAATTTGATTTAAAATCTTTGGCTTTAAAAGCTCGTAAGCATCTTCTCTGCTGCTGTGCTCCTTATAAACTAATTGAAATAGCAAGCAGACATAATTAATTCAAATATAAATCTTCAAATCCGAACATTTAATGCCATTTTGTGACGTTTGACAATTGAAAATCTTATTTAATGCTGCTACGAATAATTAGCTGCCAAACAACATTGCCAAAGTACACACACTTATGTATGTGCAAGTGCTGTCAGATGTGCTTGAGTGTAAGTATGATTTTAAATTGTCAGGATATCAAATGGATGTGGCATCAGCTGGGACCATTGAAGGACTTGTCGTCTGACAAGTTCATCGCCTGAATGATTGACTTCCCCATGTGACATATGCGTTATTCTGATTGTTTGACATGACGACAACCTCGATGGCGCGTGTTCGATGGGCCAAATAGGGAGCCAATGCGGCGGCTACTTAATATTGATTCGATGCTGTCATTTTGTTACAATTTGCACAATTTGTGAGAACAATAAAAGTGCTTGCATGCATCCCAGTATGAGTTCAACTATATGTAGTATAGTATTATTATTTATGAAACTGTTTCCTCTATTCGTGAACCGATGACAAATTCATTGAGCAACTTGTAATAAAAATCAAATTCATAGAACAGATATTGAATGACAGACACGCTAACTGACTGACAGACTGAATGACTTTATTCAGGGTTGAGCAAATTGCTTAGTCGACCCAGTGGACTTGTTTAAACTAGATCGAAACCATAACAGTGACAGAGACAGAGACAGAGACCGGACATTTACTTGACAAATGATGATTTATGTTGTCGGTTGTCGCTTGTCGCTTGTCGGTTGACTCGCTGACTCTTTAACTCTTCTTGCAACAATAACGCAATCTGAACTTTTACGATGCTACTACATACAACAAAACGAGAGCAAAACAAATTTCTGGGTTATTGGGTGATAAAATTTTCGATTTTAAATTTGTCGTATAAGAAAAGTGAAAGCTGCCGGCCGATAAAAGAAAAGTTACTGCGGGTTACTTTAGAATCAAGGGAAAGCCGAAACCGGAAAAATGCTTTTGTTAGGCACACAAAATGTAGAAATAAATTCTGGAAAAGAGTTTAGCCCTTAAGACTTAAACAAATAGTTACGAGAGTCGTTTCAAATGAATTATTAGCGTGTGTGGAAGAACAAATAAAGGATAAATCTTTTGCTAACAAACGTTTAGATACACTAACAAATGTGATTTTAACAAGATTTTCATTCATTATATGAGTTTTGGATTCATTAATTCAATCAAAATATTTATCAAAGTATAACTCATTTGGTATAACAATTATTCCAAAATTATAAACAATTATACACAAATATTTTAACTATGTACTTACATAATATAATACTTATTGATAAAGTTAACTTAAATAAACATATTTTTATATTTTTAACAAATAATAAATATATTAATGAAGACATTCATTTGTTTAACCAAATAATAAGTGTTATTAATACTCAAAAAAATTAATTAAAAACAGAAATGGTTTTGATTAATACATTTCAATGTATTTTATTTATTTATATTTTGCATTGTATATAAAATTGTTAGACCCAGTACTTTAAAAGTACAAATGGGTCTATTAAGTTTGTGCAAAAAAATGTGCGTAACAGGCAGAAGGAGGCGTGGCAGACCCCATAAAGTATATATATTCTTGATCAGCATCAACAGCCGAGTCGATATAGCCATGTCCGTCTGTCTGTCCGTCTGTCCGTCTGTCCCTTCCCTTTTTTGAACACCTATATCTCAGAGACTATAAGAGCTAGAGCTACCAAATTTGGCATGTACGTTCATCTGCATCTTGCATTAAACGAGTTTGTTTTAGATTTTTGCCACGCCCCCCTCCGCCCACGTAAATTTGAAACAAAATTTCAAAGTCGAATAACGAAAGCTCCTTTAATGCTAGCGATATGATTTTTGGCACACATGATAAACTCTATAGTCCAATCCTGTCCTGAAAGTTTTATCCGGATCGGATAATAAACGGATAGTATACGGCTGTTCAAAATTTCGAAAATATGAACACCTAGATCTCAGAGACTATAAGAGCTACAGACACCAAATTTGGCATGAAGGTTTATCTATATCTTGCATTGATCAAGTTTGTTTTAGATATTTGCCACGCCCCCCTCCGCCCCTAGAAATTGAAAAACAAAATTTTAAAGACGAATTACAAGAGAACCTTTAAGACTAGCGCCTTGATTTTTGGTATATATATTACTCGCTATAGTCCAAACCTGTCCAGAAAATTTCATTCCAATCGGTTGGTAAACGCGGAAGTTATTTAACTAACAATGTTACAGGCAAAAGGAAGAAGAAGAGACGCTAGCGGCCTCTATGTTTATCAAGTGGCGCCATCTATTGATGGTACGCAACATTGAAGAACTATCTTTAGTGAACGCTTTTCACTCAAAAAGTACTGGGTCTCCTACTGTCGAGCTTGCTCCACTGTAGCTTACTGCATTTTTTATTTATAGCATTGTACATAATTCTAAGGTCTCAATTATATTTCGATTGCTAACATTCAATTATTATTTTTTTCTTCGGTTGTATAAGTCGTTATAGCCTTTGTTAGTGTATTAAAAAAAGGTTCCCACCCAAAATGGCTGCAAAATCAACATAATATTTATTATTTGGGCTACGGGAATTGTGGTATTATTGCTCGTCCGTAATTTTCGCTAGACTCCATCACCCTCACACCCAATCAACCCCCTCAGCTACTGTATTAGACCGCCTGCATAACTCAACGCGTTTATATTCGTTAACTGAAATTTTATTAGGCCACGTTGTGCCGCATAGCAGACATAAACATGTGCGCCGCATAGGCGCATAAAAACCCAAACATATTTCAACAGGCCAAAAACATATACGCATACATACATGTAATGTATGTTATGGCCAAGAGGCTGGCATTTTTGGCCATTAAAAAATCGATATGTTTTGACTGTGGCAAAAGCACACATTCATCTCTACAAGCGGGGGAAATGCAAATTGAAATTACTTTAAATTATTAAGAATTTTGATGAAGTGAAAATATCATTGCAAGTATTTAAACTATAATTAATGCAAGTGCTTTTCAATTGCTTGACTTTGTTTGCCATTTTCAGTTTCAATTAAAATGGGATCCGTTTAAAGTAACTGACTACTAAATGCCCTTTAAGGTACAAATCTTTTTGTATATTCTCTCCTTTTTGTAAATTAGCTCAAAACATTTTCAATTCGCCTATCATTTAACTCTCATTTAATATACCTTATTTATAACCAATTTTATTACACTCTGTGCATAAAAATAGATATGTACTTGAACTTGGTCGCAAACTGTTGTAGACATTCATTTGACAGTGACATACTAATAAATACCCTGCAATACAGGGCCTGCATTATAATAATATACGTTCACTCTTTTCTCCGGCAGATTTCTTACTGTTTATCAGAATTTATAACCAAACACTCATTTCACATTGCACAGGGTATACAAATATATAAATCAAATTGCTACTCGTTGATTTCTTGCCTCGTCTTTTACTTTTACTTTAACAATTGTGCAATTGATTTTGCGTTTGTCTTTTATGTTTCAGGGGGGCAAAACCTTTTGAAGTTGTCGCTACCAAAGTGGCTCTCAGACTCTCGAGCTCTTCAGTTTTCAGTCAATCTCTGGTGCTGTTTTGGCCCTAAATGCAAATGGGGCACAGACATTGGGGAAAACAAACTTTTGCCTGGCAAATACGAAATATTGTTTAAATCAATTCAGCACATGCAACGCAATTCAATTTTATCTCATTTATTTAAACGTATTTTTTTTGTTTCTACTTGTATTATACAAATATTGATTTTTCTCTGCAGAGTTTTTATTTAATTTTTCAACTGCCTCGAAAATTTGCTTTTCTTATTTGTGGAAATCAAAAAGTTAGACGTGTTTGCAGATTGTCTTAAATTTTTCCAAGCGTTGCCAAAAAGAATAACAACATTTCAAATGGCACTGAACTTGACAAATGTCGAGGGGCAAGGTTACCAAAAACCAGGCTTAAATATTTTCTAATACGAGTTTTGACATTCAACGCCTCCATTTGTCGTGTCATGTTGCATATTATTAGTCTCTTGTTTAGCCTCAGAGAGAGTAGCTTAGTTTTCTTATTAAATGTGTAACACAGAAATTTTAATGGAGATAATGCATTTGGACAACATTTTTAAATTGTATTTTGAAATAATAAATGGTTGAGTACTTAAGCAATATGAATAATAGCAGATTAATCAAGCTTCTTTAATTAAGCTTCTTGTTGAAAAGCTTGTCTAAAAATAATTGCTATTTAAATTATACTATTATAATAGTATTAAAATTAAGTCAAATGAATAAGAGCAGATTAGTCAAACTTCTTTGATTAAACTCCTTGTTGAAAAGCTTGCCTAAAAATAATTGTTTTTTAAAACAACGCTTTTATTATTATCAAGATAACTTATAAAATATTTAAATTAAGTCAAATGAATAACAGAAGAATCAAGATTTTTTAGTTAAGCTCCTTGTTGAAAATGTTGCCTAAAAACTGTTGTTATTTGAAACAACGCTTTTATTGTTATCAAGATTACTTATTAAATATTTAAATTAAGTCAACTGCTTAAAAGAGTATTTTAGCTTCGACCTAGCTTATATAGATTATCCTGCTTGTCTTTTGCCTTTTTCGTATTTATGGTAATCGACATCAAATGCTGGCATTAAGCTTATTGGCATGGAAAGCAGCCAGAGTCACAATAATAAATGTTTTCATACGCTGATTGTTGTTGTTGCTGTTTGTAGGCCTCACAAACACACGCCCACACACACACAAACACACAAGCAGAATTATTATTGTAGATATATATTAGAAATTTGCATGTGTTCTGGCGGCTTTTCATATTTGGCTACATTTTTGGCACGTTTTGAATTTGGACGTGCTTAAATTTATGAGCAGCACGTTTTCCAGCACTTCTCTCACTTTCTCTCTCATTTAACATCTATCTCTTTTTCTCATTCTGTTTTTTTTATACATTTTTTGCTCTAATTTGTTTGTTACCAACGACAATACAAGATTTAGTTGCGCGTATTTTTAGCACCTTATCAGACATATTACGAGTATTTGCATAATTTGAGGCTGTCTTTTTCTCTCTCATTTTTTTTGCTGCATTAATTTGAAGGTTTTTTAGGACATGTGACGAGCTTATCTAATGAATTATGTTTTGAAGGTTCGATAAAGCAAGCACACTAAGCTTTTAGCACATTCGATTTAAGGTTTATCAAATAAATAAATACATTTCACATTTGGTTTAATCAATAAATGATAAGCTACCTGTTGGTTGATATAACTATACAATTAGATTCACCATTTATTTCATAATCAGTAATTAATCAAATATTATTTAAATAAGTTAGCTTTGCAGGTTAGTCATTGATTCAATATAAACAATCTATATTGTGCATAGAAATATAAAATAGAGAAGTAATGTACTAAACATTAAACATTATTTAAGTTTTCTGCCCTAATACAGTTTAATTAATCTCATTTAATATTGTTTTGTTATATTATAATTAATTTAAATAATTTTGGTTGCCAACTAAATTTTGAAATATTATTATTCTTGCTTAAAAACATTGATAATTGTTTATTTGGAACTGTTTTAATTGGATCTGTTGTCTGACTAAAAGAGTAAAAAACTCTACACCAATTAGCAAAACTTTGAGTTGCATGCCACATTTGCAAAGCGAAACTCTCAATCAAGTAATGAGTGAGAGGAATCAGCTGTTGATTTTGATGAAAGTGAAAGGGGAATAATTGTATAGCGAGTGTGAGAAAGTTTTTCCAGCATTTCCCTCATGTTCTTTTTTGGGCCATGTGGTGAATGGAAATAGGAAAATGTCTGAGCAGCTTTTAGCTGTTGAGAAGCAAATTAATATAGCTAAAAGTATACACACACTGTACTGGTGTGTGTTGTTGTTGTTCTTGTTGTTGTTGTTGAGAGATAAAATAATATAAAATGCTGTTATTTTGATAAGCGCGGCATAAACATTGCTTGTGCATACACCTCGGCTAGCCACAAGCTGTGTTGGGGCATGTGGCAATTTTATTACAGCCCACCCACGCACACACACAAGCACACTCAAACTCACACACACACATACTTTTACATGTATATAGCCTATTAAAGATTATTAAAAGCGCCTTGATCTCCATTCGTGTTGCTGTGGCTGTAGTTCCTTCCTTATGCTTTTGCTGCACGCACGCAAACTTATTGATCCATAAAAAATATAAAACATGAGCATTATTAGTATTTGATGTGCCCGAGAGAGCAGCAGCAACATCATCCACTTAACAGGGCTTATACAGATACTCCTGGAAGCAGGGGAAGTTGGGGGAAAATGTGCATGCAAGATGGATATAGATGTTGCCCCAAACGCACCTCTGACCTTTGTCAAGGTTGTTGCAACACAGCAGCTGCAACACTCGTCGCAATTTGTTGCCTCATCTATTGGAAAGTGAAACCTCAAGTGTGCTTTAGTAGCATATTAATTAGTTATCATCAATTTTAATTAATATACTAACATAAATCTCAATAAAATAGATTTCATTTCGATTGCAACCTTTTGTCTTTTGTCGATGATCAGCCAATAATCATATATCTTCATATGCTCGAAACAAACCTCCTCTGTTTATTTATATTTATTTGAATATCATTTTGATAAAAATTATGCGACTGATAAAGCTGTTGTCTGACAATGAGTTGAGGCCATTCATCTTGTTGGCTGCTTTGCTTATTCATCTATGCATTTTTATTGACTGGTTGGCAATTTGGTTAGCAGTGTACCAAATTACCATCAATCATATTCATAGCCTTCTGTTTCAACATTTATATGTGCCCTTTAGCTATGAAATTGTTATAAAAAGGGGTATAATTGGGTTATGCTTATGTTGGTAACAGACAGGGCAGGAATTTGTTCTCTAGGCAAGGAAACAATTAAATACATATCTTTATCTAACATGCAGCTAACTCCATCAGAATCTATATATTCAAAATACATTTATTAGTAAAAACAGAAATAATTCAATCAAAGAAAGCTGTATATCAACAGGAATGTATGTTTACAGAGTATCTTCGAGTCTTCTACTCTCAATTTCATATTGATTTATTTTATTCCGGTTGAAACAAGTGCAGAATTATCTAAACTGACAGTTGAAATCATTCAATCATGATATATTCATTCGAAATATTATGCAAATCCAATCGAATGTGACATTTGTTAGGATTTAACAACATTTTAAATATTTCATTGAATAAACTTAACATAAATTGTGCATAAAAATGATGAGAAAAATATGCACAATGAAAGATAGAGAGAAAGGTAAATATTTTTATATAACTTTTTATGTTTTTGAAAGTTTTATTTATAACTTTAATTGTTGTTAAAATTTCTGTATCTGCTTCTTAGTCATTTAACCGGAAGTACGAATAAATTCTCTGACTACCCACTGTCATAATGTTGACTGCTTGAGTCAAGTTGGCAGACAGAATACTTATACAACCCACTGTCTAAGAAGTAAGTAGTTGTTTTCTTATCTTTCGATTGTTTCTTAGGTAAATTCCATTATCGCAAGTAAAACAAACAATAGAAAATTACTAACCTAAAATCCATTCTTTGTTGAATTCCATTCGTTGTTGCAGCTGTTTGTTTAACTTCAACTATGCTTTGATTTGATTTGAAATATTTTTAATAGTTTAGTTAGCCTTCGATTGGATAAATGAAGGCTTTAAATGCACTCATAAATAATTCACTTGCATTTGTTTACGTTTTGTTTTGAATCAGCCCAGAAATGGTTGCGTATAAACTCTAAAGGTGTACATACATATATATTTAGGCCATAAATTGTTAATAATAATTACACATGTCTTGTTGCATAAACAATTGCAATTGCTTTGCACTCTTTATCGTTGTTGTTGTTATAGTTGTTGTTGTGTTAACACTTGTTTCGTTTATTCGTTATTGGCAATGCAACTCGTACAGGTATTTCGATTGCATTTACAGCCATAATAATTTAACTGCTTTATTTTCGCACATTCTTATTTTGTTGTTTTCCATTTTGATAAATAAATATTTACACACGCAACGTCGAATGGCGAACGTGGTACTTGGAACGCCCCCGCGCGTGGATTTAAAGACGCCCACGTTGAAGATGTTAATGGGAATGACGACGACGCGGAACACACGTTAACTTCGATTACTTTGAAAGTAAAATGAGATAAACTATAGCTATGGGATGCATAGCGATTTCTCAGTTACATGCAACGCACACTCTTCTTAGCCGGCGCCCAAAAACTGAATCTCAATTTCAATCTCAATCTCAATCTCAATCTGAACTTGAGACTCAAACCAGACCGACCGCGTATCCGACTCGAAGCGTCTTGAAGCAACTCGAGTCGAGCGAGTTGTGTGTGCGCTGTTGGAGTGTTCAACACGTATTAATTTCTGTAGCTACAGCAAAATTATCCGAAAGATACATTCAGCTGGGCACAAGCGCATGTATTCATTCATACGACGACGACATACGAATATCTTGTATTCATTTGTGTATTCAGTATTCAGTATGTGGGCCTACGATCACCATGAGATTAACGCAACTTGTTTGACAGAATGAAGACTGAAGTCAAGACGTGAGCATATTGCTCTGATTGTTGACTGTTTACATTTGCATTTCCCCAAACTGTGTTCCTGTTCAGTTGGCAGATGGAACTGTATTTCTGTATCTCTGTCTCTCTTGTCTCTCGTGTCTCTATTGTGGCATTGGCTTTAATGAAAAGCGACAAATTGTTGTTATTGCTGTCTCAAGTAGCCGCCGTAGCTGGAAGTATTTCTCTTTGCTGTGTGTTTGCTTGTCAAACACAAGTGATGAGCATAATCTTAAGCAGTCAATGACTGGCAATGACACCAGTTGAAAGTGATACTCAAACACTTTAATTAAACTAGCGAGCACAGTAGCAAAGCACTTTGTACAGCTTTCAACTTTAAGTGAGATGGCTTAGATAAAAGCCATTTGAATTTTTAGGCTCTTATGATCTTTAAAAGTTTTAAAAGCAGAAAATTAAATATGTATTTAAGTTTAGTGTGTTGTTCATAAAGTGGTTTAATAATACTTGATTATTAAAAGTGCCTTATTGGTGTTCAGGTAATTTCTAAACAAATATGTTATGCCAAATACTATTTGAAGAATATTTTAATTTAATTTCTGCATAATATATAACCATTTTTTTTTATATCTCCAGACTTTAAAAACTTTTTACCTCTTTGTATGAGTATTAAAATGTATATTAATTTTGATATTAACGACAAATATAAAGAAATGTAATGAGCAACTCTTATGTAACATCTTTAAAACTGTATCTTAATTTCCCTTTATAACTTCCAATTTCAGCCAATGTCATTAAATCATAAACAACTAAATATTTAAGTTCATTCTGTTTGTTTGTTCAGTTCCTCTTTGATTGTCTAACAACTCATTTAGCTTTCAGACTTTCTATCATATAGACGATTATTTGCACAGCTATTAATTGGCAGTTAGTGTGTGTAAATGTGTTTAATTAAACCAAATGATTAGATAGACCAAAGGAAATTGCCAGTCTCTCTCACTGCTAACCACTAACGAACTGACTGAAGAACCAAACGAGCAACGAACTCACTGAGAATTGACATGCCTCTAGCAGTAAACACTTTTTGATTAACGACTTTCAATCTTTTGTCTAATTCTGATTCTGATTTTAATTCTGATTTTGATTACAGGTAAGAAATGCCAATTTACAGGTTTTTTTTATTCCAAACATGGCAACCGGTGTATGCAAATGTGAGCCATAAAATCGACCAAGTTGGCTAAGCGCTTTTCTCATAGCTCGACTTATTAACTAATTAAAGATTTCCAAATGGGGCCGATGTTCATGACGTTGACGCTGCCCAAAAGAGGCCAAAAGTATTTGTTTATTTTGTTTGTCCAGCTGTCAGACATTTTATTCGTTCATTGGGGTTTGGTTTTTTTGGTCAAAAGCAGAATGCTTCCGGCTTTTTAGCGAGAGAAACGGAAATTGCTTGCGAGGCTGCAGAAGCTGCAATATTTAAATCGGTTTAATCTTAATCGTCTCTCTCTGACTTCTTTTCCATCTCTTGACATGTTCTAGTTTCGCATTTTTATAGATTTTCTTTGCTCTTGTATGAAATGTGAAACCTGCCATCAGTTTTAACTGCGAACTGTCGCCCACAAAACGCACGTTGAGAATTTTTCTTATGCTTTCTCCAGTAGAAAAGTCGTAAAGCTGCCAGTTTCAACACCTACAGTTTTAAAAGTATCTGAACTTGAAAATTGATGTGCAGCTCGTGTTGGGTGGCCATCAATGGAACGAAACGATACGATACGATACGAAGATACTCTATAAAGAGGAAGTTGCTGGGCTGCCTAATGACGCCTAATTATATGTGGGTTAAGTAGTTTTTTTTTTTTGTTTCTGAAAACATTTTCATTAGTTTGATGAGTTTAGGAAAACATTTTAAACATATACGCCGCAGCGAGGCTAATTTGATGGCCAGGCGGTGCCGGCTATAATTATATCATAATTTTAATTGGAGCCGCGTCAACAACACAGCCATACACACACAGACACACGAATAGAACAAAGATTAATTATGTAATTTAAGACAGCTACAAGCTAGCAGCAAACTAATAGATAAAAGATACTAGATACAAGAAGATACACAGCAACTAAGTTGAAGGCCGCTGCACCGCAAACTCGAATGTTATTCAATTATAACGGCTTATAGGTGCTCTAATTAGTGGCTGCAACCACACCCCCGCCTGTTCCCTACGTCCCTTGTGCCCTTGACTTGAAGTCAAGACAGAAGTCAAGTAAAAAAGCAAAGACTCTTATAAATGTATTGCAATTTATATCTGTTGCCGGCAGCACTCGAATTCGTATTTCATTAGATCAAAATTGGCTGACGTGAGTTCAAATCATAAAGCAGGCAACACTTCTCCTCATTCCCCCTATCCCCTGCTCTGACACGTGAGCTGGGAGGGAAATCCGGTTAAGCGGAACTCACACCAAATGGACGCTGACTGCAAGTCGCACATAAATTTGTTTTTATTTCGAAAAATATATTTTTTCAGCTCGCATCGTTGTCTATTATATTTGTTTGATGATGAGTTCACTTGGCCCCCCTTTTCCCCTATCCCTTGTCATCATCTCACTATCAGCTGGGGCACCACTTGAAATTAATTGTGGGTCTATTGATAGGTCTACAGTCTGTCGTCTGTCGTGTACCGTCTGTCGTCTGTGTGCTCCCCCCCTTTTTGTTATGTTTGCTCTTGTTTGTTGTGTGCTCAGGTTTTTATTTTGGCTTTTCCCTTCTTCAAAATTTATATTTAGCCCGTGAAATGAAATTGGGTTTTGCGTGTCGCACGCTACACAATCCATCTTGCAACTTCAACTCATTCATTAGAGTTGCAACTTCAACTCATTCATTAAATTTGCCTTGTTTTACTTCATCTTTTCATTTTTATAAAGTGTCAAATACAGTTTTCTGCTTTTCTACGCATCCAAGAATTTCGCCTAAAGCCCGCAAATTAATGCATAATTTATGATTTTGTAATTGCCGCTGCTTGCCACTGGCAAATTTTCTAATGTTTTTCCCCAAAATAAATCAAGTGAAAAATTATGCAAATGACGGGAAATTAGGTCAGAAAATCACTCGGACTCTGACTTAACTCGTCTCAGGCTTTTATTTGGAAGATTTTTATTAAATTATATCTGCGATTCAATAGGACAATTTAATTTGAGAGCTGGTGAAGATTTTAAAAATTTATGGAACAAATTGAATTCTATTGAATGAATGACAATTAAATTAAAAATCGTTTTAAAAAAGTGTCGAAGTATGTGCAAAATTTAATAAAAATGTACAAATTTTTTAAAGCTTAGTTATGTTTCGTGTGTGATCTGAATAAAGGATGAAATTGAGTTCTAACGTTGAGTAAGGTTTAGCATAGACAGTACTGAAAGATTAACAGCAAAAGAAGTATAGAAATAAGTAAGTTTGGACAAATGCTAAGTTAACATTTAATCCAAAATCCAAATCCAAAATCCAAAATTTAATTTCACTGTCGGACCAATGGCAACCGCAACGTTGATTAGCTTTGAGTTCATGCTGCCAACAAACGTCCTTCATGGCCCACTTGTTCATAAAGCACAAATTTCAATTGCAAGAACTACACCACACACACACTCATACACACACCGACTATTTCAATTAGCCGACACCTTTTGGGGCCACATACTCTGCAAGGACCCAGCAAAAAAAATGAACTCGACCATGTACTGAGTGAACCAGCAACAACAACCAGTAGCAGCAAAAATGGCATCGACAGGCTGTAAAAACGACTGGCCAATATCCGTGCGGAAATTAATGTGCTGTGGCTGCGGGCCCGGACAAAAGCAGCAGAGGCAGACAAAAAAAAATGGAATAATAGAAAAAAAAGAGATACAGAGAAATTGTGGGTTATGGATAATGCGGGGGACTGAGGCACGCCACAAGGATCTAAATGCACAATGGTGCTGTCAGCAGTTTTGGGAACATAACGACAGATAAAAGGCAAGCCGCAGGGTTATAAACCACACACAGATACACACACACACATGATAAAACCCACATAACCCACTTGCCAATTGAAACGACATATTGAACATGCAATCCTCAAACCCGCAAGCTTTTCTTCTTCCATACTCTTCTCTTCTCTCCTCTTCGTTTCCCTTTCAGCTCTCAGCTTATCCATGCATAACAATTTTTTGTGACGCTACAGACTCGTATTCCGAGTTCGTATCTTGGGTATATAATCGCCATCAATTATATTGCTCAAACTGTGCATTGTTTTCACATGACATGACAGCAGGTTTCGCTTGTAAACCGTCCGACAATGTCCTGACACTATCCCACATTCCCACACACATCATATTGTATATTCCCTATATATACTACGAACTATGCCATGCATTCCATATTTATTGGTGCACTTACCTTGCCGTCGGCATCGGAATGTGCGTGGTAGCGCACCTCCAGGGAGCCACCCAATACAGCATACCAGAAGCGTCCCTGTTCCCCAGCGCGAAAAACTGCAGAACGTCGAAGAGAGGTGGGAGTGGAAGTCGGAGAAAAAAGAAGAAAGTATTTGAAAATGTTATGACAAAAAAGTCGAGCAAAAATTGAGCTTAATTGTGATGATGAAAAGTCTACATAATTAATGCAATAATGTCACTCACGTGTCACGCCCTTCTCCAAGTCCTCGTAGAAACCGCACATGGCCAATTGTTGCAAGGCTGACCCTGGCAGGCGACACAGCGGCTCCACGCGACGCAACCGACAGGATATTAGTTCCACATCACGTAAGTTCCGATCACAAGGACTGCAAAAAATAACATGAAAAC
Organism: Drosophila neotestacea; assembly: GCA_035044365.1. Lineage (NCBI taxonomy): Eukaryota > Metazoa > Arthropoda > Insecta > Diptera > Drosophilidae > Drosophila > Drosophila neotestacea. Next base: position 3,475,053 of record JAWNMD010000270.1, read on the forward strand.
AACAAAAACACGCAATGTAAATAAACCATATTAAAGAACATGTCATTGAGGATTTAAGCTGAAGTTTAAACACTAAACATTCTTTATGTATTATTTTAAATTTAAGCATTTGAATCCTTTTTAATTCCATTTGGTTCATATATATGTATATTTATTATCTTTTCTGTTCAACCGCATCATATTTCACATTTGAATATTCAACCTGCTGTTTTTATATTTTTATATTTGTACGTTTTCATGTGTCATTCATATTATGTATGCCATTGTGTTTACAATTCCCATAGCTATAATTATCTCATTACTATAATTATTAATATTCCTAATGTTTCATTTTCAACTTTATATACATTTTTTTTATATACTTATATAGATTTATAAGCTTCCTCATGTGTACAATATATAAGGAAAATATTGGTTGGTTTTGATACATTTTTTAAAGGAAACTTCTCAGACCTTTCGTCTCAGGGTTTCTTTCCAACAGCTCAAGTTAATAATATGCCTAGTTCATACTGTATTTCCATTCTATAATATTTGCACTCATTTTCTTAAAATTTCTTTTGTTGTCTTTACTTTCCCTTTGTTTGTTATTAATTATTTTCCACTCTTTCGCTCTGCCCACAGTTACAGCTACAATTGAAATATTATTGCACTCAATACAGTTTAATAAACACAGCTCACATTTCTGAGAATGCACAACAAGAATTGCTGAATTAATAATGTAAGAACTACAAGAATGACGCCGGCTGAACAATAGAACCTAATAGACTTCCCAGAAATAAAAGCACAAAGGACAAAGTCATAAGGAAAATGAATGGGATTGTTAGAGGGAATGACTATTTGCAGTTTTTTAAATCAGTGCCGTTCAAAGGACGCTTGTTGTTCTTGCTGCGAGTGGACAAGGCCAAAAAAATATGAAAAAATGCCATCGAAAGATATGCAAATGAGAAATTCAACAATATTTAAATTAAAAAATGCAGAAAATTGTAAAAATAAAATAAAAAACAAATTGAATGCCATTTGGAAATGGTTTGTGTTCAAATTAAATATGCAAATATTGGTCGCTCTGCTTCCCTTTCCTTCTCTTTTGTATGTTATGTTCTCAAAATAAAAATGCATAAATAAATACTTATAAAAATGGACCAAACAGTCGGCCACGTAGCCGGAAAGAGATGTCTGGCTAAAGCACAATAAGATGAAGGCGAAAGTCAGGAAGATTCAACAACTTAATTGCCAAGTGTTCAACTTTAGACAAGTTTACTTTCGGTACTTGTTGTTCTTCTTGTTGACCTTCTTCAATTCGCTTTTAGGGCGTGGCAATAGCGACCACTGCATTGCCACAGTATGTGGCAGTGTGTTGAATGTGGTCTTTACGTATTCATTTTGGTTGCGGCCACGATAATCTTCTGGTTTATTAACACCACCGGAAAATGTAACTCAAGTACTTAATTATCGTGCAAAACTACTACTGCAATAACTATACTGTAGCAGCATTGAAAGCTTTATTTAAAGCTGAAAACTAAGATCGCTATTTACTTAGATGAGAGCCTTCCAAAACACAGAATTCATGTTTTGGATATTCTTAAAATTTCATCCAAAGAACCTTTCTGTCTGTTTTGCTAAAGATTGAAAACTATGTTAATAGTTTAGAACATAAACAAACACTATTTTTTAAACAGTTTGTCTGTTTTTAATTTGGTCATATGAAAAAGTATATTAAAACTCAATTGTAGACTTTAAGCTCTGCTGACTTTTAAAAATGTAAATAAAGGCATTTTTAAATAGATTTTTGTGCTCAAGTTAAGCATAGAACATCATTTAAGAATTTCGTAAAAAGTTACAACAAAGTTACCAGTTTAAAGCTTCTTTTAAAATGTATTTCACAAAAGATTTTTGTGGTTTTGTTTATGCAAGAGTAATATAAAGTTTAAGTACCGCTTTTCTATTGTTTCTACTTTTAGCAAAAGCACAGCTGCATTTGAAAATTTATGAAAACAGTAAAAGAGCATAGAGACTGACAGTCGCTCTCTTTCACTCTTTCGCTTGCTGTTTGTATCTTTTACCTTACTCTCTATTTGGAATCTTTGTATTTTTTGCCTAATTAAAAATTCCATAAAGTCGTCAGAGGGAAGCCAGTGAAATTTTACTCTAAATCAAAACCAACAAAGCAGCTTTTCAATGTGACTTACACCAAAGAGAGAGAGAGAGATAGAGAAAGAGTTTGTGTGCCAGGAAAACAACTTTAATATTGTAGTGTCTACTTTTTGGCACTGGCGTTGAGAAACATTTGCCAGCCACTGTTGAAGGTAAGCTGTGTAAGGCTGTCTTTTGGCCCCCTCATACATAATTTATAGGCCACGGTTGTATAAGGGCCCACAGCGACTGGGCGTTGGTTGTTGTCGTTAACCAAACAGCGGCACGGCTAAGTGCCGAGTCTATATGGGAGGATGTAAAATGCAGAATGGGAAATGAAGAATTGAGAATAGGGAATGGGGAATGAAGAATGAGGAATATGCTCGTAGGGCTGGCAAAACCGGAAGCGCGTTGAGGCGCTCGTTCGCGGTCTCTTGTTGTTTATTATAATAGCATTTTGTGGTTTTACAAAATGTAAAGCTGCTTTTTTATAATTGCCATATAAGCAACAAGCATAGCCCCAAAAAAGAAAACCAGTCAGCATAAATAACTTAACTTTAAGTTAAGTTAGATTGAGTTGAGTATATGTACATATATATGCATAAAACTCTTATCAAGCTGCACACGTGGCGTATGATAAATATGCGCCAGCTCAACTCTCCGACAAAGTCAGCGTAAAGAGACGAGGACTAGGGCAACAAGCTTCGATGCCATACCACAACATCATCAATATCAATTGCCAGCAGCCACCTTGGCTATCCTGTGGATATCCGAATCGTTTTACTCTCTCTCTCTCTCTTTCCAGATACCACGTCAAATTGCCGCATTACGAGCCAAAAAGATTTACTTGCGTGACTTTGCAACAGCAGCCATTAATTTTGCTCCAAATTAAATCATTTATTTTGTGGCAATTGCGGTGCGACAATTTCGACACTTGACGTTGTTTTATTGCCCTTCCTCTCTGTCCGCAAGGTAAACATGTCTCAAATATGCAAAAATGTTTAAGAATTATCTATAAAAATACTTGTAAATTCTTTTATTTAAGCTGCAGTTTGCAATTGCTGTACGTGATGTTTATTTCAAGCGATGAGCAAATAAAATTGTTAGCAACAAAAGGCAAGCTCACTAAATGCGGAACGTACAAATATTTGCTCGAAATACATACAAAATCACAAAGCAAACAATAACTGTGTGTGTGTGTGTGTGTTTTTTTAGAGCTTTTTGCTCTTGACCTTTTTTCCAGCTAGCCTAACCTGAACCGTGTATCCTTTTGAATTCGGCTGGTTGCCGTGAACGACATGCTGTTCATTTAAGCCCTACTGCCAGCGGCTAAAGTTCTGATTGATTGCAATGGGCGATGGGCGTTGGGGCGTGTCCTAGGCCAGTCATGCCCCTAGATATCATTTGATTGCAGCTATTTCGAGACGTGCCAGCCTTTTGCACTGAAATACAAGTAGCAGCTGTTGCCTTTTCTCTGGAAACCTCAACGTTTAGCCCATTTTCTAGGCCGCCACTTGTATTAATGATGCCTGCTCTCAAACAGCTACAAATCCTAGTAGTAAACTCTCTACTTATAATACCTCGTGTTGAGCATATAACAGGTAAATGGGGAGGCTTCGTTTTACGCTAAAAAGTATACTTGTGAGTTGAGTCTAGTCTGTGAGAGCTTGGAAAATTATAAAGTAATTATATGGACAATTTGTAAACATAGATTATAAGAATTATCTCAGTCGATCATTCTATTATAATGCATACTGTATTGAGGCAGCCTTCACCATATGAGTTATGGTCTTTACAACATAAAAACTTATCGTATGTGTCTTTAGCATACATCAATCATTTCAAGCTGATTTACAGGGTATGCTATCAATCGATTACTCTTGCTTTGCCCACAGGCTGTACAGCAACAACTGTTAGCTAAAACAATTCTTCACTATAAATAAGGTAACATTTTAGTATGTTAGTCTTTTATGTAGTGTAAACACTTAATACCGGACAAGTAATAGCCTGGAGATGGAAAACTAGAGATTATAAAGGAAAGATAGTTTGCTATTAAAACAGAAAATTCTGCCAGTATATCACACTTTCATAATACCATAAACTTTATTTACTTTACAAGCCACACATCATGATATAAAAATTAGCGTTGTCAATGAAGAAATTATTAAATCTCCCATATATATATATATACACAGAGAAAAAAAACACGTACTAAAATTAAGTACGAAATGCATTGAAATAAGTATTTTTAGTACTTAAAATAAATACTTGATTTAAGTACGAATTACTTAAAACAAGCATGAAAATACTTGAATCAAGTATAAGTAGACTTGTTTCGAGTAAAAGTTAACTTGAATCAAGTATAATTCTAAATATACTTAAATTGAGTACGAAAATACTCAATATAAGTTCGGAACCCGGGTTCGAACCCCACCAGCGGCATTAATTAAATAGTATTTTTTAATGTTTTGCATTCTGTTTTGACATTTTTCAAAATATTCCTTGGATATAATTACATTTTAACAAATAAATTGTTGTCTGTCATTTGTCCGTCAATTTGTCTGTCTGTGTCAGCCTGTCGTTCTGTGTAGAATATATAGGTTTTTAAGTCTACAAGAAATTGTTTACATCGTAGCTCACTGGATAGAGTACCCGACTCTGAAGCTGAGGTCCCGAGTTCGAATCCCATGTAAGTCAGGTTATTAAAAAAACAAACAATAAAGTTATTATTAAATGAAAACGGTAATATACATAAATTTAAATTTAATAACTAATTAATAAAACAATACAAAAATTTAATAACAAATAAAAAAATAATAATAAATAGATATTATTTCAAGTACAGAAGATCCTAATTCATGTGCAAGAAAACTTGAACTGAAATCGGAAGTTCTTATTTTTCGCGAGTTTTCAGTACTTGATTCAAGTATAAAGTGTACTTAATTCAAGACTACAAACTTAAAAATCGTACTTGAAAATCGAACTTGAAATAAGTGCGTGGTCCTCGAATATAGTAATTCCGTACTTGGTTCGATATCAAGTTCGAATTGTTGAGTTTTAAGTACGAAATACTTGATTATTTCTCTCTGTGTATATATATATATTTAGTTACTTTAATGGGCATTTTGCAAGTCTATCATTTTGTATTCCTAAGCCCGCAAACTGTACTGTAAACAGCTTGTAATGAGCACAATTTTCGTTTGAGTGCGGCTCTTGATAAATTGAATCCCTCCAATTTCTATTTGAGCTATTTGCTGCCTCTCAATTTTCGCTGCTTCACTGCGCTAATCAACTGAAAAGGACCGTGGTAGGACTTGACATTGGGGCAGAGAGACTGAAAAAAAAATAGAAAAATAGCGAGAAAAGTGACCAGCAGCTTTGTGATATAATTGCATTTAGCTTGAGAATAGAGCTTAAAATTTGGCATTGTAATTTAATAAAGCGTATAATGTAAGCAAGCCGTGTCCTGCATTTGGATTTAGATTTGCCAGTTGCCTGAATCATGGTTGCCAGGACCTCTTGGTGCCCTCCATGGTTGTCAGCTGTGTTGAAGCATGAATTAATGGAGGACACAGCTGTTGCCTTTTGACAGATGGATGCCGAGCATGATATAAACATTTCAAATATTACGTATACGTATTTCTCACTTTTCTTTGGAGTATTCTCAAAAGGCAAAACAACATTTGCTGTAAGTTTTGAATTTTAAATTGAATTAAAAAATTTGCCAATTTCAAGCTTGAAAGACCTTGCCATTTAAATTGTTATTTATTTTATAGTAATAATTTACGTTCTGTCAGAACTTTTGGGAAAAATTTGCAACTTTTGATTTGAAAAATTAGTTTCATGCTTCGCAAAGTATGAAAAATAAAAGTGGAAAGCAATTAAATGTAGCTGTAAGAGTGAGAAAACTTTTTTGAGGAAATTCTATGCCAAGAACTAAAATAAGGGATGCTTCGAATTGGGTTCAAATCATTTTGTAGCATATGCAAATTAAAAAGATTAGAAGAGAATCATTTAGGATACAACTGAAGCTCTGCCTTATGCCCCCGTCCATTTTAAACAGATACAGGGTATACATGTAAGAAAAGTTATTTATAGACTTCAATTATCTATGTTCACTCACCGTTTGTCCATGGCTGTTATCCATTCCATTGCCATTTTAATGTGTATTTTATTTAAACGTTATTAGCACTAAATTTAATTTTTTATTGCGCGTAAAATTTTCGTATTTATTTTTAGAATAATTTAAACTTTAAATAAAACTTTGATGCTTGACCACGCCACAACTTTTGAAGATGATTAACGCAAATTGTAAGTGTAAGGATATCCAAATGTCCTTTGCCAAAGAGCACTTAAATTGTTTGTGTTAAATAAATGTTGCATTTCAATGCGCTTAAAAAGAAAACGCCGGAAAAGTTGTGGCCCAACTTATAAGCTGATTGTGTTAAACGCACTTAACGTGGCTTTTTAATTCAAAATTCCTTTGTGAATTGTATAAAATAAAATGTAAGACATTTTAGTTGTTGCTTCTTTCTGTTTGTTTTTTTCACACACTCGCGATGAAGGAAAAAGCGTCAGACACAATAACAGTTAACAGTTAACAGTTAAAACAATTTTAAATTGTTTGCGCGCTTTCGTTTCGTTTTGCAACTTAATTTTATTCGTTATTCATTGGCCATTTCGTTAATTGGTTTAAACGCGTCGTGGCATAAACATGGCTTCAAGTGGCTTTCTGCTCTCTTGGCTGCAGCTGTAAATGAAGTTGTTAACAGGATTTAGTTGGGCTAATGATAGAATCTTAATGTATACAATATGTGTATGTAAGTGTTTAAAAGCCAGACTAACAAAAAGCATAAAGGCATAACAGTTAAGAGGGCTTTAACAGCCACCGAATGCAGCTACAAATCTATTTTCTATTTGTGTTACTACAAATGAAAAGCAAACTAATGCTTATTGTTATTTTCCTGAGTCCTTTCAAGATCTGAAAAGGGTTCTCTTACCATTATGTGTGTGGGTGTGTATGAGTGTGTTCATGTGTGGCTGGCAGCTGCCTAGAAGGCTTAATGCATGCTGGACCTAAACAAAGCAAATGTTTCGTACGTTATCACAATTGTTTGAGACTACAGCATATATTTTTTTGAAAAAAAAAAAAAAAACAAAAAAAAAAAGGCGCTGACGTATGACGCATATGACGTTGGTTGTCACACTACGTATACTTGATATGCAGTAATCCATACAATAAACTGTTCGGTTAACTTACTCTCGATTGAGAACGGACACTAACATGTAAGTAATATAATACTACATAAGTAATAGATATACGCATCTAATACGTTAAAAATAACAACTTCAACCACAATTATGCCAAACTATTTTCTTATACAATCAATGCGCTCTTGTGTATGCTACAATAAGTTCTACGTATTTCAATTTATTGCCTCATTGAATTGCGTACAAAGATACCAGGAAAATTGAAGAAAAACTATTGGAAATATGCTTTGCCAGTGCTGTTATTATTGTTATCGATGATCCGAGAGTGTGGGCGTTCTCAGATAAGAGTCTTATCAAACAGTTAGTTGGAATAGGCGACAACAGTGTGCTGAGGTTTCACTGTAATTCGTCAGAGCCAAAATGCAATTAGTTTGATGCAACTTTTGCAAATGTAATTTAAGTTTCAACTGCCAACAGCAGCTGCACTAATTGAAGCCCAACAAAAAGAAAAGAAAAAGGAACGAAGAAGAAAGAAAACAAATGTGTGGGATACTTACGTGGCAATATCTCGATCCTGGGCGACATTGGCCAGAGTCGCCATATATAATAAATAGTGAAAATGATAATTAGGAGGGTAAAGCAATAAAGCCGAAAACTCAAATCGTTTAGTATGCGATAAAGCGCCTCGTTCAACATAAATAGGAATATGTATACTTATGTCGGAGGCCTAAAAACTACGAGCTAAAATAATTTATTTACAATATTGTTGGAAACTAATATTTAATAGGTTTTGATCTGGTTAGTATTAATTATTGGAGAATGCATAGAAAGTACGTGCAAAATGGTTAATAATTGGAATTATTGTTGAAAAGAGAATGCAATTATTATTTACAGCTTTCATTAGAGCATAGCAATAACTGTGTAACTTAATACTGTAACTATATTGTTTACCGCAATTATTTATTTAAAACACTTTTGTTGATCCACAAAATGTAAGCACGTTCGTTGGGTTTGAGAGTTGACGACAAACTGAGAACTCGACCGAATAGCGACACAATTGGAAAGTCAACACGCGTTTTCCGAATTTGTTATTACAAATTTTTAAATTTCACTGCATAATACATATTTTTATCTGAAATTCTTTTTACACGATATTTCAAATTCTTTATATATTATTTCAGAAACTTTTTAAGTTCTGTTTTTTTTTCTTGCAGCGCTCGCACGTCCGTTACGTTTCTTAGTCGCGTCGCAACTGTTTTGGCCGAGAGACGAGCTGCCAAATTGCCGAGCTGCCAAGTTGCCGAGCTGCTCAACTCACCATTGTTTCGGCTGCTTCTGGCCAGGCATCCTGCGCCTAACAGGTGAGTTTTTACTCCGCTGACAGCTGGGCTAGCCATTTGTTTAGTGTCGGGCAGGTGGTCTGGGTAGTTTTCTGGCGGTTGGGCTCTGTTTTGGGTGGTGAAAATTACTCATTGCGATGACTGCAGTGTTGACGGTTGCGGTGCGCATTTTGGTCGCCTTCCTTGTTGTTGTTTTTTATGTGGGAGTTGTTTTTTCTTGATATTTTGGCGCGTTTTTAGCAACAAGTTTGACAGTTGTCACAGTGGTTAGGAACTCATTTAGCTGACACATAATTGAATACCACAGAACTGATTGATTTCTTTTGTTTTTGAGTCAGTTGCAATAAATTTAAATTTATTTGCTGTTCATTTAATCATATTCTTTAAATGAATAAGCGTGTACTTAAGGCTTTCCTGTAAGTTCGGTTTTAAAGTTTTAAAAGCTCTGCTAATAAATGTATACATATTAATTCTAAACATTATGCATATTTAATAATAATCACATTATGACAAAATTAAGTTTTTGAAATGGAAAGAAATTTTGTTCTTTTAAAACAGAACTTTAAAATGATTTGTATACAATTTGATTATCTGAAAGTTCCTTCATTGATTAACATTCAATTTATAAAATTTATTTTATTAATTGAGTTTATTGGCTTATAGATTAATTTAACTATTCAATTTGTATGTCAAAAGTTACTATATTATTATAGTTTAAATGTTTTATGCAAATTCTACACATTTATTTTAAATCTTATTAATCTTATTAATCTGTCAATTCTCTTTACGGCAGTTCTCAAAAATAATCGTTCTATGTAGCTTATATTATTTATTTATGTTTCATCTTAGAAACATTTAGAATTTCACTTTGCAACATGTTGCTGCCACACATCAGTTTTGACACTCTTTTCCACCCTCCCACTGTCCCTCTCTATCTCACTCTTCCTCTCATTATTCGCAGTGTGTTCTCTTGCTGCTGCTGTGCAACAAACTGTTGAGCGCTCATTTGGTGAGTCGACGCAATGGGGCAGCACTTCAACAGTTGCTTGTCCACCAACCACTCCCCTTAAGTATCCCCCTTCATTCACCAACCAACCACCTACTACTCTCCTCTCCTACTCTCCATGAATGCGTGAATTGCACATGAAAATGAAATCGCGCTGTGAAACAAACAATCAAAGTGTCAATTAAAATATACACAAGAACAATACAAGGAGATTGTAATGCTTATATGTATGTAGGGTCAGTATGCTTTGATCCATCAAGAAAATGCCGCCGACAGCTATTAAGGAATTGAGACTGGCTAAAAGGTGCGAGTGTTAATGGAAATGTTAAGAATGTGAGTGCAAAAACTGTCGCTGTGGTCGCTGCAGCAATATTTATAACACTCTCGAGTGCCTTTATTTCCGCATGAATCATTTGCTGCTGCTGTGCGTATAAATTTCTTGTTTTTATTTTCCTGTATTTTCCTTATTTCCTTCTCCATTTTTCCACTTGACAGTCGTAGGCATGTTTTCCCTACTCTCCCAGTGCGTGTGTCTGTAGCACTTTTTATGAGCTGTCGTCGTCGTTTTGGGTCTTCTGTCTATGGCCCACTCGACGTTGGCAATGGCGTTGGTATTTCGGCAGCTTTAACAATGAAATTCCAGGCATTTTATGAACCTTCACTCGTACTTTGCCTGTTGAATTTCATCAGCATTTCTTGTTGTTGTTGTGGCTCGCATGCAAGTTGGGGATCATTATGCCTATAGATGATGATATTCCCTTGACTGTATGTCGCGTTAATTATGATAAATGTGCTTCTAATAAACTTTGTAGCTGTGTGTGTAGGAGAAACTGTCATAAGGTCATAATAATGTTTGGTAAGTGACCGTGTCCAATGAAGAACGTCTAACATTCTAAGGCAACTTCCGAGCCACGTTAATGCATTTTCTTGTCGTGAAAACTGTGCTAATGGCATTTCCTGTACAACTGGCCATTAGCACACCAAATGACATTAGTTTTAGATGTTGTTGTTGCTGCTGTTGCTGTTGTTATTAAGCTGCTGCAGTTGTTGTACGTGTCCAGGTGAAAAGACAGTCCATGACAGCAGAGAGTCAAGTGTTCAATCGATGAGTCAGTTTGCAAGGCACGTGTTCAAGTCATGATTGCCAATTGATGTCATTTTAACAGTGTTTATGTATGTGTGTGTGTTTACTCAATGCTCGTTGCATTAATGCTTATTCAATCAACGTTTAACGCAAATTATCTATTAAATCGAGCCTGAATAGGTATCTGAGCGAATTATGATCAAGTAATTTGATTAGACAATAAACGTGCCTGATAAATGCCCTGCAGTAATCAAACACATAACTGCATGTGTGTGTATAGGTGATAAATTAAAGTATTATTTATGCCAATTACACACAAACAACATCAAAAACAAGAGAACGTAATTTGCTGACTACAGTTGAACATTTTCAAACCAAACGGATTTTACCTGAAAAGCTTGCATGTTTTTCATAGCATTCTTTTGTGCGCAGTATAAAATTTATTTCCTCATAAGTACAGTTTATAAAATTGATTTTTTTTAATAATCCTTATTATTGATAATGCAGCTTTTAAAGAAAAATATTAATTAAAATGCCTCAAAACATAATAAGCTTCATTTGTATGCATGCAGTTCCTTTATGAATATAAACTATAACTGTGTATTGTAGCGTATAATGTTTAGTTAAGTTGTATGCCTTCATAAATATTTTCCTAATAATGCTGATTATAAAGTGATGCAAAGTACAATGAGCTTTAATTAACACAAATTGTTATAAATACTATGTGTTATAGCATATAATGTTTAACTAAGTTGCATGCCATTATAAATAATATCCTAATATTGCTGATTATAATATATACAGTGAAGCATGAAACAATTAGCTTTATTCAATCAAAATTGTTATAAATACACTAACAATTTTATCAAAAATACAATTTTTATAAAATTTAATAGCAATTGCGCATCACAGTTATATTTTTTCTGCCATTTCATTAAACATTTATGAATATATTTGCTTTTAATTCTGTAAATATTGCATGTCAAATGAATATTTACGGTCATATTTGCAAACGTAAAAATGTTGACTGTATATATGTATATGTATGAAATGAACATATGAATCTTTAAAGCGGATCTGTATTTAAATTATTAAATTCTTTGTGTAACTCAATTTAGAATTTTTGATGCTAAAGTTCAATTTATAGGGATTAGAAGTACTTGAAAAAGAATTTAACTGGCAAATTGCTTACGTTCTTTCAAAAGAATGCTCTAAATTTATTGCTTTCTATTACGCGATAAGCCTCAGATACATGGCAGCGTTTTTATGCGAAATATGTAAATTGTTTTTTCTTCAAAGAATTGGGAAATGAACGGTAAATTTTAATTTAAATTATTGATCAATTTATCACCAAACCATTAGGCTTTAACCTCTTTACGTTGATGTGCTTGTGCACTGTATTGTGTCGCGCCATTAATTAATAAAATTAATTGAAAAAACGTATCGCATACGACATGTGGTCTAGCCAACTCCTGTGCACAGTCAGCCATAATTAACTGTTAAATAAGCAAGTAATGATGTAATTAATTGCGATATTCATGCATCAGCTGCAGTGTATAACACCCATTTAAAGTGGCTGCAATCAAAAGTTTGCTAGTTCAATTAAGGCTCTTATGGAATAAACAAACTGACCAAGCGACCACTTGAAGTTCTTTCAACATTTCGTTTTTAAAATTCAATCTAAAAACAATTGCATAAAATTATGCGCAACAGAGCGAGAAATTAGTTTTTTAGTAGCAACATTTGAGCTGTCAACGGTGTCAAGTGTCGTAGGCGGCCATAACATGAGCCTCCTTCCTCTTTCTAAGCCACTTTCCGTTCATTGGCAAATAAAAACGAGAACGACGGGCAACGCATCGCTTGCAGCTTGCCTCATGCAGATGACGACATTTGCCAACACGAAGTGGCATGCCCCATGACCCTCTTGTTCGCTCTCACTGCTTATGTGTGTGTGTGTGTGTGTGTGTGTGTGTGTGATTGCATGATGTCCTGATGAATTTCATGCCTGGCTTGGCCAACATTGTTTTTGGACTCTGGCAATTTCTCTCCCTTTCTAGTCGTCTCTTGCAAGTCTTGCTTTCCAGCTTGATGCTGATTTTTGAGTGCCTTAATTATTGAAGTAATCGTCAGTCCTTGTCTCTGACTTGGTTCCATCTTTCTCTCACCGTCTTTCTGTCTCAGGCAGTCAAGGCAACCCTTTGCTGCTTTGCTTTTTAGCCATCTTAAGCTGCTTGCCAAATTATATGCGCAATTATGAGCATGTTGCTCGCTGAGCAACAGCTGCCAGCCAAGGACAACAAACAGGAGACAGGACACAGCCAGACAACTTTGTTGCTTGCTGCTAGCCAAAAGTTAATTTTAAAATACATTTCACTGAGCTCATTAAGCTTACAGCCCCCCCCCCCCTTTCTATACCAACTTTTGGCTTATTCAAATGACTGAAAACCATTGCGTTTATTTACATTTGATTTGCAAAAGGATTTGTGTTGAGCCCCAGATTAAAGGATACATAAATATTTTCATAGTTTTTTTCTTGTATTTTATTTAAATTTCAATATTTATTCGTTAAACGCATAAAAAAAGCCACTCAAAATTTAAGTGCGCTCTTGAAAATAAATTGCGTATACGCCACCTGGTTCCCATACTAATTTCAGCAAAAGCCAAAGCAAATTCTGCAGGCAGGTTCAATAGCGTTCGATAGCGTCTTTAATGGGTTTTTCGACTGCGCATAAAAAAAATACACAAACAAACACACACACACTCTTCGAATGAGCAGAAAAACCATTCAAATCGGGTGCATTGCACGTTGGTGGACGTTATCAGCTATTGGCATTGGCCAAAAAGAAAGGAAACGACCAAAGCAATTTACATTTTGTTTACCTTTAGTCTACCATACCAGTCATTTTCTCATTTAACTTTCCTTTATTTTTTGTTTAGCCGAACAGGTTGCTTTTTGTGGGCCTTTGATTCACTGACAACGCTAAAACGGACAGCAAGAAGATGCTGGGCTGTTAATTTTATATTTCTCACTTAATTTGGGGTTCCAGCTAAATTGTTTGGCATCGCTTCAACACTTTACATACATTTGCATAAACAACAACCACGTGAAGTCAACGCTTTAATAAACGACCTCGTAGCTAGTGCCTAAATAACTGAACCGTTGCGCCATTAAAGCCCTGTTCGACTCGACGCGCCTCAGACAAAACAACAAACAAGTAATAACGCTATGGTGGAGACCCTGACTATGAGATACCCGTTACTCTATTTAAAAAGAAATAAGTTGTAAATGTTTATACTTTTAGAGATTGCGATGGTTATGTATAAGCAGCCGATCTTGATGTGATTACAATCGCATTATTCATAAAATTTAATGAAAACGTTCTCTAAGAGCTTTTAATGTAATAAATTATAGGTGCTGTAAAGTTTTTAGCGATAAGCAGGGACGAAAAGAGGTGTTTACAATATACCCCTGCTTATACGATACTTATACGAGTAATGGGTATAAAAACGTAGCATACTTTTCTGCGTGTGAGACGCAATTGCGCCCAACTTTTATAGCCACTTTAGGCAGGTGCCTGTGTGTATGAGTGTGTGTTTGTGTGTGCGTCTGTTGATGTGTGTGTAGACTGTGTAGATTTCTTGTCTTGCTGCTGATTATTTGCAGCTTATTGCGTTTATGCGACGCTTATCGCATTCGCATGAAAATCGCATTAAGAGTCCTCTTCCAAAAGGAACGTCAAGGCGCCTACATAAAGCCATGCCATCGGCTTGTGCGTGGCCTAACTGTGATTTTCCTGCTTTCACGTTACTGTGTTACTGACACTGTTGTTGTTATTGTTTCTGCTTCTTGGCTATTTACATAGCTCATTGGGTGGGCGTCTTGTGTTGACTTTGCTTAACTGTTTTGTTGGCAACTGTTTGATTAGTCCGGACAGCCATGTCATATAAGTAAAAACACATGCGAGGGCCGATCATTAAGTTAATTACCGAAACTTGGGTTCATTATCTTTCTTACCTACATTTCCAAAAATGTTGAGAAGAAAGGTTTTTTGTACAGATGAACCCATGCTCAAAACAATGTTCCACATTAAGTGTCGCTTATGCTTTAACAAAATTATGCAATTTTGAAGTCTGTTGACGCATGGGAATGGACTCTTTACAAACCATCTAAGAATCTCAAACGTAAAGTCTTCTTTTATACTAATTTCGGCATCAGAAAAATGGGGGCTCTGATTCACTTTACTTTTCAATCAACCCTCGACCTTGTGTATGTTTATCGCCTTCAAATCTTAGTGATTTTGTGCTTTGTCTTGTTTGGCAATTTAATCAAGGCCGCCAAAGGCCGTTAAATGTGCTAATATTTGTTACTGGCCTGCCTCAATCCTATATATTGTATGTTTGTATATATGCATGTATATATGTATGCCATGTACATATGTATATTCAAGGTTAGTTTACTTTTTGGCCATTTATGTATTTGCATAAGCTAAGTTGACGTTTTTTGGCCAAATGTGAGTCGTTTGCTTATCTTCATGACCTACTTATTGCCTCATTTATTTATGAGAATTTAATGAAAAGTTTCTGGCTAAAATATGTAAATTAATTTGAATAATTTATTGTCCCTAGTGCCGAGAAAACATAGCAAGAGAGAGATAGAGAGAGAGAGAGAAATACACGCAAAAATGTCTCATTCGTAGGAAACTCAAAATGGTGCTAAAAATTGTGTCATAAAAATGTTGCTGAGATAAAAAGACTTTACGACACGTCTTCTTCTTCTTTTAATGATGGTCGTTGCTCTAATAGTAATTGAAATGAATGTTCTAATTTTCATAAATATTTTACGAGCTATAGTTAGGATAATTAGTCGAAATCTGTTTAAACTTCTTCTTCGACTTATTCGATAAACATAAAAATGTATGTCTTTTTACGGCATTTATTTACGAGTCTAAAATGTCTAAAGAGAACTTAATAATTGTTAATACTAAGAATTTAATTCGACATTCTGTATGAAAATTCTCTTGTGCTTTAAGTTTTTAGGAAAGAAATGCCTAGCCTAACGCAATATTAATTCGACCCTTTTTATGCCTTTGAACCCAAGAAACTGTGCAGTTATAAAGCCATATGAGGTTTATGAAGCTCTCAAAATTAAAGTTTAAGCTCAAAACTTGTTACGAAATTGAGTTGTAAGCTGCTTTTATGGCGCAACCTGCAACTAAAGTTAAGCCAAGTTAAGCCTGACAGAGTCAGAGCCACAATCTCAGACGAATTGAGTCAAGTTGAGTCCTTTAAACGGTTATTTGTAAAGCGATGGTTGAGGTAAGACACAAAGGACACTTGGAGCAGAGTTTTTGTTTTTGTATTGTTTTGTCTGTTAGCAGGCTGATATTATGCAGATTCCAAGCATATTTAAGAAGTTCCAACTTTTTGTTGCCTATCTCCAACTATGTATCTGTGAGTGTGAGCTTAAACTTGACACCATTTGATTTTGTGGACTGTCACTCGTAGTATGGCTTCATTTATGTTGTTCGTGTCCTGGATACTGAGCCCAAAAGGAGTCAACTATTGAGTTTTGTACGTGCTGCTATCTGAGCACAGTGCGTGACCAAAGTATCCAGCCCAACAATGCCTCTTGGGCCGCGTCTTCGAACTGATGCGCTTTTGATAACTTGTTTGTCCCTGACAACTGTTTGTTCTTGTTGTAAGTGTTGAGAGCAGACAGGAGACAGGAGACAGGAGACAGGAGACAGGAGACAGGAGACATGAGATAGAAGACATAAGACTGAAGACATGCGGCGTGACTTGGCGACAACTTGACGCCATCAGGTTGATAAATAGTTTCACAGTTGTTAAGAATAAGGAATACGTAGAAAGAAAGCCTTGGAATTACACGCGCCTGTCAACCGTAAGTTGATTGAAATTAAAAACAAGCTCAACGATTTTACACACAGATACCCTCAACTGCCACAATTGTTTGCTGTTTCTTTTTTGTTGTTACTGTCAGCTATAACTGAAGCACACCCACACACACTCACAAACACATGCACAGCACCCAAACACAGGTGCAGAAATTCCCAGGCGACGCGGTTGATAATTTCTTTTTCTTTTCCGCTTTGCTTTAAAATTTTTGCCGCAAGCTTTTAAAGGTGTTTTTCATTTTTCCTATTTTGTTTCTGCCACATAAAATTTGATGCACTGAAAAGCAAGTAATGAAAATGAACATCAAACAGGAAAACGGCGCACATAAAATTGTCTTGTTGAAATTACAACAAGATTTTACACTCAGTGCGTTAACTGGCATTTACGAGGAGAACACCTGTCGTCCCAGGAATAGGCGAGAGCTTTGAAAAGTGGACTCGTGATGTGGCAATGACACAAGCTGACACAGCTTTGACTGAAACTCTCAAGTGATTTCAAAGTTGTTTTCAAGAGCTTATACTCGTAATTGAAATTGAAGTGACAGTAGGAAAACTTAGCTCTTTAATGCAAGAGTTAATCGAGCTTGCGGCTAAACTTACAGCTTTCAAGTGCTTTTAAATATGTGCTTTTGCGAGCTTACTAAAATTTGTTCATTTGCAGCTTAAACTAAACAAACTTGAAGTGCGAGAAATAAACTAGCTTTAAGCTTCCAATAGGACTTATTGCATTCATTTAGCATTTGATCTCACTTAATGATTTAAAGTGCTTTAACTGATGTTTTGAAGTGTTTAATAGCCTGATTTATTTACAGAAGTGACACTCGAATTCCAAGGATCTTAGTTGCCTTTCAATGCAACCTTAAAGCTTTCAAGTGCTTTCAAACTACAGCCACCCACTTTCATTGAAGCTTAATCAATTTAGTTGTCAGTTTAATGCCAACTTACACCTATGTAATTTTCAACAGCAATCATCAAAAGTTTTATTTCACAGTCAACGCGTCGAATACGTAATAATTGAAAAGGCAACAAACTTGTAAACAATTTGTGGCCAATTGACGAGCACTAAATGAGCGTATAAAATGTTGAGTTTAAGTGGTGCAAAGTGGTGCAGTTTTAATGATATATTAAATGTCAGATAGACAAGCATAACAAGCTTTCATCAATCGATGTTTACAACATTTGACCCTCTATCTCTAAGCAGGCATAAATAATTCAGGATATTGAATAACATGACCCCTCACTAGTCTACTGACTGTCTAAGGATATATACATGGATGTGTTCGCTTTATGACACCCCAGGGAAGTGACGCCTTATGAATGTCATTTTAATACATACACAAAAAAAACTTTGGCAATATTGTTGAACAGTTGTGCTTAAATCGAAATGCTATATTTGTGACGCCTGTGTCTATTGATAGACAGAGAAAGTTATTCAAGCTGTTACGTATGTCTATCTAACTGCGAATTACACATACGCTACACATTCACCCAAATCAAATAAGTGTCTGTGTGTGCATGCGTCATGTCTGAAATGGCACACGCAAAACTGTTATAGATAGACAGCAAAACAGAGAAAAGAATTGTAATGGCGAGAGGAGGAGAGGTAGGGTGAATTCACTGGTTGGTTGGTTGCCTGATGAAAATGTGTATTTGACGCACCACAAACATTTATCAAGTGGTTCGCTCAATTTGGCAAATCTAAACGTCTATGGGGCCTATTCATTTGATTCGTTTTCAGTACTTTTTGTATTGATTTTGCCAACTTTTATGAACCAAGTGGCTACTTGATAAAATGTTAGCCTGCTTTTAGGCCTTGTTTATTTGTTGCGATTGGGGATCTAAAAGTTTAAAAGCACTTTGGCACGCTCTGTTAATTACCTAGTGCTCATCATTGACGTCATTTGCATGCACTAACAACTCCTCAAATTTCAATCACAATCATTTACAATGGTATTCCCATAGACCTCTCCCATTCCTCGTCCCGCTCCGCCGCCCAAAACTTTAGCCTTTTGTTATGGCATTTCTTATAGCATTTTGTTGCCATTTTCTCTGTGTTTTTCTTTCTCCTTGTCTTTAAATAAGACTCGGAGTGTTTTGGGGGGTTGGACTCACCTGGGTTTTCCCTCAGAACGTTTTATTTAAGTTTTTGCATTGTTTATTTATTTGCCTTTAATGCGAACTGGCAGTCGGGCAACCTCGTAGTCGAGAAACACCCTCAGTTTATTTTCAACCTCAACTTTTACACGATGCTCTGTTTGCTTTAACATTGAAAAACTTTTTTTGGGTTCAGTTCGGACTCATAAAGCGCTCAACGGACTTTTCAACTTTTTCTCCCGCCGAGGTTTTTATACCTTTTCAGTTCTCAACATTACCATTGCCTAGGTGAGAATGAGGTCCAAACTTTAGCTCTCACTTTCCTATATTAAGAAAGTACTATATACAAGTACTTTATAAATATATGTTATATGTAACGAAAGGTCAACGTACAATTAACAAAGTCTTGTTGTATAATATTATTTCTTGTAGCTTTACTGCATAAATGACATTCAAAAAGTTTTATATTATAGTTTGTCGACACTTGTCCCATTAAAATTGCAGTGATTTCTTTGCTAATCTAGACGACGACAGAAATGCAGTGAATGGCATTGTTTCTCATTGTCCATGCTCAATTAAAAGTTTGTAGTCAACTAAATGTTGCGCAGTAAAATCCAACAGATCATTGAATAAAATAGCAAAATATATATGCACATTACGTTTCAAACCTCTAGCTTTTGTAGTAGTGCTATTAGTGATTGTCCCCTACATAAATATGAGAATATTTAAAGAATTAGCTTAGTGACATAAGTTCAATTTGACAGATTTTACTGAAACTTTTAAACCATAAATAAATCAGTCTTAACTAATTGTCTAATAAATTTTCAAGCTTTGTGTTTAATGGTTACACACAAGATAAGCAGCTGGGTACTATTGTATACTCACTATAGTTTTTACTGAAATAGAATATCAGATATCGTAGAACATATTATGCCGAATTCTACTATAAGCTAAAGAATTCATGCAAGAACCTTTAATTACTTTAATCAATTTCAATCAAATAAACAAATACGTACTTCTGTATATTTAATGGCCAAAAACTCTTCAATGTACTTATGACTAATTTCTTAGCTTTTTTATTGGGAGTTATCAGCTGTTATCTTTATCCATATTGTCAATTGATTAGACGTGAGCGAACTAGCCCAATGCGATTGTATGGACAGCCTTATTGCTCAGTTTATTTTGGCACTTCAAGTGGAGCTTTTGTTTTTCCAGACAATTCCATGAATTATTCAAAATGTTGGCATTTATAATAAGTATTTCGATTGCATTTTCAATATTCTGCGTAATTTCGTCTGTGGTGATCTTACGAAGGCGACAAAGGGCAAACCAAAATGTGGGCTATATCATCAACGATGGCGGCAGTAAGTAACCATTTAAACCCCTTTTAAAAACTTCTTATCTTCCGATCAGTAGCTAATTAATATGGAGTACTTCCCCTTGACTTTGTAGCGCGTGTTATGGCACCAGGTGCGATTTCCCAAACTCACTATCAACAAGGATGTGTTCCTGTTACACATTACACACAGGGTGGTGTCCCCGTCACACAGTATACACAACAGGGCGTTCCAGTAATACGCTATCCACCTCCAGCCTATCAACCTAATGGTTATCCTTATCCAACCTCTACGTAAGCTTATAAAAAAGAACACTTTGAAACATTCACATACAACACTATCTTTCTTTATAGCCAACTCTCAGTGCAGTTGACGGCATCGCCTGGGTAGGTCTTATTGCATTAATAATACATTACATTAATCTAACTAAACTATAATTTTAGTTCATATACACCCAATCCCCCCATGCAACAAAGAGTCATAAACGACGGAAATGCGAATGGAGCAGCAGTAGCGGTGAGCGTTCTTCCAGACAGCGACGAAAAAAAGCCCATTCAATAAACACACCTAGGGGCAGTGGAAACAGTTAGTCAGATATAAGCACATTATTAAACGACTATTATCTTATCAGATTATTATTTTTGCGTTGTTTTTGTATGAAAATTCAAAACGAGCCAGCCAAAAATGGTCACTCTAACTGCCAGCTGTTAAACTATCGATTGTCCGAACTTTCATTATAAAAGAATTGGAGTTGCCAGACAGCTCAATTAGGGTGAACCGCTCAAGTACAATTCCGCGCGCTGTTAAATTAACAGTTTTCTGATAAGTTACTAACAGACTCTGTTGCGTTGCTGTAGCTTTGCAGAACTGTTTTTTTTTAAATTAAAATAAATTGTTTATAAAAAAATTAGATCGAGTGAAAAGAATAAGTGACTGCTTGAATTGAATTTCCACTGAAAAGTGGGGCCACATGGCTGCCAGATCTCAAAACCGTGGTGGCGCCATCCGTTGTTTGCTAGCGCTGCGACAAGCAGTAGCTGTCTACTTTATGAACTAGGATTTTAATTGATGAGTCTGGCCATCTTATCACTGGCTTCAATTTTTTAGCAGAGCTGGCAACTCTGTATCACAGCTCTTCGCCGTGCAACTTCGATTGCACTCAAATTTTCCTACGCGGAAAACAACGATTTGTTTTATTTAAAACACGTAATAATTGCAAACGCAGTGTCGTTTCAATTTAAACGCAATTTACAGTGAAATATGTTGGTCAACGAAGCCAGACAAGTGCTTAGCCGCGCCAGCTCCTTGGCGGCACGTCACCAGGTGAGCAAAAGCTGTCTCCTGATCGGGGTGGGGTAGGGGAAGCATACCCCTTCTATGACAACTGTTTTGGGTAGTGTTATTATATAAGATTAACTAAAAATTTAAGCCAAAACAAGATAATTGCGATAAAATTCCATTTAAATGCGTTGTAAGAATATCGCAACTAGCGATTATGTAAACGTTTTCGCCATTGGCCAATTTACAAAATTGGCATAACGTGATTACACAGCAAAGCAACAACTAAATTATTTTTTGTAATTTTCCAGCTGCGTGCTATCAGCAACACAACTCAGGTGGAACAGCAGGCGCAGCCAAAGGAGGCACAGGAGCCGCAAATCAAGAAGTTTGAAATCTACCGCTGGAGTCCGGACAATGCAGGAGAGAAGCCCTACATGCAGACCTATGAGGTCAACATGCGTGAATGCGGTCCCATGGTGTTGGATGCTCTCATTAAGATCAAGAATGAAATGGATCCCACGCTGACATTCCGTCGGTCATGTCGCGAGGGTATTTGTGGTTCCTGCTCCATGAACATTGGTGGCATCAATACCTTGGCTTGCATCAGCAAGATCGATGCAACCAGCTCGAAACCATTGAAAATATATCCATTGCCTCATATGTATGTCGTGCGTGATCTGGTGCCAGACATGAACAACTTCTACCAGCAGTATAAAAATATTCAGCCCTGGCTGCAGCGCAAGTGAGTAGTTATTGATTACTTCTTAAACTTGGCTTTAATATTGTCTATTTTTAGCAACGAAGCTGGTGAGAAGAAGGGCAGGGCCCAGTACTTGCAGTCTGTCGAGGATCGCTCCAAGTTGGATGGCCTCTACGAGTGCATTATGTGTGCTTGCTGCTCGACATCATGTCCCTCATATTGGTGGAATGCCGAGAAGTATCTGGGCCCTGCTGTGCTGATGCAGGCCTATCGCTGGATCATTGACTCGCGTGACGAGAAAACCGAGGAGCGCCTGAGCAAGTTGAAGGATCCGTTCAGCGTTTATCGTTGTCACACCATCATGAACTGCACGCGCACCTGTCCCAAGGGTCTGAATCCAGGACGTGCCATTGCCGAAATCAAGAAGCTGCTTTCGGGTCTTGCCTCGAAGCCAGCGCCCAAATTGGAGACGGCAGCGCTGCATAAGTAGAAAAGTTGTTAATCTTCAGAATCCTTGTTTGTGAATCCGCTCCCTTGACCAGTTTAGTTAGCCACTGGCAGCAGTTGATAACCATATTTTTGCTTATTATGTTTATAATTTATTTAAGCTTAAAGTAAACGACGATTTGTTATTACAGTTTGTAAAGGGAACCTTGTAGTCGCAAAAAGTATATAACTAAATGGTGTATCTATGAAATGCGTTTCTTTAGGGAGCTGTTGGTGAAGTTTCGTCATTCATCTGTATATCATCTGCTGAATAGAAATCCTGCGTTACTGGGATAACACGATCATTCGTCTCGTCATCCTCCTCATCGTGGCTATCCGTATCCTCGCTATCATCGTTGGCTGTAAAAAGAAGTGTTTATTATTTACAAGTATTGATTTTTATCACTTTTTTACTTACCATCCTCGTCATCGGTTTCAATGCCAGGCATAGTGAGCACCTTTCCAAGTGGCTGCAAATCGGTGGCGGCCGTTTTAAGGGATTCACGCTAAAAAGGATTCCAATAAATCAATCCTACTCTATTATTGATATATGCGAAGTCAGACATACCCAATTCCTGCGCTCATCCTCGTAACGCTTGGTCTGTACCTCATCATCATTTGCCATGTCAAACCAAAGCCGATTAGCCACCGATGGCTTAAGACTTGGGAAAAATGGAATCATAGACATTTTCGCGATTCTTTTCTAGTTTTTTGTTGCGCTTGCTGTTTATACTTTGTTTATATGCTTTTTTGCAGGCAAATCGATACACATGCCTATCGATAAATAATATATCGTCGGCATGCGGCAATCGAGTCATTAATTGTTGTTGCGTTAAAAGGTGAACATAAAATACACAAAATATGATAGAAATAACTTGCAACGATCGTCTAGGCAAAAAGGTAAATAAATGTTGCTTATACGAGACCAATTAACAACAACAAGTATTTGTAATGCAGGTGCGCGTGAAATGCAATCCCGACGACACCATTGGCGACCTAAAGAAATTGATTGCGGCTCAGACAGGCACAAAACACGAGAAAATTGTTTTGAAAAAGTGGTATACAATCTACAAGGACCCCATTCGTCTATCTGACTGTGAGTACAAGCAATTGAAATGTGGTTTACAAATCATTTGAACAATCTAATAACTTTTGCAGATGAAATTCACGACGGCATGAATCTGGAGCTCTACTACCAATAGTTTGCTGGCCCTAACCACCAGTTAAATAATTGTGAAACGTCTTTTTTACTCTCCTTTATAACAACATTATATGTAGATATACAAATAATAAAAATTTTAAATATCAAGTTGTCTGTAAAAAGTATAAATTTATTCGCACTTCTTTTGCTGGCACGAGCTGCATACTAATCTACATCGTTTCTTAAGCATAGCTGGCGAATATCGATGAGTTACAACTTATCGACTTATCGAAAACTTTATATACAAGTATCGTACTTATATCGAATCATTCGTATTTTTTGTTCGCTGGAATCGGACGTGTTTTTCACATTCGTTGTACAAAGTCTATTTATAAAGCTTCGCGGCCGCCAGTGAATAACAAACAGTGCAAAAGCACATTAGAAGAAAACTGTATTTTCGTGCTACACAAATTGAATGTGTAAAAAGTAAGAGATTCATATTTTTTCTCTGACGCCTTGCGCTTGTGTGTATACGTGTATGTTCGGCGGTGTTTTTAATTGTGTGTGTATGTGTGTTTGCCTCTTTTCCTTTAACACCGCAACAATAACGGCGACGCGTTGGTTGGTGACGCAGTTGTGGGGCGGAAAACTTGTTTGGATTTTCACTTATTGTTACCCAAAAAGTGGATTGTTTTCAGGGTTTTTGCCTTTTGCGAAAGGGCGACGCAAAGCGTTTTATCGATTAAGACACAGTGTTTGTTTATGGCGTGGCCACCCTGTCGGCATCGTTGTTGTTGTTGCTTCTGTCAGAGCCTGCCCTTATTGCATGTGTATTTGTTTGTGCTGCCTTCAACTTTGCCGATTTTTTGTGCAATGCGTGATGCTGATGTTGGTATTTTTAGAATCCGCTGCGCTCTCATTGCAATCTAATTAAAACTCAAGCAATTGAGCTCATTTCCACACACGCATTGCATAATTTGTAATGTTAATGTTAGGGGCCAACTGCATGAGATTTGTGAAGCACTCGAGCATTGAAAAGAAACCGCGCATTGCGTAGACATAGATACATTAGTATCTGTGTGCGTGCGTGCATGCATAAGTGTGCGTTAAGAGTTTCGTCAGAGCGAGTTTCATTTGAAGTGAAATCTATGTTGGGTATTGTAAACAACCCACACCCCGTAACACACACATACTCACGTATAAACAAACATTTGTTAAATTAGTAATTTCTATTCTCCCCCTTCGTACATAAACTTAATGGGTTTTCTGTCCGTTTTTCCATTTGCAGTAAACCCTATTAAGTAGCAATGAGTGGGGAAATTTATCAGATAGAGACACGCCGGCGTTCGCGCTCCAAGACGCCATTTCTGCGCTCCAGCTGCGATCATGAGAACTGCGAGCATGCCGGAGAGGAGGGGCATGTGCATCACAAGAAGAAGAAGCAATCGTTGGCACCAAATGTTCAGTAAGTATATCAACATACATAGATCAAAATAGAACTTTCGCTTATCACTTGAAAATTGTCGACGCTATCAGCATAACAGAAAAACCAAACTCCGTCTAATTAAAGATAATTTCAAGAGTCTACTTAATGCTGGAAAAGCACGCGAGCGCAACTCAATAACAAATAAACGTTAATTTTTAAAACAATCTCAAGCGTCATAAATATAACGCACATGGTCACCCTGTCTGGGTGTATGTGTGTGTCTGTGACCATGACGTCATCGGCATGTTATTCACACTCTCAGCGAAATTCTTAATAAATGAGCAGCTGAAATCGCAAGCAAAATTAGAGATGAGCAAACCTATCACAGTCACTGTGACTGTGATCGCTGGCAAGCGCAGTCAGTCACGCTCATTGCAGTGAGATTTTAATAACTTTTGTTCTAAAATAAAAAAGTAAATTATTTAACTCTAAAGTAGTAATTTCTCACACAAGTTTGTGCGTCTATTAACTTAACTCTGTTATAATGGAAATAATCTGTCATTTAATTTGATGCTTATATCTTTGGTTTTAAATCACGCTTTTACACTAAGTTCAGCTCTGAAGCAAATACATAACGTTGATGAGCTTCAATGCAGGGTGCTTAAAATGATACTCGTTGTTTTTGGCGCGCAAATTGAATTGAACGTTTGTTTTGAGGCTTGCGTTCGCTTTTAATGGATTGTTGCTCATTTCGTTGATGACGACATCATCGCGTGAGGGGTGGAGGCAAACTTGGCCATGAGAGATTTGTTTTCACGTTTATTCGGTTTAAAGCCACAAAACCAAATGCCGTTGGCTGTCGTTTGTTTTTTGAATGAAGGTCAGACGGGTTTCTATTTGTAAATCATTTATGAGCACGTTCCCTCCACTATTTTGTAGTTTGTTTTGATTCACATTTTGGTGTTATATGATTTCCGCAAACATTACTAAACTATTTGCATATTTACAGAACTATTGTGGAGGAACACGTGGTGGAAACTCATACAACCATCAATCGGAGTAGCAACAATAAAGCGACACGCTCGAAAGGATTTGCTCAGCTAACATCGGATTATTCCAGTGATGATGCAACGCCCCAAGCTCATCGCAAAGGAGCAACAAGTACAACCAAGTCCACGGTGACGACCATGTTCACCAACACCAGCAAGAGATTGGGAAATGCTCTCAACAGTTTGACCGCCGCCACCTCAACACCGCGCAGTCAATTGGAGACAACGCAAAATGTACTTAATTCGGCTCAGGAACAGCGAAGCAGCAAACGATCAAATGGCGGTGCTAATTTAAGCCAAGATCATATTGCCTACATTGAGTACAGAGATGCGGGTGAATACTGGAAGTGAGTAGACCATGTCAAACGAAAATATTTGAGTGTCAACTCTGCTTTTCAATTTGTAGAATTCTTATTCTGGTTTCCCTTTATTAATTATGTTTTTTGTTCGCAGTAAAACGCCTAAAACGGATTATACGTACTCGGAACTGTCGCCTCATCGTCGTCAGCTGGCACCTGGCATTGTGGCCATGCCGAACATGTCACGTCGCAGTCTGGCGATTCATGATGAACGCGTTGATTTCATGGTACAACAGAATCCCGCCCAGGAGGAGTTCATCCGCCGTCGTTATCAGGCGAAGAACACGCATTTGAATTACGATTCCAGCGATGAGGTGGACATTACACATTTTGGCCAACAGCAGAAGCAAAGCTGGTGGCTGCTCCGATTTATTAGCTTCATTGTGAGCACCGTGAGCACCACCTATTCACGTCTAACGAGCATTTCAAATACGGAAACCAATGCATATCACAACTACTATGCCAATCAGCAGCGTCAACAACAACATGGACTTTTGGTCAGCAGTCTGTTGAGTCTTTATCGTTATATTTATGTGGGAATCGCATCGGTTCTCAGACTGGACACTTGGCTATTGAAATCTGGCAATACGGAGAACAAATCAAAGAAACGTTTTCTCATCTTTCTGCTCATACTATTGCCATTGCTATTACTAACGGGTAAGTGAAAATAGTTCAAATAGTTACCAAGTAAAGTCAAATATAGAGTATGGCGAGTTACTGTTTTGAAAAGAGACAAAAATTAGATATTACAATTAAATTAAATTATATAAAATCTTAAATTTTAATAGTTAAAATGTCTGGGAACATTTAATTCAATTTAAATGTATATCACAACTATGAATGTGGTTTTTATTCTTGGTCAAAACATTTACATATGTACATTACTACATTTTGTAAATACGTGTTGCGCCTTGACATTGAGCGTTGACAGCTAGAGGTTGACCTTGAATCATGCCCACAACGCATGCGACAAGCATATAGTTCACCTTTAGATAAACTTGTCGCAGCACATGACGTCAGCCGATTTGGAAATATGTATATTTGACTTTATGCTGGAATGATACCTGCATGTATCATGCTATTTATATTTGTAAAAATCTAAAAATTTCTGATTGCAACTTCCTAAACATTTCAGGTCTGTTCTATTATCTACATCCCAATGAAACCTTCCCTCCCAGTACCCTCAATCTAAACACATTCACACTACCCGAATTGCCCAAGTTATATGCCTATTTCAATGCCGAACAGTATGAGTCATGGCGATCCCAGGCCGTTGATCAGGCTGTAAGGTTGCGTGATTGGGCCGATGATTATTTGTTGTATTTGCAAAAGATCGGTCAGAATGTGGCCAATAAGGGACGTCAATTGTTTCAGGCCAATGATGAGAAATATTATGAGCGTCTTTAAAGAATATTTTCAACAATTATGCCATCGTTTCGTTTACGAGCTGCTGCAACAGTTGCTCATTTAAAATAGAGACAAACTATTTCTCTTTTAAGTGCCATAACACGGTCTGTTTCTTAGTGTCACTAATAATAATCTAAAAATTATATTATACGATTAAATGCATATCTTGACGTCATCTCTATCATCATATTCTCTAAAAATTATAAGTTTGAATTTGTTTTGTTTATGAGCTGATGTATTTTTGTATGCAGAGATGCTTAAACACGTATATTTATCGATAGGAAAAATACAAATATTTTGTGTATCTTTAAGGGCGCTGCCTTTATTAAATATTTTTGTGTGACGTTTTTATTTGTTAATATTATTATTTCTCGTCCAGTCTAAATAGTCCTTTTGACACATTACAAAAATAGACCGTGTGACGGCACTTTTATTATGAACAATTTTCAAGTACAAATTATATAGCATTTTGTTTAGCTACAACCCACCTATACACATCACATCACAACAAATCCATCCCTTCCCTTCCCATCCCAACCCATCCCCCTCATTATTTCCCCTCTTACTCGACCTCTTAATGACGCCAGGTGGAAAGAAGGATAGAGATCGCAGCGCTGTTCGAATCTGCAGAATTTAATCAAATTTACATTAAAAAAAAATTATACATCATTCTATTTGTCGAACATTTGTTGTAAGCATTTGGCTCAGAAAATCAAATAAAATTATTATTATTAATTTTTCATTATTAATAATAATATTGTTTATTACATTTACCTATTGCCTACAACAAATAATCATAATTTTTTGTTGTCAAACAACGTTTAAATTTTTTGTAATTCTTTCATTTGTTTGCCTTTGTATTGTTTATAAAAAAATTTAATTATTAAAAAAGATGCAAACATTTTCATTAAACAAATAAAAAAAAAACAAAAGAAATAGTTTGTTTTATTTGCCATTTTATTGAAACATTAAAACGAAAGCGAGATGAAATGGTAAGTAAAATATTTAAAAGATCAATATTAGTTGGCCAGAAAACAAAAACCGAACAGAACAGAACTCTATCCTTCTGCATTTGGCGTCGTCTTGTTACCAATATACCCTATAAAAATTGTTTCATGAAAATGTGGCAAGTTGCAAGAAGGATATATTCTGTTGGCGCCAACTAATGTTGTTTCTTTGTGGCTTTCAGCTTGGTTGCAATTGCCGCAGGAGCAGCGTTTGGAATATGTGCAACGAACGGAGGCATTGTTGCCGCTGCCTCTGACATTACTTGCCACTTTGCGTGGACAGCTTTTGCAAGCTGGTGCTGCCTTCAAGTCGTTGGTGCAACTTCCTGCAGTTCGGGAGCAACAAGAGGCAGCTGCCATCAAGTTGCAAATGGAACAAGTGCAACAGAATATAAAAAAGTCGCTGACCCCAGAGGAATATGAGAATATTTTAAATCATGTCAACAGCTACGTACAGCAGTTGGTAACGTTAAAGTTGCAACAACAACACGACTCGCAACAGCAACAGTTGTCGCCGCAACAAATTCAAATTATTGTTAAGCTCATGCGAGAGAATCTTCAACAATTTGCGGATCAAAAGACACAATTCAGTGAACAACAGTTGGCAGATCTCGCGTTGCAGCTGAAGTTGCAGTTGCAACAGTCTGGCGAGTGGCAGGCACAGCAGCAGATTACCCTAACGGAGGCACAGCTCGAGGAGATTACGCGTATGATCAAGGCGGAAGTTAAACTGGTGGATACGCACTACACACTGTTGCTAGAAAATATTGATTTGACGTCGTTGCTGAGGCGTTTGCTTGGCGCGTCGGAAACGAAGGAATTTGTGGATGCACGTATCGCTCTGGCGTTGCAGCAACAGGCGGAGGGATCTGCTCAGTCTGTGGATGTGCAGCAAATAGATCTGTTGAACCGGGAAATAGCATTTATCAAGCTAGCGCTGTCCGATAAGCATGCGGAGAATGCGGATCTGCACCAATCTATAAGCAGTCTGAAACTCACACAGGACGATCTCCTAGCACGCATGCAACAGCATGAGCTGGCCCAGGATCAGCGTTTCAGCGGACTTCTGGCCGAGATTGAGAGCAAATTGACGGCATTGAATGACTCACAATTTGCACTGCTAAATAAGCAGGTGAAGTTGACGTTAGTGGAGATTCTGGGCTTCAAGCAAACGGGGAATGGCCAACTAAATGACTTGGATCTGCAGAATTGGGTGCGCAGCATGTTTGTGGCAAAGGATTATCTGGAACAGCAGCTGCTCAAGCTGAACAAGCGCACGGACAACAATATCCGGGAGGAGATCGATCGATCTAGCATTGTGCTGATGAGTGACATCAGCGAGCGTCTTAAGCGGGAAATTCTATTAGCCGTGGAGGCCAAGCACAATGAAAGCAGCCAGGTGGAGAAGTTGCAGGTACAGGAGGAGCAGGTGCGCGGCATTGTTAAGTCCGTGTTGGCCATTTATGATGCCGATAAAACGGGTCTTGTTGACTTTGCCCTGGAATCAGCTGGCGGACAAATTCTGTCCACACGTTGCACGGAAAGTTATCAGACGAAATCAGCTCAGATCTCGGTTTTTGGAATACCACTCTGGTATCCAAGCAATACGCCTAGGGTGGCCATCTCACCCAATGTACAGCCAGGGGAGTGCTGGGCCTTTCAGGGATTTCCCGGTTATCTTGGTAGGTAAACGAGAGTCGCTGCATATGCAATTACTTTGCAATTTTTTAATTCCATGTAGTGCTGAAGCTTAATTCCATGGTTTATGTGACGGGTTTTACGTTGGAGCACATCTCCAAGAGCCTCTCACCCACAGGACGTATTGACTCTGCGCCGCGCAACTTTACAGTTTGGGTAAGACTTATAATAGTTTGTCAATTATAATTCGTAGAGTAATCATTGATTTCTTAAAGGGTCTTGACCATGAAAAGGATCAGGAACCTGTGCTGTTTGGTGAGTATGAGTATCAGGATAATAATGCGTCTCTTCAATACTTTGTCGTACAAAATGTGGACATCAAACGGCCCTACGATATTGTCGAGCTGCGCATTGAGACGAATCATGGCCAACCGGATTATACGTGTTTATATCGTTTCCGTGTGCATGGCAAGCCGCCATCCTCATAGAGATGGTCCTCCAGTTACTATAAACTGTATACTGCATAGTCATAAGATCAAGTTCAAGTCGGGTGTACATAAAACAATGTCAGTGCCTTAAAAAGGAACAAAAGAAGGAACAAAAACTACTTACAGCAAATCTATGCTTATAAAAAGATTAGGCTATAGCATATAAGAGTCTAAAATTGTATATTAAACTAGTTTGGATACACTGTTAAGTAGAATTTGTATATACATACTACAGCTTAGAGTTAAGTTAGATCCAGTCTATACCATTGTGTCCTACTTTATTTATTATGATTTAGTCTCTAATCTAAGCACAAGGCAGCAGAAGGAGAGTAAGTTAATTTTATAATGTTCTTTTGCCATTTTTGTATAACGTTTTAAACTATAAATAGTCATAGGCATAAAACTAACTAACTAAGCCATATGCTTGCTATATAGTTAATAAATTAAGTTAAACTTAAGTTAAGTTCAATTTATGAATTATTTATAATTGGATGCACAATAGAAAACAATCAAAAACTGAAATACTGAATATATAAATATATCTCGATTTGAATGCAATTACACATATCTCGAACCTACACACAAACTAAGTTTATCAAGTGAACCCAAAAATAGTTAACTAATTAGTTATACTAACTAAATGATACTGTTGTTACACGATAAGTTTATACTTTATATCCTACATATACTACAAATTGTAATTATGCTGTAAACAGAACGGTTTCAACTTTCAAGTTCATTTAAAAAGTATGTGAAATGCATGCAAAAGTGAATTTGAAAACTATTTTGTATAAGTTGCCGTTCCTACGTCCAGTTTTTCTAGTTATTTTTCTTAATTTTGAAATAAATGCGTTGCACAAAGAAAATTTATAATCATTTTTTATTATAATAAATGTTATTTTACTTATTCTTAAAATATTTATGAAAAACAGAAACAAAGTAAAAGCATTAAGATTTGTTTATTTTGTTAAAAGAAGTTAAAAGAATTTTGGGTTATTTCTTTCCTTAATAATGAAATCACTGCCTAACCAATTAAAATATTTTACACACTTCTATTATGAAAATTGTTTTCGGACAGAAAACTCGGGGAGAACGCATTTACAATTTCTTCCTCCTTTTAGCACATTGTTTTCGCAATAGTTGAAAAGTGATTTTCTTTTGTTATTGAGGGTTGCTTCAAATTTGTACGTGTGTCTGTTTATATTAGATAAGCTCATTATCTGATTTACAAGATTCCAATTAAAACGTATTGTAGCTGAAGACAATTATCCTGACAGGCATTTCATTAGGAAATTTAATTTTGTAAAGAAATTGAATTCCAGTTGGGGCAAATAAATGTAATGTTGCAATTGCAAAAGAGACTGCAAAATGTATTTATCTCAATTTAATATGTAGCGAAGAACAACCATAAATACGCATACGTACTTATGTCTAGCTATGTGTAAGTGAATGTGCACGTAAAGGATCTGGCAAAGGAGTTCATATTTGGCAACGAAGTCGACAGGCACGCACTTAATTAAAAGCCGCTGCTGACTGAATGACTGACTGACTGACAGACTGAGCATACTTGCTACATTTTGGGACAAGGAATCGCTTGCAAAATAGATGAAATTGCAGTGCTTAAACTTGTAGTGCCACGGATGGGGGCACAAACATAAAGCTGTAGGGTATGAACATACCTCAACCTCTCTCATCTCCTTCTCTTTCGACAATAAAGGCATTGCTCACGTGTCTCGCTCACTCTCTTTGTAACTAAATGACCTCCCAGTTAACTCTTTCAGCCACCCGACCACCTCTAAGCAGACATTCTTTCTACATGTTTATTGCAACCTGGCTTTAATTGTTTGGGGCGCTTAGGGGCCAATATACTCGTACTTGTTTTTGCCAAAGCAGCTAAAAAACTTTCAATTTTTCTGTTTCTTTTTTGCAGTTGCAAGCGAAATTTATTTGGGCCTCATTAGACCTGCGCCAGCAACCCAAAGCTCGTTAGTTTTTATATACACTCACAGAGGGTATTTAAATGTTGGCTAAGATAAAACATGCTCTATATAACATTAAGTTTTAGTACTAAAAACTTTTTTAATTTGCCAGATATGTTAAGAAATCTTTACATATCGAAGTTAAATAAGTAATGTATTTATTCTTATCAATTTTTATAGGAATCAACAAATATAAGATTTCTTAAAATGTGACTAATCTTCATCTTATTCAATTTGCAGTTACTCAAAATAGAAGCAAAACTTGACAGCAAAATTATACAGTTGCTGGAAAGAGTATTTAGTGTTCAGCTTATCGATCTCAGCTATTCTTTATGGTTTTTTCCTTGCTATTTTAGCTCGGAGGTGAAAGCGTGTAGCAGGTTTAATTTGTTTACACAATTCTTGCCACACAGCAAGTGGCATTTTGTTTGAGTTGAGCTCAAAAAAAGAGAAGAAAAATGAAAAGAAAATAAAATTACAAAATTGAAAACAACTTTAACTACTCAGAAAGTTTACTTGGTGGGTGAGTGTGCGTGTGTAACAATTAAAGAGCAGCTACAAAATAGTGACTAATGAGAAAAGTTTTAAGCTTGGGCATTAAAAAATTAAATAAAATAAAAATGAAATCAAATAAAATATAGAACAAATAAAAGTGCGCCAACGTTGAACTTGTGTATACTAAATATAACAACTGGGCAACAAAAAACTGAAAGTGTGTGCGCCATAAAGCGAGTTGGCTAAAACAGTGAAATCATTGCCCATGTGTCTGCCCTTGCCACTCCTACCACGCCTACAACTCCTCAGTCGACACTTATCGGCGCAAGCAAATCAGAAACTTTGACAGAACTTTAACTGAAGCTGATAAGCATTGAAAGCACTCATAATATCAAATACTTTGGCCAAGTATTTCGCAATATGCGGATATGGGGCTAAAACTTCCTGGACGACCTTTATGGGCATTCTGGGAACTCTGGGAGTTGGGGCTACTGGGAAACTGGGATTGAGTTACGGCACGCGACTCAGTTTCAGTTGTTCTTTTGCGTTTGCTTTAAATACACTCTGTGAACAAGGCACTTGAAGAGTAGACTAAGCTATTTTTAAATTACTTTCAGTTTAATTATTCGTTAAAGATTTGCAAATTTTAAAGCATACCTTTTTGGTGAAAAGAATCTGTTACCATCATAATTTGTTTTTGCGATTACCCAAAATTATTGTAATATAATTTTTGTGATTTAAGTCTTCGCTACTCTTCACTAGTATTGTCTTGAATTTTACTGAAAATATGATTAGGATTTTCGCTGTGGCACTTG
The DNA here is from genome assembly GCA_035044365.1 of Drosophila neotestacea. Lineage (NCBI taxonomy): Eukaryota > Metazoa > Arthropoda > Insecta > Diptera > Drosophilidae > Drosophila > Drosophila neotestacea. The sequence continues at coordinate 3,509,441 of JAWNMD010000270.1, forward strand.
CTGCAAACAGTTTGACAGCTTATGCGAACTGTCTGCCCACCATGTGGCAGACACAGTGGAAAGACATGCAACAATCAACATTAGATATGCGCATACATTCGGTGGCTTGCAAAACTTTTCATTAAAATGTACACTCCATGTATGTGTATACATAAGTATGTCTGTGTGTGTCGGAAAGTTTCCATTGCTTAGTTAGAGACATTTGTTTGAGTTGTGGCCATAATTAAATTTACTGTTAGCCAACTTTAAAATAATTTTACAGACCGTTAAGCTGTGAGACGAAAAGTAAACTTTAAAATTGATTTTCAACCATTTGACTGACATTTGCGGCCACATTAGCACACATGTGCTTTGGCCGGAAATGTGAAATGTATGTGCTTTGTGGCCTCAATGAAATAAACTTGTCACACGTTTGGCCATTATGTCTGAGACTACTATCCCCTTCTACCGCTTAACGTGTCTAAATGCCGTAGTCAAATGCAATAAATGTTGCCCATAGCTGACTGAAAGGAAATTTTCATTGGAAATTAAATTACGCATGAAACTTGTTTACAAATCCAAAGTTAATCCTTACTCAGTCATTCAGTTAGTCAGTCAGTTAGTCAGTCAGTCAGCCAGTCAGTCAGTTAGTCAGTCTGTCTTTTTCCGTCCTGTCTTGCTCACATTAACCTTAATTAAGTGACAAACAACATCCGTTGGAACGTTGTCCCTGTCCCTTTGAACCCAGAAGTTCGACTCGCTCTCTCTTCATTTAGAGGCAATTGAATTTTAATAGGATTTTGCTTTGGCCCAAACTGCCAGCCTGCCGCCTTTAGGGCCACGATTCGATAGAAGTGTAGTCCTTGCAGCTGCTGTTAACCTTCTACTCCATCTTCTTCCCTTCCTCTGCCACCTCTTTCGTCGATTGTCAAGTGTCCATTTGCATATTTGTCGTTTCAGTTGCGCAACTTTGCGCCCTTTGGCTTTTACTTATTTTGTTCACTCGTAATTCAATTTATTTGCAATGCTCGCAAATTTTTGGTGAAAGTGAAAAGATTTCTCCATCAGTTCGCCCTTTGTTTTAGCTTGTAGCTCTCTATTTTTGTTCCATCCATATTGAAGTTCGTTGCGGTTTAAGCGGCCACAAGCCAGTTTAAGGGGTCTTAACGCATCATTTAAGCTGCTGACATCTGACCCAAGAGGGCATTGCTGGAAAACAAGGAGCAATCTGAAAGGAGGCAATGTCTAATATAGAATTTCCCTTAATTAAAGATTAAATGTGCTAAATTGTGCGGCCTTGTGGCAGCAGAACTTGGCTTTAATACTCGTCCCGATTGTCATGGAGCAGCTGGACAACATTTCCACATGCAGCCAGTCAGGCAGGCAGTCGTCCAATACATCCATCAATCAATCAATTACGCTTAGAAGTGCGTCGGTACATAAGAGAATGGCAATAAAACGTGCCTCGAGTTCAGTTTTGTCAGCGAAATTTACGAGCAACTTTGCTAACAACAATGAATTGAAATTGAAATGTAACGTAACGTTCAAATGAACCAAACTTAGCAAACTTTCGCGCTTAAAGGTTTTTTCTAATAAATTCTATTTTGATTTAGCAAATCCTTCTCTCAAATACTCATTGTATACATTATTTATAATTAAAAAAGGTCCTTTAGTTCGATTCTTCTATAGTTTCAAAAAAGCCAAATGAAAATTATTTTTGATTTTTATTTTATGTCAATTCCTCGCTTTTATTTTACATGTGTTGTCATTGACTTTAAGCTTTTTTCATGTGTGTCTTTGTTATAAATAAATGTTGCTGCTCATATTTAATGAATTCCATACAGTATTTGCCGTGTTTATTATGTACAGTATTCATTTATTTAACAGACATGTTGATGTTAGCGTTCTTTGTCAGACTATTTTCCATTTTCTCCCTCCCAAGTTGCACTAAGCTGCAAAACAATTATTTAACTGAAAAGTGTTTCATGCTGTCAGTTGGACAACATATCCTGCATTGAGGCTGCCAACAAAAGGAATGCGAGTAATTATTTTAAATGCAAATAAAAATATAGTGCCGAGAGGAACAGCAACAATGATATTTCAGTATTTAACTTAAAACAATATTCATCAAGGATGTTATCAAATTAAATGAGCTTAGTTTAATTGACTAACTTTAAATCCTTTTATTCATAGTACTCTGCAAAATAAAATGCACGTGGCCATTTTGTCTCAGCATGAAAGTAGGCAACAAAAATTATTGTATTTATAAAGTTAATATGTAAAGCTGTTAAGTAAGTCGTGAGTTATATTCAGGATAACTGCTAGTCGAGCACGCTTTTAAAGTGCATTCTTCTGGCGCTTAATCAGAACCGCCACAGTTATTGCAGCTGCGTGGCTAAGAGCAAGTTGTCACCGTTGCGATGGCCACCACATCATTATGACGCTGCTGCGATACTTAAATACAAACAGAAGAGACTCACTCACACACACACACGCACAGATACATATTATGAGTAGATGCATTTATACACATGAGCATATATTGCGCATATAGTATCATGTGTGGATTAAGTACGAGTACTCGTACTAACAGTTGCAGTTTCCATGGCTGTTGTTGACACAATTCTGTGCTGTGATTTCTGCACTCGCATTTTATTTACGAGCTTGCAATTTATCGAAGTTGGTTGCCATATGCGGAGTATTTCTTTTATTAAAGCTGCTTGCACATGGCCAATGTCACAATTGCAACTGCAGCAACTGTATGCATTTTCCAATTTCAGCTACATTGTCAAAAGTTTAAACAAGCTACCAATCAAAATGAGAAACAGAGAAAATAAGTTGAGTTTACCATTTTGCTGTTGTTTTAATTGAATCAGCGTGTTGTTTATTAGCCGACAAGCAGATCAACATCACAGGCAGCACATTCATTATGCCAGACAGGCAGCGAATGCAATAATAACAACAATTATAATGCTGTTTTGTTCGCAGTGAAAACAATTAACAAGCTGTGCAATATAAGGTTCACATGCCGTATGCGCAATATGCACACACACTTTACTTATTGAATTTCAATTGGGCAATTACAAAATTATTATCAATACAAGTGTCAGTGTCAGTATGATTACAGATTAATCAGTTGCCTACAATTGTCATTTTGCAATGAAGATAATATTTCAATATAAGAATTCTCTGACTGTTGTGTTAACGCTTCACTTGATCTCATTTGGGCCAAGTATCTTGTCTGTACTTTGCCATAACTTCTATGGCAATTGAATTGCAGTTGTATCTGTGACATTTACACAGATTTATGTGCCATAAAACAAGGACTAGACTTCCACTCACAACCTACGATACTTTGTTGTTGAATTGTGCTGCCTTTTTTTTATGGCTGCCAATAAAAAGGAAACAACAAGTCGCACATTTCTGTACCCCAATACATAAATAAATAAATTCATACACACACATATGTATGTACATTTATTACAAGCTCGTGTTTTATGTAACTGCCAATAATTGTTGTTGGATCTCCTCGAGCGTTGCGCATTTGGTTAATTTTAATGCAAACCCGTTAATGCAAAGTAAACACAGTTGAATCAAATCTACAACATCATTGTTTATACAAGTTAATTGTGTACAGGTGGACCGCTAAATGTTTGCTTATTTGTTTATGCACCCTTCATTAACTGGTTTGAGTTAGAAAAAGGTTTGCCCTTTGGTCATTTCATTTGGTTTATTGTGTTGGTGTGTGTGTGTGCGTTTGGGCCTCTGCGTAAGCTTTTATTATCCTGGCGACATTCTTATTATGCTCAATGCATATTTTATAAGCCCAGGACTAAGAGTTTTAGCTCAAACGACAACTAAGCCAAATTGGATACTCCACCCGAAGATATAAGTAACCCGTAACCGTCAAGTACTGCAACCGCAGGTGCGCTCAAAATGCACTTTAATAAACTTCTTCAAAGTGCACAAAGTAACGCATTGTCTTAGAGCTAAGCTTTGCACGAGGGGTGCTTTATAAGTACTAAAAGGTTTCATGTTTAAGTATCTTTGAAGTCTTATGGGATTATCGAAAATAACCTTCTATTCCCAACAAAATATTTAAATTAATTTCAGATAATCTAGCTCCTATTCTAAAGAACAATTTGGGATCACTTCAACTTATTTAGTTGAAAGTTTTCTGAAGTAGACATTATAATTTTGTACATACATATATTTTATCAATTTATTGTCTTTTTCAGTACTTTATAATTTACCCTCTCCTTGCTGGTAAATTGGAAATGCTTGCCGTGGGCTGATATGGCTGATATGACGGCTGAATGCCGATGCCAATGTCTTAGCCTTCTCGTTGGCCACTTGGCAGCTCGCTTGTTTTATAATTGCCATGGCAACGGGAACGGCAATGGCAACTTGCAACTTGGAACGCGCAACGCGCTACTTGGAACTTTTTGCATTTTGTCTATAGTTACCAAACGCTGTTGTTATCAAATTGCTTTTAGTAATCTCTCATACTTTTCTTTATCTCTTTTGAAAACTCATTCCTTTTTTAGTTTTCTCGCTGCCTCATCTAATGGTTGGCTCTTGCTTTAGTTTTCAACGCGATTCTTAATTGCAGGTACTCTTGGATAAGTTTTTTCACTTTTCTTTTGAAATTGCAATTACTGTTATTCTTTTTCTTTGTAATTAAAATGGGCAAATGATTTGATTTCAGGTTTACGCTTTTAATACACACTTTTCTTTAAATCAGGCTCATTGTGGGTCATTTCAAGGCAACTCCACTGAAAGCAACACGATAAAAACGCCTTTTGTTCAAAATGAATGAAAAGTTTTATGATACAACTGAGCGACCATTTTATAGTAAAGTTTAAACAACTTTCCAAATGTGTGAATAAGTTTTTGTGTGTGTGTGGCGCAAGTTTGTTTGTCAACTTTTCTTGGCAACAAGACAAAAACTTGCCACATTTTTAGCACTCCATTTATGCACTTTTATCATACCAAGCATATTTGTGCGCAACAATTTGCAGCGCTTTTGTTTTCATTTGAATGGGAAATAAATAAATAAACAATTTGTCCTTAAATTGTCATTAACTTGGTAGCAAATTGACCAAAATCGAAATATAAACACATTTGCAGCTGCAATGATTTATTGTGGTTTTCAATTCAATAGATGATTAAATATGGAGTCAGGACTATAAAACAACTAAGCCATGTTAATTAAATTAAATGCAGTTTTTGTGGTAAGCTGGCCAAAAGTAAATTGGCCTAAAACTGTCCTAAATGAATGCAGCATGCAAAGTGTTTTGTATTGTTTGCATTTCAACCAGACAAATCTGGCATTAGCTCTTTCAATGCCATTGACAAGTGTCTGCAACAGCAACAGCAGCTTGCCACAACGTTTGCTGTCCAATTTGCATAAAGTGAAAAGTGCTGCTGCACAGTGGGACAAGTGTCTGATGGGTGGAGGGAGGTGTGTGTGTCAAATATACGGGTACTCGTATTTTAAACATTTTAAATATTTACATACGGCATTTGCATTTACAGGCCCCAAGCTTTGTTCTAGCTGTTGACCTCGTCCCCACAGAGGGATGACATAAGACAAAGGCTGTCCTTTAGAATTTATAATTGTTATTTAATTTGCATAAACTTAAGACCTGCTTAACCCTCAGCTAACCATCCTGTAACTCCCCTCCGCCTTGGCTTAGATACAAAAGCATACACATGTCCAATAATATGAATCATTTTTATGGCCTTTACAACGACACACAGCTGAGTTTCTAGCTAATTTATAAATCTTTTGGGCAAGTTAAATTTTAAAACAAATTTATTTTAATATTTATGGCATAACTTTGTGACATTTTCTTTTGCGGGGTCTCAGCAAAAGGATTTGAATGAAAATCATAATAAATACGATTATTATGCCTAATAAAATGAAACAAAGGCATTTGACAGTTTTATTAAATTTCACCCAAGCTCGACCTCGTAGTAATTCATAGCTAAAAGTTATATATATCTTATGGAGAAGGGAGATGGGGGAAGGGAGCAGGGTAGTTAAGATTGCTTGCTTTAAAACAATTTAAAGTGATTTGGATTTTTGGGCTCACCCGGCGGCAAGTTTCATTTAGAATTTCCAAAGAACTCGTCAAGCTGCCGTCAATTTGGAAATTAAAGACCAAAACGAATATATTTGTTGCTTTATCTTACAGAAATTGCTTTTTTTTGCCGAATAATAAATACTCTTTATTAATTTTAAACAAGTTTGGACCAATAACTGACTACGTTTACTTTAGAACAGGGAAAGTTTTATTAAGTTTTTTTGCATGTTACGGAATATATATATTTAATAGGGTATATACTTACATCTATTTAATCTTCCGTCGGCTTAAACTTTGACTGAAAAAGCGAAGTGTGAGAGTTTGAATTTAAATTTACTTCACAAACAAATCCCTGTCTCCAGTTTAATGTGACTTTTGCTATTTATTCAATTGCCATTTGACAATATTATATCAATATATAATTTAATTTTGCATTTTCAAGGCAAAATTATTTTGATAAATTGTAGGCAAATATTTTATTTGCCGCTAAATTATTATAGGCATAAAATTTGCTCAACAAAATATGTCAAGCTGTTATGAGTCGGCTCTTCATGTTGATGTTGTTGTTGTCTGGGTGGCAATTGACATTTTTCAAATGTCAAGGCACATTGATTTCCGTTTAGTTGGCTGACTTTAACGGGTGGGAGACCGGAAAGAGATCTCGATTTGGCATGGTGTTTCATATTTATGACATATCTATGCCATATATCATATGGCATATAAGTAGCATAGAATATTCGTACATATGTGCCAACTGTTGCGTATGTGATCCAGTACAGCATAAATTTATATTTCTCATATTTGGAGCATGACAGCGACACTTGATGAATATGAAAATGATTGTTACGAGCATTTTATGTAAATGTAAGCACATGAAATTTGTAAAAGAAATTAGCAGCTGAAAAAGAATGTGTACAAGAAGAATGGTAGCAGTGAAAACAGAATGGAAAAGAAGGCAGGAAACGAAAGCGGCTACTGTTGACAGTTATCCTGACACAAACACGCATTGTCATGTCTAACAAGCGTCAGCCTCAGTCTCCTTTTTAGCCTCAACTTCACATCGCCTGTCAGTCAGCCTCAGTCAAAGTTATGTGTATGTGTGAGTGTTAGGACATATTTGCATACTCGTATTTAAACTTGGTTTGACTGTATGTGTGTGTGCGTGTGTGTGGTCGCTGAACTGTTGGAATGGCAACACTTGTGTGTGGCAACAAGCCTAAAGGCGATCCAAAATGCAATTTGGTTCGAAAGAGCGCAAAAAAAGGCGCTAAAAACTCACTGCACTAAACTGAATCATTTTAATGCAATTTTCATGTTGCAAGTGAACACACAAACACACCCAAAAACTAGTGAAATCAAGTAGTTAACAGTGACTGTTAATAGTCTGTTAACAGCATCTCTCAATCTAGCTGTGTTTAGCGTTCAAAAACTCATTCATAAAAAGCAAGCCAGAGAGCAAAGAAAATGTCTTCTCTATCGCTCTCTCTGAGAGCGTGAAGAGAGAGAAATTCTTGGTCATGTTGGATGCTGTTACCGTGTTGCTTTTGGCCAGAATATAAATACGAGTGCACAGTATCAAGCGGCAACAGTGGGCGACGCAACGTTGAGCCTGTGTGACGATTGGGTTAACTCAGTTATTACGTATCCGCCGCGTGTGACAGTTTGTCACAGAGACAACACAATAGATAGACAGTCCATTCGTCTGTCCGCGTGCATTTGGTGTGTTAAGTGTAAAGAGTAAAAAAAAACTGAATTAAATATATTGCTGCATTTAATTAACAATCAAGTTTAATTATATAATGTACATAAAGTTTTAATTAAATGCCAGCAAACCTGCACGTGTGTGTGTGTGTGAGTCCAGAGTGCATATGAATATTGAAAGTTAATCAATTGTGACAAATTAAAAGTGAATCAAATATTGCGTATACGCCACCAACGGAGGGAGTTATGTCTGGCAATCTAACTAAAAGTTATTAAGCTTGCTCTACACTCAGTGCTTTGTTTTAAGCGACAGTCGAGTGCTTGTGTGTGAGAGTGTCTGAGTGTGTGCGTGTGTGTGTGTATGTCTGGGCACTGCGCTAATTTCTCACACTTCAAATGTCTGGCAATGAATTTCCGTTTTTGCCTTTTACGGGATGCTTTCACTTCGTTCACGTTCTGATTTCCTGCTTTTTGCTATTTTTTTTTCATTTTGCTTTGGCTTTTCGCTTCCGTATGCCGCTGGCGAATTGTTTAGCTCAAGTGTTTTGTGTTTGCCTCCGTCCTTTATCACCTTGCTCCTCGCCACACTCTTTCCTTCAATTCATCTCTCTCCATCCGTCGTTCTGTAGTGCTGTCCGCCTTTTGTGCCATAAATTAAGCACACTGACAGTGCATTTACCTTCGCATTGTTTGCCGATAAACACTTTATGCGAATTTGAGCTCTGCATTAGCGCACTGGGTTTGACTCTGACTCTGACTCCGACTCTGGCTGACAATCCATTCAGCGTTACGCTTTGATAGCTTTTGATACCCTGCAGCAGCATAAACGAGCTAACAGTGATGAGAGACCAGGATAGACGTTCTTTATCTTCTCAGATAATAACATAGTTAGAACAGTTTTGAAATCATATTCATATTTATAATCTCTGGAGATTTAGATGAGAATTTCTTTTAAAAACAAATATATGTAGATCCTCTAAGTTTATACAAAATCATTAGCATTTGTAAATCTAAAAAAAAGGTTTTCTTCTGCATTTTTATTCAATTTAAAAATTCTATCAAAGTAGTTATAAATGTGTAAAGTTTTATTAAATCTCTCAATCAATATTTTCACCTTTGAAGGCAGCCAAAATTTTTGGGAGTTTCGAGCCATGCCATCAAAATCCAACCGATAAACAATGGCTAATCGAGCTTTAAGTTAAAAATAATCGTAAGTAAACATAGGTGTATAATTGTTAATTCAAGTTTAAGCACATAAATTTGTGTATATTATCATTGCGTTAATTTGTATGCCAAGAAGATGATTCGTAATCGACAATTGAAACTTGGCTAACACTTTCAATGTTATTCAGCGTTTTGTTAACGTTTTGTTGGAGGGCTACACTTGAGGAACTAAAGAAGGCATCCCTCGACGAATGCTTCTGATTAGTTAATGCCATTTATTTCATTTCAAATTGTTTGCCACACTCCGGCAGCTGCCGCTCGCCTGTGTGCCTCAACTTCAGTCCGAGTTACGTAAGGCACGTAGCAGGAAGGCGTGAAAACACTTGTTGGTTGGGTTGGTTTTCAGTTGGTTTCTAAATGGGGTTGCCTGGCACGTAGCACAGAGGCTAAATCACAGTTGTGCGATAACCAACTTGCTATGAATGAATTGAATATAAGCAATGGGTATGGTAATTAAAGGTTAAAGTAATCAGCAGAAGTGTAATAAATGGTTGCAAAAAAGGCTTTAGGCTACTCTATGCGGTAGCGGAAATAGACTGCAGTTAAGAATAATGTTGCCTACTTCAGAGGGCAGTCAAGGATGATTTCCAAAACAGAAAGTGTTGCCCTCTAATACGGGCAGCGGAAATAAACTGCAGTAAAGAAAAACGTTGCCTACTTTTGCGCGAAGCAGCAATAAATAAGCCACAGCGAGTGAAAGTTTTAGTGTGTGTGACTGTTGATATGATAAAAATAACAACAAAATCTTACAGCTAACAAACAACTGCAACACTTGTACTAAAATAAACACAACAACAACAATAACGACAACAGCAACTGTAGCTGTAACTGTAACCTATGTGTGTGTGCGAAGGTTGCGTGTTTATTTTGTAAAGAATGTGCGACTAAGTGCATGAAATCCACAAACAAGGCAAGGAAGCTGAGAAACAAAAGAAGAAACGTATACGAAAACGAAACAAAACGTAACAAGAAACGAGAAACGACAAGTGAAAAAGGAGAAAACGTTAAAGTAAACGTCAAATTCCAGCGGGATTTATTAGCTGAGGGGGCGGCGGGCGTCGGCAGCAGCCATGACAAGCATCAATTGCGTGTGGTTTTGTTTGCTGCTCTGCCACAGCTGCAACATATTTGGATTACTTCGTCTCGAACAGCACCTTGTTGAGGGTAAGTTCTTAAATCTTAAAGACAGTTGCTCCCACATACACATTTATTTAATAGCCTCAAAATGAAATCTGTGTCAAATAAAAAACGAAACTCGAATTGTGTTTTATATTTTTCCATTTGTGATTCAACATTTTATGTCATAATGAGAGCGCAGCCTTTTGATTTAATGACAAACGTCATGGGCTGCCATAAAACATACATTCTTCGCTTTGCGTATGGGTGTGTGTTTGAGTTTTATGCGCGCTTTTGATTTATGTCCAAGTGCTTTTCATTTTTTATGATAATTTATCAAAAAAAAAAGCAAACACGAGTTGAGTTTATGGCCATCAGATTGCATATCGCCAAAGGTGGCAACAGCCTGCTGATTGCAGCTTAGCCCCTAATAATACGCCACAAAATGGTTTTAAACCAAGTTATGTACCTTTAAGCAACAAAACACCACTTGAATGCTTAATGCCAACCAAAAATGCCAAAAGCCATCTCAACAACGGCTTATTTCGCCTTTTTGCCTTTCATTCCCGCCACCTATTCCCCTATCCCAAATATCCTCAAACGTTTAGCCCTGCCTTTTGAGTACATAGAGGAGCACGAGGATGATTTTAACTATGACCTGGACGAAGCGCAATCCCAGGCCAAATACGATGCACGTCTGCTGTCCGAGCAAATGCTGAGCGACGCTGAGCTCCAGCAAAGAGCAGACATCGAATCCGGCATCAGCTACAACACCAATGTTGACGGCAACGTTGACGTTAACTCCAACTCTAACTCCAACTCCGGTAACATTAAGGCCAACTCGGAGTCTGAATCTGACAACCGAGCACAGTCGGCAGCTGGTTTTGTTGACTCCTCCGCAGCTGAGGATGACTTGGAGCCGCATAGTCGTGCTGCGGCGTGTTTTACAAATGGCCACAAATACACACACGGACAGAAGGTAAGCGGTTTCAGTATACATATGTATATATATGTGTGTGTATGTTTTATTCAGCTCTGTCTGTGCAACATTTGCCACACCTGTGTGTATTACCTTTGCGTATATTCATATGCGGTTGAGGTTTGTTTTAGTTTTCAGTTGCGACTTAAGGGCATTACGACTATATAACTAAGTCAGGCTCTGCTTTTATTGTTACATTTATAGCAGTTTTACTATTATTGCAATTGCTATAAATAGCTACATTTCTTGAAGTGAGTTTGTCAACTTTATATACAACAATATTATGCGAATTTTATATGCTTCCACTTGAATTAAAATTTTCTTAAACTATTCTAGCAAATCTTTATTTAAGGTGTTTCTTAAAATTAAATTTAATGTAGTTAGTATTCTTAGAAAAGCTTCAGCCAAATAAATGTAGTTCAATTTTATCCATTAAATTTACTGAATTCTTATACATTCGTCCAAAAAAGGCTCAAATAGTGCAGAATTTAGGAAGCAAAAATAAAAGGAGCCAAAATTTAAGGAAATGATTCTCAATTCCAATTTAAATTCTTGAATATAATAGATATTATAATCGAGTTGCCAGACTTACAGCAATTTCCTGCAAGCCAAATATGAAACTTTGAATTAAAAGCCAGTTTTAAGGTAAGCATAATATCTATTTTCAATTGGAGATTCCCTACGCATGCCAACAAAACCGGAAGGAAACTAATTAAATTAATCTATCAATCTCTAGCTGTGGCAAGCATAAACAGATTATACTTTACTATTTAATTAATGATTTTTTTGGTAGACAACATAGAGAGATTTGCAGCAGATAATCCTGTCTGCATATATATTGCAACGCAGACTTGTAGGTGCACAGATATTCAGAGACATGCTTTAATGTATTCATTTCAAAGCAGTGCAAAAGAGTAAGCCAAAAAATGAAATACAAAAAAATAGTATATACATATGTATTTGCAATTCTACAAGCAACGTGACAGTTTACAAAACCCTGTTTGAATATCTCAATTTTGTCCCTTTTTTGAGATTTGCTCTACCCATGTTTTGCTGTTATTTTTTCGGGTTTTTATACATTTTTGTTATTTGTGAATTTTTTGTGTCTTTTTTGTGGCAGGTGCCGCGTTTGGATGCCTGTGAAGTTTGCCTCTGCATGGACGGTGAAATCTTTTGCTGGTGGGAGAAATGCGGTTAGTTTGAATTGAGTTTTATGATTTAATGCACAAAACAGTGCTAGATGATAGTTTTCTGCTCGTTCGGCTTTGCAGATAAGGCGAGTGTAAATAGCGCAGCAACTGCAACTGGGGGAGACTATTCAGATCCGTATCGGCATGAGACCACAACGCGAAAATCAACAAAACTGCATAAAACGGAGAGGAAAGTTGGCAAGCGGCATAAGCATCACAAGAATCAAAAGAATTTTAATGACTATGAAGTTTACCATAGCCGCCAGCAACCAACGGATTATAAAAAGCCAGACATAAAGCAACAAAAACAAAAGAACAGTGATGCCAGCCCTAGCAGCAGCAGCAGCAGCAGAAGCGTCGGCAACTACAATATAATCAAGCAACATCAACACGAGCAACAGCAGCTAAAGTTGGCAACGTCAACGTCCCAGCAACAGCAACAGCAACAGCAACAACAGTTGCCAAAGCCACAGCAACAGCAACTTCATGTGGCGGCAGTAACAGCTGTTAATCAGGCTTCAAAGGAATCGCGTTATCAGCACCAATTGCCAACGCCTCAACAACATGAACAGCCAGCACACCAGCAACATGAACAACAGCAACACTTGCACGCCCATCAACCACATTCGTCCAGTAAAATTTTAAGTTTTCCAGAAAACTTGCCGGCTCTACTTTATTATGATTATAAGACCGAGGAGCATGAACATCATCAGCATCAGCATCATCAGCAGCATTTACTGCATGAAAAACAGCGACTGCAACAGCAACAGCAACAACAACGCTTGCAACAGCAGCAACAACAGCAGTTGCAAAAGGCAAGCCGAGACGTTGAACTCGACAGAGACTTGGGAAATGATAAAAACTTTGATGAGGCGGAAACCGACAGCGATATTTTGCCAGAGCCACCAACAAAGCAACCTACAAAACCAACAACAGCCACATCTACATTGAGCAGCAGCAGCAGCAACAGCAACAGTAACAGTCACAGCAGCAATGGAAAGGCGACAACAATAGCTGTGCCAACAACAATTGAAATGATGACAACGCCACGTAGCGAACACGCTGCCACAGTGGTTGCTATGGCCAGTACAAATGTGAGTATTAAGCCACTCGAGTAACAGCGAATTTCTGTGGTTGCAGTTTGGTGTCAAGTGCTTGCTGCTGTTTAAGTTTTAAAAAGTACCCTTTAGCCTTCTTTTGTATTGTTATCAGAGGAGCAGGAAGGCGTCTCAGAGGAAGAATAAAGATTGTATACATTTGGTGGAAGAGTCAAATGAATTGAGTTGATATAGCCTGGTCCAAATGACTCTTTTAAAGATATTTAAATAGTGAGATTTGTTGCAGCTTCTGCTTTTAATTACATGCAGCTGAAAAGTTGATATAAGTTTAATTGTGCATCTTTAACATCCAGTATCGAATTCAGAAATTTAGCTATACAATGTTTTACTTATTCTAGTTAGATCAGAGAAACAGCTACCTGCAACAAAACGGATCTATCCGAAACTGTTTTATATACCTAGTTTACCCAGATTTCTAGCATCTGTAACAAAAAATGTATCGTAAAAAAGTCAATCTTTTAAATTTTAAATACATAAATTAAAAGCGGCGCAATCTGTAGTCTGTTGCTTTTAGCAATTGAATTTTTTATGAACGGCTCGTTTTATTATTTATTACATTTAAATGCTTATGAAAGATTCTTAAAACGGAGAAAGAAGCCGAAAAGAAAAATGAAGAAAAGTTGGCAAGTTTTTAAAGAATGTTTAGTATCCATTAGCCTGGGCGGGGTTTGGGGGTGTAAACTGTGGGAAACCATTAAATTACGTATACGTATTTACTTGCTGTTGTAGCGGGAACATGTGCAACAACAAGTTGAGGAAATCGAGGACACTGACGATGCATTTCATCGTTGGCTGACATCTACGGAACTCAACGTTGACAGTACAAACACGCTTGACGATAACTCACAAGTCGTTGCCGTAGAGCAGGAAACGCCAGCATCAACAATAATCGATGATGTTGGCGTTAACAGCAGCAGCAGTAGCAGTAGCAGCAGCAGCAATGGCAGCATTGCTGTCAATCCCAAAAACAATGGCAACAGGCACGGCAACAACATCGCTGACAATGCGGATGCTGTGTTCTTTCGTAGCTCCTACAATGATTACAGCAGTGAATTCAATGGCAGCGTTGTCAATATTGACATTACACTAACTGCAGTTGATGTGCATCCACAGCGGCCACATCAGCAACAGAAACACCAGCAACGGCTGCAGCAACAGCCCAAAGCTGCTGCCAATGGGCAAACGGATTTAATTGCAAATGACAACCAAACGTCAGACGTTAACGTTGCTGAAAGACAACCAACAATGGTGCCAACGGCAGCAGCAGCAGTAGCAGCAGCAACTACATCAATGGCAACAACAACGACAACAACAACAGCGTTGCCGTTTCTAGCCATCAACAGCAACAATCATCACAGCGTGCTGCCCTACACGCTGACAACAATTATAACAACAACGCCATTGGCCACGGGGCGTATGTGCAATGTGTTGGGTAAGTTTGGAAGTCAACAATGACAATGACAACAATCTCTATCATGCTTCAATCTTTCCTTTCGCTTCCCCTCTCTCTCTTTCCCTCTCTCGTCTCACATATCTAGGCAAATTGTATAAAATTGGAGAAATTCTGCCACAGGACACTGGCAACTGTTTGCAATGTATTTGCACCGATGCTGTGACACCTGATGAGCTGCCCAGTGTAACTTGCAGTCCCCACAATTGTCCGCCACTAGTTCTACCGGATTTGTTCGATGCGACTGGTTACTGAGGTTACGGGTATGTGCTGTAAGTTGCAACCAACCCAATTCGAAAACGGAAAGAAAAAACTAAAAAGAAAATCAAAAATGAAATGCAAATTAAATGAAAAATAAATATAAGTGTATTTAATTGAATTTTAATTGGACTTGAATAAATGTGGTCATATATTAAAATTTTCAACTGCAGCCAAATCAACTCGCATGAAACTAATTAAACATAAATACACACACACACACACACATACAGATACATACACTCAAATGGACACACAAGTGTAATTCATACGCTCAACTAACTCAGCAGCTGCTATATAAATTTATGGATTTCAATGTAAAGCCCTCCCTGTGTCATGAGTGCTATTTTACACTCACTAAAACAAATACTTATAAACTTATCATCAGTATACACTCATACACACACACACACACACACACCAGCACATATATATGTATAAATAAGTGTGTGTGCCATAGTAAAACAGAGAGCAAATTGCTGAGAGCAATTTCTAGTTTTTAAGCTGAATGTTTATGCATTTTACAAAAGCAAAGAAAAAGAAAGAAAAACTAAAAATATAAATAATTATCGGCATGCCGAAATGGAAATACTCTTGCAGAGTTTTTGTTTCACTTTGATTTTGCATAACTGAAACTTTATTAATCTGGAAAATAAATCAGCGACAAGAACCAATGATCTATTCTTAAAACATCCCATTTTTCAATCGACACATTTCGATACGAAATGAGAGACTCTGCAAGGGAGCAATTAAAATTCATTTAACCCTTTTCCTGTTTTCCTACTTCGCCTTCAATCAATAAACAAACATAAAATGAGATGAATGTATACACGATTAGAAATTTAAAAGAATTTATAGATGTACTTAAATCCCACACTGTGCAACATTAAATAACTAATTAATGTATACACACAAGCATATATTCCAATAATATTTTTGAGTTAATCGGATGGAAAACAAGTTAGTTTAAGCAACTAAATCCATAACGTAAAAACTGAACAATGACAAATAATGTATTATGTATATGTTTGATTATTTGCAAATTAGTTTAAGATATTACTTAATTTAACAATTTCTTTCAATCAAGCATACCCTGTAGTCAGTTCAAGTAGTCGAAAGGATCGCTTAACCATTATAGAAAGTGAAATTACTAAGAAATCAACATAATGTATGTACGGTTGAGTTTGGTTACAGGGTATATGATAGTCTTTTAAGTTTATCGCTTCTTATAGGCATTTAAAAGATACGTAATAATTTAATAACAACAAAAGAAAGAACACATCTACGGTTAATCGTAATTGTATATGGATAGTTCTATTGTTTTTATTAAAGGAAAGACGCCATATCGAGTAGTTCTAAATACCAATTTTAATGTATTTAAATCTAGTCAATAGAATTAACATTCACCATTATTTTCAATTAAAAACAAAATACCAAAAATATCTTTAGGCGTGATAACGATATATTCACTTTGAAAACTTTAATTTAAGGAAATATATAAAAAACAAAACATACTTGAAAAGTAGACACAATTATGGATATTAGATAAAAGTAAATAGGAACTCAAAATTTTATATAAAATGCTGTCAAAAATGAAAGAAATCGAAGATCAAGAACTTTGAACTTATTTCAACTCAAATTATGTGGAAATATAAGTATATATGGTATAAAAAACATTTAAGAAAAATCCCAAAATAAAAGCGTGTATATTTTTTAAATATAAACACTTATGTACTGAAAAATAACAAAAAATATAAGAAGTTTCTTCGGCTATTCGAAGATTAAATGCCCTTGTAGAAGGTTATAAAATTGAAAAACGCATTTATTTCAAAATAAATTACACGGAATGTATTTGATAACTGATATTACATAATAAAAAAATGGCATTCCGATTTATGTAATGTAAGTTGAGAGAGATCGATTTCAATCTTTCTTTTTGCGAGGGTATCTAATACACGTGAAAACCAGAATTCAAATAGAGAGAAAGCAGACAACAAAGCGAACAACTAAAAACATATTGAATCGTAATCCGTATTTAAAAATGTATACAAAATAAATATTTACGAATATATAACGTATTGTACTTGTACTTGTATGTGTAAAGTAAATGTAACTGCAAATCTCTTAACTAATCTATTTACATACATATATGCATATTTACAGGACTCAATAAAACACACACACACACACAAACTGTCACACACATGCATACACAAATTCGCACATACATAAGTCTTACATCTTTGTGTACAATGGATTTTGTGTTCGAATACAACAAATCAAATTGACATGAATAAACCAACATATGATAAATGAGGCAGAAATGTTGTCAATTTTAGTTTCCAGAAAACATGAGACAATGAAGCATTTCAAGGGAGGAAACTAAGGTAAGTTGTTGCACATTTTCAATCAATTTATTATGTCAACAATTCGACTGAATACTAGTATCTCAAACGTACCAAGACTTTGGCTATAACAGATCGCTTTCACTACCCGACTCAAATCCGGATTCTTCGTCCTCGATGTTAATACTAAGCACACGATTAGGAGGAGCTATCGCTTCTTGAAAACGTATTTCATTTCGATTATTGTAGGCAGTGTCTAATCGCTCCCAATGCTGATAGTCCCGCAATATTAATTCGACTCTTCGATTGACCGGTCGTCGATTATATCGTCCTGTAAACTGATTATCACCTCCCCCATCCATTGGTTCGACTATTGCAATTTCAATTGCTTTCTTTTTTGGAATTTATACTTTTAGAAATTTGAAAAATTTCATTAACAAAAACATCTGTTCAAATTTGAGTTAACAACTGGCATGCTACGAATACTAGTTCCGGAAATGAGCAGCGCATTCTGTCGTCGATTGCCTGTTAATATGATTTAATAAAGCATAAATCGACATGTGTGGCATGCCCCCCGTCTCCCTGACTCTCTGCAAAATGTTGCCAATTCATATGCACGAGCTTTATTAGATTTTTTGACCACATTGCAATCAACGCTGTGGCAGCCACCGCAAAGCACTTAACTCTCTGTGTGCGTGTGCCAAACTCTCTTTCTGTTTACACATACATACATACATATTTGTGTGTGTGTGAGTACGGAAACGGATGTGAGGCAAAGCCTGTGAAATGTACTGCCTGGTTGAGTGACCGCATAAAGCCATAACACAAGCCCAAGTCAAAGCTCTAACCCAACCAACGACCATACACAGCTGCCCCAAAGTACACTGCCTCATTGCCACACTCTGTGCCACACAATGCTCGTACTTTGCTGTCAATTTGTGATAACGGCAGCTTTACTATATTTCAAAATATGTACGACGACTTTATTTGTGGCAACTGCCACTATGGACTCACCATCGTGTGCAACTTTGTGGGCTTTCATTTTGGCTTTTCTGATACGTTTTCGCCCCGAATGTGAGTGTCTTGAATTATGAGCCAAGTGAATTGTCAATAATTCAAACAGCAATCAAATCATCAACTAGAAGCTACTAGATTATTTCAGTTGCTATTTACAGCTTTTATGAATCGAATTTAAGCAGCTTAAAAACTATATTAATTAATTGTTTAAAGTAGATCTCGGTATTGAAATGCTGAAATAAAACGCACTCCATCTGAATATTTATAGCAACTTTTTATGAGCAGAGAATAAATAAAAACGATTTTAATTACCTTCGCCAACTTTTAGTTATGATACTTATATTATAGGACAATAAAAGTCGATGTATGACGGCCTAAGAGAGAGAGAGACAGAGAGAGAGAGAGAGAGAGAGAGAGAAAGAGAGAGCATACTATTAAATTCATATATATTTTTTTATTAAGAGTGTTGAGTTAATTAGATAAATTAAACTTAGTTGACAGGAAATAAACAGGATTTTAAAATCTTTTAAAGTACATAGTTTAATATTATAAATATAATGTTAATTTAATTTGTTTTAAACGTTATGCGATATTATATCACTTATCTATACAAATCAGAAATAAGTTCGATTACAATCAATGAAGAAGTGCTTGCACAATCGTAAAATAGATTTTCTATTATTCTTAAAAAGGAAAAGGAAATTATTAATATGACATTATGACCCGATAAGTGAGTTGATAAAAAAAAATTACTTTTATAAGTAGTAAGAAAAAAAACTGGCTATGCAGTCATGGGAGAAAATAGAAAAAAGAGCATAAAAGTGGAGCACAAAAGTCAACGGGAAATGGAATAACTATACAGGCATTTGCACATTTTTAATTACGCTGCACATTTGCATTTGAATTGCGCATTTTACACGCTGATAAACTCAAATAAAGGGCAACAGTTGGCTGCGTTGCAGTTGCAGTTGCAAAGACACACACACGCACAACATGCCGCATTAACTGTATGTGTGTGTGTGTGTGTGTCTGTGTGTATTTCTACTGATTTTTCCAGTATGTGTAATTTTCAAGTTGACAACTTTTGTGTCAAAGCACTGACCTCGTTATTTCGCACACACAAACAAACAAACACCAAACACACACATACACATAAATATATACAAAAAGGAGCTGTGCGTACTCTTTAGAAATGGCATTGCCCATAGCAATTGCCTTATCCATAGAATACTTTAGCGGGCACTGTAGAATAATGCAGACAGTTGACAATAAGCACAAATAAAAACGAAGCCGATTGAGAGTGCTCGACTATAAGATACTCAGCCACAAACAAGGCTCTTATAGCGTTTCTAATTTTATAATTTACATTTCTTTTAATTGTTACTGCATAGATAAATGTTATAAGTAAATGTCCACAAGCAAGTTGGAGACTCTGACAGTCTTCATTTCATTCATTGATTCTACATATATTGATATATGGTATAATTTAGTAAAATATATTTATAATAAGACAGATTGACAAACAGACAGGACCGATGCATTCATCACATAATGTGCATATTAAGTATAAAATAAAATGTTTACAATTTATTCGGCATGCTCTACAGTTTCACAGATGTTTTATCTACATTCCTCCAATTTCCTCCCCTTTTTCAACGGTTACAGAGCGAAAGTCATAAAAACAAAAGTAATATGGTATTTATATACACTATACATATATGTATATACTCCCTTTGCCACGTACATGTACATATGTATACATAGCTTTAATTTGATATGGGAATTTTTTGGCAAACAAAGAAAAGAAACGAGTATTTCAGGCTGTAAATCCTTTCACCTGGCAATCTTAGTTCAGCTTCTTTTGCTTGTGGCGCATACTGAGCTTACGCACTGTAAGCCACTCACAGAGTTCAAAAGATTTCTATGCCTTTTGTAGCCTACATCGCGTCTTTGGCGTTGTTGTTGCTCCAAATGCCGCAACGAGGCAATTTTATTCAGATTACGAATGTACTACAAACTCAAATCCTCATCGATGGTTATATTAAGTATACGCTCATCAAAATGTTTATTAATATTATACTATACATATTTAAATTGATAGTTATTTTTGTGTATTTTGCCTGTTGCTTTGTCTAATACATAAATAGATGTAGCTTAGAACTTGGTTTGCTTCTTTCTTTCTCCCTCACGTAAATTAAAAGCAAAAAAAAGGGTTATCTTTTCAGCCGCTTTTGTAAACTGTTTTTAATGACGGCCAACAGAAGCCGCCAACGCGTTGGACTAATGATGGCGTTAGCGGCTGCTTAAAACTTTTAAATTCCAATTGAAAATGTGTTGCCTATGAAATTTTGTTTGGCAACAAGTTTTTAGTTAGTTTTTAATGTTGGCATAATGATAAACGAAAACGTGACGGGGCGTGGCGTGACGTGGGCGGATTAGGCGACAAGGGGTGTGGCTTAGATATCAGGTGACATTAATTAGACAACGCAAAGCACTCACGAACATTAAATGAAGATTTCCGCAGGCTCGTGGTTTCATTTCGCTAAGATGTCAGACCGCAATTTGAGTCAAAATAACGCAAATGTCTCTGGTATGCAAGTGTATGTGTATGTGGGTGTGGGTGTGGGTGTGGATGTGTGTGTGTGTAGGTATGTGTGAGTGGAAATATGTGCTGCCCCCTGGCTGACAATTTTGTTGCATTAACCGCATGTGCAGACACCTTTGACAATTTAAATGGCATTATAATTAATAAGATGGCTCATTGCGTATACGACCCGTAGGCCAGCTTTGTTGTGGTTATTAGCCGAGTCCAAAGTACAAGGAAAAGGGGTATGGGACGTGTTTTAATAAAAGCCATTTGACTGATCCGTTTGAGCTACTCGAAAGTAGACTGTCAATGCCACAGCAACAAATTAAAGACCGTCTAAAGGGTCATAAATATGCACACTCACAATCACACACTCACAATCACACACACACTCAAATTTACACTTACATATATAGCTGCATAAGGCAGTGCCCTCTGGCTGTGCCCCCTTGGGCGATGGCAACACTAAAAGGTCGCACGTCGCCCTTACGCTCATTTATAAGCATTCATCATTCATTTGACAACGCCTCGCGGTCCTCCTACCATCTTCTTCTCTCCTCCTGTATACGTGGCAAACGTATACAGAAATACAAACAAAAAAAAAAACATGTAGAATTTCACATTGTTCAACTGTTTTGTTCTGTGTGTATGTTTGTTACCTTAGGCAAGTCGACCAGACACAAGACGAGACCCAGTCCAAGTCCAAGACCAAGTCAGTCCATAGACGCACATGAGTCTTGAATTGTGGCAGCCTCTCGAGTTGCCTCAGCATACAAATTAATCTTCATCTTCATCTGCACACATTTGCCTTAGGCGCAACTCAAGTTTGCCATTTGTTGGGCACTTACTTAAAAGCAAACCACACGGCAGCTTTAAATACTAGCACCACTTTCCAAGGCGACAATTAAACGTATGCTCGGAGAATTCTAGAGACGAAATATTGCATACTATAATTAGACTGAGTATTACAGCATAATGTACTTAAGAGTACCCTGCAATATTTACTGCATTACAGGCAGATCAAGCTTGAAAGCAATCTTAATAGTCTTTAACTATAAACTCTTTAGACACATAGCTAGACTTAGAACTGTCGTAAGTCATAATGTTATTTATGTTACATACAATTTCCTACAATTAGCTGCATTCAGTTCGTTATTTAACTTCAAGACAATGTCTTATAAGTTCTTATTTAATTCTTAAATATTAATATGTATGTAATATGATTTTATTCAAATAGAAAATGCATTTATAGCATCTACAGTCACTTCTCGACTTCCTTACTAAACTAAGAGCTTTGAAAGCACATTAAAAGCTTACTTATAAACTTACTATAAAAGCTTAAACTTATTACGTCTCTGATAGCTTTAATACTTAATTATTTTCAGTACGTGTCGCTTTTCCAATTAAGCTCAATTTCAATATCAAAATACATTTTATTTTCATAAAATTTCAATGACAGTTTTTGCTGTTTTAATTATAAAATTGTTGTTGCTGTTGGTATTGTTGTCTCACAGGACAACCAGAGCCTGACCACTCGAAAAAGGACTCGACGATGCTTACACGTTTAATTGCTGTAAACAAATATAAACTGTCCATGTTTGTTGTCATTTTGTTTTGTTAAAGTGTCCAATTTATGTGGCAGTCAACTGCAAAATCGCTCTGTTTATATGTCAAAAGCAAATCAAGGCAACAACTATAACAATAACAATAGCAACAATAACAGTAGCATTTGCAATTGCAATTGCAACAGCATGTTGCATGTTGACTTTCATGTTGCATACATTGCGGTTTTTGCGCTTTTTAACGAATTCTATTTGTTTGCGCTTTAAATATTCAATTCGGGCAAGCAATTGAGTGCACAACAACACAGAGAAAATATACACTCTCAAAAACACACACAGCATATCGCGAAAAGTGAAACACATTGGAAAATGCAAAAATTGTGTAATTTTCAAGTTAACAGCTCTTGACCTGGTTCAGTTGGTTGGCTCGTTGGCTTGAAGGCAGCTCTGCTGTTTGCTTTTGTTTTTGGTTTTGTTAACTTTATTTTGTTAACAAATATGCAAAAGCGCAATTGTGTGTTAAGTTGCCATTGTTAGTGTGTGTGTGTGTGTATTTGTGTATCTACTGCATACTTTTAGGCTCTGCGAAAGAGGTAAATACATTTTATATGCCGCCAAACTTTTTGCCAGACGCCATTGCCGTGGATGTTGCCACTGCCACTGCCGCCTTGTTGCATGAAACTTTAAGCCTCGAAACTTTTAATACAGTGCCCACCAATTGTTGCCAGCCAGCCAGCTGCTCGGGCTTTTAGCGCATACATTAAAACCGAGCATTATTTTCTTTTTTTTCAGCCTTTTACTTTCTTTTTTTGTATTTTTTCTTTGCCTTTTTGTCAAGTCGTTATGGAACCAGGCAGAAGTTTAACACACATCTTGGCACGGTTTTGTGTGGTCCTTTTTTATATTTTTGTTGTTATATATTTGTTGTTGTTTAACTAACAATTCAAGTTTGTTTGCCACTCCAAGACAAAGTACAATGTCTAAAACGTTAAAAGGCCAGAGAAATAAACATCGTTGAACATTTTCAATGCATTAACTTGGGCATGTAGGACTATAAAGTGTGCTGCCAAGATTTCGAATGGAATAAAATGAAACAAAATAGAAGATATAACATACATATATATAAATGAATAGGAATCTGTAGAGTGTATAGAGTGAAACAGATGAGATAGTTAGACGAAAGAGAGAGTGAGAGTCAGATAATAGTTTAGTCTGCAAAAATATAATTGACGTAAAATATCAATAAATTTAAATAAAGTGAATTACGAAAGAAATTAATTAAATTAATTGATGTAAGGAAGTGAACACTACCAAATGGATTAACAGCCTTATACAAAATTAACGAGTTATTATTATTTCCAACTAAAATTCTCAGCTTTTCCCAAATACCTTACATTAAGCATGACACAATATTCCCTTTTGGCAAGACGTTACAGGGTATGCAAACTGAATGTGCAGTGTGCAAAGTACACAAATGTAAAAAAAGAACTCATATGTTTCAATAACAAAACACTCAACACTTGCAGCTCAGCAAAGCACGGGAAAGAAACCGAGGTAGTAATGGTAGTAAAAACTGAAAAGCGCAACGACCGATTTACATAAAGACCCACAATCCAACACACACACACACCCATACGCATACGCACACACACACTCATGCAAAGGACCAACTACCAACTATTGTAGCAAAATAAAGTGCAAAGAGAGAAAAATAAGCTAACTTTAGCGAGCGTTTAAAATAAAAACATTGTAGCTAAAAAAACTTTGACTGCAAGATTTGTAAATAATTGAAGGCAAAAATGTCGAAAATATGCAAGCTTAATAATTGCAAATGTGCAAAATAAAATTGTTGCCAGAAGCTAAACTCCTTTTTTATACGGCTTCAAACCGTTAGTCGAGGTAAAAAGTGCCGAGTTAACATTCTAAAGGCAAAGGAAGAATGAAAGTTGAAACGTTTTTTGACTTTATTACTTGTTGGCCTGGCGTTGCAAATAGTTGTGATGACAGAAAAAAGTGTTGCCAGACTGGTGGCAGGGCTTCAATATCCTGCGGACGCGCCAATGACTGGGCATGTGGCACGGAAGTAGGAACGCAAACAGGAGAAGGAGGAGCAATCAGAGAGTGCAACCAGCAGTCTGTGGGGCATTTTGAGGCCATGCAAATGCCATCAATGCTGGTCCCTCTCAGCCCTCTTTGGTCGGATATCGGCGATTTTCTGCACTTTATGCTTGCCACAGGGGCAAACAATGCAGTGTGTGAGTGTGAGAGAGAGGTTAAAAGGGATAGCTGAAAGGACACTTGCATTATTGAGCAGCAAAACGGCAGCTGTGGCAACCAGAGGGAACAGGGATACGGAACAGGGACAGGGACAGGGACAGGGACAGGGACAAGGGGTCTTGTAATTTTTAGCAACGCCCCCAGGACAGATGTAGCGCGAACTTTTGTGTGCCATCAAATGCAGCACTAAAAGCCAACCAAGAACTCATTAAGCATGCGTCGTCTCTGGCCGTGCTCTAATTATGCGACCAAAAAGTGACAAAGACGCCAAGGGAAAGAGCGGTGAGAGGTATGGGGGTAATTGTCACTGACTTTTGTTGTCTCCCTTGTGGGAGGGGGGGAGAGAGTATTAACAATGGCTCAGCGGAAATCGTAGCTGGTATTTCCGCTGCAAGCAGGAAATGCTGCAGAGTATACGGAACTTTCGACTGGACAAAGGACACTGGACACAGGACACTGGATATTATTGTGTTCCTTTTTTTTGGCAACTGCCACGTTTATGAAGCAAATCTGTGAGACAGTTGAAGTTTGTTGTTTTTGTTGCTGTTACTGTTGTTGTTGTTGTTGGCCGTAAAACGGGTTCAGAGGTTCATCGAAAAACGCTTTGGCTTGACCTTCGACAGGGGCATTAAAAAGAAATAAATAATAAATCAGCTGGAGCATGAAATATTCAATAACCTAAACCGACAAAGATTTACTGCTCAGCCATTTATTTTTGTGCGGGATCCCAACAGCAACAACAGCAACAACAACAACAAAAACACTTTGTAAGCAATTTGTGCAAAAAGGTGCTGTTACTCTTTCTCTGTCTCTCTTTGAGAATTCATGCTGATATGTTTTCAAAACTGCCAACTAAACAAGAAGTCATTTCGAAAGACCCAAACACACACACACACACAGATACACTTGGACACTCACACAGACACTCAACACACATTTGAGTAAATTGAAAGAGTTGCCAAACTTTATTGCCGGCTAAACGAAAAGGGGCTGACAGTAGCTCAAAAAGAGTCAACTGCTAAGAGCCTTGGTATTGGCCAAGTCTTATGTGACTTATAGTTGAGGCTTTTCATAATTTGACAAGATAACTGCAAACCACGAAAACTTCAAAAACTCACAGTGGTATACTTGATTCTTTTTGATATGATTGCTGTTGTTGTTGCTGTTGTTGTTATTGTTGTTCTACGACACGTGTGCAACATTAGGCAGAGGCAAAAAGAAAATGAAGTAATCAAAAGATAATGCCCCAAAAGCAGGCAATGCTACCAAATGTCATCAGGACAAATGAGTAAACTTTTTAGCTTGACTCGCAACAACAATAACATAAAGAACTACAACAACAATTCAGCTCAAATTGAGACAAACAAAATGCATATTGATGCGGGTCCCAGCTCAAGTTGAATGTACTCACAATGCGATTGCAGGGGACAAGCTTTGACCTTGAAGATGCGGGCTGAGCTGACGTCCCTCTAAATCAAATCGATTCGGTATTTCTATATCCTATGCACCTGTAGGGTTGATTAATTGATTAAAATCAACTTATTTTGATAAAGACTTCATATCTTTGACAATGACAATTTTGAGAGCTTCTGAGTATAGGGTATCTTAAAATTGGTCACCTAATAATTTTAAAAGTCTGAAAATAAACTCATTTTTAAAATTAGTTGATTTTTCATTAATTTAAACATTTGTTCTTTAAATCAACAGTTATTCTTTACAAATAAGTCTGCACATGTGATAAGTTTAGAAGGAATCTAGTTTTTTTATGAAAACGACTTAATACAGGGAAAGTTGTAGTCTATCATTTGTTGTTCTATTTAGCCCTACTTATTTCCTTTTCTGGCTGTCATCCGATGTGGACTACAAATTACAAGTATTTCAATGACTAATGCTTACGAAGTTAGTAAAGGGTAACGTCTAGTCGATAAGCGTTTGCGATATTTATTGCTTCCATTTGTTGACACCCGATTTGGTTGAGTGCGTTGAAGCGCTTTGAAACTACAACTACAATACAGTTGCATGTACAGAATCAGTAACAAATACAGGCACAGATACAGATACAGATATTCTCTGGTAAGCTTGTACAAATTCAGTGGCTGTGATCTGGCTCTGTGGTCTACTCGTACTATTAGTGGCTCTAAGGCCGCTAGTTGTTGTCCTAGACACGGACATTGTGGCAACAAAGAGCGATTTGCCAGTAGACTAAACTCACATACACACACACACACACTCACACACCCTCATATATGTATATGCGGAAATTCAAATGGATTTTTTGTTTGCCTGCGAATGATAGAGCAGAAACTAGGATAGCATCTATAGATATATGTAGGAGAGAGGGCAGCAGTAGAAACATGGGCATTTAATACAGCCAAATAAATAAAGCCCAAAATAAACGCGACTCTGCTGTGTATACAAAGTGGCAAAAACAACACTAACACACAAACTCTTGTTTTCTGGTACTGCCGACTAAATTAGTGGAGTTATCGTGTCTGTGGCAGAGCTCATAAATTGTTAGTCAGCTGCCCATGCCAAACTCATATTTACTCATATCTGTGTGAGCATTATGAGCATTTGAGCTCATAATTTTCAATAAGCAACATTTTTGGGGTAGTGTTGTGATAACGCGTCGTATGCGTAATAACTTGTTATGCATAACTTGGCTACAGCCAGCAGCTGTTTACGATGCATATTGATGCTAAGTTTCGGGCCCAAAAACTATAACTTAGCCAACAGCTTACAGAAAGAGAGAGAGCAAAGAGAAAGAGAGTAAAGTTAACTAAACACAGCCAAATTAAAATCAATACTAACAGAGATTTAACAGGGGATTAACAGAGGCACTGTTATGCTCAGTTAGACTGAAAATGCATTATCATAAAGGTTGGTAATTGCAACTAGGTGTGCAAACGTGCAATTACCACCTTCTCTCTTGTGCAACATAACGTGATGTTGCCACCAATCTCACACACACACACATACACACAAATTTTGTCACCGCAGCGGCATAGAAAATGTCGAGGTTATCCTACCATAAATCATAATCAAATTAGTGCTCTGCTCTGATTATGTTGAGGCTGGCGCATGAAATTGATTAATAAATCAGGTTGCTGTAATAAATCAAGAGCACGCAGCGTTAAAGTTGCCCTCCACTTCATCCTCCTCCATTCACCAACCTTCCTGATTCCCAGGTTAACACACGTGCCTAACACTTGTGTTGTTTGTTACCCTCTCTCCCATTCGATCTCTGTCCATTGAGGCAATCATCTATTTCTGACAAATGCCAAAAATCTGTTGGTGCTTAACGTATTTTCAATAAAAATTATCAAAATTATTTCTGCACTGATTACATTGCTCGACAAATCAATTATTTGCTGTCGATTTTGGCTGTTTGCAATTCGCAAATCTGATTTACACGCACAAATGAATATTAAATTGCTTGAATCAATTGAGTTGAGGTACTACACACAATAACACACACACACACACACATACATTCGTAAATACACACACACACATACTCACGCGATGTCTGCAATGATTGTGAATTTTGTGTTATGCGAAATCGATAACAACATAAATCGCACAGTGCACAATGAAATTCCAACAATTTTGCTCTACGCCGAATTTTGTCTTGCTCTGATAGCAAATTGTGGGCGTGGATTAAAGGGGGCGTATGAGCTATAGGGGGTAAGAGAATTGAAGAGAGAGGGAGAAAGATATTGGTAGAGTTAAGAAGCGCACAGATTTTCCTACATGCACTTTGTGTACACTATTTATAAATGGATATTATGACTTTATTATGAAACTTGATTAATGAGTTAAGCAATCAATTCAAAGATTTCTTAAGCTTTACTTAATGACAGATATAATTAAAAGATTTGCTAATAATATGGTCACTTTGTAAATTGCAAGTTCTATTTTATTTAATTCGACAAATTTTAATTGAACTGTAACTAAAAATAGTTAAATTATAATATTTAAAATGTTCTAATGCAAATGATTACTAATAAATATTAATAATGAAAAGGATAATAAGAAAGCCTTTCTTTTACAAGACAAGCTTAACTTAATAAACACGTTTAAATTGAAATACTTAATGTGTGTTAATGCAATTGAATATTAAAAATAATTTTAATGATATCGATATAATATTAATAGAGCAAATAAATAAAATGAATACAACTGAATTCAGAAGCGTATTCAACGCTTTATTAAATGTTAAAGTTATTTCTTCAGCATTTTTCTCAGTCTTTTGTTTGGTTCTGTTCTGTTTTTGGCTGTCGGATGCAAACTCTTGACGTGTCTGTCTATAAGGATTATTGCTAAACATTTTGTGCGTTGTCTGTCATATGAAATTCCCGAGAACAAACTTTATTGAATTTTGTATTAATTTTTTCTTGCTTCAAAGTCAAGTTGTTGTTATTGCTATTTGTTGTTGTTTATTGTTGTCGTATGGGTTTAATATGAAAACGTTGGCGTTTATTAAATTTTATTCTACTCTGTACAGTACAAGAGAAAAGTTTTCGTTCGCACACTGCATGTGCAGTTGACATCTATATCTGTGTATGTGTGTTTGTGGGTTATGTGTGTGTGGCATCTGACTTGTTGTTTATGTTGCTTTTGTGTTATACTTGCTCGTTGACATTTTCAACGTCAAAGTGGTGCTTGGCCAAAAGTGTCTGCTGCCTCTCTCTTTCTCTCCCTCTCTTCCTTCCCCGTCTCGCTCTTTCTTTGTTGTAACCAACTTTGATATTTACAAATTTTTGGCAACCAATTTTAACCTTTTTTCAATTATGCAACTGCAGTTGCAGCAGTTAAGCAAAAGTTTAATTGCATGCCACTTCGTTCTCAGTGTGTGTTTGTCAAAAGCCAGCGAATACAAATACAAAATAAAAGGCAGGGAATTACAGCAACAAAAAGGAAAGTAAAAAGAAAAAGAAGAAAATTGTTAACAATTAATTACACATGAGCAACAACAACAACAACAACGACAAGGAACAAAAATTTGTGTGGGGTGCCAAAAAAAGTTGTCGAAAGCCTGGCAGCTCATATTTCAACAGATAATAACGAAAAGGTTGAAAGCAATTTCCACACACATACTAACAAGCACGCACAAAGAAAGAGAGAGCAAGCTTATAAATAAGAGAGAGAGAGAGATATATAGAGAGAGAGAGAGAGAGAGTGAGCGAGTGAGTGGGAGCTATGAATATATTATTGTTGCTTGTGTGCGGCGTCTAATTGCCATTGTTGTAGTTTGTGTTGTTGTCGTCGCTGTTGCTGTTGCTCTTATTGTTGTTGTTGCTATTGTTGTGTTGTTATGTGTGTAACAGGTGCGCATTTTGGCATTTTGTTGTTGAAATGTATTTTCAACCATAAATTAAATAACGGGGCCATAAAAAAGTTTACAACGCTCACCACTCTTAGTCCCAAAGTGTTTAGAACCGTTTTTTCGACCAGCTGTAAATTCCAGCAGTCAGCTGAAAACTCATTTAAAATGCTCGCCAATGTTGCATGAATGTGTGTGTATTTGTATGTGAGTGTCACAGTGCGAACTGCATGATAAGTACCCATTTATACTACGTACTTTGTGTGTGCTCAAAAAGGCTTATAAGAAAGTTGTACCGAGAGACAGTTTGCGGTTAGCTAGGGAAGTCAAAAAGAGAGTTAAAGCGGAAGAAATTATATGAAAAGTTAAGAAATTCTCTAAAGAAAACTACTTACAGCATTTCTTAATTTTCTCCTACTCGGAATAAATTAAAATGCTTTATCTAATTTTCATTAATATATTGAAATTGATGTAAGCTGCACATTGAAACAAGATCTCATCTATTAAGATGATGACAATATAGTTTGCATATGTGATATTTATATATAAAAGAATCAATAAGTTCCTTGGTTTATTGTGGTCTCTAATTATGTGCATTTAAATATTGTAGTTATTTTCAAGAACTGAGCAGGATACCTGTTAGTTCATCACTTGTATTGTATTTATTTTTTGTCTCCCGGGTTTTTTTCATAAACTCACTTCTGTGCTTAACTTATGTCTTTTAATAAAGCATTTAAAAAGCACCATAAATTGCTTAACTCTAAACGAGTTTTGCGCATTTCTGTGCAGTTGCCAGTTGCCAGTTGCCAGGGCATTCATAATTTTTATTGGGCTTATCCTTCTCTGAAACTGAGGGGGCATAAGGGGTCTTGGGAACTTGTAGAGTTATGCAATGCAAGTAATGTGATTTAGCAACGAATCTGCATTTGCAACGTTTGCAAAATGTGAAAAGAGCTGCCAAGATGCACAATATGTACTGGAAATATGCATGAATAAGTTGCAGATTCATACAACAAACAGTTTCCCTCTAGGCCCTACCTGCAACACGACACTCCCTCAATATCCTCCTCACCTTCTCGCCTCCCTGATCCCTCTGGCCCCCTGACCTCTCTCACCTGTGCTGACAGACACTTGAAGCGTGCGCGTGACATTCGGCGGCTGTGACAACCGTGTCCCCTTAGTTTTTATTTTGTTTCCACTTTTCCTCCCCGTTTTTTCCTGGCTTTTCACCAAGTGTGTCTCGCCTCGCATATTTGAATAATGCCCGTCAAGTGGCAACGCCATTGTTGGGCCTTTATTTTGTCTGGCTTCGGAAACTCCCCATGCCCCTTCCCTCCTGGTTCCCCTTTGGTCACATCCTGTCCCTGGCTTTGATTGACGATGCGATTTTATATTGAATTCAAGCTTTGCCTCAAACTCCGTCAAGGCCCGTGACACTGCGCGTGGCAGTTATTAAATGTGCTGATTAAGTGTAAAGTATAAAGTCAAAGGTCTAAAGTGTATATAGAATATTTATGAATATCTCTTGGGCCTCTTCTCTCACAGCAACATAATTATGAGCAAATAATCTCATCTTGTACTTACTGACAATGGTTGCCAAATAAATATGTATAATAATAATCTCATTATCATCCGACAATGCGAAACACTTTTAATCTCAATTTCCTTAAGATTATGCTTATTTCAATTGCCAAAGAAATGAAAATTTATTTAGTGGAGCATATTTCATGGGTAATTTATATTTTAATGCCACTTAAGTTGATTAAAAAGCAATAATTGTCAAAGCAAAGTTGCTGACAAGGTCTGTGATTACTTTACCAATGACACGATAGAAGATTACAAATTAGCAGCACCTTCTAAAACACATCGTCCAGAAAAAGAAATAAGTAAATATTCAAAGTTGGTAATTAAAGCGGCGTAGATATTGAGTAGAGATTAAATTTGCAAGGACACAGGAGTGGCGGCATTTACTGCTACAGAGTGTTCTACGGTCAAGTTAGCTCGGCTGTAGCCTGTCCACCTGGTTATATAGACTTTAAATTGTAGGCAATTCAGCCAATCGAATAATTTCAAGGTGGCATTAAATTTCACACATACATAATTATTTTACTAAGGTATTCATATGAAAAATGTGTATGTAACAAGTATCTACATATATACAAATATATATACAAATATATGTATTTATATCTCATTCGAGCACGCAACACAATTAAGCAGCATTTAAATGCTCGAGTGGTTTTTTGTGCAACTCACAATGTTGCAAGTGCTCATTATAATTGATATTTCAATGGTGCTACAGTGCCTTGCCACAGTCCATTCATTATGGAGTCGAGATGTGGCACCAACAATGGCAACAGAGAAATAATTCTTATGGCTTTGCCTTAAATATTGATGTATTTTTTACTTTGATTTCGTTTATAGTTTCCACCGAAGGCAGTAAAAGCGTTAAGAGGATTTTATAAAGTGCAACAAATGCCAATAAGTGTGCGGATCGTGACTCAATGCAACAAGAGAAGAGAGAAATGGAATGAAGGAACTTCACTCAGAGCACGTGCTTGGCATAAATCGATAGCAGAAAGAGAGAGAGAGAGAGAGAGTGAGACAAAGAGAGAGGGAAAGAGAATGGAATTATATTTATGTATGCACATTGCGGGAATCGAATAAAAAATTCTGAAAGTGTTCTCCCTGTATCGTGGTGTTAATGTGAATCTATGAGTGTGCTGGGCAAATCAACTAACTAGTCGGGGATAATCAAATATCAAATATACGAGTACCCGTTTAGATTCATACGCTTGAATCATTTTGCTCTCAAGTGGAGAAACACTTTTCGCAACACGTAAAATTATGCAAATTTCGAGGCTCGTTTTTACCAATATTCTCATTTGCATATTCCGGCCGCATTGTTTACCACAGTTTGTGGTCCATATTTGTGGCCGTGGATCGAGGTTAGCCAGTAACAAGAACGCATATTTTTCGAACCCACTGTATGCTTTATTATGCAAGGCACACACAGCCAACGGGTTGAAGTTATGCATTGATCCATGTAATTTTTCACTCTGTCTCTCTCTCTCTCATTCACTTGCCATTCTCTCAGTCAGTCAGTCAGTCAGTAAGTCAATCAGTCAACCATGGTTCGACTTATTAATGCCTGCCATATCAAAGGTTTAACTCTTCCCAACCCCTTTAGGATATACTTAAGTGTAAAAAGTGCTAGCCATCGAAACTCTTTAAAGTTCGGCATAACTTTCCTCTATTGTTAACAGCTGAAAATCTGTTGGCTAAATGGATGGAGTTTGTCTGTTTACTTGGGGTCCTTATTCGTGTCTGCAACTGAAAGTGGTCCTGCTAGAAACACGAAAGCTCACACACTCACCCAACTCACATAATAGATCACTTAGCCGTTAAATTTATGTGCATGTTGGGACTCAGGCATCCGAAAGATGATGATATTCGCCAATGGCCTGGGGTGGCTCACGTGACTGGGGATAGTCACACCTCTGTGGCATGCTTGGTCTGAATAAATGAACATTTCTATTGGGCAAAAGGAGCTCCAAAGTATTTGAGTAGCGTATGAAACTAATAAGCAAATAGTTAGTAGTAGTTTCTCGTTTATAAAACTGAAATATTTCAGAAAGTTGAATTTACTTTTTGATAGTTATTTAAGTTGCTTCTTATAGGTACATACACTGCCCGACAACCGATTAGCGCACCCTCTAACCCATCTGTTTAAAGGCAAATAACTGTAATCTTTGAATATTTTTCATGCCCTTTTTTTTGTCTCTTCTATTCTTCATCATTTTTACTCATTCTGAGAGTAACTTTGAGTTCTGGAAGTGCACCGTTATTTTGTTTTGCTATTTTCTTGGAAGTGCGACAAAAATGCATGCATTTTTTTTGCGACAGCCGATTAGCACATTTTTGCTTTAGTATCAATTTTTGCGTGTAAGCTGTCGTGTTTGGCTGATTAAAGCTATTATTTATTTATTGTGATCAATTATCAATAAAATAAAGAAGTAATGGGAAAAGCAACACCGTTGAATGAGTCTGAAAAAGGCTAAATAAAGGCTTACAGGGAGTGCGGTCACTCGATACTTCAGATATCAAAAAATATTAAACGTAGCCGTAAAGTTATTACCGCATACTTAAACAATGAGGAGACATATGGAAAAAACATGAAAGGTCGGCCCTCATCAGTAATAACACCAGCCGCCAAGCGAATTATATTGAGGCACGCGTCTAATTCTCACGACTCAGCCGCTAAAGTAAAAGAAAAAACTGGTGTTAAAGCATGCGTTCGGACTGTACAAAGAGTTATTTCGAATGCTGAACATATAAAGCGTCTAAAATTAAAAAAAAAACCTCCTCTAAACCAACTTCGAAAGATGCAACGGCTCAATTTCTGTCGATCAAATATGACCTGGACCAAGGAATGGGAGCGTGTAGTCTTTTCGGATGAGAAAAAGTTCAATTTGGAGGGTCCTGATGGCTATGCCTACTACTTTCATGATCTCAGAAAGGAAGAGCATACACTTGATCGATTGCACAGCCGTGCCGGCGGTGTCATGGTGTGGGGAGCTATTTCTTACTTTGGCACCATAGAACTGCAATTTCTAACCAGCCGAATGAATGCCATTGCGTACAAAGGAGTACTGAAAACGGCTTTTCCTTCGATCAAGGATATATTTGGAACCTTGGAATGGAAGTTCCAGCAGGATAACGCACCAATTCACACAGCCAGGATCGTTAAGTCCTGGATTGAAGGTCAGAACGTTGAATTGCTGACTTGGCCGCCTTACTCACCCGACCTGAACATTATAGAAAATGTTTGGGGATGGTTAGCACGCAAAGTGTACGAGTCCGGCAAGCAATATTCAACTGAAGCTGAACTCATTGAAGGAATAAAGAGGTCCTGGGAGGCTATTTCACTCAATTACATTAAAAAATTATATGACTCCTTACCCAAGCGGATGTATGAAGTCATACTTTAACCGTGGAGGGTCAACACATTATTAAATTTTGTTTAAAAATAAACAAAAATATTTAAATTAATGTTAAAAAATATTTTGAATAAAATTTGAATCCATTCTTTCTTGTTATTTAAAGTTTTCAAATGACTGTGCTAATCAAATGTCGCAAAAATGAAAGTTAATTTTTTATGTTAAGTTCGCTTAAATTCATTTAAAATGTTATTAATAAAGTTAATATCTTATCTATTATTAAATCTCGTGTAGAATTTAATATTTTTTAAATGACAAAAAAATTCATCTCAAAAGCTTTATTCGTTTTCCTGATATTAAGCTCCTAAGATGCGGAGCATAGGGTGCGCTAATCGGTTGTCGGGCAGTGTATGTCTATACCCTTGCATATACTGGTTGTAGAATGTACAAGATGTTTAAAAAATTCAGATCACCATAGCTTTAAATAATCTAAATAAACTAAATTGATTTTACGTATATACATAAATAGTTCGTTTTCACAAGTCGATTATTTGTACAAATTAAAATTCTATTGACCATTTAATATATATAACTTTTTTCTTTATTTCTTAAAATTACCTCATCGTATTTTGAACACTTCAAAACAAGTTTTTTTTATAAGTTATTTACTTAAATTAATGACTAGCCTTTCCAATATATATACATTTTTATTGCTTTATAAGTTCCCTCTCCGTAAACAGAGCTTAATATAATCACAGTTTTATTGCAGAAAACTGTTTAATGAATTCATAATTTTACATTTCAATCTGAAACTCAGTCACGTTTAGCATTGTTAGTTAGCTCTTTGGGTGCCAAACTCCAATTTGTGCAGCTCTCGAATTTAACGAAAAATCACAATTTGAAAAAGCCAATATAGTAGTGCTTTATTGCCATTTGACAGTATTTGGTATATGTGGCAGTGGGTTCAGCAGTGCACTGGCCATAACCACTTAGTGTATTCATAGCAAAATTCTGGACCACAGTTGTCGTCAGGGCAACGCTTAGTTAGCTGCCTCCAACAGTAGTTTATGCGGTTTTCAATGGAAGTGGAGAGAATTAAAACGGGAAGGGTAGTTGTGTCTGATGCGGTTGACCAACTGCAAAATAATTACTCAATTTTCACATAGAACATGGCTGAAATTAACAAATAAATTGGTTGCAAAAATATGCTGTAAACTACGCATAAGCTTTATATGCAAGGTCAAATTGCTCATACGTCCCGTCGGCCACTACGAACACACAATGTAATTAGTCCGTTGCCTGGAACCACAAAAATTTCCATAAGAAGAGAAACTATAGTCAACATTTTAAAGGGAATAGATTGAGTGGGAGAACTTGCATTGAAGTAAATTTACAAAGCTGACTGCCTTCAGCTGCCATGTTTGGTAAGGCACAATAGTTTAAAAAGAAGGATCCTTGAATCGCTTTTATGTGAGCATCTCGATTGCAATCTCATTAGCGCAGATTTCAGATTGAAGTTTAAGCTGGATTATATATATATTCTTTTATAAACGTATTTAATCGACTTAATTAACTGCTGATTTCACTTCCTTATTTTCTGCAGATTTAATGGTCAGCTAATTAAGCAATACAAGTATGCTAAATTCGAATTGAGGGAGGTAGCTGCCCACTGAGGCATAAGTGCGTCTTATTAAATATTAAATTTCTTTCATTCTCAATTTCTCTTTCTTCCTCTGTGAGATTAGCTATGCCGGCAGCGTATTTGATGGCTCTTTTCAAGTTCAAGTTCATCAGTTTGGAGACTCTTTATGCTTATGTACAAATTTAAATGTCTGCCCAGTTGGCTTTAAGCAACAGCAACGGCAACAGTAACAACAATAACGGCTAAAGCAGCTGCAAACCAATTTGTTTTGCCACCGAGTAATTTGTCTTCAAAAGCAAATGTTTTGCAATTTGTTAACAAGAAAATTTCTTTTGCGTTTCAACATCTTGGCCTTGTTTGCAGTCGCTTGGTTTTTCTGCCCCAAACACTTGTTTACATTGTTTGTGCTTCTGTTTCGTTTGTTGTACACGAGTATTTGGAAGACACTGTCTCTTTCCCCGCCTTCCTCTCCACTTCTATCTCACTTCTTCTGTCTCTGGGATCTCTTTTGCAAATGAAAATTGTACACGAATGCTGCCTAAGTGATAAGCGGCAAATGCCTACGTGGGTGTCGAGTGTTTGCTTACTGTGGCTATGTGAGTGTGTAGTGTGTGTGTGTGTGTGTGTTGTTGGGGGAGGTGTGTGGTGGGTATGTATGCGTTTGGTATCTGTTTTAGTCTTTGCTTTTGAATATAATAAATGATTTTTTAGCTCAAAATTGAAAGTAAATACATATTGATAAGCAAAGCAAGAGAAAATGTGGAGAAGACAGAATTAATTGACTGAGAGATATCCTGTTATTCACAAAAATGAATTTAATAACATCTTGATATTACCTTAAAGATTACCTGCAGTATTGATTAGCTGATCAGAAAAACGTAACTTAATCAGTATAAACCAACTATAAGACTACCAACGTTTCTTGACATGGTTAAACTCAACTACTATAAAAAGTCAAACATTTTAAAATAACATACTTCTTGTGTTCAACCTATTAAAAGGTATGCTACTCAAAATAAATGAACTAATGGCAAATACTTAGATTTATACAATATTCCTAACATGTCACAAACACTTACTAATATACCCTAAATTACATGTTCTTGAGGATATACAAAAAAATGTGTTGCCTGCTTTTAGGGGCAACCTAAACATGTGTATGCTCAAGATACTTTATGCTAACAACTAGCTTGTCTTATGCTACACTGCCTCGCCCTTTTCATTGGTAGTAGCAACCTGATAACAATGCTTTTGACGGTCAAATTTTTAGTGACCGACCAAAAACAGGAGAAAAAGTGGTCAAAGTTTGTTTAAAAGTCT
This sequence comes from Drosophila neotestacea, assembly GCA_035044365.1. NCBI lineage: Eukaryota > Metazoa > Arthropoda > Insecta > Diptera > Drosophilidae > Drosophila > Drosophila neotestacea. The sequence continues at coordinate 3,547,561 of JAWNMD010000270.1, forward strand.
TACACTTGATGAACAAGGTCGTAAAACTCTTTAACCATGTATTGCATAATTGAACATCAGTCGCAATCACCATTTGTAGTTTTTTTTTTTGAATACGTGTTATAATAAATATAAATATCCATGGATAAGTCATGTGCGTTCATGTGAATAAATTCAATTAGCTTCATGACCGGACACGTTAATTGGCGTTTAATACATGAACTCGTGCAAACGGAATGCATCTGAAATGTAAGTCAACTTTATATACATGACTGTATTTGTGTATATAAAATATAATGTAATACATATACAAGCATGTACTCATATTTGTGTGACCAACTGAAACACCATGCGAGTATGTGAAATTTTATTCTGGAAATACATATAAGATTTTGGGAGCTTACAAGTGATCAAAAATAACAACCACACAAGTTGAGTGCGACTAGCAGCTACCTTGTAAATTTAATTTAGATATAAGACATTAATTTCAATCACAATTTCTATTAATTAAGAAAATGAGACGACTTCAAACATCTCTTAATTAGTTATTAAATATTAATTCTTTCAATCCGATCAGTAATAGATTTGTTACCTTTATCAGTCTTTTTGGTAAACTTAACATACCTTCTTCAGCCATTAATCTGTATGCAGGATATCAAAAAGAACCTGTTTTTGTCAGATTGAAAATGTTGAGTTTGTTAGGGTTTTGTTGCCCTCATTGCAGTTGTTACATTTGATAAATCCAAGAGAACCGCAGCCCTAATGGACAAGCAAATAGTTTACTCTCTTTGGTCGAGTTTTGTGGATTTTGTGCATTGGTTTCAAAGCGAATGCAACATTGATTTGAGATTACAGGTTTCATAACATATATGTACATGATTCTATGCTCTTACAGTTGTGTCCTGTACGTGTGTGTGAGTAGAACTTTAAGCCTCGTAACGTGTTGTCAGCTGAATAAATTTCGCACATGAAAAAACAATTTTGCATGGGGACTTAAAAGTAAAGGTCTGAATAACTTGAATTTCTTTGTGTTCAGTAATCATGGTGCACACTGGAAAGGAATAGAGATAGAGTGAGTGACTGACAGACAAAGAGCGAGAGAGAGGAAGATAGAGACAAAGACGCACACATAAAACAGCACAATTTGAACTTTAACACCTTCAATGACAGCTACCGAGAATGACCCCGGGCGCAATTTTGTGTAAATAACATGAAAATAAGAAAAACAACCTGAGGCCAGCAAAGAGATGTCAGGCTTGTGATGTGGTCGGGGCAAGAAACCACCCAAAAACCACTCACGACTAACATTTTGCTTTGCCTTTTTATGAGTGTGCTACTGTAGTTGTTGTTATTGTAGTTCTTCTTGTTCTTGTTGTTCTTCTTGTTCTTGTTGTTCTTGTTGTTCTTGTTGTAGTTGGCCATTATGCGCATAAAATATAAGAGGGTTGTTCATATCCAAGACACAATAGAAACAGCGCCTGATGCACACACAGCCATAGCATAAATCTGAGCTGCTTTATAACCCACAAACAGAGGCAGCAACATTCTGACAAAGACAGAGAGTGAGAGAGAGAGAGAGAGAGAGAGAAAAAGAGCTAGCATGCAAGAGCAGAAAAAAAATTGAAACTTCAGCATCAGCGCCTGAATGAAAGAAAGCACAAGGAAAAGCCAAAAAGATTTATTTTAACATTTTTATTATTAGTTTCTCGTCGTAAGTTTTGTGGTCATGCGGCATTAGCTTTTGCCTCCCATCAACATCAACGCAAATTGCTACAAAATCACATTGCAAATTATGTTAAATTTAAGGCACTTCATTTCAGACTTGATTGCCTGAAAATTGTAAGCATTTACTCTTGTTTTAACGCACATGGAAGCAACTAGAGCTCCAATGACACTAGTTGAAACTCAGATAATGTATTTATTATGAGAGCAAACAGCTTTCAAGTTATTTTAAAGACTACAATTAATCACGCTTAAAACTTTAGTCAATGCTGATATTCATCTTTTAAACAGAGAAACGATTATTTTCCCTGAAAAAGATTTCAAGTGCTTTAATTAATGATCTTAAGTTAATGTTTGATACTCTGTTAAGTTAACTTTTATGTGAATTATAATTTAATAAAATATAAATACTAGTTTTTTAACAATAGCTAAACTAGTTGTAAGACTTTGGTTTCATTGCTGATTATTTTCTTGTTGATAATGGATCAATCAAAAGATTATCATCCGCATTCAGCTATTGTCATTGCTTGTGAGAACTTGAATTGTTTTTAGCACACATTTCTCTATTTAGATTGCCGTGTCAAAGCTTATGAATTGACTTTTCCATGTGAGTGGTCCCTAGGTTTTGTCCGTAGGTCTTTTTTATGTGCATGAACTAAATGTCAGCTGTCAGTGGCCATAAGTTTGGTTTATTGTTTGCTGCTAAGCTGCCAAAATAACCGAAATAGCTGCCTCACAGTTGCCTGAAAGCCAAGTTGCCTGCCTGTTTGCCTGTTAGTGTTCATGATGTGACCCTTTTGTCTTGCCTTCGGTCCAATTTTATGGCTGACAATTTCATTTGCCAACTACGAAATGGCCTGAAATTGAACAGTTTTATTAGTAATTGAATAGCTGTCTTCGACTTGTTGCCGCTGAGCTTTTGTTTAAGTCCTCCATATAATAAGTATACGCAATGTTGTGTGTGTGTGTCAGTGAGTATCTTAATGCGCATGAAAATCCTTTTCCCCGGGTGTACAGCATCCATAAAAGTCTGACCCTCAACCATACATTTGTAAGTCTTGTAAAATTTCAATTTTCTTTATGCGCGGCGGGATTCATCCATTTCCTTTTTTTCCCCTGATGTTTTACAGGATTTTTCTTTCAGCTTTTTTAGGCCACACGCTTTTCTGCTGACTCGTGCGCCTAATTGTCAGTAACAAGCAAACAATTTTCAGCACACCAAATGGCAATGAAAATGAAAATGGAAATGAGAATGGAAATGCTCTATTCTGAGACACATACACGGTAAGAAGATGAGGAGAAAAGAAAAAGAAATGACGGTGCGAAATTCTTAGCAAATGCTTTTCACGCTTGATTAATTTCCGTTGCAGGGACGCGCTTTTTCTTAAAATTTTTTATTTTATTACTATTCATTTTTAATAGCAAAGTGTTAAGTTTGACAGTTGGCCAAAGGCACATTATGCACACTTGATTAAATATGTCCCAAAACTCAGCACCTAAACTCTTCAAAAGTTCGAAACATGCACAAAACTGCTGACAACGGATTTGTAATTAATTCAGTTAAAGTTCAAGTTAAAGTTCTCTTTAAAATTGTTTAAGAAGCATATGTAAAATTTCTCATAGAGTCCATTAAGCAGTTGCAGTAAGATTTTAACTCTAATCTGTTACCTTTTGTGAAACGCGGTCAGTGAGCACATCATTAAGCTCCGAAGATGTCCTCTCTTTATCACTCTATATGTCTATTTCTCTGCCTCAATCTGTCTCTCTTTCTCCTTATCTTCTTATGTCTGTAAATGTTCAAGTAGCATTAAGGTTCTGTGCCTGATTTGATTGAATGGTGAGTGAGCTGAAAAGCTTCAACAACTCGTTTACTTAACTTGATGTCTAGCAGCAGATATATATATACACACACACACAGAGATACATACATTTATGTGTATGTGGGTATATGTATTTGGGTATTTATGTTAGTGTCTTGACTGCACGCATACAAATTGTTGTTGTTCTGCTCGTCTACATAATGGCAACGTACTTTGCTTTCAATTTACTAATGCACCACTGCTGCCAGGCCAAAAGTCAAAGGTTGACTAGCTGCCAGAGTATACTCACAGATGAAGATGTTTCTGAAGGCCCCATACCTAGCCGTAACCACCCATATTTTATACCCTGCAGCCATACAAAAAAGCTTGTGCAGACAGCAGAAGACATCCTTGAACCCCCTAGCATGACACTTATATTTTTACTATGCACATAATCAGCAGCAAGAATCGAGTGGTTCTATTTCATTACTTTTATTTACTAAGCAAATTTTCAAAAAATCCAAATAATATTATGAGCATATCAATTACTTTAATTAACTAACAGCATATCAACTTCTTTAATTAAGGGATACCTTGTAGTCGCTCATGACCACTCAGCAACATTTCTATTTTAGTATTTTTGTTTTTGTTTTACTTATTCGGTACACAATGTTATTGTTGCACGCACATCGAGCGCATTGAAGTCGAGCATGCATATCGCTTCGGCATTATAATCAGAGGTATGTATTGTGTTTTGGCATCTGCAACTCTACAATGTGGAGTGCAATTGATATAAAGGAAGAAAGAAGTAACGAGTTGCATAGCAAATAATTGCAGTTTTGTGGAGCATAAATAAAAATTCAATTGAACAGCCATAAAATCAAATAAAGTATTAAAGTATTTCTCTTTTATTTTTATTTGCATGTTTTCATTTTTATTAACAAAGCAAACAGTTCTCGTTATTCGCTGTTTTGCACACATTTTGGACGCTTCGTTTACAAAATGCGTGACAAATTGATGATTTATATCAATTTGAGGTCTTATGGTGGCGTATGAGTAACACGAGTATTTGCCTGATTGTTATTTCATTTTATATATGTATGTACATAATTAATTAGCACAAATGTTTCACCTCCTGCCTTTTCAAACCATTTGAGATTGGTTGGCCCAACACCTTTTTAACCGCTGAAATTAATTGATATACAAATTTATTTCTGAATAAATTGAGTTAAATTTAGCAGCTGCGCTTCAAATTCAGTTCCTTAGTTTAATTCATTTGAATAATATACACACACACTACGCACTACGGCAATGAAAATAAATGAGATCTCATCAAAATAAAGCGTTGAAAATTAAGAAAAATGCACGCAACCAACAGCCGGACAGCTGAGCAGAAGGACAGCTCACAAAATAAACGCGTAAAATATAATAAAAAAAAATACAGTAAGCTACAGTGGAGCAAGCTCGACAGTAGGAGACCCAGTACTTTTTGATTGCAAACCGTTCACTATTGATTGTTCTTCAATAATGCGTACCAAACAATAGATGGCGCCACTACGAAGTTAATAAACACGGAGGTCGCTAGCGTCTCTTCTTTTCTTCCTTTTGCCTTTAACATTGTTAGTTGAATAACTTCCGTGTTTATCATCCGATTGGAATGAAATTTTCTGGACAGGTTTGGACCATAGTGTATATTATATATACCAATAGTCAAGTCGCTAACATTAAAGGGGCTCCTTCAATTCGAACTTCGAAATTTTGTATTTCAATTTCCGGGGGCGGAAGGGGGCGTGGCGAAAATCTAAAACAAACTTGATCAATGGGAGGTATATATGAACCTACTCACCAAATTTGATGTCTCTAGCTGTTATAGTCTCTGAGATCTAGGTGTTCATATTTTCGAAATTTCGATCAGCCGTATACTATCCGTTTATTATCCGATCCAAATAAACCTTTCAGGACAGGATTGGACTATAAAGTTTATCATGTGTGAAAAAAATCATATCGCTAGCAACAAAGGTGCTTTCGTTATTCGACTTTGAAATTTTGTTTCAAATTTACGGGGGCGGAGGGGGCGTGGCAAAATTCTAAAACAAACTTCATCAATGCAATATATAGATGAACCTTCATGCCAAATTTGGTGGCTCTAGCTCTTATAGTCTCTGAGATATAGGTGTTCAAAAAAGGGACAGACAGACGGACAGACAGACGGACATGGCTATATCGACTCGGCTGTTGATGCTGATCAAGAATATATATACTTTATGGGGTCTGCCACGCCTCCTTCTGCCTGTTACGCACATTTTTTTTTTGCACAAACTTAATAGACCCATTTGTACTTTTTTAAAGTACTGGGTCTAAAAAAAAAATAAGAAAGTAAAAGCTGAGTTCTAGCTGAGTGTGCTCGACTAACGATTACCCAAGCTTGTTGACGTACCTATTAGGGAAAATAAATATATTTAATACAAAAACTACAAAAACTTTTACTTTAATTTACGTTTGGTTAACCTATTGATGCTTTTTATTATCAGAAGGAAACCATCGACCTGAAATATATATTCTTATCCCCTTTAAGACCTCCAGAAAGTTTCTGCTTAAATAAAAGTATTTAGATTGAATTAAGCTCAATATCTTTTTCTAGCAGAGTTCAAACCATCTATAGAAAGGTTCAATGGGTAGACTTAACCAAAATTATAATTATCTCTACTTTTAGATATAATGTTCAGTTAACAATGGCCTCAGTCTAGAAAAGAATTCTTTCCTATATTTCAGTTTCCTCATCAATTACTTTTATACACTCTCTATTTATTTGTTTGTTTCGTTCCTTTAACTGCAGTATCTTATACCCATCATAACAATTGGTTGCACAAAGGGTATAATAAGAAGAAAATGAATTTAAAGCGAGTCGCAGGTGCGGGCATTAAGTCGCTCAGTCAAACAAATTGGTTTACGTATTTAAATATTTCCGGCACCAGCTACCAGTTTTCTTTAAGTCCACAACTGAACCACAGCTGTAGGTTGACTGCTAAAATCGAAAAATGTTTTTGTACTTCGAAAATGTTTTTAAAAAATATTCGCCCTCTAGCATAGGAAGAAACCAAGGTTGTAGCACAAGGATGTGGCACGTTTTGCACTCTTTTGCCTTATGTATGCGATTTTTTTTTGTATTTGTGCAACGTGGCATGAATGTTAGCCTGGCACACACACACATACTTACATCTATACATACACACACACACACAAGCGCAGCTACACCTTTTCGCTCATCAGCTGGATGTCAAGCTGGTTGGCCTGCACTTGAAGTGCAAATGTGCAGTGTAATTAAAAGTGTGTGTGCTGGTTGCATGCAACAGCAATTGAAAGCACAAATGACAAAAAAAGAAAACCAGAAAGCAAGAAATATAGACAGAGAGAAAGAGAAAGAAAGAGAGAGAGAGGAAAAAAATAGTGCGAAACCTGTGGGCTCTGGCAATACCCTGTTTGTATCCTCCTTTTAATGATGTCCTTGTCATAGATATATACATGTATATATGTATAGTAACTACTTTACTTTTAAGTCTAACGACATAACGAATCGAGAATACGATTAACATTGAACCCGAAACTCTGGAGATATTGCTAAGACTTATGCCATTTTAAAATTTAATATGTACTAAGTTTTTTAAAAAAATTGTTTTGTGGATAAGCTAAATAATCAATACATATTAAATATTGTGATTAACTTTTAGACTACATATTTGGAAGTACTTTGTAAGATCTAAGGACTTTATTTCTATTTTTTACCTTACGCAATATTTTATTAGCTATTTTCAGCCACCAACTTGGTTTATCAGTCAACTAAAGTTTCAGAAAAAATTGGTTGCATTATAATAATGACATATAAACATTGCGGCTTAGGAAATATTCTGGAAAGTGTATTAAGCATTCGTCGGCTGACAAAAAACTATTCTTTCCACCGGCAATGTCATTTTGTTATTTTTTTTTTAGCCTATATCCTACTTCTGTGGCATGTGGGTAATTTTCAGAAATATGAACTCTACGCCCTCGCTGGCTTTCTGATTGCTGGCGGCTTTTGGACTAGTTTGAGAATGGGGCCTATTTAAGAGCCATAAGCCGGACACTGGGATGACATTGCTTTGAACTTAGTTATCTCAAGCGGGAAACGGGAAACGGTCAGGTAAAGTAAAAATAATAGAATGGGGCCATAATGTGTCCTTACAGCTCAGACATATTGCTGGTCTTTTTAATTAACATTTGGCCAACATAAACTGAAAAGAGGCTAAGAGCCAGACAACTTTTCATATGGTATTTCAGAACGATGTAAATTAGTTTGAGCAGGTGAAGCGCACTTGGCCAGTATATGTGATAATTGAGTTTTTGGCTATTCAATAAACTCAACAAGGACGAAAGTTCTTGTTTTAATTGCACTGCATTCAGCCTATTGCCAAAAAGCTAAACAAAGCAAAATAAAAACAAAACAAAAATGCATGAAATTCAAATAATTTAACAAGTTGTTAGACAAATATTTAGCTTCTGAACTAAAAGAAAACAAACTATGTACATAAAAAGATATTTTGATAAAGCAATTTCAGCTTACATTTATCTTTGGCATATATTTAAATTTATTGCAATTTTCATGGGCTTTCTTTAATATCAATAAATGAATTCAAAGCCATATTGTGCATTTTCTTCTCTCTGAAATGAATTGTAATAGAAATTGCACACGAGTTCGACGTGTTTCTGGCCATTTTAAAATGGAGCCATGTGAAAGTGCGAACCCAAGAATAAATCTTTGGCGAAAACACACAATGGGCCAACGGAGAGGCGACGCTGTTTGGAACTGGAGCCATAGCAGCAATCGCAGTCCAAACACCGAAGCACTTAGCCATGGCTGTGAAGCTGCCTAATTTATGGGCCTGGCTGAAAGCGCTGGCCCAGACAGGCTTCTCCTACTTTCTCTTCTCTCCTCAACACAGAGACAGAAAGACAGAGAGAGAGAGAGATAGAGAGGGAGAAGAAGAGAGAGAACATCAGAGCAAATAGCAGCAGATTAGCCACAGACAATTGCACTGAAACAATGCAAAATACAGGATGAGAAGGGATTTCGAAAAGGGGTAACGGAGTGGAAACAAGGATTCTGGGGATATGTGAGAATTTTGAAGCTACAAGGCCGTGTTATGCATGCCACGCATTAATGCCATTCAAATCGATTTGTGGCTATAAAACACTTTGCAAAACTTTCCTATCAATGTGTGTGTGTGTGTGTATTGTCACATCACTACAAATTGATATTGTTGAATTGGATAATATCAAAGTGCTAATGGTTAAATGAGACGAACTGAAAATGCGAATGGCAGAGTAAGTGCTGAAAGTGAATTGAACATAATAGCATAATCGAGACGAGATTTTATAGAAGTAAGTAAATTTAATGTGCAATAGTTACAGTTACAGATTGTTGAATTAAAATTCATGTGCTTTGTTAGCACCTTCAAATTACTGATTTAAAATGGAACTTTCACTTTAAGTTCATCAATCACTTTTACATTTAGCCTAGGAACTAAATCAATGAATGAATGCAAGACTAAAATGTGCTTAAAAAGCACAGTTTTTACAAGAAAACTATGTTAAGTATTAAGGATTCCATAGAAATTTGTTTGATTAATGGACCTCCTTAAGAATCTCAAGAGCTAAACAAAAATATAAGGAGACTGCTTTCGATAAATATTCTATTTGATTTAATTACTTGCAAGAAACTTTCAATCATTCACGTTGCTAAGAATTAAGCCAAGATTTAAACAAAATTTCCAGGTGTTATTTTAATAGAATTAGAAATAGAAATGGCCCAAGTTTTTTATCAGACCTAAGAGAGCTGCCTGATGACTTTCATTTTATTGTTATGGTTATTACGTTTATTTGGCTAACTCGGCTGACATTTATTGCAAAAAGTAAATGTTTGATGATAGTCACGTAGTTGCTACTAAACAACGACAGTCAACATAAAAAAAAAGAAAAACAAAATCCAAAAAAAAAAAACAACAACTGAAATTGTGGAGAGTTCAAAGTTGGCGGCACATGACATGCAAAAACAAAATCCCAAAACACTGAAACGTGCCTTTTTGACATTTAGCCATGTGTGTCTGTCTCCATGCCAGGAGTGAGACAGGAGCGAGATAGGTGTGTGTGTGTGTTAGTTAACAAATTGAATTTTGCTGCCAAAAATTTGTTGTATTGATTTAAAGGAAAGTGTCGAGCAGTAGAGGGAAGTCAAAGCAGCATTAGGGTCAATTACCGCTGCAAAGTGAATTGTGAGTTGAAAATCTAAAGCTGGCAACAAACTGTTAACGGTGTGAATGCCACATGGCAACTGCCAACTAGCACACACACTCACACACCCGCACACATATGTATGTATATATATAATAGAAAAGTGCTATTGTATTACTTTCATTATCTGCGCAAATATTTGCCAGAAATGGCAGTTGGCAGTTGCAAGTTTTGGCTCAGTTGCCAGCTCAACAGTTTTGGGCAAGTTTTTAAGCCGCTTAGAGAGGCCCCCAAAGTGAAAGTTATTGTGTGTTAACAACAACACACACCCCCAACTCACACACACACATACACACACACTCGTAAACAGGCAACTGGTGCAAATTTCATTAATGTGGTAAAAGACAAACTATTTTTTGTATCTCGTTGTTGTTGCGTGCGCTTTTGATGAAGTTTCCTGCCTGTTTAAAACGCGCTGTTTGTCACCCAACTCCGATCTGAACTTTCGCATATGCCTGCAAACCCCGACAACTATGCACATGAGAGCCACAAACTTGTGTCTCCCCAGAGGAAGCTGCCTGTCTGCCTCTCTCTTTCTCCACAAAACTGACTGCAGTAAATATTTGCCTTTGTGCCAAGGCATCGCCGGCGGAGTAAACATCTCAGACCACGACCCGCCGCCTCCATTTTGCTGAGTACTTGAGAGTTGAAAGACACACGTTATGTTTAGCTATTGCTGGCACCTGAAGCATCGTTGAGTAAAAGCCAAACAAGAAAGTCAATTTCAGCGGTGGCCAAAAAGTTTCTGTCATGGACAACATACAGCACACGTGGCGTATGAGCTATAAATTGTGCACAATTTTCAATTTTCAATTTGCGTTTTGCGTTTGTGTGGCATGCAACGTATTGGAAAATGCAAACAAATACCCACATTTTATGCTTGAGAAAGCTAATTAACATCATTTTTATGAGACATCAAGACTTGCCGACAGTAAAACGCATTTATTTCCTGCCGGAAAATAAACAGAGCAAATGTTTTGACGCCGCGTTTCAAGTAAATTTCTTTATATACAAGACTGAGCAAAGAAAAAACAACAAAATCCAACGACATTTCACACACCGAGGGAGAAGCGCGTGTAAATTTACGACACACTCGTCAAGGGCGTGGGAGGGGCAGAGACAGTAAGACAGTCAGACAGACAGACAGACAGACAGACTGACAGTCTGCTGGTACTTAACAACTTGGCGTATTTATTTAGCACGTGTTTTAGGACCTTCCAGCTAGTTCCAGGGCATATTTGTTGCTTGCTTTTAATTAACAAAATGCCTTGAATTTCATTTTTGTAATCATTGCGTTGCTTAATTAGACATAAAAGTCTAGGCTCTAAATTAGTAAACAGGTTTTTACGAGAGCCAAACTCGGAAAATCTTGCAAACAATTTTCAATTTGCAATCAACGATTTTTCTTATCAACATTTATGAATTTCTCTCTTTCTCATAAACACTCTCTAGCTCTCCGTGTTGTACGCTCTCACTCTCTGTTAAGTTGAGACCGGCATATTTTGTAATGCTCTCAGCTGCTGTTAGAATGCATTCTGTTAATAACAGACTCTGTTAATGTGCCTCTGTTAACTTAGTTGAAACTTAAATGTGTGACAACTGAATGCAACCGCAAGGGAACAAAAAACAATTTAATTATACTAGCTCGCACTTAAGCGCACTTAATTAAAATGTCAACATCAGTGAAAATCAACAATTAATTACATTTTTTGGCTTGACAGAGTGCACAAATACCAATTATGAACCGCTAAGCCATTGATATGTGAATACATGAATATGTTCACAAAGCTGTTTAGCTTTAAATTAAACGCATTTGCATAATCAATTAAAACGCACTCGTAAAATCACAACAACAACAACAATGCTCGCTTGTTGACAATTTGTTTGTGCTAATTGGATTGTGGGGAGCATCTGTTAAATTGTAATAAAATATTTAAACAATCGAAACTTGATAATTGATTGCTGAAAGGAATTGATTTGACAAAACAAAAACAAAAAAGCAGTCACGAACTTTGACCAGTTACTCAATTGTCATTCAATTGGGCTCTTCTGGGTGCACTCATTCACTTATCCACTCATTCATTCACTGACTATTTGCTCTATCAAGTGCAGTTTTCAGCACTTTAAAAGTGCTTCTTCACGCGCAGACTTCACTCTAAAATCGAAATGAGTAACTAATTGTCGTCAAATGTTTGCGCGACGCGTGCTTCACGAAAATTCGAAGCATCATCTTATCTAATCAATAGCTATGACAAATATTATGGCCTAAACCGGCTCGAAAGTGGTTCAGTTGCAAATCAATAAATGAGTTTAGCTAGAACGAATTTAATTTTAGTTCGCAGTTGAAACTATAACTCGAGTTGTGCTTTTAAAATCCAATTAAAATGATTTAAATTAATCCTATTTCATAATTTTATTAAATCATACTCTTTAATAAATATCAAAAAAACATAGAAAATAACAAAAAGTATTATATATCAAGTCAAATACTATCAGCTATTATTCAATTCAAAAAATACCTGATTAAATATTAAATAATCACAGAAATATCTGCTGTTGTTTAAGAATTGAATTATCTGCTAGAAAAAGTTCAATTGTTGATGATGTGTCGCCTTCTTTGTGGTAGGTTAAGTGATGAACAGACAGAGAAAGAGGAACAGATAAGGACAACAATGTGGCATAGACACATGCCAGTTGAACAGTGCAGTTCACAAGAATAACAGATGGTTGATCAAAACTTTGCCCTATCAATAACTTATTAGATAACACATTGTTGGAGCTGTTTTTCTTTTTTTTTTTTGTCATTGCACTTCCAGCCTGTTGGCTGGCTTTTCGAGTATGCACTTTAGAGCTAATCGACATAAGAACCAAGTGCTCGATATAAAAGGCCGTGTCTTGACACAGTCCATGGTACAGTGAGCGCTCGAACGTTTCACAAAACAAACACGCAAAGCAAAGGGAAAAACATAAGCCAGGATGAAAGTGTCTGTATTAGTGGTAGCTTTGCTATCCTTGGTTGTATTGGCCATGTCCAGAAAACCCATGGCTACGCGCTATGACAACTTTAAAGTGTACAAAGCTTTTATCAAGGATAACGAACAGCTGGATGAGTTCAAGAAAATCCATCAGCACATGCAAGTACGTTTTTCACACCCGCCAATAAAATGAATTCAATCATATTCGTTTTTGTCATATATTGTGCCACTTTTAGATTCATATGCTGCAAGATATTGGAGGTGCCAATCGCAGTTATGATATCATTGTCGGGCCTGCATTTCAGGATATCTTTGAAAGAACTCTCAAATTATTGGATATTGAATTTGACGTCATGATTGAGGATTTGCAGGCGTAAGTTTAGACTCCATTCAACTCTAACCAATTGTACAAAACTTTCTGTTTAGTTTGCTAGATGAGTCAGCCTATGATCCAGATGCGGACATGGACTGGGAAACTTATCATCCGTTGGATAAAATCTACGACTGGGTGGATGCACAATGCGCAGCTCATGATTATCTCGACTGTAAGGTCATAGGACATTCGTACGAGGGTCGTCCCATAAAGAGCATTCGACTGTCGAAGCGTGAGGGCAACAAAGCCATTTTAATTGAGGGCAACATTCATGCCATGGAATGGATTTCATCAGCGACGGTCACCTTCATTTTAAATCAGCTAATCAACTCCAATGATAAGGACATACAAAGACTGACAGAGGAGTACGACTGGATTGTGGTGCCGATGGTAAATCCCGATGGATTTGTCTACACACACGAGGTGGAACGCTTGTGGCGTAAGAATCGTCGGCCCAATGGTTATACAAACACAACGGGGCCTTGTTATGGAATTGATATGAATCGCAATTTTGACTTTCATTGGAACGGCGCTGGCTGGAATCTTGAGGACCCCTGTGATCATTGGTTTGGCGGCGAGGAACCTAACACGGAAATTGAGATATTGGCACTGCAGGACTTTGTCAGCTCATTCGATGATGGCTACATTCGTGCCTATATGGCATTCCATGCCTATGGCCAGTATGTCCTGTTGCCTTACGGACATTCAAACACTGAATTTCCGCCCAACTATGATCAAATGATGCGTATTGCTGCGGCCTTTGCCGATGGGGCGCTTGATTCATATGGCTCTGTTTTCACCTATGGTGCCAGCGGTTTATTGAACTGTAAGTACTTGAACTCAGTCGGCTTAAGTTCTTAAATCAGCAGCAGGTTATTGACCCCATTTTATCTGCAGATGTTGTCTCTGGCGCTGCCAAGGACTGGGCATATGGTGTAAAAAATATACCATTCACCTGTACAGTGGAGCTGCGTGATAAGGGCACATTTGGCTTCTTCCTGCCATCCAATCAAATTACGGAAGTCGGCGTTGAGGTCACCGAGGGCCTCAAATCTCTCGTTGTGAAAGCTGCCGAAGAGGGAATATTCGATTGAAATCGTTGGCATGAAAACAACTGGTTGCAACATTTGAGATTAAATTTTAATAATATAAAGATAAATAAATATATTTTATACAATGAGCATTTTAGATTACATGGCGTATGCGTAATATTTGATTGTACAGCGCACTGTTTATGAGCAAGCAGTATATGTTGCAAGCATACTAAACCGGAACAAGCAGTAGATGTTGCTAGAAGACTTATATAAATGAAGCAGTATTTGCAGCTTACGGTTAGGGGCAAGCAGTAAAACTGCTGCTCTGCTCCTCCGCAAGTCGTAAGCAGTTCAAACAACAACTGCTTGTTTGTGCAGGTCTTGGATATTTTACGATGATTCAGGACATTTGGCGATTTAAATCTCCTATGAAATGGCGTTTCCGGGATATTGAATGCCGTACTTTTTTTTTGAATATTTGCCGTTCTGGGAAATTTCCTATGACCGTCCCGGGAAGTTGTGTTTTTATCGACATTATTGACAAAATAATTGCAACTTTATAAAAAACTAAAAAAAAAATGGTGGTAGAAAAAGTAGCTATTTTGCAATTCAATTATTTTTTGCATGTTTCCCACCAATAACACTTATTGTTTCTGCTATAAAATTGCAACACTGAATTTAATCTGTTAAAAATTGAAACGACGAAATATGAGCTTTTTTTCTGTTGTCAAGTCCGTTTTAATATTGAAAATAATTTAAGTAAATGAACATTGCCATATTTCAAATTAGTTTGACATTCTCTTTAACTTTCTGAGCAGATTCTAATAATCGAATAGCTGCAATTAAGCCACAAACTTAAGTGTTTGGCTTGTCTGAATTAGATGTACTTATGAGGCTTGGGGGTCAAGCGACTCGAAACAACTTGAAGCTATCGCCAAACAATTAAGTCAAAAGTGTGGCCTCTTATCAGGCTCATTAGCATTAAGGTTTAAGCTGAGCAAGTCACGTCATTGATTTCAACAACAGCAACAACAAGGAGAAAGCTAGAATAAAAACGAATTATGCATAAAAATCACACTAAATATGATGTGGCCATAAGCAATAACAGTTGCACGCTCCTTAGCAACTTGTATTTTATGTTAATTTCTAGAGGGTAAACACATGTAGAAAATTGTTGACCTTTTATTGCCAATAACCTGCACCATTTAAGTCAACTTTTCTTGTTGTTCTTCCCTATCTGCAACGCCCACGTGACATGGAAATCTAGGAAAAAGCATTTACCTCGCAGGCAAAAGTTAATTGAAAATTTGTTTGTGGCAGTTAAAGGAAAAGGAAAACTCTGCTTATGCGTTAATGCCTACACATTTAACCTAAGCAAATTTTTCTATATATGTACGTATGTATTTCTTGTTGTCCTTTTAGCATTTTATTTGCTTTGCATATTTGATTACAAACAGCAGCTCAGCAGCTATTTGAATGGCACACCTTTGAGAGCCACACTTATCGGGTGTCAAAGACAGGACGTTTCAATGCAACCTTACAGCTCCACAGCTTACAGCATTTCTTTGGCATCAGGACATTTAATAGAGTTCCAACCAGAAAGCACTTCTTCTCTCTCTCTGGCAGTAGCATAAATATCCTGTGTGACAGAAATATTCACGAGAGCTGAGCAATTGTCGTGACACGAAGCTAAATTATTCATTCATCTGCGGGCAACTAACAAAAAGTCATCAAATAGTGTTTTGAATAATCTACAACTAGAAACTTATTTAAGAGACGTTATTTTAAGTATTTATACATAAATTACAGTCAATCAAATATTTATAAATTAAAGATTCAAATAACTTTCTTCATTTCAAAACTGAAAGAGAGCATTTTAACTTGAGACGAACTTCCAAAATGAACTTCCATTATGTTGATTTCAAATTTGAAAGTTTGTCTGTGGTTAAAATTCTGTGCTTATTTAATTTCACATATATTATCCACCACTAGATTTAAATTGAAGAATCGCATCCTATAAAGCTTACCAAGAAATTATTAAACTGTTTTACAATTCCATACTGTGTATGTTTTAAAAAAAGGTATCACTAAGCAAAGTTGTCAAGAAAATCTGTTATTAATAAATGTAATTATATTATATTAAATATATTAAAAATATATTTAAATGTAGCCTATAAGCAACTTGGTTAACCTTCTCCTTCTTTCTACTTTCTCCTTCGCGTTGCATGCCACACACGCTGTCATCTCTAGAGCTTGCCTTATTCTATGTATTTGCACTATTTACATGTCAAAGCGTTTACAGAAACCAGTGAGACGTGCATCATGTGCCGATATTAAAGACGATCGTTTCGTATACTGTGTTAGTTCTCATTATAAGCTGAGTTGTGGCAGCAAGGATAGGAAATGTATTTTCCGTAAAGCTTTTCAAGTGCATGGTGCATGGTGCAGAGTGCATGGTGCGTGGTGCATGCTGCACATGCCACTCTATCATAAATAGTGAAACACGGCAGCCAAGATAAAGATGGGAGGCTGAGGCTGATGCTGAGGCTCAGGAAGGATGCAACGAGTCGCGTATCTGCGTTGGACACGTGATACCATCATCAATCTACTTGCAACGACAGTTTTAACGACTTCTTGCGGATTACTTCAAACAAAATAACCACTTTGTAGTCGGAGAAGAATTTTATGTTTGCCCCGGCTGCTGTTGCTGTTGATGGCCTTCCTCTGGACTTCTTGGTTAAGACTATGGCTTTTGGATATGACTCCGGCATTTGGATAAAGTTTTAGCTGCATGCCGCAAAAAGTTGCACTTGCCGTTGCAGTTGCTAGCAAATAGCGGCCAAAAGTGCGAACGTTAACAAAAAATTCTCACAAACACACATGCAAAACTCAAACATCAATTTTTATTATTGCAAGTGCAACCTGGTGGCAAGCACTAACCGCAGTTGCAACGCCTCAAAATCGGTTGCAATAATCGATTGCAACACCGATAAAGCTAAAGTCGGATTAAAGGTTCAACAGAATAGTTGGATTTATTGGAGACTTGGGAAAAACTTATTAATACTTTATTTAGATTTTTATTTTTAATTTAAATTAAATTGACAGCTTGTTTAATTGGAGATTTAAGAAACTGTTATAAATACTTTATAATTATATTTAAATTAATTTAAATTGACAGCTTGTTTTATTGGAGATTTAAGAAATACTTATTAATACTTTATTCTTATATTTATATAATATTTAAATTAAATTAAATTGACAGCTTGTTAAACAGTTTGTTTTTCTGTTGCTGTTTCGGCCAACATCAAAATCCATATAATGATCTACCTTTTGACCAGGTATTTTTTCGTAATTTAATTTAAAAGCTAGTTGAATAAATGCCTGAGGACTAAGACAAAAACACATAGAGAAACAACCCTTAAAACAAGAGTGAACAGCAACTGTTGCTGTTGCTGCTGTTGTTGCTGTTGCTGTTGTTGTTGCTGTTTTTTGCGATTGCATTGCTTTTGGCCAAAAGAGATGATGAGGTGAGGGCAGTGAAGCGCAGCACATGAAAACCAAAACGTTGAATCCCTACAAAAGGTTGGCCAACGGCTGTGGTCAGTTTGTAGTTTCTGCCTTTCTCTCTCATTCTATTTTGTGCTACCTTCTTTTTCCCCCTCGGGAGTGGCAGCAGATGCGACAAAGCTTCATTAAAATTAACAAAACTTAATTGCAGCTTACGTGGCACGTAACATGTTGCAAATGTGTTTTGCAATCTGTTTGATGGCCCCTACAATCAGCACACAGAGCGAGTTCAGTGAGTTGGGGAACAAAAGACGCACCTGCCACAGATCGCGAAAGGATCGTAGGATCGCAGGATCGCTGGATCGCTGGCTGGCCGGCTGCCAAATTTGATGTATTGCATTGCGAGCAGACACTGATCCTGGGATCCTGTGAGTTTCAGATTGCAGCTGCAAAAAAAAGTGGATTAGTGCATGCGTGCAACGTCCAACGAACAACGTGCAACGTGCAACGTGCAACAGGCAAAAGCCAACTTGGGGGCAACAGCTTTGGAGTCTTGACTTGCGTGCAACTGTTATTGACAGCTGCCCCTACTGCCCCTACTGCTCCTCCCACTCTCGTGAATGCCCTTTTGTGGCCGCTGCAGGCATAGAACTTTCCTCAACTCAACGTAACCCATTTGACCTGTCGATGGCTTGTAACTGGCCCATAACCAGCTAACTTGCTAACTGTTTAGCCGAACTTGCAACTTGGAGCCAAAGTTTGGCACATGGCATGTCTGAAATTACGTTAAGCGCTTTACTGCCTTTGACATTTGCATGCAATTGAACGGAGGATGAGGATGAGGACGAGCAGGAGAAGGGGGCCCCTATAAGGGATACTGGCTCAAAACAATATCCGGAAACTGCAATTACTCCTACCAAAATGTCTAACAAAGGTCGTTGTGCCCGACAATTGGCTTAAAGAGGTGAAGGTGAAGGAGGTGGAGCAAATTCAATTCCATTCACCTGACAGCAAGCAATTTGCTTCAACATACATACACACATATATTTTTCACACAGCACCATCAATTTTTCAGGCCAAAAACTCAACGCTATTAATTGCAGGCGGTCAACAAATGCGGCTAAGACGAGGCGAGCGAGAGTGTCATATTCATAAATTGTGGACTCAAATTGAGGCTTGTGGCCAAACTATTTGACCATATGGGGCAACAGGGTCGAATACTGTGTGTGGTCTTTGTGGCAGGACGAGGCGTGTGTGTGCGTCAGTTGTTTGAAGTGTGCCCCAATAAATGAGAGGCCAGTTGGTCAGTTGGCCGGTTGGCCAATGGGATCTGGTTTCAAAACAAAAGGTTTATGGTTACACAATTTAAAGCGCATTGCGTTAAATATTCAAACTCATTCATGTGTGTAACGATTAAAATGCCACACAAGCCTGGCAAGCTGTCTATCTGAAAATTTCAATAATAATACGAAGAGTAGAGTTGCCAGCCTTGCATTTTAATGCACAACAAGTCAAACATGCTAAAGATAATATAAAAAGATAGCTCATACGCCCCGTTATCCTGGCAAAAGGCAGCTGCTGCTGCACTCAGCGTTATATCCTGTTTCAAGCTGTATGACCACTTTTAAGTGCCTCAAGTGCTTGGACTCGCATTGTAGAGTCCATTATATAAATGCGCTTTTAATAATAGCAAACTTCACCCTCACTCTCCCTTTCTCTCTCTCTCTCTCTCTCTCTCTGTGTGTGTGTGCCCAGAGTATATTTGCATTGGCTGTAATTGCGAACGAGAGCGCCGTCCCGCATAAATGTGCGTTAAGCCAATGTAATTTAGATAACAGCTCGCAGATACGTGCCCAACTTGCAAATACAGATAGAAAAGCTGGCAAAAACTATTGCATTTTTCAACTGTTTTATTGCGGCTTTATTGAACAGCAATCGATGCTGAAGCGACTTCAATTAATGGCCATTAAATTGACATTAATCATTCAACCGCTGCACATTTCATATGCCCAGCATACGTATATGAAAAAACCTTTTGTAAACCTACCTTCTACATATAAAATACGTTACGATGGGTACCTTTTTTCGTTGTTGTTGTTGTTGTTGTTTTTGTTGTACTTTTAATTAAATTCCAATACACGTTGACGCTGATGTTGACGATGTTGCGATTCCGCTCTGACGATTTCATGTAAATTCAATATAAATATTTAAGTATTTGCCACATGCTCATTTTTAACATCACCTGCAGCTGCCTCTCTTCCTCTCCCTCTCTCTCTCTCTCTGTCTCTCTTAGTCTAGCTGTCTTTGTCTCACATATGTTGCAAATCAAACAGCAGCAAGAGTCGCGGCGTTTATCGTCTGTCCTTTTGCATAAGCAAATACGCGCTTGGTCACAAACACGTGAGGTTTCTGTTTCTGTTTCGGTTACAAGTTGCACGTTGCCTGTTGCCACTTGCCAGTTGCTAGTTGCCAGTTGCGTCGTTGTCCGTTGCCAATGTCTCTTCATGAGTAACGACTGCCATTCAGTTGTTGAGCTGCTGATGAGTACTCTACTTCCACAGGCATTTCCCCTTTTGCCCCATCGTATACGTTGTACAGTTCATGGTTCAATGACAAGCAACTTTGGGTGGACAGACTGTGAGTAGCTGTTAGTAGCCCAAGGGCTGTCAACTGTTACCTGGTGCCAGCTATTTGTCTGCGGTTTGGCACTGTCGGCTCACCCACCCACACACTCACACACACACACTCTCTTACTACATGTCACATCAACAGTTCTTTGTTCACTGTTTAATTATGCAGAATTTGTGACTGGCCATCAAATGTGACTGGCAGGCCAACAGTCAGCTTAAAGAGAATTCACATATTTTTAATATGAGTCCGTCGTTAAATTTATAAATTTCATTTCGATATTATGTGTGCTTTAATTCTAAGCAAACTTTACTCTGCACAATTAATATTATTTAAATAAATAAGTAACTATTGTAACTAACAAAAGTTATTAAAGAGCCATTAAATGTCGAATACTTGAAAACTGAAGTGAAGCATTTATTAGGAGATTTTAATATAACAATACTTTGTCATTTATAAAGAAAATCTTTATATTTAAATAAGGAACTTTTGTATTTCATAAATATTTAATTATAACTTGTACAAAAATAACTTAAAGTTGCTATGGTATGTTCCTAAAAATTTCAATAAAAACTTTAATCAAAATACATTGCATTTAATACAAAATAATTTCAATGAAATTTTACAATGTATTTAACCAATTGAAATATATTTCTTTATCATAATAACACAATAGCAATGTGTGAAGTCACAACTATAGACATTGATTGTTGAAATTATTAATTGTTTATTTATTTAATTATATATTTACAGTTTATTTAATGGGATAAACAACAAACAATAGTCACAAATAGCCTGCTAACAATAGCAAAATTTAATTAAATATTGTTGCAATAATGTGCACGCATAAAAGGGTAGACTATAATGTGTTTCATAGTTTGGTTAACGCATTAAATAATCAAATATTAAATGGATTTTTATTTATTCATATTTTATGTAAAAGCATTCATTTTACTTAAAAAAAACTGTTTTTTTCCTTGTTGTTTTCTTTTATGATATATTTTTAGTCAGCGTTTTTCTTTTGGCCCGCTCCGGGCCTGTTCTTTTCTGGGTTTCGTATTCGGTTTATACTTTATTTGCTGAGTTGATACTCAAGTCCTTTGGCACCCCAATAAAATTTTCGCTTGGCCGTTTTTTTGCTTAACGAAGTGGAACTTGCGTGCGGCAAGTCATAAAAAAACAACAAGTAAGCGTAGTCTAAACGAGTTTGCTTGGCTATTAGATACTCTATAATACTTTCAAGATAAACACACATTTAAACTGCTGCCAGACATATGCACTACAACTGCTTGCTATGATAGGCAGCTCAAGCAGTGCAGCTTTTTGGAAAGCATTTGCACTGCTTTCACTTAATGCTGATCATGTTTATTTATTGTTAAACTTGGGTATTTATAAGCCGATTTCTTTAATATCCCTTTACTTTTGAATACTATTGCATTTAGATTCATATTTATTAAACATTCAGTTTTTAACTTTCTGTACTTGAATATTTTTATTTATTTATCTTATATTTTCTTTTTTGATTTGATTTTAAGTTTTAAACAATTTTTCTTTTGACGACTGCTTTTAGTTGACCTTAAATAAATACGTTAACTACGAAAAAGGATTAATTACAGACGTCACTTTTTTCTCTCTGTCTATTACATTTACAATGTGTAAATGGTACCATAAAGCTAATAGGCTGTAGTCAAAAATGCTTGACTCCGAGATGCCCTTTCTGTAGTACCCTTCTTACATCCCTATGCTACTTCATTTGCATTACTGTGAACACAAAAACTCCTTTTAAATGTTCCTCTCTTAAGGCAACAGACTCGGCTTTGCTCTCTTAGTCCTTTGGTTTGAGACAGTCCTGGGCCTAAATCAACGACTATATACTTTATAATTTTTACACACTATCTAAAATTAGCACAACGTTTTAATATCCTTCTCTAACATACTTTCTATTATAGAGTACAAAAATTACGATTTGCCTGAATTTTATGTTCGTTTGACAATGCGGCTTGCTGGAAAAACAAGCTGTAAAGCCGTATGGAGTTTAAAAGCATTGACGAGGAGGCGACAGATGTAATGACTCTGAGCAAGCCAAAGGACGTGTACGTAAATGACTAGTTAATTTCATGGAATTTGGCCAAAAAGTCTAAACTCATTAAACCATTTCGTACAGGCGGCAGTCAGAAATTAAATGGCAGAGCTTACAACAGATTTGCAAGGGCCATAAAACGTAGCCAGCAGTTGAACAGTTGACCATAATTTAACCATTGTGTGGGTGTTTGTATATGTGTATGTGTGTGGGTGTGGGTGAGTGTGTGTGGGTGTGTGTGTGTGTGGGACTGTGTGTGTAGGCGTGGCAATGCTTGTCAACGTTTAAATTGCGGTTGCAACGACAAAAGTGAATAAGTGGGGCGAGTGCATTTCGGATGCAACATTTTAAATGATTTCCATGTAGCAACAGCAACAAGAAGAACAACAACAACCACATGCAACATGCCACCACATGCAATTTGCCGTGCATCAGCAGGAGGACAGACTGTAGCCACGTACGTTGACCAATCCGGCAAATGAACAACGTGCAGTGGCCAACAACGTTCAATGTCCACACTTTTCACATTTGTGCTGTTCATATTTCATTCTCAATGACGCTGACAGGACAATGCGGTAACCGAGCCGTATGCGACGATGAGTCCTGTCCGTGCACCCTTTCTCCCTCTCTCTCTCTCTCTCTTTGTCTCATGTTTCTTTCTTTCTCTCTTTATTTGTGTGTCTGTGTGTGAGTTGATTTGCATGTTGCAGCTGTGTGTGTGTGGGTGTCGCTTGCTTACACTGATTCCAACTGATGAAGTTGGCGTTTTATGTGCGGTTGTTCGATGCACACGCACACACACACACATACGCACAGAGGACACGCCGCATTGTTTATCGCCAACAACAGACACCAACTGCTGTCCATCTCCCCTTTTTCCCTTCCCCCTTTACTTGAGGTTACCCCCTGATGTAACTGCTGTAGTTGCAGGCTGCATTAATCAAAAGTTCAACGTCAACAAAAGTGATTTTTCGTTTGCACCAAAAATTTCGTTCATAATTAAAAATAAATAAATAAAAATCAGAGAATCTGCAACGTGGACAACAACAGTATGAAGTAGCTACGTCACACAATGAATGAATAAATAAATGAATGAGTGAATGCAAAAAAAAGGATAACAGCGCAGACGACGACGCATATGTTATTGGCAAACGGAAACAAGACTCTTTTCATATGCTCAGGCAGCTGACAGTTCTTATCCTCACACATTTCTTTTTTCCTTTTCATTGAACGGATATGCGCAGGAAACCTCAAACACACACACATACACAAATACACCTTTGCACACTCGCAGCTTGCCCTCGAATGTCGATTCATCTTTGGTCCTGGCATTTGTTTCCTTTAAGCCTGTAACTGAGAAAGAGAGAGAGAGAGTGAAGAGAGGGACGGCGGCAGCAGGTGATATACCTAACGATTTCCGGCTTATGATTTGACTTTATTTCTGAAGTGCTTTCCCCTGTTTGCATTCACCCCCTTCCATCATCAATTATAACAGGATTTTGCATGAGCAGCTGTTAACTTTTCTTCATATTTGAAAGCCAAGTTGATGCATCGCATGCCAATTTCCAGCGCACAATCATCAGACTCAGACTCAAGGGTTATTAATTGAACCCATTGACCTCGCCCACACCCTCCATCCTCTTTTTGTTTTGTAATTTATGTGATACGCCCGTTTAATAACTCTAATGGCACTTGAGCTTGCAGTTGGAGTTCCCAAATCGGACTTGTAAAGGTAATAAGAAAAGTTTAACTTTATGATTTCTTACACAGAAGAACGAAAGAACAACAACAATTGTCTAACGCGGCGTATGCTTGTTGTTATTTTTCGGGTTTTGGGCACAATAAAAGCATAAAGTGACAACAAAGCGGCAAACAACAAAATAAATAAATCACAACAAAAGCAGACAGCGAGACATACACACACAAACACACACACACTCAAACTCATACACAAATAGCACGCACAGCAGAAGTGAAAAAATTGCTGGAAAAAAATGAGAAAACGGAAAGAAAAAAACAATTTCTTTACCAAAAAAATACCCTGCAAAGTTGAGTATATATCATAAAAGAAGTCATTTAAAATGGAATTTAAATTTAAGCATATTTATGTATTGTTAGTTTTGGAGTAGCTACGAATGTCAGAAATTGAAACCATTATGTGGATTGCAAATGATGTAGTGTGCTTGTGTTGTTGTTGTTTTCTTCTACATTTTATAGGGTATAAATGGCACCAAGAATAACAGCAAGTTCAACACAAAACTTTTAGTTGTCCGTGCGCTTTTGTTCTTGCTCGTCCTTTTGCCTTAACACGCGATTCATATTTTTCCACAGCAAAAGCGCCTTCTTCATATGCTAGACTGCTTATTGTTACCGTATATTCTATAGTTCTGAATGTTGTTCTTGTTGATGTTGTTGTTGTTGTTCTTGCTGTTGGCATTTATTGTACGCCAGTTGACACAATGCACAACAAGGTGGGCGTAGACAGGACCTGAACTAAAGTTGGGCTTACCCCAAAAAAAAAAGAGAAAGAAAAAAAAAAAGAATAACAGATATGAAAGAAAAGAAAACGGAAACTTTGTCATTGTTAGGTTGTTTGTGGGTCTCGGCTTCTGCTTCTACTGTTTCCTTTAGCTCCTTTTACTCTCTGATCCTGCTGCTGTTAAGCATTTCCGGCTTTTATTGTTCTTGAGCTTGGGCCACCACTAAACGCTTCATCATTGCGCCATTTTCATTTTCCTTTCTTTTCTTTTCCCCCATTTTTGGATTCCCTTTCCGAAAGACAATTTGGAATTGGTGTCGTTGCACGTTGAAATATTTATGTAGCGCCTTGTTAATTTACAATGTGCGCACCTTCCCAGCTCAATAGCATTTTAGCTTTGAGCAGTGGCCACTTGTGCATGTCCAGCTCATTATAGTCCTTTCTCTTCTCCCTTCTTGCCCGTCGAATTTCCCGTTGAATTTTTGCATGTCTTGGTGCCAAATCACCTTAGGACCAAAAGCATCACGAGTTTCTCACAAAGTTTTGCATAAATTTTCATGAAAATTTACGAGCTGCGAGCTGTGTGAAGTTTGTGCTCCCTTTTATTTTTATTTTCCCTCTTTCATTTATTTATTTATTTTTTTTATGTGTAGAATCTTCTGTTATTCGAAATTTACGATACAATAAATTTTGTCAAACATTTGAAGTTGCGAAAGCCCAAAGGAGTTTGCCTTTGCCATGGCCTTTGTTTTCTTTTCTTGTTCTTTGTTTGATAAGCCATTTGTCAAAATGACAAACGTTTAGGTTGATTTAAATTGGAAAGATTTACAGTACACACGTTTAAGGATATTGTGATTGAAAACAAATGCAAAAACAACTACAAAAACAAGTACAACCCCAAGTATAAGTACTTGTAAACTTTGCCTTGAGCTCATGTAGGCTCAACGCACAAACCATAAGAAGGCAATCGATGTAATGGCAATGTGAAATGGTAAGAGTAATCGATTAGGCGGATACATCTTTGTAAGTAATAAGTTTTTTGACGTTATGTAAATGGAAAATTGAGACAAAAAAATAAAAGTAAATTTCTAATAAAATTATCTCAACAGTTGCAAGAGTTAAGTTTAATAAAATATATTTTCTCTCGATTTTATTTCTCACAGCTTCCACATCATTGGAAATTTAAGCTTTCCAACTGCAGCAGCAATTTGTATTCGAATTTAATTTAATTTCTTGCAAAATGCCCAGACAAGCATAAGCTATTAGCACTCAGTGTATTATGCATAGCTTGTCCACACTTTTCTTTTTCTACTTTTATACACATCTTTTTGGAATCTTAACAAATCATTTAAAAATATTTGCAACTCGTGTGTAAATAAAAACTGAATATTGATTACATTCGCCTGCAGTTGTTTGATAGGCAACTTTTAATATCAGTAAAAATTTCCATTTACAGCAAACAACAAACAACAACAACAACGTCAAGGACAACAACAAACTGTAGTTATTTTTCTACACATATCAATTGCCATAATATTTTTTGGAGAATGCTTTTAGCGTTTGTTCGTTCGTTCATAAAAAATGCAAAAGCCGCTTCGGTGTATATTTTGTCCTACAGCATTTGCCTCTCTCGATGGAATCGGATTTTGGGCATTTCGTAGGGCCGCCAGATATGTATGTATCGTATTTTTTGTTTGCCTCTGACATTTTTTCTCCTTTTTTTTCAATTTTTGCTATTGCCTTTTTTCACGGTTACTGTTGCTTTTGGGCCTGTAGTTTCAGCCAACAAATTTTGCACTAGCCCCATTTAGTTGCTTTTCCCTTTTTATTTATTCTTTTTTCTGTTGAAGGATTTTTTGCTGTTGCATGTGCAACGGTTTCATATCCTGTACTGGGGCAATTAAGTTCGTAATCTGAGCGACATCTGTGCTGCATTCGGATGTGCCACCACCAACAACAACTACAATAACAAGCACAATAACAACGTTGGAGATTTTACTGTGTGCAACATTTTCAATTCTTCGTCGACAATTTCATTTCAAGTTCTTTTCTTTTTTTTTTGTTTTTTTGTGCGACGGCGGCCCGAGGAGGACACAAAGAATGTGTGGGGCAAGTGGCAGAGGGCTAGGCTCATGGGGCAAAATGGCAGCGTTGTTTACAGCGTGTTATTAACTCTTTCGAATGTGAATGAAGTTTTTGGCCAACTGCATACAGCTGTCGCATGCCACGTGATTTAAACGGCGAATTGTAAATTCGCAAATAACTCAACTGGCATTTGTTCTACGACTTTGGACAAGGGGTCAATTACGGATTAATACGAAATCCTTCACAAATAATCGTCTCGAATTTCAACTAACAGAATTAATCCAAATTTTAATTGTTCTTCATGCGACGTGTCTTTTTTTTAATCTGAATCGTGTCCCTGCAAATCTAAAAAGATAGCTCAAGCAAGTTTTTTAGAAAGAAAAATATCTTCCTTAACTTTATTATATAGGTTAAAAGTTCACCGACTTTGACTGACTTGCTCTTTAGAAAAATTCTGAACAAGAGTTTGATGCATTTGTTAAAGAAACATGTCTCTTTTAAAAATGTTTTAAACATAAGTAATCAGAGTACTTCGAAACATTACTTAAATGTCGCAACATTTTTAACAGTAGCTGCTTTTAAAGCTTGAACTGTTGGCCAATTCATATGTAAATTCCAATTGGGTTGTCATTTTAATACATTTTCATTTTCTGTGTGAATTGCACCTGGAGGACTGCCAACTCATTTGACTTTGACTGCAGATCAAATGCAGTTGAAATGCAGCTGAAATCCTAAAGATGGATATATCATTCAGGTGCAATCCAATCCTCACGTTGCTTTGCATTTGCATTGTTAAATACGCAGACACATAAATACACACTCCTACACACGCATACAGTGTGTGTGTGTTTGTGTGTGTTAACAAAAGTTGTCCTGCTGCTGTTGTAGGCTTCATAGCTGTCTTTCACCTTGTCCATTAACTGGCAACTGCTGCTGCTGAAAATCTGTTGGCCTGTTGGCCAAAAAGCCGTATGGGGCGAGTGCTCGACAGCTGCTTGGATTTTGAGCAGGGAGCAGCACTGTAAAAAAAACATCCTTTCAAAAAATACCCTGTAACTATCAAAAGAGGTCTCACAAGGAAGCATAGTTCGTTTCTTGAAAAACACAATGGCAAACGGTTGATAGGGCTGAACAAAAGTTGAATTTATGCAAAGAAAGATAAATATAGATTATAAATAACTAATTATAAATAACAATAAACAAAATTAGATTATTTACAAACAAATTAGTGATTGTCAATGTAACAGAAGATTGACATTAAAAATGTAAAAAATAAATAAAGGGTAATATAGAAAAGCAAATGGAATGAACATTATAATAATTATTAAAATATAGAAAATATCAAGAGCAGATTGGCTTAAGAAATTTTATATAATAAATAAAATGTTTGATACCAAAAATATTTATACTATTTAACATCATGTGTATAGATTGTTTTATAATATTAACCATTTATCTCAAGAAGACTTGAAATTGACTTGAAAAGATTTAAAATACATTATATATTATGTTGAGTAATATATATTTA
The DNA here is from genome assembly GCA_035044365.1 of Drosophila neotestacea. Taxonomy (NCBI): domain Eukaryota; kingdom Metazoa; phylum Arthropoda; class Insecta; order Diptera; family Drosophilidae; genus Drosophila; species Drosophila neotestacea. Next base: position 3,576,074 of record JAWNMD010000270.1, read on the forward strand.
CAGTTCATATTATTGAACATTATACAAAATTAAATTGTTTGATAATATTAATCATTTATTACAAAAAGAGAAACTTTAAGATTTAAATAATAGGTTGCTTTCTAATATGTTTATTTGAATATATTAAACGTTTTTCAATACAAAATAGATCATCAGTAAATGAAATTGAACACAAACTTAATATTAAATTATTTTAATGCCAGCTAGCAAAAGTAGGGTATAAGCTAGTCTTCAACCCAGTCAGAATACTCTTTTTACTTTTCGTACTATTCTTTTTTTTTGTTCTTTTTGTATATGCCTAGGATATGCGCTGTAGTTGCAGCTGTCGTTCAGCCAGGCTCTGGGTATACTCACACACTTACGCAGTCACACACACCCGCACACACACACTCGCAGAGAGAAAGAGACGATGGCCACACATAGCTGAAGTCTGTGCCATAGCTAAAGGATTTTTATGGTTTTTCAATTGGTTCGCGTTGTTGTTTTTGTTGTTTTTGATGTTTTTTTCTTTGTTTCTTTTCATTTTATCAGAGCGAAGGCAGCTGTCAGACGTTGGCTGTGCTTCGCGTGGGGCATTCATTAGGGAACGCAGCATGAAATTCTGGCTAAAAGCAGGCGAGAACTCGATGCCTGTTGGCTGCCAGCGTTGGTATTGGTGTTGGTGTTGGTAAGAAAACAAAAACAAAAGCAAAAGCCCAAACACAAATACACAGACGCACATGGACACGGACACGCACAACAGGCGCATGGAAGCAGCCATGCAGCAACAGCCTTGAGTGATAACATCATCATGTGCTTCGAGTGTGTGTGTGTGTGTGTGTGTGTGTGTGGTGTGTGGTGTGTGTGTGTGAAAGCAGCGAAGCATGTTGGCAACATGCTATGCTGCCAAGGAACAGCAGCAACAGCAGCCGATGAAACCCAGAAACTGCAGCAACAGCCGCGACGACAACAGCAGCAACAGCAACAGTAAAAGCAAAAGCAACAGCAACCAGCAAGAAGGCGAAAACCTTGGCAACCAAAAATCCGTAGACAAGAACAAGGCAACAAACAGCTCTCAACAATGGGCCAAAAACAGAAGGCACAGGCAAAAAAAAAAGTAAAACAAAACAAGAGCAGGAAAAAAAAGATTAAATCAGGTAAGAAATTTTCGTTTGTGCTCAACATTTTTTGGTTGCACCTGCCGTTAGCCGGCAGCCGGTTTGCTTTTAGCCTCATCTCAGCTGTTGTTGTTGTTCCTGCTGGTGCTGCTGCTGCTGCTGCTGTTGTTGCTGTTGTCATTCAGATGATTAGTGTGCAGCCTTCAAGCTGCGTTTGCGCAGCGTTGTTGAATCTTCTTTTGTTGTTATTTTTTTTTCGGGTTAACTGTTGCTGCTTTTGGCATCGCGTGCGTCTCTTGATCTGGAAACCAGAAACCTGTCCACGCATTGCAGCTTGTTTCAAGGCGTTGCCGCTCGCAAATTGGTCAACAAACTGTCAGTGTGTGTGTGTGTGTGTGTGTGTGTGTGAGTGTATGTGTGTGTCAGCATGTTAATGCCAAGAATCAACAGTCTTTGGGCGTTTTTGCCCTCATCAAAACATGCTCACTAAACAGCTGAAAACACCTGCGCTAATTTACGCGCCACTTTCAGCATTGATTGTTATTTTCCTTAATTGAAACTCGTTTAAGTATTCTTAATTAAAATTGCAACAGACATTTCACAAGTCATAAAGTGATGAAATATCAAAGGAAAATCACATTCGAATGGTAATTATATTTCATATAGTTGAATTACAATTTGTATTCTTATTTACTAAGGTCTTTTAAGAACTGTGAAACTAAGCCTGTGTCTGAACACATTTGGCTGAAAAAATAAAAATTTAAATAAAAAATACCTTCTTCTTCTGACTCGTAACATTTTTTATTAAATCTGTTTTTATATTAACATTCTAAACAAAAATCCTGTGTATATATATTTAAATACTCTTCATAGTTGTATTTATAAGAATTTATTTTTATAGTAAGTCAAATGAAAAGCACTTTGGCTTTTTATAAAAAGTAACATCTGCTGCATATATTGTCGGTATTGTGATAGAATGTAAAAAATTCTAAACTCAAATGGAAATGTAAAAGTAACCACGAAGTGAGAGTTAATGGCTTAAATGCAGCGACAATAACAGGAGCCAAGGTTTACTTCCAGGCCATTAGCTTAATATGCTCTGACCATAACGAGAACCGCATAGAGCAAAAGACAACACTATAAAGAGCAGCAATAACAATAACAATATTAACAGACAGTAACAGCAATAGCAAAGCAACAGCAACAGCAACATCAACGGCAACGGCAGCAGCAGCAACAACCATGACAACCAGGCGACAATGAAATGGAAATTGTAAAAAAAAAAAAAAAAGAGCGACAGAATAAAAAGAACATGCAGAGCAATGCAAATGGAAGCAGTTGCAATTTGCTGAGTTGCTGAGTTGCAAGGGCAACAGTTGAAAGGGTGGAGATAGAAACGAGAACTAAGAGCCACCACCATGTGTGTAGGGTGTGTGTTTCCTTCACAGTTTTTGGGAGGAAGGGATGGGGAATTGCCGGATGCGCTGTTAGCCGCACGAGTTGGCTGCATTAATGTGCAATGTGCAACAAGCTAGAACACCGCGCCACAAATTGACAACAAACAAAAGGCAAAAATTAAAAACTAAAACGGCATGCAACGCTCAAAATATGCAAACAACAATAGCAACAATAACAGCTCTTGTGTCTGGCAATGGCAGTTGATTATAAACCCATTGATGTTGCTGGTCAGTGTTGACCCTCAGCTCAACTTTGCCCCCTTCCTTTTTTCACCTAACCCTCGTTGTCCATTTAAAAAAAAAATGAAAAATAAAAGCGAAAATATTGCAAATTGCAACACAAGGCAGACAAAATGGCAACAAAGGCCACAAAGCGTGTATTAGGGAAGGTGAGATAGCGAGGGGACCAAACTGTTGCAGGCACCGTCTAACATATATAGAACTTGCCCCCTCGCGTGGCATGTGCAACGAAGCGCACCACCCGACTGGGTTGCACATGCCTTCCTTGCTCCTTGGTGGTTTATAGGTGCGCACACGGGAACACGGCAAAAAGCACCATTTTTGGCATATTCCTCTTCTTGTTGGCGCTTGCCACCACTGCAATTGTTGAAAATTCAACACCAGAGCGTTCGGCAACAATGCCGCTAAATAAACTTCATTCACTTCAACGGATTTTTCATTTGTTTTTAGCATTTTTGTATTTGTTTTTAGCTTTTAATGTTAGCCAAACTGACTCTTTGTTTTTGCTGCACCCAAAGTTGCTCTTTAAAGCGTTTGAAAGCCTCCAAACAATAACCATGAATTTCTACTCATTCATGCCACATACCACAACAGTGTTGCAGTCAAAATATCGTGAGTGCAAATGGAATATAACTCATAAAGTAAGTCAAACAGTTGATTGATTATAGTATAGTAAGAGTTGAATATTTGTAGAAATATTTCTTCCTTTATCCTGACACTACTTTCAAATAAATAAATAACTTCAAACAATTATTAAATAATATTTAAATATTTTAATAAATATACCTAAAATGAAAAAGATCCTTAACACTATGCTGAGTTTTCCATATGCTTATAACCAACCGCATGATCTTATTTTTTTTAGCACTGTTTATCAGATCAGCCATCTGCTGTTGTTTTGTTGGCTTACCGCAGGATACGCCATGTGCCAGAAGGATATCATTTACAGTACAATTTACAAAGTAATTAAAATAAACATAAATAGAATACATTATATATATTAATTAATTTTGTTTTATAATTGACAACAATTAATACCATCAATTACAGATAGTTAAGCTAGCTCTTAGACAGACTTTAGATTCAATTTCAGCAGACTCTAAATCAAGAGCAAAATACGCTCTTAAACGTGCGCTCTTCCTCACTCTCATACACTCGTTCTCTCTCTCCCTCTCTTTCTCGCATTTTCTCTCCCACACATAAACACTCTCTTACTTTGTGTAGTTAGCAACCTGTTTAAGGGCCAACTGCTGCTTGTTGCATGCTCTTCAAACTCAACTCCACGCACTGTGGCTCGCTCTCTTTGTCTCTCTCTCTCTCTCTCTTTCTCGCTCTGACTGAGAGAGACGAGTGGCATGTGGCAAGTGGCAAGCATCGTCGTCAACGTTTCGTGTATAAAAAGGACGATTCTGGTGCGCGCCGCTTTAGTCCTACGACAAACGCCGCGTCGACAACTTCGTTTGCTTCGAAAAGTAGCTAACAAAGTGAATGAACAATCTCCCAATAGAGTTGAGTTCCTTTAAAAGCGAGTTCCAAGTGTGCTCTCCATCTTGTGTGCTCGTGTGTGTTTTTGTGTCGTTTATAAAAGCCGCTCAAAAGGGCAGCCCTCGAGTGGCAAATAACAAACAGCTGAAAGTGCTAAACAAAGTGCGTCAAAGTGTGGCAAGGAGTCGTCCACGTTGTCGTCGCGTATAATTGTAATACTGTTAGCGCCGCTTTTTATAAGGTGTTTAGCTTTGGTCCGTCATGAAACGTGGCCAACATTTGCATAAATACCCGATTTCCCAGCTTGATTAATTTTTGGCCTAAAAAAGATAAACTTAAAAAAAATCGTAAAAGAAAACGAAAAGTCGACTTCAAATATGGCGGGCTTTAACATTTTGCGGTGTATTTTCTTGTTGTTAATTGCGGTTGCAAGTGCGCGTGCCGCCACCGGAATTATAAGCGATATGAACAACATGTTGCGCGATACGCAAGCAACCAGTTCAACACCAGCAGTAACTACTGTACCATCATCTAGCGTGGAATTGCTGCGTTTTGTCAACGATGAGGATAATGGCGAGAATGATGATGATGATGAGCTGGAAATGTTATCAAATGGCGTCAAACCACATGCTGCTTCTGCTGCTGCTGCATCTGCCGATAATGATAACTTCAAACTGGGCGACCAGGTGCGTCTGTTGACCAAGCAATTGAATGCTTTGATGACACGGCGACGTGAGGATTACGAACTGCTGGAGCATAATTTACGGAAATCCTTGAGGCTTACGACAAATGCGGCGAATGTGGATGCGGATATGCGCAGCGAATTGGATCAATTGAGGTGTGTAGCATGACTAAATTTCAAGGTGATTTGCACACCAAATTGATGGCTTAATTAGTTGCAACAAGCGGCAAGCCACAAACCAATTGCTTTATGTGGCAGCTGCAACTTGAGATGCAAGTTTGCCCAAAACTTTGTGGACGAAAAGGACGAAAAGTTTCTTGGACTGACGCAGAGGCGTAAAGATAGCTTAATTAAGTGGGCGTGTCAGCTACTAATTTTTACAGCGCACACACACACTTTCAATCTCACAAACACACACACACACTTACCCTTGCCTAAGCCAATTAGGAAACGCCTCAAAGCAGGCAACACTTTTATGGCTCGCTGAATTTTGATTGTCTTTGCTTTATTCTCATGCATGTGTGCGTGGGTGTGTGCGTGTCTTATTTGTGTTTGTTATTGTAGCGCAAAAACCAAGTTAATTTAAACAAATAAGAAGCTGTCTAAGCCAGGCCCTCAAACCGTCAGTTGATAAGAAATCGGTGGCCGGAAACACGTAGCTTACTATTTATTTGGCAAGAAGAGACAAAGAAGATGGCCAAGCCTGCGTTTCGTGATTTGTTTGTTGTCTTTTCGGACAGGCTGACTAATAATGATTGTCTCATCGACACACACTCATACATACACACATGCGAGCTGTTGTTGTTGATCTACAGCAAAGGACAACAAAAATGGCGCACTCTTAATTTACTGTACAAATAGCTTTGGTTAGTTTTGCTTTTGTTGTTTAGCTCATGTCGTGAACGTCGTAAACTTTGTCACTGACACCGTAAATAATTCAACACACGCGTGTGTAAGCACACACACACACTCACGCTCACAGAGCACACACAGACAGAGACAGGAACTCGCCAGGGCCAGTCAAACGTCATGTCAAGTGTGGTTTATTGTGACCCTGCCAAGTCGTTATCTGATTGCGGCACAACGACCGCATAGGGGCCACATATAGGGACAGAGAAACGGATAAGTAAAGGGAGAAGAGTGAGAAAGACAGGGGAATGGACGGTTGCATGTCATCCATTTAAGTGACAGGCATTTGCCGCTACTGATTTGAGAATTAATTTTGATGGCGCATTCAACGCATTGCTTTGTTGCAACAGCCTCTCTACTCCATTTGATAATTAAAATGTGTGTAAAATAACATCTTAAAATCCCATCAAATCTCGAACTCGTCACACGCTTCGCGTTTCTCGTTCATCATTCGGTTTACGTATTTTCAATTTGCTCCATGTCATTGACAGCATTTCCAATTTTTACTTGAATGACATTTACAACTTTACGTTTCTTTTTTTTGAATTTCTTTCACTGTTTACAAAAAGATGGGAAACTGTTGCAGCCATGCGAAAAATTGTGCAAATTTCTGTAGCTTGTGTGTGTGAGTGTGTGCCTAGTATAGAGAATACAATTGTTTACTTTGTACATTGCACATTTCTATTTTCTGCTTTTTTCTATGTTGATCAAATGTTTAGATTAATTGAGAGCAGACATGTCAGAGGCCATTGAGTAGCGAATGAATGCATTCATTTCACGTTATTCAAATGAAAGCCATGTGAAAACCAATTACATTTAAAAAAAAATAAAAGATATTTTCTGTTTTTTATAGAAATACAATTTAAAATTAATTAAAAATCTTTAATACTATTTCGAAAAATAGGTTTACATGAGAAATATCATTTAAAATTATATCTATATTAAATAACAAACTTTTCTCTGTAAGTAACACACTTATTAACATAATTTAGACGTTGATCGTCGCAATAAAGAAGCAATTCAAATAAAACTTGACTCTTCAACTGCGTTGAACTGTCTTCAAAAAATCTGTTAAGAATAAAATAAATTAACGTTTCATAAAGATTATAAACATCTTCAACAAGAATAGAAAAACTTTCTACAACAAAAAGGTTATCAAATGATTTCCGCCAACTTTTGCACTTATCACACTCAATTTTTGCTTAAATAATTTAAAAAACTAAAGAACTTTGCACTTGCTGAGCACAAGTCAGGGCAATGCAGATCTTTCAGGGAACTTTTTGAGTCATCATCAAATTTAACAACACACAGATGCACACGTGCATCAGTCAGCCGCACGCAAATTGAAATATTACGTATACGCAACCAACAACCCACAAAATAAAAATGAAATGTAAAGCAGTTGGAGCAAAAAGGAAAGTTTTTTATGAAAATTTCATGTAGCTTTGCTCTTTTGACAGTGAAAAATAAAACAGCAGCAGCAGATGCAGAGAAACCACAGCAGACACCACAGCCACCGCAAACAACGCAACGTAGTCAGAGTTGGAGTTGTAGTCGAAGTCAGAAATAAAGTTTTTTTGTTTCGTGATGGGAATAAAAGTTGAAAGATTCTCTTTCCTTCTCTCAGTCTGTCGTTTTGTCTGCCTTCAGCTCTTCCGGCTGACTACTTTAATTGTCTGAAATGCCACAAAAATGCGAACAACTTTTGAGTCTGATGGCGCCTGCCAACTGCCACAAGTGCTACAACATTTTCATTTTCCACTGTTTTGGCCAAAAAAGCTAAACAACATTTATTTTTGCCACACTTAAATAATATTTTCTCTACTGCCATCGGTGTTGTTGCTTGTTCTTGTTTGTGGCTGAAAAGTTTTGGCTTTTTTCGGCATTAATTTTCATTTTGTGAATTGCAGTTGACTGCCATTTCTCTCTGTGTCTGTGTGTGTGTGTGTGTGGTGCGAAATTATTTTGGCTTTTGTTGTGTAGAGTCTATGAGAAAATTTATTTCGGGGATTTCATTCAAAAACTTGAATGTACTTAATTGAAAAACTGCAGGAAAATGACGTTGCCTTTTCATGTAAGCCTTATGCGCAAATCCCATTAACGCGTTGCTTTTGGCCACACAGGCAATTAAGCCATTCGCTAGCCTGAAAATGTCAATTTAAATTAGATTCTGCTAACGCTATGCCATGCCTGACATGCCCCCTACCCCTACACGTTGCCCATTTCAAAGTCAATTAAAATGTTACGCATACACCGTGTGCGCTGCATATTGAAACAGAGTCCTTTCAACCTGTCCCCCTGACTCTACCTGGCTAATTAGGGAAGCCAACTACAAATATACGAAACACAAATTTGAGCAGAAATGAAATGTTAATTTTTATATTGCAGACGCGAGGTGCAAACACTGCGTGCCACACACAGCGGCAACAAGGAACGCCTCACCGTCGAGTGGCTGCAACAGTCCATTTCAGAGATACGCAAACAGTTGGTGGAACTTCAACGTACCGCCGGCAATGTGGCCAAGGATGTACGACATGATGGCGGTGCCTACGAGGATTTGGCCACCATACGCAACGATTACCAACAGCTTAAACTCGAGTTGGCCGCTCAACGTGAGCGTCAGCAGCAAACCGAGGTCATTGTACAGGAAATGCGAGAGGAAATGATGCAACAGGAGCAGGAATTCAAGCATCAATTGAATAAGCAACATAATGTGAATTTCAAAAAGAACACAATCGACAAACAGCAGACAGTTGGCGAACAGTCGGCGAGCATTGAGGAATATAGCGCAAGTCAGGAAGTAAGCCAAGAGGTGAGTTCTATAGTAATATATCGGTATTAAAATAAAATTAGTTATACATTATTTATATAATTTAAAACTAGTAGCCATTCGATAATATCGGGAAAACACTTTGCTGTTTATTTAGAATATTATATGTGCATTTAAAAATCTATAAAGAAATCGATGTGCTGTACTCCCTGAAGTCTTCACAATTTATACGAAGTTTTTTGAAGGCGTAACTTCAGAAATAGTATTTTAATTATTTAGTAACGAAGAATATATCGATACATTGAAATCAAAAAGGATGACTGCCTATATGCAGCGATATTTTATGTAAGCAATTCCGATATTTGCCTATATACAGTTATAGTTACTTTCATCACTAGTACAAAAAGTCGAGTCCTCGTAGGCAGGTAACTTTATGCTAATGATCAGATAAGCACACGCACACGCTCTCAGGTGGAGTGCTACAGTTTTTTATGGTTTTGAAATTTTCTTTTTGTTGCTGCTCTGCTGCTATTTAAGTGCGCTCATAAAGCGACCGACCAACCTGCTCCCCCTTTCCTCCACAATCACCCGCATCATTGCCATTATCTGCCCATTTTATGCCTTATTTTATACCAAGACGCGGTCTGCGCATTGTTTTTAAAGGGGGACAACATTTGAGGCACGATGTGCTAACGAGCCGAGTGCCCTACAACACTCAGCCGAGTGGCCCACGTGTGTGTTTGTGTGCTTCGTTATGTCTTTCCCTTTTTAATGGTCTTTCATATATGCTGCTTAAATTACTCATACGCACCGCAGGACGTCAACATATTTAATATTTAATGCTAACTCCTCGCCCCGGGCAGCCACTTAGCCCAGTCTTCATTCACGTACCATTCCAAATGCCATATCCCATATCCCACCTCCAGCTACTGCTCCTGTCTGCTCCTCTTGATGGCCTAACTGAATCATTAACATTAAGGTCAGGCAAATCGCAGACAACGACGTAGACTGAGCGACAACATGCTAACAACTTTTAATTATAATTAAAGTCAATAAACGGAAGCAAAGCCAAGTGAAAGTTGAAAGAAACATTTAAGAGGTATGCTGCACTTAGTAATACCCTCTAAGTGCACTTCAGTTTTCAATAAACTAGGAAAAGAAATCTTTTGCAGTAAAAATAAATAAAAACAATACTTAACAGGAAAGCTGCTTAGAAAAATACCCTTGAAGTAAGCATTAACTTTGAAATAATCTGGAAATACGTAAAGTATATATATAAGTTAGAAAAAATTAATGCTTGAAACAACAATTATAAAAGTAAAGTTCAGCTCATGCTCTATGGTGAAAGCTCTCAAGCTATAATAAACAGTGTAAACTTATATATCTTTTTTCCTACATCAGTTAAAATATTTTAAAGGCAAGCGTCAAAATTGTTGTGCATTGCAAGTTTTGTATCTGACAAGTTGTTTACTTTTCTATAGACTGTAACGCAGATAGATGATCTGTTGGAGAAGCATATCAATTTTGCATAAAACCAAAACCCTTTCAACCTTGCCACACACACTACACAGAGACATCACAGAAACCAACAGGTAAAGCCACAAGGTTGAAAGTGTGTTAAGGGGAAAACCGAGAAGTAAAAGGGAAGAAAAAAAAGAGATGTGTTGGAGCAACTGAAAATAACTGGAACTTTGTGCTTCATTAAAAGGATTATGCGACTCTCATATGCATGCGGTTGCCACAGAAAATATGTCAGTGGGTTATTCAAAAACTGGTTTACAGCCACCTGTTTTCAGATATCCCCCATTTGTCCCCCTCTTTTTACTCAACTTGTTGGTTTGTTGCCCTTTTGCTATTGGGTTGATATTTTATGAGAGCAGGTTCCCTTTTTACTTTGAAGTATTTGTATTTTGGTTCTACAAAAAAGACGCTTAGCTGATATTTTGCTTGCTTAGGGATAATGTTGAAGGGGGAAACTGGGGATTGATTTGCCCCTTTGCTCTGAGATGGTGGCTGATTGAAAAGTGAACCTCACACAAAAACACACTCGCACACACACACACAAAGCAATTACGTCGACAAGCAGCCACTAAAAATTTTTGACCACAAATTGCTTTAAAAAAGGCCAAACAAAACCAATAAAACCGATGAAAGCGATAAAACGTGCAGTCAGGCGGTTTAAGCGGCTTTCACAACAGACGCAGTTGGATCTGTTTTGGAGTGCAGGACAGGATAATACACACACACACACACACACACACATACACACGCACATACAAATTTATTTATGTAATGTTAAAGGGCATGCCTTTGCCAAATCCCCTTTGCAAATACTTGAACAATACACGTACGTTTTGTATATAGAATGAAATTGCTGAAAATTGCAAACAAAAAGCAGGAAATCACCTTTTAATCGCCTCGAGCGAAAGATGAGAGGGAAGAGGGAGGGAGTGAGAAGAAGAGAGTGTGTAAGAGATAGAGAGATGGAGAAGGAGTGAACCAGAAATTGGTATCCAACGCCAGCTGCTGATGTCAGAGACCAGAGTGACGGCTGCTGTCTTTTGTCTTGCCAACATTTGGCCGGCAAAGGCAAAGGCAAAAGCAAAAGCAAAAGCAGCCAAAAAGCAGCAGATGCTCTTGAGTGCCTTGATAATCAGTTTTGTATATGTATATGTATTTGTGTATTTTTTATTTAACGTGAGTTTGTCTGCGTTTATGATGCGCGCGATGCTTCAGCACAATTTGATCCTTTTCATTATTTCTTTCTTATTCCTTTGCATTTCCTACCAAGTTAACGCACAGGGAACCAACAACAACAGTTATCAGTGAACCTGTCTTTCTGTTTGAAATTTTAAGCCAACAACAAAACAAATACAAAGAATGCCAAAAAGCAATTTCTAAAAATTGTTATTATAAAAGCGCATCAAAGCAGAAATTAGGTTAAATTAGAACAAAGCGCAAGGCAGCAGAAAGAACAATAATCAAAAAAAAACAAAATAAAAATAAAAAAAAGCACAGGTGGCTCCATAAAAGAAAATTTATATTTTCATACCTCTTTGTCTCTGTGTATGTGTAAATGTGTGTGTGACTTGCGCATGTGGCGAAATTAAATAAAGTCACTTTTATTTGATTAAAATTTAAAAAAGCAAATAGCAAAAGGCATTTGGGCGCATAACCCGAAGGGACACCACAAAAGAGAGCAAACGAATTTAATTTCAATTGTGGTTTTACCATAAAATTCTAAAAAAGTAAATACGATTCAAATTAGTTGAATAAAAAGCTTTTGTTTCATTGTCCGATAACAAAAAAATGTCATACAAAATGTCATGGTTTAAAAATGCTTTTAAAAAAATCTTTAAATCTAACAGAGAAGCGTTGATTTTTAGCAGAAAAGCAAATAAATATTAACAATTTATTAATTATTTAAGAATTTTAATAGAAATAGAAATAATAAATAATCTGCCAACATTCTCTTTAAATTGCCGTTTAACTATTACAAACTTTTGCAGCAAGTTACATACCCAATAAATTAAATGAATTGCAAAATTCCCATTGTGAAAATCTCCATTACGACAACCTTTTTGATTGTCTTTATTGAAAAAATTTGTAAATTTTCAATAATCAAATAAATGTCTAATTGACAACATTTTGCCAAATGTAAAATCTTTTTGGAGACCCTTATTTCAGTACATTTGATGTTGGCACTTAGTTGAATTGCTTTTACTAATTGAACCCAAATTGATGGCAAGACCTTTCAACTTATTGGCCCAATACGAAGCCAAGTCACAGCTGTTACTGACAGGACAAGTCTCCAACCTCCAACCTATCTGTCTGTTTGCCCGTAACACAATAACTGATGCTCTAATTGCAATGTGTGCAGATTTATAACAAAATCCAATACAGGACAGACACACAAGACATAACAAATCGCATGATGGAAGCTGTCAGTAGCAACAGTTAAACGCAAATGTTTATCATTGGTTATTGATGCGATTGCCAGAACATACATACAAATATGTAGGAAAAAGGAGCAAAAATAATATATACATATAACAGAAAGCAAGGCTATCCAATAGTAGTATAAAGAAATGAAGAGTGGGAGATTGTACATATGAGAAACTTGCTCTTAAATTAGCCAGACAAACAAATGCGGGACACACAGACTGACAAAAAAAACAACACGGATGGAGACAGAGGCCCAGATACAGGACTCAACTGACAACTGACAACTCAGAATTGAGAACTGAGAACTGAGAAGAGCATCCAGTTTCAGGCGTAACAAAATTTTTGTTGTGTTTCTGGTTCCTGTATTTTTCTTTTTTTGCTGGTTTCTTGTATTGTGTGCTCGGCATTGTGGGCCCAGCATTTTACCTTATTTATGTTGATATTTGTGCTGCCTTTTGTTTTATGTTACCCTCCCCCCCACCCACTTCCGTGCCCAGCTTCCTGCCTCCTGCGTTGTGGCTGGCAATTTGTTTGATTGTTGGAGTGCTTGTATTTTTCTTTACTTTTTTTGTGTGTTTATATATGTTTGTACATAAGCCGCAGACATTCAAGGAGTGGGAGCTGGATACTTGCACATACATATATTATATGTGATACATATGTATATATAGATATATGTATGCAAATATATTGTACTTGTAGTTGATATTTATTTTATGAGTCAAATTACCTTTATTGAAACTCGGCATACACTTGAGATTCATGTGTAGTACGTCATGTTTCTATCTATCGTGCTCAGTATCTTGCGTTGAATTTTGATCCCTCTTCTACTACTCTGTTTTTATCTCCTTTCAAAGATTCCCCAAGAGGAAAGGATTGTAAACATGTTGCCCTTAACTTTCCTAGTGCTCCAAATATGTATATATGTATAATATATTTCTCTGTACTCGTATATACTCGTATATATTTGCCTTCTCTCTTGTCTCAAGTTTTATTCCTTTGACTTGTTAGTGGAATACAAAAAAAGGATTTCTTTATGCAATATCTTGTTTTTGCTTGTGATTATTTTTTTTTTAAAAGGGAAGCCTGCGAAAAATTCAAGTGCTCATTTTATTAAAATTCCCAACACTTGGTTGCAATATTTGCGCATATTTAGTTTCAAATTATGCACACGTTTGCCATTTAGCTTGACGGTTTTAGCGGCAAAAAGGCAGCTCCCAATGGCGGGCACCTAAATGCGCATTAACTTAATGGCAGTTTGTGCCAAAGTACACACACCAACAAACACACACAACAAGACACCCACATACACTAGGAGTGTAACGGTGTGTGTGTGTGTGTGTGTGTGTGTAACTTTTTGAGCGGCACACAAAAGTCCTATTAAATTTTTACGACAATTCAGCCGTGGAGCTTCCACAGCAACAGTAGAAGTTATTTTCTATTTTCGCTGCACACCCACACACACACACACCTACACATATTCCCTGGGTTGTTGGTGCATAGCTGACGCTAATAGCAAATCCTTGTTAGCCTTCACTTGAACACAACATGTAAAATTTCACTTTAATCCTTGTGACGACCCAAGCGTTTTATGCATTTTATGACTGTATGTGTGTGTTGCCTGAGTGTTGTGTGTGTGTGTTTTGGATTTGCAAATTAATTAATCTTTCGACTTCTCTTTGTGCCTGATTAGCGTTTCTTAATTATGGACACACAGTGTCACACTCAGTCGTAAAATATTTATGCAGCAATTTCGATTTCAATTAGCGACGCTGTCACTTGCCACAAAATGTCTTTAAAACTGTTTTCTGATGCCTTCAACTGTTAATTGGTATAACGGTATTTGTGACTGGGCCAAAACGCATAAATCACATTTAATTATATTGTTGACGTCGCCTGCTGGAAATCGTATATCACCTTGGCCATTTTTGATAGCCTTACCGTCTGCCCTCCAGCGTTTAGTAACACCCACAATCACACACAAAAAGACTGCTTATGTGTGTGTGTGTGTGTGTGTGTGCCTGTCGAACGTGGCGTATTAGCAACGTTCGTGACCTTTCGCATAAAACAGCAACGTCGCTTCCTTTTTGGCAATGTCCTTGCCAAGTGCCCCCCACCCTCCCATGTTCCGCCCACAAGCGAAACGTGCGTTGGGGGCAAAGCAAACACAAACAGAAGCAAAAGCGGCAACAGCAGCAGGAAATTCCGTTAAGATTCGCTTCGATTGGCAGCACAAGTTTCGCGTAAATATTCGTGCATTTCATTTTTTAGCTGCGGCATAAATAATTGAATTTAAAAAATAAGTACAACAAAATATATATAAAATTGGAGAATAAAGAAAAACTACGCAATAAATATGTACAGATGATTATACTTCAAGACTTTTTAACTTAAGGCTTTTTAACCTGAAGCTATTGAAATCTATGCAAATTTATGTATGAAAAGGTTGCACTTAAATATTGATTATATGCTTTTTGAATCTGATTTCTATGAAATTCACTTGAATTAACAAGTACACAAACTAAGACCTCAGTACGCATAGTATTTATTCAAATTGAAATTCCATGTTACCATATTTCTTTTTAAGTTCATTTTAAATCATTATAAGCTTTCAGAGGGAATGTTTCCTGTAGTTTCTATAGCAAATATATAGTAAAGTTCATTTATGTAGCTTAATTAAACGGTAACATCAATTTTGTTTAACTTTTTTCATTTTCAATGCTTTGCTGTTTGCTTTTTCCATTCATTAGCAGCACATTTCTTGTTGCTTTTGAGATCCTTTTTCCGAGATACTTTATTAGTCAATTATGAGGGACATCTGCTGTAGACAAAAGCGTAGATGAAACATACTATACAGTCTATATATTCGTAATGAATGGAAAGCAAACCCGAATGAATATGCAATGGTGGATTGTATACATATGTAACTGTATCTGTCTGTTGTATCTACATATGTGTGTGCGTGTGAGTGTGAGTGTGTGTTGCCAGCATATTCATTACATTTCTATTCACAAATCACAACTGTGACCCAAATGCCATTACCTTGGTTAACGCTTGTCACTCAGTGAAATTATACTACTCGTATAAACCCCCCTATCTCTTTCTGTATATGTTTTCTATATATGAGAAAAATGCATAAATAAACTTGTGTGTCGCTTACACAGACAGCTGCCAAGTTGCCACAACTAAGTATCTAAGTATGTGTGTGTGCCAGAGTGTGTATAGGTGTGTGTACGTGTGCGCGTGTTTGCTCACTCAACGCCAGGGATTTAAATGCGTTGCTGTCGCTGGCATCATTGTTGCACACGCCTTGCAAGTGCTATCCAGTGTTGCCCTTTTAGCTTGTTTAATGCTAGATCTAGCCTATTTTAAAATTAGTTTATTATTTAACTTTGACTTAAAGGAGTCGCAATATATAACTTTTATATATGTACATGATCCAACTTATTTATTGTTTCTTTTTGGTTATTCAACACTATGTTCAATTCTTAAAATTCTGACAACACTGACACTGCTTGTGAGGATATTTCTGATTCTCAGTGTGTGTGACAAAGTTGTTTGGCACTGTTGTGGTGGGGTTATGAAATGCATTTATAATAAATGGATTTAGGATTCAATTCCCTGCACATAATCCTAAGCACATGCATATAACAAGTATACTAAACCAAACACAACAAACATAAACCTCTTAAGTAATGCAACTTTAAAGCTCAAGTCGATTCTATATTTAAAGCTTATCCTCCATCTTTTTCTACTTGCAGTCGCCATCACAGCTGCTTTCCAGCAGTGAGCTTGCGGATCATCGACGTCGCCATTGTCGTTTCCAGCAAGAACAAATACATAATTTGCAGCGGACACAACGCAACCTACGACGACAGATGAACGAATTGAAGTATCATCATATTGATGAACGTGTGCGGAGCATTGAGTTGGAGCAGCATCGCATCGCGAATGCCAATTTCAATCTGAGCCGTCAAATTGCGACACTGGACAAGCTGCATGCTTCGATGTTTGAACTACTCGAGGATGTTGAGGGTTTGCAAAGTAAAATGGACAAGAACATACCTGAACTGCGCCACGAAATTTCCAAGCTCGAGTTTGCCAATGCACAAATTAGCTCCGAACAGAATTTGGTACGTGAAGAGGGCAAAAACGCGGCACGTTCCCTTCAGGCCATGGCCGTTAGCGTTAGCGCTTTGCAAGATGAACGTGATGGTGTCAAGAAACTGATTAACACCGTCGAACAGCTCAGAACGAATGTGGATCGGGTTCAAACACTTGTCAACACTGAACTGCATAATAAGGTAAGTGCAAGTTGTAAAATCGATAAATACAAATTTCGATTTATTTTCTTCTCTTTCAATTTCTTCGATTACTTAAAGCTGCCAACTTTGCCAAAATTTAACCAATTTGTCTATGAGTTGGCTTCTTCAATATTTCAGCATCTAAAATTAACTTGAGTAATTTAATTTGATTATAAACATCCGTTTTTTGCATACATTAAAATTGTTTAAAATATTCAAAGCTCCCGTTAGAAACTATCTATATGTATTTAGTAAATACTATTTACAAAATCTGAACTACTTTGAATACTTTAGAAAATTACAGTTAAATTGTTTCCAATTTTTAAATTCTCACATCTTTATTAATACTTATCCGATTTTGAGTATGGATCTACAAAATAATTATGCATTTATATTAAGTTTATTTAGACAATTTAAGTAATATTACAAAATTTCTACTGAATAAAAATCAAAATCGATGCGCAATAATCGATTACTTGCTCTACAAGATGATGAAATTAGTTTAGCTTTAATTAATATCCATAAGTGACCAGTATATATAAATCTTATTAACACTTCAACAAACTTTTGGTTTTCTCCCACACAGTTATCGCATTTTAATAAACCACACAAGCGTCCACATAATCAGAAGCAATCGCCACAGCAACCGGAAGTGCAGTTAACCGATTTTCAAGCGGATAATGACTTGGCGGAAACTCTGGTGGCCGAATTGGAAAACGTTGAGGTACAATATGAGGCAATAGTAAATAAATTGCCGCAGGACTGCAGCGAACTATCGACTCAGGTGGATGGACTTCATCTAATTGCACCCGCTGGGCAGCATCATCCATTGATGACACATTGCAATGCTGATGGCTGGACGACAGTGCAACGTCGCTTTGATGGCAGCGCCGACTTCAATCGCTCCTGGGCTGATTATGCCCAAGGTTTTGGCACACCTGGTGGCGAGTATTGGATTGGTAATGAACAACTACATCATTTGACGCTTAACAATTGCACACAACTGCGTGTTCACATGCAGGACATCTATGACAACAATTGGGTGGCAGAGTACAAGCATTTCTATATATCATCGAGAGCAGATGGTTATAGGCTGCACATTGGCGAGTACAGTGGTAATGCATCGGATGCGTTAAATTATCAACAGGGTATGCAGTTCTCGGCCATTGACGATGATCGCGATATATCACAGACGCACTGTGCTGCTAACTATGAGGGTGGCTGGTGGTTCTCTCATTGCCAGCACGCCAATCTCAATGGACGCTACAATCTTGGCCTGACTTGGTTTGATGCGGGTCGCAATGAATGGATTGCGGTCAGATCAAGCCAAATGATGGTCAAGCGATTGTCCAGCGAAGAGTGTGCGCCAAGCATTGACAATGGGGCGCCTACAGTAACAGCAACATCCACGACAACAACTGTCGAGTCCAGCACACGGCCAACCACTGTGGTGCAGTTCGTTGCCGCTGCGCAGGCGTAAGCAAGCGGCTATTCAATTAGCTAACAGCTTCAGTGAACCACCAGAGCCATGCCTACTATAGTTTGGAGTGCGTGCGTGTGAAACGCGCATAAAAAAAATAAATATTTATATTTAAATGTGTAAAGCAGAGTCATAGAGGATCAGCAGAAGATCATGTGTATATAGCTAGCTTTTGTCTAAGTTCTAGTTAATACTATTTCAATGGAGCTTATTAGCCTCGTCAACAAAAAAATCTAAAAGAATAAATGAAAAGTGCTTATCAATATAGAGTACTCTTACCACTAGGCGTATGCGTAATCTAGTTAAATCTAGTTCTAGTTTATTGAACCAACATGTCCATGGAAATTGTATGCAAATAAGCGTACATATTTGTTTTGTCTTTCAGCAGATCTCATAGAGACATAAGTTCGCGCAGCTCAAAGAAAACACTCTGATAAACAATTGAAAAGAAATTCTCATTAATCCCAAAATCAATTTCAACTGTATTGTAAACTGAACTTCTTTCACTCTCCTTAACTCTATTTGGGACATATCATGAGCAGAACAAATAAGTGCGTGCATGTCTGCAGTTATTTCCATAATAACTAATGTTAGTTCTTAAGTGAAAGCCAGTCTCTAGTGTAGGCATCTCAGACAAATAATAAATATACATACTTAAATAATTGTCAGCACAACAACACAAGCAAGTTTATTCAATTTGTGAATAACTTTGTGTGCTTCTGTGTAGAGAAATAGTGTTAAATTGTAAGCGTCCATATCAAGTACATTGTGTAGGCTTGATTGCAAAGATTTAAGTCATTAGGTATATAATGTAGTCCTAATGTTGGTATTTGTCATTGTTGTATTATAAATGTTAACAACATTCCATTCTTAATCCAGAAACACTACAATTTCAAGCTTAACTACAAGTATCATTTTGTCCATTATGCAACAACCAACAATTTACATGAGTACATGCCAAAGACACACACACACACACACAAACACATACAAATACATACATATTATGTTAATTTATGAAACTCGAGAAGCAACAAATAAACTATTTTTTGCAGTTTTGCATATACCAAAAAATACAAATAAATCTTAAATATAATACTATAATGATAATGATAACAACAAAAATTGTTGGTTAAAATTGCAGCTAACTTAAGTCAATAAATGGTATATATATAAATATATACATATACTTAGATAATATACATGTAAAGTACTCGTATATATACAAGTATACATTAATTTTATGTACATTACGTATTAAGTGACTTGGAAAAAATGGAAAACTGGCCATAGCCAGCGTATTTTACAATAAATGAATTGATGTGAATTTTCCTCAGCAAGTTTTTTCTATTTTTCCCTTACAAAACATAACAATAGCTGCAGCAGCTGCATTAAAATCTTCCTCGGCATCGAATGACTGGCAAGAATCTGTCCATTTACGACACAGGCGAATGATTGCAAATAAGGAATAGGAAATTATTTGCAGCCAAAAGACGACAAAGTTAAAATACTCTTACTGATTGTTCTTTCCGATACTTTGATAGTCGTTTCCTGTAAAATCTTTACAAATAGCCAACTGGCTCTAATAAAACTAGGTTTGAAAATATAAAATTAAATATTATGGTTGGAAAGGTTCTTTGCAATACCTGACCAATTTAAGATTTATAATAGTTCTCTATGAGATACTAAAAGAAACAGCAGTTTCAAGTCTTAGTCATTAATTGTACGACGAACAAACGGATCAAAAATATATAAGCTTTATGGATTCTGACACTGCATTTTACAAGAGAAAATCACAATACTCTTAAGATTATAAGGCAAAGTAAATCATTGCATATGAGCAACATGACAACGCACTGCTGCGGCTCAGGGAGTGTTGTCAATGACAACAACAACAGCAACAGCTAAAGCAAGACGAGCCTTGCTGAATGCGCAGATTTATGGCTGCATTTTCACACACACACACACACATATATAGAGCGGATTCGCTTGAAACGAAGCAGAAAAAATGAAACCACAAAAAAAATGCGAGAATATGAAATCTCAAAACAAAAAAGAAAGTCAAGCCAAGAGAACAATGCCACAGATGCTCTCGGCTGACGCTCTTGTTATTCTTGTTGTTGTTAAGATTGGCACTATTGTTTTAGCCAGCTTATAAGCTGTTGGTCTGCACCAATGAAAGTTCAAGTACTCAGTGCTGGGCAAGCTGTTTAAGCTAAAATGTCATAATATAAGCATACATACATATATACGATTTACTGCCCCAAGAAGTATGCTATATTTCTTCTAAAAGAATTTGCACTTCTTTAAGCAGGAAAAATCGTAGCTAAGAGTTATATCAGTGCTGTGAATTTTCATTTGAAAATGCCAGCTGCCTGTCTGTCTGTCTGTCTGTTTGGCTGTCTATCTTATATCAATGGCAGCCAAAGCATAAGAAATTTGTACACCAGAGAAGCAAAAGGAAAAGCTCAGCTGCAATTTATCAAGCATGAGAGCACACGCCTTAATAATGGAAGAGTGCACATTTTTTACTATTGAATATTTTGCAGCATTGACTTGTGACTTTGGTTGGAGGTTTGAGTTGCCCCTAATGTCATTGTGGATTGACGCACTGATCCTTATTTATGCATTTATTTTGTTGACACTTTTCGCACTCAAAAAATGCTTCGAACGTAAAAGAAAGTGCCACAAGGCACAAACCAACTGCATAGCTATTTTTATCATTTAGTTTTCTTATATTTATTTCTGAGTAGATAAGTAAACAGAATTTGGCATTTCGGTTTCGACTCTTGAGACAACAAACTCACACAGAAATAATACATAGAAAAAGCAACATTCAAATTTATATTTTTAGCTTTACTTAGGTCAGTCAAGAGTCAACAGAGAGTTTTCTGCACCATTTAACCTAAGAACATCTTTCACAACCAACTCAAATTTAGTGTAAACTGAATAAAATACAGCCGAAAATGGAAAATAAAAAGGAAATTACGAACCCAAACTTACCTTCAGGTTGTTTCCTTTTCTTTGCTTTTTTTTATTGTATATAAAAGTATTTACAAAGGCCACCGCTTAAATAAAAAGGGGCACAAATAAAAGCGAAAAGCTGCTGCACGCATTTAAAATGCAAATCTATTCATGGTTGTGTGGTCGTAAGCGGCAATTTCCCTTCATCCCCTTCGCTCGCACTTCCGGCAATTAACAATGAGCCCACGAGAAGGCAAACTGATTCAAGTGAATGATGGCTTTTTTAAAAGTAAAAGTCATAGAGACGATTCTAGAGATAAATATGTAACTTTATCAGAACATATACGCAAATGAAAAGCAAAAAAAGATTCAGCGAAGTAAAAAATATCTCATCTGGAACAAAATTAATTTTGATTTAAGAAATTTAGATCTTAAGCATAAGTATAAAGGTAGCTTCAACAAAAGAAAACGTAAGTCCCACAGATATAAAATTCACCTAATAACACTATGTTTTCAAATAAAAATAAAATATCCAGATCTAGAAACATAGAACAATTTTGGTATCACAGTCTTCTCTTTTATAATTTTAAAGTTAACAAGCTAAGTTAAAACTGAACGATATCAAATCTTTGTTTACTTCCACAAGCCACAGGTCTGCTATAAATATTTGAAAATACTCCCGATTTAACAAAAAATAAAATTTACAAAAATTATTTAAATTGTTTCGCAAATTTGCGGACATTTCAGAGAATGAACAATACATTTATATATTTTTTTTATACAGGCATTGTTTTCCGAATGGCGAACCAAAATGAGAGTCCAAAACCAAAAACCACGATCAATTCAGGTCCAATAATTCAAGTGAACTGAGTCAAAAACAGCTGAATATTTGAGTGTGTATAATGGAGCTTGTGTGTATATTTTATGTGTGTGCACATGCACAATTTCCGGCAAATTATTTATGCGCTTTCAGCATTTTTATGCATCGAGACCAACAGGGCGTATGCGCAATTAATATGCTACCATAATTATCATAATAACGGGATGCCTTGCAATCAATTCGCCTTAAATTTAAAATGTGTCTAGAAAATTCATGCAAACGCAAACATCCATGTGTCTGAACGTTAAGCAATAAAAAGCAGCCAACAACTTAATTAAAAAGCATAATGCCTCCCAGCTTAAGCAGGCTCAGCACAGTAACAATGGCAGTAACACCAACAACAAATACAAAAAAAACAATAAACTTTTACGATTCTAGTGTGTGGCGCTGAAATGACACAGAGCCGCAGGCAAAAAGCAAACGCTTGTTAGCTTTCCCTTTTAATCAGCTGGCAACGCGTAGTTCCTTCTTTGCTTTGTTTTTTTTGTTATTTTTATCCTTAGTCCCAGTGATATCTAATGTGGTTGTGGCCAGACCAAGCCCACATCCTCGCCTGGCCACCAGCTGTGTGAGCTTCGACTAAAGGGAATATGCTAATTTTAATTAGCGGAAAATTTACATATGCTACGCACACTACTCACTATGGTTATAAGTCCTTAAGTTGATATCCTGTCGCAGCGCCCTTTGTCTGACAGTTGACAACATAAGCATAAAGTTTTTGGCCATGTCACAGCAATTAGGCCAATTATAAATGTTATTTCCAACAAAGTGCGAGAACTATTTTAATAATTCACGAAGAACTAATGGCACAAAACGCAAACGTGAAACCAAATGAATTAACATTTTATACACAGCCATAAATGATTTCAACAAAATTTAAATGTAGTTTTACTCAGATAAAACTATTTTTTGGTGTAAATTGAATTAAATAGTTTTTAGGTAGATTAACAAAATCAAATGTTCTGGTCATATAATAATCATGTCGCTGGTGTTAATTGTTAGAATGCAGTTTGCAGTAAAATTGTAAATTCAATATACTTAATTAAAGCACAAGGGAAAACATGTTCATAGATTTAATGAGGCAATTCACGTCTCAAAAACAAAAGTTTCAATTTATATTCAATTGGTTATTTTAGAGCTGTTCTCATTACATAATTTAAAAGCCATTTAAATGAAGCAACTGTTTATTTATGAGACTTTTTGTGATTTTTGTCGCACATTAAACTATTAAATAGTTTCCCAGCTCTATTCCGATGCACCTTTCCTGATTTTACGATAAAAACTTTCATAAGAATCCATAAGAATTCTTTTACAAATGTTAGCTCACTGTTGGCTTAAACAAACAACTTTCTTGGACACTAAAAGGCTTTGCAGATACAAACAGAGAGCAAGATCAGTGTTTAAATAAACTTTAATCCCGTACTGACATACAAATTGCTTTCAGGTGCATGGCAACTACATCAAATACGCATAATTATTTCTGAGTCGGACACTAAAAGTTTTAATGTGTTGCAAAAGAGAAGCTAAGCTTTCAGTTCAATTTTTATTACCAATATCATTCTAACGATTATGTCATTATTGCCAAAACTCTGTTCTGTTCCCCCTCTCATTCTAAGCTGTCAAAGAGCCGTCCTTGGCTTAGATGCTTTGTACAAAAGCCCAGCGAACCTCTAAAATTTGCACATAAGCGTATACTTAAGAAACCAAACGCAAATGTATTCCTATTACTGGG
Organism: Drosophila neotestacea; assembly: GCA_035044365.1. Lineage (NCBI taxonomy): Eukaryota > Metazoa > Arthropoda > Insecta > Diptera > Drosophilidae > Drosophila > Drosophila neotestacea. The sequence goes on from JAWNMD010000270.1 coordinate 3,600,019, forward strand.
TCACTGTAGTTCTCAAAGTACTTTGATCACAAAAACCTGCCTAATAAGCTAGCTTATGCAAAAAGCTAAAGTAATCACGATTTCAAATCTGAAGAGACCCTCTGCTCCAAAACCAAAAATGCACAATTTTCTTTTATGCCATGAGATGGCAGTAAACTGAGAAGGCTTTCAAAACTCTGCCTGCCAGTTGTGTTTGTCGCTTTTTTGGGCTGAGTCCTTTACACAGGGGCTGGCTAAAAGTCACATTGCATTCAAATGCAAAAGGGCGTTGAGAAAGTAAATCCTGCCCCATTCTGTGAGCCTTATTGTTTTCTGGGTTTTATCTACTGCGAGCTGCTATTTCACTTTTCTCACTGCAACTGCGACTACAAACTGTGGAAGGCGATTATTGTTGCAAAGTTGGTTGACAACTTGCGTCAGACTGAAGGCAAAAACTTTCATCTGATCAGAGGCAAGTCCAGAGAGCAGGGATTGTACTTAGCTGGCCCCAAGCTGGCTGCCAGCATCATAATAAGGCATCAAGCAAAAAGTCTACTGAAAATAAACAGTTGGACGGGATAGTTAGATAGTTGGATGGAGTATTATATATCTTGGCCAAAGCTGAAAGTTTCTCTTTTCTTTTTTTATAACGACTTTGAATTCCGTATTAATGTTATATTTAACTTGCACAATTTTTGTCAGCCATTGTTGCGGTTTTACTTGCCTTTAATGTCTCTCTCTGTGTGTGTCTGATTTTTGCCCGAGGAGGTCAATGGCAGAGGCAGTGTTTTGTAAGTAGCAAAGGCTGCTGTTCAAGGAAATTGAATATCCGTTAGAAAATTATCAATTTATGGTAAAATGAGCACTGATTGCAATGCCACGATACGAATTGAATGCGCCAGCATGCTTTGTGGCATGTTGGCTAAATTGAAAATGTATCGAAATGAAAACCAAACCAGACCAAAACCGAACAACGAAAAGAAGGCGGCAGTCAACAAGCAGCAAGCTGGCAAACGGCATTGCCAATAGGGCCATAATGAGCAAGTCAATATCATGGACAGCACATACACTATAGAGACTACATATACACACCCATACATACGGACATTCAATTCGATGTGCAGAGAAAGAAAAGTCTGCTCAGAGGTCCTGCGACATTGCGATAAAAAGCAGATTGCAATTTGTTTTACTGATTTCCATGCTTTTGGCTTTATTTGCACGACGGAAACTTTCATTAACATCAAACAGATACTGTGGCAAAGAGAAGCAGACAGACAGACAGACAACCCGGAAGACGAGGAAAACAGTAGAGACAGCAGCAGTCTCATATATATACATACATACATACATAACATACACTTTCAGTAATGAGCAGTGCATGTATTTAACATGATACTTGTACAAATGGCATGATTAAGTAGCATTTGCATTGTTCATTTATGTAATTATTAATGATTATTAAAGCAATGCAGCAACTCAACTGCAAATACAGTTAATCTTCAGTGTGTTATGGATGCAATGACATTAGTTGATAGCAGGCTTCACAAATAAAAATTAAGAGTTAAACAAAATCAAGCCTGATCTCATATAAATTCTATGTTTTCCCTAAAAGGTGAACTTAATTCTCTATTTCTTTTATTTTATTTTTAACATTTCTTTCGAGCCTGAACACTGGCTTTCAGCTAATGTCATTTTACAAAAGGCAACAGTTCTAACCGCAAACACATCTAATTGGCCACAAGTTGAAGTGCAAACATTTACCACCAATGTGAAACATCTCAACAATCTCATGAAATATGCCAGAGAGTGCAACCAATTACATTGGCAAATAATGGCCATAAATGAGTTTTGAGAACAAATGTACAATTAGCATTCACACTCACACTTACAATCACATTCACTTAGTCGGCCAGGAACCGCAGGCATTTTCTATTCACAGTAAGATTGAGTTGTGACCGTAACAAAAGTCCTGGGCGCAAAACTAAATTTATGTGTGCATTAACTTCCCCTGACCTCCGATCCCTGACCCTTGGCCAGTCTCTCCCCCGCTTTGTCATGAAAGAAAGATGTCGAAATTGTATAACTTTGTTTTGTAAGTAATTTTAACAAATTTGCAAGACATTTGTGGCCTTTTGTACAAATATTTAACCTATTTTTGGAGACCCATAGAGTCCCTTTTTGTCATTTCCCTTGGCTACTGTTATTGTTGTTGTATTCCCTGTTGACTTTTTGTGGCCAAAGAGGCCAATTAACTTAAATAATTAGCCAAAGTTTGTGGCACTCAGATAAAGTTGTTGTCCAAATTGGACCTGGTTACGGTCGAGGTAGCATTTCAACACTAATGGCAACAAATTTCAATAAAATCACATTAACCCTGCTAAGTTATTGTGTCCGAAAAGTGTTGGCAATTTGAGAATCAAAGCAAACATCGAAGTTTGTTTGAGAATATCAAAACAAAATGTAACTCAATTTGTTGATAATAATCTGAAATTTAATATGGATATCAGCACTGAAGCACGAGTATCTAACAAGAAAAAAAATCGCTTAACTAAGCTTTCAGAAAGAACATTTTATCGTTTTCTATATTGGCTTTGTGTCTTCATTGTTCTCGGAGGCATTTGTGTCGGTCTACACTATACTTTCAAAGCTGACTTTGGGCAATGCTCATCCTATGATGTTAAATGCGATTGATGTGGTGAGTAAGAATTTCCGAGTAATCCTAAATAAACAACCATTTTGTTTCTGCTGTAGATGTAATGGAGAATGTTCTGTGGAATTCAAGATATAATTTAAATCATTGCCTTTAATGAACCTCACTTTACGTATTGGTGATTTTCAATATTGTAATAACATTCTTTTCCATGTACCTCCACATTACTGCACAGATTTTCCGCATTGAGGTAAATGCAGTTTTAACAGCTATAATATTCTACAACCAGATAAAGAGGAAGTTTAATGATGACTTGCAGATACCTTATCATCTTTTACAGTTCAGTGTATTAAAGACATAATCATCTGACAATTCGATAATTTATTATGCAAAAGATGTTTCCAAAATTTAAAACTACACAAGAGGCAATTAATGTTCAGCTTGGTAAACATATCTTCATAACATACGTATACGTAATATTTTAAATATATTTCTTGTCAGATTCCAGCTGCATCAACTAAGAATGACTGTTGCAAAATCCAAAGCCCCATGACAAAATTATAGTTTGTGTAATTTAACTTTATTGATGAAGAAATTCTATACCTTTACTGATTTAGTAAATTAGAAACTTAAAAACTTTCAGACTATCAATTGAAAGGAAATGTGCACAAATGTTTACTTATAATTAACAGTTATGCAGAATGCTTGCGAAAGTTTACACAAGAATTTGCTTAAGCAGAAAGCAAATGTTTTACTTACTCTGTGGCATTTCAATAAACTGAATCTGAATTTCCATTCAAGTGATGTGTGCACAGTGCCTATCAGCAGTCAGCAGTCTGGCAAATTCATTGACATCAACTAAAACATGACCTGACTTTTGTTGCTGCTGTTATTGTTGTTCTACATGATATTGCATATATGATGGATTTGCTTAACTGAATATAAAAAAGCATGAAAGCCAAAACAAAACTGTTGACCTACTGCCAACAAACAAGTATCGAGAAGCTTTTCAAATTTATTGAAGCGCACTCCTCTCTCTCTCTATCTCTGTGTCTCTTTGTCTCGCTTTTATTGAATTTTCTATGAATACACCCGCAGAATGAGTGCACTTTGCAATTGAATGCGTATGAAGAAAGTGCAACGAGTCTATGAGTACTTGTATTGCTATAGATTTCATGTGCAGATTATAACCATAACAAACTGCAGTTTTCCCACATATTAATTAAGGGTTTTTGTTCCGTAGATTTTACGAATATAGCATGTTTTTTCAGTGCCTTTGCTTAAACCATACCAGTTCTCCATCCAACGCGTAAGTCACTTGTGGCCAAAAAGTTCACCCATACACACACACACACTCACTCACACACACACACATAAAGTTGTAAATGCAAACAACAAACTGCATACTAATGATGTCTCTGTTGTGGTCTGCACTTTTGCGCTCTTAGCCCACATAATTGGGCCATGGGGTGTCTGTATGTTTATGTGTATGTGTGGGATATATGGAAGTTTGTGTGTGTGAAGCTGTTGCTGTTTATCTTTCTTTGGGGCTATGATTTAATACGAAATACACAATATACTATATACACAAGTACATGCTCTTTTTAGCGTAAATATGCATGTAATTGCCAAAAGCTATGACCGTAAAGTGACTTTTATGCGAGCTTTTTTCTAAACCCCGAATGATAACAGATTAAAGTATTGATTGAAAATTTTCTTAAGCTTAAGCTTTATTTCGTACATTTAAAGTATCAAATACACCTTAGTTCATTCATGAATTTTAAGGTATACATCTCAATTGCGCATCAAACTACTTTCATAAAGAGTATTCATGTGCTTTTATGAGCTTTTAAGGCATATTTTCAATGCGTTATTATTCTCTGAAAAATCATTCTTAGATCAAGAATTTATATGCTTTATGGGGTCTTCAAAACTGAACAATATAATACAAAATACCCTTTTACCATAAGTTAATCGATTAACAAGAGCTATACCCTTGAATTAGTCAAAAGCGATTATCCAAATCTTTTTTTTAGATTTTACCAGTCCATAAGATCATTATACGCAAGCTAAACAGATATATTCTTTTAACCTAGGGTCATGGGTGTCATATCATCAAGGTCAAGTCAAACTTAAGCTGAAATATTATAAATGCATGTTTTTATAGCAGACAGAATTAAGTTATTTTTTAACTGTGGTTGACACTTTTTCGCGCAGCAGGTGAATAATAAGTGAATAAACTTTTAAAATTACAACAAAGATTTATTGTCAGCGTCTGGCCAAAAAGTTTCATAGCTGACAAAAATATATCAAGGAGATAACAATATTTTTGATTGTTTATATTAAAAGGAATAATACTTTATAAAATCGTTTATCTCTTGTTAAATCCTTTAGAAGTTTTGTCAAATCAATTTAGTGTCAATCATTAAATTTGTCTGCAATTTATTGCGGAAAATTATGATTTCCCCCTGTTTCTGTAAGTAATGATAATTGCAGGCAAAACAATAAAGTGAACGAGCTAATAAACAGCGCGCACACACACACACACGCTGCGTATGAGATATCAGCATTTACATAATTGAGGTTCCGTTTCCGCTGTTCACAACTGCAATTTAGTACAGAATATTAATACCTATACTTGTAGCAAGTAAATTAATTTGAATACAGCTAATATATAGCTGTCACTGCAACAATACAAGGTTCTAAGAGGCTTAAATGCGTGTCCCTGTGCGGTGAGGGGAAGACCTTGCAACGCGTTGTTCCTTTATGTTGCAAGTACAAGATGCTAATTAACAATTTGCTAGAGAAAAAGGATCTTAAGACTGCTTCTTTGGCAAGTTTCGACCCAAGCATGCGGCATCATGTAGTTAAAACTTAAGTTTTCTTAAATAGGACATTACATTGTCTTGTTCTCGGACCACGCACACAGTATTACAAACTGCTCTTGGCAATACATTCTCTTCACTTTAATTTTTTGTTTCTCAAACAATTTAACAGTGTATTGACCTAATTGTGTGCTGTTGCTTTCAGCTATCTTTATTCCCTCGCCTTTTCTCCGATTTTGTCTGACACGCAAAACTTATCCTTGTCTTGAGTCCATTTTGGCAAGTTAAGCCAAGGACACTTTGGAATTTAAAGTAACCCCCGAAAAGCAGCTGAAGCTGAAGTAAAAACTGCTGACTAACGGATTTAGTTAACTTTGTAGCCAAGTCGGGTTAAGCCCTTGATTTGGGTTTAATTTTCAAGCTCAATTGCCAGCTTGATACCCTTCCCATTCAACAAACACGTGCCTGAGCTTCGAATTCGTGATTACTCATCTCTTCTGTGCACTGCAAATTGTATTTAAAATCAACACATTTAAGAACAAAAGGCGTTGACATGCGACAAAAGACAAACAAAACATTTGACATTATTTAAGACTTATTTTTATTTTCTTGCTTTTATGCATTTCCAGCGAGGGTATTTTTATTTAATCAGCAATTTTGTGACGCATTTCAGCTGGAAAATCTAAGGTGAATAAAACTTTATAAGAAGTTAAGGAAACTTTGAACTGATTTCTATACTTTGGCTGAGTCTTTTATAAGTTTAACAGAAAATGTGTACCTACTGGATAAAAGCTTTATTATAATGAAACTATGTAATTCCACTTTATGGTAAATCTCAAATATATCTTCTATTTCTATTAACATCTTGTTACTATATAATTTTTTATAAAACTTTTGATGTGTACTGTAAAAAAGGGTATTTTAATCTCGGCTAACACAACATGTTTCTTTATTATTCTGTTTTTTATTTGTTGTGATGAAAATGTAGCAACACGTGATGTGGTATGTAAATACAGGACACCCTCTCTCTGTCTCTTTCATACAGTCACTCATACATATGCATATGTGTACACTCTATACATATATGTGAGAGTGTTTACATTTGTGTCTGTTTGCGCTTCCGTCTGTCAGAAACAAATGTTCTTGTTGTTGTTTATGTTCATAGCCGTCGTAATGATTGTCACCCTCCTCCGCCCCTTTCCCCTTTGGCACGTGTTTCCTCTTCGATATTTACATTGGCATTGCATTGTTCCGCTTGCTCTACTTTGTGCATGTAAATATATACATATAAATTCTTTAAGCGCATTTAAAATGCATAAAACAAAAACACAATTTCCACGAGAAAATTAATTTGAACGTGTGAAGTTTTTTTTAGTGGAATAAGTTTGCTTAAAAAATTTAAACAATTTTAAATTATAAAATTCAGTTGTAATATAGGTATATGAAAGTTAAATAAGCTTTCTTCATCAAGTAATCATGGAGGTGTCTTTCTTCTTTTAGACAAAGTCGTTTTAATGAAAGGGAGTATTATTAAATAGAGAGAGAATCAAGAAAGGAAAGAAATTAGAATCTAAAATAGATTCCAATAAGTAGACATGCATCTAATAATTTAAATAAACAACATATTGTCGGATATTGCTCTCAACAATATAAGAAGAGGATTATTCTGCTGGCAAGGGCATAAACATGGCACATCTGGCACACATAGAGAATAAGTTGGCCAACAATTTGGTTAAGTCTATCAAAGCAATATCAAATTTCGAGCACTCATAACTCATAAGGCAAATGTTCTTCTCAAAGTAATAGAGAGGGTTGACTGCTAGAAAGGAGCATCACAAGGAGATAAATAAATTAAAGTCCACTCAAGCACAAATGCAACTGCTTCAAAACAGATGACTGCACATGTTGCTGCGGCTGCTGTGGTCAGCATGCCACCAACTAAGGCGAGTGAAGGCTATTGCCTTGAGGCCAATTGTGGCATGCAACAGCAAACGGAAACAAGAAATTTGTAAAGTGCATGAATACAAAATGAACTGTGACTACATTAAATTTATTTTTATCGCCCTCACAAGTGCCTCAAACACTTCAAGGACTCTCCCTTTAAAATAAAATAGTTGTAACTAAGCGAAAAACCGCAGACACTAACTCTCTCAAACACATATATAAGTGCAGTTACAGATATATATATTTATCTGTTATAGATACAGATTCATTTACATATGTGTTTTGGTTGGCTGCGCGTGCTGCGGTTACTCCAATTTCCGCACACACAAATGTTTATTTTCATATTTTATTTTCTTTATTTTGTTACTTTTTTATTCGCCACAAATTGAGCCATTAATTGAATTGATTGAAATTGATGTCACGCAAACAGTTTGCTTTGCCAAAGCATTTGATATATATTCAACAGTAACGGTTAAGCTAAGCACTCTCATTTATTAAACTTATATTGTAAGCCTCTTGCAAGTACACTTATAATTTAAAAGCCTTAATTAAATTCTTAAGCTTGATAACTTTTAAAGCCTCTACAAAGTGAATTCATTTAAACATCCTTGTATTAAAAATAAATATTTTTCGTATATTATTTTATATCAAGGTTTTTCATTAATATTTATATTATTATTATCTAATTATAATCAGAGTTAAAGTATAATAGCTAAATATATAATAAGTTTTATCTATAACTATACACTATTATGATAATTTCAATTATTTACATATCTGCATACCATCTTTATTAACTTTAATAATAATAATAATATTTAAAAGAAAAATGCCTTTCAAATTAAAACAATATACTAGTTCATGAAAATCCTTTTATCTATCTATCATTATTCTCTTTGGTGGCATTTTGGCCGTGCTCAAGTGTGCCCAAAAGGATTTAGTTGACGGCAACTAAAATTCCCTATGTACATAAAAAAGTTGATTCTATTGTTGAAATTTTGGCAATCTTGCACTTAGTGCACTTCAGGCTATAGTTTCATGGAGTTGATACCGCAAAACTTTTTGGGGGATCGAAAGTACTTGAAATGCTTCTCATATTTCGATTATTTACAAAACGATTCAAAATATTCGGCCTTCAGCAGTTGAGAATGAGGGCGTTGCCGAGGGATGGGACGGGCAACAATCGCTGCTATTGACAATGATTATGTCCTTTCCCTCACTCTCTGACTCTCTCTCACTCTCTGACTTTCTCTCTCGCTCTCTTTCTCACTCTGTGTGTGTGTGTGACTTGTCGATTGAGCAGCGAACTTTGATATTGTATTGTTCTCGTGGCAAAGTTAATCGAAAGCCTAATTAGTTGACTGGCCCTCAAACCAGTACTCGAAATTTGGACCCCTCCTAGCCAATTGGCAGAGAGCTTGATTGGCCAGCTGAGATCCAGGCAAATACAATTAAGCGGCTGCTGTTAAATTAGCAGCATAATAAGTACCAAAATGTAGTTAAGCCGTAAACAAGCACAAAAGCAAAGCCCGAGAAATTAAGCGCTGACATTGAACAAAAGTTTGCTTTATTTGATTGTTGAACTGGAGACGGAGAGCAGACACTGGTGGAGGATGTGATGGGCATTACTTCAAGTCAATCGCACAGAACTTATATAGATAAAATAGCATTGCGAACAAATTGTGCGAAATTGCATGGGCAAACAGGGAATAGGGACAATGCCAACAACTACTACAACTACAATCTGAACAAAGCCAATCAAGGCCAAAGTAAAAGCTAGAAGTTCACAAATACTTTACCTTGGAAAAGAACATTATTTGGTATTTTTGTTCTCCTACTTCGTTTCACATTCGACATATTTATAAAGATTTGTTGCATACAGTGATGAGACCAGACGAGTTGATTTTTCTCTAACAAAATTATCAACGTAAGATTCAGAAGATGTTTAGGTTAAGCTCAATGATAAAGAAAATTCCATGAAAAACATTTCTTCAAACATAATTCTTGCTCTAAACATTTGTCTTAGGGATTTTTATAAGAAATCTATACGACTTTCAGCTTGTGTCATTGAAATTTGCTACAGTTAAAGACACAGACGTTACTATGTGAACAAAATCGTAGACCGTAGACAAAAGACTTTCATAATGAGATATAGTACATACATACTTACATATATAGTCAGCCGCATTTTTCCACATTCCTTGACATTACATAAAAATGTGTGCATATATATGTATGTATATATTTTATGCATGACATGGCCTTAACTTATACAACCACAAAGTGACACACACAGACATCGACACAGATATATACATATATATATGTATAGCAAGACAGATATGAGTACATCCAAATAGATTTGTGGGCGTCTTGGCCGTATATGAAAATGGCTGACACGTTTTCGAGGACGACAGCTGCACATCACGTTTCTGCAGTCCTCGTCCATCATACGCTCTGTTCTCTTCATGCTATATTACGTAATTACTTAAATATGTTATAGCCATAAAGTTGTCATATAACGTGAATGCATAAAAATTGCATACGACTAAAATCTATTCGTGTGAAACTCTAATCAACTTGTGCTCTCAAGTGGACCAACAAATAATTAGCGAGTTAAGCTCTTTGACAACATTTCATTTGCATAAATTGAATAGACTTTAATCTAGTATTAAACAAAAGCAACAAAGACAATTGTGTCAAGTATCTGAGAGCCTTTCATCTGTCTTAAGCATTATTTGTTTGAATAATTAATAGCCTATCAATTGCAGCTACTCGAAGCAATACCGAATTTAATTTTGTACCCTGTGGAGGATGGGTTTACCATTTTGAAGTAAAAAAGGGATTATTAATCAATATAAGCATCTTATCCTTACATTTTTTTATAGCTAACTGCAATCTTTAAAAGATAATGCTATATTTCGATACTATGTTAATGCTATAAAATTTCCATTAAATTTAGCTAATAAGTATATGAGTAAATGTTATTATGTGTTTATTATGGGCTCCACTTCTGTCCTACACCAGGGTATATCCCAGTTGATCACTTAAATGCCTGATAAGTGAATTTCAAGCAAATTTCATTTATTTGACTAATAATGTTAGCAGCCAATAAATTAGCTAAGGTACGTGAGAAATTTTTGAAAAAGTACTTACAGCTTAAATGAAAAATCATCTCACGCACAACTAATTACATATTCATATATATTTATACCCATATAAGTGTATGTGTGTGTGTGTGTGTGTGAATTTATTTCCATCAACTTTTTTTGGCTGTAGAATTTTATTTTCATGCTCTGCAAACACATTTGCGAAACGTGCAAGCATTTGTGATGCTTTTAACACTTTAATGACATTAATTTAAATGAATGCCAAGCACATAGACAAAGAAACAAAGAGGAAAAAAAGAGGAAAAGAGAGAGAAGGACACACACGGGCAGACACAACAAATAGCTGCATAGATAAAACAAAATATAAGACTGAGACAAAAATACTTGAAATAGCAGCCAACTGCCTGGGCAAATCAAAAGCAATTTGTTGCTCTTCGTTGGAATTGGACGAAATTACATACATATATAGAAATATATGGGTATATAGAAGTGCAAACTTATATAAATAGAAGTCAAGCTGCCTCAGGTTAGGTTTTAATGCGGTAACGGATAGAAAAGTATTGGCGTTAGAAAAGCCACATCTGAAATACCCTATATGTAGTTCAATCTAATGTAAAATTACTGTATAAAGTATAAACAAGACATGGAACTAAAATCTTAAAAAGTATATTGTATGTTATCTTTTGACTACCAACTGTGATAATAGACACTTCAAGTACTCATTCAACAAAATCTTTTTAAGAAAGCTTTTCTGAGAAAAGATCAGTTTGGAAAGTAATCTGCCATCATAAGTTGAACAAAATAAAGTCTTATCTTATACATGCATATTTACTAAATACTTATTATTTATAGTTTAGGTTTGCCTAATTATATCAACACAAAAGTGGAGCATATAAATCAGTAACTTCTATTTAAATATATTAAGTACCTTCTACTCCACCCCACAACTTAAGGATCCTCCATTAGCCAAGCTCCTACACAAGTGAAAGGATTTGCATAGAATTAGAGATGAAAATGTTTTTTTACATCTACTACTTATTTCCAACTAATGCATAATACTTATGAAAATGTGCACGAGGTTGCCCTTCTCAGAACTTAAACATCTACAGATGCACACATTCTATCATCGGTTATAATTCTTTTAAATCCTGCAAAATTAAAGACCAGACTTGGACTTTTATATAAAACTCATTTTAAGCACACACAAGTTCCAACTAATTTAGAATACTCTTTGCTAGTGTATTGAATTGTGTTTTATATATGTATTAAGCACATCGCAAAGGGCTTCCGAGAACTACAGATGGAAAACTGCAGCAAGGACTCTGACTGCTGCTGACAAGGAAGAGTGGCTGGCCAGTTGGCGGTTAGCTGTCTTTAAAGATTTTCAGTCGAGTTGAGCTGAATGCATTTTCCTGGGCCCGGTCAAAGGCAGTCAACAGATGCTACCATAATATGAAATTGCAAAAAAGGAACTTCAGAGAATTGACAGCTTTGACATGTTGGGAGGGAAGAGAGAGAGAGAGCGATAGAGACAGACTGAGAAAGTGAGAAATAGTGAGAGAAAGAGTGGCTGCTGTTCTGGACAGCAATGACAGCTTAACAGCTTTGAATTACAAACAATTTTTTATTTATTTGTAGTAGTAATTATGAAATTATGCGAAAATAAGTGTCTACGTTTAATCAACGTACATTGAGCACAATTGTTATGTATACATGTATATATGAAGTTTACAGCTTAATTATGTGTAAATATTTAAACCAATTTGTAGTTAAATTGCCACACAATTTATGCCATGTCCTTTGAAATTCGACAAATCAACAACAATAAACAATTTGCGCTCATGCAAAAATATTCATGCAATTAGGCAATAAGTAAACAGCCGAGCCGAGTGACGACCCAAACTTTTCAGTCAAAGGCTGAACAACATGGCGTATGCGCAATGAAAATATGCTAGAAATACCATTCAATATGAAGGCATGACAATAATACACTACTCAAGTGGTCAATTCATATTTGTATTTGATTTGTTAATTGATGTTTAGACCCAGTACTTTAAAAAAGTACAAATGGGTCTATTAAGTTTGTGCAAAAAAAAATGTGCGTAACAGGCAGAAGGAGGCGTGGCAGACCCCATAAAGTATATATATTCTTGATCAGCATCAACAGCCGAGTCGATATAGCGATGTCCGTCTGTCCGTCTGTCCGTCCGTCCGTCTGTCCGTCTGTCCGTCTGTCTGTCCCTTTTTTGAACACCTATATCTCAGAGACTATAAGAGCTAGAGCCACCAAATTTGGCATGAAGGTTCATCTGTATATCGCATTGATGAAGTTTGTTTTAGAATTTTGCCACGCCCCCCTCCGCCCCCGTAAATTTGAAACAAAATTTCAAAGTCGAATAACGAAAGCACCTTTAATGCTAGCGATATGATTTTTTCACACATGATAAACTTTACAGTCCAATCCTGTCCTGAAAGTTTTATCCGGATCGGATAATAAACGGATAGTATACGGCTGATCGAAATTTCGAAAATATGAACACCTAGATCTCAGAGACTATAAGAACTAGAGACATCAAATTTGGTATGTAGGTTCATATATATCTCCCATTGATCAAGTTTGTTTTAGATTTTTGCCACGCCTCCCTCCGCCCCCGGAAATTGAAATACAAAATTTCGAATTCGAACTGAAGGAGCCCCTTTAATGTTAGCGACTTCATTATTGGTATATATAATATACACTATGGTCCAAACCTGTCCAGAAAATTTCATTCCAATCGGATGATAAACACGGAAGTTATTCAACTAACAATGTTAAAGGCAAAAGGAAGAAGAAGAGACGTTAGCGACCTCTGTGTTTATTAACTTCGTAGTGGCGCCATCTATTGTTTGGTACGCATTATTGAAGAACAATCAATAGTGAACGGTTTGCACTCAAAAAGTACTGGGTCTCCTACTGTCGAGCTTGCTCCACTGTAGCTTACTGTATTTTTTTGACTTCGTTTGCTGCAGTCAAATTCATAATAATAGTTGAATAAAACGTATTTTTATTCTATTTAAATTGCAATCTTCATTTTTCATAGCTATAAAATAAGAGTAATGTTAATTCCAGCGAAATAAGAATCCGTTTTCATACTCATTTTCCCGCCGTAATTTAAAACAGAATGTTCCCCGTTGTTCCACTCGATGAAAAACATTGCTGGATGCATTCTGTTTCAACAATATTAAATTAGGCATCAGCATGATTTGCCATTGTTAACTTGTTTATATGCTACAAGCAGGAAACATAGCTGCCAAGCTGCACTACATAATAATAATAATAATAAATGTTCATGGCCAACATTTAATACTCGTATAGTATTTCTGTTTTCGCCATGATGCAGCTTAAATGCGCTGAGTAAACTTTGTAGAAAACGGAACAATAAATGTATGTATGTATAATAAAATAAATTCGACTGTAAGGGGCAAAAGAAAAATGCGCATAAAAAAAGTCAGACGCATTGAAAAGCATTCATTGTAACTAAAGCTGCTGCCTGCTGCGGCTCTCGTTTCCGCCAGCTGAAGCACAGGATGTGATTTTCATTTTTATTTCCGGCAATTAGCACTCGAATTGGTGCAAACGAACTCTGAGCTCTTAACACAGCCACTGAAGTATGCTCCGTCTCGCCTCCAAATCCATTTGAATGATGATTTAAAACTGCATTTCATTGGGTTGTCCGCTCAGGGTATATAGGTTATAGTCAACCAGCTGAACTTCAGTCAAAGACAGATAAATCAGACAGTTTTTAAAAAATATTTATCTTATTTACGTATGAGTAATATTGGCAATGGACAAAGTTTTGTCATCTTATAATATACTATATTATATAGTTCGATAGACAATATAGAAATAGAAAAATAATATTCAACACATTTGCAAATATTAAATCACCTTTGAATCTTTTTCCCATCATCAATTCATTTTATATATCACTTTTACTAAAAGAACAGTTTTCTTACTTTTCCTAGGGTATTTGCTACTCAACGCATTCAAAATGATATTTTTTCTTATATTTTTTTACATAATTTTAATGCACTTCTGGCACTTAATGGTCGTAAATGTAAACTCTTCAAATTTCACTGCAATTTAAAGTTTCGGTCTGAATTTCCGTTGGAGGACGAGGACCACTTTGTTGCTGCTTTGCCACTAACTGTCACGGTTTTCGCAAACGAACCTGACCGAATTTATGTTTCCGGCGTGGTCTGCAGCTGTTACGATGTCTCTGTCTCTGTGTCTGTCTCTGTCGCATCCGTAGCCATTTCTATTAGTTGGTTTGCAGTTCAAAAGCAAATAGCGTTTGCTTTAAGCAAGACCAACAGTTCATTTGAGTAAGCAATTACTACCGGCAAGTGCCCAATTCACTTTCGCCAGCAAATCGCCAATAATTTATTGCTTATACTACTTACTTTAAAGTTTTCAAACCATTTCAATGTTAAACTCTGTCAAAATTAAAGCTATGTAACTTAAATTAGATATACAAGTAGATTTTTAATAGGTCTGCCCAAGTGTTTGTTAAATTGTCATTTGTTGAACCAGTTTACATGTAAGTCAGGATTATGATTAAGCTAATAGTAATTATTCAACCGGCCGGAAACATAACACAATCAATTCCTTTTGGACCCTAACAAACAATAACTTTAATACAAATACACTAAGCGTGCTGGGTTGTAACTGTATTCAATGCTTTACAAAATGTTAGGCCTACACCGATTCCTTAGATAAATTACAGTAATTTTCTAAATTATTGATTCGACATAAGCTCAATATGAGTAATTGCTGTGAAACTCAATTGCAGAACCAGCTGCAAGTTATTTTATTTGCGCTGTACTTGTCAACGTTGTAAACGTGTCTCACACTCACACTTGACATATTTATGCCGACCAAAATTGATGTTTGATGTCGCAGCAAAGTTCGTTATAATTAAGGCAACTGATATAACAAATAGACTAGCATCATCTTGATGTTTTGGATGAGCACGAGTACGACTTGGAGTATCTTCTGTGTAACAAGTCGGGCGTATATTTATCAACTGGCCGCAGACCGACAATTTGTTGCTCGTTGGCTGTGAACAGGCAACGAGTGGAGACTCAGCTAAGGAGTAAAAGCAGCTGACTGCCTGATTTATGAAGGCAGCACACAGCAGCCACAAGAGGTCTGGTTGGGTTCTTGGTCTTGCATAAAATATTAAAGGCTGTGGAAAATTAACAGTCAAATGCTATTGAATTTTAAGCAACTCAAGTCAAAGTCCGGGACTAGACATCAAATAAGAAAGTAAACCAAACCTAAACCAAGATCCAACTTTCGATAGTTTCAAACCAAAAGCTGTCTGTCTTAATTGTAACGACATGCGTTTTAAGCCACACAAACCATTTCAGTTACGACTTTACACTTTTGCACTTCATTCAGTTTCTTGGCAGCATTCGAGGCCATCAAAATAAAAGTAAAGCACCAAAAGGATTTTGCTTACTTACATTGCTTTTGCTTCTGCTTCTTCATGTTCGTATTTCACTTTGCTTTGCTTTTCGCAGCTTACTTAGATTTTGTTGTTGTTGCCATTGCAGTTGGTATTTCAAAGCATTTTACATGGCATTAGTGTTGTTTGAGCGTCTGCTTTACGAGCTAAGCGAAGTGTCTAAATGTCTGTGTGTCACGAAAGTAACAAAAATCTCTTGGGCATACAGAGCGTATGTGTAATGCGCTTAGCGTATTGAGCACCAAAGCAACAACATGCGATATACCCAGAAATGCTTAGACGCTTACTCGTAAACAAATTTATGTCAATTTAATTAGATATAAAGCATTATCTATGTGCTTAGTTGACGATAAACTCTTCTATATAAATGTATGTCCTCACTGACTGATCATTGTAGAACGCAAATGGTGAGAGCTTATCACTAGTAACATCCCTAGTCATGGCTAGTAGCTTTATTATTCCCCATGAATATTTCTTTCCCTAGTCCCCATGATTAGTAAATTTCCTAGTCCCTATGCCTAACTTCTATAGCTCACATGACTAGTAACTTCCTCAATACCCACGACTAGTAACTTTCCAGTCGCCATTTAATACTTAACAAATATTGAAAAACAAACACAAGCATCAAAAAGTTTGTTGCCTTTTAGATATCTTAACTTAACTCACAAGGGAAAGAAACACTGAGAAAGTTAGGGCAGAGTTGGACAAAAAGGATAACAAAAGCAATTAGAATTATTGTCAAATGTCAGCTAAATTTTGTATTTTGATATTTTGCTCATAAATTGTATGGAATGTTGTTAGATTTTATTTCTGTGGATAGAACGAAAGAGAGTCAAATACAAATTCAGAGACAAAACAAGAGAGTTCCCAAATTTAAAAATAAGGAAAGAGAAAGACAACGAGTTCAACGAAAAGAATTTACTTACATCTCAGAACCCAAGTTTGATATATGAAAATATGTTGTCCAGAACTAAGTAAACACTTTAAGATATGGTTTGCTTTGTACAATTTATGAAATAACATTTATGGCAAGCGCCTAAGGAATGCATTTTGTTTAAACTAAACTACATAGTGAAAATGAAAAAGAAAAAAACCATATTCAACTTTTGACATTTCAGAAATTTCAGTATGCATTAGCTGTGCCACAGTATGTTGCCTTGAAAAACTGTAGATAGAGACACACGTGTGCTCGAATTCCAAGTGACAATTGAATGAGGTGGTGTTGGAGGGGACTTTATTTGACAGCGGGAGGCAGTGTGGTTGGGGAAGGAGGAGAGGAGAATATTTGCTGCAGGAAACAGCCAGTGCAGTGTGACAGTTGCTTGACAGAATTCAAACTGGCATACCAAAATATTACTTATGGCCGGACAGTAAAATCTCCCTACTACACACACATACAACTATAGATAAACTGTGTGTAGTGTGTGTGTGTGTGTGTGAGTGTGTATTCAGTTAGAGCACGAATCAGAGGCTAAAAATTGTCAATACGACAAAACATTGTACGTTGTACGCATTGTCAATAGAAACGTGCTCAAGCAAGTTATTGACATGAAAAATGCTCGTGTACATATTTTTGAGTTTTGATTTCAGATTTACGACTTTGCACTCACATTCACACGCAATTGGCACACACAAGCAGAGATTTACAACAGTTTTGGCAATAATAAAATACAAATTGTTATAATGTTACTTGTTGTAGATAATTGCCAAAATCATATGCCAAAACTCAACCAAACCAAATCCATTGCTAAACAATTTAAAGAATATATAAAGGATAAGTTGGCATGATTAAGATCCAAATCTTCTGTCAATGTAACCGAAAATTATTAAATAAAGATGAGACATGTGCAATCGACGACAGTTTTTATTATTTATGTAATATTATCATATTTATATTTTATATTTGTCAGTTTTAAGTGACACTATAAGCTTCTTTACATATTTATTGGACTGTCTGATGCTGAGTACTTTTTAAGACTTGTTAAATACCTCTATAAGAGATATAGAGTATGCGGTAGATATATGTATCAAAAGCGAAAATATCTAGTTGATTGTATATTTTAAAGGGGAATACTTTAAGAGCTTTGTCATATCTGTTCGCCTGATTGATGGTTTTTGGATTGTATCACTTGAAAGTATAAATGCAACGGAAACTTTGTCCAGACGTACTCCATTGATACCCTTGTTTTTCAAGCTACAGGCTCAGCCAATATTTCACAATATATAGCAATTGTTTCGAGTTCAATAAACCTTAAACAATACCAGTTCTATTTTTAAACAATTGTTTTGCAATTGTGTTAAAGCAACGATTGAACTATTATTCCCCAATCAGTTTTTTTTCTTTTCGGTTTGAAGTCGTTGTCAACGCCGCAGCCAGACGGATATCCAAAAAAGCAACAACCACAACAAAACACAATCAAAAACGAGATGCCGAAATATTAAAATTGAAATTTGTTTTCTAAAAGCGTAAAACAACAAGAACAATAACAGGCGGCCAAAAAACAAATCCCCAAAGTGTGTTTTCCAGCAACGTCGCGACGCATTCGTCTCCTGTCCTCTCATGAGTCGGGAAAACGGAATAATATTTACCCAACGTGATTTTGTTTACCTATCTTTTCAAGCCCCAACTGCGTGCCCAGGCACCTGCAGAGTTATTCTACCTTCAATTCTGTACGACCTCCTCTCATTCTTTCTTTAACTCTCCCCAACGAATTTATATGGCCACAAATTGTTTGTATTTTGTTATTAGTTTTCTCTGTTTATTTCGCTTTTAACATATTTTTTTTCATTTGCCATTTGTACTCATTGTACTTGGTACTTGTTCTGTACTTTTTGATGAACTAAAGTTAATCCAGCTGTCGCTGCTTAAAGTCCACACAATAAAGTATCTTTAAGATACTTTCATACAGCACGCATTTAAGAGTAAGAAAAGAAGAAATACTTATATGGTATCATTGGCTAATAAAATACCCTTTGTCAGCTCTATACTCTTCTTAAAATAATTGCCTATACAATGGTTAAGCTGTGTATATATTGAACAAGTTTTTCAACATTGTAAAGAATATATCGTTTTATATAGAG
Source organism: Drosophila neotestacea (assembly GCA_035044365.1). Taxonomy (NCBI): domain Eukaryota; kingdom Metazoa; phylum Arthropoda; class Insecta; order Diptera; family Drosophilidae; genus Drosophila; species Drosophila neotestacea. The sequence goes on from JAWNMD010000270.1 coordinate 3,619,118, forward strand.
TTTTCAAAGTCTGATACGTCTTTTACAGTGAGTTACAAATTTCGTGACAAAATTATAATACTTTGCAATGAGTATAAAGGAAGAAGTTGTAGCTTTAAGTTTCTTGACTTAATTTTAGTTGCACGAAGTTTTACAGCTGCACAAAGAGTGCAACAACAACAGTAGCAAGGAAATAAGAGAGCTTGCAACATGCAACAGCAAGAACAACAACAACAACTACAATAAAGACGCAAAAGACTTTATTTAATTAAAAACTTGCCGCACGCATGCAAAATGGTCGTACATAAAAGATGTTACCATCTTTACATGGCCAAAACTTTTTGGCTAACTGCAAATGTATGTTGGATTTTTCATTAGCACTTCTTAATTAGCCTGGATCTGACACATGGCACATGGGGCTACATGCTTTGCCTGAACTTTTTATGACACAGATTAATGAAAGTAAGAAAAGAAAGCTGCTCAAATGTCAAATGTCTAAGCATAAAACTTAGTATAAAGTTCTCAATTTGGCTCCGAATTCGCTATGTTCGGTCTGTCCAAATGTCTCTATAACTGTTTGTATGTGTATGTGTATGTGTTTGTGTGAGTGTGAGTGTTGCAAATGTATCCAGGGAACAATCTCTTTTGATGTCATGAGCAGTCCATTGTGTGCGCTTTATTGTCTGCTGTAAATCTCTATTACTTCTCAAGGTGTACTTTGGGGTGTACTTATTTAACATCTTTAACATGAAAATGACACGCCCAGCTCATGGCTAATGAAAGCAAATTGGTTGTAGCCAATTCTTAGCAAGTCCCCAAGCTCCGCTCCTAACATCCAAATCTAACCTCAACTTTAGCTTAACCAAGCACAAATTCTGTGGTTCGCATAATAATCTTATTTTGCTTTGTGCTTAAAATGTCGAAAACACTCGACAACCAAAATTATTTCAATTAAAATCAATGTCAAAGGTTCATGATTGCACACGTAAAAGGACATTTTCTTAAATATGGAAATAACTTTGTAATTCCAATTAATGTGACCCTGGAGGGTTGGGTGCATTTTTCTTTAAATATCACAAAGAAGAGCTTAAGGATACGGATATGTCTCGAATTGCTTTGAAAACTATTACAGCATCTCCTACTCTTGCAACTACTATTAATGCTACTTCAACTTAGGCTACTCCCTTTATTACTAGTTAAGCTAACATTAATGCTACTAATACTATCAATACTGCTATTACTATCAATGCTACTACTAAAGCTACGATAGTAGGCATTACCACTGGTAATATTACTATTTCTACCCTACTACTACCTTAACTACTACTGCTCCCACTATCACTTCTACAACTGCAACTACAACTACAACTACTACTACTACTAAATTTTTACTAATAATTGTTATTCAACTGACGCTTCTTTTACTTACATTCATTTACTATTAAATATTAACTACAACCAATACATATTTTTAGTTTTCCTTTACTATCCCTTCTACTACCATTTTACCTCCCACAATTGTGGCAAGTGCTTAAAACATTTTCCCACAGATGTCATTTTATTTTATTTTTTTTGGGAAGATTCGTATTTAAAGCTAACATTAATATAAATTTATTTACAATTTGTATAATTTCAAGAGCATTTATAATTAATGCAAATAATTAATTATGTAGCTGCACGTTTGCAATTTCATTAATTGCGCGTTTATTAATGTCAACAATAAAGTACAAAAACAACGCGAGCAACGAGAGAACAACAACTGAAAAGCGCATAATTAATGCCATGAAATGTGCATAAATTCAAAATGTGCTCCAAAAGGCAAAGGCAAACAGACAGAAGCCAAAGGGGGATGGAGTCTCACAAGGGGAAAGGTGAAGAGTAAGGGTAAAGGAAAGGGAAGTTGGAACTTGATAAAAGGTCAGGTGAGCGTGTCACTGGGAGCGATAAATACTGAATGTGCCATATGTCATATGTCTGTGTGTGTGTGTGTGTGTGTATTATTGTACAAAAAGGATTAAAGTTTTAAGCGCGTCGCTTTTTTAATTTGCATGTTGCATATTTTCAAGCGCGACGCGCATAAATCAAGCGAATTACATGAACGAAATGCTTAATTTAAACATTGAAATTAACAATAAATTACACATATGACTAAATTACACAACACTTAAAAACAAGTCAAGTCAACAACAGCTGTTGCCAGCATACAAAAAATATTTCTGTTTGTTTTTTATTTGCAACAACCGAAGAAAGAAAACCAGAAGGGACAGCAATGTAACGGAAGACATAAAATAAACACAAAATGTTATCAGTGTGTGTAATTGTATGTGTGTATGTATGTGTGTGCAAAACGAATCCATAAACAAAACATTTCATTGCGAGCTTTTAAAAGGTGAACTTACTTGATTTGTTTGGCAAAACAATTGTAAATAAAACTGTAGGTTAAAGTTAACTCAATGGAAAATGAAAAGAATCAAATGTAATATAATTTGTTGTTTCTTTGTATGGCTCTAAATATATAAAATTTAGAAATTATTAGCCTTATTTCTGCCGTCTATATTTGTTCAAATTGTTAATTACCTTGTACTTATCAAGGTATTATTTGCAGAATTTAAATTTCCTTTAAAGTTTAGAAGTAGTATCAGTATCATTTGCATTAGTCAACGATATTTTCAAACCACTTTAGCCCAAAATAACCTGAACTTCCTGCTTTTACTTTTCATATTTCCTGCTCTCAAACTATTTAACAGCAGCAATCCTATTCCCATTCTAACTATTGGCATTATGCATTTAAATAGCATAGATAGCTAAATGCAAGGCATTTGAATGCACTTAGAAGCACTTTTAAAATAACAGTTGAAGCAGCTGCCGGCTGCCGGCTACCGTCTGACTGCCTGGAAATGGCAACTCGAGTAACTGCTAAAAACTTATTAAATTTGCTATTTTCTCTTCAACAATTAGTTCTCGTAGCTGCCAAACTACCAACCTACCAACCTACCTACCTATCTACCAACCTGGCTGCCTGGCGGGCTAGCTGGCTAACTGTTTCCGCAGCCCAGTTAATGAAAACTTTTGCGCATCGGCTTGAATGGGAACTTGAATAAGTAATAAAGCACTTGGCCTGCTAACAAAAAAATTATATATACTATATATGTATAATATACATATATAACCTGGCTAACTGATGATGGTTGATGCTTAACGGCCAGACGGAGGACGCGATGCAGAGGAGGACGGCAAATTCAGATTGGCTGACGGGCTGGCTATTTGCAAAATGCTTGACCAACTTTTGAACTTTTGACTAACTTTTGATAGCATTCGCAGTTGCTTGTTGTTCTTGTTTCTCTTATTATTGTTGCAGCTTTTGAGAGACGGGGAGTTTTCCCATGTCACCAGTACTGTTGAGTCAACTAAGTGTTTTAATCGGACCACAACTCGGAAGTAAAGTGGCACAAATAAATTGAAATGCAAATATAATACATAAATAAACTCAACAGCATTATGCATGCATATATTAAAATACGTAGTTAATGCTGTATTTGTAAAAGTATTGTAAAATTTAATTATTTAGAATAAATTTGAGGAAAACTTTAAGCTTCAAAAGAACTTTAATGATCTCTGATGAAGAGCTTATTGCTATTTAAGTTAACACAAAGAATATTTTACTGCTTAGTCTTTGATTAAATAAAATGTATGTAATTTGTAGTATTAAAGTACAGCGAATACAAAAATCTTTATAAAAACGAAAGATAAAAATGATTTAATCTGCTTTTTAAACCAATTCTGTATTTTCGTAATGGATTTTAATGCAAATTATTGTGAATATTTAACTTCAAATAACGGAGAGTTGATGATCTTGCGTTAACACAAGACAGTCGGGTTAGCCACAAAGTCAATGTTGCAAATCCAATCAAAATGTGCACAATTCACACAATTTAAATTGTGATTTAAATAAGGTAACAGCAGGACAGTCTGGCCAGAATTTCTATAATAAATATAATCAAATTGCAGTCAAGTTTGCTACAAGTTGCATTTGTAAGCAATTTTCAGCTCACAGCTGGGAATATCTCAATAACAGGGCTGCACATGTTTGTCCCCTACGGAGAATCAAAAGGGGGAAAAAGCTGTACACTTACTTGTCGCTTGTCGCCTGAAGTTGGCCAACTTTAGTTAACCGCAGGGGTAAAGGAAAATTCAATTTCCCACATCATATGTGTAATTAAAATTGGTTTTACTTGACTCCGAAGGCAAATTGCCAATTGCCTTTTCAATGTTTATTATTTTTAAAATTATTCAAAATTCATGTGCAATATATTGTTTGTGCACATAACTCAAAGCATATGTAAATGAAATGTATATTTTATTCAACTAAAAAAAGAGTATAGAAAATATAAATTGCCTTTCAATTGATTACCCTGATACAATTTCGTTTGCCATTCTGCTCTATTTCTGTGGCCGAAATGAAGAACAATAGAAATTACAATCAAGCCACAACAAAATAATGTTATCAAACCTGAAATTTCCATGTCTATGTCGATGTCGAGCATGAAAATTTGCATAATATAAACAATGTACATGGCGAGTCTATGAGAGTATTTCCAAATTTTGCAAATACAGATACAAGATACCATAATTAGAATTTGCATATTATTACCATTGCAATCAGTGGGAGCACATGGCAAGCTCATAAATATATTAACATTAATATTGTGGCTTGCCACAGCTAGACTAAATTTTGTATGCATTTTCGATCAAATTAAATTAAAGTGTTGGCAGTTGATTATCAATTTTTAATGCAGGGATTAACACTTTATTAAACCAAATAAAATACAAAACGAATTATTTTGATATACTTAGCTGAATAGTGGTGTGTATTCTCAGTTGATGTAACTCTTCTCTGCAGGGTATATAATCCTCGTTGTGATGCAAGTCTGTTGTGCTTTCTTGTTAGAAGTTCTACCAAAGCGACTGTGGCATGCGACTGAAAACCCCCAAAGCTGTCAATCAAAGTCAAGGCAAGTTTATTGCACTTGTAAAAGGAAAATATCTTCTGGTAGTCCAACAGGAAAATCAAAGCACATACGTAGACACATACAGCAATGCTTGATATCAATAGCGAGTACTTTGAGTCGTTTGGTATTTGTATCTTTATCCATATCAGTATCTAGCCAGAGTTATTTGTTTGCACATAAAAATAAGTAGACAGCGCTCTAGAGAATCGACTTGCAAAAGTGGTAAAGCAACAGCAACAGCAACAACAACAACAACAACAACAACGTATACAACTTGAGCAACAACAACCACAACAACAGTGAAATGGCAGCATCTACTTACGAGCACATGCAAATGGAATGCAGCAACATGCAGGAGGCGCCGCAAAGTATGCTATGGAATATTTTAAATTGTTTTTCAACAAGGAATTTTAATATCAAAAACATGGCCAACTAAGCTAGAAACATTCAAACACCCCCACACATCAACACTCACACACACACTTACACACACAGTAGTGAAAACCCGACAGACACGTGCAGAGAGCGCAATCAATTTGTGCTTCATCAAAGTTTTGTGCATATTCAACACATGCGAAAGGCCAAAAGTGAATTTTTTTCCATCGAAAACAAAAACAAAATTAGCTTAACGCTTATAGAAAGAATTCAGCAATATGAGTACTTGAATAAGCTCTTTATCTCTATCTGTTTATGTGTGTGCCTGTGGATGTTTGTTGCTAATTGAAATTAATTAAGTACGCATGCTTTTAATGAAAGTCATGCCTGATTGCTTCGACTCTGCACATATTTCAAATGCAGATGCAAATGCTCATATACTATTTCGCCACGAAATCGCCAGGATTTCGCCTTGCTTAGAAATTTATAATGAAAGCTATATGTTGGACAAATTTTGAGTGATCCAATTTGAGAAGTTTGTTTATCTACAAGTAAAAAAACATTCCGTTAAGCTCTTGAAGTTTTTAACGAAAACATGAACTTGGAATAGTTGTTTTTTTTTTTATTTGGTAGTTAAATCTTTTACATATTTTTTTTCTATGACAAGAGTTAGTACAAACTAAGCCACAATTGAGTCAAGCTCCGTTGCAAGCAATTTGCTAAAATTGCTTGGGCAAACAGTTTGCGGAACTTGGGCGTATGCTTATTATGCTCTTTCAACTGCTAAGTATTTGCCAAGTGAAAAAGAAATGAAAAGAAGTAAGTAATAACATCAAAAGCTGCTGCCAAAACTGAACTGAAATAATTATTTATTAAAGCGTAAGTCCAAAGGCACAACGAAACAAATATAAGTAAGTATATATTCCCTATATATTTATACATAACAAAAAGCTGCAGCTTCAACTAAGCAAATTAGCCAGTCAGTCAGTCAGTCAGTGGAGCGGCACATGAGCAAATATAGCTCATCAGTATAAAAGTTTTCTTGGCCTTGGCAAACTGTTTTTAAGCTGGACAGATTAAATGTATTTATTTCGCTGCAATAACAAAAAACGTGACAATTTTTAACAAACCTCAAACTGTGTGTATGGGGCAAAGACAATGCCGGGTAATCCCAAATTGATGAAGGTTCCAATGCCAATGTACCAATGTCAAAAATAAAAAAAAAGTAGGCAATTATTATTAACTACGCTCCAGGGTGCCAGAGCTCAGCACTTGCCATTGACATTGGCCCCCATAGGCACAACACCAACAACAACGAGGAGAGTAAGATAAGTATATAAAGTTAGTACGTGTCTGGCATACACTTTAGGGTAGGAGAGAATGGATGATACGCAACTAGTAGAAAGAACTAGCACTAAAGGCTATACTTCAGAGAACGCGACTTTAGTAGACCCCGTACTAAGTTAACTTAGCTGTTGATGCTGATCAAGAATATGTACACTTTATGGGGTCTGCCACTAACGCAAATTTTTGTTTAGCCAAACTGAATATACCTTTTTTATTTTTAAAGTACAGGGTCTAGAAAATGTTCATTGAAATGAGACTGCAGACAAAGAAGATACAACTTTTAGCTGACTTTAAATTCGCCTACAGACACACACAAAGCCACATTGAAACATTACGCATACGCCGCGTTGCCGGGACAACTGTCGCAGCTGCTGTAGTAGCCAAATGCTGCAGTCTAAATCGTATAGGCCGTACTTAATTGCTACTAATGCGTCATTATTGCTGGCTGAGCAATGCAACGTTGCAGTTGCATATTGCCACCAAATTGTTGTACGCATGGCAAATCAATGGGAGCATGTTGCAGCAAAGTCGGCAGGGCAATATCAGAGCTAATGGCAATTAAAGCTACTTCAGTTTAAAATGAAAATGCATAGAGAATTCAGAGAGAATTGCTCAGCCAGCACAGCTATTCAGGTGCAGTCTAGCGTAAAAAATAATTTATAAAAAAATGTTTATTAAAAAAAATGGCAGGCAAGGCACCTTAAAGCATCCTTGCACCCGGATACTGGAAATATTTGCATAAATAATTTTACTGCAAGCCGGATGAGGAAGTCGTCGCCAAGCGGCATTCATTCAGTTACCTGTATTACCACGGCATTTGTTGTTGCCGTAGAAGTTTTTCCTTTTTATTTTATTTATCAGCTACTGTCGGCCCGATATTCTGAATAGCTGGAGCAGAAAATTGTAAATCGCCTGCACAACAAAATGAAAACATTGCAATATGCAAATTCAGCACGTGAATTCTCAGCATACTCAGTATTAGCGCCTTAAGCTATCGCAGCTCAAATCACACAATGACACCAGCTGAAAGTGGCACATAAATATAAGATTAATCCGTGTTGTCTGACGCTTGAAGCTAAGTAGTAAATAACAAGTTATCTCACACAACGTAAAGCTATAAACATTAGAGTTTATCTTTAAGATAAAGTATTTAAGAGCTTTAAGCCACCTAAGATTACTATTTGAAAATATACTCAAGCTATAAAGCACATTAATGTCAGCTTATCCGATCTAAAAATATAATACCACTAGCTTAAATTGGAATATAAATAAAAGATAAATCTATCTATCTAAAATTTCTTGTAAGGTACTGCGTATCTTCTCTAAAAAAAGCATGAAAAAGCGTTAAAGGTGATTATAAAAAGTATTTTTCTAAGACTTAATTAAGCTTTTAAGATTTTATATTGACTGCAAATTAAAGTTGTTATAAGCTTTGAAATGATTTAAGCCAGCTTATTAGCTAAATCACCGATGAAAGCTACTTCTATTATTGCTCTGCTACATTTTTCTCAAATGCCTAACATCATTATTCATTTCAAGACAGTTTCAAAATTTAATTTGTCTCTAAATCATTATGCAAATTTGAACTGATCTTTAAGCTAATTATAATATGCCAAAAAGTGCTCAAAAACAAACACACACAAGCACAAAAAATATAACATAGGCATTTATCAGTCCAGGGCATTGAAAAATAACGCACAAAACGTTTTTAATAAATTTATCTTTCTCCCGAGGACGAGGACAAGGTCGAAGCAGGAAGAGAATGATGAGAAGCACTCGCAGACAGACAGGACACATACATAAATTAAACGATATATCATGCTGACATCTTAAATATTGTTAAAAACTGTCACGTTTACGTTTTCGTTGCTTACTCATTCAGTCGGTGTTATATAAGTATCATCATACATACCTTAGGCCACGTCTACGCCTCAGCTACTCCCCTCTGCCATCTTCAGCCTCCCTGCCCTCGACTGACTCTGCGGATTTCTGGACTGACAGTTAATGGACCATAAGAAATTCAATTAGAGAGGTTTGCTGCTGCTTTACTTGTTATATTTGTTGATGTTGTTGTTGCTGTTGTTGTTGTTGGCGACAGCATTTCATTGGTGTGTGTGTGTGTGTGTGTGGCATGCGCTATTCTTTTTGTGGCATTATTTTTTTATTAATGATACTTTAGGTTTCTGTGCATGAGGCGACGGCAGCAGCATTACAAAGCCAAAATACGAGTAAAAAGGCAGACGCAATTGTCTGACTGTCAGTCAAGACACTCCGCCTTGCCCCTCCGACTGTCTATCAGCTCTGCCGTATCTTATGAATAGCTGGCAAAAATTTACAATAGATATGCTGAATAAACTCCACAAAATGGAAGCCGGAAAAGACCGCAAAAATTTCAATTGTCATGTGGAGAAAACTAGCGTGAATACACGACGAGGCGAGAGTCCTGAAATATGCCTAATTAAGCAGGCTTTAAAGGCAGGCCAATAACTGGAGCAGCTAAATAAGCTTGCAACTGTAAGGGCAACAATCAAATTGGCAGCGTGAAGCATTTTAATTAAGCCAAAGTAACGATAAGCAGCAGACAACAAGCAAGCAAGCAGGCAACAAACATGGCCAAAAACCAAAAACCAAACAACGAACGAAACGAAACGAAAACCAAAATGCTGTCAGATCAGTCCTATAACTGGCTTTTTGGGCCGACAGTTTTGTCTGTCTAACTGTTTACTTGTTTGCTTATTTGCTTTCCTGATTGTGTTGTGGCGGTTTACTGTAAGGGCAACAATCAAATTGGCAGCGTGAAGCATTTTAATTAAGCCAAAGTAACGATAAGCAGCAGACAAACAAGCAAGCAGGAACAAACATGGCCAAAAACCAAAAACCAAACAACGAAACGAAACGAAAACCAAAATGCTGTCAGATCAGTCCTATAACTGGCTTTTTGGGCCGACAGTTTTGTCTGTCTAACTGTTTACTTGTTTGCTTATTTGCTTTCCTGATTGTGTTGTGGCGGTTTCTTCGCTGACAGGCAGACAGAGTGACTGGCTCTGCCTTTGCCTTCATTAGCGCTGTCAAGTGAGCGACACCTTTTCCACAACCACGCCCCCCAGAACCCCACCAGCCACACCTTCGAATTGTGCGTCGCCCTCAACTAATTTGCATAACAACCTCCTTCACGTTAATCAAGTGCTATCGTTATAATCAGCACATTTGTTCTTTAAACTTTATGCGCACACTATCTGTGGCAATCATGTTGAAATCACGTATACGCCATGTGGCCCCAGCAAAACTATTTAGCTTACTTAAAGCCGTTTTTAGAGCAAGCATTATTAACTCCTCTATGTCAGCTTAGTCAACAGCTGCAATTATTGCTATTTCTACTGGCAATGCTGACAAACTACGATTGCTTGGCAAATACCAACAAATCGATCAATTGTCGCTACTTTGCAGCCAGCACGAACGCTGCTGCTTCGTTTTGATAGCTGCAAATTGCTTTTTCTACTCCTCAAACGCAATGTAATGCTATGAAATGCGATACAAAAAGAAGAAGAAAACGAAGTGGAAGCCATTGCAAGTGCAGCCAACATACGACAATGCAATTTATAACGCAATGCCCTCGAATGTATGCTATGATTTCTTTCACGCTGGCAAACTGGCATTTCAATTATGGCTCAAGTAAATAAACTACTTAACGCCCAGAATGCCAATGCTTCTTCTACTTCGACTTCGACATCGACTTTTATACTCAACAAGCTTATCGTTATAATTGCATTTCTCAGTTATTTCTATCTTTATATTTATACTTGTGATTTTTCCAATTACAAGTTAAATCAAAAAGCCAAACTATCAAACTTTTGACCAAAGCATTTCATTGTTCACAATTTTTTACGTGTCGCTTCACAAACGTTGTAAAAATGAAAAAATTTCAACATGAAGAAAAGGAAACAATGAGTTTCCTCCCATTCGGAAACATCGTTAGATTTGTGCATTGAACTGTGTGCATTTCATATTGTACTTCAATTAAACAAAATGTTCGTTTCAATGGACAGCACTCTTGACTTGGGCACAAAAGAAATAAGTTTCACTTGTTTGCTGGCAACATTTTGACAACTTGTAGGACTCTTGTAGTTCATTTTTGTAATATTTGGGCAAACAGCTTTAAAAGCTAATGAAAACTAAAAGGAAACCTTAGTATTCTAATTAGTGTAGCTTGAGCTTAATATTAAACAACAATTCAAATATAAAAGAAAGCGCCTTAAAAGCATAGAAGTCGTGAGAAAATAAATTAAATATTTTAAGACAGTAGACACAAAACTTACATCGTACCTAGTTTTCCTTAGTTGTATCAATATCTTGTATTCATTAATTTTAAAGGAATTCCAAGTTTAATGGATATTTAACCCGCATGTTAATTTACCACAACTATTTTAATTTACATACACCACAAATTATGCGAAAGACAAATGTCTTTGTACTCAAGTTGACCTAATATGCGTATTTGTTATGTTTGTCTTAATTAAATTTGTGCTTTGTAATTGTAAATGTCAGATGCATTTAATGGCCAGCTAATTAAGTACTTAAATATTGTTTCCAGGCAAAATTTCATTCGCATTTTACTGAGAGGTCGGATAACTTTACAAACTCTACAATTCAGTTATTTTTTAAAATTCTGACCACAAGTACACTCACCGTATATGAACAAGGCTGTGAAAAGGTCAAAAGTTCGTCCAAATTGAAGTACATATGAGCAAAGTTCTATGTTAAGTACTCGACAAAAAAACAAGAACAACAATACTTCATTCGTTTATTGTTTTAAGTGCTCTCTGAGAGCTTGCCAGCACTTATGGTAACTGTTTTTATTAAGGTTGTAGCCATTTTCTGGCATAAAGAACTTTTGATTTTTGAATAAACCAAACAGAAAGTTAAAAAAAAGTCAAGGGTGTGAAATGAACTTTTTAATAAATTAAGAAATTCGAAATAAATATTCATTTTTCAATTGCCTTAAAGCAGAATATAACAAAGATATTTTCAACTTACAGTTTTTATATACCAACCAAATAAAGTTTACAAAAATCCATTTTTGACTTTAAAATAAAACTAGAAAATAAGATTAAAATTAACAATAAATAAAAACAAAAAAAGATGAAAATTCATAAGCTTGTCTGTAACCTGATCCCTACAAGATTGAACAACAAATTTAAATTGTTTCTTTTGAAACTTTTCTAAGGAAACTTAAATGACCATTCCAGCTAAAGAGTAGCCCGATGTGTGTTGTTATTTCTGGGTTGTGGCATTTATAATATGCTTTTGTGCCACGCCCCAAGGTATGCAACAGAAGCATACATGCGTGTGGTACCTGGAAACAGACCAGAAGCAGAAACATTATCGGACATTGCAATGTTAACGGAGCAAACGAAGCACAGAGAAGCCGCAAAGCAAGAATCAATTGAAATCAGCATATGGCAATCGGGGATAGACCTCAGGAAAGAGTACTGGTATTAGAGGGGAGAGAGGTTTGGCCACTGAGCACAAAAATCATTGCAATTCTCATTCATTGATTCGGAATGCAGCCTCTTGCAGTGCTTGTGGTAATTTTTGCAATTACTCTGCAGACCCAAAGCAATTGCCATCTGCAAAATGTGGAAGTGGAAAGAGCTGGGATAAAGAGGCGTATGTGGTATGTGGGGCAAATGGGGAAATGGGGCATGCGGCTAATGCGCACTTAAATATTTCATTTTGTGACGGCCGAGCAAGTGCAGCATAAACTGGCCCAGGCATAGTAATAACAATGACAGCCAACAATAGCTACAAATAAGCCGAAAAATAAACAGGAACCGAGCTAAACAAATAACAGTAAATAACAGCAGCCAGCCATACAAACACACACACATACAGACACATATAGACATACAGACACATGTGCACACATAGACAGACTTTACCAAATGGCACACTAATCGTCTGCGCATTTGCTGCCTGCTTTTTGTTTGGACGACGCTCTCTCATTGTTGCCTAGCAAAAACTTTGCATGCCACAGCCGTTATGGGGTGCCACGGGGCGTATGTGTATTGTCGTGTTCGTGTCTTGCTCTGCCTCTAACTCTGACTCTGACTCTGGCCCACAAAATGGGTCAATGGAACTTTATTTTGTTGCAGCAGACACAAATCGCCAGCGCAGCCGCCGCCGCCGCCAAACGTTGCACCAAATAAATTTCAAATGCTGTCACATAAATTTCAACTTCTTTTTTTATATGTTTCTCTCTACACGCAGCCTGGTCAATGTTGAACCTAAAAATTAAATTTGACTGCAGATTGTTAATAGGTCTGCAATGTGGCCATAAAGTGGTCATAAATAAGTCTGTACAACAGCAGGCGATAACAATATGTATAAGCACAGAAAGAAAATGCTACAATTTTTAAGCACCTAACCTTAAAATCTGGTAAAATTTATTCTCTGCATTTGAATACTTAATTATGGTAGCACAAAGAAAAATCACTTAACCAAAAATTTGTTTAGCTTTTCACACACACACACAGAGGGCCATAAACAAATTGCATGAAAACTTTCTGTGGAGCATAAACTTGATGCGCTTATTAAATTTATTTACCATGCAAAGTGAATGCCTTTTGGGAGCCACAAGTTTTGCGCTAGAAACTTTTAACAGACTTTTACCTAAAAGGTAACAACATGGCTATTACGAATTTTCCAGGCAGTATGTTGCATGCATTGGTGCTCTTTCTTATTCTTCAAGTTAACTTTGACAATTTTATTAAGGTTCTCTTTTAAAGTGCATTCAATTTTTCATCTAAGTCAACTTGAGTGTTTGTTGCCTTTAACGATATTGAAGATGCTCTCATCTGGGCTGCCTGCATGCAAAAATCAATAAGCCAAATGACAAACTCAGTATGCCACAGGAGCAGTTTAATAATACAGACTGTCACACAGTCACAGGCAGTGGCAGTCATGTTGACTTTAAGCCTGAGGTTTGTTAGTAAAAACAGCAACATGCAACATCAACACATGTTGCAACATCAGCGAAAGTTTACCAACTGTATCATTATTTGTGCAATTTGTACTTTGTATTTACCATTTGGAGCACACGCACACACACTTACCCACACACACACAGCCTTTTCATTTGCTTTTCTTGCCTTTCATCTTGCTTGATATTTCAATTCAGTTCAGTTCAGCTCGGTTTTGTTCAGTTTTCTGTGTTAATTATATGTAGACGTGCAATAGCATTTTCATATCCCAACATGTTGCCAAGCTTCATGACAAGCTTTAAATTTGTGGCATTCTACATTTATTCAAACAATAAACTAATTAAATAACTTCTAAATGAACTTAATAATATGCATAAATTTATATTAATGATGTTTAGTTAAATAAAATGCACATATGTTTATTGTCATCTGATAACAGTTTGTAATTTAATTCTCTTCTATAGTATGCACAGTGGTTATAGCTTAATATTAATTCCAATAAATATAATATTATAATTTATGTTGTTTTGTTTCACTCAAATATTTATAATTGCTTTCAAATATTTATATTACTTTTAAAATCGAATTCCACATAATTTCTAAAATATATTATAATATTTGTTATATAAGACCATGTAAGTTAAGACTGTGGAAAGATAATTAAATTTTGCTTTTCAAATTATTAAAAATAAAAAGAAATCCTTATTTAATTAAATTTAATTAACTTTGCAATGTCTTTACTCGTTTTTGCAAAATATGCAATGACATATTTATTTAATTACAAAAAAGATGCAAGAGATAAATTAGAAATATATGAAAATTAATTGTAAGCATTGTTGAGTTGTGGTCCAGCGGTCAAATGTCGACAGGATGCATGTAGAAAAATTAAATTAGATTTACGGTTTCAGTGCAGCCACAAAAAAGGCTAATTAAACTGAACTGAAACTAGAAAATCCATAGAAAAAAGTGTAATAATTAAATTTAATTATATCAGCTAAAAATATGTTGGCAATAAAATTGAGAAAATGAATGCATTTTTATTGGGTTACTTTAAACATTTTCAAGTGTCGGAAAAGCCTAACGATTTTCAGTTTCAATGGATTATTAGGCACTTGACACAACTTGCCATGAAACTCAACAAGTTTTGCATATATTTAACACATTATCGTAGAAGAATGAGGGTGACACGCGTTTGCGTCATATTATGAATATTACGTGTATTTTAAATAACCATGGCCGGGAAAACTATGCAAAAGTGGTAGAACTGACTGAGAGAGGGAGGCCGACAAACACTTATGCAAATTTGTCCATAGTTTCTTCCATATATACACGCACATGCAGAAGGAAATACAAACATTTGCCGCCTTTTAGCAGCATAATTTTTGAGAGAGAGACACAAAAGAAGAGCGCGAGACGTGTTTATGTTTCGGATGCGTTGCAAAATGACATCCTGTCACATTTTCCGACACAGTCCATATGTGTGTGTGTGACCAACCGGGTATGTGAGGGTGTATGTGTGTGTGTATGTGTGTCTGCTACTACCATCTGTCGCCATCCTGCGTAACATACTAAAAACCGTATGTGTGTGAAGTGCGTGACTCCCGACGCGACCAAATCGACCCAAACAGACAAGCTCACTCCCAGACTCCCTGACTGACTGACAGACTGACTGTCTGACTGACTGAGGCCCATTTTAAAGCCATGTCACTACGGTAACCGTCAACCGGCAACTGGCAACTGGCAACCGGCAGCAGCTGCTTGACAATCTGTCCAAAAATATATATACATATACATATATTCACAAACACATATATACAAAAGGCACGTTTTATTTAAATTTCACGGTGGAGTATGAAAAATAAAACGTTAACAGGCTCAAATGAACAAATTTCACATTTCCGTATAAATATGTTGCTGCACACATGACTTTTATGCGCATTTAATAAGGCAATATTGAAATTAACATTATTTTTTATGTTTTTGATTCCGTAAGTAGGCACTTTCAGCTGCCATAAAACGCCAAAGCCAGGCTAAGATACTCAGTATTTATGACTCTTAATAATTATAATAAAAATCAAAATGAATATAATAAAAAAAAACGCCATTTCATTTGCCAGGCTTAGCTCGTAAGCATAATTTAAACATTTTAATGATATATCCTAAAATGTCAAGACAATTGTCAGTATATATTTAGTAGAAGGGAATTACGAGAATTTACAGATTTTTTAATTGAGATGAATTAATGAATGTGTAGAAAAAATGACTTTTGGCAAAGTAATCGTATTGAAAATATATGGTTATTGAGACATAAAACAAGTTGACAAGTAATTATAAAATAAATAAATATATTGTAGTAAAGTAACAAATTAAATATCACTGGATTAAGTACAAATTGTACTAAATAAGCTGCTAAACAAGCGATTAACTGAATCGTAATATTGTAATATTTAAATAAATAATTTTCTTTAAATAAATCAGGGTGGAAAGCAGATAATGGCTTAAACATCACTCTGCTTGTTAATCTGTTAAGTACTGCCGAAGCTATTAGCCCTGCTTTCTAAGTGCTACCATGGTTAACGTATGAGAGCTCTTACCAATTTCAGCTCTCAAAGTCCTTGTGTACCTTTGCTCTTAACCTGTATTTAAAGAGAGAAGCACATTTTGCTTTCTCTTAAAATGTGTGGGAGAATATAGATTTGTTTACATACATACGTGAACGCAAGGGATTTAAGAGTTGATTGTTTGATATGAATTATTTGCATACAATTTTAATTTGGTGCCCTGTTCAATTCCATGTAGAGCACTCATCGCCAATTTACCTAAGTACATGCACGAGCCCGAGTTGAATAAGCCAAAAGGCTTAAACATTTGCCAAACCGCAAAAACCGACAATTGGCTGGCATTTCAAATGTGCTTCCAGGCAGCACTCTGCATATTAATCCACAGTAGATAGTGAAGCATTCACTCGTTTGCACTCACTAACACTCACTAGCACTCACTTGCATATACTCGTACTGTTCAGAGGCTAACTAGTTGGGAGATATGCAGTATTAGTTTGTAAATTATATTAATTGCTGGACCACAGAGTTTCAAAGGATTCCATAAATCGCATCTGGATTATTGTTTTCCATACAATTACAATAATTAAACACATGGGCTTATATATGCTTTTCAGTGTTGTAAATTGCGGACATATACAATATTAAAGCTGTGGTTGAATTATAGCAAATGTGTGAAACATCCTGCTATTAATGAGAAGTGGCCACGAAGGACAACTAACAATAAGTGCCTAATCTCAATTAATTTTGTCACATACTTATATTTAGAATTGGGCCACAATTTTTTATGTTTACACTCAATCGTTTTATTGCATGCTTTCTAGAGCCAGTGTTGGTAAATGGTGCTTACTATAGTTGCGGTTACAATTTGATGTTTAAACTCTGCATTTTCCTGTTAAAGTATTTTCCTAAACCCAAACTTGTCAGAGCAACTAAACATTTTGAGGTCACGAACTTCAGGTAGAAAGGAGTCCACGTAAACCAGAAGTGAAAACGGAAAATTTCATTTTATATGATTTGCACTTGACAATCGAAATGTGCAGCATTCTTATTGCATATATAGTAAGTACTTGTTTCTGCGGTTTTTATACTCACACATAGAGAGACAGATACTCAAACTCATGTACACACACACATACACAAACACATAGATGAGACGTGCACTATAATATTTTTATATGAACTGCAAAAGTTTTGCTGTGGTTATGAGTGGGAATAAGGGAAAGAGGGAACTTCAGTGGCTGTAGAGTAGAGATAGGGTCGAGGGAGGAGGTAACCATAAAAAGGGCACTAGAGCAACTGGAGGGCAATACGCACTCACGTTCATAAATGTAATGCAATTTCAAATAGAACTTTATTTAATTGAGTATTTCGGTGTTAAGGTTGTCGTCAGAGCATTTCCACATACACACATACACATACACAAACACACGCACACACACACACACAAACACACACACACTTATGCTGAAGGCTTTTCCCTGCCAGCTTTTGGAGTTTTACAAACTTTGTATGTCATTTTGAAACCAACTGCTTTTGCGGCTGCCTATTGTCTATATGAACTTGATGAATTTTAATAAAGTTGCGCTCAGCTTGAGACAGCACCAAATAGCTTAATGACACAGGCTTAAAGCTTTATTTAAACCATGGATGAGTTTTGATAAGAGGTCAATTTAAAAGCGAATGGCTGCACATTAAATCTTAATGAATAAATTATAACGTGGCTAAAACTTTTAACATCTTTCACTATAGTAAATTTGTTTCCTTCTCTAATACGTACTTAGGATGTCATCAAAAATTAGGAACAAATTTGATCTGTAGCTTTTATAGTTTCTGAGGTCATCGGTTTCATGAGTACTTTAACTTAAATACAAATTAATATTTTTTTTTCTGTTAAAAGACCATTGAAAGCCCATTAAAGCTTGTGATAACTCTTTTCCAGAATTGGACAAGTATTTTATGCGTATAAACTTGGTAAAAGACCTTCAAAAACGTTTGAATGCATTCTGAAGTCAAGAACTTATGCTTTATGAAATTTGGTTTATTGCTTTATTATATCCTTAACTCAATAAAATTGCTGTGAAGTACTTTATTGGGAATTTTCTTTAATAATTGCAAAAATGCATTGGCTTTTGCCACAGAAATAAATTGTTTTGCCAATTGAATTGAATTTGCAGTGCAAATGCGTTTCAATTCCGGAAAATGTACTAAATTGGTCAAATGTAATGCACAAGCTCGTATGTTTTTGTGGGTGTGTGTGTGTGCGGCAATAAAAAATGCTAAACAATAAATAAGAAGCAAAAAGCGCAGCACATAGACAGAGAGAGGGAGTAAGGAGAGAGGGACAGAGACAGAGAGAGAGATAGGATAAGGGCAAGCTTAAGGAAGGAAGAAAGGAAGTAAGACTGATGCTCACATGAGTTTATTATGCGATACGGGGCATTATCTGCCAGCTAACAGTGTTTATACACATGTGTGTGTGTGTGTGTGCATGTGTGTAAGATCCAGAGTGTGTGTGCACTGAAGCATCATTTTATTTATGCTCATAATGCTGCGCAATGAATAATTATGCAAATGGGTCAACCAGTGGTCAAGCCGTCTGCCAACCATTTTGGCCAAATAGGATTTTGGCTTGAAGCAAGCTCCAGCTCATGGCCGACAGATAAATCCCGCAAAGCAGTTGCTGTTCCTACTGGTCGGTAACAGTTACAAATTACAAGTTTGCACAATTTGCCAAGCACTTAAGCCGCATTGCAGAGCACGAGCAAATGCAGTTGACCAAAATATGACCATTAACATTTAACGCTTAGTTCACTTCACTTCATTTCAGTAAAGTCAAGCTTCTTTTCAATTCTTTTTCATCGTTTGTTGGATGAAAAAAAAAATGCTTAAATGTCGCTGGCAGTCCAGCGAAAATAATTAACAACTTTTGGCCAAAAATCGGAGAAAACTGCAAAAAAAAAAGCTAACACATTTTCCAGGAATTTTTTTCGCGCCTTTTTGTCGCAAAGGCCGCATTCAAGTGCAAGTCCAAGACCAAGTCCAAGTTTTTCCGCGTTAAAACTTTGTTGCCTTTTGATAGAAAACTTTCCGTTTTTCGTCTGTGCCAGTTTGATATTTGAGATTTTTAGCTTGAGCCCGTCTGACACCTCATGAAACTTGCCCCCTTAAAACTCTTACACAACTTAATCGTGTCTATTCGCATTTTAATTTCATGAACTTGAACTGTCTGGAAAAAAAAACAAACTTTTGGGATCAGTTTTTTATACTATATTATATTATATTTATTTCTTTTCAAGCTGCATAATATTTATTAGAAAAGCAGCTGCCGACTTGAGCGAATAAATCAATATCGCATTAACTGCTTAGTCGGGCAAAAAAGTTTTTGCCTAAATATCCCAAGCACATAAATAACGAAATGTCAAAAAGTTTTCGGCCAACAATTTCTTTACCAAATTAAACTGGCAACTCTGCAGTCAACTGCAAATGTTGCGGCCATTTTGATAGCCATGGCCATACGGACATTCAAAATGACTCTCAAGAAGTATTTCTATTTAATGAAATATGCAGCTTAGCCTAATTGATAAATTAATTAACGGTTATAGAAAACTTTTATATGAATACTTATTCAGAAAATGCGTAGAAATAAAAGTTTAAAGGACATTTATCATTATAGTTACATTATAAAGTATATTTTTATGATGTTTTTCTTCTGAAAAAATATGCAGTTTATTAATAATTAATAAACAATTTTGAAACTGATATTCTAACTTTTCCCACAAATTTTAAGCGATAATAAAACTAAAGTTAGAGGGCAGACACCTCATTATAATTTTGTGGTACTGTAAGAATAATCGTTTAGAAAAAATTTCTTGATTATTCTTGGCACTTCTTAAAACCAGTTTGATAAATTTAGTATGTCCTGCTTCCCTGTTTTGAGTGCACTTTTACATAAAATCCTGGATAATCTATTTTTATATCCTCTTACTGTCGTTTACCCTAACAACGAGAAGCTCAACATTTTTTGTCGATTACTATTAATTAATTTTGACTTCAAACTTTAAATGTGTGTTCTGTTCGTAACATGGAAAATGCAAATTTCACTTTGATGCATTAACATAAGGCAAAAATAAAGAAGATAATTAAAAGAAGCTTGTCAAGAAAATAGTGCAATTTGCTGTGACTTTAGCTTGATAAATGACTTGAGTCCAGCCATTAAAACTGCAAATACAAACAAGTTTTAATTAGAATCTTAAGTGATTAATTATTGCCGAAGGGCAAACAAATAGTTCTTGAATAAAACAAAATTCTTGACTTGAAAAATATTTATAAATTGGACAGATTTGTTCTACATCTCTCTGAGATTAATGTGACTATTCAGAGAGATGACAACTAGATCTAGGTAACAATAATTTATCTTTGTTTTTTATTTTTATACTTATTTAACATCAGTTTTTCTGGTCTCATATTTAATCCAGAACTTGTCTTTAGGCACCAGTGTAATGCCTTTAATGTTGCTCATCATATCCTTTACAGTCTTCTCAGCTGGCAATAGTTTGAACTTTAGTATCAAATGATAAACTATAGACTTGACTTCCATTAAAGCCATGCGGTTTCCTAAATAGAAACGGAATTTATATTATGAAATTCTTTATAAAAGAGGTTTCTAAACTAACCAATGCAATTCCTTGGACCCACTCCGAATGGGAGATAGGTAAACGGTTTAATTTCGTGTTTATTCTCATCTGAGAAGCGTTCAGGTCTAAACTCGTAGGGGTCCGTAAAATTCTCGGGATCGTAATGCAATCCTATTATGGGTATAAAGAGCACATCTCCTTTCTTCAAGGAAACCACAGTATCGTCAATTTCATCACGTAATTCAATGTCTGCATTGCAAAATCGATCAGTTCGAGGTGCAGGTGGCCATTTTCGCAATGCTTCAGATACAACCATATCTAGATATTTCATATGCACAAGTGTATCATAATCGAGGGGTTTTCCGTCCAGCTCTTCCTCAACAGATGAAATCTCCTCGTACAGCTTCGATTGTACCTCGGGATTCATGCACAATTCGTAGGTGAGAAAGCAAAGGCAGACGGAGACTGTCTCAAAGCCAGCAAAGAAGAAGAGTAGACATTGTGCCAATAGATCCTCGTCAGAGAACTTCTTTCCTCCATCCGTATCATCATCACTCTTTCGTTGGGCTTCCATAAGCAGATGGATCATATCGGGTCTTATTATCTTATGATCTACACGATATTTCATGGCGTCGAAAACCAAACTTTTGAAGTAGTTGATTTTCTTATCATCCATTATACTGACACCCAGAGCCTGGCAATAAATGAATTTTTAATTAAGTGTGAAAAAGTATGAGGTATTTCCGACAAACCTTCATTATCTTTGGAATCATCATAAAAAGCATACTCTTAACGATTGCAAATGTTGTTATTTGAGTTATAGTCTGACCAAGTTTAAAAAATTGATTATCCTTATCTTCAAACGAATTAACTTTGATGCCAAAAGCAGCCGAAGCTATCACATCGTTGGTAAACCGAGTGAAGTATTCCTTCATCTCCAGCTCAATAGAATTTCCTCCTTTTAACTTAATCTCCCCTTCAATATACTTCACTCCCTCCTCACCGCAGACATTGATCAGATCGTACATAGCTCTCATTTTGCTTCCTGTAAATGTTGGTGTCAATATATTCCTCATCTCCTTCCACTTGCGATCCGTTAGCTGAACAAGACTCTTGGTAAACGGTGTCTCAATTTCCTTTATAGTCATATGATTCATAAAATGATCAAATTCCTTAACTCCCACATTCTTGATCATTTCCACATCTCTTACTACAAAAATGGGATCTCTCAACAAGTATAATCCATAAATCTTGCTGCCCTTATATTGCTGATGCTCACTGATAAGTTTTTGTAGTGTTGGAACAGAACCGAAAAATTCTCCAAAAGTAAGATTCCCTATCCATGGTCTTGGGGTCTCATGAGGTATATTGCGATCAGAAAATGTGTTGTATTTGGCCACAGACCATTTATAGATCAGCGCCAACAGCACAATTACAAGTGTACCGATTATCAAGAACATTACTTGACTTTAGCTATACATATATAATGTATAGAAATTGAATATAGGTATGTATTCTATAGCAAACACTTTTTTCTTCAACTACACGAATGAAGAGCTCGATTGCAACTAAAGCGGCAAGTTCTAATAATGTTTTTAATTTACTAGAAATAAATTTGAACTTCCTCTCCATCTTTCTCTCTCTATCTCTCTGTGTGTTGGAAAAGCAATTCATATATTCATTAACAAACACAAACTCTCTCACGTATTCTCTTTCATTCTCTGCTCTTTCAATTCTGCAATAGTAATAAAAATATACGAAATAAATATCATTACTCTATTGCCAATACACGCTCTCCCTCTCTCGCTCCTAGTGTACAAACCTGTTCAGAAATTCTCACTATTACAATAGAATAATATTTGAACAATAAACAAATAATTACCCTAACATTTCAACCTGACAAAAAGTAGGTATTCCTATGAACTATTGATTTGTTTTGTTAGTAGGTGTTGAGGTGTGTATTTTGTGGTCAAGGTCTTTTGACTAAAGTATTCTCATTTATTTAATGAATGAAATATTATAGAGTATTTAAACGTCGATAAGGCAAGCCAAGGAATGTTTTATACTCACAGCAAAGTGAGATAAGCAATTAATAAACAACAAACAAATAAATGTTGTCATACACTCAGAGTGCAATATGAAATGGAATGGTGAAATGTGGTATACGATTACATTGAAGAGAAGAATACAAAGCAGTATAAAATACTAACTGATAATGTTATTATAAATAAATAATAAGTATGTATTGTATTAGGATAATGTTTTGTTTTTTCATTAAGAGATAGATTATATATTTTAAATAAAAAATCGAACCTAATGGAAACTTAATATATGTATGTACTTGGAATCAGTTGTTATTAACTTTATTTATCAATCGTAGATATAACGAAATCTTATCTTCATTACACATGGATATTTCGATTTGAAGTCAAAGTGTTACATATATATTCTATAGGTAAATGGTGATTATTGATAATTGTTCTTGATTTTTAAGAACTTTTTAAAAACCATCACGACGTACGAATTTGATCCAAAACTTTTCCTTTGGCTGCATATGAAATCCTTTTAAGCTATCCATCATGTTCTTAACAGTTTTTTCACCAGGTACTAGCTGAAACTTGCTCAACAAATGGTAAATGATAGATTTCACCTCCATAAGAGCCATTCTATTGCCTAAAATTAAAGTTTCTTAAGAAATTTAATTTTAAATATGTTTAACTGTTTTTTCTTACCAATGCAACTGCGTGGACCGATACCAAAAGGTAAATACGTAAAGGGCTTTATTTGATTCTTATTCTCTTCCAAAAATCGTTCCGGTTTAAATAGATTGGGTTCAGGGAAATTATCTGGATCACGATGTAATGCTATAATTGGAACCACTACAATGTCACCCTTTCGTAACTGTGCCAACATCTCCTGATTGTCATCAAACATATCAATATCTTTGCCGCAAACACGATCCAAGCTAAAGGCAGGTGGCCATAGTCGTAAGAGCTCTGATATAACCAAGTCCATATACTTCATCTTGGCCAGCATATTATAGTTAAGAGGTTTACCGTTTAATTCCTGCTCAACTAACAAGATCTCCTTATATAACTTAGATTGTACCTCTGGATTCATGCACAGCTCATAGGTGAGATATGAAAGACAGACGGACATTGTTTCGAAACCCACAAGGAAAAAGAGCACACATTGGGCTAAAAGATCTTCATCATTAAATTCAGCATGTTCCTTAAGAGACTCTGAAATAATCGCATCTTTCTGTTGCTCTTGAAACTGTCGCTTTGCCTCCATCAACAAATGTATCATATCAGATCTTATAATGTTATGTTCTGTGCGATATTTCATGGCATCAAATATCAAACTGTTAAAGTAACCCACTTTTTTCGCATCAAACAAGCGAATTCCTAGTGCCTGAATAAAAAAGAAATTGAATTGAAATTTTGTAGGATTTGTTTTTTCATTTTTAGTTACCTTCATGACGCGTGGCATTATTCCATAGAGTATAACCTTAATCATGGCCAGACCCGAGAAGTGGGCCACAGACTGACCTGCTTTATAGAATTGATTATTTTTATCCACAAATGAATTGACTTTAATGCCAAAAGCTGCCGATGCAATAACATCGTTAGCAAAACGTTCAAAGTAATCCTTCATCTCCACATCGATATCCAAACTATTTGAATTTATCAACTCGCTCTCAATGTATCTGATACCCTCAACGCTGCATTCATTGATCAACTCGAACATGGTCTTAAGTTTACTTCCGGTAAATGATGGTGTCAAT
The DNA here is from genome assembly GCA_035044365.1 of Drosophila neotestacea. Taxonomy (NCBI): domain Eukaryota; kingdom Metazoa; phylum Arthropoda; class Insecta; order Diptera; family Drosophilidae; genus Drosophila; species Drosophila neotestacea. Next base: position 3,643,790 of record JAWNMD010000270.1, read on the forward strand.
GTATTGCGCATTTCCCTCCATTTATCATCCTTGAGTGCTATTAAACACTTGGAGAACAAGGACTCACTGAACTCGGGTATCAACGTACGATGATTGGTAAAGTGGTCAAAATCCTGTATGAATACCTTCTTGATCAGCTCAGCATCATGTAGCACAAAGAAGGGTTCCCTTATATTATAAAAGCCATAAATTTTGTATTGCTTAAACTTTTGATACTTATCGATAAGCATCTGAATAAATGGAGTTCGTCCAAACATAACTTGTAGACTTAGATTTCCTATAAATGGCTTTGGTGGCTCATGAACTATTCCCCGATTCTTGAAGGTTTCATACGGAGACATAGAAAACTTATAGACCAATACAAGCAGCACTGACAACAAGGCTAAAATGATTAGGACCATTTTGAACTTATCCAATCAAAGGTGCGTTTATAACTAAACTGGGAAAGAGCTTAAATTGGATAAAGTTGATAATTTCATGAAAATATATATAAAATTATCAATTCAAGGGTAATTATGATAGGATGCAAAAGATATTTAATGAATGATATTAATAAAAGGGTACAAAGAAACTTATAGCTATGATATTTAGTTGGAAAATATTTGTTAATAGAAATACAAAATCTCTGAACAAAAAACTATAAAAACGCATTCAAGAAGATTTAATTTTATAAATAAGACTTTTTATTTATTTGTTTTTTATTTTTTTTTGTCATAATAAGACAAACTGTATATTATTTTAGGGTGTATAATTGTCGGCTAAAGCTAAAATATTTTTAGTGTAATCAAATTATTGATAAAAGACTTCTGATTGCAGTCAAACTAAATAAATATATATGTACATACAAATCAGATAATTGCATTAGACTATAACGATTACGATTATAATTACAGTATAACAAAAAACAAATGACAAAAATTTATCAGCTAAACTGATAGCTCAACAGTAATTTCGTAATCAAGTTGAAATATAAACAAAATCAATGGAGCCATTTATTGCAAGGTTAAAACAATTTGTTAATAAAATGAAGAGGAATAAAATATATGATATTCTTTTGAAGAAATTGAAATGCTGCAAGCATCAATTAGTTTGCTTTAAAGGTAAAATATACTAAATGAAAACCGATACATACAAAGGCGTGTCAGGTTTTGATGAAACTATTTGAAATGCAACTGGGAATCAATAAATTCGTAGTTGAATGGAAAAAATTGATATATAATTGTATGGCCTTGGGTAAGCTCAGGTGGCCACTTTCGTATAAAAAAAATGCCAAATCATGTGTAGCTCAATTTGGGCAAATGAATTTTTATTGAAATTACAACAAAATTGCATTGAAATTGGATTGGCAATGAGCTTGGGAGCCTTTGCAACACGTTGCATGAGTTAAGCAAAAACTGCAATAATTGTTGCATAATCCTGGACGGTGCTATAAAAGTCAATTGTCCTCGCACTGGACAAACAGTTGAGACAAAATGATTGAGGATATACAGTTAATTTACATGAATGTGAGGATATTACGCTTCTGGGCCTTGCTCTACGATAAGAATGTGAAACGTTATATCTGCCTGACGCTATCCATCATCCATGTGCTGACCCAACTTTTGTATATGTTGAGCACCAACGAAGGCATCACAGGCATCATACGCAATTCCTACATGCTTGTCCTTTGGATTAACACAGTCCTACGGGCATATTCACTACTACACGACCAGCATATCTACTTGAAACTGATTAGCAATTTGAAGTTGTACTACTATCAACTAATGCATCTTAATGATGGCTATGTGAATCATCTCTTGGATCAGGCAAATCAACAGGGTAAATTGATGGCTCGCGGCAATTTGTTTTTTGGACTGCTCACCTGCATTGGCTTTGGTCTGTATCCGCTGAGTTCCAGTGAGCGAGGTAAGCCAAAGTGACTGAAATTTGTAATTAATATGTTTTAAAAGATATTTCAAGAGGTGTTTATAAAGAGGAAACTTTTTAAAACCCCCAGATGCATATTTCAATATACACTGGTGTAAAGTACTTTCATAGCTCATGTAGGATTAATCTTAGCTTAAGTGCTACTTTCGTCTAGTTTTATCCATATACTATTTTCTGTGATATTACAGTGCTGCCCTTTGGCAGCAAGATACCCGGCGTGAATGAGTACGCCACGCCCTACTATCAAATTTGGTTCGTCTTTCACATGCTCATCACACCGATGGGCTGCTGCATGTACATACCGTATACGAGTCTGTGTGTAGCCTTCATTATGTTTGGGATTGTGATGTGCAAGGCGTTGCAGCATCGATTGCGTTGCATCGATACAAGGCAGCTAACCAGGCAACAGATATCACAGGAAATAGTCGAATGTATTATCTATCATCAGCAGATCGTTGAGTAAGCTAAAGCAAATTCCACAATTAATTGATTTGTTGGCTCTTAACGAACTGTCTTTAATAACTAGTTATATACAGATTATCAATAAACTGACTACATATATATTTCTGTTTGAGTTTTTGGCCTTTGGCGCACTACTCTGTGCGCTGCTCTTTATGCTCATGCTTGTAAGTGTATTACAATGTGTTTGCTATGCCCTATCACCCATTTACCTATCTCTTTCTTTAATCTTTAGGTGGACTCCACGGCACATGTGGCCATTGTGAGTGCGTATATAAACATGATACTGGCACAGATTTTGGCACTGTACTGGTTTGCCAATGAGTTAAGGGAACAGGTGAATATTTGATTTCGTACCAACTGAATTACAGAGTTGCTTTTTATCATTTCAGAATTTGGGTATTGCAACTGCAGCCTACGAAACCGAATGGTTTACTTTTGACATCCCAGTACGCAAATGTATTCTATTTATGATATTACGTGCTCAGCGCCCACCTTCTGTGAGTTTTAAAGCCATTAACTACAGAATTACTTAATTTAATTACATTTCATGACGTTCAATTACTTGCAAGCTGCAGATACTTTTGGGCAACATTAGACCTATCACCCTGGAGTTATTTCAGCACCTGCTGAACACAACTTACACTTTCTTCACGGTACTAAAGCGTATTTACGGTTGAGCTTGAGATAACGTATACGTAATAAATATTATGAATAATCTGCTTCGTAGATAACTGTGGCTTCAACTTGGCTAAAACTCGTGGTAAATATTTTGAGCTAATTGATTTGCTTATCAAATCAAATAATAATGTATTTTATGCACTATTTTACAAAGTAATCGAAACCAAACAAACATATTCCTATTACACATACGCCTGGTTTGCCCAAATTAACACTAAGGCTTTGCTAAAATACATACAACATATGAAATGCCTCTTAAATTCCCATTAAATTTATTTCCAAATAACTTCGAAGCGTTCAAATATTAATTGGCTTCATTTGTAGTTAACCGCATACAAAAATCTTGATTATTTTCTGTGAAATGTGCATTAAATGCACCGTAATTAAATAGTTGGCTTTTAATAAATAATTAAAACAAAGCAGAAATAAAATTGCGATTTAATTCAATAAATTGTGCGTGTATCAAAAAGAAAAAACTTCAATTTTAGTATATGAAAAAAACAGTTAACTGTTTTTCAAAATGCAGGTAATTTAATTTTTTATCACATATTGTTTTTTCATATACTTTATCAAAAAAAAAATTACTTGCACATTTTGTTGTGCATCATTTGGGATTGTTGCACGTTTCACGCTGCGTTTGCATTTTTCATACACTCCGTGCTGCCTTTCCCCAAAACGACCCCATCGACCACATATAAAAAACGCATAAAACAGTTGAAGGTGTGGCTGGAAAGCGATAAAAATTGTTTGCTGAAGTTGTCAACGACGAGCGCGAATGCTAAATTGTCCGCAAACTTTGCACCGCTGACTTTGAGTGGCATTCGGCTAGCACCACCATACAGGAATGGGTTCTGGGGTGCACGACACTGTCAGCAGTTGAAGAAGCAATTCAGACAGAAAGAACAACAGAAAAATAAAACGAAAAAATACAATTTAATTTGGGAACACTGTGCAACAAGATTTAAGACAAAACTCAACAATTTATAATTATTTGATAGCACAAATACTACAAGTTTCTTACGTATTTGGTAATATTCGACTTTCTTAAAGCTTAAAATAATCTCTTCTATGTATTAAAAAAAACAACTCTTGCATTTTCGTCATAAGCGTAACCTTAGATTAGCAATAATCGAGCAATATTTAATTATATTAATATCAAAAATAATAGCTCACAAATTAAATACTTTACTACTTTAGTTACTAGCGTGGTATGATATCAAATACTTATGCCAGTCTTAGTAAGAACGTATTTCAATTGAATTGATTTTATTTAGGTAGCATTTAATTTAGTTAACGTTTATCCATTCTCAAGGTTAGTAGAAACTAAATCCGGCCAGACCAGTATTATCGTAGATCTCGTTGATGGAGCACAGATTGATGAATGCCGGATTCCGTCCGGTGCGGCATCCCGTAGCCGGCCTATCGCCGCTGAGATAAACCGGCGCATTCACATCGTTACCACGAACAAAATTACATGTCATATACTGATGCGTACTGAGGAGCCACTGTCCGGCATTATTGGTTGTGTTGTGAGTTTGACGGAGAATGCCACATCCCACATGGGTGGTGCTATCCCTTACCAATTGTGTGAAGTACGCAATACACTTGCTAATGCGAAAATGTAGAATTCTTTGAGAGGTAATCAAAAGCATGTGTTGGGTTCGGGATTCGGGGATTGTCTTACCTATGAATTGGTGGACTATATGCAATAATATCACGCATACTGCACTCCTTGTACTCGGCAAACATTTGCTCTAATGTGGCATTGATTACCTCATCCTCGGTATGATATTCGAGTGGTACACCAGAGTTGCCAGCATAAGGTTCAGTCTGCCAACCGCCTTCGGCCACCACTTGAGCTACATTGCGAAACTGTTCGCTATTGCGACAATGGTCATTGACCAATGCACAACGTTTCACATTCAGTTCCGCAAAGCTGGCTAATTCCGGATCCCATTGCAAAGTGGCCATGCGTGTGGCAGCCTTAAAGCCCATGAGATCACCGCGTGCAATCCGATCACGATAGTTGTTCAATGCATTGAGGATCATGTTACGTCGACCTGGACCAATTCGCACCACATGCGCATCCGGGTGGCAGCTCTCCGCCAGCTCCTGTTAAGGAACAAGTCTATAGAGCAATCAAATCACAGTGAAGACATCTTTTACTTACACCAAAATTATTGCAAGCTATGTGCTTTTCAGGTCCCGGACACAGCACAGGATCACAGTAGTCAAAGGCCATTACTCTTAGCCAAAGGCAGAGCTGCCATAGAACACCCAGCAGCCAATTAGTACACAACATTTCGGTTACCTAGCCAATTTGGTCCGTCCTCAACCAGGCGCACACTCTCTTATAGAGTTGGTGAAGAAATCGATTTGTCGCCAGGCGTGGCTATCAACTGACTAATTAACCATGTTTGAGCACGTTGAGCACTTTAGTCATGCCAACAATAAGATACGAGTGAAAATAAATTACGTTTATTTATATTGTAGCACTCGTTTCTTTCTCACTTTGTCCACATCCCTTTGTCGCAACACGAAGCAACACCTAATTGTGATCGACTTTCTCTTTGGGATCGCAGTGAAATTCATAAAAATCTTTTCCGCCGGCTTCGCATTCCATTGGCACAGGATAAATTACAGATTATGGACTGCATTGATTCACCTCGATCCTGAATCAAAGGAATATAATAGCCCACTCAGTTGCTGTAAATAAAACAAAATAAGTTAAGTAAATCTGAGTGTTAACAAATAAGTCTCATTTACCCCTCGGCCTTGGGAAGTATGCAAAGTTTGGCATCGATTCGACAGCCAGTTAGATCAATAAAACATGTGGGCAAAAAGTTGTTAATTAAATCATTGGCTATATTCTGGTAACTCTTTAAAGTGGACGACATTTTAATCGTTGCCATATATTTGTACTTTTCCATATCAAATATCGAACAGAGTTTACCCTGACGATCGCACATTTGAATCAACACCATGACCGATTTAGCCAAATCCCTATCCCAGGCTGTATTAGGCAATCCTTACCCCTTGATAAAAGCTTGTCATGAGCGTAGCCAAGAGATTTGCTTAGAATTTGCATCACAGTTGACAGCATTTAATTTGCCTGTTAACTATGTAATTGAGTCGACAGTCAAGGAAGGTTTCGACCTGTTCCGACTCTCACTTTTGCTTTAATTCCACAACAATGTATTCTAATTTTAAACTTGTCTCCAAACGTGAAGTTTTCTGTTGCGAACCTTTTTTAGTACAAATAAGGGTATAAAAATGGTAGATGTAAGAAGTCTAAATTTATCTGTTTTAGTTTATAGAAAAGCAGCAATGGTTAAATTCATTTATAATAAAATTTCAATTCATTTAACGTTAAGTGTAACATTTTTGTTGCTTTTATTGGTTGCAAGGCAGAATATTTGTAATACATATGCATTGTACAAAAAGTGAACATTCTTTTTCATTAAATGCTAGCAATTAAAGCCTTATTCATAATATATAAATAGCTTTTCATTGTCAATTTAGTCCACAAAATATGCTATGTTAATTAATGTGAAATTCACAACAGCGAATATCATCACAAATTGTAACAAAATTAAAAAACAATTTTCATTAAGAAATTCAACATTTCCATTTGGTTTTTTTTGCTTTGTAAATGCTTCAAATTATGCGCAAAATAACATAATTTGTTGCAAATCACATACTTTTATTAACAATTTTCTCTTATGTTCATAATATAAATTAAAAATAAGTCGGTTTGAATATATTTACAACACAGACATGTGTGAATAATGACTAAGGAAAATTTGTTATATTTCATAATGTATTTTGATGAATGACTTTTCATGTTGGTTCTTTGGATACGCTAACACATATCGTATATATTATAAATATATGTAGTCTATATATTATCAAGTTATATAGGCGTCATATATGTGAGGCATTTGTTAAGTTGTTTCAGTTTGAAAATTTTGTGAAACGGAATGCAAACCAAATTAATAATGAGATAAAGATCAATCGAATCAATAGTTGGGATTGTAGGGCATCTGTTTCTCATAACCTGGGGGCACAACACTGGGACCATTGTTGGCCATGGCCATGTCATATGATGGCGGATTCATGTTCGCCGCTCCAGCGCCAGGGAATTGTTGCATAGGCGGATAAGGTGCAACATGTGGTTGCATGCTGCAATTCAAATAGAAAGTGATGTAAGAATGTGGTTTTTGAGTTGTGGCAATATAAATTAAACTTACCCAGGCATCGGTGGCTGTGCTGAAGGCATTGGCATAGGCATCTGTACGGTTACATTAGGACTACAAAGAGAGGAAGAGAAGAATTGTAATTAGTAGATATTTGTGGCATTTACCGCATTCAAAGCTTACCCCGTGGTCTGTGCAGGATATGGGGTACCATAAGCACTAGTTTGATAGGTTCCCGCTGGCAGCGTTGTCACAGGATAACCATTAGGCGCTGTGTGTGTAGCCGATGTAACCACAACGGGTGCTGCAATTAAAAAATAAATACAAATCAAATTAATTTGAGTAGTTGATAAGTTAGTCATATCGCATTTAAGCATTTACCACGCTCATTAATTACATATCCCACATTTCTTGACGCATCTGCACGACGTTTCAAGCACACAACGGTCGTGACAAGTATAAATATCATAAATCCCAAGGATAAACCTATTATAAGTCCTGCTGCCATTGTATTTGATATAAAAATCCGCAATCTTTCTCAATCGTTGCCTTTGAGATGACAATACCAACTGCGTACCGAGTACACTCATCAGGTCTAATCATTATACTTATAAAGTATATAAGTAATGCTTGATAAGCGTCATACGCATGTACATATTATTCTTTCGTTTATCAAGAATTTCCCCGTTCATAAAGTGGCGAATACAAAAAACAAGTTAACAATCGGACGCTTGTAAATGCTTAAAATAACAACAAATAAGAGTTGTGTTCCGCTTGCAGTCGGTGGAAAGGTTCATTATGATGTATTCAGACTAGTGACAGGTGTGTGAACATTGTTCACCAAACATAACTTAATTAATAATTAATTTGATAAAAACAGCGTATTAAGCGTTTTCACTTTCAAATGATTAAATTTTAACCAACAACACAGATTTGTCTAATGTTAGGATTTCAGCCAAATGAATTTTAAATAAATTTCACAACTATCTAATTTAACTTAAAAAGCAGACTTTACCATTTTGTGCCCATTGCGATTCTTTTATTCTTTTTATGTAATATGCGACCGCACATATAATAAAGTTTATAATGAGAAATACAATAGCAAAAATGAACCAGATCAGAAAAACTTCCATAACAACAGCCACATATAACACTGTCTACAAGTACTGAAAGTAAACTGTCTGGCAAATTGAAAATTTGTAGTTTTTCCCCATAAAAAAGACACTCACTGCAAGTTACAAAAGCCGACTTAAGCCATTATTTATTGATTATTTATCATACTTTTGTAACTTAACACGATTGTAATTTCTTTCATAGATAAAAATATAGATAAAACCAGAAAAAAGAAATAATTAATTTGATAAAATATGTAGAAAAAAACTATAGAAATTTTATTTGAAAAGAGAATACATAAAGAGATCAACATTAAAACCACGAACTTATAGCATGCAAAATGCACTAGTTTCCTATCAGATACACAGATAAGATGTAACATGTGGAGCTATAAATAGTGGGGAAAGTTTTCTTCAGTCTACCCCTTATCAGCTGTTATCAATACACACACACACACACACAGACAAATCATAGATATGCATATTATAATACGAGTCGACTTATTGACAGACCTGCGCCCTTCATTAACTCTGCTCGCCGATTGCGACCGCGTGTCAGAAAGACCGCCATGGAGGTCATAAAAAATACGGAAAGAGTAAAGAACAATATCCAGTAGATGCCGGCATTATCCATAGCTAAAACTGATAAATTTAAATTCTAAAACTCAAAATCCGATACGAACAACGCAAGAAACGCGCAACGACTAAAGGAAAATTGCACAAACTACGACCAAATCAAATGAGATAACAACAAATGCACAAGTCACGGAATGAATTGGCAACAATAGAAAAGAGAAATCTGAAGAATCATAAAGATAAGAAGGCCAAAAACAACTTGCTAGAGCTTTTTCAACTTACTTAGATTATCCAAAGTTTTCACACGTCGCTGTTGACGCTTATAATGAAGAGCATAGCTGATCGTACCGAAGACCAAACTATAGCTAAACACCTTTAGGACTATCTTTAATATGTACATAAACAGCACCAAATGTGGCCTATATGTGTAATCGGAATTAGACTCAGTCGAAAACGTAGAGTTCTGCATTTTCACACAGCTCGAGAAGAACTAAAGTCAAGGCAACAACTTAATCCATATTAACCTATTTCGATAATCCAAATATTTTAGAGGCAGCTAATGTGTACTTAATTTAAGTATCAAGTAATTAGATATTGAACTTCGACATTTAATTCTTTTGAGTGGCTTGCTAGATTAATGATTGCCCATTTTCTATAAATTACAAATATACAAAATATTACTGACCCTGAAATCAGTTTGTTTCGTTTTTGTTAACTTAAATAAAAAATGAATGTAAATTATTAACAATGTGGTTTTAATTTAAACCACAACATATTTAACTAAGTTATTAATAAACCAAAATGAGGTTATAGTAAGTTTGCCAGCTTCTAAGTAATAAATAATTAATTAACTTACATATTTTAAGATTACTTTGTTTCTAAGCTGTTCCGTATTTAAAGCAGTTTCTATTTAACTAAAAAAGAGATCAAAACAAATTTAACTCGAGTACTTTTCTTATCTATCAGTTAAATACTGTCTATCTCCCTTCAATATTAAAAAGGCCCTCCATATTCACTTACTTTTAATTGCTCTTTGCTGGTGGAATACACAATACAGACACTTTAATAGTAACTTAAGTTGCAAATTTATCAGTTTAGTTATTCAAAGAGTTGGCTGCTTATTTTTACACTCTTCAACATACAATGAGAAACTTGTAATATTATACTTTTGAAGTCACTTTCACTGCGTGCAATTTTCTTTGATTTTTATACACTTGAACTCGCTTTCCGTCTTTGTCTATAAACCAGGCATAGATCATGGTTAGACCACATAGTAAACCTAGAATGAGCGTTTCATAGATTATAAAATTATAGTCAAGTTCCATTCGCTCGGCTAAAAACGCCCAAAAGGCGATTTCAAATACTGTTGCGTTCATGTTGAAAGTGTAACTCGAACTCCGCATGATTCTCTTAATGTATGTTTACTATAACTCCAACAAAGTCCATCAATTGATTAAAGGACTTAATTACCACTAAGTACTCGCTTACTTTTCGTTTAAGGCAGCAAAAACACTTAGTAGCCACAAAAAAAAAACAGAAAGCGAGCTCACAGCAAATAACAAAATTATCGAATTTAGATATGGAATATATGAGTAAAAGAAACATTTTAATGCAGAATAGCTTGACTCCACTGTTATAGACCGATTACAGTTTTAAATACTGAAATTTTAACAACTCTTATCAATACCTTAGAGAAACATGCATGCAATTAAACAATCAGACTTTCAAGGGAATACTGTTTTTATGCAAATGTGAGATTAACGTAAAGTTTTCTTTAAACATGAGGAATAAAGGGACTTGAATATATAATTAAATACTTGAAAAACTCTCTTTAGAGAAGGGAATTTCTTTCGTTGACCTATCTACTTGTACTCACATGCACTACCAGTGATTTCTATATCCGAATTCTCATTCATATTATCATCGATCTCAAAGTGATAATATTCATCATCATCTCGATCTCTGGCACAACAACAATCCGAACCGTAACGCAACATGGCAACAATAATAATAACAGCAATTATAAAATAAAAACCAATTTGTTTTGTATCAAGAACCATCGAGTGTGTATTGAACACTTTGAGAACAAAGAACCAAATGAAGCATTTTATGGAAAATAAATTGTAATACTTTGCATTTCAGGCTATAGAACTTATCGGGGTTACTATACGAATGTATGATTAATCAGTAGAAGCACAGCTTCAACGGGTACATATTTATTTATAGGGGCTGAGTTGATAGCTAACTTTATGCAAGATTAAATGTTTATTGAAAAATACAAATTAATTCTGCATACTTTTAGACCACACAGTTTTCTAAGAGTATGCAACAAGCATTTAAGTTTCTCAATTACTGCAAACAATACTCTACCCAAAAAAAAGGTATATTACATTTACAAATTTGAATATCTTTTTAAAAATGATATAATTACAGCAAGCTATATTATTATTATTCTAGTTAAGCAATTGTTTAATTATTAATTTAAAATAAAATAATATTATTTATATTTACAATTACAAAATCCATCACGTTGTTGTTGCTGTCGCTGCTGACGTTGCTTGAAGCACATGCAACAACAATTTAAACAGCAAGCACCAAAAATAATAGCAAACACAAATATAGCAAATGCACAGAAAATCTTATCGCCCGTATCCCGTGGAAATGTATCAATATCCTTGTGATAATTTCCATGCATAAAGTTTTTCGGAAAATACATTACTTCACCTTCAACGCGAACCGGAACCGAAGCATCATCTAACGTTACATATGATGAAGGCATTCTATTAATGTTAAGAGCTCAAACACGTTTGACAATCTCGACGCGACAACTGCAACTAACAATCGCATTCAATAGTTGCATTCAGAAAGCAAAGCTTGAAAACGGGAAAAGCCCAAGCGGCATCGATGTGTGTCATAAAGTTGTTGAGGGTAAATCTTACAAGAATGATTGGAAATTCTAATTTCAATTGTGTAATCGAAAAAAAGAAACAACAAAATTCAAATGATCAAAGAGAAAAAAACAGATGAATCATTGACTTGGGTCAAATTTTATTCAATTGAATACACTCACCAGCATGTCGAAAGAGTTGAACATACATTTTTACAATAAAACAGCAGCGAATAAAATGAATTGTTGCAAATATAAAGACGACAGTCAACATTAACACGGCCAATGGCAGAAATGCCAGCCAATCCATTGCGGGCACTTAACCAAAATTCATTATACGTTCAGTTCACTACGAATTCACAAATGCAAATGATTCTCTTAACATGGCCAACAGAACCCGGCAACTGCAAAATCCATTTACAAGCATAAATGGGGTAGGGAAAAAAGCAGCTGCTATTGCCAGAGTTGATAAGAAACAGAAGACCCAAGAAAATGAATGTCTAATCAAAAACAGTTGCAAAAGGACCTGTCGCTTTTATACCAAAAAAAAATTGTAGCATACTTTTCAACTGCAACACATTACACAATAAATATAGCCTGGGATTGTCACTTGAAGTCCCACCGTGTTGTCAATGACAGCTAAAGAGGATTACAATGGAATCCATTGAAGAACTTTAATCAGTTACGCGTTTTTATTATGTGCAACGACTGATGGAAATTTGTTTTTTATAATGGTAAGTACACAGTTCAGTTAAAGCGTGCAACTCTAGAATCAAGACTTGTGCCAGCAACGCAACGAGCTAAGCCTTATCAGAAATAAATATACATAATTAAAAACAAACCCATTATCAAAATGCAGTAAAAACGAATAAGCCGGTTCTCGATTCGCTTTTTCAGCAATTGCTTATTTCTTTATGTTTCTTAAGTTTTCAGTGCCAATTGTAGATTATTATTTGCTCAGCAGAGAGTAACATTATTTTGCCACACAATTTCGATACAAGCTTATTAATTTTTTGTTCTTTTCTCATATCATTTATGACTCATAACAATGCAATCTGTGAGATCAGATGCAAACTGGTTTCTTTTTATGGCGTTAAACACAATTTCACAAATTCGCAATGACAAATATTCAAAAATTTATGAAAATTAAAAAAACCTATTAAAAGCTTAAAGTACCGGTACCTGTTAAGATCGAGGAATGCTTACGGCATAGAAACCACCAACAAAACCATATTATAAATATCGAAAAAAGACAGCAACCGAATATTGCAAAATATTTCCACATCCTTTACAAAAGCATTCAAATACTAAAACAACGAAAGACGTTTGCTTGACACGAGCTTGAAAATACAACTGATACCAATTTTTAAGATCCCAAGAACTACAAGCTTGTCTTACCAGTTAGGCCATAATACCAAAAAAAATAAATAAAAACATTTACGATTTTTTTGTAGTGTAATTAAGAAAGTTATTTACAGTCAGAAGTAATAAAAAAAATATGTATATTATCTGCTTTTGCTGACAATCTCTAAATGTTTTAACTCTTTTCAAAGAAAGTTTAATTTGTTAAATAGTTACATTATTTCACAAGTTCGCAATGCTGAAAATTCTGTGTCAAATTAAAATAAAGCTAGTTTTTTTTGCATTTGTACCTGTTAAAATCGAAGTATCCTTACGGGCTGTATACCAAGAACAAAAACAAACTATAAATAAGAAAGAAAGACAGCTACCGAATACTGCAAAATATTCCCACATCCTTTGGCAAATCAATCAAATACTAAAATAACGAAAGACGTTCACTTGACACGAGCTTGCAAATTTAACTGATACAAGATCTCAAAATTACAAGTACAGACAGCTTGTCTTACCGGTTACGAGCCAAATTTGTGAGCTGTACAATTTTTGTTGTACAATAAATAAAGTTATTAACTAAATACAGTCAGAAAAATTAAAAAGAATAATATACAAATTATTTCACAAATTCGCATTGCCGAAAATTCTGACGTCAAAATTAAACGAAATTCAAAATATAGCTAGTTTTTTCAAGTATCGGTACCTGTTAAAATTGGGGTATCCTGGCGGGCTAGAAAGCAACAACAAAAACAAACAAGAAGGATCAAAGATGTAAAGCTACCGAAAGCTACCAAGAATTCCCACATCCTTTGGCAACTCGATCAAAAACTAAAACCACAAAAGACGTTCGCTTGACACGAGCTTGCAAATCCAACTAATACAAGATCTCTAGATTCCAAATACAGCAAGCTTGTCTTACCGGTTACGAGCCAAGTTTGCCATCTAAAAAACCAAACAAATATATGTTTGTATGTATTTGATGTGAAATTTTAGTTGTATGTAAAAGTAAGAAAGTTATTAACAAAATACAGTCAGAAAAATTAGAAATAGAATTATCTACACATTGTCTGCTTTTTTTGGGAAGGTTATAACTCGTTTGATTTGTTGAAATACAATTCAATTTAATTTTGTGATCAATAAAATTCATAAGAGCATCTTTATTCTATATTTGTAAAACAGTAATATTTATTGAATTGTAACATACTCGTATAGCTTACAACGTATACCTGAGAGTTAATAAATGATTAAAAATAGTTTGATTAAATTAAATAAATGTTGAATGTAGCATTGTTTATATTCTATTTATTATTTTATATCTTGCCATAACAGAAAACTAAATATTCGAATGCTGATATTAAGTGGATTTTTTATTTGATAACATAAGAACAAATCCTTTCCAAAATTGAGGTCCGCTGTGTAATTTCCGCAATTTGTGGATTTAATTTAAAAGCTGGCATCTATTTTATCAAAATGATCCTTGACAAATTTGTATATAAGTTAAACATTACAATTTATACCATTCATTAAACTAGAGATTGAGAATTAGAAAGTTAATGCATAACTTGGACATTAACATCAATTGTTGTCATTGTTTGTTGTTGTTTACAAATTGAAGACGTTGAACCGATCGAAGCAACTGTGATCCTAATCGCTGTTCGCAGAGGAGAATACTTCGCAGCAGGCTACGGCAATTTCCACGCCTAAAAAAATTGACAGACCTTCAGTGGAAATACTCCAATAAGGAGTTTATATATCAATGTATTTATATCTACGGCAAGCAAAGGGTTTCCTTTGAGGCTCCACGTTTCGCATTTAAATCAAAATGGTGAAACACTTTTAATATATCGGTTTTCTTAATGTTTTGTCAGTCATCAGCAGGATAATTATTTGTCACGAAATCCGATAGGTTAATTATTATGATTAAATATTTATATTATTTATGACATTTGAAACTGGTTTCTCAAAGCTTTCAATATTTACTTTACAATTTTGCGATGCCGAATATTTATTAAAATCCAACGTTAAGTTTAAATAAATTTGATAAGAAACAAATATATATTTTAGCAATACCGGGATTTGCTGGTTTAGGATCCGGACAACAGTCTTTACAACAACAAGCTATACAAATTGAAAAGAGCACAAAGAAAATGATGACAATTATCTCATATACCTCCTCCATCTTTCTCAAATCTAAATCAATCAAAGACGTTCGAATAACACAAGCTTGCAAATGCAACTAAAACAAGACTTGTTCGCAATTCCAAGAACAGCAAGTAGCAGTAGCTCGATTGTCTTAAATAAAATTATATTTGCAATGCTAATGTATTTTGTATAATTGAGAAAGCATCAACAAAATGCGAGAGAGAGTGTGAAACTCTAAGGAACAAATTATACTTAGCAGAACGTTTAAGCTTAAATCTCTAAAGAAATCAAGAATTCTCTGCTCTCACTGCTTAAAATTTAGAAACAAGTTTGAGTAACTTTGACCTTCAAAAATATACGTACTTTTTTAACGTCATCAATAGCCAAAAATATCTCAGAAACACCTCAGAAAACAAACTATTTTTATATGTAGAATCAATTTAAAGACCAAACATAAACAAAAACTATACAAGTCAAAAGTTAAATACAAAAGTTATCGTCTCAAATTTAAACTTAAAGTGTAGCTTTCTTACTTGTTTGTCGTTGCTTTCGTTTTTTTATAATGCTGCGTATTATGACCGTGAAGAATAGGATGAGTACAAAGACAAATAGACAGATCAACACTATTGTGGAGATTTTCAAATCCGCATCGGTGGGTTCATGTGCCATTGTATAATTAACAATTATTATTAATTTGTTTATAAACTATAAATTCGAATGATGTTCATTTAATTCAGTCAAAATTCACTCTCGATCTACGCGTTGTGCATTTCTTACTCGTTTGGCGGAAAATGAATATGGCATGGAGTCGATTTCTTGTTTTAAAGTAACTCGGATCTGGCTTGAAACAAGAGCACGATAAGATATGGCAATTAGCTTGCGACGTCACAAAATCGAACCGTTTCTGATTAGGAAATGCGAATTAACCCAGAACGCAGTAAAATTATAAAAGTGGACACAATTTTTACAACTATGTTGTGCGTCAATTGGATTCAGATTTCTCTAGCGGTTTCTTTTCTATTTGTTGGTTTATTTATATTAGCCAATTAGGTTCCCTAATAGAATCTGCTTAAATCGCCAATGATAATCTTTATTTGGGTCGTCGTCTGCTGACGTCTTTCACATTATTCAATTAAACATACATCATTTTATTTACCTTACAATCTATGATTTACATTAAAAATCGTGTTTAAATGAAACAAGGATTCAAAATATCAAAATCTTTTAACGATGCACTCAAAGTATAAATAATAATGTTACAATTTTCAATAACAGATGGTTGAATATTTTTCCTAGAAAGCACTTAATAATCAATAAGAGATCGATTTTCTTTAGAAATACACAATCAATTGTCCAAAATAAGAAATGACAAAATAATTTGTGCTACACAACAATTAAATAAAATCAAATAATAAAATTACCAGACACGTGATAAGATTTCCCAACGGGGAGTCCCCCTAACCTAAGGGCATCTTATCAAGGGTAAGGTTGTATTACTATTACTATTTTTATTAACTTCAAATTTAGTCTTCACTCACTGCTGGTGGTAACTGTAGCCGTCTCCAATCGCATTTTCCGCACTTTGAGCATTCTTAGTACTCCGATCAACACACAGACACAAAAGAGAACCAGGATTGGTATCCAAACACCGAGATATAAGTAAACCATATTGTTAAAGGTGAAGGAATACTTGGACCCGGGATACACGTGTTGAACTCCGTATTGTGTTTTAAAGTGTTCAAAACTCTGACGCCTACTGAACAATGTTTAACATACGTATACCTTAAACTTCTGTGCGATATCAATTTTATTTTTTATCTATTTAAAAAAAAAAGAACCTGAAATGACCATTCACCTATGATGGCGCTACAATTGGTAGGGTATATTGAACGTATTGAAGAAGTGGGTTTTAGAGACCAAAAAAATATTTAGAAAATTATTTTCGAATATTTGTTTCGTGTTTTAAAAATTCAACAAAACTAAAAGTAATATACTATTAGTTTTCCTATTTTATCAAATAAGAAATCCGCATCAAAAATCGTAACAGCGGCTCAAAACTTCAAGGTCTACTGTACCAAAAAATTAAACCATATAGAAGGCATTTAATTTATACATAAAATCGAAATATATATACTAAATATGTAAATACTAAATAATATATATTGATATTCTAAATACATAGGAAGTAAATGCGAAATGTACTGTAACTTTATAGTCCTACCGAAGGTAGACCACGGATATGAAAATCGATTCAAAAACCTTAGATAAGATAAAAGACAATTAATTCGATAATTATTAGTCATTCGAATGCTGATAACAAGTACATACATATGTACATAATTGAAATATATATAATTAAAGCATGTAACTTCATCAGATATCGATGATAACTAACAAAATTTTAAACAATCGCGATACAAGCAAGACAAAGACAAAGTGTCATTCGCTTTTGTTTACGAAAGAGTGTGCACGACAGAATGTATAAATAAACAACAAACAAAAGACTATAATAACCGCACATTTACTTTTGCTTACGTATTAATAAATACATAGAAATATATATAAAGTAAATATTAATCAACTCATTGAAGGGGCCAAGAAAAACGAGTTTAGTGAATTGTAATTGAGAGTAAAATAAAGCTGATTAGTCATGAAGACAACATACACATATATATGTACATATATGTAAATAAACATATATGTATGTAAATGTGTGTAAATCCCCCTTCTTGATAACTGGCTATGAGTCATCGCGAAACAAGATTACATAGGATTTACTTACTTGACAACACTGTGCCCCGCCGTTTGCTGGAGCAACAATATCCACAGCAACTCATTATAAGGAACGTTAATAGGAAGAACATAAAGATTCCCCAGAAATCCATCGCAAAATCGTCGAAATCGTCAAAGTCACCCACTGTCCATTGTGAAATGCAATAGATAACAGAAATACATATAATTTTAAATGCATTAAATGGGCAATATTCCAGTGTACTCACGTTTTATGCCTTGTTACTAGTTTGAACACAAGTCCGGTAAAAGTTTGTTAATAATTAATATCTAAATTCCACTTGTTGCCGAGAAAATTCAGTAAACTCGCTTATTGTTTTTATTTCGTTCTCGCTTGTTCTTGTAATTCGCAAGATGTGTAACTTTACCAATGCGTGCTTTAGGAGCTTATTACGTACCGAAGTGAATTAATAAAATCACGCGTTATCTTCTTCTTATCAATAAATAAAGGGAAAGATTAACTAATCTATTAAACTAACTTCTCGCCAGTTTTTGTGACTTCCAGGGCCTGACAAACACAAAATCCAGGGACGTGTCGATAAGAAATATGGCAGAATATGCTTCCCAAGGCTGACAAAAGACAGCGCATCTCAGTTTCGAAAAACAAGCAAACAAATTAAAATAGTAGGTGTCGCATTTATGTTCCAGAAACAGACAAGAGATGGCGTGACACAACTGAACGTTTTCCAGCACTGCTGCGTCACTATCGATGGTATTGCAAATCGAGGCAGTGCTCAGTACTCACGAAATCAGCTGTTGGCTATCGATAGCCTATCCTAAAAATCGATTTACAAACTTTTCGACACGTTCTCTGGAAAACTAAGGAAAATATAAAAAAAAACACGAGGTGAATATTTTGTTAATTAGAAAAATAATTATTTATTTAAGCTATTGTGTTTAAGCAGGGCTAATGCCATTAGTTTATAACATTTAGTCATTTAATCGATAGTAAATACCGAGGTTAGTGTTTGTTAGAAGTACTACACACTTATACATACTGCTTTGCCATTTTTATCATGGCGATTTCTTTTTGACATTTGACTACATCTGGGCGCACGTGTTTTTCGGGCATAGCGCTGTGCTAAATTATAGTGAAATCAAAGTAATTTCTGAGTGTATTTTGAACACATCTAAACTCAAAAAATATTAATTTCATATTTTGATTGTTGTGCGCGTGTGTGTGTCTTCCAGATGAATCCAGAAAAGCTTAAGAAGTTGCAGGCACAGGTGCGCATTGGCGGCAAGGGTACCCCACGCCGCAAGAAGAAGATTGTGCACTCGACCCCGGCAACCGATGACAAGAAGTTGCAGTCATCGCTGAAAAAGTTGTCTGTCAACACTATACCCGGTATTGAGGAAGTGAACATTATTAAAAATGACGGCACCGTCATTCACTTCAACAATCCAAAGGCGCAGGCTTCGCTGCCAACGAACACGTTCGCAATTACCGGACATGGTGAGAACAAGACGATCTCGGAAATGCTGCCAGGCATCTTGACGCAATTGGGTCCCCAGGATATCAATCAGTTAAAGAAGATTGCTTCCGAGATTGCCAGTAAGAGCAGTGCTGCTGGTGGTGCTGCTGCAGCTGCCGGAGCATCCGCTGCGGATGCTGCTGATGATGATGTTCCCGATTTGGTAGAAAACTTTGAGGAGGTTGCAATTGCTGGTGCTGCTGCCAGTGTTGACCAGACCAAGAAAACCGGTGAAGTTGCGGCATCTGCTTAAGCAACAACAACAAACATCAACACACACACATAAAAACAAACACATCTACACACACACACATACGAACAGAAGACCAGAACTTCTCTCTTCTGCTATTTTGGGGGTCATAAAACAACAAATACTATATACAAAATAAAAGGATCCAAGTGATCGCTTAGAACAGAACACATTAAAAATATAATAATTATATATTAATATATTAAGGGTATTTTCAACTTTAAAAAAATACTAAATAGTTATAGTTGGAAGTGCGAAGGCAGAAACAACAACATAAATATATGTACAAGAATAATATGTATTTCCAAGCGATTAAAGCACGTTTCCACTACACATACAAAAAACCACTACGTTTCCACTGACAGCGCATTCTCTTTTGTTTTTGCCTCCCACACACACACTACATACAAATAATTAACATATAACCATAGTATCTACAGTTTTTGATTATTTCAAATATTGTGCATATATGAATGTGAATATTCAAAGTGATGGATGACAAAAACAAACACTCCAGATTGAAGTCATTGCCAGTTGTTGGAGCAGCAGCAACCATGTTGAAAGAGAGCGAATATATATTTTTAGCATTAGCATTACTTTCTCCTATCCTCCCACACAACAAGAGAACATCATGTTACAAAGAAAGCAAAGGCTAAACTACCCCCCGCCAACAACACCGCTCCCTCCTACAACTGATATCTCGCCCCGACCTGGAATCCGAACTTTGATTAAGATGTTCATATAACAACCAAAACTTTTTGGATAAAGTGAATCAGAGACCCAATGATTGCAACACGAAATTGTACCAAAATTGTTAAAAACATTTTTTATAATTTGTAAACTATTTTTTTAGATTATCATACACATTAAAAAGAACTGTAAAAATAAAAACTCATTCATGTTGTAAGTATTTATTTCTGGCTTGCATAACTCACGCATAAGCACACATGCTCACGCACGCTTACATCCATGTGTGTGTGTGTGTATGCCTAGCAACGCCTATTGGAAGAAAGAGAAGGCGACGGAAAGGTGGTGTGTTGGAAGAAGAAGATGAAGCACGCGGCAGACAAGAGAGGAAAGCAAAAAAACTTGTTGACATTGAAATTTGGCTTTAAGCTTCTTCGTGCAGCTGTTTGAAGCTAAAAGAACTTTTGTGTTTTAAACCAGTGAAAATAATCAACAATTGCGACGTTTTGCATTCTAATGAACACACTAACTGTACTAATGAAGGCGGCGTATAAAAACGATTCCATGCAATCAGGAAAATATGTACATAACAAAATAATAATAGCAATTCAAAGGTGAAAACTTGGTACGCATACAAACAAACATACATTAGTATATATGTCACCGATTCCCATACAAACTGGCCAGCGTGCCAGCTGCTCTTTGCACTGTATTGCCTAGAGCAGTGCTGTAAGGTGTCCGTTTCTACTTCACCGCTTGGCGCGGATATTCAAACCTTTTTATTTTATTACATTTCTAGCTAATTTATATATTGTTGTTGTTTTTTGTTGTTGGTGTTATTGTTTATGTTATTATTTTCCCTGTAGGAGACATAAGTGTATGACAAAAAGTGCCGTAGATAAAAATTTTTTTTTAAAAAAATCGCGCGATTTTTTGAAAAAAAAATTTTTGCCTGCGGCGCTCATTTCACATTACTTTACAAATTGCATTCTTGTAAAAAATTATTCTATTCACCACACCCTGTCATATACTAATGTCTCATGTAGTATAAAAAATAGCAATAACAACAACAGCTGTAAATTTATTCGATTTCAATATGTAAATTAGCAAGTAATGTAATAAAATAAAATAGTTTGAATATCCGCGCCAAGCGATGAAGTTGAAACGGACACTATACAGCACTGCTGTAAGAAATACTATCGGTGTCTCGCTCTAACACAGTGCAAAGAGCGGCTGGCACGCTGACCAGTTTGTATGGAAACCGGCGACTTATCGGTTCCAATATCTCGAGAACCGAGCCGAAAATCAAAAAATTTTATTTAATTTTTTCGTCTTATTTTGACGAGTTCTACCGGAATCCATCATCAGATCTGTCCGCCCCAAGGTATATGTCAATGTGTGTGCGTATGCAAAGATACTTTGTTATTTTATATTTGCCATGAGTCACGGTCACGTTCGCTGTGTATTACAAAATAAACACAGTTTAAAATGTGCGAATTTTGTTTCGCGAAGTTTCTATCAACAATCTGCGGTTTAATGCTTATCAAATTGTGCAAGGCCATAAAAATGTCGCAATAACGGGTTGAATAGGTACATATATGTTTAAAATAACCTAGAACCAGGTGTAACCATGTGCCATACATAATATATTTTTAGTTTTTATAATCTAGAAAATATTCTGTGGTTTTTTTGACCCAAACAACTACCACTTCCCCTTTTAGTGAAATCGAAAGTTGGCGCTCGTCTCAGATAACGATTGCCACACACTCAAACATTATCGATTAATGCCACAGCGTTGCCACTATGCAACTTGGTTACGCTGGCAACCCCCAAATTTTACGTGGCTTGGACAGACAGAAAAACAATTCAGTGTGGCATTTTCTAATTATCTACATTTAATGTAATATTTAGTTAGTGCACCTGTGGCAAAATTCAATGTGCATAGTGCAAACACACAAATAGTTAACAAAGCAAAGAGCCAAATGAACTGTAAGTAGCCGAAAATTGTACAACTCGGCGGGATTTATGTACAGAGTACCAAAAAAAAGAAGCCTGCAACAGGAGTTCTTCGATCAAAACATCCCTTTCACTTTTAATTGCAAGTCAATTTACACCCACGTAAGTGGTTTTTCAAGTGTAAGGCGTAAAAAGTGCAATTTCCACGCAGCTGATTTTAAGTTTGTTATTCAATGGTCAACAGAGGGAGAAAACAAACATAAAGCACAACAAAAGAAAAGGCGCAACATTTGCTTAGCTTTGTCATAATGCACATATACGTGTCCATATATATATATGTGGACTCTAAAAATAAACAAATTTAGAATTTTGTTTTGAAAAACCACAAACAAAGTGCAACAACAATTCTTTAGCGTTTTTTGTATACGTCAACAAATAATTTTCTTACATAAACTGTGCAGAGAGAAACAAACAAACATAAACAGTTGAAATCGTTGTGGGAATTGCCAAACAATCCCGCACACACACACATGTACATATTGTATATCCCCTCTGGTTTGCCATATCAGCTGTTTGCCATTGGCCAGCAGCTGCTGCTCGTTCTTCTTTGGCGTCGTCGTTCGGTCTGCAGTAACGGTTATTTCCCATTCAGTTGAAATTAAAAACGCGTCCTCTTCTCTCTCTTTCTCTCTTTTCCGTTCTGTTTGAAACTCTTTTGGAAGAAATTTCTAGTGAATATTGCGTCAGTTTTGATCACATTATTTCGTCAGACATTTGTATAAAAGAGGCGCGTCCAACAAACGCACTTTTATTACGCTAAAGAAATGCAAGCGAAACGGATGCTAATAAAAACTCAGCTAAGGCAATTGGGCATAGGATAGGTTAGCAAAAATAAAATAAACGCGATGGAAAATATTTATTAAACTATTTTAAATATCATTTTCATTTATTTAAAGAATCATCCTACACGCACAGCATTATTCACACAGTCGGGCAATGATTCCAAGGATATAGAAGTCCATCAATCAGTTTAGTTAGAAATCCAAATCATGAACAATATTCAATCAGCACCGCCGCAACCCTCTGCAAATGTGGGCGTGGGCATTAGAAGTGCTCGGAGCAACATCTTCAATGTTGACGGATTGCCCACACAGGAGCTGCAGGAGCTGAGCATCGATTATGCCAGCATCTGTGGCAAAGACGTTCTGGTAAATCCCACAGAGGCACAGCGCGATCTCCTCAAGCGTCGTCTCCTCGATCGCATTGCGGACAGCTGTGGCGAGACAATCTATGAGATTGGCGTAGGAGAGGGTAAGTCTTCTTCATAAAGAATACCTCTGCAAGATTAAAGTCTTCTGCCCAAATGTTCAGGGATTACTGATCACTGTATTTGAGTTCATAAGTCTTATTTGGGATCCCTCAATTCTATACATTTTCTAGATGGCAGCGATTGTGGCCTGAACGCGGAACAGTTTGAGGCATCCATGGAGACGCTGCGTCAACTGGCTGTTGCCATTGATGCAGACATGGTTAAGCTGCGCGAACGTCCATCTGAGAAGGGGAAGATTGGACAGTTTCTGCTACGCAAGCACATAGACACCACTGACTTTATGGAGATACGGTAAGTGTAAAGATACAGTGCATCTTAGTCACATCTCTAAGCTGTGAACTCTCTTTCCTTTCTAGCGTTGCGGTGGTTGGCAATGTGGATGCCGGCAAGTCTACGTTGTTGGGCGTTCTCACTCACGGTGAGCTGGACAATGGACGTGGTCATGCCAGACAGCGTCTCTTTAGGCACAAGCACGAGATTGAAAGTGGACGCACCAGTTCCGTGGGCAATGATATACTTGGTTTCGATGGCATTGGCAATGTGGTAAATAAACCCGATCATGGCCATCTCGACTGGGTTAAGATATGCGAGAAATCTGCCAAGGTGATCACCTTTATAGACTTGGCGGGACATGAGCGCTATCTTAAAACCACCGTTTTCGGCATGACCGGACATGCACCAGATTTTGGCATGCTGATGGTGAGTGAAGAATCTATTCTTCATCATATGTTTCCATATAAATAATTCCCTTAATCTTTTACAGATTGGCGCTAATGCCGGCATCATTGGCATGACTAAGGAGCATCTGGGCCTGGCATTGGCTTTGGCCGTACCTGTCTTTGTGGTGGTTACCAAAATCGATATGTGTCCTCCCAATGTGCTCCAGGACAATATGAAGTTGCTTTTTAAAATGTTGAAATCCCAAGGATGCCGTAAAGTGCCGGTTGTGGTCCGCAGTCAGGATGATGTGGTGCTAAGTGCTACGAATTTTGTCAGCGAACGCTTGTGCCCCATCTTCCAGGTATCCAATGTGAACGGCGACAATCTGGAGTTGCTCAAAATGTTCCTCAATCTGCTGAGCACACGTATGGCTGGATCCGAGAATCTTCCGGCCGAATTCCAAATCGACGATGTCTATTCGGTGCCCGGCGTGGGAACCGTGGTCTCCGGGACATGTCTGCAGGGCACCATTAAATTGAACGATGTGCTTATGCTCGGTCCAAATGCTGTAGGCAGTTTTGTGCCCATCACCATCAAGAGTATCCATCGCAAGCGCATGAATGTGGAGCGTGTGCGTTGCGGCCAAACGGCAAGCTTTGCGCTTAAAAAAATTAAGCGAACCTATCTGCGCAAGGGCATGGTAATGGTCTCGCCGGAACTGAAGCCACAGGCTTGCTGGGAATTCGAGGGCGAAATTCTAGTACTCCATCATCCGACAACGATCTCGGCACGCTACCAGGCCATGGTGCACTGTGGCAGCATACGCCAAACCGCATCGATAGTGCACATGTCTAGGGAGTGTCTACGCACTGGGGACAAAGCACATGTCAAGTTCCGTTTCATCAAGCAGCCGGAGTATATAAGGGCTGGACAACGTTTGGTATTCCGCGAGGGACGCACCAAAGCTGTGGGCAACATTCTGCGTCCCATGCCACATGCCGCCGCCTCCCCGTATCGCCCCAAGCCGGCCAAGATGCAATCACGTGCTCACAATGGCAGCAATAGTGCCAACAATCAACAGCGTCACAATGGTCAAGGCTCATCCTCGGCAGCGTCAGGTTCAGCTGGTGGCAGCAAGGATGCGGGCGAGGACAATAAACAAAATGGGGATCGTCGTGAGGGAAGCCGGCGAGGTGGCAAGCGGAAACGCAACAATAGGCCACCAATAACCTCCTCAACAGGCACGGCAGCTGCGGTGTCAGTTAATGGCAATGGCATTGGATGCAGTTCCTCCAATCCGGTGGAGTCAACGCCGCCGGAGCCAAAACAAAACTAAATCTTTTGGTCTGTCATCCAATCTACTTGTATCCAAAATTTGTTAGTTGTTAAGCTCCAAAGTATTTTGGCAATCGGGTTGTGCGTCGGCATAGTTAAGAGAAGTTCAAGAAAAACTATTTTGCTACAGGTAAAAAAAAAAACGAAAGATACAAACACCTAGAAAACAACATTAACTCGGAATTGTGTGTTAAGAAATCTGTCTAAATAAAATCTTTTGTTTTCGTCCATGTAAAAAGAGAGAAATAGAATTTGGTAACAAGTATTTAAGCCAAATTAATTATTATTTTCGAAATTAGAAACTTAAGCTCGATTATTGAAACTTTTTGAAGTGTGCATCTTATGATTTCATTTTGTTTACCTTTTCTACTCTTAAATTAAAAAGTTATTACGTTGAAACGTATTTAAATTATACAATAAATTAAAAGTTTGACAAACTCTAAAAAATTGGAAATTCTTTGATGTTAAAAAATAATGGAATAATATTTGCAAACACTGTGAGTATAATTTATGCAAATACGTTAAATTACTTGGGAAATACTTGTTTCTTTTTTTAAAAGAAAACAAATTGAATTAAAAGTTTAAATTAAAAATGTAAGCTGGGTTAATAAACATTTTTAAATGTGTATCTTATATATAATTTTGATTCTTTGTTCACATTTAATTTATAATTATAACTTTGAAAAGAATTTAAATTACACAATAAATTTTAAGTTTAAAAATGTCTATAAATTGTGGCTGTTTTTTTAAATAGCATGAAATTTAAAATGATGGAATGTTATTAACAAAATCTGTGAGTATAATTCTAGCATAATTAAAATACGTTTAATCACTCGTGAAATTTTTGTTTATGTTCCTAAATTTTTAGCCATTATATATACAATAATTTAGTTGTTTTTCTTGTTTTTCAGCTCCTTCTTGACACCCTCAATCTCCTGTCGTACATTGTTCTTGAACATGTTGACAAAAGATCTGTAAAATATAAAAGATTAGTAATAATAATAACAGTAAAACTCCTCATAGTCGAAAATACTATAGTTAGTTCGGTGTTAACTCACTTGAAGCGCTCGGGAGTCATCTCGTGTAATCCCTGCTCCCTGGCCAAACTCTTAGTGCGATACATCAGGGAGACAACCATTTGGGCAGCTCGTCTCATCGGATAACTGTCGGCCATGCGTTGGATGAGCTGCTCATTGTTGGCCAGATAACGCATCAGCAGTCTTAGAACCATCTTGTCACTTTAAACTGGGTCTTAGCTAGAATTCTGTATCCTTGTATTTTTTAATTAGCTGCTGTTTCAGCTTCAGTTGACTTCGCAACAGTTCCAGGCGCTGCAGTTGCTCCTCTTTGTTGTAATCTATGCCTGGCAATTGTTTGATTTGTTCCCTCGCTGACTCGAAGCGTTTCTGTAGCTCAAAGATCTACAAAGAAACAATAAGTATATCGAAACACTTGCACAATAAATAAATGTATGCTTACTTTGTGATTGCAGTCCTGAGATTCTCGCAGTTTTACAGCGTTCTCGAGGGGATCCTTTTCCACGCTGCAAATTGGAAAAGCATTTAATTGTTATATAATTTTCACAAAGCAAATTTTATTTGCGGCGCAGTTTGCACGGAAAATATTGTCAGTCACTTTTTGCCAACAAAACAAAAGTTTGTTGCACTCACACACACATGCACCCACACCTGTCATCAATAATAACAACAAAAACAGGTACAACAAAACAACAAATGTATTAATTTATTTACCAGCGCACAATATCGTAGATGATCGGCAAGATTTCGATGTCAAGCTGGTCGACTGTCAAAGGGCCGCCGATTCCGATGCCGTTTGATGTTTGTGTCTCTTGTGAAACAGTTGTTGTGGGTTCAAAAGGTGAATTCGATGTTTGCACCAAACCGTCGGCAGTTAATGTTGGTTTTCTTTCCTCAATCTGATTAACAGGCGATAATTCCATTATAAACTTTCCGTTTTTGCAACGCGTTGTTTTGGTTTTACTATATATAGGGAGAGAGTTAAGAGGTGGTTTAGTTCCAAAACTAGACGGGCTCTCTTGATGGTGGCGCTAGCATTAAATTTCATAGTTCCAAGAGTCGACAGCGTATGGTTTATTGAGGGCGCTTTTGCGAAGTCCGTGTCGAAAATATTTCTATATTTTTGAATCCTTTGCGATTTGGGGACGCAAAAGTTTTCTTACAGGAAAATGCGACACAAAGCTATCGCCCTGGAACTTTTTAGGGCTTTAACTTGGAATTTTCTTACATTTTCCAGATTTTTTCCACATTGCGAAATGATCTCGGCCCCTGGTGGGTGGTGGCTACGCGCTTGAAACATATGGCAAAAGAAGCCGTTTTAATTTAGAAAACAAACAATTTATTTTGATTGTTTTAATTTTACTACGTTTTTTTATTAAACTATTTTTTCTAATTATGGCGCCACTTTCATTTTCACCTTAAACCGGGGATAAAAAATAGATTTGAAAAATAGATTAATTTCAAATTTGAGCGCTAAAACTAGTGCAACATTTTGATCCAGTTTAGCGCCATCCATTGTTTTTTTTAGAAGAAATAAGTAAAGAAGCGTCATAGCGTCTGTTATCGAAAATAAAAATGATACTGTTTTTCTGAGGGATGTTTTGAGTGAGTTTCGTTTTCAAGTGAGTCAAAATTATTTAATTTTGTCGAATTTCGGATTTACTTATTTTGTTGATTAAAAATCGTTTTCCCAGTTAAAAAATGTTACGAATTTTCTTTTGTTTTATTAACGCCAACGGCAATGTTTAGAACTACCGTCGTGTAAACTATTCGATTTTCAATCGATTAAATCGATTTGATGAATTATAGCTTATGTAGGGTGGCCCCTTTGCTTACGTTGTTGGTGCTGGAAAACGGCAGGGTGGCCGCTTTGCTTACTTTGTTGATGTTGGCAAACTAGAGTCTAGGAGGCCGCCAATTGTGGTCAAAATAAAGCTAGTTTCAAAATGAGATGGCAGTGTGCCAACAGGAAAAAATAGCGACAGTTTGGACGCAATAACGTCGATTGTGGCCTCTGTGATATTCATTGTGAATGTCGCATCGTTAAATACGTTACCCAGCACTGTTCGATTGATGCGTAAATTTGGCGCGCCGACCCAATCAGCTGATAAACGCGGTGTCTGCTGTTTCGCTCGCACTCGCACGCTGGTCGTTTTCGTAGTCGTTGTCGTCGTCGTCGTCGAAAAACCAACGACTTGATAGAAATTTTATGCATATCGTGTTGCGATAAAAACGAACAATAATTAATTTCCAAAAAGTGCACAAGAAAGAGCAAATTTTGTCCATCTTTTTGCAAAAAAGCGCATCAAAATCGGAACATTCAAAGTGTACGAAAAACGGCTCTGAAAACCCGCATTAAAACCATTTCGTGTGTGTGTGACATGAAAAAAATGCGCTGCTGCTGGAAACAAAAAATGCGCTCGCCATTTTGACTCGCGCGACATCCAAATTTTTCACTTGCTGTTATCAAAATAAACACTTTAAAGTAATCATTGGTAAATGCAATTACGCCCAAATATAAGCCGATCTGTGAAGTGTTGTGCAAAGAATAATTAATACACGTGTTACAATTGTGCACCGAAAAATACGAAATAATTCGTAGGCCGCGCCACACACAAATACATGTCCACAGGCACTCATACATAGACGTATTGATACTTTTGGCGGCGTGTTAGTGTGCTCCCCCCAAGAAGCGCAATAACAACAAATAAATCGAAAATAGTAGTGTAAGATCGAAAAGGTAGTCAGTCGAAGTAGGTAGCAATTTACCTGCGAAAAAGGTTCAGTTAGGAGTGAGAAGTTAAAGGTGCGGGGCACCTTGCATCAGCGACGTCGACGTCACTACACCTGTCTCAGTCTATAAAGGAGTACACAGTATCAATAACAGCTCGGGACCACTGAAAATGGCGCATACCTCGGCCACAAATCAAACAACAAGCGGCGCAGTTAAGACAGATGAAGTTAACTATTTTTTTCGGGATGAACATGGTAAGTGGGAGTTGAAATACGTAGGCAGTTGACCAGATGCCAACATCAGCCACATATTATGTATTCAATATTGTTTTAATGAATGCGTAACATATGAGCATAGTACATACAATACGTACTATGTACAAAGACTTGCGTATTTACAATAAGTAGTATTGGCGGGGGAGCTATAGCTACTACTAACTTGCATGCTCTCGCACACTGGCGCGTAAACGCCATCTTTTTCTTTTTTCGGTTTCCTTTTACATACAATATTTATCGCTTAATACGCTTTAAGCGCGCACACACAACGCCGAGGCAAGACATCGGCAGCAACAACTACAACTACAACTGCACAGCAACACGTCAAAAACAAATAATAAAAAGTAAAATAAAATAAAATCGAGTAAAATCGGTTGGTGTTGTCGTTGTCTGCTGCTGCCAATATACAATCACACTACTATATAAATATATATATATTTATGTATATATAGATATATACTTATGTATGTATGCATACATCGCCACGATGTTCGCCCAGTTGGCGCTCAGTCAAACACACACTTAAACATGTTATACACTGCTCGCCGACTACATCTACAAGATACTTCTACTTCCCCCAGTTTTTTTTATCTCCAAACAGCTGATAGCAGAGCAGCGCTGCAGTCGCCGGCAGAATGCACACTCTTTTTTATTCCTTTGCATAGTAAATTTTAAATTTATTAAATTATAAAAA
The DNA here is from genome assembly GCA_035044365.1 of Drosophila neotestacea. Classification (NCBI taxonomy): domain Eukaryota; kingdom Metazoa; phylum Arthropoda; class Insecta; order Diptera; family Drosophilidae; genus Drosophila; species Drosophila neotestacea. The sequence goes on from JAWNMD010000270.1 coordinate 3,674,345, forward strand.
TGGAGGTAGAGTAGAATAACTCAAACTGCGTGACATTTTGCAATGTGTTACAAAAAAGCTAGGCGAACGAACACACACAGATACATCACACGCACACAATCACAGATACATCACATTGCACACATACACTCGAATGGTTTCGTGTAGATAGAAAAAAAGTTAAAGCCCAAAATGGGCAAACACCAAACATGTGTAGCAGCGACTGCGCAGCGACGTCGACGTTGGCAGAGGTGTTGTTGTTATTGCCGCTCTGTTGGACATGTGTGTGTGTGTGTGCTTGTGTATGTGTGAGCGCATGTGCTGCTTGTATGAATGAGTGAGCAGCGTCAACCGCACGCCGGCTAACCGGCAGTGTTGCCAACTCTTCGGGGCCCGAAAAAGCTACATCAACATTTTAAAAATATTGTAAAAAGCAAGACAACTTTAAAGGAAGCCATGAATAAACTTTGTTAAACTTTTAGTTCTTTTTGTTGTATATCGAAATAGAGATAAGCAATCAACCAATCAGCCTTCATTTGCTCAGCTCTGTAGGACTGGTTGTACTTACTTATTAGTTGTTTTAGAGACTTTGAAGACACTTAATAAGTGTAACAACATTTGACGTTTATGTACTGTTACCATTAAGTCCTAAGATGTCCTTAATTTGCGATAACATTTTAAAATGCTGTTTCTTCACACCTAATATTTTGTCAACAGCGAAAATTCAATTTTAAAGTTGTCTGGTTAAGCTGAAAACTTAAATAATACAACTTTTAATAGACCTTCAATTTCTGTCATCCCTTATTTTAAAGTTTTTCCTGCATTTGGCATTCCAAAGACGTCAGATCTGTCAGTAAAAATGCTAAGTTGACAACACTGCTAACCGGCCTGCAAGGGTAAGCTGCAGAGCATGTTTGACAGTAAGTTAGGCTGTGAGTCATTTGTAGGTGTGTGTTTGTGTGAATGTGTGCAAGTGTTAGTTGATATTTTTAGTTGCGACCCTTTTTTTTGCGGCTTTCCTGTTATTCATAAGCACAAACATAAATACATACATGTATCTACATACATTCATTTGTGTCTAATTTGCTGAGTTTGCGTTAATGTAATAATTATGCAAATGTTATCGCAGCAGGTGAATGATTAGCATATCTAAAAATGTAACTGAAATTACTTGGAGAAAAGCCGGTTCCAGGGTTGCATAAACAGCAAGATCACATTTGTACATGGATAAATACATGATCATCACGTGCTTGTTTCCAATGTGAGGGCTGTAATAAAAGAGATGATAATACTCGATACATCCTTGCCAGACGACCGCATTTTGGTCGCATTCACCCTCACCTCACCCCATGTTAAGCAAAGAGAATTCTTTCATTTTCATTTCATTTGTTCTTTGCTCCACACACAACACACGTTGGTAGTCTTGTTGTTGTTTTTGTTGTTGACGACTTTGTTGCTTATTATTGTGTTGGTTTTTGGTTTGCGCGCTACGCTTTTCGTTTCCTACATTCGCCGCCAAGAACGACAGAAACGACAACGGCGACGGCGACTGCGCTGCATGTAGACATGTGTGAGTGAGTGAGTGTGTGTGTGTGTATGCATTTCAATTAAAGCAACCCAACAGAACTTTCCAGCATGAGAAACGCACATCTTTCTTATCATCTTTCTTAAAGCATTGGAATATCAAAAGATCAGTGATGATGATGAAAATGAAGTAGAGGAAAGTAAATAGGATAAACTTTTTATTTTAAAAGTTTATAATGACTTAATAGTGAATAGTATTATTTGTAACATTTTCTATATGCCTCTGGGCATGTCCTTATCTTATTTGCTAGCATTCTCATTTCATTTTGTTTTTATAGAATTTAAGACATTATTCCGACCAAAGTTGCTTTAGAAAAAAGGTAAACTTATTAAGAAAATGTCTAATTTTGCGAACTTCAACCAGTTGTGCTGGGTTACTTAACGCAAAGCTTAATAAATAAATGTATGTTCAAGTAAAATTAACAACAACGTCATAAATATTCCAGGACAAATCCAAAAAATGTTGAAACCAGTGCAAATGAAACACGAAAACATGGATCATCCAAAGGTCTTTCCCAGCAGCTCGGCACGCAACGGCGGTGGCGGTGGTGGTAGCAGCAACAGTGGCGGCATCGGAAATGTGGGACGCATGGGCGCCTTCAGTCAAATGGTAAGGTCTATTTGTTTTGTTAAATTCATCAATAAATTAATTCTCATTTGATGTCAGCAGGGCACAACGGATAAGGGACAATTTATACGTCTACAGGACGGCTATATTACAATTCCAAAAACCGAAAGTAAGGCACTCGACAGCAGTTATCATTTGTATTTAAAATAATTGTGTTTATCATAAAAACAGATACTTCATATACCACAGCTGTGTCAGCGCAGAAAGGCAGCGGAGCTGGAGGAGGGGGCAGCGGCGTACACGAGGTGGTAAGTAAACAACGTCACTTTCAACTGCTCCCGATTCTCCACGACTAGATTAATCAAACAAAACCTTTATTATAATCATTTTATTTCTATTGTGTCTGCAGATAAAGAGCGGGCGATATGAGAAATATACGCCAAATAATGCCATGAAAATGAAATCGAAACTGTAAGTAAAATAAATGACAAATGGCATTAAATTAATTAATTGACTTTATATCGATGTTTTTAGGCACGCCATACAGAGCAGTCCCATGCACACAATGTCCGCCTCCTCATCGTCAGTGCAAAGGAAACGGAAGCCGGATAAGGCGGGTAAAGGTCTTCGACACTTCTCGATGAAAGTATGCGAGAAGGTGGAGGAGAAGGGCAAGACCACATACAATGAAGTGGCTGATGATTTGGTTACCGAAGAACTGAAGAACAATTCATATGATACCAACTGTGATCAAAAGAATATCCGGCGTCGTGTCTACGATGCGCTCAACGTACTGATGGCAATCAATGTTATTTCCAAAGACAAAAAGGAAATACGTTGGATTGGCTTGCCTGCCAACTCAGCCGAGGTAAAACTACAGATGAACTTTCCATAAAAGTACTTTGTTAACATTCTTTATTATTTTATTTAAAGCAATTTCTGGCTCTAGAGGAAGAGAACAATACGCGCCGTGAACGCATCAAACAAAAGCACGAAATGTTGCGTGAATTAATTATGCAGCATGTGGCATTCAAGGGTCTTGTCGAGCGAAATAAGCGGGCCGAAAGCCAGGGTGTGGTGCCATCTCCAAACTCATCCATTCAGCTGCCGTTCATCATTGTGAATACCCACAAATCGACCAAGATCAATTGCAGTGTCACCAACGACAAGTATGTTTGGTTAACAATACTTCCTCAGCCCCAAAATTATTAATAAACTTACTGTCCATAGATCCGAATACATATTTAAGTTCGACAACACATTCGAAATGCACGATGACATCGAGGTCTTGAAGCGAATGGGACTCCTGCTGGGTAAGTGTATACATCATTGATGTCAATGTCAGTTTATTTTATCATCATCAATTCGCAGGCTTGGATAAGGGCGAGTGTACGGCGGAGAACATTGAGCGCGTCAAGGCTTGGGTGCCACCAAATCTGGCCAAATACGTAGAAGGTTTGTATTTGTATGAGAAAAGTGGGCGTCTCATGTACGATTCATTATTATTGTTATAATTTTTAGCCTATGGCACTGGTAAAATAGGAGATCCGATGTACGATTCGGACGATGATGACAATGACTTCAATTCGTACCTCGAATCAACCAATGAGTCTCAAAGCTTTGCACAACATACACAGCATACCACCGATGTCGAATTCAAGTCGGAGGTGGACGATGATGAGCTCGAGGATGACATCGATTGAGCTGACGATGAAGTGAACGATTCATGGGCGATGGGATCTTCTGCGAATGCTGTCGATGTCAACAGCGGCTACGCAGAGGATACATTTAGTTTTACGTTTATTAACGCTTTGTTGGGATTGCCACGCCCATCCGTTTAGGGTGGCATATTTCTCTCATTTGTCGTTCTTTACACACACACAAGCATTACACAGCTTTGATTTTGTTTGTTTCTCAATGAGACTTGATTAAACTATATGTAAGTATAAAACATTTAATAATTATAAATATATAATTGGCTTTCAGTTCGTATTTGTATTTTTGAAGTCTATTTTTAAGCGCAAACAAATTTAAACTAATGTTCTAATTAAGCAAAAAAAAAATGAAAAGAATTGTACTTTAGTGAAATTTACAAATAATGTCTGTCTTCTTTTTAGTTGTTAAACGATTGCTGCTTAAACAAAATCATTAAGATGCGAACAAATGTTTTGAAAGAAGGTTTATTTTGAATATTGTAATTGTAATGCAACCGTTAACAATACTACATACTGTACACACCAAATCTTTAAATGACAGCAATAAAGAATGCAAATATTTTTAGAGCGACAATTTGCAGTTCAAACTGTAGAAAAAAAGCATATGAAATATGTTAATTTGCCTAATATTATCCACGATTTAAGTTTAATATTAAAACCGTTGTTTCACCATTTTCAAATGAAATTCTCAAGAATCATTCAGTTAGAAAACAAATATATTTATATTTATATAAAGCTATATATATATAATACATATTACCTACAAAATAAATGCAAAAATAATCAACCTACCTATTTAGAATAACAACTATTAAAGCATCGATATAAATCTAGAATTTATATTTATATATTATTGAAATTACTTCAAATGAAAAACAAATGCATACAAATTAGTAGAAAGTGAAAAAAATGTACATTTAAGAGTCGAGCATTAGTTGTGTAATAATAAATTTAAAATACATATTTCATTTTGAAAATGGGATTATCGATAAAGAGCAAATACAAAATGGATAAACATACAACAAAACCAAGTAAATAGGTAATAAAGTGAATACATATTGTAAAATATGATTTAAAAAAAGTCTAATATGGACGTTGTACTTCATTTCAAGTTCATTTACAAGGAAAAAAACCTTTATTGTGGTTGGCAATAATTTATCGAATATTTATTATCATTTTAGGACGCATTAAAACGATTCAGGTGTTATCTTTTCGTGACAAATTTGGCTTGCAACATCAGCAATAAAGCAAATTAAATCCTAATTTGGTAATTGGGAGTGCGGAATGTGTTCCTGAAATTCTTGCCAATCTCAATTACAACTGGGAATTATGGGCAACTTAAAATTAAATAAACAGGCAAAATTACAGTTCATAAGTCACCACTTTTCCTTAATCCGATTGGATGACATACAAAAGTATAAGATTTCCTTTGGCTTAACGCTAAATTTAAGGTTTTTAAGACGTGGCCTTCAAGCAAAACCTTCGTCCAGGATCGTTGTTGCCGTAGATGGCGGTCCCAGTGGTTCTTGTTGTTGCGCAGCCAAATTAAAGTCGTAATTCATTTGTTGTTCAAAGGGAGGTGTGGGGAACGCATTTGCAGACAGATTCATCAGTTCAGGCTGTGGTTGCGTTGGCTTCATTGGTTCCTGTTGCTCTTGTCTTATTTGTTGCGGTGATTTGACGTAGTTAATTGGTATTATGCCAGAGCTCTGTCCATTTGTTGAAGCCAGGGCCCAGCCGCTGTTGAGGAGTTGAAGGGTCTGTTGAATCTCACGAGGTGCCACCTGTACTGTCTGTCCCGCACGTAATGGTAATTCGCCTTGATTGCGCGGCTGAAAATCGTAGACAGCTTGCGTGTGAATCGGGGCAGTCCACTTGGCGGGATTCCGAGCTGTTTGGATTGAACGATTACAAATTGAAGGTTTAAACAATTAAAAGAAATGAAAACGCGCCTGCTTATCAGAGCAATTGGCAGAGCTTTATCTGGACGAGCTGGGTCAGTGCAAAGTGCTGAGATAAGATAAACAAGACGTTCAATGTACGCAAACATACCTTCCTCCTGCGCTGTATTCGTCACAGTGCCTAGCAACTTCATAATCAGGTACGGAGCTGTGAAGATGAAACTAATGAAAGCCAACACTGGCCAAGGCGATGTCCCCTTGCGAGATGGACGTGGACCGTTCCCTTGCTGTACACTATTATCGTTGAGGGCTTCGGCAAACGCCTTTTTAAAAGCCTCCGACGATGGATCCAAATTTGACAGGCGCAACCAATATAGTATTCTAAAAGAAGGGTGCCATAATTAAGTTAAATTATTCGAGAATCCTGTAAGCTACTTACTTTCTGTAAATCCATTTTAAGCCACGAAAGATGGCAAATGATGCCCAAAATTGGCTAAATACGCTGCGCAGTCGACCAAAGTTTGCAGCCACACCGAGAATGGCACGAAAAGAACTTGTTAATGCGAAGAAAGTAGAATCTAGCATTGATGCAATGTTGGCAATTGCAGATACCAACGACTCGATGCTTTGGAAAGCGGGACGGGAACTGGCTTCAGCCATTTGTATGAATCGTTGCTCTGGATCATTTCCATTCATTCCGCCAAATCTGTTGTAGGCTCCAAAGCCACCTCCAAAGCCGCCCATGCCTCCCATACTACCATATCCACCACCGTAGCCACCATATCCACCAAAACCACCTGCACCGTAGCCACCTGCGTTGTAGCTTCCGAAACCCATTCCATAGCCTCCTCCAGCATTTCCATAGCCACCACCACCATAGCCATATGAACTCTGCTGGAAGGGGGACTGGGGTACGGGGGTGGGACTGCCATTGACCTCACGTTTCCGTATGGCGTGGTCAGCATAGGTGACTCGTTTATCACAGCACTTCGCAGATTGTTGTTGTCTCCCATGTTGCTAAAAAGTAACTAACTTTAATTTAATGAACTTTGGCCCAGCATATCAAAGTTGATTTTATTTTACCTGTTAACGCAAACTTGTTGCTACTTATATAGATAGTTAACTTTTTACTTATCTTGTGTATAAGTCTAGTTAAAGTCTTGCTTTCTCGCCAATTTGATACAATATTAAGTATTATTAAAAAACAATAGGAGAGTTTTTAATAACTTTTTCTTCGTTTACTGATAAATTATCGATACTTCAGACTATATTTGTTATAATCGATAATAAACTTATCAAAGTCGATATTCCAAGCTATCGATTCAATACCTATCGATTTTTAAGCTACAGTTTGAATTAACGGTTAGTAATGGTATATACACTTGTTAGTTAAATTAGATTAAAAATGTATGTGGTTAAGTAAGCGTGCGCATTTGTGTGTGATATGTCACTAAGTTAAATTTATATTTTTATTTACCGACTGGCAATATTTTCAAAAAGTGGCAACTCGGGAACTAATTATTGAGCTGCCAAATGTATCGAATATAAACAAACCCAGTGTGTTATTGTTTAAGGACGCAGTTAACGAAACAGGAATAATTATTATTGAAACTTAAATTTAGTCCAGCCAAAATGGCTAACAGCAAAGATATGTGTCTACGTGAATGGGCTCCACTTACCGAAGTAATGGAACTAATCCCAGCAGCGCGGCGGGGTTTCTTTCCTTCAAATCTAAATATTACTTGTGTGGATGCCATTGAGGACTTCCTGGCATTGGGCAGCGATGCGGGAATCGTTTTTTGGTATAATCGACGGTCCGGGGAAATGCAGAAGCTTAAAGCGGAGGTAAGCAGATGGCTTTTACCACAACTATGACTCACATTAGGCTTTGCGTGATGGTTAATCATTATGTTTTGTGTGCTTCCCCCTTCCGAATTAAAAAAAAACAAACGACTATACCGTAGGTATCTACACGTATAACGTGCGTAAAGATAGTAAACTCCGTTGAATATATGGTAGCGGCTGGAAGTGCTAACGGTCAAGTGAGTATTTTTCAAATACAAAAGGAACTCCCACCGGACTTGGACCTGGTAGCCCCTTGTACACGAAGTAAACCCATTGAACGCTATACCATACGAGACTTGCATCGATGTGTGGTCAGCTGCTGTGAGTGGTCAAAGAATGGCATGAAGTTATACTCTGGTGACAGACAGGGTGTCGTTGTACTCACTGAATTCGACTACCAAACGGTAATAGATCCTTTCAAAGGATTCCTTTGTATTAATCTCACACTATTAACTATCCACAGCACCAAAGCAAGTCTTTAGAGATACTTAGCGAAGCATACGAGATTGTACAGCTGAGCGTACATCAGAGTTACTTGCTTGTGGCAACTCTTTATCGCTGTATTGTGTGCCGTCGCGATGTCCAGGGCAATAAGTGGCAAATCACCCAAGTGGGCAGGAAAGATCGAAAGCAACTAATCGACTGTGGTGGCGTATTCCTAAAGAAAGCGACAACGACCGATAATGTGCCACAAATCATCTGTGGTCGTCCGGGCTTACGCTTTTGGATCGCCGATGCCCTTGGCAATGTTTCAAAGACTATAATATTTAGCGATGCTGTTCTGCGAAGTCCCACTTGGGAAATACCTCTATTAAATCCCAAGCAACGGTGTCAATTATCAAATGGCATTGATTCTGTTGCCAGTAGTAGTGAAGCTTATGTGGCCAGCAAAAACTTTCGTGAGATAAATTTGTACGATGGAAAGGATGCACTATTAGTTACCCATGATGATGCTACACTATACATTCTTAACCTGGAGCGTCTCAAGGTTGAAGCTGTGGCGCGCGGCTTTCGAAAAATTATAGATTTCTGTGTTTGTGGCAAGGAGATTTTTGTAATAGAAGGTGAACGGTCGCTGCTTCGTTTAGCACCTTTGCCAGAGCGTCCCAACAAAACAGCCAAGGTTATATTTAATCCACTTTTGCCGCCTCCGCTGCCTATGCTGGGAGGATCACATTACTCCATATTAGAGCTGGAGTCACCGCCAGAGATGGAGCCAACATTACACAACGCAGAGGAGTGCTTTGAGCTGCCGCCAATAGAGAAGCTGGATTTAAATGTGCCCATTGAGCTTGCGGTTGAATCGCCATTGACACAGCAAAATCGTCGCTTGGAAATCTTTCAACGTATTGGCGAGATGGATTTTGATGAATCCATCTTACACACCAGTGGAACAGTGAACCATAAAAATCGCAAGGTATCGCTGGGTAAACAAAACGCTACCCAAGGAGGAATTGTTGAGATTGGACATGAGACGCATGAACGTAATCTGCCGATGACCAGTGCGGCAACCCTCATGGACGCCAGTTACTGCCAAATGGAGAAGTAAGCATTATTAATCATTGTTGCTGATTGACCTTACAGCATTCCATACATATGCATCTTTTTTTTACAGTAATGGTTTGGCCTCCCCATTGGATATTAAAGCTGCTTTCATACAGCATCTGCCTGATGCATTGACTCCTACCACGTTGCAGAAGACGATTGCAGAAAAGGCCAAAACCTTGGCAGCCGAACTGGATATACCAGAGGTGCATTTGGCACCAGTCAATGTAGATGAACTTCGCTCCACGCCAACGCCTCAGTTAAGTGAATCCTTGATCAACTGCTATCCCACCAAGCATGAGTCGACTAGCGTACAGACCACGCCACGGAAGGATCTGGAATCAGATCTTTCCGAAGATTATATGGCTGGTCAGCCTGTTGATGGTATTTGTGCTGGCACCTCAAAGGCTTCGATAGCTCCTCTGAAATTTGTTAAAACTCAGCCAAAGTCTACAGAATCACCCAAGCAGGAATATGAAAGTTTTCTACCTGATTTTCGGTGCGCCGGCGATCCATTTATAAAGCAGGAGCCTCCTGCTACAGCTGATTCGAATACATCCAGTGAATGGGAGTTCTTGGATAACTGAAACTTTTTGCAGTCCAGTATTATCAATACATTCTTATTTACAATTAAGTTCAGTATAATTCGGTTTGTAATTTTGTTTTAGTTCAATGCACAGTTTAATTTTTATTTATTTTGTTCTTTTAAAGTTGATTTTAACTTTTATTTATTTTGTTCTTTTAAAATTGATTTTAATTTGGTTACAAACAAAGTTGTGTACTACAAATTGTGATTATAATGTGTTAATGCTATTAAATTAAAGCTTACTGTAAAAACAATTAAACATAAATAAGCTGTAATCTAACTTAGTATTAATTTATTCTAAGTCTACGATATTAACCACATCTGTGAAATGCACCCAAGCAACTTTCTCGTTTTTATTACATCTTAATTTGCCTATAATAGTTTATTGCATATAATTCAAAGATTGTTTTACGTAATTGAATAAAGTTTATATATAATAGTCTAACATAATCCGACGCAGGAAGTGAATCCCCGCTGATAATACACGATCATGTGCATTTTCTTATTTCGATATTTTTACATGTGAGGGAAACGGGACGCCCACAAAAGCACACACGCTGTATATCACATGAGAGATTACTGTAGCGATCCCTAATTAGCTAACATATCTTGCTTTTATTTGATTTAAATGAAAATGAGAAAACGTTTTTTGACTTGTAATAAGAAAATTTATATGAAGTTTTTCCTTGTCAGTTAATAAACTCTAATGGAAAGTTTCATGAAAGTTTCTAGAATAAATGCAAGCAACTGACGCTTAAAAGAATCCCATTTCCTAGTCCAAACCCCAGTCTATTCATATTGATAAACAAATTGTAATTTGAGAGCAGCTCGTTGTCAATTGACTGCAATTATGGAAAGTTTTTGCAATAGACCCCATAAACTTGAGTGGATGCATCTAGAAAATTCGAGGAGCTCAACTTTTATGAAATCAAAGATATATGATTGACAACCTTGAAAACCAAGAGCCAAACCTACTTAAGCTATTCGCATTTCAGCATCAAAATCATAACAAAAAAATTTACGAACTTAAATTTTCCACAACTAAATCATGCCATTGATTGAAATTGAATTATATTCACATTATACACACAGTCATAGTCATGAATGAACAGCTCTGCTCGCGTGCTTAAAGAAGTCACTCAATGTGCCGAGAAAATAAGGAAATTAACTAGATAATGATTTCTTTGAAGACTGCCCAGTTCTCTCTGCGTTTTTCAAGCGTTAACAGGTTGTATGCCAAATTCCGTTAGATTCCTCACCATGTAAGTTTAATTTCAATTTATAAAAGTCATGCAAATTGCAAAGCATTTGACAATGATGTACATGAGTTCTTGAATAAATCTTATTAAATATTATAAATCATAGTACATATAGTATGTCGAAGAAAATGAGGCATAAATTCTTCGAAACTCTCCAGAACTGCAAAACAAAGTTCACAAAATAGACAATAAACACCGGAAAAGGAAAAGTTTCATAGTGACTTGTTAAAATTGTTGTATATTTTTAATGCTATAGTATTTATTCTTATTAAAATTCATTTTAACGGTATATTTATGTATTTTTGGGTAATAATTTGTTCCAAAATTTAAATTTTGCATATTTTCTATATCTATATTCTTAAGCTGTTCAAAATTCATTTATATTGGGATCTGTCTGCAGCGAGAGCCATTTTCTGAGCTTAACCTAAGCTTACACAAACCCACACCCTTGCGGCAGAGAAACACGTATGCGTGTATAAATGTACATTTCACACATGCACCTACGCTCTCTCTTTTGCCTTTGGCGCTCTCTGCACGACAAAGCCGGCAAACTTGCGGTGCGTTTCTCTTGACAGAACAAAGAGTTTTGCCATGAGATAAAATTGGCGCTGTAGTAAATAAAAGCGACCCGCATTTCGCTGTGGTTCTCATTAGACGGCGAACTTTTGCCTTGAACAGATCCAAGACCATAAACACAAAGATTCGCGGTTATATCAGCAGCGGCTGAATAAATAAGTGAGGAAGGTAGAATATTCCTGTAACAAAACAAAACACATGATAAATTATAAACAAAAGTGTTGGTCGTGAAAGGCAGGCAATTGAATAGTGTGAAATATACGAAAGTAAAAGAAAATTTAATCACAAACTATACAAAATTAACATCGTGTGTCGAAAATGAAGCCAACTAAGAATTCAACGCTGGAAATCATCTCACCAAAGGTACACGTGGACGATGATTTCATTGAGACGGACTACGAATATCAAACATCGCATGTGAAACGCAGCGCCGCTGGAAAACTGCAGGTAATTTCCCAGCCCTATTCTCAATCCTCCTTTCTCCCCTCTTCCAGTCATAAGGCCTGTAATTGATACAAACCAAGGGGGGGACTTTATAAATAGCAACAGTTGCATAAGGACTTAATAAGCTTAAGCTGAGGATTGAACTAAGTAGCTGGAAAGTCTGACCTTCACATTGTTCTGGACTCTTCTTCAACTGACCACCCTAATGCACACGTATGTTTGGCTCAAAATTTTCCATTGATTAGCAAATGTGCCGGAACAGGAGGGTGCCATCAATATTGATATACTCTCTAAATACGTTATGGTGACAGACCCAAAAATGTATTATATGTAATCCGTGTCTAGCTGGAAAAATGTGTGTGGGTGGCAATTTTTATTTATTGATTCTCATACACATTTTCCGAAACAGCTGATAAAGCAACCGCAAAAGCCTGATAATTGCCTATTCCCACTAAGGTACATATATGTACACGTACATATGTATATTTACATATTCCCATATCCCAATTTGGCGTGGCGTGATTCCCTTGTTAATGCGCAGGCGTTGAAATTAAAACTTATAACTCAAATTACAATTGAAATGTCTCGTGTTTGGTTTTGTGGATTTGATATTTATTACCTAATCAGTTATGTTCTTATATTCAATTTGTTTGTAAATATAAACAGTGTCTCTGTTTACCGCCAAGCTGCCCACTTGATGCACTTCCTTTGTTCAAGGTCAATGTTATGGTCGCCATGTCAGCTGATAAGCCCAAGAGCCACACTTAAGGGTAGTTCTCAGCTAAGAGCAAGAAATTTTCAAAAATTGCTGCTCTTAACTTAATGTTGACTAAGGTGGCCATTTGGTACATTAAGTACACAAGCTTGTACACTTATTTTGTGTGAAAATGGTACACATTTGTATCTAAAGACAGCAATATTTGAAATAATTTTAAAGTAATTGGTACTAGGTTTTTTAAATGTGGTACAAAATACTTTCCATTTGGTACATTATGTACACAAGCTTGTACACTTATTTTGTGTGAAAATGGTACACATTTTTATCTGAAGACAGCAATATTTGAAATAATTTTAAAGTAATTGGTACTAGGTTTTTTAAATGTGGTACAAAATACTTTCCTCACAAAGCTTTTGGTTTTTCAATGGTACTTTATTTTAAATAAAGATGATTAAAAATTGCCTTCATCTTCTATTTAAATTAAGTTTAAACTTATCAACTGTTGAGTCATATAGAAATAAGAACCATTGAATGAATTATAACTTCTGCAGCTTTTAATATCACATTTATTTTTACAAATCAACTGTTTGTACATATTTTACTTCAGTCAACAAAGTGTAGTAGTCCCAATTTGTGTATGGTACCAGTTTTGTTACAAATGTACCAAAAGCTGTGTGTACTTAAGCTTCATTCTGTCGACATCTGTTTCTATGTGTGATATAATTCACAATCAGAACAGCTGGCAGAGAATAATTATGGATATGCCTGTCTGTCTGTTTCTAGGCAGACTAGTTTTAAAGCTAGTTTTTTGTTTAAGCTTGCATAAGTTAGAACAATCGGCAGCCACAAGATGAAAGAAAGTTTATAATTCTTATGACATTAACTTGATCGTATGATACTTCCAGATTTAGATTTTGTCCGCATATGCTAATAGTGTGATGAGATTTTCACAAGTCATTCTTAATTAGCCGGCCGGCCGGCAAATGGCAACAACAAGTGTGGACTTTGGATCAACACGTTTATAAATTATTTAAATGCTTATTACATGCATATTTATAAGCAAAAGGCAACTAATGAACATGATACCAGACCACACAGACTTGAACACCTGACATATCAAAGACTAAACTTGATCAACGACACTTGTATATATTCTATCTTTTAATCACAATCCCGCTGATTGTGAAGGGTATATGGAATTCGTTTGCTTTTAAGGGTAGCTAACAAAAAATCACACGATGCCAAAGTTATTAACTTATTTCGAGTCACGTCTAACGTATCGGTCCGATAAGGTAATTGATCGGCCCAGTAGCATATGTGGTTCAGTTCTTGGTATAGGCCAGGAATTCATAAAATATATGTTTGATAATTTATAATTGATATCATCTTACTCTTATCATTTGCAGGTGCACCCGGAGACAACTTCGCTGAAGATACGAACAGCTCGCCATGTGCCCAAGCTGGGAGTCATGCTCGTGGGCTGGGGTGGCAACAATGGTTCCACATTGACCGCTGCTCTGGAGGCTAATCGTTGCCAGCTGCAGTGGCGCAAGAAATCAGGTGTCCAGCAAGCCAACTGGTTTGGTTCCATCACCCAGGCATCAACGGTCTTCATTGGCTCCGATGAGACGGGTTGTGATGTGTTTGTGCCCATGAAGGAGTTGCTGCCAATGGTGGAGCCTGATGATATTGCTGTGGATGGTTGGGACATCAGTGGTTATCACTTGGGCGATGCCATGCGTCGTGCCGAGGTCTTGGATGTTGCTTTGCAGGATCAGCTGTACGATCAGCTTTCAGCTTTAAAGCCACGTCCTTCCATCTACGATCCGGATTTTATTGCTGCCAATCAATCGGAGCGTGCCGATAATCTCATCAAAGGCACCAAGCTGGAGCAGTATGAGCAAGTGCGTCGGGATATACGCGACTTTAAGCAACGCAGCGGCGTCGATACGATTATTGTTCTCTGGACAGCGAATACGGAGCGATTCTGTGATGTAAAGCCTGGTCTGAATATCACCAGCAAGGAATTAATAGCCTCCCTGCAAGCCAACAAGGCGGAAGTGTCGCCATCGACTATCTTTGCCATGGCCAGTATTGCCGAAGGTGTAAGTACACTTTACTTTCAGATATCTGTTCCCATTTGTTTTTTGAGGCACTTACTCAACCTTTGCTTTCTTGCAGTGCACTTACATTAATGGATCACCGCAGAATACATTTGTGCCCGGTCTCATTGAGCTGGCGGAGGAGAAACAGGTCTTTATTGCCGGTGATGACTTCAAATCGGGACAGACTAAGATCAAATCCGTGCTGGTTGACTTTCTGGTTGGAGCCGGCATCAAGCCTGTTTCCATTGTCAGTTATAATCATTTGGGCAACAACGATGGCAAGAATCTCTCTGCTCCCCAGCAGTTCCGCTCCAAGGAGATATCTAAGAGCAATGTGGTCGACGATATGGTTGCCTCAAATAATGTTTTGTATGCTCCCAACGAACATCCCGATCATGTGGTGGTCATCAAGTATGTGCCCTATGTGGGCGACAGTAAGCGTGCCATGGATGAGTACACCTCCGAGATTATGATGGGTGGTCACAACACCCTGGTTATTCACAACACCTGTGAGGATTCCCTTTTGGCCACACCTCTTATCCTGGATCTGGTCATTCTTGGAGAGCTCAGTGCCCGCATTCAACTGCGCAGCGCAGAGCGCGAGTCTGCTCCTTGGGTTCCCTTTAAGCCAGTTCTCTCGCTCCTCAGCTATCTCACCAAGGCGCCGCTAGTGCCTCGTGGCTCCCAGGTGGTCAACTCGCTCTTCAGTCAGCGTGCTGCCATTGAGAACATTTTGCGTGGTTGCATTGGACTGGCTCCCATATCGCATTTGACATTGGAGCAACGGGTATAAATGAATTCTTATTATCTCTGAACTATAAACTAATATTATTCCATTTCTTGCAGTTTGATTTCACCAGCATTACAAATGAACCGCCACAGAAGAAGGTCAAGTTGTTGGGACAACATTGTGCCGTAGAGTCCAACTCCAAGCTGCATGCCAATGGTCACTCCAACGGCACTAAGTTGGCTGCCAATGGAAATGGACATTGAGAACTCTTCAGACAACTTGCCTAGCGTTACATGAAGAAATAGTAATATATATATATGAATACATATATTTATCGGAATATATTTGTATTTTCTAAATTACAAACTAGTATTAAGTTACAATTATCAGAATAAAATTACAAACACCTACATAAAGAAATAGAATTTGGGATTTCCGGGTGTCAAGAGTCGGGTGATCTTTTAACTATACACTTTAAAAAGCATCATCATTGGATTCCACATTCGTCTAGCCATAATAATGACGGCATCGCTGAATGCCAAATACTAAAATAATTTTCACTTGAATTCCTCATTCCAAACATATGGTACGAATAATTATGTATACTTATTTGTACAAATTCTTCAAAACGTAATGAACCAAATTTACAAGTTATTTGTTAAATAAAAACTGCAGAAAATGAGCCGGACTAGGTGATACCCTTGAAATATCAGCGGAATTCATGATAGTTATTCATTTAAGTTATTAACAGCGATTTATTTCGTAAGTTGGATATGTTGTTGATATTGATCAAGAATGCTTTGATCGGACATAGAAATAGAAGGTATAAGAGTTCTCTTAACTGCTTTCATCGAAGCGAATATGAAATTAGAACTCTATCGTTTATCGGACTAACAATAAGCCTAAAGGTGTGCTTGTAAAAATTAAAATGTATTGTTCAAAAGCTTTTATTTATCTTTTTTTATAATTAAAAAATAATAACTTAAATTAATAGGAAATGTTAAAAAGTAGAGTAAAAATAATTTCAAGTCTAAAGAAGTGGAATTCTGGTTCTTACTCAGAGGTTCCTAATCAGAGCCGTGACAAGAGGTTCAAGAGAACGGAAAGCTGGAAGCCCTTTAGACTGGCAAATTTAGAAGTCAAATTTTGTATAGCCTTACCTATTGCCCTTGAGATACGATATTATAATGAAATTAAATATCAATTTAATAAAACGACACAATAATTAATAATGATAACTCGTACTCTTTCAGACTAGAAGGCGTTTGTTGTGGTCTCATCAGCTAATGGAATGATACTCATATGGTTTGTTGAGGCGACTTTTGATTGATATGTTCATCGTATTAAACATGACTATTGCCATAATTAGTGGTTTCCGGGGCTTTATCCTAATCACTTACACTTACAACAAGTCAAGGCATTCAAACCTATTCCTTTTTGGCTCGGTATCAAAATAATTAAGCGACAATATCAAAAGTCGAGTATGTCAAACAATTGAAGGGATTCAATGGGACTTAATTGAATACTATAAAGCTTATTAAAGCATTTAGATAGAAATGTATATGCGTGTATGTAACTACATGTGTAGAACATAGATACCTATGTATATCTGTGTAGGAACAAAAGGCGTAGCTCTAACTAAAAAAAAAAGGCTTGGCGTGTCAATGTCAAATAGTCAGTCTGACATTTTCTGAGAGTGTAGCGGTGATTGTGTGTGTGTGAGTGTGTGTGTGTGTGTGTGTGTCGAAGAGCATAAATTTCGTAAAACACTTGAAGGTGTGTCCTTAACACATTTGCAATTACGTTTTGAAGGATTTGCCATAAATTCGACTCGAACAAGGAAGTGAAATTATTCCTCGCGTGCAAAAATGTCAAAGGCTGGACACAGATACACATACACATACACACACCCATATCACTCACGTGTGAACTGAACTCATGAGCTTTCTATTCTTCTGCCTAGATTGTTAACCTTGAAGGCTTTTTACATGCCCTGTACGTTTTAATCCAATAATTTATTAATATTACTTTCAACTTGAGTTTAGCACCCGATTGTACACCTACTATGATTTAACGGTACTATTTGTGGCTTGCAACATTGTGCAACCTTGTGGCACAGCATTGAAACCCGAGATCTATCGATGATGATGCCTTAGAAGTGAGTTCAAACAACATAGTTATATGTCTTTAATCAGCCGTGGTAAATAAGTATTTAATATGCTTGACAATAATGTAGCCGATGTACCCTGTTAGCATATAAATGCATGAATTAGATTTATTACTTATTTTAATAATTATTTATTATAAAAGTAACAACAAAACAAACAAAATGTAAAGCTAAAATAGATCAGTTTTAATTTCTAAATGGGATATATAGTGGGTTAAGTCTCTTTAGTCTTCTTGTGGTACTAGAAGCACCAAATAAAAATGATTTTCTAAAAAAGAAAAAGAAAATATATCCGACTGTATTTCATAGCTACTATTTTATACATTGATGGTAATCTATGTATGTAACTATTTTCTTGATCATAATGAATATCTATGACTATAAAATGAAGTCCTGTCAATTTCTTTGTAGATATAATGTTATATTAAAAATTATTAAGTAGTTAACTCCATAAGAATAATATAAAATTCCTTCTTATATATCAAATATCTTTATAATGAATTTTAACAACTTAATTTATGAGTCATTTTAAAAGTCTTTCCCCCGTTACGGGCAATCAAAAACTCACAAGGCTAGATTAGTAGCTTGAAGTTATTTTTATCAAGGAAACAGGCATCGAAGTTGATCGACTGCGAGATACTATGTACTCTGTATTTTAAACTTTCAGGGCCAATAACTACATACATCTTAATGTACAGACAATCAGTGATTACAGGGTATGCGAACTCAAATCAGCAATCAAACGATTTAATTGAACACAGCAAAAATTACTCTTATCAAATGCGGATTTATAAGCTATGACTCATCTATAGGTTGATCAACGAGACGATCCTAGAAGGCGTGACCGCTCTTGTATTAGCTTGTAGTCATAGCATGTCGTATAACTTAAATATAACTGAAATATCGAACAATATGGGGCACTTAACAATGATTTGAGAATTGATAAGGCCCGGTAGAAACTATAGACGCAAGCATGAGAGTTGGTAAGGTCCGTAGGTTAATCTTATCAGTAGCGTTTATCTTATGTCGAAACTTTTATACTAAGCAATGATAGTAATGCTAGTTTGACTGCGCAGTCAGCGTCGCAGTCGCTGTTGCAGTCGACGTTGTTCCTTCAACCCATTTGGCGCTCTGTTGGATTTCAATTTCAATTTCAGTTGCGAGTTGCTTTGCGTTGCGTGCGGTCTATTTGGTTGTTCATATCGTCACATTGCGTATACGACGCGAGTTTCCTTTTGGCCAAATGAAGCCTTAAGTTTTACCGAAAAACAATCTACCACTTTTTAAATAAATATTAACTTTATGTGTTGCGATTTTGTTAAATCGTTTCGTCTACGTCGCAACATAGCATTTGGACTTGGCTTTGATAAGACCACAGTGTGATTAGATTTTGGCCATTTGCTGTGGCAACTGGTACGTGAATGTTTGATGATAATGCAAATACTTGAGTTTGGTTTCAAAAAACTCACACAAACGGTTTAATATTGTGTCAAATTAAATAGAAAATTGAAAAGGGTGCGAAAAGAGTAAAGGATGACGATGTACATAAACATATCATGAAGACAATTAATAACACAAATCTCTATGAAATTCCCTGGCAAATGGAACGAAAGTTTAGTTATTAATCGAACTGTCTAATGTCATAAGACATAAGTGTTACTTGCAGATCAAGACTGATTCAAATATTCAATACCTTCCCGCTAAACCTAATAAATAAATAATATTCTGTAGTATGTATGTGTATTTATGTGCGTAAGAACTTAGTTTATGGAATTATTACCTTGTCGAGCACTCCTCTAATTTCTTTCTGCTTCTTCCAATTGATAACGTTTATTCTTGCATCACATAAAAGAAATATAGTTTTGTATATAATCGTTAGGTTTATTACTCGATAATAATCAAAATCATATGATTGAGAAATGCATATATTATATGAAGAAGTCGGTAGTTTGACTTCCAATAAACGATAGTAAAAATTAGATAAGGATGTATTATTACTAATTTTACGAATACTTAACTTATAACATACACAACAAAAGGAGTGAAAAAATTATAATACCCTCTGCAGGGCTATAAATAGCTGTGTAATAAATCTTTTGTGACCATAATAGATAGATATAAATCAAGATAAGAACGATTTTTGACGAGTATGATTAATCACGATACTCATACGCTATAACGCGATTAGATAATGAGAAACACCTCTTGAACCTTTCTGACACGCCTTGACCAAATGAAGAATCAGTCCAAAACTATGGATATGTACATATTGTTACAACCAACCTCGATAGATAACATCGTTTGATAAGAGTAAACGTGTAAAATAACAACCCCATGTTAACACGAAGCAGTTGGGAAACCTCTGCTGGAGACCCGTCAAAACAGAACTTGACACGATCAACCTGTGTTTGCTAGTCACGACCCTATAGGGAAGATATGTCAAAAATGTAATAATGCCAGACCGGTAAATGCCCCTGATAAGCAGTCATATAATACTTGTATATGAAGAGATAGAGTTCCTGTATGCCATTAATCAATGTGACGCAGAGAAATCCAATGGAATGAGTCAGAGTGTGTCTCTATCTATATATCTGGTACTATCTCTTCATTTGGTACACCTTGCCCATGTTTAATGGGCTTACGACGGACTTTGACAAACGACCGGCATGGCCAAGTCCCCGCCCTCAAGGCGGTATTAACATGGCTTCATCAATGCGATATCGCGATAAGTGATAACTCGCAAGTCTGTTTACTTTCCATATAAGTAGTATCAGCTAGTTTTTGTATAATATTTAATGTTACGTTCCAAATGGCGCGTAGACAAAGTTGAAATCATTCAAGTATGGGATTAAATGGGTATAAATACTTGTTTCTTTAAAAAATTGATTTTAAGGTCAATTTCGAGCACAATTGGTAACATTGTGCACAAATCTCAATGAGGTTATTCTATAATCCGGGGAAAAAGAACATCTGGTGCGTGTTTAGAGCAATGCAATTATGCATTTTAAATGAAAATGTATTCATTTTTGCCAAACGCATATCGACGGCCCGACTTGTCTGACAGACTGACATTTTAATACTTTCTTGGGGAATTTATTCTTTGATTTTATATAACAGCTTGCTAACTTTCTCATGCTCAATTGGCAGCAATTACTTATCAAGCTGTTCCTATTATTGCATTAAAACAAATTACATGCACCTTGAATTTATACTACCTATACTTTTATAACAATATACAAATTATTACCTGTCAATTTCGTTTGAGATGTGGCCTAATTTTGCAAGTGTCAAAGTTCGATTTGTGAACCAGTTTAAGATTATCAAGCTATTATATATTATACATATGTATATGATTATGTTTACATAATATATGTATGTTACTTAGTTTATAATTTGTAATGTTATTTTTTAAAAAAAGACTCAAAGAAAAAAACATGTTAACTAGGAATCTGCATCGCTTGAATACATGTACTTATGTTATGTGATTGAATGTTGCCTTATTTACTAAGGCATTCCACAACATTCATACATTGTACTCATATTGCAGACATTGTCCAAATGAATAATGTAAACACCCAAGCTTCAAGATTCCTCTCATACCATGAATAATTGTCAACTCTGCATATCTGCAGGTGGAGCGATCCTCGCTTGTACATAAGTTCTATGTTGGGCTTAAGCGTAGGCGGCTGCTTACATAGCTTATGTATGTATTATATATTCGAGCGACTTATTATATAACAAGGGCTTGATGCTGCTGATCTCAAAGATTGCAGTTCAGTTGAGTTTTGAGACCCTAACAAGAATACTGTTTGATTTCTAAAACGTTTTGGCCTAACAGACTTCGACTCAAATCAAGGTATCAAATATTTGAAGTTCCACTCTCGATTCAGTTCGAATTTGGTACTTATACACAACATTGACAGTCATAATCAAATTAATAATAAATTTGCTTTTATTTATAGTTTGTTAAATTTAACTAATTGGATTAGTAAATATCGTTTAATTTTTTCATTATTTTCCATATTGTATTGATTATTACACAAAGTAAAGTTCAAAGCTTTCGAATGAAAATTTAAAGTGTTTTGTCATGTAAATATTACTATATTTATGTTTATATTAAAATTATTTAACCAAAATTCGATCTACTAATTTCGCAACTCGTGTTGGCAATTGCGTGCGTATTTATAAACACATATCTTAGATTTGTTATCAGAATTATGCATACTAACAATCGCGACACATTTAATAATAATTTAAATTTGAGTTTCCCGTTTGATAATTGTGATGTCAACAGTAGCGGGCAATTATACATACATACAAGTTACAAGTATTAAATTAAATAGTTAATGATCTATTACAATATTTAGTTCAGTATTCAAGTTCTATAATTAATTTGTGAACTTTTTTTCAGTTGCAGTTGAGGATAAATAGCTGATCAAAATGGATGTTGTTAATGAAATGGAGCACAAAGAGAATAAATTCGTAGTAAAGTATCGTCAACAGTTCTACGATCTGACCAACTTTATGCACAAGCATCCGGGCGGCATAAACACTCTCAAGGGACTCAATGAGACAGATATAACAACTCGCTTTATGAAGGCGCCACCACATTCCGATGCAGCTATGTATTTGATGAGGGAATACAAGATAGACCCAGGGTATTCTAAAAAGAGGACGCCCACTAAACCAGCAGAAAATGGAGTTGAATTGCTCCAAAATCCAAAAGAGTCGGAAGACAATAACAACAATCAGTTGGACGAGAGCATGGAGGTAAGAATATTATTATATTTAAATTGAAATCATTCAGTCTTCTTACGCATTTACATTTGTTAAGTTGATTAGAGGCCACATTTGTAGTTTGTTGTTAACATTTATTTTTTTTTTGTGATTTGTGTTGACTTTATGGTCTTCACCTTTTTTTTAGTAGTTTCTTCATGCTCAATTAAAAAAATATAAATACTTATAACACAAAAACGACTAGTGATAGTTCGACACCTTCATTGATATACAATACAATACGTCTTATGTTGAGATATGTGTATGTTCCCAGTAGTTCTTCTAGTAGAAGCCATTGTATTTTTGTTTTCTTCTAACTTGCCGTATATTAAAGATTTCGTGATTTATTCACTTTCACATAAACCTTGGCCTTTGAATAGATGCGTATTTCATTCTCGGCAGTTGTAAGTTCCTTTTCAATTTCGGATTTACGCAAACGCAACCGCAGAGTCTCAGCCGTCATGGGCATGTGATTAAGTTCGTTGATTAACGCATCAAAGCCTAAAGGTTGATGAAGAAAATTATTTAAATCAAAAATATATATAAATGATAGACGGCAACTTACGTTGTTTGGCATTAGCTAGAGCTGCCAGGCGATCGGGCTCACTGAGCAATACATGACCACGTGGACAATCTGGATCGCGTGCCTCAATACGACCTTTAGCTTCGGCCTTGTCACGTTTTTCCTTTTCCAAATAGCGTGGGAGACACAGATCATCACGTGCTGTGAAAGAATCGCTGAAGTTGATATAAACGGAATATTTACTAAGCCTACTCACATCCTAGCTTGTGTTCGCGACGCTTTGACTTGGTGGTGGCATTTGAAGCCATGCTACCAACTGTGGCACGACTGCGTGCACTGAGTGGTCCCTCCTCATCGGCGTTGTCCATGGGCAAATTATGCAGCTCTGGCATGGGCATAGCTTCGTTATCGTCTATATTGAAGCGACTTTGTTTAGAGCGGGCAGACAGTGGCTGATCCTCGTCATCGTATTGATTATAGTTCCTGTAGTTTTCATCATAGTCATCCCCTGCATCAATGCACAAGTTGCGTCCCGCACTAGACATTGATTTGCCATCAAAGTTGCATCTATAAAAACCGTAATTTTAAAGGTATATCTAAATTCATCTATATATATAATACTCACTTCTTCAGGGCATTGGTAAGATATAGTTCATCCGTAATGTCCTCTGTCTGTATGCCAATGCTTGTAGAGCTACGTTCGGTGCCACAAGACAGACAACGTTCAGATGACTGTTGTACTGGCTGTGGGTCATTGTAAGCTTTCTGTGATCCACGTTTTTCAGATGGTGCGTAATGCTCTGAAGTCTCTGCATCAATTGGATCACTCAGGCTATGCTGAGAACGGAAATTGCTGCGGCTTCCCAACTGGCAGGGCTCGTTCTTATGTTGTCTTGACGTTGAAATGTTTTCGGCTTGGCAACGTTTAGGTTCTTGTGCCTCGGATGCAGTGCGTCGTAATGGTGGCATCCATTTCGGACGCACGGTTACCTTTGCCGCAATCTTCTCAGTAGTAGCCTTTTCCAAGGAACGCAAGCTCTTTTTGTTTTCTTGAAGAAAGTTACGTCCCTGTGTAACGCCTACAAACAAACCAAAACAAATCCATAAAAGCATTTCTTAGCGGTTGTCATGGATGTGTGAAATAATTACAATACTTACGCGGTACAGAAAACATTCCCTTCAATGTTGGTATTGGACGTATTGAGGTGTTCGACATTATTTCGCTGAATATTAACTTCGATTCGTTTTTTTGTGTTGAACCAAATTATTAGAAATTTTAATGTAGTCGTGTTCACCAGCATACAAAAACGGAATGTATTCAACCAACCTGACTGTTTAAATACCAGCTTTGAAGTAAAATCAACCAGCTGCTCGGGACGCCAACTTCTGATTGTTTTGAATTATCGATAGCTCGATAAGTCGATATAGGTGCTGCCACTCTTTAAAAATAGTATCGTTGATTGCATTAATTAATCGTTACTTTTTGAATTTTACAGCACCTTGTGGACTGGTCAAAAGCAATGCTGCCCCAAATTGCTAACATAACAAAGTACTACGATGAATGGGTGCACAAGCCAGTTGACAGACCGCTACGCTTGTTTGGACCTTGGTATTTGGAAATGTGCACAAAGACTCCTTGGTGGGTCGTTCCATTGTTTTGGATACCAGTAATCATAGGAATCGCAATGCAGGAGTTTCAAGCAAAAGCTCAAAACATTAATGATGTAAGTTGAAGAAGCAATCTGTCCGTTCATTTAGTAAACAGCTTTTCCTTATAATCAGATCGCACTACTCTCTGGTTACGTTCTGTTTGGCGTGCTCTTTTGGACTCTGCTGGAATACGTATTGCATCGCTGGGTATTTCATGTAAAGTTGACGAGTGACACTGGGCCTTGGCTATGCACATTTCACTTTATGATACACGGTCTGCATCACAAGGTTCCTTTCGATCCGATGCGGCTTGTTTTTCCTCCATTGCCTGGAGTTGTTCTCGCTGTTATTATTTATACGCCGATCAGTTTCATACTACAAAATCATAATCCACGTTTAATTCTTTCGGGTGCTTTATTAGGCTATTTATGTTATGATATGATACATTATTACTTGCATTATGGTAATCCATCGGCAAATCAGCACCTATACGATATGAAGCGGTATCATTATCAGCATCACTTTGCTCACCAAGATCTCGGATATGGCATTAGCAGTCCCCTGTGGGATATTATATTTAAGACGCGTATACATTTGCGGAAATTAAAGTTCCAACTGAGGTGGTCCTAATACCCTTCTGACATTTTGCTTTATAAGAACAAATAACTAATATAAGAATTTTACTTTCTTTCCAAGACTATGTTAAGTAAGTTTTTATCCACTTTTACACACTTATTCCCCATTATTAAAAATTAACGTTGAAGAAAGCTGTACATAAACATTTTAGTAAAAAGTGGGTATTCATAATTATTATAATAAGACGACAATGTTGTTAAAATGTATTTGTATGAAGAAACTTAACAAACGGTGATACCAAAGGAAAATATAAATGGATTAACATTTCGTAAATTAACTTTATTCACTTGATAGTTTTACCGCAAATACCCTTGAAATGTAAGAATTTAATGACAATAATATAATCTAATTAAGATATCAGAAAATTTGGTTGTTTAATTATAATTTGAAAAGTTTACGTCGGTTCTACTACCCAACATGTATCGATACATTTCCTATCGATACACAAACTACTTTTAATCGCTATCGAATATGAGTGGTTTTCAAGAATAGTGGCAGCGCTAAGCGAAAGTTGAGATAAGATACACACTTTTTTTTGTTTATTTGTTTATTTATTTTGGACTTATCAAAAAAATGCTTAATGCAAAAATTGGTAAAGTTGGCAAAGTCCTAGTGTGTGGCATGAAGAATGTAGGGAAAACGGCTTTAATCGAGCAATTGGTTTATGGAAACGTCAACGCAGAAACCGTAAGTGGGTCATAATAATTCGTCATCTGTTTTCGCTGTAAACAAAAATTATTTCTAAGGAACTGCACCCAACAATCGAAGATATATATGTGGCGAGTGTAGATACAGGACGTGGTGGTGCTCGGGAAACGCTACGCATTTACGATACAGCCGGACTACAAGGAGAACAGGCGGCTCAGCTGCCTCGTCATTATTTGCAATTCCCAGATGCCTTTGTGCTCGTCTATGATCCCACCGATCCACGTAGTCTGGATATGCTGGCAGACATTAAGACAGACATAGACAAGCATAAGGAGAAAAAGGAAGTACCTGTAATTGTATTAGCAAATGTACGAGCACGCAGTAAAAAGGACACCCCGCCTGCCACACCAAATCCCGTAGACTCAATTATGGATCGAGCCAACAATTGGTGCCAACGAGAACGTATTAAGCACTACACTGTCAATGTCATGGAACGTCCATCACTGTACGAGCCCTTTACAGTGCTGTGTGCCCGTCTTCATCCACCACAGACGAAGAGCACTTTCCCACAGCTGCGTCAAGTGATGCAGAATCGTCAAAAGAGTGAGGTTTAGCCAATGTGCAATGTATTTTATTCAATGTGTGTATGTACAACATACATATATGCAATGAAGATTTTAATTTAGAATAGAACTGACGAGCTAAATGACTAATGTGGATTTTATACTACTATTTATTGTCCCCTTAATGTTTATTGTTGTGATTTATAGCCTGAGTATTGTACTTGCCTATGCAAATTTTTATAATATACTTAGTATAGAATACAAAAAGAAATTGTAAACTATCAATAGAACGCGGGGAATTTAGCTGTTAAGTCTTATCAGCATTCAAGCAGCGTCTTAAAAAACCGATTAAAAATCTTAAGGAACTGCGCATCGAATTCCCGTCTTTTGGGCACGGGTTTCTCCATAGATTAGTATAATTTTTGCCCTCGAAGAGAAAATGCGCGCTCAGAACTACGTGGTTGTCTTGATGGCATTGCTGACTTGCGTGCACGGCATAGGAATAACAGTGCCAGGTACGAAATGGTGTGGCCCAGGAAACATAGCAGATAACTATGATGATCTGGGCACCGAAATGGAGCTGGACATGTGTTGTCGTGCCCATGACCACTGTGAGGAGAAGATACCAGCCGGGGAGCAACGTGATGGTCTCAGAAACACTGGCATTTTTCCCATGTGAGTGAGAAATATATTTTAATATGTTCATTTAACTTTAAGGAGATACTATATTCTCTTAGCTTCTCCTGTGCCTGCGAAGCAACCTTTCGCCAATGCCTGAGCATGTTGCACAATGTGGAATCGGCCGCATTGGGTCGCATTTATTTCACCACCACAAACGTTTGCTTTGCCCGTGGACACCCCATTCTATCCTGTCAGGAGCATCAACTGGATCTCTTTCGAAGGCGTTGCTTAAGCTACAGTGAGGATGAATCACAACCTGAACTTTGGCAATTCTATGACTTACCATTCTACACTCATCCAACCGAGGAGGATTTGGAAAATACCCAGCTCAATAAATATAACAGAATATAATGCGATAAGCTAACAATTCTCACATGTATTTATGAACTATAACCTTACTAATGATTAAAGCTCTTCGTGTCAAGATTTGTTTGTATTCGTATAAAATGGCATATCATAAAACTGCCAGAGTTTAGCCGCCTGCTTGTTCACAGTATATCGAATACATCTCTTACGGAAGGTGCCCTCATGGTACTGCTTGCATCCGGTTGTGGGATAACCCAGAGCAAAGCATTTACTGCGCGTCGCATAGTAGATGCGACCCAAAGTATTAGCGGTCATGGTATTGACAGACTGAAGACAATTGATAAACTGCTGCTCACAGCTGCACTTTAGTCTGAAAGGTTGGAAATCAATGACTGAGTATTGATTTTTCAAAAACACTTGAGAGAACTTACATGGGAAACCAGTCTGTATTGTTGGGCAGTCCATGAAGGGAACTGTGTGACTCGATTATCTCCTCACAGTGATCGTGTGCACGACAACATTTGTCCGTTTCCCGCTCCCGCCCAAGATCCTCGTAGTTGTCAGCTGTATTTCCTGGTCCACACCATTTAGTGCCAGGCACTGTGAGACCCGTGTGAGGCACAGGAGGCAACGCTTGATTATAAATGTCCTCGTCCTCGAAAATGGCCTCGTCACTAAATGCTAGCGCTGCTCCAATGAAGGAACACAACAGAATCAACCGCATCAACTTCATGCTGATACTTTGTCGTCAAAACAAAAATCACAACTGAGCTATCAGCTGCTTTAGGTCAGTCAAACGAGCTCATTATCATCATTCCGTCATTATTATCACTCAGTTGTGCGATTAGAAGCTAAGCTAAGCTTTAATTGATTTTTTTCAAGGTCCCTATATTTATTAAAATCAGGGATTCAAACTGATCTTTAGTTTCATTAAAATATTTAAACAGTTATATTCGGTCAACAATTCCGGTATTAATTTAATATAAAATGTATGCTCTCGACTCTTAAATAAAAACAACATTTATTTATTATGTAAGTATATCCTTAAATAATTCGGTTGCTGTCTTTGCTGGCCTTTTATTTGTTTGTGCCTTTTTCTCCTCCTGCTGCTGTTGTTGTTGCCCCAAACTGGCCTGCCACTGACTGGCCGACAGTTTGAAGGTATCCAAACGATATTTCGTGTAAATAAGGCGGCCAAAAGGTGATCCCTTAAGCATGTTGGCCTTATTGCTCAGTTCCTTGGCAATGTGTAGCTTTTGGGCTTCTTGTGCAGCCTTAAAGCACTGATCCAGGACACGTGAGCCATGTCGAGTGATAGCCAGATCTACATAGAAGCCATCGAGTTGGCGTATAAGACGTTCACGCGATTTCTCGCCAATGTATTTACTCTGCAAGAAGGCATCTACAATATGTGAGCCATTTGGTGTGTTGAAGATTTGTGCCAACTGTTCGGCAGGCAGTTCCAGAATGCAGTTTACCAAAAAGATTGGCTTATTAAACTGCAGTATATGCTGTGCTATCAACGAACCATGAAGATGTACAAATCCGGACTGATCACTGGCCAGTAATTCGTGAGGTTTCAGTTTTACGAGACAGTTGAAAAACAGTTTGGATTTCTCTTTGTCACCTGTGACATGCAAAGCGCTCTGGAGGGCAGCTATCATCTGAGCCTGCTTGGCACCTAGACGCAAACAGGCGCCGGACAAGGAAGATACTACGCCAGTGTAGCCCATTTTAAGCAGCTTCTCCGTCTGTGGATGTAGCTCATTAAATATCGATTCAAAGTCGGGGACTTCTTTTATATGCTGAAGCAGACGTTGAACGGCAAAGTTGGTCTGTTGCTGCTGTGCCAGGTGGGCAATGCGTCCGCTGAAGAGCATGGCATAGAGTTGGGTCATTAATTTGGCACCTGCTACACTCAGAAGAGTCTCAAGCAGGATAACAGCACATTGGTAGTGGAATACTTTAGGCAGCAATACAGCTGGCTCAGTGCTAGTTTTATCGGTTTCTGCTTCCGCACTCTTTGCATTAACATCCTGATCCTCATTATCGTCATCAATCTCAATTTTAGTCTCTTTCTTTGTGTCATCATCGTCGTCAACAGCATCGTTGGGTTTTAGCAAACTTACTGTCAATATTTTCTTACCAAAATGCTTCAACATGCTTTTGTCGACAACGCTGAGCGATAAGCATATGACACCCAGTAATGCTGAGGAATGCTCCTGGTAGGGAAAGTCCACAAACTGTGGCCACATTTCCAGACGCTGTGGAAACTCCTTCATCACCTCATGCCACTCCTCGGGCACTGTGTATAGTTTGCGATGTTTGGCAAGCTCCGCACCACCCTTCTCAAAGGCTATTTTGGGTACATGTATGCCAACCAGACAAAGTATAGCTGTGCGCATAATATGAGTAGCGCATGCGTCCCAGACAAAATCCTCCAGATTGTTCAGCATAAACTTTGATATACGCAGCACAAATTGTCGGCAATTTTCACGGTGTTTATCAGTGAAATCAGTTTCCAAATTATACTCTTCCTCGACCTGAGCGGCATCAGGCTTGGCTCGTTTAGCTGCTCCTGAAGCATCTGCATCAGATTGCTCCAGTGCTGCTGTCTGTCCCAATCCTCTTAGAAATGCTATTTCTAGCATTTTCTGTAATACATGGGAGGCAAAACGATCGGAGCACATGGGACGCAAGTTGTCTCCAAATTTGGCAAAGAAACGCTCCAGTTCTGTGTCGTCTACAAATCCAATAAGGGATTCTAAAGCCTTGGAGACAATTTGATTTGATGATAGATGAATTTCCTTGTCAATTGTCTGCTCAAACACGTTGTTGGCCATGTTGACTGTATAAAGATAAAATTATTACAAGTTAAAACGTATGTTTGTTTACATCCACTCACCTCGATCCTCCACATCTTCGAAACCAGCCTTCATGGCATCCAAAATGTTGATGAAGTAACTAAACTGGTCATCATCAATATGCGTACCGCGGCCGAAAATGCCTTGTTTAGCAAATCCTTTGGCATTTCGCATAAAGCGACTTCCCTTCTTCTTTGGTCTTTTCCGTTTACCATTACTTTCTGTTTGCATGATTTCTATTTACGCTCAATTTAAATTAAAAATTTCTAACAACGTGCACGCTGTACGATACGATTGTCAGATGTTTCGGCGATAGTCGGTTGTAACAATCGATTAAAGTATAGTCGATGTTTGGCGCTGCCAGACTACTAGTGTTTATTAAGCGCCGTCCATCTCTATAAACTACAGAACCAACAAGCGTCGCATTTTTTTAATCAACACGGTTTTCAAATGGAGGAAACGCAGGATTTTCAATTTATATTACCATATAAAAATAGTGATTTACTTAATTCACGTGGCGATCAGTTCTACGTACAGCAGATATACACTGCAAATGAGATACCAGAACAATTACTTGGTAAATAGACAATGTTGAGACTGCGCGCCTGTTATTCAAAACATACTTTGGCAATACAGCACAACATATTGTTAATTTTTATTTGAATTCCTTACAGCATGCAAGTCAAAGGTAACTCAACGGGATCCGTTCTATATATTTGAGCACTTTGATTGCTACTATTCGATATTAGAAACAACCGCAAACGATGCCGCTGCCATTCGTAATCTTATGCGTTCCTTTGACCTACTGTACCTCACAGTGGACAAATTGGGCGGACAATTGGCGCCTTTACTGAGCAACAATGAACCGCCATCCTCGCAGGATCGAGTGCGCTATCTGAATCTCACCAAAATGACACTCTTCTTAATAATCAATACGGTGAAGCGCATTGATATCGTTGTCCAACAGGTGCTGAAGGAGCAGCAGTTAAATCAACAGAAAAAGCGCGGCAAACAAGCTGAGGCCCTGGAACAGTATCCGGATTGGGATGTGAAGAGAGGAAAGTTTCTGGTTCAGCTTTATAATATCATGCAGTATCAGTTGGAGAAACTCTGGAGTCCTCCAGTGGCTGAAGAGAACTTTGTCTCGTAAGTATCTCAAGGAATATATTATTTTATTATAAGTTTAATAAAAATTTTCCACAGCATGATATGTGACATTTGCTATCGTACTTTGGAATTGGTGCCTCAGCGCTCGGATAATCAACATATTATCGATACACTGTTTCACATCTTTGGAATCGCCATTAAGCGATATAATCATGCTATAACTTTTCCGGCACGCACTCTACAAATTCTTAGAAGCACTGAACATGCCGCAACAACAGTGGCAAATGGTATTTTGTTGCTTCACAATGAATATGGCATTACCACAGTGTTCTCTATACTTATGAAGGATATCATTGAGGCGCTCACACTGGACACCTCAGATACTGTGGTCTCGAAAAACTTTTCCCATTTCCTAATCGAGTTTTCGGGCATTGCTCCAAAATTGATGATACCACATCTCTCCAAGCTGGGCGAAGAACTGTTGGGCTGTGAATCTCATGTGCTACGCAACTGTGTGCTTCAGATCATGGGAGATGCTGTTGTCGGAGAGTTGACTTCTGAGGAGCTCGACGATGAAATGAAAGAGGCTCGAAATGAGTTTCTCGACAGTTTGCTGGCCCATGTTAATGACATATCAGCTCATGTCCGCTCCAAGGTGTTGCACATTTGGCATCATCTTAAGGAGCAGCACGCTATACCACTAAGCTTTCTCATCCAAGTGCTGCGTGAGGCAGTCTGTCGGCTAGAGGACAAAAGCTCCTTGGTGAGAAAGTCTGCGATACAGCTGATAAAGGCTTTTCTCGAGAACAATCCGTATTCGGGCAAACTAACGCTTGAAGAGCTCATGAAGAAACACGAGAAGGAAGTTCAAGTTATGGAACAGTTTGATGAAGTATTAGCTGAAGAGCGCAAGCAGGCGGAAAAGCTAAATGAGGAATGGGAGTTAGTTGTTCCAGAGCTATTACCAATTATTGAAGAGAACTTAAGGGAGTGTAAGTGCGAAAGAACACCAATTAAACAATTCAAATAATTTATAGTATCTTAACTTTAGTTCCAGATCTTCAGTTTGACAAGGAGGAGGAATACGAAGCGTTGGTGAATAAGATTCTGCCGTTGCTTCAAAAAAATAACTTTAAAGATGCCACAATTTTGGTGCGAAAGGCGGATTATGTTGCGGGCAACCAGGATCTTACCAGGTTGAAATCTATTTAAAACATTTATGTAAAATTAAATTGTTCCTAAATTACTTTAATAATCCACAGTCAATTGCTTAAACCGGAGGAAAGATGTGTGTACTTCTTGGCATTGTTTAAAACATTTATTTCTCTGGCTAGTGGCTGCAAAGATAGCGTAAGTATTACTAATATACTGTTAACATATCCTGTTCTAATCTTTCTTTTATTTACATAGAGCGAGGAAATGCAAAAGCAAATAAAAACTGTTGAGTTTCTAAAGGACAGCATTGAGTTCTCGCATGTGGCGACTTCTGCCATGCCAAAGATGCTGGAAATGCTCATGTCTAAAACAAACTCAGATGTCTTTGAGGCCGTAGATTTGTTCACCACAGGATATCTGTTTGGTATACACGGGACCCAGGCAGGTATGCAGCGTATGTTGAATCTGGTGTGGTCCTCCGATAAGGAGAAACAAGAGGCTGTATCCAATGCCTATCGCAAGGTGCTTTTCACCACGGACATGACGGGAAGGGCGCACGCTATAAAGGTAGTCCAGAATCTGTCCAAATTCTTGTCTGAAGTCGATTACGGACACTACACAGCCCTGGAAATGTTAATGGGCGAATGGGTCTCCAGTGAAAACATAGATGCACTCATTATTCAGGTGCTGTTTGAGCGCTTCACACTTAAACTGGAGGGAACTACAAAAGATGAATCCCGCCTGGCATTACAATTGCTAATTATGACCTCGCAGGCAAAGTCAACTATTGCTTCAGCCAATCGGGCCATCATCGAGGACATTGCCGTTGGGGAGCGTGTGAAAGAAGATCCCAGAATTTACACCGGCTGCTTACAGCTTTTGGTCAACACCATCGATGCCAATAACAATAGCAAATACTACAAGCGTAATGCCAGCGATGCCAAGTTTGTACAGCAGATAACGAGCTTGTTTCTATCATTTTTCTTTCATCCCCAACTACCAGACTTTGATGCGCTGGCAATGAGCCTATTTGAGTACTATTATCGCATGTGCCAGGCACCGGATGAGTTGGCCCAGAATATAGTTAAAGAACTACTTGAACGCTTTAATGATCAGTGGCTGGTAGTCGCTTCCAATCAAGAACCAATTCAATCTCAGCCCACAGAAATTGCCAATTCGCAGTTTCTGCCCATGTCGCAGACTACAGAAATTCCCTATTCCCAACCGATGCCCATGTCGCAGGGACAAACCCAGTTGTTAACCCCAGTAGCTGAAGGGCCAGTTCAAATGCCAGTTTATTTGGTTTCACGGTTTGTGTTCTGCGTGGGTTACATGACCATCAAGGAGATGATTTTTCTGGACATGGATGTCTACAATAATATGAAATATCGCGAGGAACTGACTGCTCTCGAGGAGAAGAAGAACAAAAAGGATGTCGTGAATGCACTCCGGCGACAGACCTTAAATGTCTCTGCCATGGAGGTGCGGAAACGTCTGTCAGGTGTGGCAGCAGAGCCTCAACAGGAGCCGGATGACGATCTGGTAGGTGCCACGGCAGAGGACAACATTGCCGAGGAGATAAATGCGATTTGTGAGGACATGCTGTTATACGATCCAAAGGCACTAATGTCCAAAATCTATCCAATTATTATTGAAATATGCAAGAGACCTGGCGAATATCGGGATCCACAACTGCAGCAATCGGCGACTCTGACGCTGGCCCGCCTGATGACAGTCTCCTCCAAGTTCTGTGAAACGAACATGTCCTTCCTCATGAACATCCTAAACATGACCAAGAATCTGAAAATCAAATGCAATACAGTTGTGGGCTTATCGGATTTGACCTTTCGCTTTCCGAACATCATTGAACCTTGGACAGGACACTTTTATTCGCAATTGCATGAGGAGGACACTGAGCTGCGTCTGACTGCAGTTAAAATGCTGTCCCATCTCATTCTCCATGAAATGGTCAGAGTTAAGGGCCAAATTGCTGACTTGGCGCTGTGCATAGTTGATAAGAGTGACGAGATTAGGAATATCACACAACAGTTCTTCAAGGAGATTGCGAACAAGTCGAATATACTCTACAATGTGCTGCCCGATATTATATCCAAGCTAGGTGACGTTAATCTGCACCTGGAGGAGGAAAAATACCGCACAATCATGCGCTATATTTTAGGACTCATTCAAAAGGATCGTCAGATCGAGACATTAGTGGAAAAGTTGTGTCTTCGCTTTCCTGTCACACGTGCAGAGCGACAATGGCGTGACATTGCCTACTGCCTTAGCCTGCTCAGCTATAATGAACGATCCCTCAAGAAGCTGATTGATAATGTCCAGCACTTTAAGGATAAGGTGCAAGTTGATGAGGTTTATCAGTCATTTAAGCTCATCATCAGCAGCACCTCCAAGCTGGCCAAACCAGAGCTCAAGGCGGTAGTCACTGAGTTTGAGACACGCCTCAACGAATGCTTGCAGGTCTCTGAGCCAGGATCGAATCCCCAGTCCGAGGCTGCTCCCAGTGAGGTGCGGGCTAATAAGACAAAGACTGCTAAGCCCTCTACCAAGCCACAACGTGGACGAGCGACAGGCAATAGGCGTAGACCAAATGCACGGCAGGAGTCCAGCTCCGAAGAGGAGAGTTCAGATGATGAAGCGGCTAATGCGCGTAGGCGAAATCAACAGCGAAAAAAACAGACTGCTCCTTCCGAATCCAGCGAAGAATCCTCCAATGAACCTGTGCCACCTCCCAAGAATCAGTCGAGAAGAGCGCGAAAATGATATCACCTACATTTATATATATGTAATTATAAAGTTCTATCTGTAACACTAATTGGAAATAAACATGAATTAAACCTGAGATTTTTTTGAAAAGTACAGAATGTTAAGAGTTGCTGACAGATTGTCAATAGAAGGAAACAGACTCACACATCTCCTTCGATTTCTATTATGGACTAATCCGCTTTGTGGCCATTCACAAATTCCTGTTGAGTTCTATTATATTTTGAACATCGTTTAATTGTAATCCCCTTATATTGTCACTTTCGTGGAACCATTTCAACAGTCTTTGGGACTTATGTTTGCACATGGAGGCGTTCTTTGGCTTTTAAAGCAGGTACACAACAAATTCCCAAAGATCTCATGTCCCTGTCATAAGTGTTTCTTTATTGTCGACTTTTAATTGATTTATTAAGAGATTGATTAACGCAATTTAATTATAGCATTAAGTTCTTCCAATTAATTGAAATAAAACTTGTTTATCAAATAAGTAGCTCAACTATTAGAAAAGCGCCATTCTTTGGCGTGTTTTAAATATAAATTTCTGAGGATTTCGTAGGCTTACAAATTGTTGATTATAAATGTAGGAAGCCTTGCTCTTCATCATACCCTATAGACACGCCCTTGTAAATTTGAATTTATAACATTAAGTAAATCAAAACAATCGATTTTACATAGAGATTCTTACATTTCGTAGTTGTTATCATTCATTCACTTTCAACAGTTATTTCCCAGACAATTACTGAATTTTTCACAAAAAGTTCACAATTTAAAGCCGTTAATTAAATTATGAACAAAACAAGTTAGATAAAAGAAGTCAAAATATTTTGTAACCAGATACTCCGACTCAATCAGAGTTGCAGACCCAGTCAGACACGTGTGTGTTACCCTGGAAATGGGGAGAGTGGGTGGGATGTTGCGGAGTCTGTAACATATTGTAACTACAGTATCAATCAACAAATCAACGAGAGCAGAAAAAAGTCTGTCAGCCAGTCAGACAGCAGCCACCCCCCAAAGGCAATATATAGAGTGTCTGATTCCGTAGTGAAATTGTACATTTTGCTGTACATACGTACAGCTTTGACGGTTGCCAAGCGCCGCCCTCAAGTCGAGACCGTTGCCAGGTGGTGTATAGAGGTCCACCACCAAAAGCAGACGGTTGGTGCCATTAACATGCTCATTACAAGCGTCGCGACTGCGATGTGAATGTCGAATGATGATGAGGAATGAGGATGTTGAATGAGGATGAGATTGAGGCGCGTGTGGGACGTGTGTGAGACGCACGCGCGCCCAGCTGACGACGATGATGATGTAGACTGAGCCCATTATCCATCTATAGCTATTAGCATTAGCGGGTTTACCTGTCGCCGCGGATTAGTGCCGTCTGCTTGTTGTTGTGGTCAGATTTGGGTAATGGATGTGGACAAAAGTTATTTTTATCATGCGATAATTACAGGTAATTAGCAAACCAGTATGTCAAGTAATTGTTTTAGCTGTGGAAAATTACTGGTACATATGTTTTAATTTTAAAAATACATATTTAAATCGAAAAATTTAATTAAGAAAATTTTGTTAAGAAACAACAAATAAAAAACCAAAAAATTAAATTTGTGCTCTTTCCTTTTTCAAAACAATTACAAAGCATTCTTTATTTGTTCCTGTTAAACTTTCCAGTGGTAAAAAGTAATCAATATAGTCCCATTATTTAAAGATCAGTTCATCTACATAATATATTTGTATTTTTCATATATTTAAAAATTAATAATTATAATTAAATTGAAAATAATTTAATAGAATTTATATATATAATTTTTGCACATTTCGATTTGATTTGCATACGCGGTTGAGCAGAGGGCGGTTCTACTTTCAAACAATATTTCTATCGCATACATATACAATATTTGTATGTTTACTATAAGTATGTATGTATATAGTATAGATTCTACCGTTCTCAGCCCGACCGCTCTAAAACTAAAGCCTAGCTATTTACACAGATCAATGTAGTTTAAATATTCTTTATCATTTATATTTGTTTTTCTAATGTAGGATTTCCAAAAAAGCTTGTGCTGCAATCCTATATCTTTTTCTCTATTTGTCTGCTCTATTAATCTCGTTCTATCTCTCTATATATAAATATATATATGTACATATAGAAAAATGCCAAGTTATGCGCAAAGTGCAGTAAATTGATGATTAAACAAATTTATTGCTGTTGTTGCTGATGCTGTTGTTACTGTTGATGTTGCTGTCGTTGCTATCGATGATGGGGTTCCCAATTATTGATGTTTCAGAAGTAAAAGCTCTCCGGATGCTGCTGATGCTGTTGGCTGCGCTGCTGGCGTTGACGCAACGTTGCTGGCCATTCACATGGCATATTGTTGTTGCTGTTGCTGTTGCCGTTATTGCTGGCGGCAGCAGCAGCCTCCAACTAGAATCATAAGTGCTGATACTCGCCCATATCATACATGGGCATAGCACCCATGACACTATGCAGATGCGAGTAGGCAACGGCGGCAGAGAGGGGCGGCATTTGGGAGGCTGCAACAGCAACTGCTGCAGCTGCTGCGCTGTTCTTGCTGGCAGCTGCTGCCGCCGCACTGGCAGCATGTTGCTGATGCTGATGGTGTTGCAGGCTTTGCTCGGCAGCAACATGTTGCAGCTGCTGTTGATGTTGATGCAAACTGTTGCTGTTGCCATTGCTGTTGTTGTTATTATTGATGTTGCTAATATTGTTGTTGTTGTTACTGCTGCTGGGCGATTGTTGCTGCTGCTGGGAGTGATGCGAATGATGCGGGGCAGCAACATGTTGTTGCTGTTGTTGTTGTGCGCTTTGACTCGAAAGCATGTTGCCCTCCATTTCCGAATCGCTCGATGAATCCAAGTGTTGTTTGTCCGTAGAGCCACTAAAATGAGAAATAATTTACAGAAATATAAGTTTTAAGCAGAGCACTATTTATTCAGATTCTTAAATAAATAAAATAACTATATTTCATTAAATGTAACACCCATTAAACAACAGTGTTCTCTGGAGATTATTCGCTCACTCTCACTTTCGTTATTCCCCTCCTTATCTGACATTTCATTCCAACATCCACAATAACAACAACACATTAATGACATAATGTTGTTACTGTTGTAGAGAGTCATTGCAATTCTCTCCATACGATATCCACACTCCCCCACCCCTCGCACTGACTGTCAAAAGTTAGCTCCAAACAGATGTTAGAACCGTCAGCATCGTTTAAATTAAAATGTGTCAATTGCTGCAACTAATTTACTGCTGTCAGCAACAGCAACAACAATACCAATATACACAGCAGTTTTATATATTTATAAACAAATGACAAATGACAGGGCGGGCAATTGAAAATAAAACCGGAAGGAAATTGTCTGCTTGAATATTTCTACTCCCAACTGTAGTAGTTCTATAAATGGTTTCAGTTTCAAATTCGGCTGTGTGTAAGAGTGACACAGCATGCACGAAAGGTGTTGTTGGGTTCACGCACACCCACAGATGAAATACACAAAACTCTCTCAAACAAACACATAAGTAAACGAGAGAGGGGCAGCTCAGTGCATTCCCCCAGAGCGCCGTCGCATCTGATTTCAGTTATTCGAGCTGCGCATTGTGCATGTGACTGTAGCTGACTGTGTGTGTGAGTCTTTCTCACTCGCACCTTTGATCAAAAGTTAAGCAGCTTGACTTTTATTATTTGCGGCTGATTCTGTAAATGACTTTCAAGTGTCGTTTTTATCGCCACCGTTTGTTAGGGTGGAAGCGAGACACACTCGTTGCTGGTTCGTCCCAGTTCCACACGCACCGTTGGGAATTGAAACACGAAGACACACAGTCATGCATACAAATATATACACACTTTGACTACAGCTTGTTCTTGCTGTTGTTGTTTTTGTTGATGTGTTGTTCAATTTGTTAGTGCTAAACTGTCCTGACATTTTAATGGCTAATTCACTGGCAATAGCGATAACAAGAACAGCAACAGCAACATCCACATCCACTGGAGGCACATTTGAAATTCGAGCAACTGACATTATCGGCCCAGTGCGAGTGTGTTAATCTTAATCTTGTCGCGAATCCCAATTGCAAACACAGCGCACCCCAGAACCAGTTAAAGAACAAAATTGAAAAAACAAAAAACAAAAAAAAAGGAAAACAAAAATTGATGACAACGACATCGACAA
Organism: Drosophila neotestacea; assembly: GCA_035044365.1. Classification (NCBI taxonomy): domain Eukaryota; kingdom Metazoa; phylum Arthropoda; class Insecta; order Diptera; family Drosophilidae; genus Drosophila; species Drosophila neotestacea. Next base: position 3,713,954 of record JAWNMD010000270.1, read on the forward strand.
GGGACGATGGAGGCAACAAGGGTCCAGGGCCATGCAAAACATTTAAGCGCACACTCGACAAATTTGTAGCCAGAGATCATTGGAAACGATCTGCCAGATCAGCCACCTTCTTCTTCTCCTTCCTTTGCCTGACCCATTCCCATTCCCAGTCCCACTTCCATTCCCAATTCCGTGCAAGTTATTTGCTGACTCGCACGCAATTCAATCCCAGCCTGCCAGTTGCCCAGTTGCAGACCTGGAGAAGAGACCATGACCACATACGGCGCAATCGCGCGCAATCTCGTAATCTCAGACTCAGACTTAGTTCAAGACGCAGATGCAGATGCAGACTTGACGGCATCTCCAATGGGCAGCCAGCTGTTTGGTATTGGCGGCAATCATGTAATTGTAGATTCAACTCGCAGTTGCCACTTGCAGCGCTTCATAATTGCCATGCTGTCCAATTTTTCCTCCTTTTCTTGAGTCTTTCGCGGATCTGGTGACTGGAGAACACTTGGCTACTACTTTGGGGGTGGCCTTGTTATTGAAATAGAAATCTTTGATACTATGTGGGTGTGAAGAAAACACGAGGCGTCGTCAAATATCATTATAGGATCATATAATTTTTCCAAATGCAAACTTTTATAGTGACCATTAGATGTAGGTGGTATTTATCAACATGTATTTCCCAAACTATAAAATATTAAGCATATATTACCTAAGAATTGGGCACAACTTGGATTGTGTCTTTAAAAAATCTTCCAGATTTTGTACACCCGCTTTTGTGTACCAAATACACATTCAATTGATGTTAAACTGGGACATAACTTCCGCTTCCTCTCTTTGTTGAGTCCAAGCACAGTTGATTATGTTTTAAAAAGGACTACCTAGTATTTTAAATATTGTCTGCCTTTCAACATTTAAGTAATGTTTTGCTTAAACTTTAAATGGCAGAGAATTGGCATTGTTTGTTCCCAAACAAAATCGATAATGGGACAGCAGTCAAAATGGAAACCCACCCAAAATAGATCTATGTGCAAACAGGCTGAGCAAACATAAAGCTAACCTCAAATCGAGCAATGGCTGAAATGTTTAAGCCATGACCATGCCCATCCCCGCCCCTAGGCAGCCATCAAGCTATACATATAGTCAACCAGTCAGTCGAGCGAGTCAAAAGTGGGGAGCAAACAAAGGGCATCAGCATATAAACAATGATATCAAATTACCAGAATTTCATAGTTGTTGGCTTTGGTCGCTGCTGTCTTTGGCTTACTGCAACACTTATTAACACGGCCAGAAAGCAGGGGAATGACAGACAGAGAAAGAGAGAGAAAGCGACAGAGAGAGGGAGAGGGAGAGAGAGAATACCTACTTTAATGGCATGTCCTTATATCTTCCCTATATACTTGTATTTTCAACTGATTGCATTATAAAAGTCTTATAAAGTAAGCTTCGCCTTCGCGGTAGCTGCGCCCCAAGGACAATCCCTCAATGCGTTGAATGTCACATAGAGTTTATATAAAATATAACAACAACAACAACAACAAACTTAACTTGACCGTGTCTGGCCAAGACTTTTTTGGGTTCTGGCCCAAAGAGAGTGAGTGTGTGTTTGTGTGTGGTCTCAGCTGAAGGTTCTTGGACTTTTGGTTGCTGTTCATTGATGAGGAATTAATTTTTACTTGTTTGCTCAATTGATTTTTTACTTTTAAGCCACTTTTTTTTATGCGTGTTGTTGTTGTTGATTATTGGAGCTGCATTAAGCAGATTCACTAGCTTGGCAATAATGCATGATCGGATTATGTTGGGCTTGGCGAACTGCAAACTGTGAATGCGAATCCCTGGGGATTAGATCGGCATAAAATGGCACTAGTAGAAGAGGCCCATCTCTATAAAATCTATATACGTATTCAGCTGATCAACACTTTAGGGGAATCTTATCAAGAAACCGATCTGCTGTGGCATGCAATTAAAAAGCAACAAAATTATTAAAAACTGTCAAAACAAAGCGTAGCCAGCATAAAATGCGCCACACGCCAACAAGATATTCCAAGACATAAGATAAAATATTTTTTATAACGATGACAACGATGACTTTTCGGTTAATCGTTACGATCTACACGGAAATCAGAGAGTCAGAGAGGGAGCGTGAGAGGGAGAGGGATCAACTGAAATCGAAAGCGAAACATAGTTGTAGACAATGGGACAATGCTTAGGGACAACTTCAACTACAAACTAGACAATTCAAAAAGAAGCCAAGCTTAAGTTGAACCCGCAACATGGCTTAAACAAATAACAACAACACTGGACAACACCACACACATGCGTAAAATAAATGATAATTTATGATCAACACCTTTTCAGATTCTTCTTATAGGTCTCTCTCACTCCCTGGGTCCGGTTGAGACCCAGGCTGGGGCACCGTTTAGCTGGGTGTCCTGCTGAGCACACGTCTCGAGATTTGTGTACCGATCGCGCAATGCGATAACTCAACCTGTTCGTTGATTCCCTTGGTTAGCTGGTTAGCTGGTTAGTTCGGACTTCGATCGATCGCGATCCCAGCTATCCGACTTTGGGGCTGAGTTCAGTCTTTTTTTTTTGTTTTTGAAACAGCGTTTCATTTTCCCAACTCAGTGTCTGTGTGTGTGTGAATGTTTATTTGTTTTTACGATTTATTGGCTTATAATTTTTATTAGCAATGGAATTTCTTGGAAATCCTGCAACGATCTACCATATGATGTGTCGTTGTAGTTCGACAAGAAGTTCCCCCTCCTAACGCTACCGGCTGTTTTTTAATTTTTCTGATTTGTTGTGACTCTTGTTCCTCTATAAACTTATCAGGGATTGGGAAACCACAAACAGCTGTTGTTTGCAACTTGTCGGAAGTATATAGGGTTAAAACTTTACAAATTGTAATGAAGTATCAACTATATTGTTCTTTTTCATAGAGTTCAATTCTAAATAGAGAAATTCATTATCGTTTATTCCACTTGACCAATGAACTTGTAGTTGTCCACTGCTTTTTAAAAAAAAACCCCTTAACACTTTTTAAGACCTTAAGCTGCTTATGGCCAGTCTACGAAAGTAAACTTCAACTTGTTCCAAGTGAAGCCCTAGAAATTTCAACATTGGCATTGAGAAATGTGTCAGAAGAGACAAGAGGCTTTTCAGTAGAGAAGGGTGCCAATGTTTGTCATAATTACTCCACATCCATATCGATAAGGTGGCCCATAAACTGCATTCTAATTATAGTTGAGGCAAATCACTTGACACAGGGCCCACCCTACTCCAAAAGAGAGGAAAGCGCCTTCGATTGAGGTCTCAGTTCCATACCGGTCCATCATCACCACCAACAACATCATTATCAACGCCATCAGTGGCAGCTAACTCAACTGCCAATGCGTCACGGAACTCCAGAAAACGGGAACGGACAGGGAACAGACCCACATATGTATAGGGAAGAGCACAGGAAGAGAGACAGAGGTGTACATACATATATGTATATATATATCTATATGTATACAAAAGCGTGACAGAGACGGGCAAAAGCGCAAAATACATAATAATAAAAACAGAATGTACAATAAAACGAATAAAAATGAATAACGCGCTGCGACGACGACAGCGACGTCAACGTCGGCGACGGCGACGGCGCTGAGGCGAACGAATAAAGAACACACGCACATTTTGTGGTAACCTGATACTCTTTCCAGCTACCCTCCAGCCAACCGTGGCATTCGACGAACTCTAACTCAAACGATGAGCCCTGAGCTGCCCGAGCTGAGAGATCGACATACACACACAGATACACACACTCGCACATTTAGAGAAATGAACAGCAAGACAACAGACTGGGACAGGGATTGGGACTACGACTGAGATAGAAGGGGGATTGGCAACTGGAACTGGAACTGTTCTCTCTTCTCTTCACTCATATGAAGTAGTAAGAATAGTAAGGCTTTTATATGTATGTTGGATTTCTCGCAATTGCTTTTCTTCCTGCATTTCATTGTATGGTAGTAGCTCGGATCGGAATATTTGAACAGACTATGATGAAGGTGGTCTGAGTGTTTGGGTCCTCAAATTGTTGGGCTTCTTCAACTGTCAATAAATTTCATTATTCTGCCAGTCAATCCAAATTTGTGCATTATATCTCTTAACTCAAAAAAGTTGTAAGTGATGCCGAAAAGGATTTCAAACTATTTCTAAATCGTTTTAAGTTAATGATAAGAAAGATGCAGATTGAAGGTAACATCATCATCTAGATAGATTCCTATGTATCTTTATATGTTCTTGATGCCTTACTTTAGCTTTAAACATTTTGCTGTTGTAACTTAATATTTCTTTCTATATGTAAATTTAAAACCATTTGAAAACAAACAAAATCTAAATATTTTGGTTTAATCTTTGAAAATCTTAGTTAATTATAGTGAAAGTCGAGATTGGCTTTTCTATAACTGCCTTCGATATTTGAGAACCCATCAATACTTAAAAATCTAGATTTTAGATGCATATTTGTGTTTTCTAAATATTACCACTTTAGTCTAATCTCTTTTAAACATTTTGATGTAAAGAGGGTTGATAATATTTGTTTGTTTCTTACTTAGGCTGATTTTCAGTTATGTAGTAGGCATTTTAAATTAGTTTTTCCGTAAATTAAATATATGTAAATTGAGAAAAAGGCAATACCAAAATAAAAACAAGATTTACTAAACGAAATGCGTAAGACCTGGAAGAAGCCGCTGCACAAGCGCAAAGTCGTAAGTATATTACACTTAGGACATTTTAGTATCTTTAAGACCCCAATTTCTTATTGGAATTTGCATTTGGCTTACAGTGGGCCGACATTTCGTGGACAGGTCGTTTGGTCTATTACATACAACCTCTTGTGGAACACTTGATTGATATTTGGCAGCAACAGTTGCCTTTTCCTACGATAGTCAAATGTATTTATACATGCGGTTTGCTCTTCTTTATACTGCTCCCGATTCTATATCCGCTAATGGTTCTGGGACTTTACTACGGCATTTTCCAGTATGTCGGTGAAAAGCATTGGGATCTGGTTTTTCCGCACAATTGGGATTTGCTCAGCGCTGCAACGAATTTGTGGAACTTTCAGCTTACCAATAAAAAATATATGCTTTTTGTCACCATGTATCTTGATCGATATCGTGTCATTATAACTGCTTTATCCTCGGCTATCGACTATATGCGAATGGCATTATGCGTTGTCTTTGACTGAAGACATTTACATATCTTTTGGAGTAATAAATTAAACATTTCCATGAAATTTGAGTATTTAAAAGATTGGTTACTTGAGATGGGCATCAAAAAGTTTTTAACAATTTTAAACTAAGTTCAAATCATTTTTAAAGCATTTCATTTTGTATATTTGTTCTTTTAGATAAAGTAAATGAATTAAAAAATAGTCTAGTTTAATTTAAACACAATTTTGGAATCCTCAATAAAGAAGTTTTCAAATTAAACTGCTTAGATTTTAGAGTCTATTAAGTCTATTTATAGAACTGGTCAGATATGGTCATTGTTTCATTTAATTAATTAATTAATTTCATTATTTAATGATCATGAACGAATATATATTTTAAGGAATCGAAACTCAACTCAATCATACTCAAATTAAGCAGTATTTAAATTAAATATTATGTGAGTTACAAATTGAAAATGTTCCTTTAGCGATTTGGTTCATAAAAGATACTTTGATATCAGCAATCTAGCAAACTTTATTTAATTTGTGGGTGTTACTTTGCACTGAAATCATAAGTGGATACTTAATGTGGGCACATTAAAGAGTCACTACAATAGAACATATGCTTAGTTATATATGTACATATGTGTGCACATAGAGGAGGATTCACTGTACATACAAAAACAAAAAGCAAAACCAAAACCAAAACAACAATATGGAAAAGTTAAAGTAGCAGCGCTGAGTTGCCGCGTTGAGCAGCGGCAACAGCCATAAACATATATCAGGTTACCACCAACAACAGCAACAACAACAACAACAATAGCAGCAGCAGCAACAACAACAACTATTGTAGTAATAATAATAATAATAAAAAGCAGTGAGGACGCTACGTAGTGCAAACTATCGTAGGTACTATTGGGCTGTCTATAACATGAATGTGTGTATCTGTGAGATACTTTTGTCAGCTGCATATCTGTATCAAGTGTGTGTGTGTGTGTGCATTGCGGTTGCTACGGCGGCCAATTTTTATTTTTATTACGACAATTTTTCGTTGTTATTATTGTTTTTATTTCGTGGCTGGCACAACGCGAAATGCGAATTGTGAATTGTAAATTGCGAATTGAAGTTCTTTTGTACACTTTTGGAGTAACTGATATACCGTTTAGCCTAATGGCTCAATGCAAAGATACGATCTCAACTTGGTTTCGGCCACTTCAAAACCCATTTCCATTCCCATTTCCAAGTCCAATTTACATTTCACTTTTTGGCCGTTGTTTGCGCTTCACATGACTTCCAACAGCCAGGCGGCAAGTAAAGAGAAAAGATGCAGGGACAGCAAGAGAAAGACATAAGGAGAGATAGAGAGAGAGAGAGAGAGAGAGAGAGAGAGTAGCAAACAAAAGGATGCCTGAAAGGATGTTTAATATTTGAAAAGTTGCCTATCTGCAGTTCGGCATCTGAGAGCTAAAGGAAACCCAGAAGAGTTTCACAAATGTTGTCCTATTTGTTTAAGCGGAAATGCAGATGTTTCTTCTTCTCAATCGTCCTTTGGCAAGGACTATGCAAGCACTATGCATTAGCTTTAGTTAGTTGGCCATGTCTGCCACACACATGACAATGTGCCTACGAAAACAGAACAACAAACAATAACAAGATATATAACATACTGAAATATGGAACAAGATGTTAATGAATTTGTCAGCGACATTTCCATATTTTACATTGTACATGTGAAAATAAGTATAAGTAAATATATAAGTATTATTCACATTATTCACATGTGGCAGTTTTTTTTTTCACGTGAAATATGGCCATGTCCTTGACACTAATTAGCGGCCTCCCCACCCCCTCCTCAATCTACAATGAAAAAGCCACATCTTGGCCTTGTTATATTAGCCAAGTAAACGTCGTCAGCTTTTGTAATTGAAATTGAAATGTTAATTCATTTCGCACGCGTTGACGCTCACCCAAATAATTAATAATAAATTCACAATTATAATAGATATAAGTATAAATACTATATTATAGTTTTTGGTAATAGTATCTATAGAGATGTAGAAGAAAACTTACTCTTTATGCTCGGCGGCGCGATCTCTTTGTCGGCGATTCTTAAACCAATTGGAAACCTGTAAATTTGTAAAATACAACAGAGAGAGAAAGAGAGAGAGAGTTAAACGAATGTAATGAATGTGCGCAAGTGAATGCCTAAAAATAAATGAATACATCATCTCAAATTCTGTTTTCTATGATTAATGACATGCAATTAACTTGTACGAACAGAATTCTTCAAGAATTGCAAATGAAATATGTCAAATTCTCATACGCCTCGACATTGTGATCAAATTTTTACCTGTGTCGTGGTCAGACCCGTGGCCTCAGCCAGATCCCGCTTTTCCCTCGGCGATGGATATGGATTGTGCGCATACCAGTCTCTCAATACAGAACGGGATTTCTCCTGCAAAGGACGAAAGAAAGTAGGAGAAATTGAAATTAAAGAGTTGGAAAGAAACATTAAGTAAAGAAATGAGTTGGGAGTTGGGAGTAAAAAGCTGCTTTGAATTACTACTTAAATAGTAAAGAATTTTATTCATTATTAAATTTGTTACTATTGTTATTGCTAACCTATTTGTAGTTATCCTTTAAAATATACATTAATATTTACAAAGTTGTAACAAGTACTTGGGAAAGTTAAAATTTTAAAACAATTATTTTTTCGACCTTTTGTATAGAATTTTAAAACAAAAGCTATGTTTTAGGAAATATAATAAAAGCTTAAGAATAATTGTTATATTGTCAAGCTAAGGTAACCTTAATTTTGAAGGTACATATAATGAATGCTCTACTTATTCAACTACTCTGCACTCAAAATTGCTGCTTGGGGGTATATTTTGCACTGAATTTATGTATCTTTGTATCTAGTTAAGTTGTTACCCTTATAAATTTCTTTATTTTTCTGTGAACATATGTTTTTAATCAATTGAAAGCCCGCACAGATAAAGCTGAAGTTTAAACAGTGTTGGTTTGGAAACTCTAGTGAATCCTCAAGGACTAGCATACAGGAAAGAAGGAGGCGTTGCCCAGCAGTTAACTGTGACCGCTCCCATTCCTGTTACCTTTCCCATCCCCATTCCCCTTTCTGGTTACCACATAGAGAGGAGTATGAGATGTGCGGACATTTCTACGATTTCATTTTGTGCCCTTTGTTGCAAGAAGAAGTGAAGGTAAGTCAAGGCAAACGGAAGGAGCAACAACTGCAGAGAGGGAGGGTGGGGAAAAGTGTCTGGTACTCACCTTAAAACAGTAGCTCGTCTCCTCACCATCCCAAATAGTGCGGGGCAATGGAAATTTACGACGAACACGATATTTGCCCACGGCACCCAAAGGTCTTCCGCGCAGTTTTTCGGCTTCTACGTAATGCGCTACAGTAAAAGAATTTCGGGTTAGTCCTGAAGTATAAATGCACAAATGCACAGGGAGATACAAAGAGAGACATAGAGAGAGAGGGAGAGAGGGAAGAAGGGATCGGGAGAGTGTCAATTCAAGTGGTAGATTGTCTCACCTTTCAACCACAGAGCTTGCAACTTGGCGTGATTCTGGGCCGAGAAGTGATGATGTTCGAGCAGCCGGTACAGCTCCTTGTACTGACCACGATGGAATGCGACGACCGCCTTGGCCTTCAGCACAGATTCGTTCAGTTGCAGTTTATCACATTGTGGCAGCGACCAAAGGAAGCGTCCCAGTCTTTCGATGTTGCCCGCTTGTTGCAGAACCTGTAAATGGGCCAAAAAGAGATTTATATAAGTAGTTATTCTAAAAAGGAACAATATTGCTCATAATTTTTGTTTAATTTTTCAAAATAGTTAAGCTCAATGGATTTAACAGTATATAATATCAACTATTAGCCATTCTCTCAATCAGTTAACTCACCTCACACACACAGGCCACCTGCTCCTGTGTGAAGCCGAAACTGGGCAAAGTTTCTCGTCCAGCTGCAGATCCACCTCCGCCTCCAGCTCCGTTTCCTCCATTGCTACTACCTAGATGCAGTCCAGTGGCTGACACGCCCCCATTCCCGCCCACACCCACACCGCCTCCATTGTGCGTCAGCATATCGAGATTATTATTGTTATTGCTTGTGCTATTGTTGTTATTGTGCAGCGACACCACCGATCCACTCAGCCCCGTGGGGCTATAAGGGGGCGTGTGACGGGCGGTAAGGACAGCAGCCGCATTTGCCGCTGCCAAATCATAGAAATCTGTGGCGGGATGTTGAAGCATATTATCTGTGTGGACAAAACCAATCCAACCCAAACTGGAGGGGATCAGACTTCCACTTTTTCACTCCTCAACTCTCTATAAAATGATAATCGTCTAGAATCAATCAGCTATGGATATGTTAATCCTCGCAAGCTGTACCCCTAATACATTGATAATCTAGTGGAAATTGTGCTGTCTTTGGTATTTGAGCGCTGTAAAAATATAGAGAAAGAGAAAGAGGGAGTTGTTAATTATATATGTATTATATTTAGTGTAATGTAAATTAATGTAATGATGATTTAAATAAAAATAGTAGGTTTTTCCTTTTAAATAAATAATTTGCTTGCCAATAATACATATAATCGGATAATATAACATGTAGTTTTCATAGCATTCACAGATTGATTTAATTTCCATTTAATTTACAAACCCAATTTTCGAAAGGCTTCAGTAATCTGAATCTTCCGAGCTGTCCAAAAAATGTCAATACAATCGGCTGATAAATTTAAAAGTTATTAAAGTTATATCTATGGTACTTTGTTATAATCCATACCATACTTGTTGAATCTATAGATTTAATCTCAGAAATGTTTACCTTATTCCATCTTTCAGCTGATCCGCAAAATATTAAAAATGTGGTGCATGATTTATAGACACCAAATCACTAATGATAACACTCAATTTAGAACTGCAAACTACATTTGGGAGTATTTCCCAAATCGGACAGATCATTGGTTCTCAGGACGCAATTACCTTGCTAATCGGTAGCAATATTTCATATTTTTATTGCCATCATCTTGGGTGTTTTGTTTAGCATTAAGAGAACGATAATTGAGACACATAAAACTGTTGAAATTGCCATTAATGAAAACTGAATATTTTCACCAATTTTTCACATTAATGTTAAACAAAACAAAACAAAAGAAAAGAAATTCAAAACAAAAACAAAAGATTTCTACATACATAATTATGAAATATTAGGAGAACTTATTACACATACGCAGATGTACAATGTGGACCCCATGGTGTCAAAGTCGATTAGTCAATTGGTTAATTAGTTAATGGAACTAGTCCAGGTGTACATTTGGCTAAGATTCTTTGATTATTAAAGTATGGTTTGTCTATATACTATATATGTATTTGAACAGCACCCCCCGGTATGACGATGATGAAGAACTCTCTAACAGAAATAAACTTTTACACAATATTACTAAATGGGGCGAATGGTTTTCAATGTGTTCTGTTATTGCTTATGTTAGAGAAATGTTTCTAAAATTACCAGAGACGAGGCGACGCATCGCGTTGCTAGCCGCATCTCTGCTTACAAGTGTATCCGTCAGATACTCAGATAGAATATCTGCGAAAGGTCAATAGATAGATACTTGTACTGTTGCGGGGGCCCAACGCAAAGTTGTGCCTACATTTGTATCTGAAAGATACATACCAATACAGATAGAGATACAGGAGATTTGAGAACTAAGTTCTCCCCTTACCCAAAATATATATGAGTATGTATATATAGTATAACCAAACTCGCGCACCTCGCGTATATGTTTTCAAAATCGAGGCAACTGCGCCGCAGCTATTCGAGATATTCTTGGATCTGTTTTCAATTTTCAGCTTGCATGTCTGTCTCTCCCTCTCTCTATCTCACTGTCTCTATTTCTCTCGCAGTGTGAGGCAGATTATATATACAAATGATTTCTCGTTCGCTGTAACAAAAATACCAACGGGGCAAGTTGCTTGGCTCTTGAGTCATCGGCCTAGAAGATCGGCGGATCTTATGTGCACCGATCTCGATCCCGATCCCGTTCCCGGTCCCGTTCCCGGACTGCCCATTTGGCCAAGCATCACATATTTTGGCTTGTTTTATGTTTGACGCAAGTAAACAAGAAAAAAAAAAAAGAAAACGCTAACTGCAAAATTGCAAAATTGAAACGAAATACGCTATACATTTTCAATCTGTTCACCATAATTTACGAATGGGATCTTCAAGTGAAATAGTTGTTAATCAATTGAAAGAGTTTAAATATATGTGAATATAGTTAAAGATTGTACTTGGCAGGTGTTTTCATTTTGATATATAAGTTTGATATATGACAACTATATTAAACTAGTTATATTTGAGATCTCCAAGTGAAATAGTTGTTAATCAATTGTGGATGAGTGAATAAGTAAAGAATAAACTTGGAAAGTGTTTTCGAGAATGTATTACATCAAACAATAGTTTGTAAGCAATCAATCTAGATCCGAGAATTAATAAGATCTATGATAACTTTATTGAATTAGTTAAAATGAATCTTTTGCTGTCTCTTGACCTGGTTACGAATATTTCAAATAAAGTAGCTCATAGATACGATCCGTAAGTTAATGGCACCTCGATATCATCCGCATTCATGGAGATGCGCCACAGCAGCAAACTCTAAGATACTTTATCTGATCTAAAACGGCTGCTGGCAGTTGTTGTCATTGTTATTGTTGTTGCTGTTGGTCTATAGAGATGGTTTTTTCTTTTAAATTTTTTTATCAGGTTTGTGGCCATTCAAATAAACTAAAACTGAATTTAATTTATTTTCAGCTCGACTTACACATTCTTAATTTACTTTACCAACGTGTTATCTGTCAGATTTTCGATTTCTTCTGTTTGCTTATTGTCTATTCTTATGTGTCTTTGTGTGTGTGTGTTTGTATCTGTGTGTATGCTTGACTTTTATAAGCTTTTAATTTGAGTGTTATTGTTATTGTATTCGCTTGTTTTAGTTGCCTGTCAATTTAACTGCATGCGGGAGCGTGCCCCTCTTTTCTTCCTCTTTCTCTCCCTCTTCCCTTCCTCTTCTCCTCTATAAGTGGACACCTAGAGTTTCTATTAAATCTCTCAGACTTTGTGTGTTTATAGAGTTGTATGCTGTTTTGTTAATCAAATCAAATCAAATCGCATCTTTTGTTGCCTTTGCCCAATTAGTTTCTAATTAAAGTCGAATGTAATAAAAATGTTTTAGATTTTTCCATTTTAATTTACGGTGTATTTGCATTGATTTGTGGGCCACAGTTGAAACATGAGATGCTACCTGGAGAATGTACAAAATGAGATACCTTATTTTTACCTGTTGCTGTTGCTTAGCTAGAGTGCTATTAAAATCTTTGAACAGGATTAAATTTATAGAGGAAACAGTGTGACACGTTTGAGCTTAGAAACTAAACTGATGAGGATTTTTAACCTAGGCCTCATTGAAGCTATTGCTATCAAGTGCATTTATTTGCGGTACCATCCGAACCCAGAGACGAGGACTGTTTTTAGTGCTGAAAGCTGAATGCGTATCATCTGCAATAGCGTCTGTGTTTATACATTGTAATCGACAAATTCAACAATTCGAAGCTGTTGTTGCACATTTTCTTCAATTCCATAGAAATAAACAAATGGGGAAAAGTGACCAAAAGCTTAGTAATCGACCAATGTACCTGTATCTGTGTGATAATCGTGTCACTTTATTGCATTTCCCATTTAATTGCCAGCTGTAAACAGATTAAAAACCTAAAGCCAGAAAGTAAAATATAAAATATGTAATGAATGAAATTTGTCAACGTAATGTGGTGTGTGCTGAGTTCGCTGGGGCGTGGCCAGAGACCAGAAAGAAATGTATCTGTATCTGTGCGCTACATTTGCGCAACTCTTGTATTTGAATGAATTTCGCTAAAGATTCAAACGCATCTCACAGTCCGCTCGCTGCCTTCAAATCTAAATTGACCAAACAACCGCCCGACGATTTGTATCTTTTTGAATGAAAAAAGATCCATAAAAGCTGCTGTAAAGTATACTCAACTGTGGGAGACCCTGTCTTTACCCCGTGAAAATACAAACATAAACAAAAGTTGAATAACTTCCGAGTTTAATGTCCGATTATAATGAAATTTTCTGGACAGATCCAGTCTACCGTAAGTATATATCATATGCACCATAATTAAGGGGCCTAGTAGCTTGACAAATTTTATAGAGGCCTGGCTGTCCCTATCTCTAGCATTTTTAGTCTCTGGTTTAGGTGTTCGACTCAGCTCTTGATGAAGATCAGGAATACTTATTGTTACCTGTTACTTACTCTCTTTGTATTGACTAACTTAATATAGCCTTTGTACTATTTTTTTCTACAGGGTCTACAAAAACTTGTGCGTGTCCTGCACGCAAATTAATGCAAAATCTTAACGCAAGTGCGTAAAATCTTCAAAGCAACAATTGCTATGCTAACGTATTAAGAATTATGCCGGCAACTTTGTTGGCCAACATCTAATTTGTATATGTATCTACATTATCTGCAAATATCTCGACAGTTTCCCTTTGAGATGAAGTTACTTTCTATCTCTGACTATCTTATAGATACTGTCAACAACTGCGCCCATTTTCTCACTAGATAAATCAAAAGATGACGACAAACACGCGCTGACCAATAAATTGGGAATCTGCTTAAACGTTCTCAATTTAAATGCTAAACCGTAAAATCGAAAAACTTAAAAAAACAAATATTAATAAACTATTCGCATGCAAACGATGGAAGAACATGCAGACGACAACTGTTCGACACCCACCCAAGAAACTTTCCCAAATGACAAGGAGATCAGCAACAACAAAAACAAGAACTACAACAAAAGAGACTGTAGTCAGTTAATAATTTTCACATTTCTATACAAAATTTGCATGATTAAACGAATTTTTATAAATAAACAAAACGGCATAGCCAAAAAGTATCTCACGGATACCTCGAGGCTCTCACAATTTCAAACTCAACGATGATGTGATGAATGAATGACAACTGGAATGGGAAATAATTGCATGTTTATTTGTTCAGCGTCTAATTAAACCGAAAATAACACCAAAAACTACATCCATCGAACAAATGGAATTCAAATGGAATCAGAAACCGATCACATGCGATCCACTTTTCTTTTGGGGGTCGTTTTCCCCGGCTAATAAATAAGCATTTTTCACAATTTGCAATTTTATTTGTTTTGCATTTCTAAATTTGTAAAATTTTACAAATTTGTTACACATTTCTTTCTTATATGTACCTTTTTAAAAGGTATTGCAATTTTATCACGAATTGTGTAACGCAGAAGAAACATTACGTATTGCATCTCAAAAAGTTACAGGAATTAATATCTATCAAAATTTGTATTTTCTTAGGAAGAATCTGTGGTTTACTTTTCAGCTGAAGTCAGGATATTAAATTTAAAGAAACTATAAATTGCTTAGTGCATGAAAAACTTTTAAAATCTATTTTGTTTTAGTCCTAAAATACGTTTACTATTTAGATAAAAGAGTATTACATGTTTGTAGATAAAAGAAATCTGTTTTCAATTGATGTTCCTGTCATTTGCTTTGAATTTCAATTAGAAAATTGAAAAGGCTTTTTGAAAAGATGCAAAGAAATTCAAAACTGTCAATAGTTGCAACCTATGAATCACAATTCACTTATGGACACATTAGTCATTGTATATTAATTTAATTTAGTGATTATATTTCAAAACATGGCACATATAGTGGAACAATAAACAATAGTCAATGGTTGTCATTGATTAAAGTAAACAAATTAGCTAACTTTAGCTTTTACAGTTTACTTCAAGTTATATTTGTTAATTAAAATGAATATCATTTATAAAAGCATGTAGACTCAAACTTCATTTGACCGTCGGCAATTGTTGGGTGATAACTTACCTGTGTATCTGTATCTTATGTTTAAGTATCTCTATCGTTGATGCGTATCCGTGTTTCGATTGTTTTATTTGCTGTGCTTCTTTTGATTATTTTGCACATTTGCTTTGCTTTTAGAACAATACTCTTCGATTGGCGAATTTTTCAGCCACACAAGTACACTCACACTCACAAGCACTCACACTTGCCCACACACTCTTGTGTGTGTGTGTGTACAAAAATAACTGCGACCGCAGACAAGCGAAATTTTCATACGCACTGTTAGCATAAACACGTGTTGCAATTTTTAGTAAAATTTTCCGCTTTCGCGACTTTCATAAATTGCGTACATGGTTTGGACAACAAACAACAACAACAACAACAAGATTAACACAACAAGAACAAGAGTAAAACACTAGATCTAAATTTGAACAATTGATTAGACTTTTCAGTGACTGTCGCCGATATATTTTTGTATGTTGATTTTGTTGTGTGCGCACGTTTTCGATTTATGCGAGTATTTTTTATATGTGCTCGAGTTGAATCTATTTCTATTTCACACTCTTTTGATTTATGCATCGGACATTTGTTTATTGCTGTTGAATTCAAATTTGTTGCCGGCGGGGTCGTCGTTGATCTCACACGAGCACACGAAACGAACTTTGCAACTGTAAACTGCGAAGTGCGAACAGCGAACCGAACGCGAGCAACGCAGGAGAGAAACTGAAATGCGGAACATTGAGGAAAAGTAAAGAAACGCAATGGCCAACCAACTGAATGAGAGACGTCCTGGTATTGGTGGTGAGTGTTTTGGTGTGTGTGTGAGTTTATTAGTGGTTGCTGCTCTTCGACGGTAGTGTGAGGGAGAAAGAAATTGACTGACGTTGCCAGCGCAGTGAATGCCAAACTGTTGTTGTGACTGTCTCTCTGCAAATAAACAAGTCACTGAAATTGCTCAATTAGAAAGATGTGCCCAAATTTTTAACCCTTTTTATAAAATTACTTCATTTTAAACTGTTCTTTTACTTACATAAATATTTAGCATATACAAAAAATAATATTTATGGATTTCCGGAATAAAATTAATCTAAGCTGTGGCAAAAATTGAACCAAGCTCGAAATACTCAATTTATTATATTCTTTAGCATTAAGTATGCTTTACTTTCACTCTTAAAAAAAGCATTGCAGTGGTAACTAATGTTATTTTTCAATAAGTAATCAAATAGCTTATGTAAAATAAATGATATTTATTATTCTTTAAAGTTCAAAAAACAAATATTATAAGCTACTAAAAACAGACACTTTTCAGATTTTTACCCGATACGCTTATTCTTTTAAATCGCATAAAGAATAAAGATTTTAATGTGAGTAGGGCTCATTAAATAGGCCACCACTGTACTGCACGCACTATACAAACAGCATCTGTTGCTCTTTGCAGTTTTGCAGCCACTGTAAACGTTACGTTAAAGAGATATCGGTGTGCGAGTGAAATAGCAAGCAAACAGGTTACGTTCTGTAACTTGCTTACTCTAACTGCTAGTGTTGGCTACGCCTACTCCATGCTACCTGTTCACACACACACGCAGCTAAACGAGCAATAACAAACCGCTGATTGGTCAACATTGGCGTCGTTGACACCCGACATGCGCAATGGCCGCCATATTGATATTGATAGCTGAGTGTATATAAATACCAGATAAGTAATCGCGCTTGTATATACACTACTATATATATTTATGTACTCCCCATAGGCTTAAATGCCACCTTGCAATTCCTGCTGCAAGGATGCTGCGTTTGAAAATCCATTTTAATTATGCCAGTCAGTGTATTCCATTTCTATTTCAGATCGCATTCTTTTGCAGTTGCAATTAGGTTCCGTTATAATTGTGGTTGCGGTTCCACAATTATTTCTGAGGATTATTGTTGCCTCTCCTTGCACTGAATTGCTAAGAACTTCTTGCTCTTCTATTTTTGCACATTTGGAAATTAAATAAAAGAAAAACTGAGGTACATCTCGGAAATTTTGGAAATCCATTCAGTGGAAATGTTTCAATGAAGTTAATCTGTTAAACTGTTGCAAAGTTTGTTATTCAATCCATTTCCCAAGATCACGACAACAAAATTAAGCTTTACTTTTAGCAGTAATTAAAGGACTAAAATACTTTTTAGTTTACAGTAACTATTTTTAAATGTAGAATCAATTTATAAATCAAATAATGATCAAAATAGGTTCTGCTTGATATTAGGGTTTGCATTGTAGTTTGAAGTCCTTTTTGATCCTTGGAATCGGCAATTTTATAAGTCTAATTTTGCTGTTTTTGGCTTGAATTTTTATAAGTGGAAAATTATGCTTCATAAATGATTATTATAGCAGGCCACCCAAGTGGGGAGAAAAGAACAATGAGTCCAAACGAAATCAAGAAGTCGCTATCTTATCCCATCGATGCTCATAACGTTAAAAAGAAGCCCGAAAACAAAACCGAGCTGATTAGATTTACGGTTTGGACACAGGCGCCAGGTTGATTGTTGAGGTATTGGAAATAATGCTGATGGCTCGACAGATTTTTTGAATTTCACTGACAAATTGCATATCGATTACAGAGCAGAGCTTTGAAAACTTTGGAAATGTGCATTTGACAAATTTTTGGCGCCAGTCCACAATGCCAAGAATGGTCAAAGATGTGTTAGGGAATTAGGGAATCATCAAATTTACATAATAACAGATCGTATTTCAATGGCTATGAAGCCCCCTCTCTGGCAGTAACTGATCAACTGGCCAATAAAACAACCAGCGACAACATTTGGAAATGTCAAAATAGCCAAAGGAACATAAAAAAAAACGAACGTAAAATGTGAGAAGACAAGACAAGAGGTAAAGAAACCCCGATCCCGCAATATGTTAATGAAAAGATGCGATAAAAATCTTGTACAACATGAATGAGAAAACGAAACGCAGCAGCGATCAACACCACATTCTGTGGTTAACGTGCAACGTCGCGACGAGGCAGATGCGCGGACAGAAAGAAAGTCCCAAAAACATAATCATCGTCATCTGGTTGATGGGGGGTGCCCCTGCCCCTACCCCTACCTCTGCCCCTGTCCCTGTCTCCCTGCATCTCTTACCAAATCGTTGGTGTTAAAAATGAAGATAATAACGAGAGTGGCGCACGCGCTGAACGCGCGTTAACTCTAGGAAAGTCACCTGCTGTGCCGTCCCAGACTCCGATCTTGACTCTACACTGGACAAAATCTGGCTAAAATTCCAGGTAACAATTCTTGATGTTAGCTTAATTTTTTTAAAAATATATTTGGAATATAATTGTTAAATTAAGACAATGGGTGGCATAAACATACAATCTTAAGATATTTGAATTAGGTACAAAATTTTTATATAAACTCTTATCAAAAGATTTGCTGATAGTCCAAATATTTGTGAAATCAAAAAGCTTAGTTAACTGAAGTATTCAAGTTTACCCAACTTTTGACACCATAGATGGAATTTATCCCAAAAACCGATCTTTTTTTTTCAGTGTACCCGCAACAAAGTGTAATGTAAACAAAGCGCCCCTCGGCGCCCTCACATACTATACTTACTTATATGAGGAATTATTAGAAATGGTAAAAAAAAAATCTGAAAAACATTCATAAATTTTCATACTCATTTCGAAACATGCTCACATTGTAAATCACCTGGAAATAGTCGCCTCCGAGTCCGAGTCCAAGTCTGGGTCTGAGTCTATGAAGTGTTATTAATTTAGTTGAAATGATTATTAATTTTAAGCCATAAATCTCCAGTTCATCTTGATCTCTGCTTGAGCCCGTGCCTAGAGATCGTTTTGGACTTTTGGAATCATGATCTCTGCATGATCTTTGGGTACGTGTGGGTAATTAGCTTTGAATATCGGAGTTGCTTCTTGGCCAAATTATGCGTATATTGTTGTTTTTGTCTTCGTTACTTTTATGATTGATAATAAAATATTTTTATGTATTTGGAAATCATTTCATTGAGTTAAAGCCTCTGGGCTCAACAAATTAACTGCTATTTGCAAAATTATAGAATAGACAAAAATTAGTTTGAAGCTAAAGACTTTCTGGCCTTGGCAATAAATCTGTTACTACATTTATAAATAGGAAAAGAAAACTATTTTTAAAAACATAGACTAGGTTTTGAAATTTTTAAAAACAACACTTCTTTTAACTTTGTTGAAAACTTTCAAAACTCAAATATAATGAATAAATTGTTTATTAAATGTTGATTACTTTTTAAGTTAAAATATTTCTTTTAAATCTTAGCTATAACTTTTTGATTTTAAGACACTATAATAGCATAGAATCGAATAGGAATCTTATACTATATATATTTTTCTATCATATAATCCATTTTCCATTTAGTAAAACTTGATTACCATTATATAATCTTTTAGTTCAAGTCAAGGAAACAAAAACACAAGCTTTCGCTTACCGGAAATTTAAAAGTTCAATCATACACCTCCTCCCAAGGGGTAGTTCTTCCAATTTCCCCTTACAATCGCCGCATAATTGGTCCCTCAATTCAATTACTCGTTCAGCGTTTAGTGCTCCCATGGGTTGGCGAGGTGTTCGGGCCAGGTTATTATGCAATTGCCATGTAATTTGCCACAATTATTCATATTAAAAATGAGTTAGGCGCTGCTGGAAGGTGCAAAAGGAGTGCTAGGAGGGATGGGGAGGGAGAGGAAGCAAGTAAGCAATTTTCACGCGTAGGTAACTTTAAACGGAGACGGGCTCGGAATAATAATCGCCGGCACATAAATATTACAAGCATCTGACAACTGAAAATTATCTGCTTCACTCACGAGCCATTTAAATCAATTTTACACTTCGGATTTCACACAGCCCAGGTCGATGCAGCTCGTTTTAGCCCCGTCTTGGCCCGTCTTGGCCGGGCTCGGCGGTTGGCCAAAAGGATACCACGCTGCCAAGCGGCGGGACAAGGGAAATTGAAATTTATTGAAAAAATGATGACAAACGAACAAAAATAAGCGCATGCAGCAGCTGCAAGGTGGTCCCGGAGGTGTGACGTGAGAAGCTGAAATTTAAGGCCAGCACTTGAATGTATGGTCAAGATAGACGCTGATTAGGGTTGCCAGGTTGCCGCACGAAACAGTCACTTATCTTTCTCAATGAGTTTTTGATTTATTTTTATGATAAATTGGTGTAAGGGTAACATAGAGCTGTATAAGAAGAGTATCTGCGAGTCCTATATATCGTGTGTATATCTTTCAGGTTTCACACCCTCTTTTATCTCTTTAGTTTTAATATAATATATTTTTTTAATTTTATTTAATTTAGTTAAGTGAGTTTAAGCGACCTTTTAATCCGTTTAATTTAATTGTTTAGCTGGCTCGAGGTCCATTAGGTTTTTTAGTTTAATTGCTTATTTAAATTTTATCTTGAATTTATCTTACTTTTAGTTGAAAATACTTAAATAACTTAAAATAATTAAAAGGCTTTTGTTATTTCAAAATTATAAATATATCTGTTTGTCCTTTAATCGGTTTCTCGATCCCATCTCACTAAATTATTAAGCTTTTCTTGATTGTAGCTCAATTCCGAAGATTCTCAGTTTTATTTACAATTAAATTTTTTTATTTTTAAGTACTTTTTCATTTATATTTTAAAATTATAAAATTTTATTTAAACATTTTTTCAAAAATAATTTTATATAAATACGTGTTATCTCTTAATCTCTGTGGCTGAGTCTCTTAAGTTGATCTTGATATTAATTAAATCTAATTTCTTACTATCCTGTCAGCTCAGCTGGAGCTTGACAACCCTAGACTTGACTCACATTTTGCGCTGTGGTGTCATAAACGTTGCCTGCCAGTTGCCAGTTGCCGCTGGCTCCCCTTCCCCGACAACTTGGACACTTTGCGAAACGTTTAAACCAACAATTACGCGAGCATAAATCAAACAGTCGAGTGGAGCGTCGGACCAGGCGGGCGGTCCAGGCGAGAGTCGCGTGCAGCTCGCAAAAAGAGACGGCAATGGAGCTGACGGAGCGACTGACTGTCTGACTGGCGATGGTGTTGCTGATGATGCGATGTTGCTGCCGCTGCCGCAGCCACTGCTGTTGAACGCCGCGCCTTCTGCCGATGACGATCTGAAAAAGGTGCCTGAAAAGCTGCCTCAAAAAGAATGCTACACCAGCAGCTCCGACTGCAGCTCCGATTCCGACACCGACACCGACACCATCTGCTGTCACAGCGGCAACGCCTCAGTCCCAGTCCCAATCCGAGTCCCAGTCCGAGTCCGAGACTCAGCTTCAGCTTCCATCTCCTGCTCCAACATCAGCCTTAGCCTCAGCTCCAACTTTGCTTATTGGTTTCAGGTGTCAATAAATAATAGCGCTGCACGGGGCTGGTCGCAGATCTCGTTGAGATTAGATTGCGCTCGTCGGTGCTCTCAGGCGCTCGCCTGAAATTTAAATAATTTTCATATTAATTAAACACTTTAAAAACAATTTGCACTGCCGCCAAATTGAATGCCATCCACGGCTGCTTCTTTGGCAAGGACGTTGATTCGTTGGCGCATGCGCAATTTGTCCCCAAACCTGACAGTCAAATTATAGACTAAAACGGTAAATAAAATTTACATAAATCTTTACAAAATAAGAGCTGAAAAATTTAAAAAACTAAAAGTAATTAAGTTTTAAATTATACAAAATTTGAAAATCGATTTATTGCCCTTTTTTACTTTAAGGTGGAGATGAAAGCGCTACTAGATTAACAAAATTTGTTATTTTAAAGACAGATGTCTGAAGAAATTACTCTGGTTAACAGAATTATTGTATGATTTAATAAAGTAAGTTAGTATTCTCAACTTAACAATGCCCTGAAGCTAATCTGAAGATGCCAAAGACGTAGTCAACTTTGACTTGTTTTAAACTGTAGCCAATAGTTATTTGAATAATTTATTCTTCGGTCTGTTCCTACTCTAACAGATTCCCATTACTGATCATTAATGAAAAACGTATCTTTTACTATGCATTATAAATTAATTCCAATTTGTTAAAGTTAATTGTTAATTAGTAAAAGCTTTGCATAATCAGAGACTGTATCTTTTAGAGTATATTATTATTTGATTGGATTGTTTTTTAAATTAGTAAATGCTTTGCATGTTTATATTATGAAATATATGAATAGCTCACCTGCTTCCCATATTAACTAGGAAACAATTCTCAATATAACATAAGAACTGTGCATTTTTTAAACAACAATGATGGTTCGTTTTAGCTGGAAAGTTTTATTGAAGAAGTTTTTGTTTGGTAAAAGTAATATAGCTAACAATCGAGATCGGAACCGAACTACATATAAACAAAAAGAGAGCAACACAATGGTTACCTTCTTCTCTTCTCCTTAAAGACAACAACAGACTTTCACAACATTCAATTTAATCATCAGTGGCATTTATAAATAACCAATTTCCTTTCGATCCTCGGGTTGGCTACTCGAATTCGGGGTACACGCAAAACCCACACACACCGAGAGATAGAGAGGGAGATTCAAATTGAAACCGTTGAATAAATCAACGCCACAAATACACAAAAATTGAATTGTGGCCATGGCTTGCGGCGCTTGACCAGGTTGCCCCCGTGGAACTGTGTGAGCCAAAGGAAGCCAAGTCATGGATCCAAAGGCTGCCAAAGGTGTTAATATTCAATTAAAATTTTCTAGGGATACAAGTCGGAATGCCTAATAAATTAACGCTCAACAAGCGACTTGCCAATTTCAATTTGTTTTCGTATCATTTTTCTCCGACTGCCTCTGCGTCTCCGTCTTGACCAGGCCAAGAGCGTCTACAGACCTTAGCTTTATTATTTATTGAGCTGCGCAGGTGGCAATGGATTTGCAGCTGAGATTCTTTGAGATCCTCTGGATGTAGTGTGAACATCTCACACATTGAAGACAACGCATGATTGTATTGGTGAGCTTTCAAAGTTGCTCTCTGTGTGTGCGTGTGAAAGCTTTCTGTTAGAGATACGTATGTGGGAACTGGAAACTAGAGCCAATAGACAAGTTGTCAAAAACAGATCCACCTCTAAACAAGATTCCAGATTCAATGATCCGATTGCCTCGTGCCAGAGGTTGTTTTTCGCTCTGCGTGTGATCTTGTAATCGATGTTGTATTTAGTTGGACATTTGTACTTACACCAAGGCACGCCATGATATCGATTTAATGGACCCACAACCACAACGATTGACGGCACGCACCGTATACGTTGCCAGAAACCGAGTCGGACTCGAGTTGACTTCGGACTTGTTGCAAGAACAGCGCGATATTTATCGCCGATAGTGAGATTGAGACCCGTGGGGTCGCCTCTATGTGCCCCTCAATGTTCGCTTTTTTGTTGTGATTGCTCATCTTGCTGTGGCATCGCCTGCATCCACCGCATGAGGTCCCATCCACATAGAATTCTTTGACTCAGAAACTGAAATGTGGCATGCCACACTGCTGTGCCAATCGCCATTGTGGGGGGCTTCCGATCTCTCCTGATATATGATCGTTGATGAAGTTTTACCCCTAATTAGTTGCAATTGTTTGGCATCACGCGAATTAAGCTGTGCTTTTTGAGAATATATATATAAATAGGGTAATATTTATTGTTTATTATCTCGGAAAATATGAAATAGAAAATATCCAGAAATATCGCAGAGCTGAGGGAGAAGTTGAGGGATATAAGATTAACTTCAGATGTGTGTATCTTGAATAGTCCAAAAGTCATTTTTATAAACTTAGTGTCTTTAATATTGGAATATTTTTAAAATCAAGTTTTAGTATGGTTTAGTATAAGTTTGCAGTTTTAAAAAAAATCGTATTTTAACCATTTTAAAAAATAACTATTGTTTTCTTCTTTCAAAGTTAAAACCAATGAAAAAGTTAATAATTTTTCAAAATAATTTATCCATATTAAATACAAACTATTTTTGTTTTTTAACCTTCTTAATTTTTAATGCACATTTTACAGTTTGTGCATATTTTTTCTTTGTATATTGTATTTGGTAAATAATTACTATATCAATATATCAGCTCTGTTGAAAAAGCTCCAGATAACATCCTGGCTGAAAGATCATTAGTTAAGTTAAAATACCCTTTCTATTACTTTTCTATTTTTTTAAATATATTCAGAGATTCTATTGGCAAAATTGTGAATGGTTCTTTATGAGCAGACGTTTTACCTTCGCCCACGTGAAAATAATCGCAAACTTCAATGAAATAAACATACTCATTATTTATGACTGTCGGTGATGGTCTGACTCTGAGAGGCAAAGATGCAAGTAAAAGTCACATTAGAAACATTAAAATAATTTTAATAGACATAAATTTTAAATTATGACCGCACAACATGAACGTTGCAACGTTTCGAGTCCGTGCTTCGAGCCCGAGCTATTTGCCCGGACAGTGCACGACATATGCGAATTTTAAAATCAATTTGGTTGACTATGATGGGGGAGAGAGGGAAGTATTAGAGGAGTGGGATCTGGGATTTGGGAGGCGATGCCATGTGTTTTCACTATAATTACAGACAATTTCAAACGATCGTGCAAATGGGCTGCCGCCTGGTGTGCGCCCCCTCTCCACTCCACGCCCCCTTTTCCGGCCCACATCCCACATCACTGGCAACTGTGGGGAGTCCACTTAAATTGATTTATGGGCGCCTGATCGGGCGCATTTGTCAGACCGTCGGCAGTTGCGGTCTTGGTAGCTTGCATTCCAGTTGATGCTAATTAAATTTACATAAGTGGGCGAACATTTGACAGTGGGCGTGGCAATAAACTACGTATCACAGCTGCTATCTACTGAATCTCAGGTAACGAAAAGTGTTTTTTTCCCTTGCTCCGGGACCTTGGCCTAATTTTTGTGTCTACCCTTAACAAGGCTAAGGGTCAAGGGGTCACGTAAGACAATGCGGCATTTAATGAAGGGGAAGATCAGCTCAAGAAAATTACGATTGTATCTGAGATTTGTCAACGATCCTGCTTCTGAATTTCTTATGTACATATGTATTTCTTTCTCAGGCATTTCAGGAGATTTGTAATTTAATCAGCGCAACATTGTCCATCTTTCTGAATAAGTAACTATTTCGTATTTTGACTTTTAATGATTTCCTGACATTTTTTATTGCTTTTATTTCAATTGGCATTACGACATAACCTCAAAGTGGGCCAACTTGCCGTAAAGGGAACGAAATTCGAATTCCAATTAAAGGCGGCAAACAAAAAGCAATAACAATATCAAATGGAATCGCACACACACACACACACACACATGTACATTCATTTGACAATGCAATAAATGAGCAAGTTATGAAATGAAAGTGTCGATGGGCGGCAAAATGTTCGCAGTTCGAACTAACAACAACAATAACGATAACAAGTAAAACAAGAACAAAAGATAGTGAGAGAGAGAGGAGGGAGTGTGTGAGAGGAGCGAGTATGATAGGAAGAGAGGAAGAAAGCAAGCAGCGGCTAAAAAGGAAGTGCCATAAAAATGCAATTTTAGATTTCATCAACTGATAAGAAAAGTTTTCAAATTAGCCACAAAATGGAATATGAAATGCGAATATTGCGAATGGAAACTGTAAAGTGAGCAACAACAAGAACAACAAACAATAACAAAAATAAACTCACATGCTTGATTAGAAAACAAAAAAACAAGGACAACGGTTAGCTAACGGAAAGCCAAAAAGACAGTCGGCCTACAAATTGCCGTCGTCACGCCAAAATACCGTTAGAAAGTTTTCTGCAGCTCGTCTTTCGATGTGTATTTACTAAGTGTGTCAGAGTTGCAAATTCGTCCTTTTTTCTGATAGATTTGTAATTTTTAAAACAATTTCAGCTGGAAAACATGGCAAACTTTCCGTATTCCGCTTTATAAATTCCAAAATTCAACTAATTTGTCTAACTTTGGACAGTAAAAAGCTTTAAATAAATCAAATTCATGCCCCAGTTTCGAATCTATTTTCTTTTAATATTTTATCCTTTATTTCCGTTGGCATCACTGGATTGTGTTGGTATCATGCGACCACCCACGCCCACCTGCCGCCCCAGCTTATAGAGTGCATACAATGTAAACACAGAGAACGCTAAAAGTATCAATTTCACTTTATCAAATGCGAGCAATCGCAGTGCCTGAGATTATAATAATAATCAAAAAGGATAAGAAAGACGAATGCAGGGAAATGCAATGAAGCGAACTGTCGGCGACTTTCGAATATCTTAAAGTGCAGATCAATGGGTAGATCAGGCAGCAGAAACGGTAGCGTCGCTAGACACCGCTCAACATAATTAACGCCCCATTATGAGAACGCGTTCTGTATCCGAATCCTTGTCAGGCAACAACAGTAGCTATGCCAAGAAGAAGAACCGGCGCCTCTAGGATTTGTGCAAATGTTAATGATGATCTCTCTCTCTCCCATAGAAAGGGTCTTTGTTTGTGTCCGTCTGCACTTGTGTGTGTGGGTGTGTGAGCTGCCGTTGTTTACTTTTACTGTCTTACCCATGGTCCTGGTGTTAATCCTGAGGGCGGCAATTTGTTTGTTTTCCTTTTAGGCCGATTTGCAAAATACTGATGAGATTTTAATTATTAAACTCATGTTATGTATACAATCATCAGTGCTTTTTTTAAAGGGATATTAGTTCAATTCAAATGAATTTATTTTTAGAAACTGAGAAACAGAGTTAGTTAATATACTTGGTACTTTACAACTCAAATCTACTGTCTCAAGACAAGGGGTCAAGACAAAACTTTAAAGTGTTTTTTTTTATATTAAATTGGGCACTTTACTTGATCAAAATTGAAAAGTCAAGACAGTTAAATAATTGAGAAAAGATTTTTAAAATCAAACTATTTCCAATATATAAAATCAATAGATAAAAAAGTCGTGATCAAAATGAGATTGCGAATGTTCTGTTCAAGTTATTCTTCAACGTTTTTAATCTAATTTTATTTATTTATTTAAATTTAAATATCCGTTAGCCATTTTTGTGGTTACTCTGGCAGCGCTTCATGCAAGTGCTGTGAAATACTGAAATACAAAAATTGTTGGTTGTTTGGTATTCAGTATTTTTGGTATTTATCGCGCCAAAGTTGCCACTTCTCTAGGTCGTGGTGGCGCCATCTCTTGTTTACAGAAAGGATCCAAAAATGTGAACAATATTTTTGACGCGGTTCTCGCAAAAGCGCACCCAAAAAATCATACGCTGTCGACTTTTGGAACTATGGTACTTGATGCTGGCGCCGCCACCAAGAGAGCCCGTCTAGTTTTGGAACTTCTCTTCTTTATTCTCAACACTGCAACTCTTTTTGGCAGTCGGTCGTTTGTTTCCGTCGTGGGTCGTGTAAATAATGTAAGAACATTATTAATATTGTATTTTAAGGCCAGTGAATAAAATAACTGTGACAGTGAACTAATTTTGTAATTTGTGCTCATGTAACGAAATAAAATGCTCAGCAAATAGTTAAAATTGTCGACAAAGGCAGAATGCACACCACTACATGGCCACAAACGCGTACATATAGGCATACATATGCATATGTATATTTTCCGTCTACGTTTCAATTTGATTTTCGGAAATTTCACCTTCGCTTTGCTGTTTTCGGCTATTTCAAACTTGTTTTTCAGCTGTGTCTGTTTCATAGTCTCATTTTTTTTTCATTTACCTTTGCCAGCCGCTCACTTTTTTCGTTTGCTTACGTATTACTTGTGATTGTGTGCGTGCGTTTCACAAAATTATCGCTAATTTGCACCAAAATGGGATGTAAAGGTGGCATAATTTGGATGCGTATTCAAATCGTACATACAAATGTACTTAGTTGTTTGTATGTATGTTGAACAGCTGTAATTTACATAAAGAAATTGGCAACTCTTACACGGCACGTGTAAGTGTATGTACATTTTATATGTGTATGTATTTACGCAAATGAAGAGAGTGTGTGTGTGTGTCCATGTTATCGCAAAATTGCCTTGTTCGTGTATGTATATATGAACATATGTAGCTTTTGTAATACATACTTACGTATGTATGTATGTATGAACTGTTTATTTGCATTGAGCTGTGTTATTTGGATATATAGATGACAATGTCACTTTAAAGAATACAAATCGTGTGGTATTTGCAATTGATCAAGTAAAATAGTGAAATGCGCTTACGATTTGCATAAATAATGCGTAGTTGTTGCGAAATGTGTGTCAATATGTGAGACAACAACAACGACGCGTCAAACCAGCAGGTGCAGCTGTCTAGTGCTGTAAAACGAAACGAATACATATGTTTGTGTTTATGTGCAAATGTTTGCGTGTGTGTGTGTGTGTGTGTGTGCGAGAGTGAACAGTGCAAACATATGGCAAAATATAATGCAAAAAAATTAAATAATAATTGTTGCATTCTATTCGCAGCAACAACAACCACACAAACACAAAATCTAATTAAAATGCTGGCAAAGAGAACTGTGCAACAACATCAATGCCAAATATAACAACAACAAAAAGGCGCCTTGGAGGAGTTGTAGCTGTAAACGAAGCAAATCGAAATAGAAATCAATATCAAAACATAAGGAATATAAAGAAGAAAAGCAACAGCAACAACAACCGTACCTTATAAAATATAATTTTGATTTCATTTCATTTGGTTTGCATCGATAAAAGCGTGTTTTTTTTGCGTGCAACACTTTTTTCTCAGTGTGTGGAAAAAGTCTTGCAACGTTTAAAAAACAACACGTCGATAGGAAACGGCCGCAAAAATTCCCAAATCCGTGGCAACAACTAAACTGCAGCGCCTTAAAGCCAAAGCAGCTGCAAGTCAACACTACGGCGGAAGTTATCGTAAGTCCGGTAATACCACCAGCAGTAACGGTAGCGGTGGAAGTTATCGTAAGTCCGATAACACCACCTCCAGTAACGGCGCTGGCAGCGACATAACGGCATTTACAACAACAAGCGGTTACAATTATCAACGCGGTGGCGCTGCGGAGGAGCGGAGCTTTGCTGCAACAGCGGCGACGTCGGCGTTGGCGTTGGCGTCAGCAGCCACAACAGATACTGTGGGTGAAAAGTCATATCAATACCAATACAACCACAACAACAACAACATTAGCAGCAGCAACAACAACAACAACAATTATCAACAAAAGTCAAACTACACCAGTGCCAATTACAATAATCAGACCCCAACAAACAACCACCTGCCTTATCAGCATACAACATACGCCTCCCACAACAACAACAACAACAACAATAGCAACAGCAACAGTAACGGGAATACGATGATGATGACCAAACAAAAGTCCACGCTTACCGAGCGCCTCAATATTGGGGATGAGGTGCGCGAACTGAAATTGGGTGCCACATTCAATCCCAAAAATACATCGACCGCATTTCACACAATCAAATGTAAGTTTGAGTTTTGAAATTATACAATAGTAGGGTTCGCCTTATATATGAAAGTTTCTGAGGGCTTAAAATTTTCATTTTGATCTAAAATTAGAATATGTAAAATTTAGGAATTTTTGACAACGTGTATGTAGATGTAACTAGCTAAGGTTAAAGTCCTAAATTGTAGATCTTGTTTTAAATGCTTACACTTGACTTAACACAAAATTAACATACATACTTATAATTTCTTGTATTTAGCATAGACTCTTTTCTCTTTATAATGCCATGGACTGTTAGGTTTGGTGTAAAAAGATAGGACTATATATTATTTTCTAGCTTAGGACTCAAAGGGTACAAATGAAATATAAATGGACACAATCACAGTCAATTTTTATTTGTTCCCTTTGAACACTATAACCTAGAGACTATAAGGAGTTAAAAGATTTAAGGATTTAGCACACGAAAGAGGGTGAAAATGTCTAGACGTTCGCTGAAAATTTCATGACGATCAGTTAATAAAGAAAGGAGATACACAATAATGTAGACGAAAATATTATCTAAAAGGACTTTGAGCTCAACCCGCCAGTTTTGAAAATAATCGGATTGAATTTAAACTTTATATATTACTGTCTTATGTCAAATTAAAGAAACCTGAGTCTTTTAATTACAACATTTTTGTTTTGCCCCATATAAAAAGCCGAACCCTTATTTATTTATTATTTACTATGTACTTCATTCTTTTCTGATGACTTATGCAATTGTTTGTCCACGATTTTTAGATGACTTTAAGCCAGCGAGTGTGGATACAAGTCGAATGGCAACTGTCGATGTTGGCTCCAATAATCAAGTTACTGTTACCGTGCCAAATTTAGGTGAGTTAATCCAACAGTTACTAATACTCAACTACAAATAGATATAGTATCTGAGATTCTATTGCAAGTATCTCGCAGACTCCTTTAATAAGCAATTAATATATCAAGCAGATACAGATACTTTTGCTTCTCATAGATACAGTATCTGAGATACTTAGAAACTAGTATCTCACACACTTCTTTAATTAGCATAAAATGTTTAAGTTTGTTTTCTTTTTAAATCAGCATTCAAAATTAAGAACATTTTAAAGTTAAAGTCCAGTTTGTTAAACTAAACAGGAAAAGGCAATCGATATATTAAACAATTGAATTAACTTAACTCTGCTGTTAAAATTCGTAATTCAATTAAGTTACTGTTGTGAACAGAACTTGTTTCCACAATGAGATTATCGATTCCTCGAAAACAACGACCCTTAACACAGCTGATCGACAAACAAATGATTCACATTTGTGAAGCTTTAACAAAGTTTGTAATTGGCACATTAAGTGGAAAAACATGGAAGTGAAAATGCAATGTGCATACAACAAAAGAGATTCAAAACTTGGGCTTGTTTAGATCTCGGAATATTTGTCTGTCTGTCTGTTTGCTGATGACATAATTTTGCGGCATTATATGAAAGATACTCACACACACACACATAAACATAGACAGGCATTCATAGATACTCGCACAAATTAATGGTTTGCCTTATGTATTATTTTGTTTAAACGAAAGAAGCAGAAAAAAATAATGCAAAATACATACATAAAAAATAACGAAAAACAAAGAAAAAATAACTACAACCACAAGCAAAAGGCAGCCGACGACGATTGAGGTACAAAAAAAAAACCAAATTACATCAAGTCAGGCAAAATGCAGCCAAGCGTTCAGGTTTTTTACTATTTTGCCATGCTCTTTGTGGCCAGACAGACGTAGTTGTTATTGTTGTCATCGTTGCTGTTGTTGCTGTTGTTGTTATTATTGTTGCTGTGCTCCATTACAACAACTAACTTGTCTTGGTTTAGGTAACGCTTCGTTGATTTGCCATAGATTTGGGCGACTTCAAGCGATAGAGAGAGAGACAAACTCCAATCGGTCAAGTGTATTTATTTAATCATTTTAAGAGTCTTTCAATTTGATTTTAACTCAACCTGAAATACTGGGCCACATCTAAGTAGAAAGAGACCTTGATAGCTGTTTAGTCAGCTATATATATTTAGAAAATATAACTGATCAATCAACTATGAATACGTACATACTACCAAATGAAGGTCAATTGATTAAAAATAAAGAATTATATTTTTATAATAGATATTATGTCAAAAGCGGCAACTCTTATTCCAACTCCAAGTTAATATCAGATATATATCAAATTTGATAAGGCTTGAGCCTTCTTGACTTTTATGTATTAATATTTGTTTAGATATCGATTTTACCACGTAAATATTGCATTCCAATGGCAAATTATTACAATCTCTCATCACTGATAACTTTCCATCCATCTATAACTATCTGTAGAATGCAATCTTCATTTAAAAATTGCAATTATATTAGCGTATTTTTAGCACTGAGCAACAACAGCAATAATAGCACAAACCATAACAACAATTGTTCATTTGTTTATTATCTGTATTTAATTCTATATGTATGCATATGCGAGTATTAAATTCTTGTTGAAACTAATGCAAAATCTAAAAGTATCTATAGTCTTCAATTGTGAATGTGTGTGGGCGTTTGTTGCACACATTATTTGTCACACACACATACACACATACAGATACACAAATACATACATATACATACATAAACAATTAGCCACCTTATGGCCTGTCAGTGGCGCCAATCAGATTAGAATTTTGCTTGCCCGGTCGAACGTGAGCTCCATCTGCTTGATGGAAATAGGTTTCATGTTAATTATAAGTTTATTATATGTATATGTACATTTTAAAGTGTGTTCTTTTCCATATAATTCTTAAAATAGTTGATAAATTCAAATATCTTTACAATAAGCTCTCATTCATTCAATAACTTCCAAGAAATCGCATTTCTGCTAGTTGTATTTTTTTCTATTAAATAGATTTTTTCCTATTAAATATGTAGTTGTTGGTTTTTTGAATAAAAAGCTATTATTAAAGTTTCTTATACACTGAACTAGTTGGTCTTAAGTTAGACATTCAGAACTAATTTAAGCAGAGTATCTTTATACAGAAATGTTGACTTTTTTATTTCAGTATGTTTGAAGAAAAAGGTAGTTAATTTAGGAGTTTGTCATATCAGGAATCGAATAAAATTGAAAACTTGAATATAATCCGATTCAAGCCATTGTTTTAATTGTGCACATTAAATAACAGTTAACTATTAATAACTATAAGTTATATTTCTGTTTATCAGCTGTGTAGGTGTAAGTGTTCTTACTTCTATGTACTTCAGTCTAGAACTATTTCAATGCAATAAATTTCAAGCACGTACTTACCATGAACTCTTTGAGTTCTGCAATTTCACAACAACAAGAACTTGACACAATCCGATTTATGCTTATCACATTGCGATACAGTTTCATTTATTTTCAATTACATAGATACATTTGTTTGAATGTATGTATGTACATATGGAAAGTGTGCACTGCTTCCTCTTTTACTTTATGGGCTTCTTCTTTGCGCTTTATACAATTGAAATTGATAAGGCCTCAACTTTAACCGTATGTTATCAGTTATGGTAGCAGAAATAAGACAGGTAGACTAGAGAACTGAGAGAATTAAAATGGAAACACGCTTGAACCTTATTACAGATGCAGATTTGCTTTGGTTCAACACTCATTAAGTATACGTACATACGTATGTGTGTGCGTGCCTAATTATGAGATATATTTGTATCTTTTGTGTGTTCCGATCACGTCAAAAGCGGAACTTTTACATCTTTTCTTCATCTTCATCTCTGACTTTTTCATTTCTTTTCTATGTGGCGCTTTTGGCACGTCGCTTACAGCAGCGTCTCGTCTGCAGTTTATTGTGGAATTTTTCCATAGCTTTTTTTCGTTTTCTTGCATTTTATTTAAAAAAAGAAAGAGGGAAAAATAAAGTAGCGGCAGTTTTTTGTTTTCGACCAGCTGTTTTTCCATTGCACTTGCAAGAGCTTTGCCTTGTCGCCACCCACACGTCCATGTGACTGAGTGTCGATGGTGTGCGTGTCTGTGTGTGTGTGTGTGTTACGTGGGAGCACGCTCTCTTTTATTCTCACGAATTCGAAGTTTACTTTTGCCACGCTGACTGTAAAAAGTGTTGCCAAATCTTAAGGTCATAAGAACAAGCTAAATCAGCATTTTAAAGTAGCTGTAAAATTTTCAAGTTATTATTAAGCAAACAGCTTAAAAAAAACTAATAACTACATCTAGGCCCGTTTTCTCATCATGCCGTTAACCTTAAAGGGAAGATAAACTTATGATTTTTGTTCTCTTAACGGCAAGTTTATCTTCCCTTTAAGGTTAACGGCAAGATGAGAAAACGTCCCCTTAGTATAGTATAGTGTGTAAGTATCTATCTACCTTTTTTATTTGTTGAATAACAAGAGTATTTAGCCTCGATCCTTGTCTTTCAACAGATAAATACTCTTTATTTTCCAGAAATATTGCTAAGAATTTCCAACATGAACAGCATTTAATGCAGCAACTTTCGGTCAAATGTGATGTAAATATGATGTTTGTATTTTAGCTTTAACAAAATTACAGAATTGTAGCTTTGTCAGATCTTAAAATGCAGTCAGTTTAGCTTTCGATATAGCTTGAATATTCGCCTTTTGGAATTGGTAAAGCTCTATAACCGACTTGAAAATAGCCGAGTTAGCAACACTGAACGGCATGGGAACATATATCATTCATAAAAAAACTTCTTTCTATTCTTGTGAGTACGAGAGGCTGTTGGTAGTTTGGATACTTTCTAAGTTCATTTCCAATTGCATAGTAAGTGAGAAATCAAATGTAATTGACAACTACAGCTTTAGCTGTATCTGTATCAAGAGCAATCAGCAATCATGATGCCTGATAACTAGCAAAGCAACAAACAATGCCAAATCTTGGTAACATTATCACAATAAATATGTATGTATCACATAAATAGTGTAATACCTAGCACTGATTGCTTTTTCCAAACATCGAACGCTGGTAGAACTTTCTCGCACTTTTAACAGACGTAGAAAAATGATTCAGTAAGACTTGTTGTATACTGGAAGTAAAGTGATTTGTATAAGCTGTTATAATGCAATTCATGCAGTTACTGAGTTCTGATCAATCCCTAAACGTGCGATTACTGACGGTATTATCTGCTGAATATCACTAATGAAATTTACACACTCAAATTTACATAAATATACATACAAATCAACTGCTTATGACAGTTATGCTAATAAATTGCCGCCCACCTAAAAGATACATAAGTTAAGCTAAAAGTCATTATGATTGTCACCTCGTGGTGTTGGTTGCACTTTAAATGATTGTTTACCAACTACAGTGAAAACTCCCTTAGCGGACACCTCTAATAGGCGGACACTCCCCTTGGGCGGACACTTTTTTCGGGGACGTTGGTTTTGGTGGGGTTTTTCAGACCAATTTTGCCTCTATTGAGCGGACACTCTCTTGAGCGGACGCGGACACTAAAAAAAAAAGGACAAAAACGAACGAAAACCTCTCTTAACGGGACACGAATTTTTTAAAAACGTTCGCTGACGAGCTAGTTTCCTTATTAAAAATCAGAAGTTGGCGGCCAAATTTGACAATTGTTTTAATTGTTTTAAAAAAGCGGGTTTTGACAAATTTGGAGAAGGCATAGACGACTTTGAGCCTGAAGACGATTTGCATCTAGCCACTTTTTGCTCCATCTCTCAACTTCTAAAAACATATCAAATCGATATCAGCTTCGAACAATTTTTGTCAATTGATAACTTGATCGTTGCTGAAAACGAATCAATAGATTTTGACATTAATTGCATTGAAACCCCAGGAGACCAGGATGATTCGGAATCCGACGAAGAGCCGGATTATGACCCTGATCAAATAGATTCGGATGATAAGGCGATGACAGCAATCATGAAATTAAAAAAATTCGCTCTAAACGATTATAAAGCGTTTGAATATATAAAACTTTTAGAAAGCCATTTGCAGTCCTGCATATTGGACAAAAAATTAAAGAGCGCTTGACAAACGAAAATAGATGACTTTTTTAAGACGCAATAGAATTAAGTGTAACAAATGCAATCGAAGCTAATTAATTTTCCTTATTTTTAATTTTTTTTCTTCTTATTTTTAATTTGTTTTCACTTTTTTATACTAAGCTTAACACATACTATGTACTTGGAAGGTACATTAACTGGAAGTTCATTTTATATTATTTTGAAGTCATTATTATTTATTTTAATAAACGCTGAATGGAAGAAACCACTTGAATTCATAAAAAAAAAAATATTCCTATAGGCGGACACTCCCCTCGAACGGACACAAATTGGGCGACCATGAGTGTCCGCCCAAGAGAGGGTTTCACTGTACATACATACAGATGTACAAACATTCACATATGTATGTATGTATGTATAAGCTTGGTCACAAATACATACTTACATTAATACTATTTACTTGCAACAACAAAAATTCGAAAAACGCAACCGGATTTCTCGTTATACGATTTCGTTGACTGTTGCTTTTGTTGTTACTCTAGTTGTTGTTGTTGTTGTTTGTTGCTCTGCATTTTTGCCTGAGTTGTTGTTGTTGTTAAGCGCACGCTTTCATTTTATTGCTTTTTGACTTGTGCACTGTAGTTGTTGTTGTCGCTTGGCTGAGTTTTTTTTTGCAGTCACTGCAATGTGTGCATCTTAAACTGTAAGCGAGAGCAGTAACAACAACAACCATAAGAAGATTATTCAACAGGCGAAAGGCAGCAAAAAAAAAGAAAAAAGAAAAGAGTGCAGTCAAAAACAACAACAATTGCAATGACGACAAGAGTTCAAGTCAAATGAATAAATATAACCTACGAAAAGTAAAACAACAATTGCAAATACGCAAACAACCTTGCCATGTTTTGAATT
Organism: Drosophila neotestacea; assembly: GCA_035044365.1. Lineage (NCBI taxonomy): Eukaryota > Metazoa > Arthropoda > Insecta > Diptera > Drosophilidae > Drosophila > Drosophila neotestacea. The sequence continues at coordinate 3,750,410 of JAWNMD010000270.1, forward strand.
TTCTTCTCACTAAATGGTGATGATTTATATACATACACAAAGAAACACATTGGTAATGACGAGAGACGTCTATTAGTAGATACCCTCATATGGAATAGACTCCCAAAAGAATAAATATAGTATGTATTTAAAAAATGGTTATTTATGCACATACCAAATATTTTATACAGTAAAAGTAATCTGCAAATTTTAACCATGAGATTACGCATGCTTTAATTAATTGGCAACACATGTTGAATAGATTTAAAGATACTACAAAAAGCCCGTACACACTGAGATAAATGTAGAAACAAAGAAAATATTTTATAATATAATTATTAACTGCGAATTGTAAAAAGGTGAATCACCTACAGATTCATAATTAATGTGCGAATTTTTACGTAGGAGAGATTTTAATTAAAATAATTTAAGTACGTAACAAATAAATTCAAACATCTTTGATACGTTGGTATAGCTTTCACTTCTATTTGTAATTTTAGGAATTATAATTGATATTTACTTATATTAAATATAAAATTTCTTATCATTTGATTGTTTTTCGCAATTCTTCTTTCACTACACATTCTATGAAAAAAAGCACTTACAAAATTATCGCTAGATCTGAAGTTGTTGATTGCTTGAAGTTGGTTTGAGTGACAGCCAAAAACCACTTAAGTATGTGTGTGTGTGTGTGTGTGTCAAAACACTCATACAATCACATTGTTGGGTGTTGAATAGTTCAGTTGGAAACCGATTTAAACAATTATTTCTTGGGTCAACACCATTGTGTTTGGAACTGATTGAATTAAGTGCTAAGCTCTTTCTTGACATGTATCTTTTGGGGATTATTGTTAACTCAGAACTCGATGTAGATGACATCTTTCGATTCATCGGCTAAAAATGTTTATGTAGGAGTTGTATTTCATTTAATATTGTATTTAAGGCATCGTGTTAATTTCCGCTGATAATTAACATTCACTTTTCAAGTAAATGTGACGTGTAGCAGCCGTAATTTCGCCTGTGAACTCGTTTGTCTGGCAAAAATAAATGACAAAGTTGAACAAAACTTTAGAGTGTGCGAGATACATGGGGATACGTTAAAATTCTTAAATTTATACAGATGTGTTAATAAATATTCGCATTGCTTTGATTTTTCTTCCTTACAGAAAGTTCCGGTGTGCCTCATACAGTTTATAAGGGTAATCACAAAAAATATACAAAAGAATGCCTAATCATTTTCGACAAGGAAACGGGTGCTATCACATTAGAGAAGCTAAATCATAATATACAAGTAAAGAAGACAAGGTACGTAATTGAATCTATATTACTTTTATAACTCTACTAAAATTCAACACAATTGCAGAAGCGAAATGACAAACAAGCCAAGCTTGATGCCCGCTACGAATGCACCCCCTTCTGCCGGCAATGTCGTCCCCGTACCGTCCTCGGGGGCTGGAGGATCGGGTCCTGGGGCCAAAATGGAGAACAGTACCATGCGCATAACATCGAAAACGAAAGTGTCCACAGGGAGTCGCCGGAACAACATAAGTGAGTATTCATTCAGAACTTAATTTCTTAGTTGAATAGCTGCTAATCCTTGTAAATCCTTGACTTTTAGTTGACTACAAGCCAAGAAACTCGCCCATGCAGCAGAGCTCACCATCGCGTCCAGTTGCCACGCATCGCAGTCCACAATCAGCGCCGGCGTAAGTCATTTATTGTTTAAAAGGGTGTACTGTATTCATGGTTCTTTATACCTGGATCTCAGAGACTAAGAGCTAGAGCAAAATTGGCAGTAAACATACTTCTACAAATCCCACGCATATAAACATTCCGTTTAATTCTTATCACTCAACCTACTCAACCGACTTAATCGCATTAATAAAGATGTAGTTATGGCTGTTTTAAGTAGAAATTTACAATTCACAGATGCAATTAATGCACATTTTAATTGAGTAACGGGTATCTAAGAGTCAGGCAGTCGACTATAGCGTTCTTACTTGTTTACTTTTAACCTAGATACATGTGTTAATTGATTTTATTTATATTTTAGCTGGCATGCGAACAATGCCCAACAAACATTGCCCAGCATACCTATGATAACGGACGATGATGACTTTGGCATGGCCGCAGCCTTACACAATGGTGGTAGCCATGCGAATATCTCGGGTTCTTCGACAGGTTCCTCAGGCGGTCAGCCGGATTATGCGTCATCGCATATGGGCAAACAGCGACAGGTCGCGCCGCAAGGTCATGCCAAGCGACAGCAAATGACTCAACGCTCCAGCCCTCCCATGTCACATCAACAACAGCAGCAGCAGCAACAACCGCAGCAGCAGCAGCAAAGTTATGGCCGTGGCGGTGTCGGTGGCAGCAACAACTACGCACAACAGCTGCAGCAACGTGCGTCATTTAGCCATAGCAACCATAATAGCAATAGCAACAGCATGCCCTTGGATCTGGATTCGCCTAGCCATCATGACCTGTCCTCACAGTCTGTGGCGCATGCGGCAGCCGTGTTGGAACAGGTTTGTCATCTTAAACATATCAATAAATTTAAATTACTTATACTTGTCTTTAATTCCAGCAAATTGGTGGTGCCCTAAGTGCCTCCAGCTCCAGTTCAGAATCGGATTCTAGTGACAGTGACAGTGGAAGTGATTCGGATGACAGCACTGACGATGATCGCCCCACGCATCAGCAGCAGACAACGACACATCATCATCCTCATTTACAGCAACAGCAGCATCAGCAACAGCAGCATATGAATCAGCTGCCTAATCTGGGACTGGGTTCTATATCGCCGGCCTACAACAGTCATCATCATCAACAGCAGCAGCAGCAGCAACCGCAACTGCAGTCACAGCATCATCATCATCACCAGCAGCAACAACAACAGCAGCAGCAGCAACAGCTACAATCACAGCAGCAACAGTCCGGCATTTATGCGTCCAACGGTGGCTTTCCCAATGACTTGCTACAAAACGATCTGCAATTGTCCTCAAATTCGTCCGATGATGACGATTAGCCGTTTTTAAATGTCAAACGTTTAGTTGTAATCTATAGGCCTTTCTTTGAGTGTATTTAGGAGAAGAAGAAGAAGATGAAGAAGAGAAACAAAGAACCAACTACCATAAACAATAGCGATATCAGAAACACAATATTTACTCTATATATATAATATGTTCATTCTCTCTGCGTTTAATTAAGTTGAAATTATTGAATGGTGAATTTAATTGCTAGTGAAATTTTTATAAATAAATTCTTAGTTCTATGCATACATAAATACATATACATACATATATATATATACATATACTAAATAATCTATTAAATAATAATTTTTAACATTATCTGTACAATTTGAATTATAAATGTGCTGGTGAACATTGAATACAAAACAAACAAACAAACCACAACAACAACAGCAACAAAAACACCAACAAAATAACGAAAATTATTGAAACAATGAAAACAATGTAATCGTAGTTCGTAATTCTAAACAAAAAGTACGTTTGCCAATATTTCAATGTACATTTAATTTAAGTACGAAATCAAAGGTTATGTGAAACTTGTTGGAAGTCCTGAAGAGCGCGCGCAATATTTATAAAGATACACAGATACTACGACGACGACAACAACTGCAACAATTATTTAGTTTCTAATGGAACACACTCATACACACAAACACACACACACACACACACATGTACACATTTAATTGTTAAGTGAAAGTGGAAGGATAACAAAAAATGACCAGAGCGGATTTTTGCCATTAATTACGCATTTTAATCTAAGCAATTTTCAGCTAACATTTAGATAATACACACTTTGACAAACAAACAAACAAAAAAGAAAAACAATCAAACACCAAAAGAGACAAACAGACAGACAGCAACAATAATAACAATAGCAATATTTAAACAAACAAAAAATGAAGAACAACAGAAAATGCATGCTTGTATTTTATAATTATAAATTAGTTAATGCTTTGTATTTTATGAATTCTTTACTCTTGGTTCATTTTGCAGTCGAGCCTACAATTTATTTTGTCATTGTTACGCAATAATTAATTTATGCTTAAGTTCAATTTTCAATTATTTGTTAGCTTATTCTATCTTTATGTTTACGAGCAAGAGTATTTAGTAATTAATTGCTAGCGCCCTTTGATTAGTTCACGTTAACTACTGTGCGGTATGAAGACATCAATGTTTTTAGCTCATGTTTTATTTGAATTTATTTGTAATTTTTTTAATTAATTTGTAATAACTATTATTATAATTTTGTTATGTGCTTGCAATAATTTAAAGCAAAAGAAATGATGTGAAAAAAAAAACAAAAATAAATATGCATTGAAAGAACTATCCAGCTTGATGATTACTGTCTTGTTTCATATTTTCATAGATATATTAAAACATTTATAAACAATAATGTATATACTTTAATGGAATGTTTTGGAATTTTGCGGTGCAATAATACTCATAATTCAACTCCTTCCAATAGAGCAATGCACTCAAAAAAAAAAAAAGAAACTCAACAAATGTCCACACACTAACAATTTTTGTTAACATTTATGGTAATAGAATTTAATTTGCCAAAACAAAAAACAAAATGAAGAAATAACTAAATTCTTATTTGTAAAGAACCATCCAGAAGGAATACGACCAACAGCCGAAACGTCTACATCACAAGCAAGTAAAAAAGAGGGAGAAAAAATAATGGAATTAATTTTAAAAAGTAAAATAAAAGTTTAAATTAAATATGTAACATATTGATTGATTTCCAGGCCATAGATATTTGTTTTAGAAATTACATTCGAGACACCAAAAAGAACAACAAGATGATAACAATTCTGATAATCATAAGCACAATGTATGTAGAAGTAATTACAATTATGTACGTTATTAAGAAAGACAAATACTATTACAATGAATCAAGCAAGTAGTTTAATTGATAAGCAAATGTACGCTATATATTATTATACTTATATACATACATACATACATACATACATACATATATATACATATATCCATATATTATATATTCATATATATTACTTACAATATACACACATACCATAACGATAATGATAATGCTAACTCAGAGTATCAGTTAAATTAGTTATAATCTAACGACCAGATAAAAAAAAACAGTCAACAAATCAATACAATGACAAATGCAACGTTATGTAAATAAGTAAGAGCAGAGACCATAAACAAACAGAAAAATGCCCTTGAAAATGCCTTTACCATGTAAATAGACGATGAATCGAAAAGAGGAGTGATGCAAAAAGATTAGATGAGATGAGAAGTGAAGTGAAAAGAAGTTAACCAATTTGGATGCCGATTACAATTAAATAAAGTGAACGAATTATGTATACAACATTTGACATATAAATACGTTGTTTTTGTTGCTTGTTAATCTTGTGATGAGGGAAGGACTCGCGGTATACTTGCAAAAGTGACAACTCCCAATCCTGGATTTTCATTTGTATCCAATATCTGTATTATATCCTTTAATTTGTAACCCCCCAACAAGTCGGAGTTTTACCAGTTGCTTTGTGTGTATAGAATTTGAATTTGAAACGGTACTTTTTCAATGCTTTTATACAAGCGTTACTCAGCACTAGTTGAGTGCAGAAAATACAAATGGCAGCACTTTAAGCTTTTCGATAAGTTCACTATCGATAACGTATGCGCACCGTTTGCCAAATTAGCAAAGTTTAAAACCAAAAATTTGAATTGCCAAATGGAAAATTATATCAAAAGTTTTGCTCATGGCAACTATAAAACTAAACAAAGCAAATTGTCAACTTTAAATGGCAGCCACCGTTGCTGTTTTTATAGATTAGCAAACAGCTGTTTCATTATAATCAGCTGATTTGCTTTATCACAACGTGCTGGTCCCAATTGAAATTTGCACGCAGAAAATTGTAAAATTTTGGAAAGTACACAAGTGAATTCCATAAAATGGGTGATGTTACAGGACTGAGCAATGCCGAAGCCGATGAGCTTTGTCAAAAACAAGATCCAAGCTCCAAGGTAAGTTTACTTTAATTGTAACTCGAAATGAAGAATTAAAATGCTTCTTGCCTATCTTGACAGGACTTTCTGTTCCAACAAACCATGTACCGCATCAAAGATCCGCGTAAATCCTTACCGTTTTACACTGGTGTCCTGGGTATGACCCTGCTGGTCAAGCTGGACTTTCCACAGGCAAAGTTTTCTTTGTATTTCATGGGGTAAGTTGAAGTTAACTCATTAAAGTTACAATCACCACAATTACAAATTTGCTTAATTTTTTTTGCAGCTATGAAAACCCTGCCGATGTGCCCAAGGATCCCAAGGAGCGTCGCAGCTGGGCCATGAGCCGCAAGGCAACCGTTGAATTGACGCAGTGAGTCTTTTTAAATCATTAATGTTATATGAATTTAAAAAGTTTATGTATGTATTTAGCAACTGGGGCACAGAAAGCGATCCAGATCAAAGCTATCACAATGGAAACGAAGATCCACGTGGCTTTGGACACATTGGAGTGATGGTGCCAGATGTGTATGCTGCCTGCAAACGGTTCGTCATCATCTGCCAGCTCCTTTCAGTTAATTTATTTTCTTCCATTTCTCTTTATAAAGCTTCGAAGAACATGGCGTTGAGTTTGTAAAGAAGCCTGACGATGGTCGCATGAAGGGTTTGGCTTTCATCAAGGATCCCGATGGCTATTGGATTGAGATTTTCAATGCCTTCACCGTACCGAACTAGAAATTGTTGCTGATAAAGATTGTTGAACCGTCACCAGTTTTAAATTCATGTCTATGTCCGTCTCCAAGAGATTATTGTCGTGTAAGAAATTAAAGTTGAATTTTGTGAAGAATGTTTGTAATAAAATCACAACATCGTGTATTTATCCGTATTCTGAAATGGCGTGTCAATTGCTGATATAAATCCACACTCCACAATCCTTTTCAGCTTTTCATTCATAAAACCGAAGTGACCATCGGTCAGGTATGGTATTTGAAGAACTAATTGACTACTATGTCCTTAACTGATTGACATTTATCATACGCTAATTATTATTTACAGCCAATAGACAGACCGACAATACTATTGTCAACAACTTGTTTATATGTAAGTTCCCAGATCCAAGGGTGAACTCGCCATTTTCACTTAGGCTGTCTGAACTAATAATAGTCAAACACGGGAGTGCATTATTTGTTCAGTGTCGAATGTGCGCAAAAAACACAATTTGCAGCCAGGCTATTTGCTGATTCAGGAAATACCACTCAGTAACTGTCCAGAAGCTAAAGTGAAAGGTGTTAAACATCATGGAAATTTCTGAACCCAGTATTGGTATCTTTTATATTAGTAAACTTTTGGCCCTTGCGCCCTATTCAGCCAAAAAGAACACCAAAGGACAAATGGAGATCCGTCGTAGTTGGATATTCTCAATTTATTCAGCCAGTTTGTGTGTGATTATGGGTAAGTAATAAAAGAATATAGATCTTGAGCAAGGAGTTGCTGACGGACCATTTGGAAATATCTATTATTCAGTTGTTCTCACATATCGCGGACTTCTCTTTGATGCTAACTCAAAAGTACCAGTTCGGTAAGCATATATTCCTGATATAACTATAGGCTCTTTTAAATGTCCCACACACTATTTATCAATATTTTATTGGTATTGTACTTGGATAAACTCATATTTAAATAGGAAATATATACATTAGATCTCGTTATTACGATTTTATAAGTAAGTTAGTGTTAAGTGCCATGGTGAGCGTCTAATGGTAGACATTATCAATAATAACTAGCTTCTGGCACACTGGATTCTGGCAGATATCCAAAATCCGCCTCACGAACAGCTCGGGCTACGGGTCGGAAAGTGGGGCGTGGCAGGTATGGAGGCCTTTCGTATCCAGGATCTGCTTCACGAACAACACGAGCATAGGGCCGGAAGGTGGGACGTGGCAGATATGGAGGCCTTTCGTATCCAGGGTCAGCTTCACGAACAACTCGGGCAACAGATGAATCGCTTTCAGGATCCGCCTCACGAACAACACGAGCATAGGGTCGGAAAGTGGGGCGTGGCAGGTATGGAGGCCTTTCGTATCCAGGATCTGCTTCACGAACAACACGAGCATAGGGCCGGAAGGTAGGGCGTGGCAGATATGGAGGCCTTTCGTATCCAGGATCCGCTTCACGAACAACTCGGGCAACAGATGAATCGCCTTCAGGATCCACCTCACGAACAACACGAGCATAGGGCCGGAAGGTGGGACGTGGCAGGTATGGAGGCCTCTCATGCCCTGACACGGCCATAGCGAAGATCGCAATCAGCAGCAAAGTAAATGTGCACTTCATATTCGTTGGTTTGACAAAATGTTATTGATACCGATCGATTGGAATGAATTCGCTTTTATAGTCAAGCTTTGCTTTGTGACATCTTTTTACGCTTTAGTTCGGTGCTTTTTGAGGAGCGTTTTGGGGGTTTACATGTTTGCTCTGAACTGAGGCAAGGCAATATGTGATATGGTAGACAAGACACAATATTTATTTCGTTCACAGGCTGAGTTTGATTTGGCAGTCTTATCAGTATTAAACTGACCCGCTTTTAAAAAGGGGAAGTTTCGCAAAGTAATCTACTCAACGCGTAAAAAGTTTTCAAATCTTTAATTTTTTATTGTAACAAAGATGCTAAACACTTGGTTCAATAATGATAAAGTTGAAGAAATATCATTTAATTTATCTTCAGTCATTCGCCAAGTTAAACTAGCTATTTGGGAAACACTAAAATAGTACGTTTGTTCAAATTTTAAACTTTAAAACTATTATTTATCAAGGAACTAGAGAAATCTGCTAAAACTTTATGGCTGCGTAAGAAGCTTAGCTTCATGTTGCGTACACAACATTTTGGCTCCTAATATTATTGTTATATTTTTATTATCATTGGTTTTACTGAAAATTTTTAAAAATATAAGTCTTATAGTTTCCTTTTAATAGAGTACAAAATTCGGGGCGCTAAAAAAATCACATATTCCTACAGCAGATAGAGGCTATTAATCTCAAGCATTCCCCGTAAGTCATTTAAAAAGATTATTCATGTCACATATTTTCTTGTCTACGTAAAAATCACCGATTGTGTAAATCCCCTACTCAGATATAGCCATACATCGGGGCTTGATTATAAAAGCAGCTAGACTCCAATCGATTAACATCAATCAAGTTTTGGTAAGCTTACAAGAATGAAGTGCATAATTAGTCTGCTGCTGGTCGCAATCTTCGCAATGGCCGTGTCGGGCCATGAGAGGCCTCCATATCTGCCACGCCCCACTTTCCGCCCCTATGCTCGTGTTGTTCGTGAGGCGGATCCTGAAAGCGATTTATCTGTTGCTCGAGTTGTTCGTGAAGCTGATCCCGGATACGAGAGGCCTCCATATCTGCCACGTCCCACCTTCCGGCCCTATGCTCGTGTTGTTCGTGAAGCTGATCCCGGATACCAGAGGCATGAATATCCGCCACGCCCCACGTATGCACGATTTGTCCGTGAAGCGAATCCTGGAGACGAAAGACGTCCATATCTCCCACGGCCCACATCCAGGCCTAACTTTAGACTTTAATTTTGGGTCTTGAATAAAGCAGTAAAGTTCATCATACATTTTGAAATAAAGAGCAATGAAAATTATTGAATTATTATTTATTGGGATCATTATTGGTAGTTTAATAAGGTAAAGAGTTTTTGTGGACTCAATTTTAAAGCTCTTATATCTCCCTCTCATTGGTAACCTCCTATTTTATTTACTTATAATTATGTATGTTTATAAACTATTTTACTACCTGACAAATACTGTAAATACTGTAAATGTGAATAAAATCCAACAATTCAAAAGCGCTTCTTTCAGAATGAAATCGGCGACATCGAAAGTAGTTACCGCGTCGGATGTATCGGTTGTAGTGTTGGCCATCGTAGCTGGTGTTTACTGTGGGCTGTTTGGGCTACGTGCCACACAGGAGCTGAACTCGAGACTACATCGGGTATGTCAAATAAATCGCAGGGAATGTCATTTAATGGATGGTCTTGAATTAACTCACTTGTAGATTGATAATACACTCAGCGAATACAACAATTTTAAACGGGATCGCTGGCGTGCCTTTGGACTGGCCAGCATTTCTCTGATCGTCATTGGAATACTCCTTGGCCTGGATGTGTGGACTTGGGTGCAAAAGGTACAAGAAATGAACAATGACTCGGAAAATGGTAAGGCTGAACATATGGACTTGTGAGCAACAATTCAACAAGAACATTAATTTCAATCGACAGAACTCAACATACAATGGTATGTGCCCTTCTATAGCCTCTATTTCATCCTGACTGGATTTCATATACATTTCGCTAACACCGCCTACGGTTTGGGTAGACGCTATAGACGCCTTAATCTGATGCTTCGCACCAGCTATCTGAGTGGTAAGTTTTTAGGTATTCTGAAGTTGTTAGGAGTGTATTATTACATACTTATTATTAAGAATTTTATTGACACAAAAATTTAAATTCTGTTTGTATAACAGAACCTTTTTTGCAAGGATTATAAATCGTTAATTTAAATCATATATCCTAATTAAATTGACAAGCTTTAAATTGTTTTGGGTCGACTGCTCTTAGCTGACTTTAATTAAATAAATATAAAACTTTTCCTGCTCTCTGCCAGACAAGAACTACGTCAATTCATCCACTGTGGTCAAGGTAAGTGCAGTCAGGACGATTAGCTTTAATCCAACGATGCCTACAGCCTTTCACGCCAGCTTGACCAAGTTAAACAGCGAGATGATCGCCAAAGAATCTGCGGGTGAGTGCTGATTTTAATTGTAAATGATCTTCTTTGGAATATAAATACTTTTTCTCACTTTTAGCCAAGAATAAGAGTCTTGTTATTAAAGCCATGGCCGACAATCACGACTCTTTGGGAAAATGTGTACATCTTCTTTCTAGGTGAATATTTTCTACATATAAAGATTGATTGATGAGTTGATTATGATATGTATAATTACTGCAGCTCCTATGGCATTGCTGTGCTCTTCATTCTTGTCTCCTGTCTGCTGCACTTGGTGGCCACCGCTTATTTTCTGTTCCTGGAGATGCTCAACACGCGTTCCAATGGATATGTCTGGGTACAAATGTGTTGGATAATTTTTCATTTTCTGCGTCTGCTGATGGTCGTGGAACCATGTCATATTGTTGCTTGCGAATCACGTAAAACAATTAGAATTGTCTGCGAAATTGAGCGCACGGCCTTTGAGCCCATTTTGGCCGAAGAGGCCAAGAAGTTTTGGCAGCAATTGCTTGTCGTTGATTCCGATTTCTCGGCTAGCGGACTTTGCCGTGTTAATCGGACCATTTTGACATCGGTGAGTTTATGGTAGACTAAGAAAAAACTAAGATTAAGACTAAAACTGTCAATATAGGAGCTTACACAACCAATAAAAAGACACGTTCTTAAGGACCCTGCTAAAAATATAAGCATCCATTATTTATCTTTGCATTATTCGGTTACCCTATCTTTTAAATTGAATCAGTATATCTACTAAATCTCTAGAAAATGTAAAAAGAACAAGGCTGCTTAAATTTTTAAATAAAGGTTTCCTTTAATTCAATTTATAACCCTACGTTATCTAGAGTTAAGACCGGCTACAAATTATGTTTTAAGATTAATTATTCTTCTCGTGTATCTTCTGTCTTTTCTCTCACAGTTTGCCTCGGCCATAGCCACCTATTTGGTAATACTTATTCAGTTTCAAAAGACAAACGGTTGAAGCTCGCAACAATTGCAGAGTTTAGTTTTAGTTTAAGGTATACAAAAGGTTGCTTTTATTAACACTAAACGGAATTCTTAGATGTGTTTAAGTATGTTATGCGTAAGCAAACAAATAAAGAGAAAACATTTTTATGTGATTATTTAAAATCCGATTGAAATTGTAACATTTAAGCAAACTAATTTCAATGGCTACTTAAACGGACATTATTATAATTAGTTTTCATTTGTATTGTGTTTAAACTATTTGTATTAAAAACTCTGATTTCATACTCAGAATCCCTTCTGGTACTGCTTTGTCTCCATGCGCTGCTGAAGCAGCTCCAACTGTCTCTTGGCTTCACATTGTGGAAAGTTGTTCAGATCGTAGTACTGAGGAGCCAAGCTGAGCAGCCATTCAGCTGAAAAAGACAAGGATATTATGTAGTTAATGATCAAATTAACTTTGTTAGTTACTCACGCTTCACGTCTGTCACAGTGCGTATGTAGTTCTTGGTGGTCAGCACAAATTCATTGTAGATGACCCAGTCTGGCTTGTGGTCCAGACATGTAGAGGGATGCAGCTGGACATTCTGGTTGTCCTTAATGGTCAGATAGTGTCCAGTGCGTTCCAGATGCGCCACCTGCATAAAGAAACCCTGCACCAGAGCCTTACGTATATTGACATAATAATCCTTCGAAGTGAACTCCGTGCTTGTGCGTTTCAAATTAAAGCGATCCATAATTCTGGCCAACTGTTGGCGTACATTGTCAGCGCTCTTCAACGAACGGAAGTTAATAAAGTTCTCGTAGCACCAGTTGGGATCCTCGCTGCCTGTTTGTTGGATAATCAATAATTAATAATAGTAATGGCATAAAATAACTATAGTGTCTTTACTCACTTTGCTTGAAGGCGTGGTAGACATTCAGCAAGGTTAGATGATCCCCGTCGATGTGGGCAAATCGCATCTTGGCCTCGTCAGCTACCTTCTTTGCCTCATTGGGACGCACGAAACATTGTGGCACTTTGGTTGATGTTTTGTTGGTGTTTGAATTGGTTTGTTTTCGATTAAGCGCAAGTTCATAACTTTGTTTTTTTGTTTTTTTCTTTTTACATTAACAAATAGATTGTGCTTACATTTTGTCAGCTAGGCAATCTAGAGGCTTGATTTAAAGATTGATTGCATTTGTGAGTTGCAGGTGCGTTCATGACCAGCGGCAATTAATATTGTACAATTAATTAAAGTACTAGGAATAAATGCCACGTTACATTTCAACCAAATGTTATCAGTGGGTGCAACGCACGTGCAACTTTGCTTCAGTGTTGAATGCAAAGAACAAATAAATTGAAGAAACTTTTTTCTTTGCACTTTAAATTACATTTAGAGGTGCAGTCAATGTACGTCGGTGCAGTTGTCGTAAGGAAAGACTTAAATACTAATGACATTAGCTTAAAATGGCACATGAAAATCAATATAATGAATTGAACCAATCCATTTTAAACTATTGCTCTTGTGGTTTAACTAGGAATAGTTTCAAAACACCATTTTAAGCTAATGCTTTTGGGCTTTAACTAAAAATACCCTCACAAAACTATGGCTGGCTAGCTTTCAATTTGGAAGAAGAACCCAATCCACTTGAATCTAAGCAGTGAAGAGCAATATATTTGAATTCTTTTCGAGAAGCAAATTTACTTTGTAAACTTTGTACTTTGTCTTGGAAACCGAAAGTAGATCAAATTATTGCTCATCTCTGCACCTATTGATTCTCAACTTAAACACGGAGCGTAGTTTGTGCCTCACCCGACAGCATAGCCGTTATTGAAAGTATCTCGTTGGAGCAATTGTGCTGGCAACTGGCTATCAGCATCTTGGCCAACTGTGGATCCAATGGAAATTCAGACATAACAGCCCCTAGATCTGTCAGATTGCCATCATCATCAAGGGCGGCCAAGTAGTTGAGTAACTCCAAGGCGCGCATAAGTGTCTCAGGAGCCGGTGGATCCATAAAATCAAAGTGCACCAAGTCATCAATGCCCAGCTTCTTCAGCTGCAGCACAACGGTGCCTGTAGGAAGAATCAAAATGAATTTATATTGTTATTAAGATATATAACTATGCTTACCCAAGTTGGAGCGTAGAATCTCCGGGTATGTGTTGTCTTGCATTTCGTTTTTAAATGCCTTCTCCGTGTACAGACGGAAACATTTGCCAGGACGTGTTCGACCAGCACGACCAGCTCGCTGCTGGGCCGAAGCCTTGGATATTGGTGAGACAAGCAAACTCTCGACGCGAATACGTGGATTGTAGACTTTCTGTTTGGCAAATCCAGGATCAATGACAAACACAACGCCATCAATGGTCAGCGAAGTTTCAGCAATGTTGGTGGAAACCACAACCTTGCGGCCAATAGCACCATTTGCATTTGGCGCTGGTGCAGCTTCAAAAATGCGCTGCTGCAAATTCGGTGGCAGCGTCGAGTATAAGGGTATGCACTTGAGCTCGCCAATCTCAGAGCCTAGATTATCAATTTCTCGCTTGATGCGCTTGCAAGCCTCCTCAATTTCCTCCTGACCCGTGAGGAACATGAGAATGTCGCCTGGAAAAACAGAAATTTTAGCAATGTAGAAAGAATTGTGAATTCAAGAACTGTCAGCATACACACCTTCAATTTCCTCGCACATATGAATTTGTATGACAGTGCGTATTGCCGCCTCCAAGTAATCCCGCTCTGGTTCTGGTGTATAAAATATTTCAACTGGATGTGTTCGTCCAGGCACATTCATAAGCGGCGCATTATCAAAGTATTGCTGGAACTTGCCAGCATCGAGAGTAGCGGACATGACCACCAATTTGAGATCGTTTCGCTGACGAATGACCTCCTTAAGCACGCCCATCAATATGTCCGTAGCAAGTGTACGTTCGTGAGCCTCATCAAGTAATATAACCTGGTATTGCTCCAACATGGGATCTGACATAGCTTCACGCAACAGCATACCATCTGTCATGTATTTAAGCAATGTCTTGGGCGACGAGCAATCCTCGAAACGAATAGAGTAACCCACTTCCTCACCAAGATTCACATCCATTTCTTCAGAGACACGCTGAGCCACGGACATGGCGGCCACACGACGTGGCTGTGTGCATGAAACTCCTTTGCGTCCCTTGGAAACAGCAAAGTCCACACACCATTGTGGTATCTGTGTTGTTTTTCCCGAACCCGTTTCACCCACAAGCACAATACACTGATGTTGGCTAAGCAGACGCATAAAGTCTGCCTGGTACTCAAATACCGGCAATGAAATGCGTTTCTTGTACAAGTTTTGATACCGAGCTGAGTAAGCCTTATTTGTGAAGGGATTCATGGTTGGCGGCTAATGAAATAACATTAAATTAAATAAATAATACAATTTTAATCAGTTTAAATTAATCCTTACCAATTTGCTTGGCACAAAGCCACCCATAATTTGGGCAACAGTGCCGGCAGCAGACGTAGTCGCCGCAGAAGTTGACGCATCTGATTCTCTGCGAACAAAAACCGTTTGAATAAAACATGTGTGTGGTACTCGGATATGGTATTTAGATGTGCACTTACTTCTTTAACTTATTGGTGTAGGTTTCCCTACTTCAATGCGACGTTTCGACATGTCTTTTGTTTTTGGAAAATGCACAAATTATATCAAATATTTTTGCACAAATAAAAAAAACACGCGCTGAAAGCAACGTGAGAAAGAAGAAGCAGCGCGTAGCACCCCCCACCACTTTCATTTTATAGTTCTTAACTTGCCAGGGCGGCGCTTTGTAGTTCTTAACATTGCCGTCGGCGCTAAAAACACAAATGAAAATTCTTAACATTTTTTAACTTGGAAAACGATTTTTTTTTCAACTAAATTTTAAAATTCGAAATTAGAAAAAATTATTTCGCTTCTTTTAAAATACAACCCGACTTTTTAGCTCCACTGGGGGCCAAGTTTCGTTCGTAGGCTTTTGCTTAGTGTGCGCTTTTCCTGAAAAGCTTAGAAAAATGCACAGAAAATTCATGTAAATTTTCAATCCGATCCGTTCGCGCCGCCGCTTTCGAGGGGAAAAATTTTTCGTCCATTCGTTTTTGAAATCCACTCGAAAGTGAAACTGAAAGAGCGGAGAAACAGAAAAACAGGATCATTTTTAGTTCCGATAACAGACGCTTTGGCGCTATTTTACTTAGTTCCTCTAAAAAAAACAATGAATGGCGCTAAACTGGATCAAAATGTTGCACTAGTTTTGGCGCTCAAATTTGAAATTGAAAAGAGGCCTTTTCAACGATTAAATACCAAAAAGTATAGTTAAATATAGTTTTATTAAACAGAAAATAGGTGATAGATGGAAAATGGAAGTGAGGAAGAGGAGGATCTCTCAATTCCACCATTTTTCGCTGTGGAATTTTCCAAATTGACCATTTTAACGAAGTTATCGTTAAGTTTCTAGCGCTGAAGATACTTCGATGTATCTTCCAATCGATATTTCGACAGTTGTAAATACCGATATCTATTGCCCGTGCGCATCATTATCGATTCTGCAGGTTTTTGCAATAAATTTGTGAGCTAAACAAAAATATACTCCAAAAAATGCAGAAATCCAAGTGAAAAAGTGTTGCTAAAGCGACAAGAAACAATGGAGATACCCATACAAGTGGCTGTGCGCATTTATCCCCACGACGAACTTCAAAACAAACCAGAGCTCAAAGCGACAGAGGATGGCGACTCAGAAACAGACAAATCGCTGTCGAAACCGTCCCCCTCTTTGCCCCCTCCACCTTCACAAACTACCACATTAGATGCTAATGGCAATACGGAGGAGAAAGAGGCAACTGATCTGCATACAAATGACACCACAGGCAGTGGGTGCTGCGTGCAGGCAATACCAATTGCAGCATCGGCACTGGGGTTGCCCAGTGCTCTACCAGGTGGTGCTCCATTGGACAGCATTGCAGCAGGTCTCATACAGGTGGGCGCTCACACTGTGCCCGTAACACATGCATTGCCCAGTAGTACTACCCAGGGTCAGGTTTACCTTCAGACAGTCTTTCCGTTGATCAGTTTGTTCTTGGAAGGCTTCGATGCATCCGTGGTTACATATGGACAGCGTGAGACGGGCAAAACTTATACTCTCTATGGAAATGGCTTTGAGTGTGTTTACGGAGAGGCGGATCAGGGCGTGGTTCAACGTTGCGTGCGTGAGATCTTTACACACATTGCAGCGCATGCAGGTGAGTTATTTAAATAAGCAGGTTAAAAGTCTTTTTTTTAAGTATTTACTACTCTAATAAAAACGAACTTCTCTTGGCAGAACGCACTTATGCTGTTAACGTTGGCTTTGTGGAAATCTGTAATGGAGAAATTCGTGACCTGCTGGGCATGGGCAATGTGCATTGCACAACTGTGGAGGAGGTTTTCCATTGGCTGCAGTTGGGGTTGAGCAATAAACACCAATCTCCTGCTCACACACTATTTACCATGACACTCGAGCAGCAATGGATATCGAAAGAGGGACTCATCCAGCATCGTCTGTCGACGGCCAGTTTCTCGGATCTGAGCTCCAGTGATCGTTGTGGGGAACCTCCGCCGGGACATCCACGTGATGCGGGATTACACATGCTGGAACAGGTGGTAAACACACTGACAGACCCCGGCATAATGTATGGCGTCAATGGCAACATTCCCTACGGTCAAACGACGCTGACAACCTTGCTAAAAGACTCATTTGGAGGTCGTGCTCAGACTTTGCTGATTCTCTGTGTCTCGCCATTGGAGCAGCATCTAACAGAGACTCTAGGCAACCTGCAGTTTGGCTTTAAGGTGCAGTGTGTGCGCAATTATGTCATCATGAATACGTTCTCTGACGACAATACTCCTATATCACCGGAGGTATTGCCCTCTGATCCGTCCGGCGTTGGTACAGCTGCACTTATGGCAGCTGTCGGCTCGCCTAACAGTGACAATTTTGGATTGCAATTTGCGGCCAGTCAATGGTTTAAGCTAGTGTCAAATGCGGAGGGACTCTTTGGCAGGTGAGTTGATGGTTGTTCATGAAAGAAATGTTGACTAACCTTAACTATTTATATAAGATTAATGGGCTCGACTGCCATCACCGAGATAGAGAAGGAACAAATCGAGGAGTGGCTCTTTTTAAAGCAGGAATGCGAGGAATGTCTCAGCTCCAGCGAAGCGTTGCGCAACCAGAAGCCACTGGTGCCCATCCAGGAGGCAGAGGAGCCAGAGGAGTCCCTTAGCGATCCGGAGACATCCTGCCAGCAGAATTCTGATAATGACACGGATAATGAATCGCAACATCCAGATTTGGAAGAGAAACTTGAAAGTCTTATGGATGAGTTTCGTGCAAAAACAGATGCGTTTATCAAAGCCAAGCATGAGGAGTTTATGCTTAAGCATCCTAGAGCTGTTATGCAGAGCCAGGAAAAGGAAAAGGACAAGGATCAGGAACAGGCAACGCTGGAAACAAACGCACTAGCTGAAAGGACAGACGAGCGTAAAGTCAGCGTTGGTGGTAAGGACAGAAAATTGAACAGAGAGCTATAGATTGTGTTGAAACTACATTAAATCTTCTCCAGGTCGTCGTCGAAGCATACAGCCGGGTGCCAGCTTAAGTACCGCAGAGCTTGCAATGCTCAATCGCGTTGCTTCACAGCAAACACCGGGAACTGAACTGACCCCAGAACTTGATCCTCTAGAGAGCGCATCGGGCATGACCGTGGCAGCTGCAGCCGGCGGAGTTACTGAACCAATTGAGCAAATGCAGAAGAATTTGCGTAAGTTGCATGCCGAGATTGAGGCACGCCAGCGGCAGTTGAAGGAAATCGAACAGACTATGCAGCTCAAGCAGAATATTATCAATGAGCTTGTGAAAAATCGAGACTCCCGTAGTCATGCCAAACAGCGTTTCCACAAGAAGAAGGCCAAGTTGGATGCAGAGTGTGAGAAGGCCAAGAAGCATTTGGCCAAGGCGCTGGTACAGGGCAAGGAGAAGGCAGAGATTGAGCGCTGGAGTGCGATAATAGCACACATTGAGCATCGGCTAGAGGATCTCAGCTCAATGAAGCACATTGCTGGCGAAAGTGGGCAGAAGCTTAAGAAACTCCAACAATCTGTTGCCGAGTCACGCAAACAAGTCGAAGAGGTGCAAAAGAAACTGAAGAAGGAGTGTAAAATACGCGATCAGCTGGAAGCCGAACTCAAGACATTAAAGGAGTCCTCACTAGTCAAGTTGGATTCGCATCCGGAGCAGCTTAAGGCGGTGCAGGCACGCATCACCCACCTGGATCATATACTGCGTGAGAAGTCGGAGAATCTAGAACAGTTTGATGGTGGCGAACAACCTGCCGCTCAGCAGGAAGGTCTGCGCCATGAGATACGTAATCTTAGACGAACCCGTGACCACCTGTTGGAACAGCGCTGCACTCTGGATCGCAAACTCAAGCGGGACAAGATGCTGACACAACGCGAGGAGCGAAAGCTTCTAGAGTGCGATGAGGCCATCATGGCCATTGACGAGGCCATTGAGTTTAAGAATGAGCTTATATGTGGACACAAATCCATCGACTTGTCCACTGAGCGACTGCAGCGGGAGAAGGGCGAACAAATGTTGATGGCACGTCTAAATAAGCTGTCCTCCGAGGAGATGCGTACACTGCTTTACAAGTACTTTGTCAAGGTAATCGATCTGAGAGATTCCTCACGGAAACTGGAGCAGCAGCTGGTGCAGTTGGAGCGTGATCGCGATGCCTGGGAATGGAAGGAGCGTGTGCTCTCGAATGCAGTGCGTCAGGCTCGACTGGAAGGGGAAAGGAATGCGGTATTATTACAGCGCCAACACGAGTCAAAGCTAACATTAATGCTGCGTCATTTGGCTGAGGAAACCTCAGCCAGTTCAGCCAGCTATGGAGAGCGTGCACTGGCTCCTGCCAATGCTCCGGCTACCACGGCCAGTAGTGATTTCGGCTATGAGCTGGACTTTTACAAGACGACTGGCAATAAAGTAATGCTTAAGGCACCACAGGCCAAACCTGCACCCACCGTACTGGATAAGTACAAGGATAAGGAACGCAGCGGAGGTCGCAATATCTTTGCCAAGTTTCAGGTGCTCACACGCTATGCTTCCGCTGCAGCAGCTGCTGCTGGTTCGTCCTCCACAGCGGATGAGTCAACTGCACTGATTGAGACGACAACAACTGCGGCAACGACAACAACTACCACAACAACAGCAACTACAAGCAAGGCAGCAGCAATTGGCAAAGGCAAGGATAAACCGGGTCAATTGGTCAGCATTAATCCGGATCAGCTGAAGCGTTTGATGCCCGCAACAACATCTACAAAAGTCACGCGACAAAAGAATAAAATTATCATACAGGATGCCACGCGCAAAAATTAAAAACTTAAAAAACCACCCACGAATTTAAAATCGAATACGAAACAGATTCAAGAATATTTATGTTCCCTCTGTCTATGTCAAAATACTATTATCAAAATACTCAAATCGTAATGCAACATGTGAACAATCTCGTCCATAGTCTCGGTTCAAACAGACTTAACAAGGTTTTCATATAGCCAACTTTTCCGACTCTAAAACTGGAGCATTTAAATCCCTCGACTGGCAAAAACTGTAAAGACTTGACAATTGTTACTTAAAATACTCGCAACTCACAAATCCAAAAATAATATCGCAATTAACTCGCTCAAATTGTAAAGTTAAGATGAGTGGAAAGCTAAATATATATATAAATATATATATGTACATTAATTTTAGTTGTAAGTTTTGTCATTTAAGTTTCGTTTTAAGCCTTCGTCCCAGCTTGTGCTACTTATTTGTTCACAAATTTTATATATTTTTTAAGATTTTTTATTATGTCTTCCTTTAACCTGTCCAACTGATTTTACAAGTTACCAACTCGAATATGTTAACTTTAAGTACTTACCAATGCATTTAAGAATTATGTTTAAATCTTTACTTAAAACTATGATAATACTCTACGATATAAACTTTTAGGTTGTGTTGAGTTTTTTTTAAATGTTTCCAATTTCGAGGATCATGCATAAGTATGCTTTATATCAAAAATGCTCAAAGTCAAATGATTATATATATATATACATACATCTCTATATATATGTGTAGAATTGATATCTTCGCGTAGAATTGATATATTCCGAATAAAAGTATTTTAACAATAACATTTTATTGTTTTATTTTTCGAATTGCATTTTTACATCACTTTCCGTTAAATCTGGCTTTTTTCAAAGTCTAATTGCGAGAAAATAACGAAAACAGCGAGCAGCGAGAGTTCTGGCTTTTTTGGAAAATGTTTTGCTTTCTTTTTCCTTTTTTTTTAAAGCTTTTTTGAAGCTTAAAAGTATTTAAAAGAGTACATTAAATAAAACTAATTTTTTAAGCAAGAAAATGATTTTTTTTCAACTAAATTAGATAATTTGAAATTAGATAATTTAAAGCCGCTTCTTTTAAAATATGTCTCGATTTTCTAGCTACACTGTGTTTCAAGTTACGCCAATAGCCGTATGGAAATCTGGCTAACGTTTTTCCCTTTCAAAGAAATGTTGTAAAAGTGGTAAAATGTTGGCAGCACTGTCTGTCTCACTCATTCGCACGCATACACTGACTGGGCATCAACAGGTGCTCCCTCAAAATATCCCAAGTAATTTCCCAAACAAATGCCCCTTCACGCACACACTCAAACCACTCCGCGAGAGAGTACTGTGCAAAATGGCCGGCCGCTGCTGTGTAACTGCTAGACAGAGAGACAATTCAGTCTTGTTTGGACCGTCGAGCGGTGATTGTCAAACGTAGGGAAGTCGGAGCGTACGTCAGCGTTATCAGAGATTGCCACTGTGTGTGTATGTGTGAATTGTTTTGGCCCCGGTTACGGTTACGGTAAGCTATTCACACCCCCGCAAACCGGTTCGCTGGTGGTGGTTCAATCGTTAGCGCGCTTTGTGTGTGCGTTAAGTTGTGTGTACGCCAATAAAAAAGTTTAACAAAATGCAAAAGCAATAAATAAAATACAACAAAATTGTTAAAAGCAGAGCAGAGCAAAGCAGCAGCATCTGCTGTTGGCTGTTGTTTGTTTGTGAAGTGTAGCATTTTTTTGTGCAGAGTCGCCACCCCAGTGGATTAGTGGCACCCTGTTACAATTTGCTCACAATCATAGTGTTTGTGTATTTAATTGTGCATTAACATTAACTAAATCAATTCATCAGTCTACTTAAATTCAAATCGAAAATCAAACGGTAAGTAGCATTAAAAAATTTGCATATATATTTGTCACTGTCTGGCAACTTCTTTGTGCGCTTGTATGTGTGTGTCTGCTGTTATCATAGTTGTACCTGCCCACGCTCCCGCCCCCACCACAGTGACTGCAAATAGCTGTTTGTGCAATAAATTTATCATTTACATTGCTTCTGCCATTTAAATTTGTTAAGTTTGGCACAGCTTCCTATTGATTTTTCGCCAAAAACTAAAGTTTTCCCTTTGGCGAATCCACTTTGTTACTTTCCTCATACACACAAATACACACACATACTCTTGCAAAAGGGTGTGTGCTGTATAACGGTTGGCGAATTGGGCAAAAGGAAATATTTAGGCGGCTGGAAAGTGCATTCAGCATGGTTAAACCTAATGAAAATTGCATTTATTAGCAAGTTTAATCTATGCTGTAAAATACTAGCTAAGAATTTGCATTTATTTTAATAATTTTCATTTAGAAATTTGCGTTTTGCCAAAACGCTCTGTCTGCATTTGTTCAGTGGATTTTTTTCGCGCATGCGCTTTGTTCCCCTTACAACAATCAAAGCAACTCTGCGTTGTGCCTGTGCATTAGTATGTGTGTGTGTGTGTATGCTGGCAACCTGAGCCTGAGCCTTTGTCTCTGTCAGGTAGTTTTCCCTACTCAGGACACTTCATTTTGAAGCATCTTTTAAAATCCTTTGCAGTTTCCATGTGGCACACATACGCAGCCCTCATTGTACCTCATGTGCACACATCTTTATGAGAGATTGCGGATGTATGTGTGTGTTTCTGTATCTGTGTGAGAACAACCCCTGCCAAGTTAGAAACTCATCCCGACCCCGTCAATCCTACAACAAAATCCCGTCCGTGCAGCTGTCGTTTAACGTTTTTTCCTTTTTAGTTTTCTTTATTTGATTTCGCAAGTGTTGCGCCTCTTCTTCTGCTCTTTTTCCTTCTCGATGACGCTTCCTTGTCTGCAGGTCCCTCGACCTTTTTGGAATCACGACGTTGTCATCAGCATCCATACTGTTGCCAGGCGCAGTTTTTGGCTGGCAACGTTTTAATCCTGTTGAATTTGTTTCTGTATCTTGTCGGTAGCTATTGATTTGCCTTAAGGATATGTATTCGCAAGTTTTCAGTTGGCAAAGGAAGGTCAATTTAGACAGGATACTCTACTGTTATCCTTATGTGTATACACACATCTCCCATTTGCAGTGACCACCAAGTCATTGATGCTTATAGCCCAAGTAAATGACAAATATTGATTTTAACTTCTGCACAAAGGGTTATCTGAGCAACGGGAACAAACAGGCAAATATAAAATTTTTTATAAAATACCAAGCAAATAAAACTTTTCATTGTTGTTATGGCCACAAAGTGCACTTGAATCTCAATTAGGCACAGCGTCCAATGGGTCACTGAACATGGAAACATGGAACCGGAGTGACTGCACCAAACCGGACAGTGGACAATGAACAGTTTTTCCATTCTTTCTTTTCTTTTTTGACTGTTGATGACGAACGATGGTTGCGCTTGAGGATTGACCCTGTATTGGGCCACTGCACTTTGTGGAGCAGACACCCTTCTCTTCTCAGTGTACCCTTCTCCCTTCCATTTTCCCCTTAAGCGAAATCCACAAAAAAGTACATTTCGCTGCAGTAAATTGCAAAATTTATTGACTCGCCACCCTAATGCACAGACATTTTAGCATTTTAGTTGCCATCCGACGAAAATAGGAACTGCAAGAATAACAAAAAACCAAATTAAAAGAATGAGTAATAAAATTTGTATTTGGTTGATGTTACCACGCGATTGAGGCACTGTCGGATCTGTTTAAATTGCATTACAGGGTTGAAAGCAACCTCTTTGTTCAATTGACAATATATTTATTTAACAAACATATGTTGTTCTTAAATAAATAAAAATCAAAAGTAGGGTATAGTAGTAGTATACTTATAATTTAGATATCTTATGAGAGCAGACGTTATTCTCAGAAACTAAGAAACTGTAAATCTTTTATTATAGCCTATAGCTCATTTTGTTCAGATCTAACAAAATGTTATAAAATTGTATGATGAGTGTACGATATATAAATTTGCCATATGATTACTTTTGTGCTGTAAAACATCGCATATGGAACTTTCATACTGTTGATTGATTACCAGATGTTTTCTAAATTGAAACACGCAGTTTTTGGCAGATGAATAAGTATATGGATTCATATGAAGGGGTGCGTCTCTGAATCGCCGGCTGAATCATGTCAAAGGCAGAGCATGAGGCATCAATTTAAGAGTAGTACGAATTCAGGAATTGTTTATATTAATTTTTAGAAAATATTGCTTTGTTTCTGGATGAAATTGAAGTTTATCCAAGTTATCCTGTGCTTCACTGGATCTTGTAATAAGCATGTGAACATTTTCCATTAACTTTTCCACCCTAAAGTCCATTGCGCAGTTGTGCTACTGCGTTGTAGTTGTCAGTTGTGTTGCCTATCCCCTGGCAAAGTTCAGTAAACCAATTTAAAAGCTAACAATTATTCAATCCTCCCTTTATTTGACGGCCACGTGCCAGTTTCAACTGTCGCGCTTGCGCGAAGCAACCCTTCATACATAGATTTGATCCATAACTTCAACTTTGTAGATACTGGAAACTAACCAAAAAGTCGTGTGGAGTCGGTCTGCATATAGAATCAAATACATTAGCTGGCCATAAATAAGTTGCGCATCTAAAACAACATTAGAATTAGGGGGAAGTCTACATAAAATTAAAAAGTACTAGTTTGGGCAATACAAGTTGATTAAAAGATTAAGAATTATCCCTTATCCTTATCACTTTTCTGTACTTTTAAAAATGTGGGAAACAACAAAACGGTTTATTTTTAGATGTCGAATCAATTTTTAGATTAAATTATGAATAAAATATCATTCTTTACAAGTAAAAGCAGCTTTACAAGTAAACTTTGTTGTTATTTTTGTAGTTAAATAAGAATAGATAACTCGAGAATATCTCTATCCATAATTTGTTTATCTATCCCTGCTATTATTTTTTTTGACTGTCCATCTTTTTATGTGCCTATTTATTTTAAATATCAATATTTACGTTTTATGGTATAAAAAATACATTAGCATAGCTTTATTATACCTTTTTATAGTGCATTTTATGGATCTAGGTTATAAATAGAAGCCTTGAACATTTGTTGCTATGATAAAATTCACTTAAATTTTAATTAAGCGTTCAAAAGCAAACAAATTGCTACTGTATTTTATACACATTCGAATTAGACATATGCTAAGACGGACAGACAGTCTGGAGCTCTGTCGTTCCATGTTGGCATCAATGTCTGTGGCTACGAGAAGTTCATGGAGTCGTGTCGCATATGTCAAACTGAGACGGAGACAGACAGTAAGAGAGAGAGAGGAAGAGACTGAAAGAGAGAGCATAGCAATTGATAGATATGGAAACGGTCATGTGTGTGGAATCGTGACTTCCTGCCCGTCATAAAGTTTTAAAAGCACGCGAATGTTTGGGCAGGAAAATGACTGGGGGTGAAGTTGAATCGACGGGGAGGGGGAGGGTGAGAAGAGCTGACGTTTGATATTTTATGGATGACAAAAGGCACAAGACGACAAGACGATATCGAAGTGCCTGTTCTATCGCACCATTGCCGACTATTTGCCCATTTGAGGTTTAATTAATGACATCCACATCGACAGTAGTTGCTTTTCCTGCTTTTCCGCATTTCCCCGCTCTTCTTCTCGTTTCCTATCATGTTCTCTTTTGCTTTTTTCGCTAATCGCTTGTCTGTCTTCATAAATAGCTAACATATTCTGCGGGTCTAATATGAATGCCAAACCATATGTGGGATCTGTGGACAAATTGTTGCTTTGACGGATTTACATAAACGTTGAGGGGAGGAGTAAAAGTCTATTAAATAAACGACAGTTCATCAGGTCACCATCAGATTTTGTGGCTTTACAGTTTCATAAAGTAATTGTCTTTGTTGTCACTTGAGTTAACTTTAATCAAGAAACTTGTGCCTGCCACACACGTTGATATCTTGCCACGCCCATTCGCCCACATTCAGCTATCAGCTTACACTGTACAACAATTCGAAAAGCACTTTTGCACGTCCATTTGTTATTGTGGGAGGTGACACAAGGTTTATTTATTGTTGAGCTTCGCATTGCTTGAAGGGTTGCCCTAGAGGTTGTTGTTTGGCTTAATCAAATTACTTGCATTTCATTAGCAAGGTAATCATTGTTGTGGCTTTAAATCGATGGTTAGTTATACCTGTGTGCACTAATTTAAATGGGTTGTTAGTTAAATTAAAGTAATTGAATATGCGGAGGCTCACAAAAAGGGAATTTCTATCCCAAAGCACGCCTGCAACAAATGGATTAGAATAATCTGTAAATAAATTATAGAATACCTTTGTCCTAAGTGGTAAAGTATTACATATTAGTATTTATAATATCTGAAAAATTGCTTAAATATGGACAGACCTACAAAAAGGTTGTTTATATTCCAAAGCACAACTGAGACTGTGGGATTAAAGTTAAGAGTAAATACATTTTGGAACAACTCAACCTCAACATCAAAGAGTTCAGAAAGAAATGGACATGTTTTAAAAAGGCAGTTCCACCCCAAAAAGTATTGTTAATATATATATATATATCTAAATGACTGCTTAAACTTGCTCATTTAGAACAATATTTTATCTTTTGATGCTAATCCTAACCCTCATATTATCATTCTCATTGCAGCAGCTGAGTCACCGGGTCTACTCGTTTAACCTCAACCCAACGTCGCGTTCGCTGTGTACCTCCAAAAAAGGGTGTCTTTGAGCCCATTTTGCATAAAATCGATACAGTCAACGGCCACCCTCGACCAGAGTGTAAAATGGCCTATATGATGCCAAACGAACGCCTTAAATGGCTAACATTGTGCGCAGCTGTTGTTGTGCTTGGTGAGTAATTTCTGTTTCCTCAAATACTTATTTATATTATTTTTCTATGGAAAATACTTGTTTAATTGAGGCAGCACTTGAGAAAAAAAGAGTCTGAATCAAAGATAAATTATAGTAATATATGTTATTCATTATCAATTAATGCTGTTATGATTCAGCAAACTCTCTTATATCTTAATTCCGGGTATAGGGTATATAAATAGAATGTTGCAATAACAAATGGTTGAACAGACACAATTTGTTAGTACACATTGTGCAATGTTTTCTTGCCTCTATTTGCCCACTTTTTAACTTTTACTTTTCACGGTGCTCCGGTTTTTTCTCTCTATTTGTTGACACATTCCATATCATAATGTACAGTTCTATTCGACGTTAACAATTTCTATGAATTTTTAATTACGTTGACTTTACATTTAGATTACTTTTGTTTCACTGTAGCTTTTCCGACTGTTTGCTTTTTCATATTTACTCGCCGGTTGCCTACAAATGTGAATTGTATCTAGATACATACTCGTGCGTATGTGAGTGTGTGTGTGTGTGTGTTTTTGTACTGCATTTGTATATGTGTTTTAAGCAGCAGATAAACTGCGGTTCATTGCCTTTCCTTCTGCTGAATGAAAGATACGAATGTTAAAAGTTCAAAGCATTCGCTTTGTAATTTATGCCTCATAGTGCTCCTAAATCTACGTAACTTTCGTAATACATATACTTTTGTGGGTCACTCTTTGCATCAGTTGATGTTAGCGAGCTCTTAGAATTGAGTTCTAGATTTGAATCACTTTTTAAAAGTCTTCGTCTCATATGCACAAAGATATCACAGAGAGAAATACTTCATACTTGCAGTGACTTTGTAATAATTATTGTAATAAAAATACTCTAAATAAATTCAAAACAATACTATCGTTTAACTTGAATAATAACTAACTGTCTTAAATAAATATCTAATAGAAATACTTGTTTAAACCATATAAATAACCATATTTAAAGTTGTTTTATTTCATTACAGTTTACAAATGTTATTTATTGAACTCAATTGAATGCTTATTCATATGCATAAGAATTGAAAATTAGTATTCGCAATAATTTAGCTTATTTAAAAATTGGCTTTTGATGCTATCACCTTTTTGAGTAGCAATTGGGTAGGGCAAACACTTGACCCCTTCCATATGAGTCGGTAAAAAAAACAAAGGCTTTGATTGTTCGACAAGTCCGAGTTCTATTCAATTTATGAAGTTTTTTGAATGTCTGCTCCGAATATGGAGAAATACATTTATTATATAGGAGCGCCTTATATGATGTGCATAAATTCGAAGCCAAAAAACCCATTTAATTGCGACCCACGTGGCGTATGCGTAATTAAGCCGCAGAGATAGAAAGAGAAACAAATATATGATGAAGAACAAGTCGCACAATTTGCTGGCAAGCTATAAATAAATTGACACAAAAAATGAGCCAAGGAAATTGCACAAAAAATAATTTACAAAATATGCAGAAAAATAAAAATAAAATTATGCGTCGCGTGCTTAAATTGAATTTCTGTCGAGTTGAAAAATTAAAAATAATAGTTGTGTGAATTGATATGTGGTTATGTGTTGAATTTTAAATAGTCAAATGAAACTGAAAACTATCCACAAGTCATAATGAAATTCTGTAGAAATTGAAGTAAACCAAAAAGGGAAAAATAACTTTAAATGCTTGAAATCAAATAAAAATTCGACGACCGAAAAAAGTGAGGAAAGTTAAGGCAAACATAATCGTAAAAGAGCAATAACAATAGAAGGAAAACCATAACAAAACAATTTATAAACAGCTCACAAAATACCATAAGTTATTACAATCTTTATTCAAGTTTGATTCACTGACAGCCCCCAAGATACAAGATAAAGATAGCAAACTAAAAGATACAAAGCTAAAATTAATTCTCTGGAGCTGCTCCCGCGCTTCTTGCGCTGATTGCGCGGGTCATCATTCAATTTAAATTGATTAAAAACATTTTGCGCCAATTTTCCATTACAGAATGCTTTAGCGGGGAGTGCTGAGCTAGCAGATACCCTGTAAAAAGCTCTTAAGTTTACATTAATAGCCAAATGTATTTACTGCTTGGTTTTGAAGGTATAGAATTTTTGAAATGTATACTTCCTTAGTGCTTCCTTATCTTGTGGATATAGACAGATTTATCAAGTACTATTTTCAGAAATATTTAGCACTCTTCTGTCTGTTTCATGATTTAGTTATACGCCCCTGCCTGCCTACTTTATGAATGCGGGGTATAAATATGTAAACAAGCTTTTATTCGATGCACGTTCAAATGTGAATGTATGAATCTTTGTATATTTATGCTACATTGTATGTACATATTTATAAATATGGTGTTGTAAGCTTAAATGCATCTTTTGTTTTCGTTGTGCTGCAACAACGCATTTAATTCGCATTTCATTCAATTGGATTAAAATTCAACTCACAGACTCATTCTCTGCTAATCGTGATATTTACAGGAAGTGAGTAATTTAACATGGCGCGAATGTAATTATTAAGTAAATAGAACAAACATAATGTTTGTTAAGTTTTTTCTATAGTTATGTTGTACCATTTAATATAGAATTAAGACTTATTGTAAGTATACTACGTATACGTAAATGCGAATTAATCTATTCTATGAATTGAATATAATTATTAATCATTTTCTTTGTTTTGCTGTCACATAACTTTTTGATATAAAATTGTCGCTTCAATTTAGATAGCTTATAGGTTCATTTAAAGTAAATTAATTTTATCTTTGTAACCTTATTTATACTCCTTACAATTGTGCTTGTTTTGAAAAGACTTTAAAGAACTTTTCGTTCGTTCCCTGTGTACTTAAGATCTGAAAAAGTTTGTACAATTAAGTAAAAAATAACTTAAGCATAAAAATTGTTGACAGATTCTTTTGTATTCAATTTTGTTCTCAACTCAAAGGTGGGACTTACACCAGCAGTTATAAGCTCGTTAACTGTTTTTAAAGAGACTGTAGTTAGCTAATTAATGTTTTAAGATATTAACTTAAAAACAACAATAGAATTTAGTATCTGACCTAGAAAAAGGAGTGCCTCTTAGCTGTATACTTTTTAATACAAAATTTGTTGTAAGAATGTTGTAAAAATTAAGCATGATTTGATCTATAAATTGATTCTACAAAATAGTTATTTTTAAAAAATTTACAAGTTAAGAAAGTACAGTCTAGTTTCACTAGACTCATTTTACTTTTGTCGGTGATGTTAAAAACAATTTAAATTGGTATTTCAATTGATTCAATAGCAAGGCGAAGCTCAGTCTTCAGTTACGTAACTTGGAGCACTCATAAATTGTATTGAATGAAATGACAGACATCTAGAGATAGTTGAGAGTGAGATGCGTGCTCCACACGCAAGAAGATCAGATCAGTGAACCGGGCTGCCAAAATAAAGGCCATTTCCGTTATAGAAACACTGAAAGATGAGTCGAGGGAGAAAGAAATGTTGGGGAGAAAAGCAAAGAGAGACAAGCGTATAATTACAAATGATTGATGTACACTAGCAGAGGTACCGAGAGGAGAGAGTCGAAGTTGGAGATGAGGAGATGCCGATGGAGCCGCCACAGTCTGCCCTCCACTTATGAGACCCCGACGATGGAGGCATATCACACGCGGCGCTTGTCTAAACAACAAAAGGCAGGCTGTCAGGAAATGGGATCGGAATGGGACCACTCCAGCATGGATGAGGAACAGCTGCTGCAGCTTTCGGTTGTTCAATAGATTTTTCCTTTACATGATTTATTTTTAATGGCTTTTTCCCGAAACGTGTCTCGATGTCTGCATGTTCGATTCGGTTTATTATTAGTTATTATGCTTGTGCCAAGTGCCGAGGAATTGTCGACACAACCGCAGGAATGCAGTCTTTTTGTTTGCCAGCGCCTTTATGGAACTGAGGATCATCATCCAGTTGCAGTTTTATGGACAAAGTTTTGTGCATTTCATTGTTGCAGCAATTTTGCGTCATTATTTCAAAGTTGTTCTTCGAATCGCAAGGCAATTTTAAACTTCCAAGAGGAGAACTCGTATGCATTTGAAACTTTTGTAAAATCTATTTATTTGTTCGTCATAAATTCTATACAAATCCTCTTGACACTAGACAGCTTGAGCATCAAAAGAGTCACAGACTCGCATTCTTTGGGCCATTAAGAACATTTGTCATACATTTTGAGCTCATTAACAAAGTCGAAAAGACTTTTAAGCATTTCTATAGACAACGCAGATATGTCTAACGATTCTATATATACAAAATAAGTATATAAACCTAAAGTATTTTACGAGCTGCTACTGAAAACGCATCGCTGGCAATTTATGCGTCTGCAGCTCTAGAAAAAATTTCATAGATCCAATATTTAAGGCGTGTTAAGAGGTGCATAACTTTTAATGCTGAGTATATGTACATAAAAATAAGAACAAGGGCATTGGAAAATTTGTTAATACTCTTGACTTGGGTAAAGATTAAATGAGTCCTTAGATTAATTGAGTAAGATGTAGAGGTTAGTTTTAGTGTTAAAATTTAATATAGTGCAATTAACTAAACAATATTTGTTATATTATTATTCTTATTGTTTATTATTACAGACTTTATTAAGTGCATATCTGCACACTTATTTACGATTAGTTACGCTCTATAACAGCTTCCATTTGTGAGCCTCTATGTTATATTCCTTAAACTTACTTATTTATAGCGTAAAGTAAAGCTCACAGTTTTGTATTTGAGTTTAAGCACATGTGATTTACATGACAGCCAAATTGAATTGAAGTGAATGTACAAATTATATTTAGAGATTCGTTTTATTCTCACATGTTGCCCAAAAAAAACAAAACCAATCCCAAAGTGGCAATAACTAAGTGCTGGTTGTGGTTCTTTACGCACTCTCAACCCACCACCATCGTCACTTCTGCTCTACAATAATAATTATTTCCCCCTGCCTTTCGCGTCATCATCAACACTTAGTAGGAAAGAAGAAAAAAAAACGAACTTGCCGACATATTATTATACTTATTTAATGTCTCTGCTTGTCGGTGCCTTCAAAATCATTTAGAGCCATGCGCTGTAGTCGCATTTCACTCAGCGAGCCCCTGGATGGGGATGGGGATGAGGATGGGGATTTGAGAACTGAGAGCTGAAAACTGGGCTTCCGCTCCTTTTTTCCATACCCTCTGACAGGCGCTGTCCGTGTTGGGTGAGTTAGAGGGAGTTTATTTGTGGGTGTTGTGTGTTTGTTCTCCTTTTTGAGTTATGTATTCGTAAGTAAAGTGGATATTAAGTAGATACACGTTTTTATTAGAGTTTTAAAGATTTTGCTTCTTTCTAAACAAAATAACGTAAATAACAATTAGCTGAGAAATGCGATAGGGATCAGCCCTTGTCCCCAACACACACTAAATTTAAAATTATAAACAGCTCAAAGAATTGATGTGATTTTAGCGAAGTTTGGAACTGAATTATGTGGCGTTAAATTAAAAAGGTTTATCTACGAAACGAGACTAAGAAAATCAGACTTTGTCATCTTTATTAACAATAAAAGAGTAACCGAGAAAGAGGGAGTGAGAGAGATTGAAAAAGACGGAGATTAACATAATTTTGGCGCCCCCATAAAAGAATCAAGCCATAATTTGTAAAAATATTTGATTGCCTCGCCCAGAGACGCAACGAGGTGACATTTATCAGACAGACATCATCTACGACGCGTACGACGATGTCCCCTCCCATCCCTAACTTCCCCCTTTGGAATGTGTTTAAATACTTGTACACTTTTTATGTGAATGTAAACTGAGTCACGTTTTTTTGGGAGCTGCCAACTCGTCTCGTATTTGGCTTATCGCAGCTCTGTAATCTGGCTAAAAGAACGGCAGACAGGCAAGCAGACAGACAACAATGAAAACAATTCGTTGATTTAAAGTTAAAGTTATTTAAAGTTCCATTGCTCGCGTGTTTATGAGTATTCTTCATTTCGATGTATCTTGAAATGTCTTTTTGCGCCTTAATTAATGCGTCGACAGCCATGGTTCGCTTTTTAATATGCAAAGCGCGTTGGGTTTTACTTTTTGAACAGTTCCCTGCATGTCTCGCAGGGCAGTCTCATGACAAGTTGGCAGTCCACTTGGGTCGCGCTTCCCTCAAGCTCTTGACACATTCCCATGTACAACCACCCAGACACACACACACACACACGTTCTCACGTTAATGTTGTGCAACGCTTTCAGCTGAAAACAATCCACCCTCGCTTTGTATGACGGCTAGTGTAAGGCCCGACTCCTGCCCAAAAGTATCTCCAACTTCTACTTCATTCCTCGACCCGCTCATAAACATTTGTAGTCGTTGTCGTCATCACTGCACAGTGTCATGAGTTGCCTTAAAGATGTTTATTTAATAATGTAATATAAAGTATTAGAGTGCAGACTCTAGGGAAGGAAAAATAGCAATATCAAGTGGAAAAAATTGAACTAAAATATAGTAATAATAATAATAATTACTTTAAAATTAGGAATATTACAAATTTTAGAATATTAGAATGTTTAAAAAGAATATTATAAATTAGAAATTATAATACGAGTGTTAAGAATAAATAGTTGCTTAATGGAGTAAATTATTTAAATTATTTAAAAAATTTAATTAATTATTCATTAAAGTTATATTTCTAATACGAGGGGGGGCTGATAAGTAATCGGCCTTACCAAGATAACACATTTTGAGCCACCTATAAATATTTTATTCGAGTAGTGTTTCCTATTACCCGATTACTGCTGAAGTTTCAGGCGGTTTTATCAACACTGGTAATTTTGGCAGGACTTTAAGCGAATTGATTTTTGCATTGTCGTCAAAATGAGTAAAATCGAATATCGAGTTGTCATAGGAAATCTTTTTTTAAAAGCAAACCAACGAAAATATAAAAAATGAGTTAACCGAAGCTTAGTATGCTCTATGAAACTAACTTTCTGTCGATAAAATAATATAGTAATAATATTATGAATATGTAGAGGAAATGTATGATTATTTCATAAAGGGAAATAATGAAATCAAACCGTCAAAAGAAAGATGTTATAAAATGATTATGCCAACTTAAAAATTAATTGCTTTTCTTATGCATAGATTAAATTAATATTAAATAGAATATCATACACATATCAGAGCAAATTTCATAGGGCTTAGCCCACTGTGCAAGCAGTCGAGACAAATCAACTGCATCATCATCATCATATACCGCACTCAGTCTCTCAGCAAGTTCATAACTAGATTCCATGTGCTATCACTCTCTATCTCTCCCCCTCTTTCTCTCCCTGTCTCACTTCCTCACTCAACCTCTGCATCTCTGTTTATCTGTCTCTCTGTCTGTTTGTGTAACTACCCACACCTAAACGTTGTCCCACATTCGCTCCTGTGGGCTTAACGGTGTCTCACGTGTGTCGGTCCAGATACTTTTGTATCTGTATCTTGTCACCTTTCCATCAGCAACGCGTCGTCAACTCGACCACAAGGTGGACAGGTTGTGGTTTCGCCTGTCGTACGACTAGACGCTGATTATAATTGAATGCTGGACTGGTCGGATTTAAGAATTGTGGTTTGTTAGAATTGCGTAGGCATCGAATGGCATTTTTCGTTACGCATTAGCTAATTGCATTTTAGCCAAACACTTGATTAACAGTTGCCCATGGCCTAAACGTGACACTGTGTGGGTCTTTGAAGTAAACGAAACGAGTGGGTAAAACTCAAAATATTAGACCTTTTGACTCTGTCTTTTTTTTTTGCTGATTCTTGAACAGCTGTCGAACTGGTTTTTCATCTCGAGAGCAGATGTTTGTTTTGCTAGCTCTTGAACAGCTCTAAAAGCTCCACACTTTCAATAAAAACTATCCCAGAGCTACCTTGATAGAAGTATTAACTAGATCGCGTGTCATTCAATGAACACACACACACACACACACCCCCACACACCTCCTAACTGACCTTTCACCTCTCTGTGCGTGTCGAATGTTTGGGGCGGATTGTTTGTCAAACATACGTGAGCCTATTGAACTTCTGCGCTTTGTTTTTCTTTGACAGGAAGTTATTAATTTCCAATTTCCTTTTACTTTCCCATATAGAAATTATTTGATGGACGTAATTACGTATTGTTTTGGGCCTTGTGTGTGACCGGGAATGAGTTTATTAGCCAAGCTGCATATCAAATGGGCGTAACTCACACTGTCGAGTGTGTGTTTACAAAAAATATTCTACAACTTAATTTTTGGGAAACTTTCCTTAGCCTCTTTGTGTTTAGATGGATTCTGATAACTGGGGAAATACTCTTTAACCTCTCAATATACTTAAAATAAAACACTTTTTAGACCCAGTACTTTGAAAAAGTACAAATGGGTCTATTAAGTTTGTCCAAAAAAATGTGCGTAACAGGCAGAAGGAGGCGTGGCAGACCCCATAAAGTATATATATTCTTGATCAGCGTCAACAGCCGAGTCGATATAGCCATGTCCGTCTGTCTGTCTGTCTGTCTGTCTGTCTGTCCGTCTGTCCGTCTGTCTGTCTGTCCCTTTTTGTGTCGCCTAGATCTCAGAGACTATAAGAGCTAGAGACACCAAATTTGGCATGTAGGTTCATCTATATCTCCCATTGATCAAGTTTGTTTTAGATTTTTGCCACGCCTCCCTCCGCCCCCGGAAATTGAAATACAAAATTTCGAAGTCGAATTACAAGAGCACCTTTGATGCTAGCGCTTTGGTTTTTGGTACTTATAATAAACACTATAGTCCAAACCAGTCCTGCAAATTTCATTTAAATCGGATGATGAGAGCGGAAGTTATTCAACTAAATATGTTACGGGCAAAAGGAAGAAGAAGAGACGCTAGCGACCTCTGTGGTTATTAACTTATCTTCGTAGTGGCGCCATCTACTGAATGGTATGCAACATTGATGAACAGTCTGTAGTGAACGGCTTGCACTCAAAAGTACTGGGTCTCCTACTGTCGAGCATGCTCTACTGTAGCTTACTGCATTTTTAAATGGAATTTTATGGCATAATTTTTATGACAACCTGCAAAAGCATATCTAGTTAGTATTCCATAAAACAGACAGTTAGAAAAGACAGACAGTTAGAAGAACACTTTAACAGATACTCCACACAATATTCTGACAGTAATTCACACTTGCCCAAAAGTATTTAACTGATAACTAAGTTTTATTCTTGTTTTATTTCTTTGAGTATGTACAAATAACTATTAAACAATAAATGATTTTGACAACGTAATGCGACACCTTTGAGAGCCGCTTTTGACAACCCTTTGCTATGACTCGAAATTTAATTGCTCTTAGTCATGCTCTCACATACAGTACTCACATTCATACATTTATACTTATATACTCATGTTTTTTTTATCTTATTTGTTTATTTAACATTCAATTCATTTGCGAGTGCGGCTTGTGTTAATGTTTGTTTACAGTGGCGCCATTTATTTGACGCCGGGACTTAAAATTTAAAGACTGGTAGCTCCCACGTACGTAAATACATATATGAGAAGTTGCCGCATGTTGCATGCCACACAGATGACCTTAGCTTCCCATCAGCGCCAATTGCAATCCCCTTATTAATCATTTTGCCTCATAATTGCATTTACTCAGCGCACATTTTTCTGCGCCTGTAGATGTATGTATCTGTGTGTATATGTAGGTGTATTTCTATGTAATCTTGTGTGTGTATGTATTTACACTTATGTACATTCTTCTCTAATCTAGTTGCATGTATGTTTATATGTAATTGGAATATTGCGCTTCAAGAACAATTGAAGCGGCAAAAATTGAACAACTTGCGATCTGTTGTTGTAGTTGTCGATGGTGTTGTTGTACTTGTTGTTCTCCTTGTTGTTGTTGAGCAGCTGGTAACGTCACCGGCTTACTGAATGATAGTGCCGTCTTGAAACCGGTTTCGTAAGTTTGTTTATTCAGCTTTTGATTTGCCAAAAAACTTAGGGTAAAAAGTGACCGGGCTACTTTGTGTCTTGACCATTGTAGAAACAGAAAAAACACCTGCTGCAAATCTTTGCGAAAAAGTGAAGCTGTCAAAAAGTAAAACAACAAAAAGATGAAGATTTCGCGAAAGAAAACAAAATAAAACTAAAGAAGCAGCTGGTGTTGAGTCGAGGAGAAGTAACAAGGACAGAGATTAATGAGAACTCGCATATATTTTCTCTCTCTCACTTTTCATATGTTGGCTGTAGAGAAGTTCAATGAGATAGTTCAGGGATTTTAAGTGGAAATAATTTACTTTATTTACGCTTTCTCAGAATGTCAAGGCTTTGTCAATAAATGTGCAAAGCATTAAGAGAGATATTTACGATCCCATAAAATTATTCATTGTCAAGTTGAGAGTTCTCAGTCTAATGTCTTACTACGATGTTTCATTTCAATAATCGCGGCTATTGAATCATCTAAGTATTGTGTCTTATATTAATTTTAAAAACATAAATTCTAAACGTTTGCTCAAATTATAAAACTGAAAAGCAGATGTACAACAGCTGCAAAAATCGAGTATAATTTGATTCGCAGTATGCTTTTGCCTTTTTCGCGTTTTTTCTTATTCATCCGTCTTCCAGCTTTTTGCACGTCTTATTCATCACTTCCATCTTTTTACCATCTGTACATAAGTATTTATATATATACACAGAAAACCCGCATATGGCCAACGTATGTTTGCCGTTGCGCATTTTTAATAATTTTAAAAGGAATTATTTTTTGAAATTCGCGTCGCATTTCTGTGCATTTCCTGCCCCTTGACAATTAAGTAGAGTGAGATTTCATTAAGAAACAATTGAGAAATCAATTTGTTGACCGCGAACCTAACTCAACGACCCGAAACTAGAACTAATGAGTGGGTATTAAATAAGAGCAAGACACGCAAAGCCCAAACTGTCACACTGTCTAAATTTGTAGTTTTGTCAGTCTAATTAATTTGTATCCATTTTACATTTGCCACACAGGCACGCCGCATGTGGTAAGTTTAAGTTTCTATGCATATTTCGCGGTTCAAAATATCCTAAAGCCTTTCAGATACTTTGTCTCTCTCTATGTTAACTATCATTGTATTTTAGAAAAGTCTTCTACACACATGTATATGCCATGCCCACATCGCTTTTGCCCCTAATTCTTAATTATACTCGAGCTAATTTGTTGCTCTTCGTGCCGGTTGTTTTGGAAAAAGAGCTGCGCATTAATTAATGCGAGAATGGAAATAATAAATTGGACAAGTGCCCACATGACCCAAAAATTCAACTGTGCGCGCTCTGAAGGACATGCGAAATAGTCGTTACAGTGAAGCTTAGCTATGGGAAAATGTGTAAAGTAACTTCCGCTCTTTAAGGTCTTATGGAAATAAACTGATAGTGAGGATAAAATTATACTCAAGGTAGTTTTTGTTAATGGAATAATATTCAGAGTACATTTAGAGCAAAAACAATAACATTCTAAAGATATATATAAAAACTGAAGAAATGTTGAGTCTGAAATCGAAGAAACTGAATTTTTATATAAAAAGAACTAGTCTCTCAGGGCGAGAAAAAGCACATATTTCTTACAGTTGAAAAAGAATACAATATACAGAAATTTCATTGGCTAGCGCCAGTTTGAAATCAATGGTAAGATTTTAAAACAATTATTTATTTAACTTAGGATAAAATATCATACGATAGAACAAATAAATAGTACTATATGAACCCTTACCTTTGGCGGACATAACTTTCATATTCTTATTTGTATTCCCAACTAGAAGAGTGCTTTTATGTGACACACACCTGTGCACTGGAATAAGGTGTGCAAAGCACACAGGGGGCATGCCCCAACTGGTTGCATGCCAGTGCATAAAATTGAATATGAAATTGCTTGGCAATGCAAAAGTGACAATCAGGATGGAGGACAGATGGATGAAGGGTTAGCTGACTCTATGGGCTCAGCTCGTAGCTTTTGTTGTGTGCCTCAGCAGCCTCCAAAGTGTCAATGAACGATTTTAGCCCGTTTGCCTTTTGTTTGTGCTTCGCGTTTTGTGGGTGTGTGAGTGTGTGGATGAGTGTGTGTGTGCAGAGGAAATAAAAGAGCGACCAGTTTCAGCAGTTGTTGTTATTGTTGTCGACACACTTGAGCACATGTGAGTTTGACTGCAGGGCATCACAGCACAGCGAGTTACTGATCCATGGCATTCAATTGTCGAGCAGCAACAGCAACAGCAACGACAACAACTACAACTACAACTATGGAACAAAAGCCGAACTGTTGACAATTGACTGACAAATATGATGACAAATATACATACACACATCCATACAAATCTACATACTCTTATGGGCTATGCATACGTATACTTGATATGTACATGCGGATACGTATGTATGAATATCAACATCCGTTATGGCTTGCCCTGAATATTTTAAGTGCTTTATGGGTTCTTAATTATTTTTACTAATTATACTTTCTGTTTTTATTTCTGTTTTTCTTTCACAGCCACTGTGAGCTCCACTTTGGCAGCCAATCCAGCAGATTCTGATCAGAAAGGACCCGTCTTCCTCAAGGAACCCACCAATCGCATTGACTTCTCAAACTCTACAGGCGCCGAAATTGAATGCAAGTCGAGTGGAAATCCCATGCCTGAAATTATCTGGATCCGTAGCGATGGCACCGCCGTTGGAGATGTTCCCGGTCTACGTCAGATCTCGTCGGATGGCAAGCTGGTCTTTCCACCCTTCCGGGCCGAGGACTATCGTCAGGAGGTTCATGCCCAGGTCTATGCTTGTCTTGCCCGCAATCAATTTGGCTCAATCATCTCCAGAGATGTTCATGTCCGAGCGGGTAAGTTGTCGGTGTTCTAGAGAGAGCACGTTGGAGTCTACCGAGTGTAGTGCAAGCTGGTCGGATGTTGGTTAAATGAAGCAGGAGAGTTGACAATACTTTAATACAATTTCTTAAAGAAATGATAACGATTGTCATTATAATGATAATTATCAACAAAAGAAAACAATCTAAAGA
This sequence comes from Drosophila neotestacea, assembly GCA_035044365.1. Lineage (NCBI taxonomy): Eukaryota > Metazoa > Arthropoda > Insecta > Diptera > Drosophilidae > Drosophila > Drosophila neotestacea. The sequence goes on from JAWNMD010000270.1 coordinate 3,790,480, forward strand.
TAGATAAATAATTTGCTCAACGATTTCTAAGTAATGTGTTTTTATTGAACAGGTAGAATTCTTTTAAGAGAAGACAAACTCAAAATAAATAAAATGTTGGTAAAATTATCTAATAAAAGCAGACTTTATCTAAAATATGAATATAATATTAGAAAATGTAATATAATCAATTTAAAATCTCAACATACTCGTATGTAATTAATAATAAAAGATGATTTTAATGTAGCTACAGACTTAAAATATTTATTTAGAGCTTAAATTGTCAGGTTGCTTGATATAATATGAAAACACATACTTATATTTTTGTATTCTTGGAATAGTTTTTGTAAGCTTAAACCACATCCAATGCTTGCACTGCAGTCAATAAAACATTTTTTTCAGGTTTTCAGCAAATTTCAGCACAGATTAATCAACGTTGGTTTCTATTGTTTTACCTGACCACGTTGTTTAAAAGCTGCTAACCAGTTTACAGGAACATGTCGTGTTGTTAGGTGTAACATTGATAAGAATACGTTTAATATTATCCAACTAAGACGTATGGACGTATGTCTCTTACAACTTATTCTGTGAAAAATGGAAAGCTCTTCAATTGCGATTTCTTTGCCACTTGATGTCTGTTGGCATTTTCGATAAGACGATTTGTTATTTGCAATTTCGAGCTGTTTAAAGTGTTAAAATGTTGCTGTAACATACTTCTTGCTTTTGGTAAGATATTTAGTCTGAGGCACCTATATAGGTACAGGGAGACACCATGTGTTGCTCACTGTTGTAATCGTCGTCTATGCAATTTCACTGTAATTAATTGTTGTGCAAGCTGTTGTTGATGATGCAATTGCCACATCGTTTGGCTTGTCACCTTATATATAGAGGGAGGCCAGAGTTCATGTCACCAGTTCGCTAAGTTCAGTTTATCGGGTTATGAGTTTATAGCCTCGGTGGAGCCCTCATACATACTAATACATGTAAATCCGTACACACCCGGGAAAACTGTCGGTGTGGAAATATCCATTACTTCCGCTTGCATAAACCAGCGCTAAATAGGCCAGAGTTGATGGCATTTTACCTAATTATGTTACAATCATATGAGCAACTCCTTGATATCGCCACCTGGCGTCCGTAGATGACAACAGTCTAAACCTCAACCTTGCTTAGTCATCGGGCTTCTCTCCTCGTCGCGACAGTTGACGTGTTCGTTAGCAATTAGCCCATGCCAAGAGACCTAGCCCAATCTCTGCCCCACACTTTTCCTTCCCTTTTCTACCTCATTATTGTCGTTTGGTTTTGCTTGGCATAAACTCGACTCGCTTCCTATTTAACTAAGAGAATTTATCATGTTTGCTTAATGCCAAAAATATGTATAAGAAGTGGAGACCGATGATAATGTTGCTGGCCAACATGAAATATGGCCAAAACACGGGCTACACCTTAAAAAAAGTTTTTAATTAATACTAAGCTCGACTGTGATTATGTATGTCTCGCACTTTTCACTTAATTGGTTGTCTAATTGTTTTCCGAATAAAACAAAAAACTAACAAGATTGTTTCCAGGAACTATGTTGGCCAAGGTTAAACAGGTGTTTAATGCGTGAGAATTGTTTGGTTCTATCATTGAGTCTCATATTCGCACAACAAGATATCATATTTGTAATTAAAAATGCACATTCTCATTCACAACACCACTTTACAGTTGTTGCCCAGTACTACGAGGCGGATGTGAACAAGGAGCATGTGATTCGGGGCAATTCAGCGGTTATCAAGTGCTTGATACCCTCATTTGTGGCCGATTTCGTAGAGGTTGTCTCCTGGCATACCGATCAGGAGGAAAATTACTTTCCAGGCACAGAATATGGTGCGCTGTACAGCAACAATTGCTTTTAAATTCTTTTTATTAAAGTATCTCTGCACAATTTAGGATTAGGTCTCTACTAAACGCATGGCCACAGTGATTAAAGAAACTCCCTTCATTAAATCATCAACTATTATTCCCATTTTATATCTACATTTATTTTTGTTTCTTCTCTCTATATGTTTAGTCGTTTCGCAACACTATGAAGAGGATATACACAAGGCGTTTGTCATACGCGGCAATTCGGCCATTTTGAAATGTGACATACCATCGTTTGTAGCCGACTTTGTTAATGTTATATCCTGGCATACCGATCAGGAAGAGAATTTCTATCCAGACACTGAATATGGTGTGTTTTCACTCTTCCTCTTTTTGTCTCTCTCGCTCGCTCGCTCTCTGCCTCTGTCTGTGTGTGTGGGTGTTGCAAAACAGCACTACTTTTAACTACGTCTACAAAATATGTAATCCCAACACAGCAACAACACATGTACAGTGCAGTTAACCAACACTTAGTACTAAGTACTAGCCAAAAACCAACACCAACACCCAACACTGGTACACTAATAACTGTAAAATACGCGCCATCACACAAGTGTATCTCTGCAATGAGCTAACTCAATTAACCAACACTGGTTAGGTTACAGTCCTCCACTTTTGAAGTGTTTCAGTGTTTCGACTTTAGTTTCTTTTTTTATTATTGAAAATACATTTGATATTTATTTTTTATAGTTTGTCATACGCTTATTCATAAATGTTTGTTCAATTTGCTTTAGTCGTTACCCAATACTATGATACCGATGTAAATAAGGCCTATGTGATACGCGGTAATGCGGCAGTTCTCAAATGTGAAATTCCTTCGTTCGTGGCCGATTTTGTTAGCGTTGTTTCCTGGCACACGGATCAGAATGAGGACTTTTTACCAGGCCCCGAATATGGTTTGTTTAGTGTTCAAAGTGTTTATATACTTGAGGTTATATATAGAGAGTTGTATTATAGATTAATGAGCTCCCTCTTTCCCCTTCCATGTTTTCATTTAATTTTTATGCATTTTATCCATGTTACAGAGTTTGCTTGTTTTCTCAGTGCGTGTCTATGAGCCATGTTCCTAAACTATTATTAACCTCCAGCACCCAAGACTTTCTCAGGGAAGTTCCCCATGCCCGTGACCATGGCATAGCTAAATATTTATGTACATCTCATCAAATAGCGCATTAAGGTGCATTAAATGCATTCGTTGGTCTTGATTCTTATTAGTCTGGTACTCTTATTTCAATTAGTCTCTTGAAGATTTTCACACGCCCGACACACGCAAGGTGTTCATCCTTTCCCTTGCACTCTCACCATCATCACGTAATCTCTTCCCCCTCTCTCTCTCTCATCAATGCAGTTGTGCAACAGTTCTACGAGTCGGAGGTTAATAATGAGTATGTCATACGCGGCAATTCGGCAGTGTTGAAGTGCTCGATACCCTCGTTTGTGGCGGACTTTGTTCAGGTTGTTTCCTGGCAGGATGAGGAGGGTCAACTTTATGGCACACTCGACGAGCAACAGGGCATGGGTGCGATTTTATAGCTCTTACAACATAAATACCTATAGGAATTTATTATCTACTTTCCCCAACATCCTCAGTATTTTTCCTTTTCATATCTTTACTTTTACAGCGCGTGTTTTTCTCTCAGTTCTTTACAGCCTTTGTTGATTTTTAAAACTCTTTCTCAACGTTTTACAGTCGTCAATCAGTACTATGAGGCTGAAGTTGTATCGGAGTATGTGATCAAGGGTAATACGGCGGTTCTTAAATGTACTATTCCCAGTTTTGTGGCCGACTTTTTACGTGTTGAGGCCTGGGTAGCCAGTGATGGCACGGAATATATACCTCAGGATGATTTTGGTAGATCCCCAACAGTTCTTATTGTTAATCATAAGCAGCGGTTTCCTATATCATTCCAATTCCATCTAAGCTACCTTTTCCCAAATGCTATAGCTTTCTTTATTGTTGCTTTATTAATTTTCTGTCCAGTTGTTAATCAGTTTTATGGCGCCGATATTTTAATGGAGTATGTGATCAAAGGAAATGCAGCGGTACTAAAGTGCTCTATTCCTTCATTTGTGGCTGATTTCGTTCGGGTTGAGTCCTGGATCGATGAGGAGGGCACTGAACTGCGTCACTCTGAAAACTATGGTATACTTAACATAAGCAAACATTAAGTTAGATTTGATACAACTAAGAGTATCTCTTCCTGGGCTTCCACTATCCAAAATGCTTTTCCATTACATTTTGATTTCTTCTTATTTTCCTGCCTGTTTGTAAATTTTCCAGTGGTCAATCAGTTCTATGAGGCCGAAATTATGACCGAATATGTTATAAAAGGCAACGCGGCAGTTTTAAAGTGTTCGATTCCTTCGTTTGTGGCTGATTTTGTACGTGTGGAATCCTGGATTGATGAGGAGGGAAATGTCTTGACCTTCTCCGATAATTATGGTGGGCAACTGTAACATTTGTCGCGTTGTAGTCCTAGGTTTAAGTTAGTAACTATCCCAACCCAAATTAAAAATTATCTATTCCTTTGATTTTAATTTCACATTTTATTTCGCACAGTTGTTTCACAGTTCTACATAACCGAGGCTGAGAATGAATATGTGATTAAGGGTAATGCGGCGGTGGTCAAGTGTAAGATTCCCTCGTTTGTGGCCGACTTTGTGCAGATTGAGGCCTGGGTAGATGAGGAAGGGGTTGAATTATGGCGTGATAATTCAAGCAACGCCTATGGTACAGTCTAAACAAAACATATTTTTCTAAATAGCAGTTAACTTAGCTCTTAAACTCAACTTTCCCAACTTTTACATCCATCATTTGCACTTATCCACTTTGTTTTCTTTGTCAAAACTATACTCGAAATTACTTTAGTTGTCATTCAATCCTATGAATCGGAAGCGGATAATGAATATGTCATTAGAGGCAACTCTGTTGTTATGAAGTGCGAGATTCCATCGTATGTGGCTGACTTTGTTTTCGTTGATCTCTGGCTGGACTCAGAGGGTCGCAATTATTATCCTGATAATGCCGAGGAGACGGGTACTCTTTCCATTTACAGAGTAGTTCTCTTTTCATAAGCTATTGTCGTCGCATGAGTCTCAATTTTAATAGTTCGTCGTCCTTAAAGTACTCCTTTATATAATTTAATTGCAAGTTCTTTAATTTCTGTTATTTTCTGTGCCACTTTGCTTATCTCTCAGTTGTCCATCAGTTTTATCAGACACGCGTCATCGATGAGTTTGTGCTGCGTGGCAACTCTGCCACACTGAAGTGCCTGGTGCCCTCGTTTGTGGCAGATTTCATAGACGTTGAGGCTTGGTTAGATGAGGAGGGTGTGGAAATAACACGTCCTCTACCCGACGAATCCATTGGTAAAGCGTTGACAGATCGTTAAAGCTTAAATTTAGGCTTAGTTCTAGTTTCTAAATAGAAATCCACATCCTATTTTACTTTTATTATCTCTTTTCTAATCATGTCCTTCTCTTCCGATATCCTCATCAATGCCATTACAGTGGTCAAACAGTTCTTTGAGTCGCAAGTTTACGATGAATACGTGATCAAGGGCAATGCGGCCATATTCAAATGCCAGACACCATCTTTTGTCGCTGATCATATTGATATAACCGATTGGATTGATACCGAGGGCGGTATCTATACCAAAAATATAACGGGTATAAGACTTTCGTGTATATTGGTAACATTGTAGAAACATGAAGGGGGTAAAAGTCCATCCACTATTACCTTTATGATTTAAACTTATTTTCCTCATCACATCAGATAGTTTTTCAACTGCCTATCTCATCTTCTTCAGTTGTGCCACAATCCTACAGCGTCAATGTCATGGATGAGTCCATCTTGCGTGGCAATAGCGCAATTCTCAAATGCCACATTCCCAGTTTTGTTGCCGACTTTATAATGGTCGATTCATGGGTTGAGGACGAGGAGCGTCAGATATATCCGCAGGCCGATGTCACAGCTAGCGGTAAATCCTAGCTATAAGTTCTCCTAAGTGTTAGCCTTGTTTCTATTGCCACATACACAATACTTCCCGTCCAAATACATTCCGTTTGCCAGCTTGTTGCTCGATCGATCACACAGTGTCCTTGAGACTCTCTTCTAACAGGTTTCCCTCATTGCTGCGCTGTTAGGCATTCGATTACTATTTTCTTTACTTTCAATTTCAATTTTTCTTTTCTTTTTTCATTCTTTTACTTTTGCCCTATCTCTGCAAAACTCCCAATTTTTATTTTGACATCCTTTCCTGCTAAATCCCAGCTCCAAGAGTCGCTCCTGACTTGCCTAGAACCTACCCCTTCATGTAGTTGAAAGTAGCGTTGTTTTGTAGCCTAGTGTAAATAAATTCTCTGTAAATATGTATGAACAAAAATGCTAATAAATTAAACTCAAATCAACAATTTGTAAATATGAAAGCATAAGCAAGTATTTATTCAGAAACTGTTTAACAAACATTCATCAAACACAATAATCCACATCAGCTAAAATATTGGCATTTTTGTTAAAGCATGTGAATCATTAATGATTGCTAAGGAAATGTGGGAAATATTTGAGTATTTGTTTATAAATCAGGGAATGAAACCGAAACGAATTTCGGTTACGGTTCCGGTTCCGGTACGTACCGAAACGAGTATTTCGGTAAAAGGTTCTATTTCGGTGTTGTCCTTTCGGTTCCGGTTCTCGTATCGGTCCATACCGGTACAGTAAAGTAATTTTTAAAAAAAGTTAAAAGTAAAGAAAATCGAATTTTATCAACAAATATTTGTGTATGTATAAACGTACAAATGCATGCATTTTAGCATGTTAAGTCTGACATATAATTCGAGAAATTTTTTTATAGTGCAAAACCATGTTCGTACGAAAAATAACAATCAAATTTTTTTAAATGTACCGAAACCCTACCGGTACGAACGTTTCGGTTTTCGGCTCTTGAAAAATAATTTATTTCGTTTCCGGTTACGGTATTTCATTTGAAACGGTTAATTTCGGTTAACGGTTCCGGTTCCGGTTACGGTTTCATTCCCTGTTATAAATTGATTCAATTTGATTGTAAATATTTTTGTTTAAATCTCAGCAAGTTTTCCACAATTTCTCATCAATCTGAACATTGCTTAAAATGGTGCATAGTTAGTTATAAGTAAAAGATTTTGTTCAGATTAATTCACTTTAATTTGTTTAAACTAATAAATAGTCTGAACAGAATCTTGTTTATTGTAAGACCGAAACAGCTGAATTAATTATTTAAATTAAATGATTGTACATACATTTTTAACAATTTTTAAGCTTTCAGTCTTACACAAGCCACTGTACATAGAATCTAATCTGATCTATTTAATAATAGTATATATACATACACAAATCGCATTTTGAAAGTCACATTGCATGATGTATTAACAAATGACACAATCTTTCAGTTGCGCAATGCTTTGAGATCAAAGAAAAAATGTATATATAAAAGCTTATTTATAAGCTGACCTGTTCTGTGGCTTTCGAATGTGTAGCGAAAAAATTCAATTGGAGCAAAAATGTTAATTGAATTTTTTCAATTGTATAAAAAGTAGCTTTATTTGTATGGTAGTTTAAGTTTCCTCAAAAGCGCCATGACTAATATATTTTTTTCTCTTGTTTATTAATTATTTTTTAATTAAAAACCAAATAAATTAGATGGCAAATACCTTGTACTGCCCTCCGGTGAATTGCACATCCGTGAAGTTGGACCTGAAGATGGATACAAAAGCTATCAATGCCGCACAAAGCATCGTTTGACTGGAGAGACACGTCTCAGTGCGACCAAAGGACGATTGGTCATCACAGGTAAGTCGGCCTTGTTTGCCAATTTCTTCATTTACCTTCTATAACAAGAACTTCAGCTATTTATTCTGATATGATTTTATAACACAAACTATTAAAAAGTAAACAAAAATATGTTATTGAAAGAAATATTTTTCATGTCCTTTTAATAATATCTCTATCAGAAAAATTATACCTGAAGTTCATTGTTTCGAAATAAATCTTGCACAAATATTTAAAGTAATATTTAACTACAAAATTTAATTCGATGTAAACATTTCTTTAATTAAATATATTAAACATAAATAAATATCATACCAATTAAATGCGTTGAAGAGTAAACTAATAAACATTTTCTTTGATATTTGTGTAAATTTATTTAGTTTAAATAAATTGATAAAAGTAAAAAGCCTCAATTGATAAGCTATATAGTTTATAATTTAGGTTTCTTAGCTTTGTCAATTTCAAATATATTTGGAATGTTTGTTAACAATGAAAATTACATTAAATTGATTGAAATTGGTTAAATATTTAAATATACAAAAAATTCCAAATATATTAAGTACAACAGGGAATAAGCTAAATTTCAAATTGTAAATTAAAGTGATTAACTTATTCCCTGTTCTGCTTATAAATTACTGAGCTTTATGCCAGTAATTTATTGAATATTTAAATATATTAAAAGAGCAACAATATTTTGATAGTATTGATAAAATTCCAATATTCAATCAAAAAGATTTTTCGCTTAAAATCTTTTTCTTTGTGAAGAATTTTGCGAATTTTTTTTAAATTATTTAATCTCTTTTTCTTTAACAATTTGGTTAACAATAATAAGCTTTCGCATTTGTCAAAAAATTGTTGCTCGCTTAAAACTAAATTGAAAACTGCCTGAATGTTGGGATAGGGTACTCGACAATGAAATGAGCTTGAAATAAAGCCAAGAGAGAGAAAATTTAAGAGTCATATGTGGTCCGCTATTAATAGAGCCTTACCAGGGCATTTTAATTAATTATATATAGTCTAAACCTTTTGCCAATGCGCCCAAGGTAAGTGCCAAAAACTACTCGTAGTTCTAATAATTTAAAGAATATTTATATGCAAAATTATAACATCATTTTCCATTTGGATTCATTCACAGAACCAGTTGGCAGGGTTTCGCCCAAGTTTCCTACCACATTAACAAGTAGCAGCTTCACGAGCGCGGCCAATGATAGCCTCACTTTGTTATGTCCTGCTCAGGCCTATCCGGCGCCTTTATTTAGGTGGGCTTTCTTGTAAACTAGACCCAACTTTGGCCAGTTTTTCAGTTTCCACTTCAATGAATTAGCACTTTTCTCAATTTTCCTTTCAAGAACCCATTGCAAGCGTTGGGCCACGTCTAATTTCTGGCAATGATATCAAAGTTGTACAATATGCTGCCCAGCATGCCATAACCTTGCTCTGTCCGGCACAATCGTATCCTATGCCCATGTTTAGGTAAGATCTATCCCAACTGCGGGCAGTATTTGACTTGAGTATATTCCCTTAAATAGAACCCGTTGGGAGTGTTGGACCACGTCTTACCAGTGGCGACGAGTCTCGTATCCTCAGGGTGCATATGGAGCACAGTGCTACATTACTGTGTCCAGCTCAGGCCTATCCGGTGCCATTCTTTAGGTAACCTAACCCAACATCAGGTTTTTATTGCAATCGATTTGCATGCTAAGCTCCCATTTATTATGTTTCAAAGAACCCGTGGCAAGTGTTAGCCCCAAAGTTACGTCTGGTGATGATGCCATCAAAATACCCAAAGTATCAATGGGTCACAGTGCTACTCTGATGTGTCCAGCTCAGGCTTATCCGGTGCCCTTCTTTAGGTAAACTAGCCCAACATTTAGGCATAAAGTAAACCATGTTTCAAATACTTAAGCTTCCATTTTAATATTGATTTAGAACCCGTTGGTAGCGTCAGTCCACAACTGAATGGGAATGGAAATCAGGAGCATATAACCCTCACTCGTGTTTCACTTAATCAAAGCGTAACTCTAATGTGCCCAGCTCAAGCCTTTCCAGTGCCCTTCTTTAGGTAATACTCCATATCCCAACATAAGGCTTACTATTTGTTTGTCATGGCATCATTTTACAATTGTCTTTTGTTTTGAAGAACCTGTTGGCAGTGTTGGTCCAAGATTAACCTCAGGTGATGATTCTCGTACCACAAAGATTCCCCTTACCAAGAGTGTTACTTTGCTCTGCCCTGCTCAGGCATTTCCTGTACCTTTTTATAGGTAAGATTTTGTAATAAAAAACATTCAAAATTTGCCTAACTTTGGCAAAATCAGTCCGATTGTTTGGCAAAATATCATTTTAATCATGATTTCATCTCTTAATTGATTCTGTATATGAAATGATTCCTATTTCCAAATTCGGGCAGTAATTTCTTAGCTTAGTTTTCTTAACCTTGTCTGCATCCATTTTCAGAGCCAGTGGGCAGTGTTAGCCCCAAAATAAATACTGGCGAGGATTACAATCATATAAAGGGCAAGAGTGCTCAGGATTTGAGTTTATTATGTCCTGCCCAGGCATATCCTCAGCCATTCTATAGGTAATATCCCCTAGCAATTAAGGGCAGTTTTCAATAATTCAGTTTCAATAAGTTTAACGTCTGTATGTTTTGATTACAGAACCCATCGGTAGTGTTAGTCCCAAGATAACAAATTCAGATGATCTGAAACATGTGAAAGTTAGGAACTTACATAGTCTCAGCCTTTTGTGTCCAGCTCAAGCGTATCCACAGCCGGCTTCTAGGTAAAATTAGCTCTTGTCCCAACATATCAGGTTCATAATTGAGAATCTTACTTCGGGATACCATTTATGAGATGTTTTCCCATTGCAGAACCCGTTGGAAGTGTTGCACCCAAGTTAAATTTTCTCGAACGCTTTAGAATGATGCAAATTGAGGGCGGCATTAGTTTCAACATACAGTGTCCAGTGCAATCATATCCAATGCCTGTCTTCAAGTAAGATCCTAATGTCCAACATTCAGATAGTTTATATTTTGTAACAGCATTTTAACTGATAGTTAATTGCGCTTTCTAGAACCCGTTGGCAGTGTGCGTCCGAAAGTCAATCCACAGGACAAGCACCAGTTTATAGATGTGGAGCTGAACAATTCCTATTCCCTACTTTGTTTGGCACAATCTTATCCAACACCTGCTTTCAGGTGGGTGGCAATTTGATTACACTCTTTGTGACCTCACCCAGCCCATCATCAGACAGTTTTCTGGCATAATAAAGTGCATGTCGTAAGAAATACGAAGAAACCATTCCATTTGCCTATTGTAGAACCCGTTGGCTCAGTCAAGCCCAAAATAAACGTCCAGGACAAACTGCAGACACGCGAGATAGCCCAGAATGTTGGATTCGCCCTTCTCTGTCCGGCACAATCATATCCTATGCCTGCCTTTAGGTACCGACTCCTTTAATAACTCCACTGCATGTCCTAGAGCTATTCTAGAAGCAATAAATTCCTCAAATTACCTCAATTTATGGCAAGACTTGATCACAAGACAACAATATAATTCAAGTGATTATTTCGTTAGCCTCATTTCCAGCTGGCAGTTTTCAAATTATTGAAGAATATTGTTCTATATTCATGTTGTTTACAGAACCCATAGGAAGTGTTCCGCCAAAGGTTGGCATAGCCGACGAATTGTCTAATACAAGAACTGTACTTGGGGCCAGTTTCAGCTTAAAGTGTCCGGCACAATCGTATCCGATCCCAGCTTATAGGTATGTCTATTCAGGCAGTTTTCTGGGAAAATAAAAATATATTTTGATTGCAAAACCTTTGCAGAACCCATTGGTAGTGTTCCTCCTAAAGTTAGCATAGATGATGAGGTGGCCAATGCTCGTGCTTATGTTAACAAAAGCTTGAGTCTTAAATGTCCAGCACAATCGTATCCCATACCCGCCTATAGGTATGTTCTTTAAACCCAAAGATACAGTACTCATAGCTCAACATTCAGGTAGACTTTTAGTCAGCATTTAAACTTATTAGTTAGTTTCTTAATCTTCTCTAGAACCTGTTGGCTCTGTGCCACCCAAATTGAATCTACTTGAGAGAGTTCGTACCATGGAAGTTCTTTTGGGTTCTGAATATGCCATGCAATGTCCTGGTCAAGCGTTTCCAGTGCCCATTAACAGGTAAAGCACCACTCCCAACTCAACTTCAGGCTGTTTGAAAGTTTGTAAATTGTATATAAAGCAGGTTATAATTTTTCCAGAACCTATTGGCTCTGTTCCGCCCAAGATTAACAATATCAATGATAAGTTTCAATTGATGCAAGTTAAATTGGGTCACAACTTTGCTATGCAGTGTCCTGGTCAGGCGTATCCTGTGCCTGTAGTACGGTTAGTTTCATTGTCAATCGCTTGAGTCCCTAACCAACTAGTCAGGTTTTTTTGTAATCCAAGTAATATATTACTGTTCCTTTATTAGAACCTATTGGAGCTGTCCCTCCAAAAATAACGAATCTACACGACAAGTTTCAATTTGTGCAAGTGAAATCGAGTGAAGATTATGCCATGCAATGTCCTGGTCAAGCATATCCTGTGCCCATCGTTAGGTTGGTTTAATTTTAGTTGAGAATACCCGACACTAACATTTATGGCAGAATATTAGTATCGAATTTACAACATAATCTTTTTGTAGAGCCCATTGGGTCTGTGCCGCCAAAGATTACAAGTCTACACGATAAATTTCAAGTTCTACAAGTCAAACTGTCGGAAGATTATTCCATGCAATGTCCTGGTCAAGCATATCCTGTGCCCATTGTTAGGTTAGTTTACAATTAAACGAGGTCCCTTAACAACATTCAATTAGACAGTTTAGAAAACGATTCTTAATACTCACAATTTTCTATCGTAGAACCCGTTGGTTCAGTAGCCCCCAAAGTCGATACGCGTGATGAATTTACCTTTGCAAGAACTCAACTTGGATCATCCAAAGCCCTCATTTGTCCAGCGCAATCGTTTCCCTGCCTGCATTTAGGTAAAGTCAATCTTGAATCCGAAACCCTATCAACATTCAGACAGGTGTAGGATTATCTTTAAATGGCTTTACTCTCCTTGTAGAGCCCGTGGGCAGTGTGGCCCCCAAAGTTGATATTAAAGATGAGATTAACTACGCTCGTGTAGCATTAAATTACAGTCTAGCTATAGTGTGTCCAGCTCAGTCGTATCCAGTACCATCCTTTAGGTAAGACCCATTCAGCATTCAGTTAGTTTCCTCTAGCTTCTCCTGAGATTGGTTCTTATTATAAATTGCAGAGCCTGTGGGGAGTGTGGCACCCAAAGTTGATCCCAATGATCGTATTAAATGGGTAGATAAACCCGAGGGTATATCTTTGAGTTTACTTTGTCCAGCTCAATTATATCCGACACCCGCTGCACGGTAAGCTGCGATTTCTCTCCTTCACATTTCCAGGCAGTTTTCATTAGGGTTTCTTTTTGCTGCCAATAGTAAAAATTATACAATTGCTTGCAGAGCCTGTAGGAAGTGTGGCGCCAAAAGTAGATGTCAAGGATCGCATAACATGGCTAGACAAACCTTTAGGAGAGTCTTTAAACTTGCTTTGTCCAGCTCAGTCGTATCCCATGCCAGCTTATAGGTAAAAAACCTGATCTTGTCAGTCATTTTCCGGCAGTTTTCAAAAATTTATTGATAGATCTCGTAAGTTAGTATATAAAATGTTTCAGAACCTGTTGGCAGCGTTGGGCCCAAAGTTGATATGCATGATAAAATGGATTTTACCATAAGAAGATCAAACACGTCTTTAAACTTGTTCTGCAAAGCTCAAGGCTATCCAATGCCAGCCTTTAGGTACGCTCGACAACCTTTCCAGTTTATTCAGGCAGTTGCTTTTCTAAATCTTTGATAGAAGTCTAATATGCTGTATTTATTGTAGAACCCATTGGCACTGTGGCACCTAAAGTTGATTTAAAGGATAAAGTTGCAATATCTGTAGCCAGACTTGGCTGGGAATTGAGTTTGATTTGTCCTGCCCAAGGTTATCCTATGCCAGCATTTAGGTAAGAATTCCCTAGAGTCTAGACCAACAACAGGCAGTTAATAAAATAGTAGTTGAAATAAATATCTACCTCTATTAACTCACTTAGAGCCTGTGGGATCTGTGGCACCCAAAGTGGATATGAATGATAAGCTAAAGTTTTCTTCAAAGCATTCCAATGAATCCTTAAGTATTCTGTGTCCCGCTCAGGGTTATCCAATGCCCGCTTTTAGGTGAGACCAATATTCAGGCAGTTTCTTTATATAGAAAAAGAATACTATTAAATGTAGATGGATTGTGTAATTTTCAGAACCCGTTGGCTCTGTCGCACCGAAAGTTGATATAAATGACAAGGTCAAAATAGCCATAATCAAGTCCACTCATTCATTGAGTTTGGTTTGTCCAGCTCAGGGCTATCCTATGCCAGCATTTAGGTAATACACAGTCGAGTATCTTTCCCTCCTTTTGGTGTAGTTTTCCTTTAGAATAAAATCAATCTTTGATTAATTACAGAACCCGTTGGCTCCGTTGCACCCAAGGTTGAAATTAAAGATAAAGCCGGCATTTTTCTGGCCAAGTCTGAAAACTCTTTGGCTCTGCTTTGTCCTGCTCAATCCTATCCAATGCCCGCTTTTAGGTAATAGTTTAGCTTAAGCAATTGTCAGTTAAAACTATTTCAATATTTCGGCAGTTATAGGTAGTATTTTTTGGCTAAACTTAATTTAATTGCAGAGCCTGTGGGAAGTGTTGCACCTAAGGTTGAAATTAAAGATAAACTGGGAATATTTGTGGCCAAATCCAATTACTCGATGGCTTTATTATGTCCAGCTCAGGGTTATCCTATGCCAGCATTTAGGTAAGGTACAATTCAGGCAGTTACTTAAACCAATATCGATATCTTTTGCAGAACCAATAGGCAGCGTTGCACCGCGTGTTAATCGCAAGGATGAGTTTAATCATGATCGCATTAGCAGCTCACAGGCTATTGCTATACAATGTCCTGCTCAGTCTTATCCAGTGCCTGCTTATAGGTAAAATCAGTCGAGTATCCTTTTCCCCGTCAAGCAGTTAGTTTTTCTCCTGTTCCTAATTTAATTATAATTATAATCTTATAGAGCCTGTGGGCAGTGTTGCTCCAAGAGTTAACAAACAAGATGGTCTGACACGCGACAGTATTAAACTTGGGGAAACTGTCGCTATCTTCTGTCCCGCTCAGGCCTATCCAGTTCCATTCTATAGGTAATTGTCCGTTCAAAGCTCTTCAATCAGAACTCGTGCATGACAAAGTCTTCAAGCATCATTGGCTACCAGCTCTAATTAGCTTAAAGTTCTTTCCCTTTCTGCTGCATAATTAAACCCATTCACAACAATGTCACGCAACTTGGACTGAGGCATTGTTTTCCTCCCCCTAACGTGAACTCTTGACCTCAAAGTTTGGGCAGTTTTCAAAGTTTTCAACTTGATTCTGTATTGTATTTGCGTGTACTTTAATAAGTTGTTTGATTTAAGAGCCTGTGGGGAGTGTGCCACCCAAAATCAGTGTTGGCGAGCGTCGTAAGGATGCCGAAGTTCCTCTTAAGGGAGATTTGAGCATCTTTTGCCCAGCTCAATCTTACCCAGTACCAGCTTATAGGTAAGACTTCTCATACAACAGGCAGTTTTCATTTAGTTTGTAGGTTTACTTTAATTTTTAACAACTGGAATCTGTATATGTAATTCATCTAAATAGAACCTGTTGGCTCTGTGGCGCCCAAGATAAGTGTGGGAGAACGTCTCAAGGATGCGGCATCTCAACTTAACTCCACATTTACTCTATTCTGTCCCGCACAATCCTATCCAGTGCCCGCCTTTAGGTAAATCCTTTAGAAAACTGAAATTATACATTTTGTTGCTCAACATTCAGGCTTATTCAATGTCAATTATAAATATTAATGGAAATTGTGTTATATTTTGCACTTTATTAGAACCTGTGGGCAGTGTTGCACCTAAAATCAGTGTTGAAAATCGACTTAAAAATGCTGAGGCTTTATTGGGAAGCAGCTTTACGCTCTTCTGCCCTGGTCAGGCTTACCCAATGCCATTCTTTAGGTAATCTATTAAAAATTTCCCTTCTACATTCAGGTAGTTTGGTTTATTTTATGTTACCCGACTTTCAACAAAATTTGTTATCTTATAGAGCCTGTGGGAACTGTAGGTCCCCGTCTAACCTCAGGCGACAAGACGCGTAATGTGGATATTTCACTTGGAGGCAGTTTCACATTACTTTGTCCAGCCCAGGCCTATCCGGTTCCTTTTTTTAGGTATGATCTCCAAGAATATTCAGGCAGTTTATGTAATCTATTTAAATGTAGTGTTTAATAGGTTAAAATTATTATTAATTTGACTTACAGAACCTATAAGTGGCGCTGCTCCCAGAGTTGCTTTGATACAGAAAACAAATATTGAATATGTTCGTATTGACAATACTGTGGCTATCATGTGTCCTGCTCAGGGTTATCCTGTGCCTGCATTTCGGTAATTTCAGAGTTCTCTTTTCTATAGATTCAGACAGTTTTCATTAGTGTATATTTTTTGAGCATTTCCTAATTGATTTTTCCCTTCCTAGAACCAATTAGCAGTACTGTACCCAAAGTTGTTTCTTTGGCCAAATTCGATATGAAAACTTATGAAGGCTCAAGCACTTTGGCTATATTATGTCCAGCTCAAGGTTATCCTGTACCGGTCTTTAGGTAAAATATATCAAGATCAAGTATCCAACATTCGGGTGGTAATTTAGCTTAGCTCTATATTAAATTTATGACAAATTTTCAGAGCCTGTTTCGAGCACAGCTCCTAAGGTGCCTCCTCTACAGTCGCGTCCCTTAATTGTGGACGGACATTCAAGTATTTCCATTCTATGTCCAGCTCAGGGCTATCCTGCGCCTAGTTTTAGGTAACATTAAGCTTCATTCAAGTACTTATCCAACATTCCGGCTCTAAATTAAGTAATATCAGCTATTTAGTATACTAGACAATTTCGTTGCCATTTTCAGAGCCCATTGGCAGCAGCCCGCCTAAAATTAATGCATTGACCTATAAGCCCAATACAGTTGAGCTTCAAGCTGCCACTGCAATACTGTGTCCAGCCCAAGGTTATCCAGCTCCAAGTTTTAGGTGTGTTATTTAGTCAAAGTAGAGTTAAGAGAACTAAAGCGAGTTTATCCAAAACCAACATAAGGCTCCGAAATCCTTTATCAATGTTATTAAATTCTCTTCTTAACCCATTCACAGAACCCATATCAAGTTCAGCTCCTAAAACACCTGCTCTGGTTCAGAAACCCCTCGAACTACTTCAGGCTCATTCCATTTCTTTGCTTTGTCCTGCGCAGGGATATCCAGCTCCTAGTTTTCGGTAAGCCGAAATTACCTCAAGGTCCCAACAAAAAAACATTTTAATTATTTAGAACCTGTGGGCGGTAAGGCGCCGACTTTACTCTCCAATGACATCAAACGGTCAAATAGGTCGGTGGATCGAACGCTTACAGTCTACAAATCTGGCGGTATTCTGTCCAGCTCAAGCTTATCCAGTGCCTGCCTTTAGGTTAGACTTGTCATAGTACCATATAAAGAGTATCTAGTTGTAATAGTTTTTCAATATTTCAACTCTCGGCAGTTTTCATTTAGTTTAGTTATAGCCAATAGTCTGATTTGTCAATTGTTTTCAGAGCCTGTTTCAAGCACTGCCCCTCGCATACCCTCGATAATGAGTAAACCCTTCGAGTTGAAGAGGGGCGTAGATATCTCCTTGCTTTGTCCTGCTCAAGGCTATCCAGCGCCCAGTTTTCGGTAAATCTACCTATCCCAACATGTAGTTATAATAAGTAGTTCCTTAAGACCTCCTGTAAACTTGTAATGTTTTCCAAATAGAACCAATTTCGGCTAAGGGTCCCACACTTTCTATCGATACAAAATGGTCGGGAATTGAACGACATCTTGGCATGGACATTGTCTTGTTGTGTCCCGCTCAGGCATTTCCGGTTCCTGTCAGCAGGTTAGCCTTAAATTTCAAACCCAATGCGTGCCTTTAATTATGCATGAGATGTGCGAACTTTAACCCCTAGCAAATGAATGTTCGTTCATTCATAAAACGTGAGCACAACAAAAACAAGAAACGCAAACAAAAACAGGCGCGCACACTCATAAAAAGTAAGCTAAGTAAACAAACCGTAAACCGTAGACCGTAGACATGTACGGTAGACTGTGGGACCGTAGACTGACAGCAGATAAAATTAAAATTGCAGCTGGCATCCTCTCTCACTCTCTCTCTTCCCTTTCGATCGCCCACCCGACTGTTATCATTGTGTGTGTGTGTTTTTGTAAACAAACACAGCTGATTGCTCTCTCACTTGCGCTCTCTCACAGTGCGCATGCTCGTGTTCCACACAAAATTTCCCAAACAATTACCCCTACATGCGCGCGTCATTTGTTTGTGTGGAATGTGTGTGGACTTTATTGCTCTCGCTCACATACCGGTTTATGAATGAACGCACGTTTTTGGGTCAGCTTTCGCTTTTTGTATTTTTTATGTATTTTTTCTTAGCTTTTGCCCTCAACTTGTTGCCGTTAGTTGCGCTTTGTGCGCATGCTCTGTCTGTTGTTGTTGTAACCTTAAGCTTAACATTGACCTTAATAAAATATGCATTGTGCGCGTCAGTTATTGTCGTCTATTTTCCCTCTTCTTCTACTTTTTTCCTTTTTTTTGACAGAGTTCGTAAAGTTCAACGCCTTTGGGGGTTGCGTTTGCTAAAAGGTCACGTTCAAAGTGCACGTGAACAAGTACATAAACAAAAGTACAAAGTTTAAGTTTCTTTCAAGAGTTGTAAGGTTTTTAATTGAGATGAAAATTGAGGCAGGTCAAAAGTTTAATTATTCAGGCAGTTTTCCAATGCTTTTATGCTTACTTTTAAGCTAAATAATTTCATTATTATTTCTTCATTTTTACAAAGAACCCATTGGTTCCAAGGCTCCAGCTGTGCCCACGGGTGTTCAAACCTTTCAACAAAATGTTCCCCTGGGCGTCACTTTTGCCATGCTTTGTCAAGCTCAGGCTTTTCCGGTGCCTGTTTTTAGGTAAACCTTCTAAAATAGTCAATAAAAGATAAATTTGTTAATTATTATTGAGGCTAAAAAGTTAGTAAGGCTGTAATTATTGTGGTGGTAACTTGACTTAACACTTGTCAACTGGTTCTTTTTAGTAACTATTTAGTTTAATTGATCTGATTAATTGGATTGTTTTTAGAGCCTGTCGGCGCAAAGGCACCTACATTTTCCAGTGACTCCAAGGGCAGCATTTTTGAGCGTTCTATCAATTCGAGCTTTGCCCTGTTGTGTCAGGCACAGGCTTTTCCCGTGCCAATAATTAGGCAAGTCCAAGAATTAAACCCCATATCAGCAGGCAGTTTTCTGTGGCATATCAGGAAAACTATTTTCCATTCAATAACTTCTTTTTTAGAACCCATTGGCTCGAGAGCACCTACATTTTCATCGGACTATAATTCATTTTCCTATGCACGTCCTGTGGGTCACAGTTTTGCTTTGCTTTGTCAGGCGCAGGGATTTCCCGTACCCGCTATGAGGTACACCCTATTCTCAGCTTATACGGGCAGTTTTCTTATCACAAAATTAAAGTTTAGTTTAGTTTTAAAGTTTTCTTTGATTCTTAATTTACAGAACCTATTGGAGCGAGGGCGCCAACCTTTTCCACAGATTCCAATTCCTTTTCGTACATTCGGGGAGTAGGTCAAAGTTTTGCTGTACTTTGTCAAGCTCAGGCATACCCAGTACCTGCCATGAGGTAGTCCCATTTTATTCATTAAATAATTTCTATTCAGGCAGTTTTCAATATGTGATATACTTGGGTAGAAAATATATAAAATAACTCAATTTACAGAGCCTATCGGAGCCAGGGCGCCTACATTCTCGACAGATTCTGATATCTTCTCTTACACCCGGGGAGTTGGTCAAAGTTTTGCACTGCTTTGTCAAGCTCAAGCATATCCAGTGCCTGCCATGAGGTAGTCTCAGCTCATTCCTCAAATCATACACATACATTCAGACAGTTTTCAATGTGAAATATCGTAGGAGAAAAGCTATATCAAACATCTCATATTTCAGAGCCCGTCGGAGCTAAAGCGCCCACATTTGCCAGTGTATCCAAAATTTCTAGTTTAATCGGCCATAGCTCCCATGACATAGTTTTACTCTGCCAGGCTCAAGCTTATCCTGTGCCAATAATTAGGTAAACTTAAACAAGCTTTAGGCCTCACTGCCAACTGGTTTTTGTTTTGAAAGTATTCTAAATTTATTTGTATTATATGGAATTTAATTTTTAGAACCTGTTAGTGCCAAGGGCCCTACTTTTGCTTCCGATATGAAAAGTTATACATTTGTGCGCAATTATGGGCAAAGTTTTGCACTTCTTTGTCAGGCTCAAGCGTATCCTGTGCCAATGATAAGGTAGCTTTAATCTATCTTAAAGTAATTAACTTTTAGTTCAGGCAGTTTACATTTGACATTTATTTAATATTTTGTAGAGCCCATTGGCGCCAAGGCGCCTTCTTTCTCTGGAGAAGCGAAGAGTTCTACATTTGTCAAAGAGATTTCGACCAGTTTTGCTTTATTGTGTCAGGCTCAGGCGTATCCTGTGCCTATATCACGGTTAGTTCTTCGATCAATTAACAATCAGGCAGTTTTCTCTTAAGTATAGTTGGTATATAGTTTAAATGGTAATTAAATAATCGTTTTTAGAACCTGTGGGCAGTGTGGCACCCAAAATCTCTGGTGGTCGTCTGCAGGAAGTAACAAAAACAGCTGCCAGTGATGTGGTGATTTTGTGTCTGGGTCAATCCTTTCCTACACCAGCATTTAGGTAATCAACCTAACGATATTCAGGCAGTTTAATAAAGTATCTTCATTTGCAATAAACTTGATAAATGAATTTATTTTAGAGCCTATTGGTAGTGTAGCACCGACTATATCAGGCGATCGATTGCAGGAATTAACGCGAAAAATGGGACACAGTTTCTCCATTTTATGCCAGGGTCAAGCATATCCCATGCCTGCTTTTAGGTACTGATGATGATTATCATTATTATATATAGATATTTATTCATCATTCAGGCAGTTTCTTTGACTTTTTAGAGAGCCCTCTAACGTTTTATCCTTTAGAACCCATCGGTCATGTCAAACCTCGCATTGCAATCAAAAGCATTGAGATCAATGAGGTTCCCCTGAATGGTACATTTGTGGGACATTGTCCAGGACAGGGTTATCCTGTGCCAATTTATAGGTAGATAATGATAGCATTTCCTTAGGGCGTTTGTCTTTCTGTCAGGATATCCTTTTCCCTTGAAGTAAAGCATACAATGAGCAAATATTAATGTTAGTAAACTCACACACCGAGGTAAGTAAGTAAAGTTCTTGATGTCATGGGAGATATAGAGGTAAGTATTAAGAGATCTTAGGTTCAGGCTGTGAGAGTCTTTTGCTCATTGTGTGCTTTAACTTCCATCCCAATCCAACCTTTAACACTAGAATATCTACTAATCTATGCTTCTCATTTCAGATGGTACAAATTCATTGAGGGAACTACCAGAAAACAAGCCGTAGTGCTAAACGATCGCGTTAAACAAGTCTCAGGTACACTGATCATTAAGGATGCCGTTGTTGAGGATTCTGGAAAGTATTTGTGTGTTGTGAACAACTCGGTTGGTGGAGAAAGTGTTGAAACTGTGTTGACAGTGACTGCTCCGCTCTCGGCCAAGATTGATCCTCCCACACAGACCATTGACTTTGGACGTCCAGCTGTATTCACCTGTCAGTACACGGGTAATCCTATCAAGACTGTCAGCTGGATGAAGGATGGCAAGGCAATGGGACACAGTGAACCCGTGCTACGCATTGAGTCAGTCAAGAAGGAGGATAAGGGAATGTATCAATGTTTTGTTCGCAACGATCAGGAATCGGCAGAGGCTAGTGCTGAACTCAAACTTGGTGGTCGCTTCGATCCTCCCGTCATCCGTCAGGCATTCCAAGAAGAGACCATGGAACCTGGACCAAGTGTATTCTTAAAGTGTGTTGCTGGAGGAAATCCCACACCTGAAATCTCCTGGGAACTTGATGGCAAGAAGATTGCAAACAATGATCGCTTCCAAGTGGGACAATATGTGACTGTGAATGGCGATGTGGTTTCCTATTTGAACATCACTTCCGTTCATGCCAACGATGGTGGACTCTACAAATGTATTGCCAAGAGCAAAGTGGGCGTGGCTGAGCATTCTGCTAAACTGAATGTCTACGGTCTGCCCTACATCCGACAAATGGAGAAGAAAGCAATTGTCGCCGGAGAAACTTTGATGGTCACATGCCCTGTAGCTGGTTATCCCATTGATTCTATTGTCTGGGAGCGTGGTAAGTGGCAAGATGGGATTGAAAATTAATTATTATAATTCTTTTCCTCATAATTAAATTCTTTTCGGAATTGTTATCCCTCTAATTTGGGCTTACTTTGGGATGCTTGCATCCCTGACAAGTTTAAACTTGTACAGAAATTGATATATATTTCTTAAATCTTCCCAGATAATCGCGCTCTGCCAATTAATCGCAAACAAAAGGTCTTCCCCAATGGCACCCTTATAATTGAGAATGTGGAACGGAATTCGGATCAGGCAACGTATACCTGTGTGGCCAAGAATCAGGAAGGTTACTCGGCACGTGGTTCACTGGAAGTGCAAGTCATGGGTAAGTTGATCAGATCAGTTACAGCGCCAGCTAAACTCCCTTCCTTAAAAGAGGGGAAGCTTGGCGTCAGTTTATTTTCTGGGCGGGATAATTTACAGGAATATGGAAAGCCCTTGCAACGCTGGTCGTTTGATTTTTCACTCCAAGTAACTTGATTGACCTTTAACCCCAGTGCCGCCACAGATAGTGCCTTTTGACTTTGGCGAGGAGACCATCAATATGAATGAAATGGTCTCTGCCACGTGCACCATCAACAAGGGCGACACTCCACTCGAAGTTTACTGGACAACGGCGCCGGAACCGAAGCTCGGCGTGGCGCGTCTCATGTCCAACGATGGCATCCTGATAACCAAGACCACTCAGCGCATCAGCATGCTGAGCATTGAGTCTGTTCATGCTCGGCACAGGGCCAACTACACTTGTGTGGCTCGTAATGCAGCTGGCATTGTTTATCACACGGCGGAACTGCGAGTCAATGGTGATGACCTCTCAGCATTTGTCTCAGATTCTCAGTTCCTCTCGTAGTTATTCCCAGTTATGTTTAGTCTAACGTTATGTTTTGTTTTGAACCCTTCAACCCATCCAAGTTCTGCCTCAGATAGTGCCTTTTGAGTTCGGTGAGGAGAGCGTCAATGAACTGGACATGGTATCAGCCTCCTGTACCGTCAACAAGGGGGATCTGCCCATCGATGTGGCCTGGACCAAGAATGGCGGTCGTGTCTATACCAACGATGGCATTGTGGTCACAAAAACCAGCACTCGGATGAGTGTGCTTAGCATTGAATCTGTGAGAGCTCGTCATGCCGGAAACTATTCCTGTGTGGCCACAAATAATGCCGGGGATAGCAGACATTGGGCCATCCTGGCTGTGAATGGTTAAAGCCTTAAGTTAATCGCATTTTTAAGCCGCATTGTCGTTTCATTTTGGTTTTGTTTTTGTTGCCTCCAAATCCTCTCCCAGTTTTGCCTCAGATAGTGCCCTTTGATTTTGGCGAGGAGAGCATCAATGAACTGGACATGGTCTCAGTCTCCTGCACGGTTAACAAAGGTGACCTTCCCGTGGATATCTATTGGACCAAGAACGGTGGACGTCTCTATACCAACGACGGCTTGTTGGTCAATCGAAATAGCCAACGATTGAGTGTGCTCAGCATTGAGTCCGTGAGAGCTCGACATGCCGGAAATTATTCCTGTGTGGCCACAAATAATGCCGGAGCCACCAGGCAATCGGCCATGTTGGCCGTCAATGGTTAATCCTTCAGCATATTCGTCTTGTTTTGTTTGCTTTTACTTGATTTGTGATCCCAACAACCTCTTCCTGCAGTCCTTCCTCAAGTGGTGCCCTTTGATTTCGGGGAGGAGAGCATCAACGAACTGGACATGGTCTCCGCCTACTGCACGGTCAACAAGGGTGATTTACCTCTAGACATTGCCTGGACCAAGAACGGGGGTCGGGTCTTTACCAATGATGGTGTCGTTGTTACCCGGAATAGTCAGCGTATCAGCGTGTTGAGCATTGAATCCGTGAGAGCTCGTCATGCGGGAAACTATTCCTGTGTGGCCACCAATAATGCCGGAGAGACCCGACAATCTGCCATGTTGGCAGTCAACGGTTAAGACCTTCAGTAACTTCACTTTTCCTTTAGTTTTTATTCAGTTCTCACTCCCAATCCATACAAATTTTCATCCTTTTGTCAGTGCCACCTTCCATTGCTCCTTTCTCGTTCGGCGATGATCCCGTGAACACGGGTGAGAATGCCGGAGTGCAGTGCATGGTGCAGAAGGGCGATGTGCCCATCACCATCAAATGGACGC
The DNA here is from genome assembly GCA_035044365.1 of Drosophila neotestacea. Taxonomy (NCBI): domain Eukaryota; kingdom Metazoa; phylum Arthropoda; class Insecta; order Diptera; family Drosophilidae; genus Drosophila; species Drosophila neotestacea. The sequence continues at coordinate 3,814,810 of JAWNMD010000270.1, forward strand.
TCAATTCGCGTCCCATTATCAATGGCGAGGAGGGCATCACCATACTGAAGCTATCACCCAAGACTAGTGTCCTAAATATAGCTGCAGTTGAGCAGTATCATCGGGGCACCTTCAAATGCATTGCCGAGAATATGGCAGGATCTAGTTATACCACATCCGAGTTAAAAGTCAACGGTATTCAGACTTGAAGCATATCAGGATAGCTATATTATTTCGGTCATTCTTTTAATTTGCTCCCACTTTCATTTTACACACATCATTCATATAGTACCACCCCATGTCCTGCCTTTTAACTTTGGCAGTGAGGTTTTCAACATGGGAGATGTTCTGAGTATCACTTGTGTGGTCCTTAAGGGCGATTTGCCATTGAATATACATTGGACTCTGAATGATGAGCTCATTGAGACGGATAAGGATGGTTTCACCGTCATGCAACTGAACAGTCGTACCAGCTACTTAAGTGTGGATGCCCTGGAGGCCAAACATCGTGGGGTATATAGCTGCATTGCCCAGAATGAGGCTGGTCAAGCCATATTTGCCGCTGAATTACAAGTTAATGGTTGGTTTTTTGAAAAGATTTTATAGATTTCATTCCTGGTGCTGGTAGCTATCTACTTATTAACAGTTTACTGGTTTATTCGGTGTGAGCTAAAAAGTAATTTTAGTAGCCAACTAGCTGAGTATTAATTAGAGCTAATAGTATGCTGAGGTTCATATTCTGAATCCAAGTTTGTGTAGTTAAATCATAGCTGAATAGTGCAATAGGAGTTGAAATGTTGGAGAAGCTGTGTGTGTTGAATAGGCGTTAAGCTAGTTGATTTTAATAGATGAAACATGTGCTGAATAAGTAATTAAATAGCTGAATCGAATTTAGAACCCTGAATATGAACTCCATCTTTTTGAACGCAGTTGCACCACAAATTAGTCCTTTTTTGTTTGGAGACGAGCCGCTGAATCGCGGAGAAGTAGCAAGTGTGACATGTGTGGTACCCAAGGGCGACTTGCCTCTGGATATTTACTGGACCCTAAATTCAGCACTGATAGTAAACGGGGAGCTTGGATTTACTATTGTGCGACTTAACAAGCGCACCAGCTCTTTGAATGTGGATTCCTTGGAAGCTGTTCATCGGGGCAGTTACAAATGCATAGCTAACAATTCAGCTGGGTATGCTGAATATGTGGCAACGTTAGATGTGAATGGTTCGTCCAGTGATATCAAGAGATTATTATGTACTTAGTTTAGATTTCTCCTGTTTATTTGTATTATAATTTATATTCGCCTGTTCTATTTTGTCCCAATCACATTTCCCATTCGTAAAGTGCCCCCACAAATACAACCCTTCGACTTTGGAGTTGAACCTGCCAATACTGGTGAAATGGCAGGTGGTTTTTGTATGGTACCCAAGGGTGATTTGCCCATGGAAATACGCTGGACTCTGAATCTAGCGCCCATCGTAACAGGAAAGCATGGTTTCTCCTTGTCGCGATTGAATCCACGCACAAGTTCGCTAAGTATCGACGCTCTGGAGGCTCGACATCGTGGAATATACAAGTGTATAGCCACAAATAAAGCGGGCAGTGCTGAATACAGCGCTGAATTACATGTCAACGGTTTGTGCTGAATGCGGAATCATTTAGGATCATTTATACACTTATTTCATATACATCTTTATTATTTTACATTGTTGCATTTGTTTGATTTATGTTTTAAAACCCCTTAACCACTTCAAGTGCCACCTCAAGTGCTGCCCTTCAGCTTTGGCGAGGCTGCGGCCGATGTTGGCGATATTGCTAGTGCCAATTGTGTTGTACCCAAGGGGGATTTACCTCTGGAAATACGCTGGTCCCTAAATTCAGCACCCATCGTAAATGGTGAAAATGGCTTTAGTTTGGTGCGATTGAATAAGAGAACCAGTTCGTTGAATATCGATTCGTTGAGTGCATTTCATCGCGGTGTTTACAAGTGTATAGCCACAAATGATGCTGGGAGCAGTGAATATCTTGCTGAATTGCAAGTCAATGGTTTGTGTAGCACGTTAGCTAAGTAATACTGTACCTTGCTTAAGTATCACTAAAATAATTTGCTGTAGTTGCTGTTTGTTGTTGGCGCACTTTGGCTGAATAGCACTTATGGCCGCTGAATAGCTATGCAATGTTGTTTATCGAGCAGGTATCAAGCTGTTTTGTCATAATGTATAGGAAACATGCGCTGAATTGTCATTTACCTGCGCTGAATTAAATTTTAAAGCTGAAAACACGCTGAATTGTTGATTTTTTGAGTTCTTGCACTTTGTTCAACTGTGTATTACTGTATCCACTGTCCAGTCCCTCCACAAGTCATGCCCTTTATCTTCGGCGATGAACCCTCCAACTACGGGGATAGCACCGCCGTCCAGTGTATGGTGTTCAAGGGCGACACACCGCTGCAGCTGCACTGGACGCTGAATGGAGAACCCATAACGAACGAAAATGTGGGCATACGAATTATCAAAATGTCACCAAAACTGAGCTCCTTGAGTATCGATTCCATCAATGGTCATCATCGCGGACTCTTCAAATGCATTGCTAGCAATGCGGCGGGCAGTGCGGAGCAAACCGCAGAGCTAGTTGTCAATGGTTAATCAAATTAACTAAATAATTTTTGATTTTTGATTTGCTTTCCTTTTTTTTTGTTGTAAAATCCCCAACTACCCAACCGACAGTTCCCCCACAAATAAGACCCTTTGATTTTGGCGACGAGGCGTCCAACTCTGGTGAAACCATGGGCATACAATGTACGGTTATCAAGGGTGATCTGCCCATCAATATAATCAGACACTCACAAGCGGTGACTGGGATGTAGTTATTGGTAGAATGTCCAGTAAATCGAGCACTTTGAATATCGATTTTATATCGGCTGAACATCGAGGTATCTACACTTGTCGGGCTCGTAATCAAGCTGGCGAGAGCAGCTACAATGCCGAGCTGAAAGTCAATGGTGATTCTTCTTACATTAGGATAAATATGCTTTAAGATTTTGTTTATTTTCTAATTTGTTTGTCCTTCCCAAATCCTAATCTCTGACCCTGCCAGTGCTACCAAGCATTTTCCCCTTTAGCTTTGACGGTGAGGCCAATGAGGGCGACAGTGTGCAATTGACCTGTCATGTGGCCAAAGGTGATTTGCCTCTAAGAATACGTTGGACCCACAATGATTTGCCTTTATTCTCACATCTGGGTGTAATGGCGAGCAAGATTGGTGAAAGGGTCAGTCTGCTGACCGTGGAGACCGTCAAGGCGGTTCATTCGGGAAACTATAGCTGTGTGGCCAGCAACAATGCGGGAAATATAAGCTACACCTCCGAGTTGTTTGTCAATGGTTTGCTCAATCACATATCTATAAAGTTACGTTATCTCTGTATTATTTTGATTACCCTCAACACTTTACCCTCCTCCACAAAATCCCATCAGTTCCGCCTCAGATAGTGCCTTTTGCCTATGAGGATGTCATCAACACGGGCGACTCTATAGATCTGTTCTGTCAAATCCAAAAGGGAGATCGTCCCATGCGGGTTCACTGGAGCTTCGAGCGTGATATGGATGCCAGCTCCGATGAGCTACAGCCCCAAATGAGAACCAATCGCATCAGCAGCAAGACAAGCATGTTGTCCATCCAAAGTGCAAGTCCAGCTCATACAGGCACCTATACCTGCATCGCCAGCAATGCAGCGGGAACGACAAGTTATGGCGTCAACCTGACTGTGAATGGTACAGGGTCTAGTCATACATTACTTTGGGCTTAGGGGGTTGTGGCTATCTGTAATGGGTTAACCCCTTAACCGAGTTGGAGTTTGATTTAATACTAATCCATCTAACTCGTAATGGTATCTACACTTTTATATATCTCAACTAACTACGACTGCTCCACCTTTTTCCCTTTGCTTAAGTCTCACCGAAAATTGCACCCTTTGACTTTGGCGAGGAGCCATTAAACTACGGCGAACCTGCCTCGGTGCAGTGCACCATTCTGGGTGGAGATCTGCCTATTAATGTCACCTGGTTACTGAATAATGCCACCATTGATAGTTATCATGATATCTCGTACTCTCGCATTGGGAAACGCATTAATGTATTATCCATTGAGTCTGTGGCTGCTCATCATGCCGGATTTTACTCATGCCATGCCCAGAATAAAGCGGGTTTGACGGCCCATTCGGCGCGTTTAATTGTGAATGGTTTGTCAACTGACTGACTGCATAATTTAAATTTATTTTGTCTCAATTTGAACTCATTTCCTTATTATTTATTTATTTTCCCATCCAAAACCTGATTAGTGCCTCCCAAAATAACACCCTTTTCCTTTGGCACTGAACCAATGAATTTCGGTGAACCTGTCTCGGTGCATTGCACCATTTCTGGCGGGGATTTACCCGTCTCGGTCATCTGGACATTAAATCGTCATCCGCTGTTGCCGGAACTGGAAATATTCACCGAGAAACGTGGCCAACGCATTCACAACCTAATGATCGATGCCATCGAGGCGAAACATGCTGGCAATTATACGTGCATTGCCAGCAATTCAGCTGGTCGTGCTGAGCATTCAGCCGAGCTCATTGTGAATGGTGCGTGATCATCATCAGAGGCTATCGACCCATGAGTAGAGTCTATCTATCTATTATTAACTTTTGTAGTTTGATTGTATTTGTTGTCATTGCTAAGAAAACTTCCTGCCTTTTCAAACAATCTAAAATGAGTTGTGTGCTGCTGAAATGTGTGCTGAATAGAGAAAGAAAGAGTTCCTAATATCAATCAAAGATTTAACTTAAAATTTGCATGAGAATACTTTACCTTTTCTTCGTTTTCGGGAAGGTAATTGCATAGAAGCAGGAGTAGCAGAATTTGACCCTGATTTCTACCTACATTTTACTTTAAATAACATAACAATTCTTTATCCAGCCTTACCTCGCATAAGCGCCTTCAATTTTGGGGAGGAATCTATGAGTTATGGTGAATTTGTGAATGTTCAGTGCACAATATCGGGCGGAGATTTGCCTGTAAACATTACGTGGACGCTGAACAATAAACCCTTTGAGGATTATCTAGAAATATTGACCACAAAGCGAGGCAAACGCATCAACGAGCTGACCATTGAGGCTGTCTCGGCCAAACATGCTGGAAATTATTCCTGCATTGCCGAGAATCGAGCGGGTCGTGTTAATCACACGGCTGAATTGAAAGTTAATGGTTAATACGCAGACTTATTTATTGACATGTAGTGTAATTTTATTACTTTTTTATTTGTTAACCTTTAATCCCAAACCCTTTGAAAGTTGCGCCTAAAATTGCACAATTTGACTTTGGTGAGGATCCCTCAAACTTTGGTGAATCAGCCAGTGTGCAATGTCTGGTTACCATGGGAGATTTCCCTGTGAGTTTTGCTTGGCTTTTCAATGGACGCGAAATCAATGAGAATGTCTACGATGTGTCCATGGTAAAATTGGGCAAGAAAATCAGTGCTTTATCCATTGACTACGTGCGTGATCATCATGCTGGAAATTATACTTGTGTGGCTGTAAATCGGGCCACGTCGGTTAACTACACTGCTGAGTTGGTTGTGAATGGTACAGAGAATGTGTAAACTTTTTAACTTCATTATCGGTTTTATTCTTCTTTTGTTTTGCCTCTTTCCTCCCAACCAATCCAAGTTCCTCCTAAAATTGCGCATTTCGATTTCGGCGACCATGCTGTTAACTTTGAGGAATCCGTTTCGGTAAATTGTCTCATCTATCTGGGTGATTTGCCCATGGACATAACTTGGCTCTTCAACGGTGCACACATTCAGGCCTACACGGGAGTATCCATTGTCAAGGGTGGCAAGAAGGCCAGCATTTTGACCATAGACTCGGTCCATGCTGGCCATGCCGGCAACTACACCTGCAAGGCACGCAACGATGCGGATTCTGTGGAGTATTCAGCCGAGTTGATAGTGAATGGTATTCAACACTGGGCTTCAACTGCATGTGATATTTCTGTTTTGATTTTCCTTATTGATTTCCGTATTCCATCCCGATACAATTCTTCCACAGCTCCGCCCAAAATAGCACCCTTTGATTTCGGCGGTGCACCTGCAAATTTTGAGGATTCCGTCTCTGTCAATTGTCTGGTTACCTCGGGTGATTTACCCATTGAAATCGAATGGTTGTTCGAGGGTGCACCTGTCAACTATGCGTCGGGTATTGCGGTGCTTCGGGGTGGCAAAAGAACCAGCCTTCTCACCATTGACTCTGTGCATGCCGGACACGCTGGCAACTATAGCTGCAAGGCGAGGAATAAAGCGGCTAGCAGTGAATTCTCAGCTGCCTTGATTGTCAATGGTTGGCAAGATCTTGGAATATCTAGATAGTTATTATTCTATAAGTATTCTTTTTGATTTTACAATTATTTTTGAATTTGTCCCACTCATTACTCCCCTTAGTACCACCCAAAATTACGCCCTTTAGCTTTGGCGAAGAGCCCGCAAATGTCGAGGACTCTGTCTCAGTAACATGTCTAATATCAACGGGAGATTTACCCATCGACATCGAGTGGTTATTCAATCACTACGGCATCAGTTCCTACTCGGGTATAATGGTCATGAAAGGTGGCAAAAGAAACAGCGTATTAAGTATTGATAATGTTCATGCAAGTCACGTTGGGAATTACACTTGTCGTGCCAGGAATCAAGCTGCAGCTGTCAATTATACAACTGAACTTATTGTCAATGGTATTTTAAAGCCTTAAAGTAGAAGATATTTCTTTGCTTTTATTACAACTTTTCTTTATTAATTTGTTATCCTTTTGTTAATGTTTACGTATCTAAAGTCCCGCCCAAAATCACACCCTTTACCTTCGGCGAGGAGCCAACAAATGTTGAGGACTCCGTTTCGGTGACTTGCCTGATCTCCAGTGGGGATCAACCTATAGATATAGAATGGTTGTTTAACGACTACGGCATCAGTTCCTACTCAGGCATAAATGTGGTCAAGGGTGGCAAAAGGAATAGCATATTGAGTATCGATAATGTCCAGGCTCGTCATGCTGGCAACTACAGCTGCAAGGTCAAGAATCATGCAGCAGCTGTTAATTATTCTACAGAATTAATTGTTAATGGTACTTTGAAGGGATATACTTACTAAAATATATAAATATCAATCTCACTATAGTTACTCTTATATATTTTCATTTAGTTTACGTTATTTTCATCCACGTCCAACTCTTTGCTTTAAGTTCCGCCCAAGATTACGCCCTTCGATTTTGGAGAGGAGCCCACAAACGTGGAAGACTCTGTGTCCGTAACGTGTCTCATCTCCAGTGGTGATTTACCTGTTGATATTGAGTGGTTTTTCAACGACTATGGCATTAGTTCTTATTCGGGAATTAATGTTCTCAAAGGTGGCAAGCGTAGCAGTGTTCTGGGAATCGATAATGTACAGGCTCGTCATGCTGGCTTGTACAGTTGTCGAGCCAAAAATCACGCTGCTGCTGTTAATTATACAACTGAGCTTATTGTGAATGGTATTTTCCCATAAACAGACCAACATATAAACAAATATTAATGCTTAAGATGATTTTGTTCTAGATTTGATATCTTTCGTTATTTTATTACTTTAAAGTTCCTCCCAAAATCATACCCTTTACATTCGGAGATGAACCCACAAATGTTGAGGATTCTGTATCGGTGACTTGTCTGATCTCTAGCGGAGATTTACCTATTGATATTGAGTGGCTATTTAATGAATACGGCATTAGCTCCTACTCGGGTGTTACGGTTATGAAGGGCGGAAAGAGGACGAGCATGTTGACCATAGATAATGTAAGTGCTCGACATGCTGGTAAATACAGTTGCTTGGCCAGGAATCATGCGGCAGCCGTCAACCATACAACAGAATTGATTGTGAATGGTATAGAGTTAAACATCTATATAAAGAAACTTAAAGTTTATTTAAAATTTAATTTTTTTTAAGTTTTCCCTACCAAGGTCATCTACATATCAAGGGGTTTAACAAGTCAGATCATTAGTATAATTTCTCTAAAAACAATTCCCACAGCTCCTCCCAAACTAGCCCCCTTTGATTTTGGTGAAGCTCCTGCAAACTTTGAAGATTCTGTTTCCGTTAACTGTTTGGTTTCCTCCGGTGATTTACCCATCGATATCGAGTGGCTTTTCAATGGACAGCCCATTAGCTTTGCTTCGGGAATTGCTGTTTTACGTGGGGGCAAAAGAACCAGCGTCTTGACCATAGACTCTGTGCATGCTGGTCACGCTGGCAATTATAGCTGCAAGGCAAAGAATAAAGCGGCAAGCAGTGAATACTCGGCTGAATTAATTGTGAATGGTTGTTACACTTACTTTATAAAAATATCTGACAGTAATTATTTGTTATTATGATTTCGTTCTTATATTACATCCTAAATTATCCCTACAAGTACCACCCAAAATTACGCCCTTTGACTTTGGTGATGAACCGGCAAATGTCGAGGATTCGGTATCGATTATGTGTTTAATATCAACGGGAGACTTACCCATCGACATCGAGTGGTTGTTCAATGACTACGGCATCAGTTCTTACTCTGGCATCAATGTTGTAAAAGGTGGCAAGAGGAACAGCATGCTGAGTATCGATAGTGTTCAGGCCCGTCATGCGGGGAAGTACAGTTGTCGGGCCAGGAACCATGCAGCTGCTGTTAACTATACCACAGATCTTATTGTGAATGGTATTTGGACCAACTAGCATCAGTAATCGTTGTAGTTTTAATCTTATGTTATTTCGATTTTATTTTAATACCTTGAAACAACACAAACAAAACATTTTCAGTTAGATAAATTAAAGTCTCGAAATTTCCATTAGTTGCACCTAAAATAGCGCATTTCGATTTCGGCGAGTCTCCTGTCAATTTTGAGGATTCCGTATCTGTTAACTGTCTGGTTAGTTCAGGCGATTTGCCACTCGACATTGAGTGGCTCTTCAATGAGTATCCTATCAATCATTATTCGGGCATTTCGACATCCAAAATGGGAAAACGCTTAAGCGTCTTGATGATCGATGCGGTGAATGCCCGTCATGTTGGCAACTACACCTGCAAGGCTAAAAATCTATGGGCCTCGTCCATCTACACTGCCCAGCTTCTTGTGAATGGTATAGCAAAAAAAAAAACTCCTATGTACAGCACATGAATGTTAACTATTTATTTGTGGTATTTCTATTATAATTTACACCAACAAAATTGTAAGAAACACAAACAAATTCTGAAAAATTGCATGTCTGCTTTTTGCTTTAGTGAAATTGACATTGTAAGCTTTATGTAATCGCTTTTATTAAGTATACGTAGCGTAGTTCAAATGACTTAAGCAACGAATATAACTCAGAATTATAATTATCTCGGATATATATAACAGAGCTGTATATATTAAAATAAATAAATTCAAAAGACTTAGGAAACGAACTCGCATATTTCAAAAGATTTAGGCAACAAACTTGCCTATTTCAAAAGACTTAGGCAACAAGCTTGTGGAATACCAGTTTTAATAAGTTGACCAAATAAAATAGGGAAATTCAAAAGACTTAGGCAACGAACCTGAAGAAGCTGCACAAATTCGGATCTACGATGACAACCCTATCAACACATACCTTTACTGGAATTTCTCTCATCTTTTCCCGCTTAAGTACCACCCCATATAACACCCTTTGAATTCGGGGATGAGCCAGCGAATTTTGGTGACTCGGTGACCGTGCAATGCACCATCTCAAAGGGCGATCTACCAGTGGATATTTACTGGCTGTTCAATGATTATGCGATCAACGACTATCACGGTGTGACCACGTCAAAAATAGGCAAGAAGGTCAATGTGCTGACCATCGACTCCGTGAATGGCAACAACGCGGGCAACTATACGTGTCGGGCCCGCAACAATGCTCAGACCGTGGAGTATTCGGCGGCGTTGATAGTCAACGGTTGGGCAGCTCCTAAGAATCAATTAATTATAGATTTAGTTTATGTTGTAGATTAATCCATTAATTTTATTATGTTGTTTATCATTTCTGTTGTGCTCATATCCCAAAAGTATTGCCCCAAATAACGCCCTTTGCCACGAGTGCTCAGCCCACGCATCTGGGCCAGTATATAACCTACCAATGCACCCTGACTGAGGGTGATCTTCCCCTGAATATACGTTGGACCTTTAACAAGCAGCCGCTTTTTAATGACGATGACCAGGACATATTGATTGCCAAAATGGGCAGACGGAGCAGTGTCCTGACCATCGAGAGTGTGGCGGACAGACATGCCGGAAACTACAGTTGCCATGGCGAAAATGCCGCGGGCAAAGCCTCCTACACCACACAGCTGAAAGTTATAGGTTCCGCGATCATCTTTCAACTACTTTTATGATTATTTTTTGTTTCTTTTTCTTTCCTCTTTTGGTTCTTCCTATCCACATCACGTTCTACGTTCAACATTCAGTTTTGCCGCGCATCATACCCTTTGCCTTTGAGGAGGGTCCCGCCCAAGTGGGCCAATACCTAACGCTACACTGTTCCGTACCCGGCGGCGATCTGCCCTTGAAAATCGACTGGACCCTCAATGGTCAATCAATAGGCGTTGAGTTGGGCATCAGTACCGAACGCGTCGGTAGCCGTGGCAGCGTTTTGACCATTGAGGCTGTTGAGGCGCCACATGCTGGCAATTTCACCTGCCACGCCAGCAATTTGGCTGGCCAACAACGCTACACGACGCTCCTAAATGTCTATGGTTAGATACGTAGATAGAAACACATAAACACACATACGTAATCACGCAGACTTTAACCTGTCCGTTGTAGTTTGATGCTACTAACCAAGCGTCTCTTTGATATCTGGCTGCATGTCTCTATCTCTGTCTCTGTTGCTGTCTCGCTCTTTATCTCTGTCTATCTCACTCTTTGTCGAGGCTCGTCGCACCGCAAGGTTTGCATGTCTTAACATAACCTAAGCACTGCAACTCTGTAGCACCATCTGAAATTGAGTTAAGGAACTTTTAAAGCGCAGTCGATCCAAGGATTAAAGGATAGGAAAGATTCTTCCCTTATGATCATATATTCTTCGTGTTTTGAAATGTCCGCCGTTTCCCCACTTTGATTCCATCTCAGGCATTTTTATAGAACATTATTTTAAAGATTATTTATTTTATTTTTTTCATTTTATTATTTTTAATTGGAATCCTTTTGTGACAAAGTTCCACCTAAGCTGGCGCAACTTCCCGTCAATTCGCCGCTTTATGTGGGTGATTATTATCAAGTGACCTGCGCTGTGGTGCATGGCGATGCACCGTTCAACATTACATGGTACTACAATGGGCAACCGGCTGGGCAATTGGCAGGTGTCAATATTTTGATGCACAGTCGGCGCAGCAGCTCCCTGAATATTGAGAGTGTGCAGGGTGAACATGCGGGCACCTACACATGTATGGGTGCCAATGGGGCCGGCTATACGACTGTCGAGACGAATCTGAGTGTTAAGGGTTTGTTTCTGATGCACTTTAAGCCTGGGCTTGGTAGTTGTAGCTATAAATATTTTACATTAGGCAGCAACTGTATATTATGACCACTGTCTCTGTCTCCCTCTCTCTCTCTGTACCTTTTTGTGTGTTTTGCCCTGGTGTTGGTATTGCATAATAAGCACAATTTGTATAATAACACTTCATCTCATGCACGGCTTTTTATGTATTCCCCCTAATTTCGGATCCGTCAGAGCTGCCGCAAATTGAACAATTCCATTTCAATCCCAACGGCGTCAATGGCGGCCAAGCGGTGCGTGTCATGTGTATGGTCACCTTGGGAGATCTTCCCATCGATATCTACTGGCTGAAGAACGGACAGCCCCTGCTGCGTTCCATATACCACAAGATCGATGAGTACACATTGATTTTGTCCCTACGCCAGACAACCATCAGCGACTCCGGCAACTACACGTGCGTGGCCAGCAATGCGGCGGGTTTGGCCAGTCGTTGGTCCACTCTTAAAGTGAAGGGTACATACACGTGCTTTTCGTTTCTCCTCGTTTTTTATCATTTGTACAAAGTTCTTCCTTATTTTGTATGTAAGAGTGTCCCCAATCAATGATAAAGATATGAGAAACTAAATTGAAAAATCAAAAGACTTAGGCGACGAACTTGTGAGCTTTTTGGTTAAACATGTAACATCCTATGAATATCGATAGCCTTAAATCAAATAGCATCAAATGATAGCCTAAAACAAATGACTTAGACAACAAACTTGTATTAAAAATCAAAAGACTTAGGCAACGAACTTGTGCCACAAATGGCTGAAAACAAATGACTTAGACAACAAACTTGTGAAGAAAATCAAAAGACTTAGGCAACGAACTTGTCAACTTATGGGAAGAATTGATACGTGCAAATTGAAAGACTTTGACAACGAACTTGGGGTGTTGGATAATTTAGAATTGTTATTCGAGTTCGAGAACAGAGTTTGATTATAAGTAGAAAAATTTACAATTGTGGAAACATTTATAGGAATGTCTTACTGTATTTTGAATACTTATTACCTGGGCTATGTACCGCATCTTTAGAGCCGCCACTGCTCGCTGCCTTATCGCTTTCCACGTCCGTTTGTGATGTCAACGATTACGTGCAGCTGACGTGCATTGCCAGCAGAGGTGCCACGCCCATTCGATTTGAATGGCAGCTGAATGGGAAACCATTGCATGACGACGACGATGATACGGATGCCACACAGGCGACGGTGGGCGAGCACACGAGCCTGTTGCTGATCAACAAGGCGCAAGCTCATCATGCGGGCAATTATAGCTGTCGGGCTAGCAATCATGTGGGCGTGGCCCAAAGGCAGGCCATGCTGATTGTCAACGGTAAATGGGAATCGCATTCAAGAAGCATCAAAGACTTTGTTATTTCTCTTCAGCTAATCCAGATTTTTCTCGAGATCTTTTGCTCTCTCTCTCTGGGCCCAAAGACTGTTTAACGAGTTCGACTGAGGTCTATCTATGAAGTTTTTCAATACGATTATTTACTGTATATAAGAACCTTTAATAAACACCCCTTGAAGATCTTCCTTTCTCTCTGTTAATCTCCGTTTTTGGTGGATTGCCATGTGGAAGCAAATGTTAGTTTTTTGACCTAATCTCAATGCATCCGCAGCAACTCTTGTATGGCAAAACAGCTCAGATTCGCATACATTTTAACCAGCAGCACACACATATCCAAACACTCACACACACATATGCATACAGTGCACAAACTCGTAAACGCACAGACACATACATAGATTTGTGAAAGAACTCACAGCTTGATACCTGCTTGAGTGTTTTTATTCAATACGATAACGATATCCATGCAGATATTGAATTTGAATTTATAATTTCAATTTAGTTTTTGTACAGGCTCATGCTCCAACACCGAATAAACCACAAACAACAACAGCAACAACAACAATAACAACTACTCGCATATTAACCGCTTTTAATTGTCTACTAAACTTAATCTCAGTCCTCTGGGCTAACTCTAAGCGCTTCCATAAACGTTAAAGAAAATGAAATACACAAGCCCCTGCTACGTCCCTTACATACCATCAGTCCCTCCCCCATTTCCCGACTCTTCCTCAACTTTAATTACTTTCATTTTCATTAAAGTCTATCATTTACTTACTTGGTAAAAGCACAAAACGAAGTCTGATTGAAGTTAAAGAAATTGACAATTAATTCTAAAGAAAATGTTTAAAAAACAGCATCAGCACTTCGTTTTGCACAAATTGCATGTTGTTTAAAGTTTAGTTAGTTACTAATTATAATTTAATTAAACTCCAACTTTATGTTGTCCTTTAACACTTTGGTTATTTAAATGTGCTAATATCTTTAGTTGTAGTTTGGTTTATTGGTTCAACTAGAATTTAATTTAATTGTGGAAATATTCTAAGCATAAAATTTATGTCTTATCTTCAGTAACTAAGGCTATTCAAAAAAACATGAAGTATATTACTTCACTATAATGCGAATATTTCCACACAGTTTGTACAAATTGAAATGAAAGATAACTGATTAGAAATAAATGTTTTCACGAACATTTCAGTTTGTACCATCTAACAGTCCGTCCATCCGTCTGCAGACAATTCCTACAAACCGCATGCTAATTGTTCTATGTTTATAAAGAAACCGCGACAAACTTACTAATATATTATTTTTTCTACAAACAACAACAACAAAAACAACAGTACCACCAAGATGGATTCTCGAGCCAACAGACAAACCATTTGCCCAGGGTTCCGATGCCAAGGTTGAATGCAAAGCCGATGGTTTCCCCAAACCACAAGTGACCTGGAAGAAAGCAGTTGGTAAGTTAAAGAAAATAAATTTTAATGTTTATATCTAATTAACAAATCATCTACAGGTGATACACCCGGAGAGTACAAGGATCTGAAGAAGAGTGACAACATTCGCGTCGAGGAAGGAACTCTGCAAATTGACAACATACAAAAGACCAACGAAGGTTATTATCTGTGTGAGGCTATCAATGGCATTGGCTCTGGACTCTCAGCTGTGATCATGGTCAGTGTTCAGGCACCACCGGAGTTCACAGAGAAGTTACGTAACCAGACCGCTCGTCGTGGTGAACCTGCTGTACTACAGTGCGAGGCGAAGGGTGAGAAACCCATTGGCATTTTATGGAACATGAACAATATGCGTCTGGACCCCAAGAATGATAACCGTTATACGATTCGCGAGGAAATCCTTTCTGCTGGTGTCATGTCCAGTCTTTCGATTAAACGCACTGAACGCTCCGACTCAGCTTTGTTTACCTGTGTGGCCACCAATGCCTTTGGCTCGGATGATGCCAGCATTAATATGATTGTTCAAGAGGTGCCAGAAATGCCATATGCTCTGAAAGTGCTCGACAAATCCGGTCGCTCCGTGCAGCTAAGCTGGGCTCAACCCTACGACGGAAACTCTCCACTCAACCGTTACATCATTGAGTTTAAGCGATCTCGTGCATCCTGGGACGAAATTGATCGTGTCATGGTTCCAGGCCACACTACCGAAGCACAAGTCCAGAAACTAAGTCCCGCAACCACCTACAATATTCGCATTGTTGCCGAGAACGAGATTGGCTCATCGCAATCCTCTGAAGCCGTGACCATTATCACTGCCGAAGAAGCTCCTTCTGGCAAACCACAGAACATCAAAGTAGAGCCTGTGAATCAGACAACTCTGCGAGTCACCTGGAAGCCACCAGCACGCTCCGATTGGAATGGAGAGATCCTTGGCTATTATGTCGGCTATAAACTATCCAACACAAACTCTTCCTACATCTTTGAGACCATTAACTTTATCACCGAAGAGGGCAAGGAACATAACTTGGAATTGAACAATCTGCGTGTATACACTCAATATTCTGTGGTAATTCAGGCATTTAACAAGATCGGCGCTGGTCCCTTGAGCGATGAGGAGAAACAGTTCACAGCTGAAGGAACTCCCAGCCAACCACCTAGTGATACCGCCTGCACCACCCTCACCTCTCAAACCATTCGCGTAAGCTGGGTCAGTCCACCTCTCGAGTCGGCCAATGGTGTGATCAAGACCTACAAGGTTGTCTATGCTCCCAGCGATGAGTGGTATGGTAAGTAGACAAGTAGAGATCTGTCCCTGATGTGTAGTGATATTATTAATCTCTCGAATCCTTTCAGATGAGACCAAACGTCATTATAAGAAGACTGCCTCCTCCGACACAGTGCTCCATGGCCTGAAGAAATATACCAACTATACTATGCAAGTCTTGGCCACCACAGCTGGAGGTGATGGAGTTCGCAGCGTTCCCATTCATTGTCAGACCGAACCCGATGGTAAGTTGTATGCTTTAATTGACGATAGTTTTTTTACAGTCCCAACTGTAACACATATCCTGTCTTCCTACAGTTCCTGAAGCACCCACCGATGTTAAGGCCCTGGTCATGGGTAATGCGGCTATTCTCGTATCCTGGCGTCCACCAGCACAGCCCAATGGCATAATCACCCAATACTCTGTCTACTCCAAGGCTGAAGGCGCTGAGACTGAAACAAAGACCCAAAAAGTGCCACACTATCAAATGAGCTTCGAGGCAACTGAACTGGAAAAGAACAAACCCTATGAATTCTGGGTCACTGCCAGCACTACTATTGGAGAGGGTCAGCAATCAAAGAGTATTGTGGCCATGCCAAGTGATCAAGTTCCTGCCAAGATTGCCTCTTTCGACGACACGTTTACTGCCACCTTTAAGGAAGATGCCAAAATGCCTTGTCTTGCCGTTGGAGCTCCTCAACCGGATATTACATGGAAGATCAAGGGTGTTGACTTCAGTGCCAATGATCGCATGCGTCTCTTGCCCGATGGATCCTTATTGATTAAATCTGTAAATCGTCAGGATGCTGGAGATTATTCCTGCCACGCTGAAAACTCTATTGCAAAGGACTCGATTACCCATAAGCTCATTGTGTTGGCTCCTCCTCAATCACCTCATGTCACACTGTCCGCCACAACAACCGATGCCTTGACCGTCAGATTGAAGCCCCATGAGGGAGACACCGCACCACTCCATGGCTACACTCTCCACTACAAGCCAGGTTTGTATTCAGATAACGAAAGTTTTTATACATGACTGATGATAATAAATACAATTCCAGAATTTGGCGAATGGGAAACTGCTGAAGTCTCTGTGGATTCACAGAAGCACAACATTGAGAGTCTACTTTGCGGCTCACGCTATCAGGTCTATGCCACAGGATTCAACAAGTGAGTGGAGCTTAAACTGTTCAATGTTATTCACCTTTAACTCTCTTATTCTCTATTTAGCATTGGCGCCGGTGAAGCCTCCGACATTTTGAATACACGCACCAAGGGTCAAAAGCCCAAACTACCAGAGAAACCACGTTTCATTGAGGTTTCATCCAACTCGGTTTCATTGCACTTCAAGGCCTGGAAAGATGGTGGTTGCCCCATGTCCCACTTTGTCGTAGAGAGCAAGAAACGGTATCTTACAATCAGGCAATACTCATTCTCTGTTGATCATATAATAACTTTAATTTCTTTTAGCGATCAACTTGAATGGAATCAAATCTCGAACAATGTCAAGCCCGATAATAACTACGTAGTTCTCGATCTGGAACCTGCTACCTGGTACAATCTCCGCATCACGGCCCATAACTCTGCTGGATTCACTGTTGCCGAATATGACTTTGCCACACTCACCGTTACCGGAGGTATTTACAATCTGTTTTCCAATTTGAATTCACAACCTTCACATTGCTTTTGTACATAGAAAACTACGTTGATAATGTTGATGGAGCTGCCACGCCCCCAACAACATTATCCATATACAAATAACAAAGCTAAGCATAAAGTAAAAATGTTGTACACACTTGTGCCCGAGTTGAAAATGCTTTTTATCAAAATCACAAAACGAAAATGAGCAAATTTTGATTTTTTATTTGATTTATCCAAACAAATTGCACAGTATTTAATTTAATTTCCATTAGCTGCAATTTCACCACCACCAAGCCTGTCATATATACTTAAACAAATCTACATAAATATGTAGACATATTATAATTTTTGTTCAGTTTTTATTTATTGAAATCTCGATCAAATGCCAAAACTTTGATATCGTGTACAAAAATACTATTTTTATTGCGTAAATGCAATTTGTTTTTACGTTTATTTTTAATGTGTATAAAAACCCCGAGAATCGCAGATGAAATGCAAAAATCTTGTATAAATAGTTAAACTTAAATCTCACCAGTCTTAACCAGATCACCAGTCACTTTATAATGATTTATTATTTAATATTTATTATTGTTTTCTCCGCTGTGACCACTAGACAATCGTAGAACTCTAGACGATCACATTATTAGTAATATTATTGTTTATTACGAGTTCGAATATATCATTTACATTTCTTTAGTTTCAACACATTTTGTTAACTGCATTTATATACATGTATATGTCCAGTCTGTGGAGATGGAGTTCACGTATTTTGTACATTTTAAAAAGAAGGAATCAAGGCATTCAATTTATTGATACTGCCTTGTGTAATGATATGAATAAATGTTGTAACCCCCTGGTACTCCCATCCGCTGTACGTATTCTAGAATACGTGAATGTCGCTTAATAAATATTCCAAATTGTAAATTGCCTAGAACTTTACAAATTCTTAACTAATTGATTCTTTCTGCAGCGACAATTTATAGTTAAATACTCCATATTACTCGAATCAGATGAAGTGTTGTTCCACTCTGTAATAGTTCTCTACTGGATTCAGCAAGGAACTCTTAAATAAGCTTCCTTTCTACGATAATTGTACAAAGTTTTCCACAACTGATCACACATGAATCATGAACTCACGCTTTATTAATTTGATCTTAATTTTTTAGATAATTTTGTTTTTTAGTAAATTGTTTTTTAATTTGATTTTGACAATAGCAAAATGCTCATTAAACCTGCTTTAATTTAAAGAAAAACTCAACTTAAGAAAACGAGCAGAGCCAATGCGAACACATTTTCAAAAGCACAACAACCAAAGATCCATCCATTTAACATTTTAGTGAGTCCAAATGAGAGCTGAGATCAAGATGAAACAGGAGAAGAAATATCAAATAGTAATTTTTCTTATATGAACATGCTCATTACACACGAACATTTATTTCAATTTAACATTACGATTACAATTCAGTTATGTCATCAAGTTATAGTTGAGTTCCACCTTAGTTAGTTAGTGTTTACGATCTTTTATTTGAAGTTAACTTTTGGAGAGACGATCAAGATTCTCTTTCGTTCTTGTTCTCTTTCTCGTTCTCGTTCTCCTATTCATTCTCTTGAAAGCTGTTACACTTGGAATGCTGTTAAATGAATTTTTCCAATTGCTTTCGAAAAGTATTTACCATTTAAGTAGTTGTAAGACCATACGATACAAAAAAAAACCAAAAAAAAAACAAATTGCATTTGAACGTATTAAAAATAATGTTATTTTTGTTATACAAATAAAATTTATACAATAGCTAAAATAGTTTTCATATAAATATTCGCAACCAACTATTGTTATGCGTGGCCATTTGGCATTCGGCGCATTGTATAATATCAAAACTTTAATAAGTACATTAAATAATTTTCATTCTCAAATATTTGTGACACTTTTTCACATTTTCGAACACGTTACAGAAGCTTATTCGAACTCAACTCGAAAATTGTTTTGTATTTGTCAATGTATTTGTATATGTGTGTTTGTTGGGTACAAAAGTCAATGTACGAGAAGAAGAAAAGTTGTTAACAAAGAGAGAGTAAACTTTAAAATTTCAACTGTTTGCTCTCTTTTGGAAAATTTGCTAAATGTTAAAGCTTCCTTTTCTCGCTCACTCTCTATACATACATTCATACATACACATCTTTAACTGTGTCTCTCTCTCTCTCTCTCTCTCCTATTTATATATTTATAAACCTCTCTGTCTCTCTCTTGGTCTACATGTGAAAAACACTTTGGTTGTTGTTGTTTGTTGTTGTTGCAGGCACAATCGCACCCTCGCGTGATTTACCCGAATTAAGCGCCGAGGATACAATCCGAATTATCCTATCGAACCTAAATTTAGTAGTGCCGGTCGTGGCGGCTCTGCTCGTCATAATTATAGCGATAATTGTTATTTGTATTCTGCGTAGCAAAGGCAATCACCACAAAGGTATCTATAAGTATATCAAACTAATTACGTATTTCTCTTTTTTCGGTTCCTCTCTGTCTACCTCTCTCTCTCTCTCACGAACACTCGCGTTTGTTTTTAAATACTCTCTCAATACACAAACATACACACATATATACTACTATATGTTTATTCAAAATATCATAAATATTTTGGATTATGAATTTGCCTGTTATGTTGCATCCGATAAACAATTTGCATGCTCGATAATGGTTTGTATCGAAATCGAATTCGAATTCGAATCAAAGGCACAATTGCGCCTCTCGATGACGGCTTGGGCCATGGAAATGTCCATGCACGAATCCCATTGCCCGCCTGGATGCCCGAGTGGCTGGATCTGAACTTTATGGTCCCCCTAATTGCCACTGTTGTTGTGGTTGCGGTTGGTATCTGTGTTGTTTGTGTGGCGCTTTCCCGAAGACGTGCGGATGATCTACGAGGCGGCCAGAAGGATGTCTATTGTAGGTTTTTCTCCTGGGCAACAATTCCACAGGACCACATATGTTTTTTTATTACATTTACTTAATTTTCGACAAATTTTATTTCTGTTTTTATGGCCCAAATGGTTGAACATTGTGCGAAAGTTTATCTCAACTACAATCTCAACCATTTTAGCCAAGTTTAAGCCTTAAACCTAAGCCGTCACTCTACAACAAATACTGGTAACATCTTTTAACTTTTGGAATGCTAAATGTTTTAATATCCTTATAGATAGCATGATTTATGTATATATAGTAAACAAACACAAGCTTACACGAACAAAAATACATCACTTGCTGAACACTTTTACAAAAATATACCAACAAAATAGTACTCAAGGAAAAATCAAATATACCACTACAAATATGTATGTATTTATATTTATTGTGTACCAATATCAATATCAATATCTGTGTATATATGTACATTTATACATATCCTATTATCCTCATAGAACTATCATCAATTTTCCATCGCCATTGAAAAACATTGGAAAATTATATTAAAGTATTTTGCGATGACTTTAGATTTGCTATAATGATTTTAAACATAAAAAACAAAACATTAAATATAATGTAAATTAACTCAATTATTTTCTTGATATACATAATTATTATGGCATTTTATTCGAGAATTATTACTCTATTCTTATGAGTTGAAATCCTATCGTATTAAATATACCCTATGCTATCTCCATTGTTGTAAATACGTTTTGCTTATACCCTAAGCAATATTCATTGTCCAAACAATTTTATCTACAAATACAATTCACAACAGACAACTTTTTCTCACTCACTGTACAACCCTACAACTTTCTATCGACACATTTTATATTGTTGTTGTTGAGTTTACACATTTCCAATCCCCTATTTTTGAAATGAAACCAAAACTAAGATGCTTTTTGGAATCGCAAATGAAAAATGCTTAAGTAAAACGTACAGTAAAAGTAATGTTAATTAAAGTAACAAGAAATTAAATTCAAAATTAAAATCATCGCTCATTTCATGTCATTTATATCATGAATCGTTAATATCGCTAACAAGTTGGTATATTTTGAACTGCAAATCAAACAAATCAAACAGAACACTCTCTCCTCACGTAATTCCCTTTGGAAACTTTGTTCGCAATTGTAAACTTGTATTTTTGAGCTATTATTTAGCACTTTAGCGTCTTGAGATGCCGCACCAAAAAATAAAACCAAAACAAAATCAAAAGAAAACGAAAACAAATCGAAATTACAAATAATATTGTGAGTGACGGAACAAAGCTGATTGATACGAAAGAAAAAACAGAAGTAAAGTATGCGAGTTGAAATTTAAGCTGCATTACAAAAAGGGAAAAGCATCTTCAGTGTTTCACTATTGAGTTCGCGATATCATGTATTAATTCTAGACGATGTAGTTTACAATCAGACAATGGGACCTGGCGCCACCTTGGACAAACGTCGCCCGGATCTGCGTGATGAGCTTGGCTATATTGCACCCCCCAACCGGAAGTTGCCCCCCGTTCCCGGATCCAACTACAACACCTGTGATCGGATTAAGCGAGGTACAGTCATAAGTAAGCATCTAAATTTCCAATACAACATTTATTAATGCCAGGAATATGCCAGCGAAGTCCTAGTCCTTGATTTACAAAGGTAACTGGACAATCACTGTGCATTGCCTGCGGCTTAGTTTTTTTCTTCTTCCATTTACTTTGCTACAAAAACTTAAAGAAAAACAAAAAAAAGAAGAAAAGAAAGAAAGAGTATTTCATATTTTGCGTTGCTTTTGCATAACACAGTGGGACCTAAGAGTTCTTACACCAGGCATTGCCACACCCATTTATCATCTATCATATCATACATACACACAAACGTAAACACATAGCAATGCTTTCTCAGAACGAAATTCTTAATGTTGCTTTTTCGAGTGGCTTTTTATAATTTCAAAAACCCAACCGAGTATTAATAAATGTTGTGCTAAATTTAGATTATTTTTTGTAATGATTTTCGATATTTATTTTTATAATTTGTTTAAAATTCTTTCCTGACCTCCAAATCCAATCCTTCCAACGTTTCGGTTGCTGTATCTTCAATTGCTTACTTTTCCGTTGACTCATTGTCGATGTTGTATGAATATTGGAAATTTAAAAAAAAAAACACTCACACTTGACACCAAACTCAAACATTAACTCGAACCGGTTCAGGCCGTGGTGGTTTGCGTTCGAATCACTCGACATGGGATCCCCGTCGCAATCCGAATCTGTACGAGGAACTCAAGGCACCTCCAGTTCCCATGCACGGCAATGCCAATATCTATGGTGGTCATGCCCATGGCAACGTTGAGTGTCACTATAGACATCCAGGTAGGAGAGGTTTCTCCTTTCTTTTAATTTATTACTCTTATTCATTTCTGTATGTATCCCAATTGATAACAAATCCTTGCCACATTTATCCATTTGGTTGAAAGTAATTTTATGTTAACAAGTCCAAAAGCTAACCCGAATATAGTGTAGTCTAACCCCGGTCGCAAGGTGCTAACCTCAGATACTGAATAGTAAGTAAAATCTGTCACATCAAGCCATTTCATCTGGCAGATCTCAGAACTCGTACTAAAACACTAAAACAACTACCAAGACACCAACAAAGCATTCCAAATATGATCATAGAAATCTTGCTAATCGAAATCTTCTCTCGCAAGGCATGGAAGATGAAATCTGCCCCTATGCTACGTTTCATCTGCTCGGCTTCCGTGAGGAAATGGATCCCACCAAGGCCATGAACTTCCAGACCTTCCCACATCAAAATGGACACACACCTGTACCCGGACATGCTGGTACCATGCTGCCACCTGGTCATCCTGGACATGTGCACTCTCGCTCTGGATCTCAGTCTATGCCACGTGCCAATCGCTATCAACGCAAGAATAGCCAAGGCGGTCAATCCTCAATCTATACTCCAGCTCCCGAATATGATGATCCTGCCAACTGCGCTGAAGAGGATCAATACGTAGGACGATACCTTATACATTTGCATTCTAAAGAGAGTACCTAAGTTTACTAATTGAATACCTTCTGATCCTTTACAGCGTCGCTATACTCGCGTTAACTCTCAGGGTGGAAGCCTTTACTCTGGACCTGGACCCGAATACGATGATCCCGCTAACTGCGCACCCGAGGAGGATCAGTATGGCTCCCAGTATGGTGGACCCTATGGACAACCCTATGATCACTATGGCTCACGTGGATCTATGGGACGTCGTAGCATTGGTAAGAGATTTAGAATTATAAGTCGAGTTGTTAAAAGATACCCTGCAACCACAACTCTTCCAGGCTCTGCACGTAATCCAGGCAATGGTTCCCCTGAGCCACCACCACCACCACCACGTAATCACGACATGAGCAACTCCTCATTCAACGACTCCAAGGAGAGCAACGAGATCTCAGAGGCCGAATGCGATCGGGACCATGGACCACGTGGAAACTATGGTGGTAAGTGTTTGTGAAATTCCGTCGAGAATAATCTTAACTTGGTTTAAAATCAATTTAAATTAAAATACTCTCATACGATCTTACTGAAAAGAAAATGGAACAAATTATTAACAAAACTCCATATGCATTCTTCTTAATTTCCTTTTTCAAAATTTGTTTGTGTACAATATTATAATAAACTCTATCAGAAGATTCTAATGAGGGTGAGTGATGTGAAATCAAATCAAAGTTCGTCTAGTGTTCTTAGTGAATTTGAATTGCTCCCTTCTGAAATGTATAAGTATATTATTACCATCACATCTCACCTCATTCTTCGTATTGATCGTGATAATCTCATGAAGTTTCCTCACTTATCCAAGGAATTTTTTTCATTCCCCCCTTCATTTCTCCATCATTCATGAGTCATTTCGAAGACAATTGTTATGTTCTTCACACTACAAATATTCATGCTGTGTTTTGCTAAAGTTTCAATACAATAAATATATTTATTTTTTTTTGATATTTTTATTATTGTGTTAATTTTGGTTTTGGTTATCCATGTTTTTTTTTCATAAGTTCCATTTTTACTGCACATTCAAACACATTTCATTTCACGAAGCACAATGTCCCCAATTGAAGGGTTCTCTTACAGCACATTTAAATGTTTTATGTTTCGTGTCTAATAACGGATTTAAGTTTAATTTAATTTTATAATCATGATTTTCATTTCATTAAATCTCATGTGTCTCTAGAAATTCGCATGTGTTCCTTTAGAAAGTTGTATAGAAATATTATGGTTTTTAGAAATCAATAAGTTAGATATATATTTTAAGACAAATAAGGTCAAATTTATTAGGTCTCCTGTTTGCACGAGATATTACTTTTTTTTATAACAATAAGAACAATTTTATTTGAAATTTCATTTTGTGTTTTCTTTCTGTTTTCTTTTACATTTTATGATATTTTAAATCAATCTAACAACAACTTTCGGTTGGTCAATTTTATGTGGGGTTCTTAAACAATAATTTCTATTACAAAAATATGTCGATTATAAAACCTCAATAAAAAAAAAACAAATGAAAACAAAATCGAATACGAACAGCTGTGAAAAGATCTCCACAACCAAAAGATCAACGCACCACCGAAGAGATGCGTAAATTGATTGAAAGGTAAGAAACGAGTAATGAAATATATTGAAAATCTAAAAAAAAAATTAATTATTTAATAACTAAAAATTGCACAGAATGCTTTTAAAATAACAATGAATTTGGAATGATCGTTTTAACTTTAAAAAAATTAAATTACTTAATTCTGAATATAAAACTCGCTCAGTATGTTGAAAACTACTCGAGTTTATAAATTGAATTCGCAAGCCGTTCTTTAAAGATATAAAATTTTAGCTAATTCTGTGCAATTTTCATACCATCTCGTGTTCTAGTACTTTAACTAACCCTGATTATTATATATTCACTTTTTTATTAATAAAACATTGAAACACCGACTACATAGTCGCAGACAGTTGTAAGTTCTAATCTAAACTAAGTTGTGTAACTAACTATCAACGCTTTTGCATGTTCTGGTCGCGGTTTCAATATACTTAAACTAAATGTGCATGTTTGATCTTTTCTATATCCTTTTTCTGTTTTCTTTTTCTATATTATATATGTAACTTATGATTGATTTGTTTTGATTTTTGTTCAATGCAAAGCAATTCACAGTTGAGTGTTTCGAAAGTACCCAAAACATTTATCATTTGATAAACTCTTTCAATTACATAGCATAACCGTAATCGTATATTAATCAACAGGCTTTAAGTCATACCACACACTGTATGATTGTCAATCACATACATACTACATACAGTTAACAGTTTTGTGCAGCTTGCCGCTTGGCCTTGGCTTGCCACACACAATACTTGAACCATATTGTGGCATCAATGCCAGACAACCACATGAGGCAATGCTTTGGTTGCAGAAATGAGCCTACAACAGCTAAAGCCTAATATTGTTATTAAAAAATACATATTATTTATGTTTTTATTGATTGATTGACTGATTGATTACTCTACTAATCCCAAACAGAAACGAAGCCGGCCCAAAACAACTCCAACTCCAACAAACAAATGGCGCAGGATTCACAGCCTACGATACTATGGCAGTGTAATTTGTAAGCAGCTAATTTCAGTGGGCGTGGCAGTTTAGCTTAGTGGTTCAAGTCAATGAAGTGCGTGGGAGTTGAATGACACACACACACACACACATATACACAAAAAGATACACTGACACACAAGAAGACACACTTGGGCAATCAGTCATCATATTTGAAAGTATATTATCGAAAGAAAAAACAAAACATCACTGAAGTAAGCAACGCATTTAGCGTATATATAAATATACAATTATTAACTATTTCAAGTAATTATAAACAAAAGAAATTATACACACACTCACACACAAAGTACGAGAATGTGTGTGCGTTTAAAATACCAAACGAATACGAATGTGTGACAAGTGAATGCAAATCATCTTTGCATTTACTCAAATTCAAACAAAATACCATTTATATTTATATAAATGAATGAAACTTGTATGTGGAACAGTTTTGCATAATTAAAAGTAATTTTTTAACATTGTATTTTAGTTTGTAAGCCAAGCAGAACAACCAAAATATCAAGCAAAATGCAAAGAATCTGCTTTATACGTAAATCTATAAGTACGAGTATATAAGATTCTTTCGATTTGACCTTTTTTTGCCATCTATGCCAAAAGCATTAACTCTTTGTCTAGCCTAAGTCAAAGTCATAATATTAACTGATAGTTAACGTATTGTTTTATTTTGTATGGTCTGCAAATCCTATAACTATTACTTATTTGTATCAACAAAGAGGAAGAAGGAATTGTAAGTTTCGCTTTTTGTTGACTTGCGTTGACTTGTGATCATAATTTTTAGCATTGTGTGTGTCGATAATTTATAATTTATAATTATTATTTTTATTCTATTATTTAAATCTATTGTATTTTTTATAATGCGCTTCCAAAACTATAACAGTTTGTTCAATGCACAAATAGCATTCGTTTAGCAAATAATCACACTCTAAATTGTATTATACAAAAGTCCCGAAAAGCGCACCTTTTAATTTCTCAGATCAATGTTTTGTTTAGAGATATATTTATATTTTTTTGAAATGTATTCTTTGCACATCAGTTATACGCATTTCAAGCTTTAAGAAACACTGAAATTGTTCATGTGCACACCTCAATTTCTTTTATTCATATTTATTTAAGTTTATTATTCTTTAAGTTCTGCTAAATATATATTTGATTTTCGTGAAAACTCAATTGATCTTTTATTTCCCAGCTTAAAATGATTTCACAGCAATCCTGCAAATAATGTGGTTACTTTCAAAACTCAAAGACTGAACTATGCAAATTTATAAAGAAATGAAATGAGAATGCTTCACAAAATATATGTAATTACAAGAGAATTTTACAGAACAAAACATTTGCTCAAAAAGTAGAAATAGCAAAGCATTTAAAGTAGCCCATTATTTGACAGCAATTCAACAATCAATAATTTTGAAATGATTAAATTTTCAAACATATTTTCTTTGACATAATACTTTTATTAGTTTTTATTATTTATTTTAGTTTACCTTTACACTTTATATATATTACACTATACTCCTACCTAGGTATACCGACTTTATATATGAATGTAGTGTTGTGACGAAAATATTGCTTAAATATAAATATTATGGGAAACTTATATAAATGTACTACAAATTTTAATGGTAAACGAACTACAAATATTAAATAGCGTATAGACAAATGGCATTTAAATAATATACAATATACAAAACAAAAAAACAAAACAAAAAAATATGAAAAACTTTTCAAAAATCGAGAAACACTCACAAATTTTCAAGTAATTCAAATAGCGAGCAATGTATTCCAATAGAAAACTTAAAAAATGTTGCATTTCGGATACACAAAAATGAACAATTAATAATTAACAATTTTTCGGCAAATCAAAATCAAAACAAATTAATAAACGAAGATGAAAAAAAAAAGAAATCCAGAAGGGTTTGCATAAATTAAACTAAGTGAAATATTCAAATAATATACAACTACATCAAGCATTTTTCATATTTATCATGCGTATTTGATCGCTTGCTTTTTGTGTTGCTTCAAACAAAAAAAAAACAAAGCAAAGGAAAAGAAAAGAAAAGAAGAGAAAATGAAGTAAAATAATCATTAAGCCTAACATAAACTAACCTATTTTGTAATTATTTAGCATCTAACATGCATATACATAAATACACACGCAAACATACATATATAAATAATTTTCTACTTAACTTTACTTAAAACGCATAAATCAAAATTAAATTTCCATTGCATTATAAAACGAGAAACAACAAAAAAGGAAACTTGAAACAGAAAAGAAAAGTGAATAATCGCCCACATACGAGGACAACATTCAACTTCAACGCACATCAGATTCAACACTTCTTTGGGAACGTGAACTAAGCAAATTAAAATTTAAAAAAATTAAAAACATAATATAAAAATGAATTAAAATATTAAATTTAAGAGAAACAGTTTAAAACGCATACTAATCACTCGCTCCTTCTTAGTCGAACAAATATTACTCATACTCATATTACTCATACGATACGATACGATATATATATGAGAAGAAGAAGAGGAGATAAATAAATATCCAAAGATTCAAATTCGTAATCCTTAAGCGCGGCATTATAAATCTAAACGAATACTTCAAATATGTGTATTACTAATTGCAAATTACAAAGCATATATGTATTAACTATATAAATTAATATTGAATGTATTGAATTGACAAACAACATTACACTTACACCACAAACCCCCAAATATACACTCACACACATTCAGAAATAATTATCCATACCTAAAAAGACCCGCCCCTTCCTTGAGTCCGTGAAACCATTTCGGGCACAATTCCTACAAAACATCTATAAACACACATCACTTTGTCAGTTTCAGTGTCATAAAATTCAAGAAAAGCAACAACAAAAACTAAATAAATGCCAATCTATGTTGGATAAAACCAAAAAGGATACAGACTTTGATTTTTATAAAACAGGCAACAAATAAATAATGCATTATATCAAACTTACTTGTTAGAGCTCTCATTGACAGTTGATCTAATTTCTTAGAGCTGTCAGAATTCATTTAGAACTTTAACCACAGTTTTAAAATGATCTTTTCAAATAATCTTATTTCGAACTAAATTGGTTTACTTAAATTTAATCTATTGTTTTATTAAATAAATGATTTTAGTTTTATTTTAATTGTGCGCCAAAGATGATAAGTAAACCAAGGCTGCCAGATTTTAGTTAGAATCTAGTTCCAAAGGTAAACAACATCTTACTTGGCGGCGCTAACAAACAAGAGATGACGCCACCTCCGTTTGTGACACTAAAAGTATGCAACAAGAATCTGCTTAAAAGTTTGACTGCCGCGCTGTTTAAATTTTTGCAAATTCAATACAAGTTTGTAACAAAATAAATTGATTTTAACAATTTAATGTAATTATAAATTAACTCAAATTGACTCACAATTAAAGTTCAGAGGGTCCTTAGACTTTCGCTTAAAATCTTTACTAATTTAGGATTTTTCCAATACTGGTATTTGGGTTATGACCAAACGCGAAATGAAGCACAAATGCAAAGTATTTTAATACATACCAATTTGGAAAGACAAACAGACGACGACCACTGTAAACAAGCAAGGAATGCAAACAGTACTCACATACGATAGCCAGGGAGAATGGGGGGCAACGCATTGGGATTGGGTGTGTCCTTACGTCCCTATGCAGCACTGAAGCGAAAAGTTCAACAGGCTGCTCCACTAAATCAACAAAGAGAAAACCGCAAAATGCCGATAAGGGCCATAACACAGAAGCAAATGCCGATGCCCCAACAGCCAACTAGCTGGCTGCCACACTTGCCACTTGCTACTTGCCACATGCCACTCGGCATGGACAGGAAGCCAACTGACCCGCATAAAATATATAAAGGAAGAGCCTTAGGGACAAAAAGAGACAGAGACAAAGACGGAGACACACCAGCTAAATAAACAAATGGCTCACATTAAAATGAACGGCAAACGAAAATGTTGAAAATTTGTGTACAAAAACTATGAGCCGCACCAGAAACAGGAGCAGGAGGTGGAAGACAAACAGGAGTAGGAGATGGAGCTGAAACAGCCGTTGGGACTTTGCCACTTTATAGGCTTCAGGGCTGTTTGTTGCTATTTAGTTGGCCCAAACAAGCAGGAGGGGGAAATGGACTAG
This sequence comes from Drosophila neotestacea, assembly GCA_035044365.1. Taxonomy (NCBI): domain Eukaryota; kingdom Metazoa; phylum Arthropoda; class Insecta; order Diptera; family Drosophilidae; genus Drosophila; species Drosophila neotestacea. Next base: position 3,844,823 of record JAWNMD010000270.1, read on the forward strand.
AACTGGCGGGAGGAAAGATTGTTGTCGCTAGATGCAGCCCGAAATGTATATTGCGTTGACAACAGCTCGCGTTGTTGTTGCTATCGTTGTTGTTATCGTCCTGTCGAATGCACACTAAACATGCAAGGGGATGGGCAGGGACAGGGAAGGGGTTTTAAAAACTATGTCAACATTGCTCTAGGTACCTGGACAATTGAGCTCAATAAGACTACTCTGCTCTGGTCTGACCCGGCCCCAACTAAACTGCCCTTCAGTCCGCGCCCAAATTGTTGGCTAAAACGATTGCCAATGTTTGGTGTCATGCAATTTGAATGGCTGACAATGCATGCAATATGAAAATCAACATGCTCAGTTTAGTCTACAATTATGCTAGACTATTAAAAGTTCGCGATAAAATTATCTTCAATTTATTAAATGCTCTTAAATCTATATAAATTGCTTAAAGATACAGTTTAACATTTTTAAAGAGGGATTGGGAACGTGTTTATGGGATTTTCATCGTTTTTAAATTATTCACAACATTACAATTTTATTAATAACCCTGGCTATCGATTTGGGAAGCAGATATTTCCTATATAAAACTAAAACTAAATGTCAACACATCTTACATTTATGTTAAACAAATAGATTTCTTTATTTATCTTTAATTCTAATCGAAGTAAGAAAGTAACATTTGCAGGCTTTCAACGTTTATTTTAAACATTTTGATAAAAGAGCTTTACTTTAATAAAGTTGATGACTGTCAAAGGAATTAATCAGATACAGAGAATGACTGCATTAAAATGTTGTAGTACATAATGATGGCTATTATTAGTTAACTTTTAAGGTTTGGCATTTTCTTACCTTAGATCAATTATGCACAATTTATGCTTTGATAAAGTGTAAGATAAATTATTTAAACATCTCTCAGGGAAGACAGAAGAATTTGGTTACATAACAAAATCATTTCACTTTGGCATTAATTCTTTGAGTTCCCAAAGATTTGCGATTTGTAATAATGTGAGTTGGATATACTAAAATATTGAATGGCATTTTGAATGAACTGAAGCTTAGCCTATTCACAAGTGATGTTTTAATGACTTTGGCAAATACTCGTAAATTAACGCGCATTTTAAACAAAAGTCAAACTTAACGCCGATTGTCATTTTATGTATGTTCAAGACGAGACCTGAGATTTGAGCTCCAGCTGGGCAGGCAAATGTTGAAAGGCCAACTCCATTTGGAGCCTTTGTTTGGCTTTGTTTTTTTGTTTCTATTTTTTGTTTTGTTTGGTTTTATTTTGGTTTAGTTTGGATTAGTTTATTTGCTCGTGCTGCATTTGGGTCTAGGGTAGTTAAAGTTTATCTACACTCATTTGGCGTGTTTGTGTTTTTCTACCCATAAACCTACTTTACGAACACACACGTTAATAAACTGTTTGCTGTTACTGTAGCTGCCTTTTGTTAGCCATATCGATTTTCTACCATATTTCACATAATTTTTTTACTGTTTCGTAATTGCCAGAAATGTCATTGCTACACTAAAAATAATTAATTACTGTATTAACAGAAAATAATGAATTCATTTGGATATCAAATTAAGGATTGCAGAGTACCACTAAAAAGTACCCTTTGACAGTTACAGGGTATAGGCAAAAGTGCTAAAAAATCTTGACAACACAAATTATGGCCTTCAAGCAGTTGTTGCTGTTGTTGTTGTTGTTTGTCTGGCTGGGTTTGTCTATTTTTGAAACGACAAACAAATTATGAGAATGGAAACAAGCATCGTACACACACATACACCCACACTTGAGCATTCCTCACACAAACACACACACACACACATACCATACTCATATATTATACTATCTATAGATTGCTTAAGTATTCTGTGATTTTTCTTAATCATCATAAATTTGAGTTAGTTTTACCGAGACATTTGGCAGTTGGCCCACACTAAGACGAGGACAAGAACTTTCCCAACGACGGAAACATCAATAAATTAGAAATGTTTAACTCAACGCTTTTTAGGTGGGCGGTTGACTGTTCCATGCAGCAAGAGGGAGGGGCAAAAGTATAGCCCCCAATGCAGTGTCAGGTCCCAAAACTTATTGTCTGCGTATTGCGGAACATAGAAATTTGTGCGTCGTCTCATTAGGTTGCCTCTTGCCATAATTCTAGGCATTTAATGGCCGTCCTCTGCTCGAGTGACATTGAAGATACCTCTCAGCCCTGAGTTATGTGGTTAAATGAAAATCAGATCCAAGAGGGTGTGCCACTTAAATAACGAACAGGGGTTGACTGTAGCGGATGCTGCGCATGTCGCAATTCCCACAAATCCGAGACCTCCGCATTTTTGCAAGGGATGCGAAGCCATTTTGTAAAATGAAGACAATACTCCAACAAGGAATCCATTTTGTTTCCTTTCCGCATCTTTAAACTTTTCAAAATTAACAAGGTAAATATTAATTAATCTTTGTCTGTATTTTAAAAACAACTTAAAATATCTTTAATAATTTCTAACAACTCTTACAGCTTGGGTTTCCTCTACATTGAGTCTGAGAATTTGTTTTTTTTTTTTTTTGAGTGGGTACTATAATTATATATAATTGAATAATTAATTATTTATAACCATTTTCTCATTTAATGTTTGTAGAGAGGTAATTTCATGACAGTTTAAAAATCTTTAGAACATTTATTTCACATAAATTAAATGTATAGTATTTGAATAGCCACATGCAGTAAAAGGTAGTATTTCAGTTGCTAATACTTTTGATATTTGTTTTTCTAGCTAAATAATTCTGCAGAGTTTAATAATTAGATTAAAAAACTAATTGAATTCGCTTCTAGATATAAGTATACTCTGTTACAGTATTCGTATGCATGAACTCAATTGTGAGTTAATGACGCTTCAATTAGATTAGTCAATGCGTGCTGTCATAAGTATGTTGCAGGGAAACGTCATCACTTCAACTGTAACTGGTAACTTGGAAATCCGCCAGGCCCTCGTATTACCACCACCCCCGCCCCACTACATTTCCCATAGCCCAACGCACCCACACTCGTTTTAGGGGCAAGGAAAGAACGACGCGATGCCAATTAACGTAATTAAATGATGCGTACACAGACAGCAAACACTTGACAAGGAGTCGTTTAGCCCGCACCCTGTATATGAGTGTGTACGTGTGTGTGTGAGTGTGAGTGTGTGTTTGTGCACATCCTTTGCTTAATTAATTTGGGACATGACATTCTCTTCAGTTTGTTCTTGCATTATTCTTGCTGTTCTATTTAATGTTTCAATTGGGAGTTGGGCCCAAAAGTTTTGCAGTCTTGCCATGGCAACCCCAGGAAACCAATCAACAATAGCTTTAACAAAAACAACAACAAAAGAAAACATAACAATAACAACGAAAATATCAGTCGATTATGTCACAGGATATGCGGAAGCCGCACAACAGCCGAATAGTCAAACTGCCAAACAGGAAACCAACAAAGAGTCGTTGGCAAAAGCAATGCCAAATGACGAACTGTAAATGCAAATAAGTGTGTCATTAAGCAGCCATAACTGTCATCGACTAAACAAAATGGATCCTTGGCCATCACAATTTCAGCCACCACCAAAAGCACAAAGTGGAGCTCTGGCCAAGAGTCTACCTTTACGAGGCAACCCCGCGTATACGCAATGTCACATTTCTCACAATCTACGAGTTGTTCACATGTTGGGCCGCATTATAGGCAACACTTTGCTAAATTTCCCAGCGGAGTTTTCTCTTACCCACTCCCTCTCCCCTTATTTGTAAAGAATATATGCGTATTTGTTCAACTTTAATTCACATTTCGCACGATCCGAAATTATGCTAATCCAGTCGTTTTGTTTGGTCACTCGCAGGATTCGTCCCTGCAGTTACATTCCAAAAATTATATGGCATATCCTGGGTCACATTTAATTACGGTTATTCACCGGCTGATGTTGCTGCCACTTTCGGTGGTCATTAAGTTGCCTTAAATTTGTTGCTCTCCGCAGCAGCGGGCACATTTCATATTTTATGTGCCACGCACTAATTAAACTAATTACGACAATTTGACAGCATTTAAAGGCACAGTCAAGTCCAGCTGTGAGCTGGCAGGAGTTCTATAGATCCTCAGATCTTTCTGACATACAAAGGAGCATCTCAAACCGATTTAAAATAATAGAACTCCTTTGCAAATCGAAGCTAGCTTCTATGGCCTACTTTGGGAAAGCAATCCATCATTCAATTCAGGAACTGTCGCGAAGGCTATAACTTGGCACAGGGTCAACAACTTCAACAAGGCTAAACTAGGCACAAACAATACAGAATTTCTTCCTCTGCCCCGGACTCAAATCGACGCTAAAGTGCCGCAAAATATGCAAAACATACGAAATAAATTCAAATGCGTTTTGGCAGCGCCCCTCGTAAATGTATGCCAGCTAAAATTAATTACAGGTAATAACGTCATTCCTGTCCGGCTGTGCTTTTTGTGAGAGACAGAGGAAGAAAAACAAAAAGAGAGACACACAGAGAGAGAGAGAGAGGGACAGAGATAGAGGAGGCAGGCTGGTGTTTGCCAAAAACAATCGGAGTTGACTTTGAGGACAGAATCAAGCTGAAATACGAGGTACGGCAAATAGAAATAAATGCGACATACTTTTTAGGCGCCACGAGCTCAACTGAAGCCTGAAGCCAGCAAAGCAATTGCGTGTATTTGGGCGATTAACATGATATGCGGAAATTTCTCTACTGCAATAATACACAAACACACACACACACACACATACAGAGCAATAACAACAACTACAGCCACTCAGCAGTAAAAGAAATACAGCAACAAATGCAAATACTTAAAAGTTGAATTTGAAATGCGCAGGCGTCAATTCAGCCCATAGTACATGTACATAGTACATAATGATGTTGGTGTGAGTTTATTTCTACTTTTTGCTTTTTTTGCGAATAAAAATTATATTGCATGAGCCACTATTTCTTTGTGTGTGGTGTTGTGTGTGTTTTTCTCAGTGTAGTTGTGTATGTGTATGAGAACACGGTTGTTGAAGGGAGTCGAGAGACTTCGTGCCTGGACATGCGACGGCATGTCATTCAGTTGCTGCTGCTCGCAGGGGCTGCCAAGTTGGCACAGGAACTGAGTGCTTAGTATTCTTTGTGAGTGTGAAAATCCTTAAAAGAAATTACAGCAAATTACAGTACAAATTTAATAAAAACCACAAAGCTACAAATAGTCAATGAACCAATTGTGCAATTACTAAGCAGTGAACCTGACAGACAGGCGTTATAATAATCAATTACTATAACTAGAAAAGATAGTAAATAGGGCAAAAAGTTGGCAAATTAACTGAGTTTCAATTCGTTTTGTTCAATCACAATAAAGCAACGATAATTTTTAGCATACTTTTCAGAGTAAATAGCAGGTATAAAGCAATATTGAATTAAAATATGAATTCAAGATATATAGTATATATTTATATATTTAATTTTGTGGCATTTCTAAACACGCTCAGACATGTCGGATTTCATTGAAATTGCTTTGTTTTATATGCAAATATTATGACAAATTTTAAGCAAATTGCTGCCAAATTATGCTACAAATATCTCTGAAGATTTTCCCCACAACGAAACAAACAACAAGCGAAGCCCAAATTTCAACTGTGAAAATCCAAGGCGAAAACTGAAACTGAGGCAGCTTTAAAAGAAAAACAATAAAAACATAAAAGATACGAAAATAACAAACACGGCAAATGTTGTGCTCTAAAGAAATACCAAAACTAATCTACGCTAATAAATTTAAAAGAAAACCCAAAGAATTTTCCGCGCGAAAAAACTTTAGACTAAAATAAGTTTCATTCGCATGAAATGAAAAACAATTTGAATCAACATTGTGAATTGGAAAAGTCAAGCAGATTTTATTATGAAATGATCTGAAAGTATAAGTAAGATTATTATGGGACCGCTTCCTGGTGACCCACGTATAAAATTCCAGTTTACGACCAAAATATTTTTAATTTTCGTGTCTGAGGTGAGTAAAGCTTTTATAAATAAATTAAGCACTTTGTAAAGCATAGCGACAGTTTCTAGTTTTTATTTCACTTTTTCTTTTATATTCGTTTTTTTCCTTTATTTTGTTAATGTGAAAACGTGGGCGTTGCGTCTTTTCACGCTCTTCTTATTGCATTTTGTGTGAAATATGTTGTATGTATGTTTTTGTTTTTTATTTGTATACCCTACAGTTGAATGTAATCGAAAAAGGGTATTATAAGACTATCAGCAATCAAAACGGCAAAAGTGAGAAAAAGAACTCTGATTGAAGTGTATAAAACAGAATAAATTCATGTTAAAATAATATCCAACACTAAGTAGAGGGTATCTTCTGATTAAGCATGCCGCACTACCGGATTTTACATACTAGATTTCATTCATTTTAAGTGTTTAGAGATTTATTATCAAGTCTATAAAATCTTGTCTTTAGACAAAGAGCGTCAGCAATTAAAACGAATAAAAAAGAAGCCAAACTACATAACTACTTGTGGTTAGTTTTACACTTAAGATACCAGGTGAGGGAAGATGGAGGGAGATATGGGGCTGATGGAGGCAGGTGGGGGCCGGCAAATTAAATGTCTAATGTCAGCCATCAAGGCATTGTGCAATTTTATGAACCATATAAATTTAATTGGCCTGGCCATGCATACTACTTAAGTCTCTCGACAATATGTGTGTTTTATGAATTTTAACGGCAATTTTCTAACAAAATTATAGCGAGTATTTCTTATTTTACTGGTATAGCAGACATCGTTGGGTTAGCTAAATGACAAGCTACTAACGGCTAAAGTATACTTAATCTCATTAGCTCTATCTGAGCCGCATCTTTCAAGCCAATCAAGCGACCAGCAACCAGCAACAGCAACAGCTGTTGTAACTAACTCCAATTCCAATACAAATTCAAATACCAGGCGAACCTCAACCGGTTGATCAGGCACCAAAGTCAGGTGTCTTTCAAAGAATGCATGAACAAAATATTTTTACATAAAAAGCAAATCAACTGCTTAAATATAATAAAAGCCGAAAAATCAACAAAAAAAACAAAAACAACAGCCTCACACTGGCAACAACAAATGCTAATGTCAATAAATTAAGTCAACAAAAGTGACCACGAGAGTTGCCCGCAATAAAGACAACTACTACCGCTTTAGAGAGGGGTGATCGGGTGATTGGACCGGGATCGGTTCGGGGCCGGCTCTACAAATCAGAACAGGTTTTTCTAACAGCACGCAGACAATGAAAATTAAACCTCAATTTAGATTCAACAGCTCGAATTCGTATTCGTATTCGTATACGTATTCGAATTCAGATTTAGATTCCAATTCATCTGTGATCTTTGATTCTCTGCCTCTTTGGATTTTATTTGTAGCTAACAAATTTACATTCCGGCAAGATGGACCAACGGACGGTCAAATGAACTGACGGCACCTTCTCCTCCTCACCTTTGATTTCACCTGCATTAGTATACCCGATTGATAACGAGATTTTACTTAATTTATTCTAATTGCTTGGCGCTCTTTCGATACTAATTTTAACTTAAACAACGCCGCACAGCTGCAGTCATTTAAGCCACTCCTTCTTGGTGTAACTAAATTACTTAACTATGTATATTTGAAAGCCAACAGAAATGGCAGTCCAACAAGCTGACACACAAATTATACAAAAAATTATTAATAAATGTTACAAAAATAGATAGAAACGTATATTAAACGCTTAACTTGTCCATTCCAATCTATCGATGATATTCATATTATACATATCTGATGGATGTAAGCTTAAACACCCCGTATAGATAGATCAGAATGGAGCATTTCTGTTCCTTCTAAATATAAGTAGTGATAAATTTCAGTTCTTGATTTTAGTATTTTTAGTTAGTTGTATCAGATTTTATATTGAATATTTTAATTCACATGATAAATTTTAGTTAGTTCGAACATATTTTAAACTTGGGCAAGTCTAGATTGATAAGTTTAATAAAGTTAAAGTAAAGATACACAGTATCTACTAGTTAGACTGCCACTCTTAAAGCTTCTGCCATAACAGATACATTTTCGTGGTATCCGCTAGTCAGTCAATTCCAGTTAACGCCAAATTGGAATTCCCAAATATAAATTCACAATCTTTGCGCTCAATTAGTCTCAATATGCAAATGAAATCAATGGAATTCCGTTGCGTTCGATCTTTGGCTGATCACGTCAGGCCCATTAGACGGAGATAGAATCGTACATTGGAACAGTGTTGGGTAACGAAAGAAATACAGTATACATAGGTGAATGAATCTAGGCTAAACAGATAAAATGAATTCAAATGCGCTTGTCGACAACTAATCAACTCTCCCATTCTTTGACCATTTGCTGAGAGAGGTATCAACGAACATTTTGAATTGATGTAAAGTAAAATTTATGATCATATTCAAACATATTTTTTGAATTTATTGCCTTGTCAAGAATGCGAACTGATCAGTTCCAAAGCCAAGAATAGGTGCAGGCTCTGGCGCACGTGCTATGGCTTTTGCGAGGCCAAATTAATTGTTATGACGAAAGGAGTTTTACTGTACTCCCATGGTGGTGCGGTGGTGTGGTGGTGGTGTTGTAAAGCTAAAAAATAGTAGTGTGTCTTGTAAGTAAATTATTATGACTTTCACGCCCCAGGCAATGTTTACAACGTCACAAACGCACACACACACGCTCAAACACACACTCTGCAAATGATTAATAGTCAGCATGAGAAAAATATTCTTTTATATCTTTGAGATACAGTGAGTGAGTTTGTCTCGCTCTTAAAAAACTGTTAACTGTATGCCAGATATTATGGCTATGATGATTATTGTTATTATTGAATGGCATGGGACAAGTTAGCCTAAAGCAGAAGCCAATGAACCGCAGACGGCAATGATTGGTTGACAGCTGCAGATACAGATACTTTTGTCTGTATCTATAACTGTCAATTGTTGTTATTGTTATTTCTACTTCTTGTTGTTGTTGTTCTTTGTTATTGTTGTTGTGTGCGTATGTTTCGCTTATGCTTATTATGACAGCACTCAATTGCTCATGTGACGCCTGAAAGTCGAGCAGCCGCCGCATGTTGTATCTCAGTAACTGAGTATCTATGTATCTAAGTATCTCGAGCTTCCTCGTCTGCGTATCTATGCCACTCAGTTTGCCGGCCATTGTGAAAGTGAAAACCCACAAGTGTTCACATTTGCTGCCCTCAGCCAAAGTTAATATGAGTTACACATAATTGAGTTAGCTAAGTGTCATCATCAACAAGATACATATTTACACATCTTTAAATGAATCTTTTTTCTTTATGAATTTTCGAAAGTTTGACCGCCATAAATCACATAAAATCTTATATTTATACGCATATGAGAGCATGGGCAATTAAACACATACAACACATTTCAATTGACATATCATCATCGTCATCATCATATGACAATTGGTGATAGTGGGCTTAATCAATTTAACAATTAGCACTACATTTCTATTGACCATAAAATGCAACTTTCTTTCATTAAATTAAGACCTTTTCGAGAGACCTTAATCGTAAGCCGAAACAAATTCCAAATAACCGTAATAAATTCAGTTAACAAATACAAATAAACCAATTCAACTACAAAATACTTGAGTTAAAAGAACTGGAAAACCTTTCTCCTTCTTCAACTTTAATTTTAATTTAAACTTAAACTGAAAAGTGTGTGCACCAGTTACGCATACGCAATTTTAAAGGCTATGATTTTCTATTATGCATTGGGCTTAACTAATGTGCATTTTATGGCACTGCAATTGCATTGAATTGAATTTTAATTGTGCACAAAAATAGACAGGCAAGTCCATGTAATAAAATAAAACCCGAGCATTGGACTCGCATATAGAACACTTTGGATACTTGGATACTTGGATACTTGCACTGGGCGCAAGCAACTCATAGAATCGATTACAAATTCCACTCATTTACCATAAATACAATGCAACAACACAAAACATGAGAGTATGTATGTATTGAATAGGGAAAGGTACAGGCCCATTCTCTGTCTCTATGTCTCCAAGTCTCCATGCCTTCATGTTTCTCCATGTCCCCCTTTCCCAATATGTCGATGCTTTGCCGTTTGCTTCTTTTCTTTATGTAAAACGCGTAGATTTGTATTCAGAAACTGACCAAGTGGGTCTGCATACGCAATTTATATCACGAGGTGAGGCACATGGAAATTATTTGTCACTTCTTTGTCGCCAGTCAGCCCCATTGTCTATCAAACAATCGAATTCCCTTTAAATCATTGTTAAAAGTCTCATTCTTAACTAAGTAGTTTCTATATAGTGACACATTAACGGTATAACTTTAAAATAATGATGCATTTTAAGATTTAGAATTTGCAGAAATACAATTAATACTTTCAGATTGTACATTAAACTTTTAGTACATACTACACAGATTAGTTGTAAGTAGTAATTTTAAAAACTTAAATTTTAATCTGTTCTGTATTTTATTAAGAAAGTTCCATTACGAAATCAAAGACAGAGATATAAATTACATACATACTCCAAGCTCCTATCAAGCTAATATGCCCGTCATTCATGTAGGGTACTCGTACATATGTATACATATGTATATAGGGACTATAACAATGAATTCTGTTTTCAGTTTTGAAATGAATTTTAAAATACTGGGTCGCGGCATACACGCTAAATAATTTATATGCCAATACACACACGCATGTACATATAGTTAAAGAAATAGTTCAATGAATTGTTAAATAGAATTGTTTAATGTATTAACCCGAATCGTATGCTGTAATCGTCTGTGGTTTAAGTGTACTTAAATAATTTCAATACATTTAATTGTATCCATGAAATGCATAGTTAAGGTACCTTATCTACTCTTATTTGTAATGCCACAAATGGTGGCAGTTGTTTTTGGTTTTTGGCTTTTGTTTTTGTTTTTTGCTGTTGCACGAATGTCACATTCTGCGATCTTTGGCTGCTTTCGTTTTGTGCCCTAAAATATACGTCTAAATACTATAGAAAAAGCATTTTTGTGCGTTTGCCAACGACAGACAGAAAGAGAGAAACTGAAATCAGTGAAATTACGTTGAAAACGAGTCACATTTCAAAATTGACACTTCAAACGCAACGCTGCCAAGTTTCTTGAAGATACTTTTGTTGAGTCTCTCGCAGTACCCACTTACTGAATACATTTTCGAGAGAGAGAGGGCGAAAGGAAGAGGGAAGGAGACTACAAAATGCTAACTATGCACAACACCCAAAACGAACTGAACCGAACCGAACCAATCCGAAACTCGTAAGCATTTAATTTTGGCCTTTTTGTCGAGCAAACGGAATCAAGAAAGACCCAAACAATTAACAGCAGATAAGCGGAAAAGTCATTTGACGTTGTCGCCTTGTTGTTATTGTTGTGATTGCTGTGACTGTTGTTGTTGTTGTCGAACTACTTAAATATTTTAGTTTTGAGAAAAATCAAAGCATAGACAAACAGACAGACAGACAGACAGTCAGATAGACAGATAGTCAGATAGTTCAATGACCAACGGACCCAGGTCGCTTTCAGCTTTCATCAATGGTCGCGCTACATTGGCCACAAGGCGACGACGACGACGACGACGTCGATGACGATGACGATGAAGATGACGACGACGCGTCGCTCTACTAGATATCAGCTCAAAGCATAGATACACAGATACAGATACAGATTGAGATACATATGTATATGCGTATAAGTAGTTGTAGTGCTCATCAGCTGCATCGCTTGATGTTTTTCTATGGCTTTGTCAGAGACGGAGGAGTCAGAAGAGACAGAGGAGACAGGAGAGGACGGAGGAGACAGAGGCAGAGGCAATCGGGAATCGGGAATCGGCAGCCGCAGCAGAAAAATGTCACACGCAGCCGCCACATTTAGTTCAATTGCATTACAAAAGGCAGCCGGAGCCAGCGGCAATATACAGATACAAAACTTACAGATACATTTATAAAGTAAGAAATCAAGATGAAGAAGAAATAGCAGCAGAAGGAGAAGAGGAAATGATCAAGGCAAACCAAAGCATAGCAAACGCTTTGAATCACTGAAAAATTGTTGTTATTTGTTGTTGTTCTTGTTGTTGTTGTTGTCATTGTAGTTGTTGATTTGTTGTAGTTGTTTTATTTGTTGTTATTGGCGCAACTCGCGCTATTCAGCAATTTTTACCGTTGACATTCTATTGAAAAGTATTTGGGAATTGTAACGACGCGTCGAGAACGTCGCCTCAAATGTATCTGTATCGGTGTATCTGCATCTTTATCTGGGCTCACATATTCTCAAATGTATCTATACATTGATCATCTATGCCCGCAGCGTCATCGGCTAGCTGAAAATATCATTCAATTTGAGTCATTCACTTGCCACTTGCGACATGTTGTCAACGCGTGTATCTATCTATTAACTCTTTCACTTTCAGTCAACACTTTAGCTGGATAGTTTATCACTCACTTACTATTCAAATGTTTACTGACTAATTTGCACATTCCAAAAGAAACATGAGTCATCATTTTGTGCATTAGTTTATCTATTTTCGTATAATATAATCAAATATAAACTATTTCTCCTTCACATGACAGTATACAATTATACAATCTATTTGTTAATTCAGAATATTCCTGTTTCAACTTCATTTTACAGACTTTGAGTCGCTTTAAAGTCAACCATAAGGTCGTCAGATTGTTTTAGTTTCTGCTCTACTTATTGAACATAAACATTATTCACAAATTGCCGATAAATATATGATCTTTTCTGACCTCTTCCTTTCAACCACTCGAATTGAGTTTAATCGAATAATAAACATCACTTCTAAACTATTTACATAAGTAAATTTAAGTAACATTAAAAATGCGTGCTGAAATCACAGATGCAAAAACTGTAGAAGATGATACTTTACAGAATATTTTAATGCTCATTATATACATTAATATACAATATCTTAATTAATATTTTATTGTATACCCAGAGAAATTGAATAAAACATAACACACATACATACTTCTAAGCCTCATAATTATTAAAACAATTTTCTTATCTCCTAAATAATTTACAAACTATCCTTTACATTAAGAAACATGAAACTAAGAAGAATATTTAGCCGTTATTTCATTACACCAGAATCTGAAATTTACAAAACAATGTAAGATATCTTCTCGTATGTAGTTGTGAAAAATAATCTATAACTTTAAAGATTAAATAATCAAACGTTTTAAAAATAAATTCTGACTTTGAAATGCCAAAGTACAACAAAGTTTTTATACATATACTGTATGTACATATATTTGTATGTTGTATGGATGTATGAATTTAACATATGCAACATTTAATTTGAATTTGCCAGTACGGCACTTTTTTTTCGTTCGTTTTTGTTTTTGATTTTATTTTTTTTTTGTCGCAACGGAAGTTGTGGCAAAAGTTCAGAAAATGCATATAAAATACGAATGTGATTACAAATACGATTGCAAATGTGAGTGTGAGTGTGAGTGCGAATGCGAATGTGACTGTGAATTTGAGTGCAGAAACACTCGTAATGCTGACTGCAAAACTTTAATGAATAGCAACATGAATTGGCACAATCGAAATGCTTCATTAGTTTGTGAGCCAGGCCAAAAGCAACAGCAGCGGTTGCTGCCAATCCAATCAGCTGTTGGAGCCAAGTCCTGGCCTGGCACCTTCCGGTTCTCTAGGCCAGGCCAAACACCTGCAACCCCGTCTGGCGGGTCTGTCAGGCGTGTATTAATTTCCTTACACACATACATAGGCTAATGTGTGTTCATGTACTGTGCAACAAGTTGCAATTGCTGTTGTTTTGCATACCCTAACCAAGAGGATACTATTCTTACGCATACAAAGTATGTAACTCTTTAAATAATCACAGACTACATATCTCTTTAAAGTATTTTCAAATGATATTTATATAAATTATAGAAACAACAAAAATAAACTTTAATTAATGTCTTAGGGTATTTCAACTTCGATCTCTCTAATGTGGCAAGTTTTCTTGTTTAATATGCAGATTGTGTCGCTGACTTTAATACTTTGCAACGTCGTCGATCATTTCGCTGTCCGTCTGTCCTTCCGTCTGTCTATCTGACTGCCCGCCTGGCTGGTGGCATGCAACGTTGGAGCGTTGCAGAAAAGCATGTTGTACAAGCGTTGTCGTCTTGTAAACTTGCAACACAAGCAACATGCAACCATGCAACGACAACACCAACTACATGCAACTCCAGCCTCAGCCCCATACTGTATAGACACAAGGTGGCACTCAGAACGCAGCCGTTTCCTTCCACAAATTTCCTTGGCCACATTTTTAATTAAAAAAAGAAAAAAATCGAACAAAAAATATGAGAAATATGCTGCGGAGCAAATAAATTGCAAAAAATAAAAATAAAACTGTGGAATAAAATTAATAAAAGGCAACAGAAATAACAAGAGCTAAGTGAGAACATCTAGCTGTCCTGCAGATGCCGAATAAAAGATACACTTGCTATAGTATCTGTATCCCTATAATTAACACTTATGAAATAAACTAAATATATTTAGTTTTTATTCTCTTCATTAATATTGATTGTTACATTTGTATCTACATTAATGTAATGTGCTTCTAACTAGCTATTAGTACCTTATGGAAGTGTATACCATTTCAATTTGAAGTCTTTCGCAATGTGGCTGTGTGGGTTGAAACCGATTGCTATCTAACGATAGTTAGTATCACAACCAAATTATTGATTAGACATATATATTATCCGATTCTTTAATATACCAATAAGTCAAGTCGTTAATTGAATTTATAAACCAGTTTTATATATATTTTATTTATCTTTATTAAGATGAACATAATTACACAGTTATACAATATTGCCTTTATCGTTATAAATTAAATAATTTTACTAAATTCATATATTTAATAATTGACCAACAATCGAACTGCTCATCTCTAATAAAAAATTGAAGGCCCGTCCTTGCCTGTGTTTGTGTGTGTGTGTGTTGTGTATCTGTGTGTTGAGTTTGAATTACGCTTTACAAGAATTTACAGATTGCCAACATTAATTTATATGCAAAGAAATCGTTTTGTTAGTATGTATGAATGTGTGTCTGTAAGTTAGTAAGCTTAATGAATACTCTACATCAATCGTTAGTTAAAAACAGCATTTATTTGAGTAATTTATTAAAATATTAAATATAATAATAGAATTCTTTTACTTACATTCTTATATAAAAATATGTTGTTCTCTTGTGTTTGTAAAACAGTCAATAAAAAAATTAAGTTAAAGTTTTCAATAGTTTCCTTATAGTTACTCTTTATTTAAAATAAGTGATTTCTATTTATTTAAGTTCAGTGACAAATACACTGAAGTCCCTTAAAATGGAACTCCTCCTTAAAGGTTATTATCCACTTGGAAATCAATCTATAGTTCCCCGATAATTCGTACTGCCCGTGTGCAGTTCTTCTTCTTTCCGTCTTCGATCTCTTTGGTCTTCCTCTGGATGTGGTATGCTGCAGTTATGTCTGGGGCGTGGTCCGAAATCATGTGCAGTTAGTTATGCTTACACACCACATAAAGATGGGCTATATAAGTATACACTCTTTGCTGTCGTATGTAAAACATGTTTGCCAAGAGGTTGTGTGTTTGTATGTGTGTAAGTTTCTGTAGTGTGGTTTCCTCTTATCGTGAAGTGCGGGTTCAAATGTTGATAACCCATGACAACTCTGAGTTGTCAGCTAGCATTTACATACATAATTTCAACAACAAGCCCAAAAAAAAAAAAAAACCAAATGGGAACGCAAATGGGAAAATCGTTTAAAAATGCAAATGCCGCCACATCGACCAAATAGTATTCAAATCAGTCCATGGGTCGTCGTCGTTTCCTGGCGCTGCATTTGTCAAAAGCCGCGGAATTAATGAACCGCAACGGCAACGCCGATTTGTATCTCATGGATACTGCAGCAATAACAATAACAACAACAACAACAGTAACAACAACAATATCAAAAATAGTAACAACAACTTTAACTACGAGTACAAAGCATATTTAGTGCGGACTTTAGCACGCGTGAAATATTTTCACATGGCACTTAATTTATTTGCAGGGCTCGGCCCCTGCCCCTGCCCCTCCCCCTGTCCCTGCCTCTGCCCCTGTCCCAACCCTAACCTCTGTTCCGTCCCCTCAAGTCTATTTCCAGGTGTTAGCGACCCACGTGGTTGCAATTCAAACTGGAACTTGGCAACTTGGCAACTGGGCACCTGGTCACCTTGTGTGCTGTGTTTATGCCACAAGCCCATTGCCCCCTCTTTACCATCCCCCTTTCCTTTTATGCCTCCTCCATAAGTCCCATAAATATCACCTTTTGTGCACTCACAACGTTCGTTAGTGACTTTTTTTTTTTTGTATATCTTTTTTTGTGTTTTTTTGTTGCAACTTGCCGTCAATTTGTTTGCCAATATTTGACAGCCAGTGTCGCGTATCTCAATAACCCCGCTGAGGTTTACCAACCATTTATCTATATATATGGGCATTGTGTTCCATCGATTCATTTTGTGGCAACACGTCGTGTAGGCATGTATGGAATTTCTCCAATAACTTTGGAGTTCAATTAAAATTCTATGTGTATGGCAAATTGAAAATGGGTTAGGCCTCTCTCTTGGTCTTTGATTCAATGCAAAACGATTATACGATCGGGCTTTAATAAAAGAAAACAAACCGAAACAGATTATTAGTTAACTCTTGATACTCTTAAGAGTATTCTGAAATCAAATCTAAAGAAGTCATAATAATTTACAATGATATCTATATTTAATGGTATTGTATTTAATGGTATAGTTGCATAATCCTCAAGAATATATTTAGAATATTTTATATAAGTTCTAAGTATTCACATATTGTAATTTGAACTTACCCAATCAACATATGATATTGTGAAATCTACAAATACTGAAAAAGTAGATGGTTTTTTAATGGACAGCTCTAAGTGTTTAGAGACACGTATATAAACGCAGTTAGCACGTGTGGGCTGTCAATCATCTGGGAATGTAGTGTTGGCTCTTACAAGTATCTGTCTATTATCAGACAGTCCACATGCATATGTCCATAGTATTACATGAGTATGAGCACATTGTATAGTTTTAGTATGTCATTTTAAAGCCCATCGCAGTCGTACTATTTGCCCAGAGTCCAACACACAATTGTCACTGTAATCAATTTCCAAACTGTCACTTTGACACCCGAACGTCTATTCTTTCCCACTTATTCTCTAAACTGTATACTCTATACTTTATACTTTATACTCAAGATGTGCCAAATGTTGTAGACAAGACGTCTGTGTCCCATTTAAAAAGACACCTACATCTAGATATATGTATGCATATCTGGATATGTGTGTACCTTTGGTATTATGTATTTATCATAAAAACCATTTTATCGCTTCCAGTTCGGTTTACTCCACCCGACAAAGTAAATATTTGTTCATTTGTTTGTTTGTTTGTTTGCATCATTGTTTGTTTGTCGCCTTTTCAAGTATTTGTGTGCATTTTGTAGGTGGCACTCAATTGTGCTGTCGTCACCATCATCTTATTCACATTCATATTCATATTAATTTTCTTATTCGTTAACACTCAACGAAACCTAGAACAAAAGACGCATTACTCAGGTTGTCAGAATGAAAGTAATAATCGTACAACACCTAGAAAGGAGAACTCAACAGGAAATGAGCTTGACATAAAGACTTGGCAGTGATTTATATATACATTATAAACAAACGTACATATGTGCTGTTAATTGATTGATTCTAAGTAATCCTTTTATGTGCTGTTAAATACCATTGATTGACTCTATGTAATCCTTTTATAACACTGACCAGACCCAATCTGAAGTGCCATCCATTTTTGATAAGATTGTAGCCAAGCTAATTGTACTTACTTAGTTTTCAAAAGAACTCGTAAATATCTATATATACTCTCTTTAACTTTTTTATTATAGTTACAGTGTAAATTACACGCTCTTACATATCTTTTATTTTGGTCGTATCATCATGTGAACGGACTTAAGACTATACCTATCGCCACGCCAATGATACCAGGTTATGCCCCGACCATATTGATCATTATCGAATTCGCCACCAAAGTAAAGTCCGTTTAGATTACTGAAATTGTAAATGATTAAAATCTACTTCTATATAAACTGGGGAATCTTACCTATAGTGAGTCGCCTTGTACCACCAGGCACCAGTATAATCTGCAGCACAGTTTCTGGTGCTATTATCATTATCACGATCGTATGTTGAGAATTTCGCATTCTGATGGTATCTCAGTCCATCTCCAGCTGTTCCCGAATAGTCTCCCAGTATATTCAGACCATACAAATTGGCTTCATTTCCAATGGCAAACCGATCGTATTTGGCATAACGTGTGTTTCCTTCAAAGTCCTCTAGATGAATGTAGAGTTCGTGTGGCTTCGAAACGGTTAGGGTATTCAACCTATTCAGTCCAATAAAGAAGCTTTTATATAAATCTCCAAAACCTTCCTGATATGAAGCCCAGTTCCTATAGAAATTAAGGGAGACATCCGTACGCCGTTGAATCACTAACCAGGGAGATCCAGTAAGTCCAACATTACAATATACGGACATGAGTTGTCCATTTACTTTGATCTTATAGATGCCATTCTTTTTGGGATTAGCGGATGTGCAGGAATCAGGATACTTCCAAAAGAACTTAGCGTTTAAGTCCACTTCGGCCGAGGCGAAACCCAGGCAGAAAACTGACAAAAGAATGTAGACAAGAGTCTTCATTTTTAACCTCTAGTAAAGAACTGAACACGCATTGTCCTTATATATACTTAGATCAAAAGTTATCTTTAGTTTACTTTGCGATAGTTGTAGATAAGATTAGACTCTTTATTTATGATGGGATTAATTAGTATATATTTATTGTATATCAGAACATATTAAACAACAGACGTGTTACTTAGACTGTCATATCAAAAGTAATAATCGAACTTAGTTTGCACTGACTGACAGTTTAAGTAGGAAATGAACTAGGGATATATCTTCGGCAATGATAAACATATATTTAATGAATCCCTGTCAAATATCTTTACATAACTGACTATTGATAATCCTTTCCTAACTTTAATAAGACCTAATTTGAAGTATCTGCACAGTTTTATTATAATCTTAATAAGCTGATATCATTTATTAACAGTTAACAAAAACAAGCTAATATTTTGTAAGTTCTTTTTAATTTAAAATATATATTTCCAGAGTAAATTACATATTCATAACTTTGGTCGTATCATCATTTGAACCGACTTAAAACTATACATATTGTCACGCCAGTTAAACCACGTTATACCACGGCCATATTGATCCCATCCATATTCTCCACCGAGATAAAGTCCATTTAAATTACTGTGGTTTAAACAAATTACTGAAACTATGCATATATATTATGATAAAACTTGAAAAATCTTACCTGTGGTGGCAATCCGTGTACCACCAGGCACCAGTATATTCTACAGCACAGTTTTTGGTGCTATTATCATTATCCCGATCGTATGTTGAGAATTTCGCATTTAGATGGGGTTTGAGACTATCTTTCGCTGTGCCCGAATAGTTTCCCAGAATATTCAGACCATACAAATTGGCTTCATTTCCAATAGCAAACCGATCGTATTTAGCGTAACGTGTGTTTCCTTCAATGTCCTCTAGATGAATGTAGAGCTCGTGTGGTTTTGAAACGGTAAGCATATGTAGCTTATTTAGTCCAATAAAGAAGCTTCTTTCCAAGTCTCCAAAACCTTCTTGATATGATGACCACTTTCTATAAAAGTTTAACTCTTCATCCGTACGCCGCTGAATGACCAACCAGGGAGATCCAGCAACTTTAACATCGCAGTATACGGGCCAGACTTGTCCATTTACTTGTATCTTGTAGATGCCATTCTGTGGAGGTTCAGCAGATGTACAGGAATCAGGATACTTCTTAAGTACTGTTATATTTGAGTCCAACTGGGCGCAGGCAAAGCCCAAGAAGAAGACAAACAAACAAATGTAGACAAGAGTCTTCACTAATTAAATTAGTTAATATTAAACTAATTAATATTAAACTAATAGTAAAGAAGAGAACATGCATGGTCCCTTTTATACTGCTTAAGTTCATTAATTATCATTAATTGCCTAGTTTACTTCGAGATATAGATAGATTTATAGATAAGATTTGATAATTCTTTATTGATTAACCTTTGGATTATCCTTTACTGCTTAGTTTACTTCGAAATATAGACAATTGCATTGATAACATTTGATAGTAAATTTACGATGGGATTACTTTGTTTTTGTAGTTAGCTGTCAGTATTTAGTTATTGAATATGATAGCATGTTTATTAGCAGAACCATTAACTACACTAACGTAACAAAAGTAATAAACATGCTTCGTTTATTTTGACTGATAGCTAAAATAAACTGGATTTATAAATTTAAGAATCAATGTTAAATACCTTTAATCGACTATAGATAAACCTTTTCAAACACTGATCAAGTTAATTTGAAGTACCTGCACAGTTTTATTGTATTCCAACTAAGCTGATATCATTTATTGATACTTAAAAAAAAACTCGTTAATATTTACGTATATATGTTCTCTTCAAACATTTATATATGTTTACAGAGTATATTACATCTGTATTAATTTGGACGTATCATCATGTGGACAGACTTAAGACTATATAAATTGCCATGCCAATGGTACCAGGTTATGCCACGACCAAGCTGATCCCATCCATATTCGCCACCGAGATAAAGTCCATTTAGATTACTGTGATAACAGATTATTGAAATTATACATACACAATTCAATATAAATTTGGGAAATCTAACCTTTGTAAACAATGCTTGTACCACCAGGCTCCAGTATATTCTGCAGCACAGTTTAATGTGCTATTGTCATTATCCCGATCGTAAGTTGAGAATTTCGAGTTAAGATGGTAGCTAAGTCCATCTCTAGCTGTGCCCACATAGCTTCCCAGTATATTTAGACCATACAAATTGGCGTCGTTACCAATAGCAAACCGATCGTATTTGGCATAACGTGATTTTCCTTCAAAGTCCTCTAGATGAATGTAGAGTTCGTGTGGCTTTGATACTGTAAGGGTATGTAGCTTATTTAGTCCAATAAAGTAGCTCTTATCCAAGTCTCCGAAACCTTCTTGATATGATGACCAGTTCCTATAGAAACTCATGGCAACATCCGTGCGCCGCTGAATTACCAACCAGGGAGATCCGGTGATTTTAACATCGCAGTATACGGGCCAGACTTGTCCATTTACTTGTATCTTGTAGATGCCATTCTTTTTAGGTTTAGCAGATGTACAGGAATCAGGATACTTCTTAAATACTGTTATATTTGAGTTTAATTGGGCCCAAGCAAAGCCCAAGAAGAAGACTGATAAACATATGCACACAAGAGTCTTCATTGTAAACTTATAGTAAAAATCTGAACAAACATTGTCCTTATATATACTTAGATCGAAAAATTATCGTTAGTTTACTTTGAGATACTTGTAGATTAGATTAGAAATTCGATTTACAATGGAATTAATTAGATGTCAGTCTTTAGTTATTGTACAATAGAACATGGTTAATAACAGACCCATTACTTAGACTGTCGTAACAAAAGTAATAAACAAACTTTGTTTATTTTGACTGATAGCTAAAAATAAATGACTGTAAATAATCCTTTCCTACCACTGATCGGCTCTAATTTTAAGTACCTCCACTGTTTGATTATATTCTTAATAAGCTGATATCATTTATTGATACTTAAGAAAAACAAGTTAACATTTTTTATGTTCTCTTTAATTTTTAATTCACATAGTAAATGACATATGCATTACTTTGGTCGGATCATCATTTGAACGAATTTAAGACTATAGTTATCTCCACGATAGGTGGCCCAGGTTATGCCACGACCATACTGATCGTTTCCATAACTGCCACCAAGATAAAGTCCATTCAGATTACTGTGATAATAAATTATTGAATTTAAGCATGTACATTTCAATATTAATTAGGAAATCTTACCTAGTGTGGCAGTTCTTGTACCACCAAGCGCCAGTAAATTCTGCAGCACAGTTTCTGGTGCTATTGCCATTATTCCGATCGAAGGTTGAGAATTTCGAATTAAGGTGGTCGCGGAGTCCATCTCCAGCTGTGCCCAGATAGTTTCCCAGTAGATTCAGACTATACGAATTGGCGTCGTTTCCAATGGCAAACCGATCATATTTTGCATAACGCTTACCACCGTCAAAATCCTCTAGATGAATGTACAGTTCATGTGGCCTTGATACGGTTAGGGTATATAGCTTATTCAGTCCAATAAAGTAGCTCTTATCCAAGTCTCCGAAACCTTCTTGATATGATGACCAGTTCCTATAGAAGTTAATGGCAACATCCGTACGGCGCTGAATTACCAACCAGGGAGATCCGGCGATTTTAACATCGCAGTATACGGGCCAGACTTGTCCATTTACTTGTATCTTGTAGATGCCATCCTTTTTAGGCTTGGCAGATGTACAAGAATCAGGATACTTCTTGAAGACCGTAATATTTGAGTCCAATTGGGCCCAAGCAAAGCCCAAAAAGAAGACTGACAAACAAATGTAGACAAGAGTCTTCATTGTAAACTTTTAGTAAGGAACTGAACATGCATGGTCCCTTTTATACTTAGTTCAGTAATTATCATTAATTGCCCAGTTTACTTTGTAGATAGATGCATAGATAAGATTTGATAATATATCTATGGTGGGATTAATTCGTTATTGATTAACTTTTTGATTAAGTCCCTTCTATATTTATTTCAAGAATTATCCTTAACTGCTTAGTTTACTTGGAGATATAGATAGATGCAAAGATTAGATTTGATTATAGATTTACGATGGGATTAATTAGCTATTGTAAATGTCAGTAATTAGTTATTGTATTTTGGAACATGTTTAATAATAGACCCATTATTTAGATTGCCGTACAAAATGCAGTAATCAAACTAAGTTTACACTTTCCCATAGATTAAAAGCCAGTAGGAAATGAACTGGGGATAAAGACTCAGGCAAAAACTAGAAATGCCTTACAATGTTACAAGAAAAGTTTGATTCAATTTCTGATGAGTTTTTTAAGTACACAACAAAATCTCATACATTATTAAATTTGTTACGATTAAATAATTATTGACAAACTTTTGGATGATGTTCCTTTTATATTTAAGTAGTTCAGAAATTATTATTAATTGTTCAGTTTACTTTGAGTTAAATATGCATAGATTAGATTTGATAATATATGGATGGTGAGATTTTTTAATTATTGATTAACCTATTGAAAGGTTATGGTAACAGGTTCTTTGATTTCTTTATCACTTTCCTTTCGTATTGTGTTCAAGTGTGGCGCTATCATTTACTAAATATAAGTATAAGTAGAATACGAGTATATGTGACAGTATTCGGTGTGATTCTGTTTTTTTGTGGAAAAAAAAGTGCTGATAAATACATTTCTCAGTCAGTGCATTGTAAGTTCAAGTTCTGGTTTGCCACCAGATATGAGTATCATTGGGCTTTATTATGAGAAACATTAACATTTGTCGCTTCCCTTGCTCGGTTTATATTGTATATCCGTTTGAGTTCCATATCCAATAACCGTGCCTCAAAGTGCCTTTGTTAGTTATTATCGTCAGAGCAGAGTGCTTGGAACTCTGGCTGTAGCTAATCCCTGATGACTCAATTGGCGCACAATGGACAACTTTCAAGTGAAGGAATTAAACACGAAATATCAGATCAAGTTCCCTCCTACAGATACAGATACAGATACTCGGTCATTCATTCAGTAATTCTACATAGAATCAGCTGATCACAGCAGTTTTCTCTACAACTCTTATATGTGTACATAAATACTTACTTATGACAAATGTATCACATAACCGACCGCCGTCACTTGATGGTCATTGTATGTGCCCCGATACTTTTATTTTATTTGATTACGCTTTTTCTTATTTTTGCTTGTCTGAGAATGTGGTGGGAAAATTTTGATTGCGTTCTTAGGAATGTTCATTTGCTTTTCTGCCTGCTTAAGTAAAATATCATTTTATGGTACACTTTTCTGGGGTCTTTCAATTCATTTTGCGGAAGTTGCAGCTCGTTTGGCGCACACGTCAAATTACTTGGAATGCTTTTCGTATTAATTTTAATTTATATAATAATTTGCCAACATTTTCAACAGATTGGTTAACTAATTGTCACGCCCATAAAGACTATTTGAAGATCAAACAGGAAGTCCTCGAAGGTAAGAATAAGTATCTGCCTGATGATGCAGCAGTATTTACAATTCATATCTTAATGGCATCTTTAACAGCAAGGAAAGAGAGAGAGAGAAGAAGACAGATTGACTGAGACAGCTTGTGAATAAGTACTCGTATTCGTTCTCGTACTCGTACGTTGAAATTATAATTAACTAAATAAAATTATGATAGATGGATATACGAGTGACGGCGTTAATTGCACACTCACGCAAAACAAGTTCCAAGATTTGCCAGCAAAATCATTTAACAAATTGAATTTGCATTTCAAATACTACGCTGCAAGAGCAATGCTGTAAATATTTGCATTAGGGTGAGTCGAGAATCTTTTTGAAAATTAATAAATCATATTTATAAGCTGTTTCTGTATGCTATTTAAGAAAGTAATCAAATCAATTTAAGAGTAAATCCATTTCTTTGTGAGTCACCCTATGTTGCCAGTTGGCTAAGAGGGGAATTGGCACGCATTTGAAAATGTCCGAGTGTTGTGGCAATTGAAATGCTTTTCAGCCAACTACAAGTAAAAGCAAATCGAACTGCACTCAAATGTTTTTATAATGAGTTAATAAGCGCGCACCTGTTGCTGCTGACGTCGACAGCGACGTTGACTGCGACAGAGAGAAACTGGCGAGTAATTAAGAGATTGACTTGGCCCCGAGAATGAATCAAGTTGAATCAAGTACAAATGCCAAGATCTAGAGAGAGGCTCACATAAATCGAAGTCTTTGTTTTGCTTTGCAATTTTAATTGCCAATCGCAAACGATTTGTAACTCTGCGCCAAGTAATTTATTTGCCATTACAATTACACACACAGCTCGATTGATCCGGAAGAGTAAAAGGGGAGGAATGATGACTTGAGGGGAAGAACATGGTCAATAGGCGGCGCCAGCTTTGGAAATATCAAAATACATTTCTCGTTAGCAACTAAAAACGCTACAGGCTGATAAATCTCAATCTCAATCAGCATCTGAATCAGAATCAGAATGTGAATCCTATGAATTATGCAGCACAACGTTGACTATTTGCTACTGACAATCGTAATAGATTGATTACTTTGTTGATAGCAACTTGATTTGAATGTAAAAAATTTTACAAAATTTAAAAATAATATTATTTAAAAATAAATTGAATTAAAAAAGCATCTGCAGACAGCAAAGCCTACACAAAGACCTAAAAAGAAAAGGGGAGAAGTAATAAAAATGATCCAACAAACGTTTCAGAGACAAGCCAAATTTGTTTGCTGTCGAAAATATTACAATTTTCATTTGTAAGTTTTTCGCACGCGCACAACAACGTGAAGTATAATAAAAATGACGAAAATAAATTGAGAGCATCTAACAGATACACAGATACATAGGCTGTCTGCCTGGCAGATACTTTTTAGGCACTTTTACCAAGGCAACAAGCGTCCAACAAAACCAAAAAAATTAACAAAACTAAAACAACATTAGCGCCTGGCTGGCGCAGTTTTTCAACTACCGAATACATGCTTATTTTTGGATACACGACAAAAAAAGGTCCAACAAGTTTTCAAAAAATGTTTTTCGACTCAAAAAAAAAAGAATGTGTGTGTGTGTGACTGTATTCATACCCTGTAAGCATAAAAAGGAGTGAAATGGGATTTATGTATCGTATAATTAGAGCTCTGAGCTCAGAGACTATGTAAAGTTAAAAAATAACAAATAAATATCATGGCTTTTAGGAAGAATTTTTATAGTTATCTTTTGACCTAAAAGATACAGTATTTACAACTTAACTGAAAATTTGATAAATAACCCATAATAAGCAATATATTTATGCAAAGAAGTAAACTCCTAAATATGTTGAATTATAGCCGACTGCTGTCTGCAGGGTATCATATAGTCATGCCTTGCCAAACAATGTGTTCTTACATGTTTTTTGTGGGCCTTTTTGTCATGAATAAACCAAAGTGCAAAGCATATAATTTTGAACTTGGCAGAAGAGATGAGATGAGAGGACAAGTTAAAATGAATTGTTTGTATAGATGGATGTCTGTTAGAAGGCGGCCAGCAGACGACAAACTATCTGCAATTGCATTTGTATCTGCAACTCTGTCTCTGTATTTGTATTTGTATTTGTATCTGTGACTTTACTTGGTAAATGTGGTACGGTCAATGCACAGGCATTGGCGTCGTCGTCGTCGTTGTTGTCGTTGTTGGCGTCGATTTTGGCCAGACGAAATTGTTTGCTTTTGTTGTACTCGTATTTGGGGGCTGACCAGCCACGTCACCATCAGGCATCAGGCATTAGAAATCAGCCTAAGCATCAACATCAACATCAACATCACCCATAACCCATCACACAGCCGGGCCACATCGTTGTTGTTGTTGTCGTCATCCATATGGCAAACTATTTTTAAATATGTTTTAATTATTTGATGCCATATTCCTTAAAGCATCGACTAGTCGCCGTTGCCGTTGCCGTCTGCTGCGCCTCGAATGCTCCTCTGCCACTCCGCTGCCGCTCCTCTGCTGCTCCTCTGTTGCAGCCAGCAGTAATTTGGGCCGCCTAAAGCAACATGTGCAACTACTTTGGAGGTTTTCTCTTTTTGTGTTTGTTTTGTTTGTTCTTTTGGCATATTTTTGCATCTTTTGCTTCTCTTTCCAAAATACATTAAGTGTGAAGTTTCTGCTATAGAAATATTATTGTCGCGTCTCGCATAAGTGTCGCAGCTTGCATGTAATTTTGTATCTTGCAGTCAAGTGAAGTACACAGCACAACAAATCAAAGAGAACTCTATTAAATATAATAATACAAAATGAGAAATAAAAGGATTTTTTACTATACATAAGTAGTTAACAATCTCTGCACTTACTACAAATATAATCCTTGTTTTTATTATGAGTGCTACAAGTTTAGAGATTATAGTTGTAATAATATCTAACTAGTTAATTTCTTATTTGTTACATTTATTTATTTTGATATCATTGTTTATTTGTATACAAGAATTTTGTTATTTACTTTGACATAAAATTGATATATTCTTCATTAGTTTTGTTTCGAGTCTTGGCGCCTCTTTCATGTTTTAGAGTGTAGTTATTAGACATTTGTAATGTGCATACTCAAAATGCATTTCATTTCAAGACTTTTTATACTTTATACATACATACGCACATACACACAATATTCATATCATTCTAAGCGTATTTGGAATGACAGTGTTTTGGGTGCGGCAGAGAACATGAAGAACTCTAGAGCAAGTCAAACAACGGTCAACCGAAGTGCCGTAGTAGCTGATGATGAGTCTCAGTCTGTCTTTGGCTTTTCTATTTACTTAACTGGCAGCAGCCAAGTTTTCTTTACAGCCATTCTGCCTGTTGGATGTGTTGGATTGTTGGCCTGGCCCGCTTCCATGTTGGCCAAACAAGCCGTCGATATGCTTATGCTCGCTTTACAGGCTTCTCTTCCGTCGGTCGACGATGCCAATGAAGCGAGAAAAATTACTATTTGTTGTGGTTCGAGTATGAGTAAAAGAATGAGTAAGAGTACGAGTGCTCATAAAAGTAGTTGTGCATTTGTAAAGTGAGTTTGTCAACATGAGGCGTGCGCATTGAACCACAGATACAACTACAAATACAAATAAATATACAAATTCTACTGGAGTCCGTGTCCAAGGTGAAGTTGCAGCTGGAACTGGAGATAGAGAGATGGAGATAGAGTTGGAGATGGAGATAGAGATAGAGATACAAACAAGTATCTTGGCGAACCGTTAGAGAGACGTTACCTGGAAGCGACAGCGGCAGCAACTCCAAAAAGCCAAGCCCATAGTATCTGAGTATCTCAGTATCCAAGAGATACTAAAACACCAACAACAACAACAACAAGAACAACTAAGTATTTTTCTGGAGAAGTGGAGGCTTCATTCTCGTTCCCGGCATGGGGGCTGCAATTGTAATTGAATGCCAACCAAATCCCGGCATGGTCAATACTCAATACTCAATACTCAGACTCACACTCACACTAAGTATGAGCACTCGACTCGTATTGCTGCTGATTTGTCGTTGCCATTTGTTTGTTTGTTTGTTTTTGGCCGTTTTGTCTAGGCGCACATTTATGGGTTGTTGTCTCCGCTAAAAACGGAACCAGACTTTAGACACCCCCCTTCCCGCACTACTCCACCTTTTAAGTATTCCCCTTTCTACTCCTTTGGTCACTCAAAGAGCTGCACAAGGTCCGACAATGTCGGCAATTACTCATTTATGGCTAGTTCGAGTACATTTTTCGCTTTAGCTTCTGTGTTTAGTTTTTGTCTGTTCCTCTTCCACTCTTCTCCACCTCTTTTCACCCCTTTGGGACTCTGCCCCCCTCCTCATTGATTTATGCATTGGTCGTTAGTGCGTTGCGAGTTGTCCGCCGCATTCATGCATATAAATCGCACTCTCTTATGGCGATCGGCAAACGGGCTCCTCTTTTTTAGCCTTTGCCATTGGAAATCTTCTAGTTCTCTTCGTCATGTTGCCTATTTATAAAGATTACGCGTAATTAAAAGGAACTCTATGACAATCTCTTAGCACATCATCATCAAATCATTCAGAGAATTGAATTAGTTCTTCCATATGTAACTTAACATATCTTTCCATTACAATTCCAAAGATGTATTTAAAAAGTGAAACTTTCCATCTCTTTTTTAACAATAAGTAAATGAAAAATCAAATTTTAGTTCTTTTAGGGATCATTTAAAAAATATCAAAAAATACCTGCCTACAAAAGATTTCAGATTTCGAAACCGAAATATTTAAGCAATTTTCATAATTTATTAGTTTCATATACTTTACATGTTTTTTAAAACATTAAATGAAATATAACGAGTTATGTGGGAAACATTTGAGTAGAATTCCAATCCAAACACCTTTATAATTTGAAATTTCTCCTCTAATAACTAAATTGCAAAGAAAGATGATTTAATTTTCTTAGCTCTTGCCGAAAGTTGAATAAAAGCATAAACCATATAGGAAATTCCATGCTCATAATAAATTTTGTTTCGGAAATAAAGTGTATTCCCCAAAGAAACCTTGAAATATTTCAGTAATTTTAATAATTAATTATTTTCGGGAACAAAGTTTATTCCCCAAGAAACCTTGAAATATTTCATCAATTTTAATAATTAATTATTTTCATCTAATATATATATTTTTGTTTAATCATTTCAACTCACAATTGAATTGATTTTAACGAGTCATTTGGACTACATTTAAAAAGAATTTGACTTTCGAATACTCGTAATCATATTCAGACTCGTAATCTCGACCATTTGAGATTGTCGTTCCACATTATTATAATCAAATGAGCTCAAATCGAAACTGACCTCTTGATAAGCAAGAGAGAAAGATCTATTTCCAAGTTGAACTCTGACACGTTGTCATAACAGTTTTAAAGTTTCAGCTGCCTTATCACTGTTGTTGTTGTAGCTGATAAGGGAAATGGATTTTGTGGTTTCTATTTTAATAGGGCATTAAAAATAAATATTTATGTTAAATTCTCATCTGTACACTATTACACACACACACACGCACGCACTGGTATTTGTCAGATTATAATTATCAGTTAAAGCGACAGCTTTAATTTAAATTTTAGTTTGTTCCGTTGACCAAGCCTGCAACTGCCACACAAAACCACAGCAACACCACAGCACAGCAACAACGACAACAACGACAACCACAAAAAGTCGCTGTCTTGGGGTTATCATAGTGATTATTTAATGCATTGCTGTTTATAACAACATTTTCATTTTTCAACATTTTTTATGTGGCATTTGACACAGTTTGACATGCAACAGCTTACGAGTGCTCATAGTTACGAGTTAAATTGTATGTAATTAGTCCCGACTCTGAACACTCGACTTATCAGGCCATATACCGTCCCGGGTTATAGGCCAACCCCTGTCAGTTGTTGTCCATGTTTCCAGCGCATGAATCTATTCAAATCTTTTTAAATCACTGCTGATTTTGAACTCTGCCCTATCCGATTCGAGACTATTGAAAATATTTCCAAAAAGAACTGTTCAAAATTATAATGAAATAACATAAAATCCATTATCAAGTCACCCTCGACTAGACTATTAGGAAAATCCCAAAACTGTTTAAAAAACTGTCAATGATGAATTTTTATAAAAATAGATGAATATCTCAGATACAAATTTAAAGTTATAAACTAATTTGGGCCCCAAATATTTATTTTATTATACATTGTTACAAATATTAAGAAAAAATAGTCTTTGAAAACGTTTTGTTTTTAAATGTAGAATCAATTTGAATACCATAATCAAAATGCCATCAAGCAAAATATCTGATCTGGTCTTTCTAAAAATGTTCGAAACAAAAGTTATCTAGAGATTTTAATATAATCAAAATGACATTTCATATGAAAACATGTGGGTTACGATATTTTCGATTCTACTGGCTTCTGCAAGTGAAGAAGTTCCTGTTTTAGCCATCTCTTTAGGCCTAAGCATACACAGTAGGTGTTAGTGTCTCGCTCTTTGATTTGTTTTTCATGATATTTTTTCTTTTATTTTTATTTATTTCGATTTGTCTTTTTTGCCGTCTATTATTTTCGTTTTTACTTTGTCGCCTAAGTCGTCGACGACGGCGACGTCGAGTCGTCGCAAAGTGAAAATGAAAATTGCAACTAAATGCCGTGCTCATCACTTGTAGACACTTTAGAATGCGCTGTGTATCTATGAGATACAAAGACACACAGACAGATGGACGGACATCGACGAGACAGCAAATGAGACGCAAATGGAATGTGGAGGTGCTACACAAACACACGAGAATAGAGACAAAGGCTATTTTAAAGAGCCGTGTCATGCTGAAATCTTTTCTAACTGCTTTACAACAAAGATCCATTGAAAACTTTAAAAGACTTTTACTATACATTTATATGGCAACACTTTTATACCAAAAGAATTAAATATATGTTATCATTACTGCTACTTAATTTATTTTGTTCGACAAGATCTTAATAAGATCATTGATATTAACATTCAACAGCCTCCGTACACTGCCAGCAACAGTCAGGATAGTCTGCATTAATATTTATGGTAATATTTTCGCAACGCTGGAAAGCCGCAGGTTGTTGGCAGCTGCAAGAAGTTGAAGGATAAGTCAAAATCTCTTTTGGGAACAATACTTACTAATAGATTAAAGCTGTGCCATCGATATTCATGCACACCAATATACCGCACACGTTGGGATCCTTTTCATATTCTCCAACTTTTAACTTTTTGGTTAATCCAACGCATCCTTTTTCTAAATAGACAGATTGTAGAGCATGTTCATGGAATATAGGATATTTGATCTATTTGTAAGCTTACCCCATGTGGGCATAACCATTTCGTATACCAATGAATTGTTACAAAAAACAAGTCCAATAAGGATTACGCAGATCTTCCAAGTACTTTTCATGGCCATTCGAATAGCTCTACAATGCTTCTAACTGTAGTGCACCCAATGGACATGACTTTTATAGCAAACGGTTACTCAAACTTGAGAATGCCAAATAATTTATAAACAATATCTTCATATTACTCATATTCATTAGTGTACTT
This sequence comes from Drosophila neotestacea, assembly GCA_035044365.1. Lineage (NCBI taxonomy): Eukaryota > Metazoa > Arthropoda > Insecta > Diptera > Drosophilidae > Drosophila > Drosophila neotestacea. Next base: position 3,876,808 of record JAWNMD010000270.1, read on the forward strand.
TTATGTACCACTGTGTGACTGTCTACTTCACTTTTATTTATTTTATTAAATGCTCAGCTTATTCCTGAGGTTAGTTAATAATCTGAATTTCAGTTAAATCCACAGTGAAGTAAATCTTAGCTCTCCCAAAGATACTAAGATCAGCTTTATTAGTTTCTGATCTGTTTCTTGAACTGATTCAGACTGGAATCATAGCAACTTGGAGCACAGGCTCAGTACGTCAAGATTTCAATTTAAACAAAGTGAGATGAAAATAAGAAACTCCTTTCTTTGGCTACTACTCGCTGTGTCTCTGCTGTTCCCAAATATGGTTGTCACTGGCTATCGATTGGGCAGGGTAAGTCTGAAGAGGATTAGGTAGATATATTGCCTGCTGATAATCTGATAATCCCTCTCAGAGGCAACATCCAAAGCGCATGGCTTGGCCACAGAATCTCTATGCGGACTTTGCCACAATCAATAGTCCACCTGGACAGTCAGCTGCCATTGCTGCTGATCCGGTTGGTCCCAGTGGTGGGTCGTCTCCGGATGGTGCCAAACAATGCAGCAATGAAAATATTGCTAATGATAAGAAATGCGATGTAAAACAAATCTTTTCTCCGGGTGATCCTAAACAGAAGTCCTCCAACATTGCCATGAAGGCGGCCCAGGATGCAAAAGCAGCTAACGAGGCTCAGCATGCTGCTGGCCAATTGGCTGCCCAGCACATTAAGCAGGAGCTGGCCGAGAAGGCCTTCCAGTCGGCCAAGGCAGCTGAGGCGGCTCTGACTGGCAAAGAAATGGTTGTCCAGCAACTCGAACTGGAAATGCAAGAGGCCCATGCCGTTGTCGAGGAGGAGTCCGCTTCCCTCCAGAGTACGGAGAGTAACATGAACGCTGCCGTCGAAGCTGCTCGTGCTGCCACATTACAGTTCGAAACGTTAACCGAACTCCAAAAGACGGCCAAAGAGAACTTGGCCAACATTCAGACAGTGGCTCTGGGCTCCCAGCAGGAAATGACAGCCAAGGTTCAGCTTCTCGAGGCGGCTAAGAATCGTCTGGGCACGTTAGAAAAACAGCTCCAAAGTGCACGAGAAGATTACGAAAAGACCAAACAGGCGGCTTACAGAGCAGCTTGTGCAGCTGTCGAGGCCAAACAAAAGGCCTCATCTACCCAATAACTCTATTCTTTATCAATCTACCAACATAAATGCGCATTTATCTATTTATATATTAAATTATATTTTGTGGAAATAATTTATAGGATGTTTATAGTTACCATAAAGGGGAAGTTAAGTCAATCAACAGACTGTCATTAAGAGTCAGAGTCTGACAAAAAGCGTTATAGATACCCTGTACTATATAAAAATGTACTCAATTGTATCTTAATCCATTCAATTTGCTTAGTTACGATGCTAGCTGAAAATGTCGTATTTTAACCTATTTATTCATACTTTTGAAAATGAATGAATAATTCAATGGTTATATAATTTAGTTTTTATATTTATATAATGCAGGGTATCTTCTATCCTAGCAGTGGCTTTTTGGCATTTAAAGTCGCATTCTTTTCCCTAAAATGAAATCGCTTCTTTCGAATTTTCCGTGAAACTTAAATAAGTTGACCAAGTGCAAGTGCAGATGTTTATAGGGCCAAGTTCCCCTCGAAACAGGTATAAAAGCCATATGTACCGCTCATGGAGGCTCAATAAGTATTTGACGTACTTTTAGTGACTGTGCAATCTGAAAAAAAGACATGACAAATATTTGTTTAACATGTGTGATCCTTATTGGATTAATAAATTGGTCCACTGCATTAGTTCATTACGTTAAACTGGAGAAGGGAGGTGAGCAAGTGATAAGTATTACTAAAGCCAGAGATTTTACTTTGTCTATTTAGCAAATGGATGCAAGTTCGAGAATCAGGAGATGGAAGTGGGTCAATCTGTAAAAGACCCGAAAACATGCGGAGTTTACGTTTGTCAGAATACTGAAGGCGATTCCTTAATTCATTAGTAAGTTCAACATCGAAATAACTTTCTAATAAATTTTCATTCATAATCACAACCCCGAAAAGTTGCCAACAAACAGCTCCATTCCAGAACTGTGGAAACACAGCCGTGTCCACAGTCACTGACTTTCCCCAATGCTGCTGGATGTGTGTTGAGTATGTTAGTTGTGGTGAAAAACCAAGTGATGATAAAACTCCAACTACACCTGCTCCACCCACCGAGGGAAAAAAATGATAAACATGAAATTATACTAGAATTATTTTTAATATTTCAAATAAAAAATATTTGTAGATTGTAATTTTGGTTTTGTTTTAATAATTATTACAATTTTTATTATTAAGAAATCTATACACGGCGGAGCCCTAATTAAGATAAATATTTAAATACCACTTGGTCGGAAACGCCTCTTACTCTTATGATACTCTCTGCAAGGGTATAAAAAGTATCTGTTTTTTTTTCCAAAATATGGAACACCTAAAAACGACGTAAAATAAATGTGAAGGCAATACGCACTCCATTTATCTTAAGGCAAAGCTGACCCAAACACAAGCACAACGACACAAAAGATGGAAACGAACAACAAATTGAAGTCCGCAAGGATCAGCAATGATATTTCTTCATGCACAGCTCAGCGGTACTCACCCATCCCTCGGCTCATCAAGTTTTTAATTAGCCGCCGCAGGGTGAATGTGCACAATCTCCCAGGCAGGTCCGGAAAAAGAAGAGCAGAGTGGTGTGAAGAGGAGAGGGTAGGAGACAGGGGCCATGGTCCTTCAACCCAAAAACGAGGCAAGCGAAAAATTGAAATTAAAAAAAAAAACGAAGAAACTACAAGACGCGTATGATTTAAATATGTATGCATATGTATGTATTTATGTCTGTTATAAGAAAAATTGGGAACCGGACTCGACAATGATCTGGGCATGAAATGAAGGCAGCGACAACAACGGGAACAACAACAGCAACAATATCAAAAAAAAATATTTTTCGAGCCCAACAATTTTTGAGTTGCGGTTTATGTTGGCCGACCGAGTCCCCATCTTTCGTATGGAAACTACTCGACATACTAGTTCTTAGGATTTTAAGAATAACATTAAAAATGAGGTAGTGTATTCACAAACATGAACATTTTTGGGTACTCGTGCGAGTACTAGTTGTGAAAAGTTTTTCTCGAAGCAAATGCGTTGAACTTACAAGAAAAGTCATTAGGCCCGATCTGTAGGGTGCAAAGGCAAGACGAAGAAATCTCGCTGCTCTTATTAATTGAGTGAACATGTCAAGAAATGGACAAGCGAGAAGCGAATTACAAAATAACGACAAAAACAAGAAATGAATTCGCGGCGACTTACTTGATCACACCGTAAGCTTAAATTACGCTAAGTAAAAATTGCTGTATCAAACAAATTAAAATTGTTAGATTTTTAATAATATTGTATGTACATACAACAATATTATAAATACATACGTAACTCATTTAATCATGCAATTATGTTTTGTTAGGATATGACACACATAAAAAAAAACACCAGTGCTGTCAACTCATCTTTTTCTCGTCAGCTTTGACGTTTTAGGAATATCGAAAGTGACATAACTTGTTAAATAGCGGGTTGACAAAATTATAGGTGGCTTTTGGCTTCTTTAGATTGGTCTAAACTTCAGCAAACATGTCAAAAATATCATACATAACAACAGAACGTAAGCAGTTACGAAGTAAGCCCTAGTCTGCTCGCTGTTTTCTAATAGTTAACGCAATTGGACTTTGAAAAAAGCCAGATTTGAAGGGGTAACAGAGGGGATTTGACGCAACACTGACTACAAACGATCGAACGTAAAGCATTAACCATGCGGTCGCAACATGTGTGCTGCGAGCAAGACGACTACAGCAAAGACTCAGCGCGACCGCAGAAAGTGGGACAAAACGGGATGGCGATAGTTGCAAGCAACAACACAACGCAAATGTCAAGCTAATAGAAATGCGACAACAAATAAAACGCACAGCTGGCAAAGACAGAGAGAGAGGGAGACGGGAAAGAGTAGAACTTCTCTCTCGCTCCCTATTGACCCAGCAGAGATGTGCCAAAAGGGAGAGAGAGAGAGAGAGCTCTTAACGAACAATAACAGTGAGATAACAGCGCATACAGAATGCAACATGTTAATGTAAAGACAACAGAGTTATGTCGTGGTCTGTATTTATTTAAACTTTATTTTTATACTTCTTTATATCAAACTTGTTTCACTTTTTACCGTTACAGTTGATCGTGTGCCGCGTGCGCTGTTGGACGTCTGCTCGCTCGTTCCTCCTCGGGTACAGAATCAAACACGCTCCGAACGTCAACTACTTCACATAACAAAAGTAAAAAGAAAAAACATAGAAGCAAGATTATGTTTGTTACCTGCTGCCTCACCACGTGCAACAAAAGGAAGCGCTAGAAATTTTGCAGATTTGGGAACTATTATAGGATGGTTAACGCAGAGGGGGATAGTTAGAGAAACATAATCATAAAAATATAAAATTCATTTAAATCAAAAGTATTCTTCAAATACAGCTTAAAAAGTTACTTCCGGCAAGTGTGTGTGCTTTAAAAACTCGAAAATCAATCAATTGCTAATGCAAAGTGTCTTCAAATGAAGAAAAACCAAAACAAAAATAAACTTTATAAACAAATCGAACAAATAATGATGAACGAGTAAATGCACACAAAACCTAAACTTTTAATGGATTCGCATTTTGTTGCAGAGTCTTTGTGTATGTGTGTTTGTGTATTTGTCATTGTGGTGTGTGTGTTCAGGATTTTAACACCTTGACACAACGCAAAAGCGTGTTTCACACATTTTATAAAAATTTACGCGAAATATGTACTAAAGAAATTGATACGGATTTGTGATGGGCACCGGACTTTGACACTTTACACGTTTTTAACTTGAGCTTTAGCGTTTGAAAGGCATTAATAAGAGGGTCAGAGTTTTAGTGTGACCAAAAATTAAATGCAATTAAGCACATTTATCAAATTATAATTAACATGAATACTAAGCAAAGCTTAATCGAGTGTTATCCCCACATCTAAACTCTCTTCGCCCAATCATCTGATATGATAGGGTCTGAACAAGAGCGAGGAAGGAGACTCGGAAATATTAAACATCGTGTCATGGTTTTATAATTAATGAAAATTCACAATAATTGTGAAATGATGTGGGGCATGCGATGAGGTGAGTAAGCAGGTAATATTTATGTAAATAAATGCTTTTTAAATCATCAAGTTGATGATCAACTTCAGCTTATTTCCGCATTTCGAACGTATTCTAAATCATTTGCAAAGCTCATTAAAAAATCCCGCCAAAAATAACCATGTGCAAAACAACCAATACAAACTTTAATTTCTATTTATTCATTGAACCGTTGGTTAATACGTACAATAAAAACATTTACATTGGTTTATATAGTATCAATATATGAATTACTTAATATTCTTTTAAACATAACGCGCGCAAATTAAAATTTATGTTGTTGTTGTTACAACCAAACGGTCGCGTTGCTGAAATTCGGTTCGATGTTGTTCGTACGAGTTCGATGTTGTGTTGCGTCGACTGCGTCACAACATCTTCGTCGGTTGAACTGTTGCGTCGTGCGCTCAGCGAGTCTTTTTTAAATTTTATTTAAAATTTAATTATAAATTAATAAAATAAAGCGTATCTTTTAATGAGTTTGGTGTTTGTAACCCCACAAAGGCAAAGCTGTTTATAAATAAATTCTAAAAAACAAAATAATATCATTGGGTTCGATGTTGTCTTGCAACCGGTTGTTCGATTAACAGTGCCATTTTGAGTTAACATTGACTTGGTGTGGTGGCAAACGCTGCTCTGTTGTTCGACGTTTTCAAAAAACATTTTGAATTTCCGCCCGCCTGCTTCTCAACTTATTTTCTCGTTTCTCAATTCTTATTTGGTGCTCGATCGCGACGGTTACCGGTACCGGTGCCTTCTGTCTCTCTCTCATTCTATGTGCTGCCGTCGACGTGTGTGCATATTTCCGGTGTCCAAATAAAACCAACATATTATACGAGTATGAATAAAGTGTCAAGGCAAAGTTTCAATTAACGTTTATCCATTACACGAATATTGAACATCCACACACACTCACACACACATGTGTGTGTGCCCAAATACAGAGATGTGTGTTCGTGTATTTGTGTGTACAAATCGGGTTACTTTTGTGAGCAGAGCGACTGGCGCCAGCGTCGATTTAATTATAAATAGTACATCAACAATGATCGCTTGTACATACTAACTAGTATCTACATATAGTACATATAAGTATAAATATTGTGCACTATTTCAAATTGTTATACACGCTGGTAGGCGTTGCTTTTTGCCTTTTATTCTCTCATTCTTTCGATACGGCATCACGCGCCCCGGTACAAAGTTAAACTTGCTGTTGGCGTCGAAAATACGCCCGTAAAAAACCAATGGTTGCCTACATACTATGTAAATAATGTAATATATGTATATTCATTCATAAGCCCGCTTAGGAAAGTTCAGAATAAAATGGAAATACAATTAATTTTTCATTGAACAAAAATATCAAATTAACACTTAAAATCCATTATTTATATACTATACGTGTACATGCATAAGAGAGATTAACGAAACTAGAATGTTTCATAAAAATTCTTATCGACAGGCCAAAGTTCCGGTTCCAAGGTTTAAAAAAGAACTCTGGAAACCTTCAGGCAAACGATAATAAATGCTATAAATATGTGTGTGTGTGTGTCTGTGCTTATGTGTATACATATTTCTACATATACATACATATACATATATGCATGATAAATAAAATAAAATATATAATAAAATATGACGTGAAAACAGCGCGGAAAGTTAAAAAACCAAAGGAAAGTACATTATGCTTGCAATAAGAAATTTGCAAGGACATCTGTTCACATCTTACCGGGCAGCATTAGATTCTTGATTTAAATAATTCTAATACTGTCAGGTAAAGATGTCGTCCGTGTCCTTATACATCATAAATATCAAAAAAGAAAAAAAACGAACAACGAAAGGCAAACAAATTCAAGAAAAAAATAAACAAGTTTTTTATTGTGCCTGCTGGAAAAGCTGACAAGATCCTTAAAAGGGGGAAACTGTGAGAATCAGGGCAACAATTGCCTAATCTCCCCTTACCAAAAAATTCTTCTCCTGGCAGAAAATTGGACAAAATGTCGTATACATATTTTGCAGCAACAGCAGAAAAGAAATGACGCGTTTTTTGGATGACATCAGTTGAGAGAGATCATCGATGTGGCCGTGTCTATGTACATATGTATATGTAGATATGTATATCTGTGTGCAGGTAAACATTATGGAAAGGGAAAAGAAAAGAGATGGCAAGCCAGATAAAAGTAGAAGAACCCATAAAAATATATATTTTATGGTGCCACTTCATATATTTTTTCTTTATTTTTAAAGATTTTTTCTGTGTCTGTTTCTTGGCTAAGCATTTCCATTTTATTGTTTTGCCATTTTTTTCGCAGGCTGCCGGCGGATTTCTCAATTTCTTAGCCGTATTTAGTGACAAAATGTCAGTTTTATGATTGCCGACTAAAACCAATTTACGATCATAGTTCGCATAAACAGCATGTTGAGGTTTCGTTTATGATTTACGATATTTAAGTTTAGCATGTTTAAAGAAAAAACACAAAAACACAATCAACACTTGCCAAGTGTCCCAAGAATTTCACAATTATGAGATAACAATTAAATTCTTAAAGCTGCAGATTTATGAGCGAAATGAAATGTGGAAAACAGTCGTTAGCTCAAGGTTAAAAAAGAGGGAAAACTAAACTGAATAATGAGTTAAACATTCCATAGATATATGTGTGTGAGTTTGTGCATACATAGGTATGTGTGTGATAGATAGGCTAACAAACAGTTAACTGTAAGTTGGTCAGCTCATCCCAAGATAAGAACACTTCGCATTGAGGGCGTCGGCGTTCGTCAAACATTTCACACCAAGGTAAAAGGTGTCTATAAAAGCAACAAGTGGCACTCGGTAAACAACAAAAAAACAACCACAAAACAACTAAGGCAATTGTCAAGAGTCATGTACAAAGAAGAAGCTGTATTTACTGTGTAGTATATCTACATGCATGTAGAGACAGATAGATAGATAGATAGACAGATGGATAGTTAGATAGATTGTACAAAATGCTAAAGCTGAAGTTGTAAACGGTTTACAGCGCCTTTAACATTTACAGTTTTCTATTTTCTTTTTTTATTTGGTTGGTTTATAAGACGGGGAAAACCAAGTCTATCTAATCAAGGTAACCGAGAAATACTTAAAATACGGCATTACAATTTGTATTAGCTTCGGTTGCCCCGTCGAGACGACGTAACCGAAACGAATCCAACACCTGTTAATGAACCAATCGTAGAAGCGATACTACCAATAACTCTTATACCAGAACAATGTCCAGACTAAGTGTCAAAGTGTGTTAAGGTTTTGCTAAATTTGAAACCATTTGGCGCCGTCCAACAAACCAATGTCTAAATCAATTAAAATCGGCAATGAAACGCGTTAAACTTTGCACTTTATTTGTAAATCTCGTTAATATGCTGATCTGTAGTTAATTGGAGTGCAGAGAGTTTAAGACTACGACTAATGCTACGAGATTTAAGGTGAACAAGCCAATATACATATTTATATTTAGTCATAAACAAAGTCTAACTTGCATAGCTCTAACAGGATTTCAGATATCATCTATAAACAACTATCTTTCGATCAATATTAATTATCCACAGCAAATACTTTTCGAATTGTTCAGATTCTTTTATAATATCAATGTTAGTTTCAATAGAATTAATAGTTTCACCTCAATATACTACAATTACAAATATCAATGCTATAGTCAGAGTTATATAAATGTGAAACTATTCGTAATAAATATCAATAGCCAGTTATTTCACAATCTGACTGAATAAGAGTCTCCCCCGATTGCAATCAAGAACTTAACTATGGCAATAGAAAACACTTCAGGCTATATACTCATAGAGTACCCGTTGGGGGGAAATGCGATTGTATCGATTAAGTGCTGTTAATCAAAAATGCGACCAGAACACTTGATATCCACACGTCAAAGATAATGCCACCTGCCCTGGCAACGACACCAATATCCCAAACAAATATGGAATCCGAGCAAACTATTTGGGTACATAACAAATTAAATAACCAAAATGAATTTCATATCATCGTATAGCTCTATCTCAGCCACCTGTCACTTGACCAGAATATTGGATCCAAAAAACGATTGCTTCTTATTAATTTGAAATTGATTGTGACTTTCAGAAATCGAACCCCACATACTTCACAACTTTGTGGCTTCCAAACTTGTAAATTTTGTAACAATATTCAATCTAAACTCTTGAAAATGGTTCAAGATGAGATAAAAATGGTTTGACAGTTGCTTTCCTAAAACGTGGCTACTTACCAAAAACTGATTTCAATGTGCCATGTGGATCACTCGTTATCTAATTTTAAGGCCTCTTAAAATATATCAAATGCAAAATGTGCTGGTCATCGACGGGCCTCAGTGGAAACTATCTAATCATATAGCGAAGTGGACTCTAAGTAAACGGCGAGATAGTATTGCCTTGGTAAGTATCTAATCGCAACATTATCTACGCATACTCGTATTGATAAAGGCAGTATTTAACTCGGACCCAATGCTTTTTTGGCACCTTAGCAAAGAGTATATATCATATATGTATGCCTTGGCGCCAAATAATTATATATACAAACGCTCTATAGCAATTAGTCTATGGTTCTTATAGGTTGTTAGATCGTAGCGTTCTTATAATCAACTCAGTGATTGATGCAAACTGTTGAATCAAAACTTTTAAGCGCTTTTCTATTTATTTTATTGGTTACACAATTTAATTATTAAGGAGTCTATATATTCGGGTGATCAAGAACTTTTCTTTCCCAATTTCTTAAGCAATAAATTTAAATGAATTATAAAATATATATCAACTACAAACCAATCGAAATAATCTAGATGAATCATAATTTACAGGTGTATTATTTATAGCCGATAGGAAATCGACAACGAATAAGTTAAGGAATGATCGCATTAAAGCAGATTCAAAGTGAAGGGGTGTATATCATTTAGAGGTTAACTAAGCGATCAAATCCGATTACTTTAAAGTTTAAACCTTTATTTTTTGTGAAGTCATGGTTAACTGATTTCGTTGACAATCAGGAGAGTAGATCAAAGCCAAGCGTTTGGATAATCTCAATTATAAATGCAGTCCCTGTTTGTCGAAGTCTAATGAACCCGAATTGTTAATGCTTCGATTGGATCCAATCGAATCGAATGCTCTGAACAGGGGGAGGGTAAAGCCAGTTCTGTTTTGGAAGACTAGGAGTTTCTTTTACTGAACGAGTATGCATAAATTAGTGAAACACTAATTTCCAATTCCGATTTCAGTCATGCAAATGTTAATTGACCACTTAAGTTAAAACTTCATAATGATCGTTAATAATACCGAGCACGACCGTGGCGACCATCCATCCCATCCCAGCGACAACTGTAACCAAAAGAACAGGTTCAAATTGAACTTAACTAGCCAACGAACCCGTCCACCATCTACCATCCACCAGCTACCAGTAATCATCTTGTTTGGACGAGACTCTTCAGACTCGTAAAAGATATGCAACCTATAACAGACTTACTTAGCACAAATTACACACATACATAGATACATACTCACACAGTCATACATAGATGACAGTCATGCGAAACCTAAGAGACCTGTAGCCAGAGGCTCTTAACTGTGCATTAATGATCTTTTCAGCTAGCTCACTTTTTTGTTGCTTCTTTTTTTATTAATACCAATACCCTGTACCTATAAAACGGTTCAAATTGAGTGGAGGCTTACAGCTGAGAGCGGCATCTATGACCTTAGAAAATATGCCAAGTATATACAGATCATCATAAAACTTAAACAAGAACTCCAACTCTCAGAATAATGTCGAAATAAAAGAACTGAAATAAATTCTATGTTTTTTAAGCGATCATTATAAAAATTGCATATTAGATAAATGACTAGATAAAATAGATGTATAACCAAGCTTTGAGCTATAGCTTTCGAATTCTGCTTGTTATTTGTTATCATGATTTTAAAAAAGACATCTCCGATTGCTAGAAAGAAAACAACTAAAATGCTGTCGAATAAAGTCTCAGCGTTTGTAACTACGAATATAAATTATAAGTTTTTGTGGTATGTAGAAAAAGTGGTTGTAAATGTACACACAGAGTTAATTCTTAATGCGGCAAAACTTATGATTTTATTTTACAATTAACGTTAAAGTTTCTTCTTAATGAATTTGAATATTTAGTTGAAATACCAACTGTATCTAGACCTAAAACATTCGATTCGATTGAATCTATTGACTGGAATGTTAATTAAGTGCAGAAATTGAAATAGTTAAATATCAAATAAACTCTAATAGAAGGTCTTATCTTAATTGATCAACAAATTAACGCGCAAAAATACACTGACAAGATCGCAGGTAAAAATACATACATACATACATATTATATCAGTATGTAAGAGTATGTAGGTATTTTTGTAAGATCACTGTTCATAATCAGAGCCAATGAAGCTGTTTCCTGTTTTGGGGCTTGACTCAACGCGAAATGGGTCAAAGAGCCTGCATATTAGCGTCCATTTATCAATGTGGCAAGCGGATGGAGCCACATGACTCGTGCCACCCTACCACCACAATGTGGCAGCAGAAAAACTGCTGCGCCATGGCAGACAATTGGTTGAAGCCGAAGCCGAAGTGGAAGTGGAAGCCGAAGCCTAGCGAAACTAACTCTCCTCTTGGCCACAGATAATTGAACGTCCAATTTGAAGGCAGGCATTCTCGTTCCCCTTTTCACATTTATAGTATGTTCCCTCCCTCCATCCGTCTGCTACTGTGCTGTAACTTGGCCCATTCCTTCTATCTGTTCATCCACAAGCCCTATTCTTGGGCACGCCTGCTCTTTAGCGATGGCACATTGCATCGCCTCGCTGACCATGCCGGTACACCAAATTAGCATCATTGCGGAGCCACTGTAACCAAGAAGTATGGAATGCACGCGTTTCAATATGTTTACCTTTGAGTTAACTGTACTGGGCCACTAGCTAATTGACTGCCATCAGTCTATGCCACAATGTAAATGAAAATTGCAGAAGTATAGTTACACCTTTTTTAAGAGATTTCTTAATTGAATATACAAATTTTCAAATAACTAATTTTATAGTACAGCCATCATAAATTTCCACCTGTCAAATCTAAACTTTTAGAAAAACTTTAATGTATGCTTAAATTTCCTGCTAAAACAACAACCTCATTTCTTGTCTTATTTCTAAATATTAATTAAATATTACAAGTTTTCAAACAATCAGCAAACGTCATGACTACAGGGGCCTTCAGCTATTACTTAAAGAATTTTAATTTAGGGGCTTGTGTTTTTGCTAAGTGACTTCCAGCCTTACACAATTAACTGATTTGCTGTGCTTTTACTTTCCAACTAATTACGACTATAAGTGGATAAGTACAAGCGAATATATATAAATAAATATATGGAACATGTGCGGACTGAATAACTATAATAAGAAGCTATTGTTGTAGCTTAGTTTAAAACTAACTTAAAGGGATCGTATCGAAAGTATAACTATTTTGAAAAATGAAATTACAATTATTTTTGCGATACGTTTTTTAAGCGGAACATGACATCAATATAAATGTAATTATGTAAAACGAGTGTACTCTAAGCATACATACATACTACATACATATTTATACCACCTGTGAATACATAAGTATATGTATTTCTGGATTGGGGCCACGATGCCAGCTGACCGCAAGCACCTGTCTAGACCACGAATGTGTGGCTAATAAGCAGGGCCATGTTCGTAATTAAAAACTTAACGTTTTAGTTTCCTTATGTTATATTTTTTTGGGTTCATTCTCGTCTTACATTAAGTAAAACTAATCAAGTAACTAGCGTAAATGATGCTTAACAAATGTGGAACACTCAGCGAGCTGACAAAAGCTGCCTGCTATAAATTTGCAGGCCATGTGTGCACTACATCGATAAGCTCAGTGAGCAATTAGTAAAGTATGAAGTAGAAGAAGCACAATATCTGCTCAATAACATTATGAATATTCATAAAAGATCTACTGCATATGTATGAGAATAATACTTATACTAATACTAGAGAATAAACATAGTTAATACGTATGTGTGTGTTTAAATTTAACACGTACAAAATTAGATAAATTTGCATAGAAATTGCAATGAACCTTAACTTATAAGAGGAAGAGGAAGAATGAATACAACGACAGGCAACAGGTAGCAACAGGTTAGTGCAAACACTGTACAACAAATAATTAAGTCTGTACACATGCTTAGAGACTAACTATATTATAAATTAATTAATTACGATAGATTAGTAATTAATATTAGCTAATGTATTGTTGATATTAATGAAAAATACGACGTACCATTAATTAACAATATCTAATGTATTATTAGTTGACAATTGATACTAAGGAATGCTATAAATTTGTAATTTAAAGATGTGAAAAAAGCTAGGGAATTCTTTTAGCAGGTAACCTGTACATACATATATACACAAGTTTATTAACCTTTGATAGTAACTTATGGAAATCAGTTTGATAATATTTGAGTACTCACGTTGTATTTCTGTCTATCTCTTTTGTAGCAGAGTGTTGCATGTTGCATGAAAACTAGCTGTAGTTGTTGCAATTATTAGCAAGTTTTTGTAACCCGCAGCTGACAAACGACATAAAGTGCTCGCAAGTGCAAATGAAATAAAATAAAATATAAAAGAAGAAAAAAAACGTTGGACGATCAAAAAAAGAGTAAAGATTAAGTTTTATTTTAGTCAAGTTGGCTGCTACTGTTGGCCATTTTATGCATTTGGCTTTTGAGATACGATTTTTGAATTTCTTGTCTGTTTTTTTTTTTTTTGTTATTTTTGTTGTTACTTTATTTATAGCATAAAATGTTGTAGCAAGTTTGCCGCCTGCTGCCGTTGCCTCTGCCTCTGCCACTTCCTCTGTCTCTGCCTCTGCCTCTACGTCTGCTCCTGAGCAGCGCAATGGAGCAACAGAGTTATTAATGCTTGGAATTTTCATAATCGAAACGAGTTTTCAACCGGCAGCCAGCTAGTCAGCCAGGCAAGGAAGCACGCGCAGTTCCAGTCTCAGTCTCAGTCGCAGTCTCCGTCTCACAATCAGTCGCAGTCTTAGCCAGACTTGAGACCTCGAGTCTCCGTGTTTGTTGTTGCTGTTGCTTTAATAACTAACGCCTCTCGCTGGCAAAAGTCAAGCTGGCAAGCTGCGTTAAGCAAACCAAGCCAAGTCAAGCCCGGCTCGACCAGGCCAGGCCAAGTCTGGGAGGGGGCTGAGGAGAGAGTCCATGACTGGACAGGCAGTGGTAGAGTTATGGCAAGACAAGCACACGCCTTGCGCGAACAGGTGAAGCGTTTAACTGTACGTCAGAGGCAGCCCCGGAGTGGAGAGGGGGGAGAGACCAGCCGACCAGCCAGGCCAATTGACTTGGGGCCTGGCCAACCTGTTGGACTTTGTCGAGTCGAAGCTGTTGTTGCAGTGCCATTCGACTATAAACACATACAGATTATATTTATTTAAAACGTGTGTTTAATTAAAAAAAAAAACTTACGTGAATCAATTTTCAAAGTTTGACATTAAAGCTAATCTATTATTAGTTAATTTAATAAAAATTATGCAACTTATGTATAACAATTTAACAAGCTTGAATAAAATATAAACATATACTTGGTTATTCGATTCGGTTTGTGTTCATTTAATATTCTGGTTTCACATTCGCAATGCCGTCGGCATTTGCACAGGTTGTTGCATGCCACAGCGACGATGAGGGCCGCCTCAATGTTGCAGGTAGGTAGCCAGAGCAGAGCCGGCAAAAAGGCAATAGTAATGCCAACTGAGTTCGGTCAAATTAACCAGCTCGACATCAACAGCAAAAGCTGTAATTTGCTTAAAAGCAGCGAACAAATAAAGGGTTTCAATGGCCAACAGAGAGATAGACAGAAGAGAGAGAGAGAGATGGACACGCAGATAATGAATCGAGAATGAGGGCTATGACTTGAATTGGAAATGAAACTGGAACTGAAATTGAAACTCTGCTTTTCGATTTGTGGCATGCAACAGCAGCAGCAGCAGCAGCAGAGGAGATCAGTGACAAGTGCATGTTCCATGCCGACAGCTGCCGCATTTTTGACTTGGCCCACAGACTCATCTTCATCCTCAAGCTGGAAACTACTTTTGTATATGTATTTGTATTTGAATATGGCCGCCGCATCCTGGTCATAGTTTTTAATTAAGTACTTGTAGCTCTCTGACGCACTTACCTTGATGCAAGGCGACGTTCTCAGCTCTTGATAAAGTGACCAACAAACCTGCCTGGCAAAGAAACTACACTGCTCTACAAAATAGTTAAAGTAAGTAAAACCTAACAGATTGTAAGTGACTCAAATCATTTTAAAAATCTATTACTTAATAAATACATAGTCATATGGAATAAAACAATCTAGAAAAAATTACTTACTCATTTGTTTAAAAATAAAATAACACTACGACTGAATCCTTATAATTTTCAAGTATTTTTAAGAAGAAATTCCACAAGTTTCGTTTGAAATATCCATAAATTACTTTCAAACAAAGGTCCTTCTTATCGGAAACGAGTTTCGCCCGTATATTTGATTAAGCATAAGTATTTTAATGGATTGGTCTTATCGAGTTCTGGTTTCATTTAATGTTTTTTTTTACTTATCTTTTCGGCGAATATTATCTGGTTCCATATTATGCATCTATGTATATATACTGAATAAAAACTTGGCACTTTTGTTAGTGCACAAAATGCTGAAAACTATTACATATTCCCTATCGAGGGTAGATTGTGTTTCTTAATAGCTTTTCAGTCAAATTCCGAGTATCAATGTGAAGTCTAGTGTGGTCACATAATTCAAAATCAATTGAAGGCCTGTGGGACCTACAACAGCGCCCAGACATTAGGCAGAAATTCATTAAAAAAAAAACACGCACAACACTCTGCAGCTGGAGTTTTGAGCTTGGGCTGGAGCTGGAATTGAAATTGGGACTTTAGCTGAGACTGGGGCTGGGTTAAGTCAGGGGTAAAGTGCTGGTGATAAATGCCCAAAGGCCTCCAAGCGCAACGTCGATAAAGCCGGCGCTGCAATGTGCCATCCTCATCCAGACTGACTAGGGACTGAAGACTGGGCACTGGACTTAGGTTAGACCTAGGAACTGTAAGCTTATCAAAATACGCGACGAATGACCAAGGAATTTTATTCATGAAATATTTTCCGCTGCACGAAGTCGGACGTTGGAACAGGTTCAAGTGGCAAAGACCCAAAGCACACTCATATAAGAACGAGTATGTGTACGAATAAGTATGAGTACATATGAGAATTGAGCGTGATAAAAATTAAGTATTTATTAAATGGTCAATGCATCGCGGGATCCTACAATGTTGCAAGTACATACTCGGTTCAGCATACTTGCCCCTTTCCTCTTAAGTGCTCACGATAATCATAAGGTGTGAAAAATTTATGAACATTGCCTGCAACATTTTTTGCAGCCATCGCAACGAGGTAAGAATATATATATTGACAAATCTATATACTATTCGCGATATAACAACTATATCTTTGAAATATTACAAGGAATTCTTTTCAAACATATTTTATAAAAAGAATTCTTGAAAGTTAACTATTTTGATAACGGATTAGTTTTGACCATTTAACAAATTCAAGTCTGGAATGCTCTACCGTTTTGTTGTTCTATGGGAATGAAATTTTAATTATTACCTCGGAAGTGTAAAAGAAAGTCTTTCGCGCAGCTTCCAGGTGTTGATTCGGAAGTAAGGTCCAGAGGATCGGCAACAAGTTAAAGCTGGTTTGATTTGTTTGCGTTTCTGTTTCAGTTTAAGACATCAAATTGTTTAAGTGCTCTAACTGTCAGTTTTGGCAGTTCCAACTCGAAAAGGCTACTAAATCAAGCCAGAAATTGGGCACATGACTAGGCGCTTGGTCCACAACAGATTTATGGCCTGTTAAAAAGTCAGGCCGCAAAGTGCCGGGCAATTGGTTAAAAGCTACACGCCAGATACAACACGCCCGATAACGGGGCGACAGTGAACCAGCAAGAACAACAATAAACTTGGAGAGAACAAAAAAACAAAAACAGGAAAATCAACGAGAGAAGAACGCGCCACATGACCAAAAAAGGATGCAGGCTCAGTCCAAGTTCATAAATAAAAGATGCCAAATTGCAAGCCGAGAACCAAAAAGGTAGAACAATGGATAGCCGCCTCAATACAAACCGAAGCAGAAACCGAAACCGAAAGCAAAGTCCAGTCTGAACCTGAATCTGAACTCAAATATGCAGACGTGACTTATTTAGGACAAATTGTTTGATTTACGTTCTATAATAAAAAGCGATAATACTCTTGTCCAAGGATCTCTGTGTGTACATACATTTATTTGTAATCAGTTGGATTTCTTTTTCTTTTTCAGATAAATAATACTTTAGTTTATTTCTTTAGTTTGTTGTCAACTGTGAAGGACCCATTAAAGCCAGACGTCAAATCTTACACTTAGATAGTTCCCATAGCTGTGATAACTGCGAGGGGTTCTTACTGAAAATGCATAAGTGCAGTCGACTTGCAGACGTGTACACTGAGCGAAATTGATGAGTACACAAATAAAAATAACAAGAGCTGTCAGAAATAACTGTAGATGCAAGGATTCAGAAAATAAGGTATAATGCTGAATTGTGTTAATCAGGGCTTGTGTACAACAAATTGGAAATTCACTTTTAGTCCCCTTATAAAGTGCGTTTTAGTCTTGTTATTATAATAAATAAAAGTATGTTATTTTTCTCAGTGCATATTTGTAAATACTTGTGTGCATATACATGTGAAGCGTCATGGGCTTAGCTTGTTATTTGACACCTTCTACTTATGTGCATACAAACCAAGCATACAAACTCACTTGGGCTAACCATCCCCATCCTCATCCTCTTTCACATCCCCATTCCTTCTCCATTCCATGACTATTGCTATCCATATCCCATTCCAAGCTATTCAAATCGCGGCCTGACCAATGAAGCGTTGCTGTTTGGGTAAGTCCAGAAAACAGCATAAAGCATAAGTAGAAGCCAACACAAGGATGCCTGGTTTGTACTTTGTGGTGTTGGTGGTTGTTTCGTCTAGGAGAAGGAAAGAGACAGAGAGATATAAAAAGAGAGAGTAAGTGAGGTCATTGGCATGTCCTGGCAGCGATCGAACTCAACGACGAGACATTATCGATGCCATCGCTGAGCTGAGCTGTGCCGAGGGTGCCAAGTAAATTTCTTTGGGTTATTTAATTTATGTTTTTATGTATTTTCTTTGTTTCTGCTCTAATCGCAGCTTTAAAACAAAATACAAAGAAAAAATAATAATAATAAAAATGCCAGCAAGCGCGTTGGGTTCGCCTGTGTTTCGGTTAATTTTTGAATATTTAATTTGGCCTCTGACTGTGTGTGTTTGTGTGTGTTGTGTGTGTGTGTGACACAGTTAGCAACGGAGTCGCAGTTGGATTCCATATCGGAATCGGAGACGGATCAATGCGAGGGGCAATCGAGTTCTCTTGATTCTCTTGGGCATAATTAAAATTTATGGTCAATGCGCTTTAACTCAATTCATTAGCCGCCTTCAAGTCGCGCGGCTTAATTAAAAAGTTTCATAAATTCTCAACTATCGTATCGCATTCACCTGTTGCTCTGCCCTCAACAATCTATAAGATAAATTTATGTTTGGGACAAGCTATGAAATCCCATAAAATTCCTAAAAAATAAGGTGGAGAGTTGGGCTAAGTTTATAGATAGTTGAGACTTATGCAAAATCAAAATAAATCAGATGGTTTATAGATAGTTACACTCGGCTGTATTTAAAGAAAATCCTATGGCTATAAATCAAATGGATATCCTGTTCAGTCATATGAAACCCTGGAAACTCCACAACAACAATGAAATGAACTTTGTATTGGATTTTAATGAGGGCCAACCCACACAAACACATTCATGTACTCATACATAAGTGAGTATCGCAGTCAAGTGGCAGGCAGAGATTCAAGTATGTTGACTGGATATTCCCACATCTCCCGATCCCGATCCCAATGCTCTCCGATCATGGACACATGATTAGCATGCAAGAAGCAACATCAACGTCGACAGCAAACAGTTGACAGTTGTCAAATCCACTTACGCTCTTCATGGTAAACAGTTTGTGACGAGCCTGCTGAAGGATTTATTTAAGTGCAGACAGACAGACGGACAGAGAGACAGACTAACAGACTAATAAGTCCGGTTAGTCATATATGTATACAAAAAAACTAAAGTGCCAGATACATACGAGATTGTACAATATGAATATGTATCTCTCTATAGAGTCTAGACTAGACCCTGGGAGTTCTTTATGTATGTTTTTTTTAATGCTACCTGTTGCTACCTGTCGGGTTCATTAGCTCTCTCAACACGGAAAGACCTGAGACATTTATAGTTATAGAGTTTATTGAAAGGTTTTCGACTAAGCTAAGTACATTCGAGTATTCGAATATATTCGCTTTAAAACAGCTGTTCAAGCTTACTAAATTCAAGTCGATTCAGTCTCCACCGAATAGAGTATACTCTACCATCTTACCATATTTGACTGTACTAGAATAACTCTTCCGCTCTTTGCCAAGTTGAAAGAATAGCGACATAGATCTTTCTACAGGGCAAGTAGTCATAAAAAGGCATTGGCATTGGAGAAATACACAACCAGATGCCAACTGTTTCAATAAACAAAACAAATGGCAGGTTTTTTTTGTGTCTTTTTATGTCCGCAACACTAAATGTTCAGCTGTTTTCTGGACCTGGCTTTAACTCAGCCCAACTCGTGGCCGAGAGGCGAACGGAGAGTAGAGCAGAAAGATAGGAAGGGGAGTGGTTCGTACTATTTACTCTGCAGCATATTTACACAAGGGGCAACTTGTGGCTATAAACAAGTTTTCTTTACAATTTTTAATTTTCAAAAATTCCAATGTTTGCGCGACAGACAATCGCAAAGTAAAATATTGAAAGTTAAACAATTAAAGGTTATAAAATAGAAGCAATTATTATAAAAGTAACAAATTGACTGGACTTGTAGCTGCAGCTATAATTATAAGCTACATTAAATGTTTATCAAACATTACACAGAAAACTAGATTTATACTGACATCCGATAGCTTCACAATATTATCATTCAAACAAGAAAGTATGTTCCAAGATTTTAAAAGTTTTCGTACCTTTAGAGAACTAACTTACGGTGCAATAGGTCCTGTTTACATAAAATTTGAAATAAATTAAATGCCAGCCACTGTTAATTTGGTCTCTAGAAACAATACTATCGGTAATACTTTCGTATATTTTGCAGCTCTATCAAGTATCAGATTTCTTAAGTAATAGGTATACCCGTCTTGTGGCGTTGGTGCAGGTATGAAAAGAAAGAAAAGAAAAAAAGAAAACATCTGTGAAATTATTTCACACTATGAGTGGAAATCCGTCAGCCTCGTTGGCGTTTGACTTTGACAATTGATGGCCCGCACATTTGTCTTTCACTTGTTGCGCTTTTTTTGTGAGCCAACTTCTCTCTATGGCCAACTTCCCGTTTCTTTTCTAAGTATTCGTCTTTGCTTTTGCATTTGGATTTGATTTTGATTTTGTTTTTACTTTTTCCTCTGCACTTGGCCACACTGTCTCTCTCTCTCCCTCTCTGTCTCTGTCTCGTGTCGCCGCCTTTTGAAGTGAGCTCGTTTTGACAAATGTGTGTCATTGCTGGGGCCATCAAAGAGCCGATCGTTTGATTTGTGTTGTTTGGCAACCTGAAGCTAAATCCATAGCTATTGATGGGCGACACAAACGGTAAAACGTGGTTAAACGTAAGTGAATGTGGCATTTGGGATACGATGAGATGCACGAATGAGTACTCACAATACTCAGAGTCACAATAGCTGAATTGAAATTCAAACTCAACTGCTTGAGATGAAGTATCTATCTGTCCCTTCTTCTAATCCAAATATTCATTGAATTACACCCAAAAGTATACAACATGTTAATATATAGTTTTCGTTTATTTGTTCTTCATTTCTCTTTTATTATTTTGATAGCGATTATATTACTTTATCTAATCAAAATTCATGAAAAATGAATCCCCTAGAAAGGCTCTAAATTGCGGCGCGTTTTTGGCGACCATCGACCATCAATAATTGTCAACGATCAGGAGTCGTGGTATTATCTCAAGTGCCAAATTAAAATTCAAAGAACTGTAGTGCAATCTTATCTTTTTGAGGAATGACTCATTTATCGAGGTTTTAATATAAGGTACGAGTACTATATAAGCTCATTTAGTTAGGGTAGTTATAACAAACTAGTTTGGCCAAAATGAGAGCTCTGTTCCTAATCCTGTCAGCTTTGTGCTTGACTGTGGCTGTCTGTCAAGCTTTCGCGGATGTAGTTCCCTTCAAAAAGTATCCTGCATCCTGTCAGGAAGCCAAACCCAAGAAGAATGGCATCGTTAAGATACAAGTGAATGGAGGAGAACCCTTCAATGTTTGGTGCGATGTGACTTTGGCCGGACAAGGATGGTTGGTGATCCAACGTCGTGTGGATGCCAACATCAACTTCTTCCGCAATTGGTCATCCTATCAAAAGGGCTTTGGCGATCTCGACGGCAGTTATTTCATTGGCTTGAATGCTCTGCATAACCTGACTACCTATCAGAACCAAGAATTGTACGTCCATCTGGAAGACTTTATGGGTAACACTCGCTTTGCCAAATACGATTGGTTTGCCATTGGAAACGAGGCCAATCTCTATGGCCTAAATACATTGGGCAGCTACTCAGGAAACGCTGGAGATGGTCTCAGATACCAGCAGTACATGAAGTTCAGCACCTACGATCGGGACAATGACAACAGCATCAACAATTGTGCTGCAGAATTCTCAGGTGCCTGGTGGTACAACAGTTGCATGTTCAGGTAAATGTGTAATAATCTCCTTTTGAGTGGAAATATCTAATTCATTTCAATTGCAGTAACTTGAATGGCGAGTATTTGGGTGGCGAGTATAACGGAACTGCTCTTACGGGTCGTGGCAGCTGCTGGGTCCCATGGCTAGGCGTTAATTATTCCTACAGAAGAGTTCAAATGATGATTAAGCCTAAGAAGAAATAAGCTGGAGAATAAAGCTAAATGACAAGACTATAATATAATAAAATCCCCCTAGATATATCTAAGTATCACAGCAACATTCATTACGATACATTTACATTTTCCATTCTGATGGAGGATCACTTGGCAGCTGCTCCAGCTACGAATGCTCCAAATTCCAAATTCCGGCTAACTTTGACAAACAGCCCGACAGATTTTCGAGGTATCCAAAATAGAAACGCTTAATTGCAAGTATTACGTTGAAAATGATACCAATAAACAGAGCGACCGGAGCGACAAAGTTTTGGAAGCGAAATTAGAACAAAATGCGACGTCTTCGTATTATATTTATATATATACATATATATACTAAGTATAGGTATACGCATATGTATCTCATGATCTGATGTTTAACAACTTTCAGTGTGGCGACAGCTAGGAAATTCTAAAAAATGCCGAGAACAATTTTCGAGCGAACATTTTTCCAAAACTCACACGGCCGCAGACCATGGCGGCGACAAAGACATTTTCATTACTTATGTACCCTTAATCAGTAGGGTATACTAACTAGTTCAAACAGCTTGTAAACAGCCAAATTATTTTCAATATCTATGGTTGTTCACACTCCAGCGAATCAAATCGATTGTAATATTGAGAGGGCATATGTGGTGCGGTGTTTGAAGATAAAAGCTTTATTCTTCAGTTGTCGTTTAAATTTCAGAAAGAAGTGTGGAAATATCTTAACATTCGCTTTATGAAAGAGCGCGCATCATTTCAAAACCCATCAACGGCGACACGGCGGCAGAAAACCTCGGCACAATTTTCATTTAAGTCAGAAATTAAGAGATGTTGTACATTTTTATGCCTCCCCGGGCGGAGGAGTTGGGGATCTGCGGATTGCTTTTTTTTTCTAGTGTGGGGTTATTTCTAACAGTGTCCGCCTTTGTCTGTATAGGTGTGCGTAGGTGTGTGTGTGTGTGTATGTGTGTGGCGCTGTCAACTGCTGTTGAAAGATTTTCATGTCGCTGTTTCCATGCCGCCTGCCATCGGGCGACAGACACGAAATTCTTGAAAAACATTTTTAAAACTTTTTTTTAAATGAAAACAAAAAAAAACAATTCGGAAAAGCGAAAAAAAGAAAGAAGGAAAGAAAGAAATTGTTCTTGGTTGTTGCCTTCGTACGTAAAAAGATTTAGCAATAGCAATGAATTTAGTTAATTTATGGCATTATTAATGACATTTTGAAATATTAACAGAAAATAAAAAAAACAGAAAAGAACACGGCGATGTTTGAGCTGACAGCATAACCGGGGACATATTCTTTTACTATTTTTTGTACATTATATTTGTTTTTCTTTCTCTCCTGCAATAAATATAAAAATAAAAACCATTTTTACTTGCGCAGTTTTCATTTTAAGTCATGTGAGCTCTATGTTTCAAAATGTTTAATTGCCGTTCGAGCCATATAACATTGTGTGGTTTTTAAACAAAAGACATTTCAGTGGGTCAGTCAGCTAACGCTCTGAATACGTAGACCAAACTACTTAATAAATATGCTGAATAGTTAAACATTTGTGAATGGCACGAGCTGATCAACCTGCATAATATGCAAATATCCAAACAAAGAAATCCAAAACTTCAATCGAAAACCTCTAAAGAAACAGCTAACAAATTTACGATTCAATCAATAGAATCTTTCAGGGTTTTGTCTAACATCTAACAAATGCCATCAAATTTTTAGAGCGTCTTTTAAGTTTCATCAATTTTCTTTTATTCTATTTTACCGCTTACGTTTTAAGTCAAGCCAGAAATTTACATTAATTTGAGAACAAAATGTACCATATTATGCAAATATTTGTTTGGCTCGAGTCTGTCACTTCCCCTGGCAACAAATATTCATAAGCTAAATTATATATACGTGTATGTTTATAAATTTTGCTTAGAAGCAGACAAAACTGCGCTTAAACGTTTAGCGCTAATCTGAATAATTCGACAAGTGTTGTCTGATAACTTATAACCTGAACCCGGGATTACGCTATTGAGACAAGCGCAGGCGCTTAATTAACGCTATTTCGATGAGATTTCGAAATTATTAAACCCACATCAATAAACGAAAAACGAAAAAATTAAAAATCAAATCAAATCTGTTGCGTGTGCACATTCTTTGCATTCAACTTTGATCCCATTAAGTCTATAGAAATCAAATATTATACTGATTACTCTTAAGTACAACTTTATATGTAAATCCGAGTGGAAAATAACGTTGTGACTTTCGCGGGGAAATTAACAAAATAGGGGAAATCATGAATGAATTCCCATGTTTTATATATGTTGTTAAGATATTTCCACTAAGCAATACTATATAAATTTAATTAAGAAGAATAAATTTAAGACACTCTAAACGCATTTGACATTTTTATTAGCCCGAAAAACGCACACGAGTTTTAAAATTGGATCAACTCAGAGATTTGCACCAATTTTAATCATAAGAAGAAAGAAATAACTTAAAGTAAATATATTTATTTTCGTTTATAAAAATGTGTTTTATTTTGTAGCGTGCTCTTAATTTATTGCATAATTATAAACAAACTATGGCTAGCAACACTTAAGATTTTCGAAACAATGAGCAAACGGATTAACATCATTTTCGACCCGAGTAAATTAATAAAATAAATCTTAAATGTACATTATGTCAAATCAAGACGCCGCGGCGGTTGATTTCTAAAAATTGCATAAAGACCACGATGGGTTTGGTGGTCGCTCGTTGTCAAGAGAGATCCCCCAATCACGATCATAAGCGTATGAAAAATGTCATAAAAAAAGCAACAACATCGTCTTCAACTTCAGATGATGGTAACCATATACATAATTTGCATAAAATCACCTGAATAACGTTAAATATTTCCAGCTTATACCATGAAATGCTCATAAAGTTCAAGATAAAGCGGCAACACAGACAGAGTTTTATGTAAAACAAGACCAAGATCGGTGAGGCAAATGGAAGTGCTGGTACACTGACAGAAACTCTTATTTAATTTAGTAAACCCAAATATTAAATATCTAAAGTGTAATCTAACTGAAAACTGTAATAATTTATATTACCACGTGAAATTGCAACTGAATTCAATATTTAAAATAGCAGTCTGTCTATACTAATTTCTCCCAGTGTAGATGCTATCAAAAAGCTAAAAACTATGAGTCTGACTTATGGGCGCTTCAAATAAAATTCAACAAACATATTAGCATAAATCAGCCAAATATCATTCAAACTATTTTACATTTTTAATGAACCGAAAAAAGAACTTAAAAAATCATGTACTCCTCATGTATTGTCTATGATTTTATTGGTTTATGCGTAATAGGCGACATAAATAAGAATTTTATGACGTGAAAATAAAAATGCTGCCGACAACATGCCATTAATAAAAAAATTAATTAATTTACACGTCTCTTCCAAAACTGGAAATTAATTTCTAATATGATATAAAAAGATCTACTGTTAAAACAGAACCATTTACTATTAAAATTGTGTAATTAATTATATTCCTATTATTAAGTTTAAGAAATTTTTAAAATTAATTAAAATTTAAATAGCGCGCCTATTTTGTTTTGAAGTTAATTATCGACAGTATCGATTTGTGTGCTATAGCTGGCAGCATCTTACAGCTTCTACAAAACCGTGGGTAGCGTTATGTTTAGCAAACAGACAATAGGTGGCGCCACATTATTTAAACGCTTTCCGACATTGAAGAAGTGGGTATACATGCTGCCAGATTTCACAACGGAGGTGGCGCCATCTCGTTTTTGTTGGCGCCGTCAGGTGGATCCCATTTTTTCTTTGGGATTTTTGGAAGACCAATTTTACTATATTCATTTGGAACTAGTCCCTTTATTTGCGTTTTTTAGCGCTAATTTTGTGGATTTATATCATATTTTCTCTCGCCGCTCTCTCTTTCGTCAGTGTTGGCAATATTTGACAGTTAAAAAAGCTAGATTTTGTGGTATAAAAGTATTTTTGTCTGGACAGATTTGTCCGGAAAAAGGCTAAATAGTTCTCACTTGAACTTATTCAGAACGAAACAACACAAATCTAAAAATTAGGGTCTTGATTTTTAATTTTAAGATACAGAATGGAAGACCCCTTAAAACCCAAGCCAGTGCCACTGGCAGCAGAAACAGTTCTGTGGTTTGAGTTTCTGCTTGACCCGCACAAAATAACACAGCACTTGCAATGCAAAAATCCCGGTACGTGACATGATGCCACCCTCCTACAGCCTCCTCCAAAATTGTTGCATCAACTAACAATTTGTATTTTCTTCCAGAGCCTAGCGCTGTGGAGCTCATCATGCAGTTCATCAGCATGACGCCGGACACCTCAATACCTTCCACTGTAGTTACGCCAGGCAGCGATCTACCGAACATAACAGGCGCCAGCGTGGGAGCGAATGCTACGACTCCTGCAGCTTCAGCAGCTTTAAATGTGCCACCCATGACACGGCAGGCTGAGATTGGGTTGCAGTTGACACGTAAGCAACTGGCTCTTAAAATTCTGGAGCTTAAGGTGGCCACTTGGCTCAGGTGGGACCTGGACGTGCTGGAAAAGAGTCTTCCCGTGGTCATGCAACTGGGTCTGTTGCGTGATTTGTGCACCATTAGCTATGGACGAGCCATCTCCATTCCATTTGCCAGCGACTTTGACTACAGGATTTGTATGTTAATCACAGAAAAAGTTAATTGTGTAATTTGCATAGCAACTTGTGTTTGTATTTTAGCTTCCACTGGGAATGAGCGTGCTGCACGCTTTGCACTTACTATCTACCATCGTACGCTGCTCCGGATGCAGCTCATCAAAGACAACGCCCTGAAGGCGGTGCGCCCGCTTATGTAAGTTCATGGAATAGATTCTTTACTTTTGCTATAGTTTAATTCATACTCTTGCAGGTTTCAGACAGTCGATCAACTGCAGCAGTTTCTGGAGACTCCAACGCAACCTTCCATTGAATATTTAGAGCAATTGTGTTTATCTGCAGGCTGCAAACCCTTCCATGTATTCCACTACGACAGCTTTGTAACCCTGCAATGTGACAACTTAAGCACTGCTCAAAACTATGACATGATGCATCTGATCACGCCTCATGAACTCCGCGCCCAGTTGCAGTATGAACTGGCCCATTACTACCTCCACACCAAGCAGTATATGCTGGCACGTGAATCAGCAGCAGCCTGCAACAGTAATCTTCAATCTCTGCCCGTTGGAGCGACTCTTTACTTCTGCCACATTCGAGCAGCGGAGTTGGAAGGACTTTTACAGGCTTGCGGTATCAGTGCACATCAGCAAACACTTTTGGAACGCTTCCACCAATCCCTGCTTAACAACTATGCGGACATTGTGTCTATACTCCGATTAGACAATAATGCACGAGAGATTCCCTTGGTTAGCCGGCGAAACGTGGAGCTAGACATTGAGGGTGCCATCTCCACAGGATTGCTGAAGGAAACGAGACAGTTGCTGCTGCAAGTAGCTGCCCTTAATGTGGTACGCACTGTTTTTGAATGCGGCAACATATTTGGCAGCGTGGAATACTTTGAGAAATACCGTGACATGGACTATATGCCGCCCATTGTGGAGGCCATGCAAGACGCAGTGACGCACTGCAGCCAGAGGGAATTGACAGCTCTTAAACACTTTATTATTGACTGTGTTCTGTATCAACAGCAGCAGCAACAACAAAAGCAGCAGGAGCAAAGCTTACAGTTGCTACTTACGGCAAAAGAGATGGGTATTTTTTCTAGTGAAGAACTTGTAGATTTGGACGAGCAGCTTGTTCAAGGTGCGTTGCCTGTGCTAAGTAATTCCCTGGCCACACTTAGCGATTGGATATGCCACTCAAAGAGTAAGTTAATCCGTAAAGTTATTCCAAATGTAATATAATTTGAATCAATCTCTATACTGTAGTGACTCGCGTGGATGTTGCCGCCTTGGAAAGACAGTTGATAACCTGCACTAATGCAAACAGTGTAAGGATACTGCTGGTCAAACTATGTGGTACAGCGCCAGGCAAACCTCTGTGGGCTATTAACCCCAGCTGGGATGTGCCACAGCCTCTGAAGGCGTTAATCATGGCAATGCCGGTTAGTTTTCTGCAGGACTTTAGCTACGTATTATTAGGAAAGGCAAGGGAACTGGCAACCCGTGGTAATTATATCGATGCCGTGTCAATGCTGAGTGTGCTCAAGTCCGAGTCACAGCGCCAGGAGCTGGGTGGTAGTGCACAAATAATGTGCAAGCTGATAACATGGGAAATTCTTCACATACAAATCACCCAGTGTCTGGAGGAATGGCATCAGAAACCTCTTGATCTGCCGGCACTCGGCGGGCGATGTAAACAATGCTTAGGTGCTTTGCAGGCAGGTGACTCAATGATTCCTCGCATGGAGATACTTGAGAGCTGCGCCATCATGTTGCTTAACCTGACGGACTTTCCGCCACTTCTTTATCTGGACAAAAGATCACCGCAGATGGAGTTTCCGTTGGCCTTTGCCGCCACGTTTACAGAGATGGAGAAGATGAAAGGACCTAAGAAGGCGTGTCGTGACGCCTGGGAACTCATGCTGAGCATGTTTCTTAACGTACCTAAGCGAGCCAACCTAACGGGTGCTGGAAACGGTGCCAGTAGCTCTCTTCAGACGTTTCTACAGCGTGTTCGACATCAGAGTATCTTTGGATTGGCTATTTCTATGCTTGGGAAGATGCATAATATACTCAAAGATGATCCCAATCATGATCTAAGCTGCGAGTACATGCAGCTATGGCCCACCAGCATTACCAAGTAGGAGCATAAAAGTTTTTACAAACAAACTGTAACCGTAACTACAATCTCCTTTCTTTTTCAGTCCCAATAGCTACAGCTTACGCAGCGTTAGCGAAACCTTGCAGTGGCTGCTCTCGGAGGCACTTAGTCACTATCCACAGACCATCTCCTGGCTGAAGATGAAGGGTGACCTAGAGTTGGCCATTGGCAACAATGAGTCCGCCATGCGGTGCTATGTTAATGCTTTGGTAACAGGTACCGACTATTGCACCATGCCATTGCAACGTAATGTGGCCGATGACTATGTGATCAGAAAGATGATTCGATGTGCTGCCAATCTGGGCTGTCATATGCAGGCAACGGTACTGTGTCAGTTCCTTGAAGAGATCGACTATGGTATTGTCTTCAAGAATCTCAGTGAGAAGTCTTCCAACTTTACGGATGCCATGGATGCTTACTACAGCTGCATATGGGACACAACACTCCTCGAATTTATTGTCAATCTACACGCTAAACGAGGCGAGCACAGTCGCAAACTGGAGGCGGTATGTGATTTACAATTTATTTATTTAATCTCAGAAGAATTGTTTGAAATGGCTTTAAAATTATCCTATATTTTAACTTGCATTCCTTGTATTTTTCAGATCTCAATGATGGGCACCTTGGAGCTGAATGCCAATAACAATGAGGAGATCAAACGAGAGAGCGCCATGGTCCGAAAATCACGCTTTCTTCGCGCCCTGGCCAAGCAGTATTTGCTGTAGTCAGGAAGAGGAAGGGCTAACCCAACCTCGCCACTAACTACACCCACGCCCACAAACAAGACCAATTAGGTTTAGGATTTTTTAAATGTATGTATTTAGCTTTTAGTATAAAAGAGTAGCATAAGGACTTTGTGGTTAAATTAAAGAAAATCATTTAATTTTTGTAGATACATTTATACAAGCTATTTGGGCCTTCTGCCACGTGCACCGCCGCCACTTGTTTTGGCCTTCTTGTTGTTGGCACTCTTCTTGGCCTCTTCGGCCTTGCGCTTGGCAGCCAAGGTGGCATTTGGTGTACTGGGCAGCGTCTTAAAGAAACTATCAAGACGAACTTGAGTCTGTGCCTGCTTAGACTTCAGCAACTTCTTTGCGCCATTCCTCACCCGCTCCTCGTTAAATTGCCTATCGCCGCAGAGAAACTGGACCAGACCCTCCTCATCGGGCTCTACCCACTTGAGGTCAATGGTGCTAGCATCGGTTACGTCTGGTTCAATGAACAGTTCCCGGGCGCGCTTGTAATTCCAATTCTCTGGCACCGAGTACTTGCTAGTGTCAATGTTGTCGAGAATGGTTTCAATATCTCTATAGCTTTTGATCAGCTCTATTGCGCGCTTTGGTCCAACGCCCTTGATGCTCTCACAGTAATCGCAGCCCATCAGAATGCACAGGTCAATAAATTCACTGCTTGTAAGTTCCAGACCCTGTAATACCTTGTCGTAGGAGAACTCCTTGACTGGCATTTTGCGAGCCTCACTGTATGTAAGATAACGCAGAAGTTTGCTTGATCCAAAGGTTAAGGCATCCATATCCTCCGTGGCCGTGGCATACACCTTACCCGCCTTGACAAGAGCAGCACATTGTGCCTCAGCCTCGCATGGTGCATCCACATAGGGGACTCCCATTAATTTAAGCAACTCCTTGGCCTCCCGCGAATGTTCTTTGGTAACGCGGACAAGACGTCGATTGAATTTGTCCATTTCTGCTTCATCACCCGCTTCAGTGGCCGCTTTTAAAGCCTTTTCAGCTTCCTCCCTACGCTCGGCTCTCTTTGCTAGCTCTCCGGACTTCATATCTGGAGGTAAACCGTCAAAAACATATACAGGCTTTATTCCATTGTCCAGTAGACGAATGGTTCTATAAAACATTCCCATTAAATGCGAGGTTGGATCACCGTTGACAGTGGCCAGTTGGGCTCCCTCTGAACGGACCGCAATGAGAAATTGATAAAGACACATGCTGGCATCAATGGCTACTTTACGACCTGCAATTAAATTAAATTATATTTATTTATATTTACTTCTACAGAGACGTTGACTGACATACCAAAAAAGTTTTTGATTTCACTTTCCCTTATGGCTAGTGGCGCCAGATCAGCAATTAACTTTGAAAGTCCTAAAATTCCCATATTGTGTTTATCAGTTCCAGTGTCTGCTTGTATGTTTATTTCTAGTTTTTAATGCGAATTCGTTTGGAGAATGCCGGGTGCGCGCGTTTTTGGTGAGAAAATTGCATGGTAGAGTAGAGGTGGAAAAAACATCGACGATATATCGATACATCGATGTTCGATTTTTTTCTCATCTCAAAAAATAAAAAGGCGGGAAAAGGTATGGAAGTTTTTAGTGTCGTTTTTAATAATAATTAATAAAGATTATATTTTTAGAAGAAATCACAAATATACTGAAAATGTGATGTCTCTGCTACTACTAGCTTAAAATTTAATTTTTAAACATGCATACATATGCATATTATCCTTAAATTACTTACACCAATTTAGTGTTTAACACAGATTTATAAAATAATAAAGCGATATGCGTGAACAATTATTTTCGGTTGTACCATTCTTTTGACTCGGAGTGTAGGCCATCACGTATAAAACACAAACGCTTCTTGTCCAGCAAGTTAAATGAGTTTTTAATCTTGTAATCGTAGCAAGAACAATGATATCGCAACCAAATGTTTATGTGACGCGACCAGATGTTGATATTAGTGGACTAGATGCTCTTGTTTTTAAGGGATTGTAACTTTTATTAGTTAATTTTTATAGCTGAAATGTAACCACTTGGTCGAAGGCCTTGCCGGTTCCAAGGGACGAGTTGCCTCGGGAGATTAAGGAAACTAAATTGCGTCTCAACAATATCTGTGGGCTACGAGCACATCTATGTCCAGGAGTGCAAAAAACGTGGCATTCGGGTTGCACACCCAACGTTTTAGCCGACGCAACGGCAGAGTTAACTTAGGCTTTACTGTTAGGTGTGGTGGAGTCGTGGATCAAAGATCCCTAACCGGTGCTCTCCAATCGAAGCGCATATTAGCCGCAGGTTTAGATGTTACCACTCCGGAGCCACTACCACTCGATAATCCGCTACTCAAACTGGATCATGAGGTTGTTCTTCCGCACATAGGTAGTGCGGATATTGAGACACGCAAGGAGATGTCGCAAATCACAGCTAGAAACATTTTTTTGAATCCGAGGTGCTTGTTTAACTTTTGCATGAAACTCAGATTTAAAATAAATTTTAAATAAAACCTCGAAACATCGATGAACGTAAACATCGATGTTTTTTCAGCTCTATTGTAGAGTTGTCAAGCTCCCCTGTCAAAAGACAGCGACAATTTTCCATAAAAATATGTTTCTTTAACTAAACAATAGGTGGCGTACATCTGCTCCGCAAAACAGCCAAAAATGGAGCCACTTTTAGAAAAGTTCCCACGGAAAGATCTAATTTAATAAATAAAAAGGCTATTTTTACTAGCCCCACTATCGAATTTATATTGCAAATTTATTAATTTTTTCGTTATGTCTAATTAAACCATTTTATAATTTAGCTTTGAATTCAGTGCAAGTATGCGCGGGTTTTTTCGAGAGCTGTAGAAACATCGATGTACACATCTCTTTGTGACTTTCTGATTAACTATCGTTTGGTTGAAACAACATTAATAAATAATTAAATACAGCAACTAAATGAGAAATTTATTCAAAAATCGTGAAACTACTTATATTAAATAAGTAAATAAATTATGTATAGAAAATTAATAATTTAATTTTTCACCGCCTTCATCGGTCTTCTTGGCGCATTGTTATCGCATTGTTATCGTACTCATCCCTAACGCCACACACATAAGCAAAAGCATGTCGGCTGACGAAAAAAAAGATAAAACCATTGAAAATATGGTACGTAAATTAATAAAAATTGTTGTAAATACAAGTATAAAGTGTGTGCCATAAACGCGCATAGAAAATTCATAGGCTTCAAATATGTTTCATGTGCAAATTGAGCGCAACAAATATTGCTCTCGACAAATCGGTCTTCTTCTCCCCTGCGACCATTCGTTTATGTGTATAAACATGGCGTCGTTGCGTTTGTATGTTGCTTGTGTCTAATTTTCAATGCGTTCGAGTGAGACAACGTGTGCATGCCCAATGCCCCCATAGACACGCATACACAAACGCAAAACCCAAAAGAAAACTTGTGTGTGCTCTAAAACATACGAAAAAATAACCGAAACGCATAAATCCAACGGTCGTGAATCTCACAAAGTTTGATGGTACTGTTGGTAGAGTGCATAAGTGTAAACGCCGCTAAAAAAAATTGAAAGTGTAACTAATTTGTGTTTTGCTTTTGTTTTGATTTTCGGTAGGATGCCAACACATCGCCAGAGGCGGAGACGGCGACCAAAGAAAATGCCGCCGATAAGGTAACCGAGTCGAAGGCGCTAGAAAACGCAACGGAATCAACTGCACCCGAAGGAGAGGTATCGAAAACTGGAAAGGAAAAGGAGGGGGATGCAGCAACAACACCACCCGCGACTGATGACGTCGCTGATAAAAAGGCTGTTGGAGACGCAACGGCTGCGACCGCGCCAACATCGGATGCAGGTAAATAAAAGCAACACAACTACGCATACATACAAAACAAGTGTGAGTGTGTGTAAAGAAAGAGCGAGAAAAACAAAAATCATAAAAAGAATTTTGCGCGCGTTTCACAAAATGCGGCGAGTTACAGTTGCCCTCAATTCTTTTGCGTCATTTGTCGTTGTTGTTGCTGAGTTGGCTTTGGCGTAACTAACTAAAAGGCCGCCGCGCACAGAGTTTTTCGTGTCGCGGTTCGAACTCTACTGTAGTTTAGTGTTTTTCTATGAAAAGTTTTGGGTTAGGATTTTAGACTAACTTTCTAATTCTCTTCTATGTTATAAAAATAATAAAATAAAATATTACCCTTGGCTATTGTTCATACTGAACCCTGAACAATATGGTTTTGTGTAGTAAAAGCCGAGGTAAATTAAATCCTTCAAATTTCATAGTTCCTTGCGCTCCCAAACCAAAGTAGCATTGGACTTCCCAAGCATGAAGACAGTTTAATATAAATACTTTTTTTAATTTATTTAATGATTCTTATTTATTTGATTAATTTTCAATCAGTAAATTTCCAATTCGATTCCAATTATCAACTGAGTTTTATTTAATTAAATTGAATATTTTCCGTTTAGATGAAAAGGGTCCAGACACAAAGGTTGGATCACCAGCGCCGCCATCAGCAAAGAAGGTAAATAACAGTAGCGCCAAGAAACCAGCCAAGTCTGAGGAAGATGACGACGCAGAAGATGCGGAAGATCTGGAGGAAGATGAGGAGGATGAGCCGGACGATGGAAAGGATTCTGCTAGTGATGAGGAGAAGAAATCAAAAAAAGACACAGCAGATAAGAAGAAAAATGATTCTACAGATGGTGCTAAGTCCAAGTCGGGAACTGTAGGAGCGGACAAGTCAGCGGCCGCTAAGAACTCAAAGGCCAAGAACGGCAAGGTGGAGAAATCCGATGATAATGAGAAAGATGACGATGATGCTGATGAAGACGATGGTCTCGATGAGAACAACGAGGTGGCCGAGGATGATGAGAATGTGGTAGCTTTGGCCGAGATTGATCGCATTAATGAAAATATAAATAAAACACGTGTAGATGGTCTTCAGACGCTCCATGCGGTAAGATAGGAAATTTATTAATTCCAAATAATTTATTTTAACATATGTATTGTTATTTTTTAAATGCAGCTCTGCTTTGGTGCCCAGGGCAAGAACAATGTGGTGAAAAAGAACCTTCGCTCCTTTGCTGGCTTTGAGTTTGCCAAGGATTCGTCGGAATACAAAAAGAAATATGAATCCATCAAGAAGGTGGACAACAAAACGCTGCGCAGTATCTGCGAAATTCTCACGTTAGATCGCAAGGGCAGCAAGGATGAGATTACGTCACGTGTGCTCAAATTTCTAATGGAACCGGATGAATCACTCTGCGTTGAACAGGTTGAAGAAGAGGAAGAGGAGGTGGATGACGAGGAGCTAGACGAAGATGAGGAGGCCGCCAGCGAAGAGGATAAGAAACGCAAGAGTAGCAAATCAAGCGCTCCTTCCGGCCGAGGCTCGGCTCGTAATTCAAGCGGACGTCCCAAACGTTCAACGGCGGGCAAAAGTAAGCAGCGCCTCATCATCCTGATTCCAAGTAGATCCTAATTCTTAATTTTAATTGCAGAGATGTCCGCATATGTAGATTTGTCAAGCTCCGAGGAGAGTGAGCAAAAGGTGACCGTGGCTAAGCGAAGACGGAACGACGACTCTGAATCTGGATCAGATGTAAGTCTCCCCGAATCTGTCGCTTTGCACTTGCGCTTAACAATTGTTGCTCTTTTCTTGTAGTACAATCCATCGGCAAACTCAGACTC
Organism: Drosophila neotestacea; assembly: GCA_035044365.1. Lineage (NCBI taxonomy): Eukaryota > Metazoa > Arthropoda > Insecta > Diptera > Drosophilidae > Drosophila > Drosophila neotestacea. Next base: position 3,912,434 of record JAWNMD010000270.1, read on the forward strand.
TGATGCCGGACGTGGTGGTGGTGGCGGGGGCGCCGGTGGAGCAGGACGCAAGCTTGCAGCCCGTGGCAATCGCGGCCGACCAGCGCGCAAAAGCCGACGAAGAAATTCTGATTCTGAGGATGAAGAAGAATCAGAAATTTCAGATGCTGATAGTGATGTAAGTATAACACTTTCTACTCTCAATAGTTAGCTTAAGAACTCTATTTTTGCGCAATAGGTGCCCAAGCGCAAGCGTGGTGCTCCAGCTAAACGTGGCAGATCGGCTGTGACCACTCCAGCTGGCAGACGAGGACGCGGCCGAGCGTCTTCTGCGCGAAAGCGTAAGGATTCAGAGAGCGAAGAGGAAGAAGTATCAGAGGATGAAGAGGAAGAAGAATTGTCCGACTTTGGTAGCGATCAAAGTGAGGTAAGCTTTTGCATTAAATAATTTCTGCAAGCTCAATTAAAACTAATATATTTAATTTTTATTGCTTAGGAGGAACATCCCAAAAAGAGTGCGAAGACCACAACGCCTGCGAAAAATAGCAAAGCTAATAACAAGTCAAAACCAGCTGGAAAGGGTAAGCTACAAAACATTCATCTTCAACAAATGTCATTTAATTTATTTAATGTTACAGCCGCTGGTCGACCGAAAAAATCAAAGAAGGAAACGTCTGATGAGGAAGATGCCGATGACAAAGATGAGTCAGATGAGGATGAGCCATTAACCAAAAAAGGCAAAGCGGCATTCCCCACGGTAAAATAGTCCTAACTTGATCATATAAGCAATTTATTAATCATATTTGCATTACAGGACGAACAAATACGCGGTTATGTCAAAGAAATCTTGGACAAGGCCAATCTCGAAGAGATCACAATGAAAACAGTGTGCAAGCAAGTTTATGCTAAATACCCAGATTTCGATTTAACAGACAAAAAGGATTTCATTAAGGCTACAGTTAAAGCGGTAGGTGATAATGATGAATTTCTACAGATAATATAGATCTAATTGCCATCTTTTTGATTCCAGTTAATTGCCACATAAAATACACACAAAAGGGAGGCATACGAGCCTGGGGATGGGCCAGCAAGCAGCAGAACTTGTACCAAACACTAAAAATGATAAAAGGCAAACGCAAAAACAACAAGCAAACTAATTTTGCCACTTTTTTGAGAGCTGCTGCAACAATAACAAAGAAACACCTCTAGTTTTCCTATAAGCATATAATTTGTACTCTTTAAAACTAACTAAACTTTACCTTAAACGGATCATGTCCCTTTTCTAATGTGTACTAAGAGACGGTTATCCATATATGCATGTGAATATGTATATATATGTAAACGTTATTTGTAAACACCTAAATTCATTTGTCTTAATGAATGCCTGCACTCTCAAACAGCTCTACAAAAAGTGTGTAAATTTAAGCAAACCGAAATGGAAACCAGAACAGAAATTGAAAGAAAAAACATTGTAAAAAAAAAACAAATAACTAAAACTAAAGCAAGAACACACAATTTATACATTAATATGTAGTGCTGATTGATTTTGACGTTCAAAATGATGTATTTTTAAATTAAGTAAAGAGGATAAATAAAAAACAAATTAATTAAAATTCACACACTGGCAGCAGTACAAAAAACGAAGAATGGAAACCCAAACAGAACAAAATCCAAAGTTTATGATACATATTGATATTGCACGCGTTTTCGGCTAATGTAAAAACTTTATAAGGTATTTGAACGTACGGACGTATTGGACGTAAAATTAAGCGAAAGCATTAGGAATAATATTTTTTTATTAAATATATTATTTTCAAATGTCATTTTGAAAATTAAGAATTCGTGACACAAAATTCAAAATTATTGTAAAATATTTACAAGTTATATTTTGTGAAATTTTGTTTTTGTTTTTATCCCAATGAAAAAGGGATGCGAACCTTCAAGGTGCGGAAAATTGATTGGATGGCCAGTTGCCAGAGAATCAAGGTAGTACATATTATATTTACTTTCGTCTCACGTTCCATTTCCTCAATCGGTAATAGTCCCCTTTTAGTTTAACACAAATGCTTGGCCTTGGTAATGATTGAAGACAGAACTATAGCAGGTTTCTCTTGTAGAGCGGCAGTTTACACAATTAGAACTCACACATAGACCTACAATGTAATACACATATGAAATATAAAATAATAAAAAAACAAACAGTGCAAGGAATATATATCGTTTGGATATTCATACGAAACTAGATGTATGTACATTTTAAATAAACAATATATTGAACTAAAAAATAACAAAAACACAATACCAGATTCAGATTCAAATAAATGTTTTGAAAACACACACACACACATTAATACAAGCATCTCAATGTACGTTTTCTTGTAGTAAAAAGAAAAATTTCAAAAACCAAATGAAAAATCTTAATTGAAAAGAACTCAATATAAACTCTTATTTCGTGAAGATATATAGATAGTAATAATATATGTATATCGATGAAATAAAAGTTAATATAAATCGTACAAGAACAAAGTCAAATAGAATTTATTGAACGCTCTCTTTATAGAACAGAACTTAACTTAACCGTAAACCGCGTGCGTCCCAATTTGGATGCCTAAATGTAAAGCGATATTTTGTTTTATCTTTAGATGTTTCACTAAGGAAATAAAGACGAATGATGTATGTATATCAATAATATATCGCGACAAAATAAAATTCATACTGTGTGTGTTTTAATGGGTTAATCATTTCATATATTTATGGATCCTTTAGAAAAATAGCCGTTTCATGTTTCAGTTTATGTTCTTTTTTAAATAGAAGTTTATTGAGAAATCAAAAATTTCAATCATTGGCAATATATAAAAATAATTTTAACATACTTATGTTGTCTATATGAATATGAAGGATTACAACTAAACCTGTCAGTTTTGACTGGCAAGTGGATGGATCTCGTAGATAAGGCTGCAACATACAGATATTAAAAAGATCAATTTGCAAAATTTGAGGACAAGACATGTTAGAAGGTAATGTAAACAGTATGTATGTATGTAGTTAAATAAATCACTTAATTTTCTGTCCAAATTTATGATAAATCATATGTTACGGTTTAAATGCATTGAATGAAATATTAAAGGATTGTTTTTATGCTCAATTGGCCCTGGAAATAGATCAAAGCACAAAATTTAAATCAAATATAAAGAAATATATATCAATTTCAAAAATATCATTTGATTGCGAAATAAACGGCTTGATATTGACCCAAAATGTAACGCAAATGGATTTCAATGGGTTCTACAAAAACTCGCATACATATAAATGAGTGTAAATATCGTAATCTATACTTACCACCAAAGAAGAACTACCGATTCCATGTCTTTGGAGTCAGGGCTGCTGGAATTGAAAGAAATAAACGACTTCCCGATCAAAAAAAAAAAAACAGCTGAACTAATCTAAACTTAAGGCGATCTACCTCAAGAAAACTTGAGGTTGAGAACTGAAAGTTTACTGTCATTTGTTAAAAATGTAATTTAATAGTTGCATTTTAGAGAGCTGTACCGTTTCTTGTGAAATATCAGAGCATTTTTATATTATTATTATATCCCTATATATAATACTCGTATTTTAAATGTTAATATAAACCGCAGAGATCGCAAACAAATGATATCTTGAAACAATATAGTATTTCACTGATTATCAGATATAGTACAATGAATAATCGTGGAGATTCGAGTTTTATATTAAATATATGAATAGAGATAAATAAGTATGATTGTTGGGGCAGTACAGCGTGGAAATGCGTTGAGGTTGGCTATTGGAATATATAGAGAAATATAGTTGTCACATATGTTTGTATGTACAAATACAAATACAATTATAGAATATATATATATATGTAAAATATATCAGCAGTAATACGAGTACATAAGTATATGTATGATATAGCAAATATATAATGTATAGACAGATAGTACAAGTAGATAGATATTCAAAATGTTTCAAGGCATAAGTAGTGATAGACCTGCTACATACCCAACAATTAACGACAGCCACTCTGAACAAAAGTAAAAGCCCATCCCTAGATAAAGATCCCGTTCCCGATCCCATCCAACTCAGCGCCTCTGAAAATACGCTTAAAAACGATTTTCATATATGGCAAATAAGTTTTGAAAAATTAAAAGATATAATAAATAGAAACGCATATGTCGCATACGAATCGTACGCTTTGTGATAATAGTTTTGTTTTTTTAAATATATATTATATAGGTATATATTATGTGTGTTTATTCAATGTATATCGTTGTAGGCTGCTGCGAAAGAGATTAGTAAATCTTGCCGCGGACCCACTTTCTTATACAAGTATTCATTAAAGAGGGTGCATATCATTTTCAGCTGATGCAACATTAATATTCTTTGTTATCAGACATAAAACTTAGGCTATTTATTGCATATAAATGTAAATATAAATATATAGATTTATAATGTTCTTTTTTTTAAATTTGCAGACCTATTGTTATGTTTATATATATACGGTTTACGCATTAAAATGTTTATGGTTTTCATTGTAAGATTTTTAAGACATACACAATAACAACATAAGATCTTACCAAGGTTCACACGCTCTTAATATACTATCAAAATTGGTTATAATCATCAGTATTATTGTATATTTGAATTATTATTTGAATTAGTTTTCATAAGGTTTTCGATTTCAATTTCAGATTTCTGTTACTTTTATGAACTGGTTTGAAGATGTCTGGATTTACTGAACGGCCTCTGAAAGTACATACATATACATATATATAGATAGAGGTTGTATGTGCATAAATATACATACATACATATATAGATGTTTAATGAAACTATTTTATACACATATATCTTTATATACCACAACTTATCATTATAGATCTTACCAAAAATATAGGTAGGTACAAGTTTTTTGGACAAAATAAAAAGAAAATAATGAATTTTAATATGAAAACCAAGTGCGCACCAACAGATCGTCATGGTTTCAGACCGGACAAGCAATGGATAATAGAGAGAGCATGCAATCTAAGTTTGGGAGACCCTTGTAGTTCTGTGACATGGCTGAATCCTAAGCAGTTAACCAATCGAACTGAAATCAAAATGATATCTTATAGCTAATAATGAACCATTTAGGTGTGTCCTTAACTGAAATATGAAAACAAAACATGTTATACATATTGTTATGAGCGTAAAAGTTTCAATCTCAATCAATATAATGACCATATTATAATCAGATCAACAAACCAGTTTCATCATCCAAGAGGAAGTACAAAAAAAAAAAAATCAAAGAATCCTAGGCGTATTTTGTTCAATATTTAAGTTAGGTTTACAAGTTGAAAATCTTACCAGATCAGTTGCAACGTTGATCGTAGTATTTATAAAGATATTCATATATATGTATATATATAAATCAATTGGTATTATGTATAATGGGGTGTTTTAAAACTAAGCTGTTGGTTAAAATGTATGAGAGAAACGTCTTGCGGTATCAAAAAGTTACGGCATGGAAATCTTTATACGTACATAAATATTATGTATATTTACGTTTTTCATTTTGTTGTATGTTATATTTATATTTTGTATATTTGTTGTTGTCTTTCAATAAACACACTCCCAACGTGGACATAGAGTTATACATGTGTGTGTCTGTGTGTGTGAGTCTGTGAATAACTTGCTTCTAATTTTCTAGTTGGCAGCTGTCGGAACTTGCTCTCAAGATGCCTAAATTGACGACGAAAGAAATCGTATGGATGTATAGATATTTATATGTATGGTATATAGTATATATATATAGATATATGTTATATAAGAACGTTGTTGAATGTAAATATATAAATTATTTGTGTATTGTCCCAGAAGTTGTGTGTCTGAACCTGGACAGCAACAGCAACAGCAACAGTAATGGCAAATATATTGTATTGGTTTGCTTTGATTTTGTTGTTATTTTAAGTATTAGAATTAATATTTTCAGGCAAATCACTTAATAGCTACAGAAAATTATAATTTAAAAAACCAATATAATTGGCATATATAATTAATATATATATATATATGTATATAAATATAATAAATTTACAGTAATGCAAAAGCGCGTCGCTTCAAGCTGCAAGTGTGCAAATTGATTGATTGATTGACTGTTTGTTTGTATGTTTCATTGATTGATTGATTGATGGCTGTGTTGATCGCTGACGCCCGTTGCATTTTGTTCATCTTGCCCATCTTTTTGCGATTGAATTATTTTTGCTAATTTATTGTGAGGGGGGGGATAAAAGACATAGGATAGTAGAACAATTCAAATGATTCACTGCAAAGAGTTTTACGCATGGTAAACAAGATATCGTTAGGATTTCATACATACATTGCACGTAAGTTTAAGTACATACATATATATCAATAAGAGATAATACATAATATCAAAAGTTCGTAAGTTCAATAAATAAAACAGGCAATTAAAAGGCAAGTAAAGCAAAGCAAAAAAAAAGAAACATAAAAATACTCAAGGAAATTGAATGCAACAATTGCAATTGGCAATTTGTCAGCATATTGATTGATTGCATAGATTGATCAATATTATTGATATGATCGTCTACTCACCATAGGCAAAGGCACCACCCACACATTCACATTCAGCCACCTCAATGCTTATCATTCTTGTGTGCTTTCTGCTGCTGTTGACCTGGTCCGCCACCTGGCCCACTGGGATAGCCGCTATAGCCTCCGCCTGGATAGCCACCTGGATATCCAGCTGGTGGACCACCCTGGCCGCCACCACCGCCGCCTGCACCACCACCACCGCCTTGGGGCTGAGGCGCACCTTGCGGATGACCCGCAGCAGCCGCTGCAGCATAATACTGTGAATATTGTGCATATTGGCTAGGAGTCATACCTTGATAACCACCGGCCGCTGCAGCAGCGGCTGCTGCTGCCGCCGCAGCTGCGGCATTGGGCTGCTGACCGGGATTAGGTCCGCCTTGGTTTGGGTTGGACGCACTGCCGCCTCCGCTAGCGCCAGCTCCATTTTGCTGCGATTGTAAAGATATAGTTGTACAAAAGCAACATGATTCTATTTGGAATCCTTACCTTAGTCTTGAGCGTCTTTTCAATGGCTTCTGCCTCCTCAACTTTGCCCACACTTCGATAATATTCCGCCCACTGTGCGCTATAGTCAGCTCCACTTGCACCGCCTTGTTGTTGTTGCTGCTGTTGCGGTGGTGCTTGTTGACTTGGACCCGAGGCGCTGGTCGCCAGCTTAGCCTTCATCTGTTGCTCAATCATGTCGGCTTCACGATGACATCCAATTTGTCTGTAATTGAGTAGAGGATATAAATGAATATTGGATATAATTTCAACTAAATTTATAACTTACTTGTAATACTCGATCCACTGTGCTGAGTAATCCTGGCCAGCAGCTCCAGCTGCTGCTCCGGCTTGACCCTGTCCCGCCATTGCCATTTGTTGTTGCTGTTGGGCAGCAGCTGGATCCCAGCCACCTTGTTGTCCATAGGCGCCCCATGGCTGTTGCTGCTGTTGTTGTTGGTATGCGGCTGCTGCAGCAGCTGCATTGGGATCACCACCCTGCATTTGGTTGCCACCATAGCCGCCTTGTTGCTGATTGTGGTGGGAATTGTTGGATCCGCCACCACCTCCACCGCCACTGATTGGTTTTCTCGAGATCACAGTCAGTTCCATGTTGATCTTCTCGGATATCATTTGACGGGCAGCCTCTACCTGATCAGTGGTGCCTTTGGACTTGAAAAGCTTTTCATTGGGTGGATTGCTTGCATTGCGATCCATTTCTGTGTGTGCTCCTGACTGCTGATTGATAAGCTTAATGGTCTCGCCGCCACGTCCAATAACAATCTACCAGATAGTTAAGATAAATGAAAATGAGCGTAAGTCATATGCAAATAAATGTAAACTTACGCCGCATTTAGAGGCGGGCACCAGAAATGTGATCTCTTCGCGTCCTCCTTGAGCATGATTCACTCCGTAGCCATAGCCATAGTTGGAGTTGTTGGAATCACCGCCTCCTTGACTTCCGCCGCCTCCTCCGCCATTATTTCCATTGCGATTCATTCCGTTGCGTTGCTGTGGATTACATTTATTATTGTTGTTAAGGTGTTTTACTTTCGATTGTTTTTAGTGTTCAATTATTGGTAGTTTGTTTTTTCACTTTATTAATATAACGTGTGTGTACATGTAAAACCTTTAGAATCTAGGAAGTTGTTTAGGAGGCAGTGGTCTACTACGCTTTAATATGCTTCTTACCATCACATTTTCAATAAGTCCATCAATTGTGCGTTTGGCATCCTCCACCTGTTGGCGTGTTCCTTGGATAACACAGCGACGATCTCCCATCTCATCATTTTTACCCTGGATAAACTGCAGTTTACAACCGCATTCAGTTTGGATTTTACGTATCATATCGCCTCCCTTGCCGATTACAACACCAACTGCGATCTTGGGCACAAAGACCTCAACACTTTCGCCGCCATTGCCATTGTTAAAGTTATTGAAACCTTGTTCAGAGCCACCGCCGCCGCCTCCGCCGCCACCACCACTGCGGCCTCCCTGTTGCTGCTGGGCCAGTGCATCCTTTTGAGCAATGAGATCTAAGACCATTTGCTTGGCGTGCTCGACCTTTTGAGGCACACCGGAAATGCGCAGTGGCTTGATAAGCTCTTGATTGGGACCATCCTGTATAATGATCATGCGAGCTCCTGTCTTTTCCTGCAATTGCTTGATAGTATCGCCACCCTTGCCAATGACCAGGCCCACCTTGGCGCCAGGAATCATAATCTCTTGATACGGCGGATAACCACCAGGACCCGGCGGCGGCATATTAATGGTTAACAGCACCTCACAGTTGCCCCCGCTTCCACCATTGCGATTGACCATCTGCTGCAGCATTTCGCGACCCTTGGTGCAGTTCTCGCGTGATCCTCGCAAGGTAATGACTCGCTCCTGGTCCTGCATCAATTCCAGCTTAGCGCCAGACTCGGCTTCCAGATGACTAAGCGTGTCGCTGCCACTACGTCCCACAAATGCATTAACAATGCTTTCAGGAATCCTCACTTGTTCCTCACAGGTGGACGCTGGCCATGCGGCCAAGCGAGCAGCCACAGCAGCTGCTTGTGCAATAGCTTGAGTCATATTTGCACCTCCGCCCCCACCGCCACTGCCACTGCTCATGTTCGAGTTGTTTTGTCCGTAGTCTGGACTACCAAAGGAGCGTTTACAGTCTGGGCCACTATCGCCGTCGTCGTTATGACGCTTAAAGTTGTTGCTGCCTCCTCCTCCTACTGCTCCTGTAGGACCAGTACTATCGCCTACACTTCCTCCTTGTGTCTGTTGCTGCGGATTTGGTTGAATCTTTGCGGCAATCTGCACAATTATAACAAAAGTAAAGTAAATAATTACCCTATTATTTGATGCCGTGAGGATTGAATTTTGACTTCTGCTTCAACTTCTACTTCAGAAATTTTCGAAGTCGAAGCGAAAGAAATTGAAATGAAACTTCTTTAAAATTTTTAAACACTGGTTGGGACAGCTCCAGATTTTTTTTTTTGCTTTGCTTCTTCTTACCTGCTTGGCACGCTGTATGGCAGCGGCCAATGCCTGGGATTGACTTAAGCTCGCCTGCTGCGTCTGAAAGTCACTCATATTTGATAATGTTATCAATTTAAGTACTTTTCAATAAGTTATGGTTCTTTTTTTATTCCAAACGAAAAGCCGACGCCCCGCACTTTTTGCAAAAAAACGCCGAAGCAAAATTGGCGACGTGCAACTGGAAAATTCAATAACCAATATCACTGTATGCCGAAAAAGGCGCGTTTTTATTTATTCTTCTTTACAAAACTATTGCACGTTGAATTTGTATTGTGTAAAACTTGCGCAAAGCTATTACAAATATTAAACACTCGCAATAAATTTTTTACACCAGCTTTCTTAAGTTTTTTTTCGGTGAAAATTATGCGCCCCAAAATGTGTACAGATGCTTCGCTTCCAACACTTTTCTTAAGTGTTTTTCCAACACTTTCCAGCAATGTGGCTGTATCTATATCGACTATCGTTATTATATTATTTATCGAGTATTTAAGAAATTGCCGCGAGAAGTCATGGAAAGTTCTAGGACCGTTAAAATAATTATTGTTCCTTGTGATTTTTTTTATATTTTGTTTGGAACTGTACTCTTCCTCTGAGACCCCAATTAACCACCCAATTAAATATTGTGGCGCCATCTTTTGTCTGTTAGCGAAACGTTAATCGTCCCCTATGGCTTGGTTTTCAAAGTATATGCTTATCGTAGAGGCTTGACAATACATCGATGTATCGTCGATTAATCTCTCTTATCGACAATCGTCCAAAACAACAGCTGAACTTGTTTCGGGATAGAAGAAAAGTACTTCGCATTTTCCCATAACGTAAGCAATTTTCATAAATATAACAAGTTTATGTGGATTCTATATCTTTCTTTATTTTAAGCGTTAAATAGAAACTTAAGTAATATGGCTGTTGACTGGTTTGGTTATGCATACGCTGCCACAGTTGCCGCTGGCGGCATTATGGGTTATGCGAAGGCTGGTGAGTTATTGCTAATCATGTCAACTTGTACTTTGACTGTATAATCTGATAAAACACTCTTGTATGTTTCTATCAGGCTCTATTCCGTCCCTTGGAGCTGGCTTAGCCTTCGGAGCACTGCTTGGCTATGGCGCTCACATGAACTCCCAGGAGCCACCACGTCCTCTGCTCCAGTTGGGTACGTCATTATTCCTAGCTGGACTTATGGGGGCCCGCTGGAATCGATCGGGAAACTTATGCCCGCTGGAGTTGTCTGTATGCTTTCCGTGGCTGCTCTAGTTAAGAACTTGGTGCAATATAATCGCTACTTGCCAATGCCCACAAAGGGAAATTGAATAATGAAAAGTCTGGGTTGCTATTGAACTTGCCGGCATATACTTTAATACTATGAGTTAAAATTTGTTCCCTCTATGTTTCTAAGAGTGGAAATAAAATATGAATGGTGTGTGGACTTATTATATTACAAATAAAAATACTCCAGCGATAAGATAACGATTAAAGATGTTTATTTAGTACGCTTTTTCATAGCGTAAGTACAGACAGTAGAGGCTTTTTTTTAGGAATTTGTTTTTCCACAATTGCTTCGTTATTTTTGACAGCTACAATCTCATCTCAGTACAAGTAAGGTCCATAAGTTATCAATTTCTATACATATCATTGAAAAGTTTCCACCCGCTTTGATCCAAATTAAAAAGATTCTTTCATTTTTGTTTATATTGTATGAATATATTTATTTTATGTATATTCTTAAATTATTTTTTGTTGGGTGTGTGTGTATGTGTGTTTGTGTGATAAATGTACAGTTTCACTTTATTTGATTTCCAGTTATCTATATCTAAAACTTAAGTATAATTATTATACTATTTGATTCTTAATATAAGGTAATGCAATTTTTAAAAATTTTTGTTCGCATTAACAATGCACAACTCTTCTACAATTTAATACAACAATTTATGGAATTGTGAGTTTTTCTAGTAGGCAAAGTGCGGCTATGTAAATACATATAGAATTTTACACCTTTTCAAGCAATTTTCTAAAAAAGATAAATATTTTTAGTTAAGTATACAAATTATCTTTTATCACAATGGAAAATTGGAAATCTTTAGGAATAATTTATCAAAATTGTTAGTGTTTGATTTAATGCCAAAATGAATGTGTATGAACTTTTTACAGAATCAGATATTATATACAAAATAATATTTAGTTTTTTTCCATTAAATTATACACTACATAATATATGTATGTCGGTATGTTTTCAAATGTTTTTCACTTTCTTGGGTGCTTTTTTTTTAACAAAAGTAAATTAAATTAGTTGTGTCTAAAATTAAAAACAAATCAATAATATTTATAATATTAATAAAAATAAAAATTCTATCTAAAAACACAATTTGTTTAACTGCAAATATGAATTTGTTCAAATTTCAATGGCAATAACCAAACCGACGTGTGCCAATTCCAACCGTTCCTGCAGGTTGCACTCCACTAGAACGGAAACAGCTTCCAGTTAACCACTAATAGGACGCAAGAAACAAGAACAAGACAAAAAACAACAAATTAATACAAAATGCAATAGGGAATCAACAAATAAAAATGTTAGGCGTGCAATAATGAGAAATGTTTGCTTGTTTTGGTTTTATGGTCTTAGAAATTTTGTAGATGGCGCCAATCGCCATTTGAGTAGTGTACGAATATGTGCCATTCTCAATAATATATTTGTGTTCCACATTCCATGCGATTCCAATAGCCAAATTGTTGGGTTGCGTTTCTATATTGTTGATATTGTTGCTATAGTTGAGTTTAGTATGCAAAGATGCGTTCTATTTTATTTATTGTTTAGTTGATTTTACTCCATGCCGTTTGCAATTTTTTTGGGATGTACCTTAATTTCTACATTTCTATATATGCTTTCATATTCTTTGATGTGAATACGTGTTTAAGTTGTATATGTGTGTGTTTGTGACAAATGTATACGCATGTGTGTAATGTTGTATGTATGTAAATGTGCGGTTTAAATGCCAATTTGTTTCATCATTGGTTTCATTATGTGTACAATGCAAAATTGAGAGTCTGGGCGAGAGCGTTAGAAATTGGCAGTTGAAAAACGAAACGATATAGTATCAATTAATAGTAATGGGTTTTCTTTTATCAGCGATGGGTTTTCGAGTTGATAGCACTTTTATGAGAGACCATGTTGCATGATAATTTTAATTGATTTCTAGCGTTATGCGAGATTTTAGAAAATGGAATAAAACTATTACAATATTTTCTTGTTTTCAACTGAATTACTGCATAATGAATAATTGTTTAGAATTGGAAATAAGTTATAACAAGTTTGTCCTTTATAAAATATTGATAATCATACTGTAATTGTTCATGCTAAGAACTACGTTTCAAGCACTACTTCTACATTTTTTTATTTTTAGAATATTGTAAAAATTAAAATGTTTTTTAGATGCTCATGTCAAGAATGCAGTCATGCGCCAATATGCTTAAGATAAATTTCCATATTACAACTAAATGGCCAATTACGAATGCGAATTGGTAACTCTATTACCGATTCCTCAAAAACCGATTATAACTATTTATATATGTATGTTTATTGTATAGTATAGCAGGCATCAAATACCACTAAATTTAATACAAGCTCCCTTTTGAATTACTACTACTTTTAAGGCGAAGCTTTAGGGCTACTAAAAACTGTTGGTTGTGGCTTGTTCTTACCGCACGAAGGAGCAAAACAAAATCGAATCGAAATCATATCAGACCGGTTGGGATCGGGGTTTGTACAGTTATCTTGTGCGTGTGTCGGTGTCTGTATGTGAGTGTATGTGTGTGCGTATTGAAGAAAGTTACAGTTACGACTGGTTCGTTGGCAGTGTTGGAAAGTTTGTTGAAGCTTTTGTCCTGTGTGTTTTTCTGTGTGTGTTTTCAAGTATGTGTAGTAATAGTAGTAATAATGTGGCATGTGGCATGTGGCAGACATAGTTGCCTACTTGGCCTCTTCCGCCTGTATGTTTTTTGCATTTTCTGTTGTTGTTGTTGTTTTACATGACTCGTGTACGGCGTATCAGTTTTTGTGTTTTAATTTTGGGTTTCTTGGGCGTCGCAGTGTCATTTGTTGACTGTTGTATTGCTGTTGTTATTGATGTTGTTGTTGTGCTTGATTCATTGTCCAACACCGCTGGTAAATTGTTGGTATTCTCGCCAATGTAATTTGTCACATATGATGACAACTGTTGTTGTTGTTGCTGCAGCTGTTGCTGTTGTTGTTGACTATAGTTATGACTATTGCTACTAATTTTATTACTACTTTTTTTGTATGCTAAAATACTACTACGATTTAGCGTACGTTTTAAAAATGGGCTGCCATCAAAATTTTGCTGTTGCTGTTGTTTCTGTTGGTGCTGATGTTGCTGTTGTTGTGTGTTGCCCGCATTTGCTGTTGATGAGCTGACGGAGGTGGACACCGATGTTGTGGTGGCTGTTACGGCACCATCCAGTGTTGGTAAATGCAATGCTTGTAATTTTTTAAAGTATACATCGAATATTGATGATGTTGTTTTCGATTTGGATGTGCTTGTTGTTGGCATTGGCGTTGCTTTGGCTGGCGTTGTTGTTGCTGTAGATGTAGCTGTAGCTGTTGCTGATGATGTGCTTGTTGTTGGTGTTGCCAATTGTTGTTGTTGCAGTGTTGTCAAGTGTCGTGGTTGTTGTTGTTGTTGTTGTTGCTGTTGTTGTATGAGAAACTTACGTTTTTGCCGCTCAATTGCTTCATTGATCTCAATGCCGGCATTGGCCTCGTTTTCTTCATCAACTTGTTGCTGTTGTTGTTGGTGTTGTTGTCGCTTGTTGTTCACTTCCTCACCGTTATGGTTGTTGCTGTTGTGTTCTTTTGCGCCATTGTTGCTGTTGCCGCTGTTGTTGCTGTTGGTGGTGGCACTATAATTTGTAATTTGTTTTTGTACCAAGGGAATTGAAAAATGTTCATTGGACGCTACTTGGGACTGTTGTGGTTGTTGTATTTGTTGTATTTCTTGTTGTTTATGTTTCGTTTGTTCTTGTGGTTGTTGTGTTTGTATCAAGTGAAAATAATATTCAAGTTGTTTACGTAATTCATGTGTATAAAATTGAAATATATTCGGTGTTTGTGTTGTTGTTGCTCTAATTTTTGGTGTTGTTGTTGTTGTGTAGTGTAAGCCACTGTTGCTGCTGCTGCTGCTGCTAACACTGCTGCTTGTGTGCGTTTTGACCACAACTTGACCATTTGTTGGCCACTGTGCTTCAGTGTTGCGTAATGCCAAATTATCATGGTTGTCAGTGTTGTAAAGTCGCCGCAAATATTCAAATGTCTTGGCTCTGTCAATTTCAGGTGTTCTTGTTGTCGTTGTTGTTGTCGTGGTCTCAACGACAGCTGCAGCAGCCGCAGCAGCTGAGCTTTGTTGTATGTTATTATCCTCCTGCTCCTCACTACTATTGATGCCATCGGATTGGTCATCTTCATGCTCCTCTTCACGCTCATCATCATCGTTATCGTTGTCTTCTTGGGACTCAATTTCCTCACTGCTATTCTCAACGTCTTCTGCCGCCGCATTAGAGTTTGATTCATCATTTTTCTGGCTGATTTTACTATGCATTTTAATTGTTGTGTTTTTTGTGTGTTTTGAATAAATTTTTGGGTGTATTGTGGTTGTTGTTGTTGTTGTTGTTGATATTTGTAAAGGTGTAAAAGGTTTGCATATTAAATTTTGATTTCTGTGTGTTTCATTGTACTCAAGATACTTGGTAATACTCTTAACTTACTCAACCAACTACAAATTACAGTCTCTAAATGCGAATCGTACTTACTTGTATACTAAACGGTAATTATTTCCATAGTCAGGTATGATATTGTTGGGCAGCGGGGTGCAGCGACCATCCAGACAGTGCTGTGGATTTCCAAATACACAAGTAATAAAATAAATGTACTTTTGTATTTATTTATGACCAACTTACGTAACCATTACCACAGGCGGATCCCTCAGCTGCCGGTCTGTAGGCGACACAATAGCCTGTCTGGGCATCGAAGCAGAAGAGTTGGGCACAGACACGCTCATCCTTGAAGCAGGCATAGGTGCCTCGATCCCGTCGACACTGTGCATCCAGTGAGAGTAATGTTCCTGGCAGGGATCTGCCCAAGGCGCTGTCCTCATGTGGGGCATTGTGCAGGCAGGTGGCAGTATCTCCACTGTGGATAATATTTAAAACGTTTTCAAATTATTATTAATTTATTTAAATGCCTAGAGTTACAGTTTATAATTTTTAGTTTTGGACTTACTTAAGGAAATGGTGGAAACTCTGGACGGTGCAGGCGGACCAGCGGAAGCCGCGTTCCGTGTGACGCAAATCGGACATGATATAGCCATCCTCCCAGCGACAACGCTGTGCTCCAGGTCCGCCAAGGTAGCTGGGTGGTGGTGAACCATCGTGCACGGCTCCCAATCTGTAAACAGAGACAGTGGCAGAGGCAGTGGGAAAGGGGAGGAGGAAGGGGTGTTGCAGTTATAGTGAGTCTTGATTGAGTTGCAAGAAATATTTATCAGCAAAATGTTAATTGATTAATTGCACGTCGAATGATGTCAAACGGAAATGCAAACGAGTTTCCAACTCCAGTTTTGCAGTCGTGCGCCGGAAATTAATGAAGTTTTTATTTATTTTGTTTGCATATGACTAAATTAAATGGAGTGGAAGTGGCAGAGTGTAAAAAAACAAGCCAAGTTCCGTCTGTGTATGATCAAATAAAATGGACCTATCCTAGGTACTTACAAATGTCCCACTTCGTGGGCGGCCACAATGATGCCGCTGAAGCCGCCAGTGTCTTCGATGATGGCCACACTGTTCACCTTCTCCAGTCTCTTGTTAACCACGCAGGCGCCGCCAACGTAGGCAAAGCCTGTGGGCCACATTCGTATTGGGGAAAACAGAAAATTAGGCAATTAGTTTTGGTCTGCCAACAGGAAGTTGACAATTTCAACTATACGATAGTTAGTATATATACTAGTAGTAGTAGTAGTAGTAGTTGTCGCTACTTGTTGTCGCAGTTATTAAATAAAAAATAAAAGTCGCAGCTCACAGCTCGTAATTCGCGGCTTTTGCAATTTGTCTTTACTTTCAAATTTCGATATGGCCTAAACGGCGTTTATCTTTTATATAATAACTGTCTTTGTAAAGTATCTTTGAGGTACGGCATGTGCCGTATTTAAGTTGTGTGCATGATGTGGCAAGCGATTTTCTCCCATGACAGTTCATGATGTGTCAAGAGTTAAGCCACAAGCTGTGACAGGGTTAAGTTTAAATCAGATGAAATTTAGTGACAGTCTTTAGACTAAGTTAAGCCAAACCAAATTAGTATAGAAATAACACCACAATCCTTTAAGCATGCTTACATTATGTGACTAAAATCGGAATTAATTTAGTTATTATCTGTAATATTTGGAAAGATTTCTTAAAAAAGCATTTTGTTTTTTTCCTAATCAATCTTTACACAAGTTTCATTTGATTGGAGTTCCTAGAAATTGAAGCTTAAGAAATAAAGTAAACATATATTTATCACAGCAGATGCGTGCTTTGCCGAAAGGCACTGTAGACGTGCACAGTGGTAAACAAAGTAGAGCAACACTTGGAAATTTATCACACAATAGTTCAGCGAAAAAAACTTACAAATAGAGGAAAAGAGAACACATATTATACAAAGTAAAGAGCAGAAAAGTGAGTGAGAGAATTGGAGAAATTTACAATTTAAGTAGAATTGCATTTGTCTGCACTTGCTTTTAGGTTATGTTCGATTTCAAGAGACGCATGCGCACAGATTCCTTTAGAGTTCTTTTTTTTTGCTGTACAAAACGCGTGCGACACAGAAAACACATAAATTAAGAAGTTCACTTGAAAAAGTGAGTACGAGTACAGTAGAGAATATAAACATAGAAAGAAAAAAAATATACAGAAAGACAAACAGGAGACAAAGAGACGTGCATGAAATTCAATTAAATTGGCTAGAGTTTAATTTTTTTTATAGATGATGGAGCGACGCTTTGGGTTCGGTTCAGTTGAGTTTTGGTACGATTTTGGCGGTTGCCGCCTTTAATGTTATGGCTGTTTTTTTCGCATTTATATGTACATTGTCAGCGAACAAATTGTTGTTGTTGTGGTTGTTATTGTGATTTTACCTGCGGTACCGCGATTACATTCACCAAATGCGGAGGTGCGACGGCACATATCAAGTCTGCGGGCGAAAATGGTTCAAGAAATGCGTAGAATTGAGTTTTGGATTTGATATCGTACATACATATGTATACGAGTATGTAGACAAGCATGTAGGTACATTAAATTAAATTATTTATTGATTTGTTGCTTTTCTTTCGGATCGATAAATAGATTTGTAGTAGGAGCAGCACAGCATAGAGTTTGAATAGTCGATTGAGACAGAAAACGTTTAAAATATCAATTTCAAAATATATAATCCAAAATAAAGTAAATAGTAGAGAATAGAAAAAAGAGTAAACTAATACAACTAAATATCACTGTAAACAAAGGGATACAAAACTGGCGACAAAATCAAACGAATCAAATGTAAATATAACTAAATCATTTCAATTTCTTGGCCTTAGCAATTATACCAAATTTAAGTAGCAATGTCACAACAAAATGAATTAAATAAAAGAATGAACTTAGGCATTAAATCAGCAACCAATAGGCATAGTTACTAACTAAAATACTCAACCGGTTTATGGTTTATGACCAACCCGACCCGCTCATTAAATTAGATGAAATTAACATCTCGAATTTGACTACAATTTGTATCTATGTGTGTGTGTGTCAGTGTGTGTTGTTTGTGTGTGGTGTATATGTAAGTGTGTTTGTTGAAACCCACACGCAGTTATTTAAACAACTTTTGTTAAATGTTTCTAGTGCAAATTACAAGAAACTATTGCAACTAACCAAATGACATTTGTTCGTTTGTAAGTGTTTGTGTATGTGTGTGGTCTTTCTTTTAGCTAATATTAATTATTAAATTAATCATAATTATTCTGATATTTAAATTGTTGTTGTTTGTTTATGCTTTTACCCGCTGTGCCTTTGGTGCAACGGCCGCCTTTACGCCTGCGACACATATCATACCTGCGCATAAGTAGACATTATAGATATCAATTTCAGTTGGAAATTAAGTATAGAATAGGATATAGAAGGAAGAAAGATTGAGAGACTTTCAAAGGGGGCTGCTAAACAAAAACATTGCTGCTGCTGAATCTGCAAAAACACAAGAAATACACCATAACAGGGTGTCATCCGAAGGAACTACTCACTTGGTTATGGCCACGGCAATATCGTAGACGGGCAGACGACGCTCCCGGAACAGATACTTGCCCATGTCCGTAAGCGCAGCGGCTGAATCAATAGCATCTCGGCCCACACGGTTTCGTTCCAAATAGGGCGTGGCATCGCGACCCTGAAAATTGAAGAATAAAGAAACTGTAGTATTGAAAATAAAAGATAAATTGAATCTAATGCAAGTACTGGGATTGTTCCACATCTTAAACATTTTTATTCCTCGCCTTAAACTTTAGCTAATAACGTGGCCAGTTCAATAGGCCAAATTGGCAAATGGTGTTTGGTTATAAATAACTATGCAGAAGGTCTCTAACCTTTAATGAAAACTATCGCCCATTAAACAGACACATGCATTCGAGCTTATTATGCAATCGTCTTAGCATTTGACAACAAACAACAAATAAAGTAAAAAGACAACAAAACAAATGGAAAATCAGCAAATTTATGGCCCACTCAGCGGTTGAAAATGTCCAACACATTTTTTGGCGTAGGCAGCAACCGTTGCAGTTGCAGTTGCCATGCTGGTGGCAAGAGCAAGAGCAAAGGAGATTGAAGAGGGGAAACATTTAAGTAAATGGAGTATGGCGGAATCTGTAAACCAAACGGAAACAAGTGAACGTGAAAAACGTGCTGTGAGTCTGATCCGATAAAAAACACCAGCCAGACGATGTGAGATGATGCGATGAGACGCCACTGTGGTTGCAAATGCAAATGGAAATGGAAATGGTGTCGCCACTTGGTGGGGCAAGTGACTGACTCTGACTCTGACTCTGTCTCTGCTCTGCAAAGTCAAAGTCGTGTAGCGTATCTTGTGCGTTGCATAATTCCGAATTGCTGCATCCCAAGGCAACTTTCATGCCACAATTATCGTGACTTAGGGGCGGTTATTCCCCCCTCTCACTCTTTTTCTCCTTGTCTCACTTTGTTTGACGTGACAGGTACATAAATTATTATAACACAATTGTCAATCATGTCAGGCCCTAGGCTAATCAATATGTTAATACCTAACATTCGCACTCGCATATGTTTTAGAACTCGTTCGACAGGCGACCCAAAGTGCAGGTGATAAAATCCACTAGAGGTGTCACTTTATTCAGAGATACTTTTTCTTTCAGCTGCCACTTTGATTTGCCACTTTAAAATACAAATGTATCTCTCAAATACTTGTACTCTGACTGCGCTTGTTCGTCGAGCATGTCGATCGATTTCTAATGCGACATTTATGAACTGCAGTCAAAATAAATCTAAATATTATCATATCCAAGTATTTGTATTTGTATTTGAACTGAGAATTTAAGTTATTGCCCCACTGTACAATTATTCTTGCTGTGCCTGAGTATCAATCACACAAGTGGCACTTTAAAATAGTTGGTTCTATTTTGACTTTGACTTCGTCTTCGTTTGATTTTGATTTGGATTTCGACTATGGCACACACTAAATTAATTGACAATCCGACATATTGATCAATTGTGAGTGCAGGCACGTCTCCAAACTCAAACTCAAACTCAAATTGAAACTCGAAAATATTTGATTGAAAAAAACTATAAAGAATTTTAAATGTTCCGTCGGCGACCTTGGCGCACAGCTATGAGAAAGGCAAAGCACAAATTGCTGCTGGGAATTAACGAATTATGTTCATAACAAGATCTTAAGTTCGAATTAATTGTGAATTAATAAAGATGCTGATTATGCTCTCAGATCTCTGAAGGCCTCTCATCTACAATGCAGTCTCTATTGTGGACTTGCTTTGAATCAAAGTGATTATATAATTTCCATAATTCCCATTCCCAGACAGATGAAGACCTCCCACAGAGTCAGTAAAAGAGTGTAAGAAGAGTGTGTGAAGGATCAGGCAGGACTTGACCTGGCTGTTACACAATTGAAGTGTTGTCTAACTGCTTTTTGCATCTGCAAGACACTTGAGTATCTTTTTTGCGCTAGTTTAAACATACTACAGTAATTTGTCAAGTAATCTAATTTGTATGGCGTCGTCCATTAGAAATATTACACATACGACCCGTTGCGAGCTCTGGGCACCCGATTACGAGTAAAGTCTGAGTACGAGAGCAGTACCTAAAATGTAACCAGGCTGGCAACTGGGAGACCGGTTTGCCTTTCCCAAAAAAACAAAATAAGAGAAGAAAAAGCAACAAAAATGTGTATGTTGGTTGAGTGTTGTTTGGTTTTGTTTCATTTGTGTTTACTTTTATTTAAGTTGCCTCAATTTTGCAATGTGGGGCTTTGTGCGTAATTAAATGCACAGTCTTGCGTTTTTGGCTTTTTGGACTTAATAATTTAATTTAATTTACAGGGCGCATAAATCTTGCTAAAAACTGTCAAGCCAACTAAAGTCATGGCAGTTGCTTTTAATTTCTATCATTTCGAAATGCGCACTAAAATATGCGAATGTCTAAAAACTAACCCACCCACCCACTAAACTCCAAGTCGGACTTTAGCTTCAATAACCAAAACCAACTTCCACTGCAATGACATACGATTTGACTTTTGTATTGTGCCGAGCTGCGCCCACATAACTTTTGGGATTGGATTGGGATTGGGATTTTTTGGGAATGGTGGACAGGCGACAGTCGACAGGCGGTAACCACTTTCAGCCACCACCCACGGCGCTGTCGGTTTTAGCTTTTTGTTGTTTGTTGTTTGTTGCCGGTTACCTTTGGGTCAAGACTTTGGGCCATATGCTTTTCCTTTTTGCCTAGCAATTTATTTACGAGTATCTCTGGCACTTGCATTTCCAGCTACTGTCTTTGCAGTTCTCCGCTTTCGTGACATATTTACTACACTATATAAAATATATATTTATGTATAGATTAATATATACAATTTGGCCGGGGGCCAACAGCTGGCCCACGCCTGCCAGCTACTTGAATTCCAAGCTTCGTTAGCCCAGGAATTCGTTATGACATTTGCAAATATGAAAGAGCCAAAAGTAATTCTTTGGCCATATGTGTGTGTGTGTTAGTTTTTTCTATTTTTTTTTGGGTCTGGATCTGGTCTGGGTGTGGCAATTTGCATTACTTGGCATTTCCGTGGCAATTGATAAACCCAAACAGATAAGACTTGAGTGGAGATTGTTGATTGGCAGCTTCAAATGTGCTCGATATAACGAAGTCATGCATTCATGTTCAAAAACAAATTCTTAAATAATGATTGCAACACTTTCTTTGGCCATAATATCACGCATGATTGTCCATTCAAGGACAATCGAATCCATTTATTATTGTTCACATAATTTAAACAGACTCTGACAAATAACAGGCAGAATTACTTAACAGCAACTGTTGGCATTTGTGTTTTTGGTTCTCAATTGGAGCAATTAATCGATTCTTGTTTTAACAAAACGCTCGTAAAGTAGCTGCTAAAGTGCGTAACTCTAAATTGTTGCAAGGCTGCCTTGCCACACCCCCTTCCTCTGCCTCATTTCAGAGGTGTACAACAATAAGTCAACCTAGTTTCAAGTTGCCAATGCTTAATAATGCATCAAACTTCAATTTATGGCTAAACTGAAATTCTAATCGACTGTGAGTTCAGTTAGTACGCAGCTCTCAAATTACAATTTGCTGGCATATTAAATGCACATATATTTACACAGATACACACACACATGTTTTTTTCGACACGCACATAATAAATTGCGTATACGCAACGTTGCGTCGTATTGAAAAATGCTTGTGGCGCAAGCGCAACGTTCGACACGTTGTACAACAGTCTGTCGCTTGCAGCTTGTTTTCATGTGGCAGGGTAAGAAGGGAGGAGAGGAGGAAGGACAGAGCAGGTGTAACTCAATTCTAACGGAAAGTTGCCCGCAATTAATTAAAATGTTAATTAAATGTCACAGATAAAAGTTCATTCAGTCTGTTTGCGAATGCTCAACGGTAGCCCAGAACAACGTCAACTGCCCACGCGTATTCATTTAATTATCTTGCTCAGTAGTGATATGTTTTCAGAACAGTGTTGGCTTTTATAATGATTATGATTGCCCACAACAGATGATAGCACAAAGAAATGGAATGGAAATAATGATTGATGAACCTGTTTCCAGCAATGCGAATTGAAGTTCATTTACAACTTGTTTAGCGAGAAATTACAAGAAGTCAACAGGGCTGACAATTACAACTGATTGTTTCAGTCCGATTGATGGATTGCATGTTTAAAGAGAATTGTCAGACCTCCAAGAAGACGTTAGAAATTCGACAATAGAGAAAAAGTTTTTTGATTCAATGCAACAATTACTTAGATAAGTATTTAAGAAAGTTTTATTTAAGAAACTCAGCAAGAGATGCAATAAAAGTGATGCTATTTATGGTACTAATGAAAATGAACCCGAATAAGAAACATTAAACATACAAAGACAAAGCAACATGCTTAAAAATTAGCCACTTCTTGTATATCTTAAGATTATGAATGTGAAAAGCAACGTAGCAACATAAAAGGAATATTAATAACTTCTTGTTCCTCTTATAATCATCTTGGACCACAATAGGTATGCCACCTTGAAATGAATGCCAAATCTTATCGTAATCTCACAAGACACTTAATATGTCAAACTTAATATTTATTATTAATAGTTACCCCCTTTTGCAACTTTACCCCTTTTTCGACTCGGCCAATGCGTGACTTTGTTTTCAATTCCATTAAGCGATTGCATATTTGCAAACAGACTTCATCGGCTTATCGGATATGCAATATCATATAATTTGTAGCCCCTTTGCAAATTCTGAGTAATTACTTGGCCAAGTCGAGCATGTTAACATTTCTGTGTGTGTGTCATAAATTCGCATTTGGATTTGTAGTTTATGGCCAGCGAAATATATTTCAACATTAATTAGTACTGCATGTGCAAGTGTATCTGTGGTTGGAAAACGTTTAACGACGGATGCAGCCGGTGTAAATGGATTTCTATCTGTATATGTCAGTTGCATAGATACATGAATGTATCTCATATAGTACATGTGGGCATAGAAGAGGAAGTCGCTGTGTGAAATTGGGTAAAAATCTGAGTCTCAGTTCAGCTCAGACTCGGCGGCCCATTAAATTATATAACTGCAGCCAACGCAGTCACAACAACAAGAGCAACATCAGCGACATTTAACTGCAACTGCTGCTACATTATTTATACTGTCTAAAACAATTTTTTGTTGTTGTTCACCTGTGGTGGAAAACCAATTGACGTACTTAGGGTAACCCGTCGTCGTCGTGTGGGCCGCGTTGCTGCCGCTTGATGCAACTTGTGAGTGCAGCCGTTTTGTGGTATTGCCACCAACAGGTGCCTGCCACAAAAAAAAATAACAGATAGATAAAAAATATGCGCCAATTTACTACTTTCCAGGCACAAGTACCAATGGGTCGCCAGTTGCCAGACAGACGCTTCTCTCTCTCACTGTCTCTGCCTCCTCTCTCTCTTTCTGTCCCTCTCTTTCTCTCTCATGTGGCGACGACAAATGGCTTCCTGAACTGTTGACTTGTGTGAGAAAGTCAAGCAAGCCATATGTAATATTGTTGTCAAAGTGTTTTATGGTCACGTTATGCAACGCATCATTTGAAAGTGAAGAAGGAGAAGGAGGGGAAAAGGATTACTGAGTTGACAGCTAAAGGATCTATAACATTCAAACACAAATCATTAAAGATTGCCTGATCAATTTAAGTCAATCGATATTTCAATTTCGATTTGAGACTCAATACAAAGGCAAGTTCGTTGCCCAAGTCTTTTGTTTTGCGTGATTCAAAATTTGCTAATTCCTTAAGCATTTAGCAATGTTTTTGCTATTGTTTTTTTTCGCTGGCACGAGCATTTCGTTTCTAGCCAAGAAAAAAACTTGTTAAAATTTGTAGCTAAGCTTTGTTTTGGGCCGAGGCAAATAACCAAATTGATTGTTCACATTTTTTCTAACGAATCGAATTCGAAGCGCATGCGTTGTTGCATGTTGTCTGTCTCTCCTTCTCTATCTCTCGGTCTCTGGTTTTGTTTCTATTTCTGTTTGGCTATTAAATCGTGATATCAGACTTTTTTTTTGCCCACGGCTGGCAGCTGCTCCAATTTGCAATTGTCCCCTCTGGCGGCGGGTCAAAGTTGAACCCACGAATTGATTACTCAATTAGTGAGAACCAACCAAGCGTATATTAAATCAAAGGTAGAAATAATAACTACTTACGCGTGAGATTATAATGCCAGCTATGCTGATGCGTATTCTGGGTCCCTTCAGCAGACGATAACGCAGATCCACACCATTCCAGAATGAGATGAAATACCGTTTAACCTGTGTAGGAGAAGAAGAACAACAGATACAATTTATTACTTGCACAGACTTTCATCTAAGCCGATCGCACCCACAATAAATCTTCAGTGAGTGATGTGCATATTAAGAAGGTGTGTTAAAGCCATAGGTATACATAATATAAACTCCGACAAGAATCAACTATGTTAATACAGACAAATTGAAAACTAAACACATTATGATTGTCTTCGCTCTCTTTTTGTATTCTTCGTAGGCTTTTATTCTATTAATATGTGCACCATGACTTTATGAACACACGTTCCCTTCTATCATGCTTTGAAATCGTCCAAAACAACTTTTACAAATCTCCAGACGGGGTCTGGGAGTGTACCCACTTTTGGCAATCACAAAACTCACAATCACATTCACAATCACAATCTTTTGACATGTTCTTTGCACGCACCTGTAGATTGTCGCCGCCATGGAGACGATAACCATCATAGTCGACTATCACCAAGACCTCGGGATAGATGACATACGGGGCCTGGCGTCTGGGACGTATACGTGACTCGGAGGTTTGGGGTTCCGCTTCGGTGTCCAGGGCACCTTCGTCCTCATCATTGAGATCTTCAAAGTCCGGGCTGTTGCCGCTGCTCCGGCGACGTCGACGTTGGCGACGTTGCAAGCGTTCAAGTTTCTCGCTAGCCAGCAAATCATCTGGCTCCATGAAGGCTGAGGGAGGCAAAGGGGGAAAGAAGACAAATGAATCACAAGAAAATGAAATGCAATCGCTTCATTATGGCCCAGCAAGTCAGGTAGCTGCTCGTTTAACTGTATTTAATATAATTTTTCGCTCATTAAATGGCAGCCCCCAAAAAGCTGTTGCGAAATTGCATTTTTTTGCATCAAAAATGCCGAAATTCCATCCATAAAATAACAGTTTTTATTGTTCAACTAAAGTTTTAACGGGTTGGTATTTTGGCGCCACCGCAAAAACCAACAACTACAACCACAAAGGTAAATGCATCCGTCGAAGGACAGAGATGACTGTGATGACATCAAAAGTTCAAGTCTCACATTGAACTCTTGGCAAGAGACAGGAAATGCTAATCATATGCACGTCGATCTCTCTCGGAATCTGAATGAATGGCCCGGAGACAGGTAGATTTATGCTAGAGAGCTTACAGAGGTGGTTTCTAGTTCAATGTTCCCATTACTTAAGATAGACACATGCTGTAGATGCAGCCGAAGATTAGTGCCGGAACAAATGAACAATGGATCGAGGATCAATGTCAGAAAAGTTATGCTTGCTAAGAATAATAGATGGCATCATTTTATCAACTTATGCAACACGAAAGTCTTTTGGGTCATTATTTAAGATTTACTTACCAAAATCACTCAGTTGATCATCTGTGGCTGATGCTTCACGTTTGTAGACAACATGTTGGGCCTGCTCCTTGTCGTTACTTAACTCATGTGGCAAAGGTTTAATGACCAGATCGTGACCAATGCTGCCCTCCTGTAAAACAGTTGAAATGTGAAAATGTTGTTTAGTTTATGAGGAAAGGTAAGTTTCTAATTTATATGGTGACTAATCAATTATGAAATAGTAAAAGATCTTCTCTTTCCCAGGTTTTCACTGTCTGAGCCACAAATATATCTATACATCTTCTCAGTTTAAGTTATATAAGGCTAAAATCAATTACTGTTAACTGCCAGTAGTTATTCTTTAACATAGAGCTATTACAAACAAATACTGTTGACTGACAACTGTTTAACATACAAATGCCTACGCAAATATAATAATATTTAAGTATTAACTCTACTACATTTGTTTATTAGACGCATTTGTAATATATCTTCGGACAACCTGGCCAAGCAGTCATAAAAATTAGCTGCAATTTGCATAGCTGTACAATTTATGCAAATCTCTTGATCTAGATAAGAATGTTTCTTGGGCGTTCAGTTTTGTTTCTATAGTATATAGTTGATATTACTTGTTTTCTACTGTTTTTATCGCCTTTGTAATTGCAATAATTAGCAAAATAAAAACAATATGAAATACTTAACAGAAGACCTTGAGAAAGGTTAGCTAATTGAAAGCAAAACCATTTAACAAGTGCTTAAATGCTGCCAACTGAAGTTTTAAGTCTTAATTCATCAAAACCAAACGTTTAGGATTGACTGTGGAGTAACAGAAAAGCAAGCACCCACTAGAGAATTGGCCCCCTGAGGCGAGTTGGTCTAATTAAATGTTGGCCACGCTCGAGAGTTGGCAATTCTATGCTATAATTAAAATATTAAATCTAAATTACAGCACATTGCTTGAAGTATATTTTTATTAATGTGCCCGAAACACGAAAGGAAATCTGACTCAGTGGCAATAATTACATTTGATTTATAATGATTTGCTTATGAGTTTTGTTAGATGACGCGTTTTAAGAACTAAGCACTCTGCAGTCGAATGCCAATCAATGCGTAGTTTTAATAAACAGCAAACAGTTCAATGTCCGCTTGGCAAATGCCAAGCCAACAAATAATTTTAGGCCATAAACAAATTGCCAGCAAAAGCCGCAACAAATTGCCATTGATGACATGCCAGGCAACTTCGAATACAACGGCGATTGCGACTGCGACTTTGGCTGCAACTTAAAGCCAACTTCAATGCCGTCTATTGAAATTTTTTCAAAAGTGCGTTTTGCCAATTGAATGCAATCCAGCTGCAGAGTCGTCGTCGTCTATGGCATCTATGGCGATGGGTATTTGAATTATGAGCAAGCGTTTGTGTTTTGCATTTGCGCTTGCGACATTTAAATGCATATGTGGAGATAACGGCACACGGTGCGTATGATTAATGTGCCAGATAAACTCGTTGAAATTGGCATTCAACTTGAAAGCTTGTTTCTCTCTGCTGTAAAGAGCTGAATGCACACACAGTTACACAGTTATGAAAGGGCTTTTCTCATTGATTTCTCTAATACTTGCGAGTATTTACCACTTTATTGGCATCAGTTTAAGCCAAGCTCCCGGCCTTGTGGCAATAAACACAGACGCCAAATAGTCGCAGCGATTTCTCTTGTATTTCTTCTATTAATTTTAATTTTAAATTTGATTTTTTCTTAGTGACATACGTATGTATGCCTAAGAGTGTATGCAAGTGTGTTCCGCCTTTTAAGCCACTACAACATGCAACAACTGTCTGGCATTGCAACAACATTGGATTTCGGCTAAGAAAACCAGTGAAAAACATTTTGGGCGTGTGCCGTTGCAATTTTTTATGCATTTATTTATTTCTTTTTCTTGCTTTTGTTTTTGTTTTTGTTTCTGTTTACTTTTGTTAATTTATTTAGCTCTTATTTATTTATTTGAGACTTTTGAGCCGAGTTCTTTGCCCGCCAAACTCTTATGCAACTTTGTTAAACGCAACAAGTTGTAATTTTGAAATTGTCTCGCGACGTTGAATTGCAATTAATAAATTACCTGTAAGATTTATTGAAAGTCTTGAAATAGGTGTTAAATTAATAGAGTTTTCTTTCTGAAATAATTAAATTCAATTTATTTGTATGCGTTTTGCTGCACGTGGCAATTAAGTATGTGAGGAACTTGCAACAAGGAAAACAGCAAATTGCTTTCAAATCACGCAGCATTTGTAAGTTTTTTGTTTGGTCGCTTGAAATGAAGTTGTCTACTTGTCTAGTTTATGTAATCACCCACAACATGATTGTTATATCTTGTTGTTGCCTGTTGCCCAGTTGCCTAGTTGCCTGTTGCCTAGTTGCCTAGTTGCCTGTTGGCGTCTGTGCTTGGGACTTGGGTAGACAGACGGTGTTATTTATTACATGGTTTCAGTTCAAAACGCAATCCCAGATCAGGCCAGACCGCACTCAGCCTTTCACACACACACACCGACAGTCTGTCTGTCTGTCTGTCTGTCTGTCTTTCAGTTAGACAAGCCACCAAAGTGGCACCTGCAAATACAACGCCCCGACTTGCCACTAACGTCTTTTTGCATTGAGGCCAAAACCGATCCGATCCAATCCGATCCGAACCGAACAAAGCCACGCCTAGCTGATAAAAATCAATTGTCAATGCTTTGATGGATTTGTGATGCGATGATAATGATATTTGGCTTTGTCTATTGCTCGCTTATTAATCCGATTTAATTGCTTTTTAATTTCGCACACACACACACACACATTACTCGTAATCGTGCACATCATCAACATTTTCAAAATATTTTCAACCTTTTCAAGTTATTTTAAGACCATTGTTTGCCCAGTTAACGTCACTGCATTGCATAATTTAAGACAATCTGCCCCCGCCGCAAAGTTCGCTGAACTGAAACACAAACACACACACTCACATACACTCACACATACACACACTATAAGCAAGACCATCAAAATTAACTTACAATCAAAATTAACACCTTCTGATGTTTGTTTTAAGTTGCTGCTTTTTTTCTTTACTTTTCTGACAAAAGCCCAAAAGCATCTACGTCCAATGTGCAAATATCGAAAATTGCCAGACACCGCATAGCAAAAACAACAACATAAACTAAAACCAAAAACCAAAATAAAAATAAAAAAATGATTTTGTGGTTTGTAATTTTCGGAAATTAGCATAATTTGTGCAAATTCATGACACGAACACTTCGACAGAGGCTTGAGGAGGAGATGAAGAAGAAGGAGGAACTATGATTGTCATTAAACAGTGGAATATTGTTGCTGTGCGTTATTGTTGTTGTTGTCTTTGTTGTTACTGCCATTAGCAACAACTGCTACTGCCACAAAGAAGATGACGTCACAAAGAACTGTATTCTAAAAGTGTTGCTCAAACTAATTGAATGACAATTTAGACAAATTAATTTTGAGTACGCGTCAAGTTGATGCCATATTTCAAATACAGTGAAGCATATGTATATGAATTAAAAGTTAGGATATTTTCTTATAATTCATTATTTAATTATGATTTCAATTGGATGACACTTTCTTTATAAAAACCGATGAAAGCTGTGGCAGTTTTTCCATTAGAAGATGGATTATATGGCTTCTTGAAAAGTTGATAATACTTGTCAGTCGAAACATACTTTTGATTTTAATAAATAAATACTATCTAACAAATAAGTTATGTTATAATTGACAAGATGACAGCTTCTCCAATTCAAAGTCTTTAACACTTAGAACAATAAACACATTAACATAACTGAATACATAAAATTAGAACAATCTTAGATCTCATTGTCAACAAATAAGTTCTTTAAGAAAGAATGAATGAAGATCAGAGAGCAATGTGTGTAATATGTGTAATATATATGTATCAAGATAGATAGACAATTATAGATATGTACATATTTAACATTTGTAGGTGAGTACAGGTTGTAACCCAGTCGAGCACTCTCAATAAGAGCATTATTGCCTGTTGTTCAGTATTTGATTTGCGGCATGTACAGTAAACTCGTGAGGTGTAAGTGTCTATGTTATTTGGTTTTTTTGTTGTTCGTTGTTATCATCTTGGTCAAGGTTAAATCTAATCGGTGCTTAAGATCGCTGCTGTTCAATACAACTTCAATACGGTCATAAACTAAGTCAACTACAGCAATAAGAACAACAACTGTTGCTGCCACAGCCCCAACAGTGTTAACAGTTTGTTTACATACAGCAAGCTCGTTAAGCAAAAAAAAAGAGAATAAAAAGTATAAACTGAACCCACCTTCAGGCAGCGATAGAGTATCTGTATCTGCAATTGCAACTACAAGTATCTGTCTCTGTCTGTGTGTCTCTCTATGTGTGTGTGTATTTGATCAATGAATATTTATAATACCAACGGCAACAGGCACCGCCCATGGTCAGCTTAAGAACAAGAACATGGCCCACACCACATGGCTCTGACGTTCTAAGCCAAAAGGCAATCAAAAGCAATCAAAATTAATTTGCTCATTCGCTTGTTTGGCAAAATGTATCTGCTAGATGCTTAACGCACTTGCCGCACTTTTTGGCATAATTTGTTATACCAACATGTATATATATAGTTTTGACTATCTATGTGGTCTTGTGCGTTGGCCGGCAACTGTTGCTGTTGCTGCTGTGGTAACAAGTTCAATGCGAACGGGGCAAGTCAAAGTGCGCTTTAAAGTTGCCGCTCCAATAACTTCGCATGACAAACAGCAGCAGCAGCAGCAACAGCAACAACAACAACAACAAAAGGGGGGACAGTTGGTGGGCCAGACAGACGGGCTTAATGAAGTTGCATGTCAATGTCAGCTGAAGTCAAAATCAAGTCAAGTCAACTCAATTGGCTGCAGTTATCCTTGCACTTACTTAGAGCTCAAGTGAAGGTCTCCCAAGGCTGTTGTTGCTTGTTTTGGATTCTTGGGCGGACTCTTGGCAATCTCTCTTAAGATATTGCCTCTAATGAGAGTCGTCACAAGTTAATTAAAAGTTGCTTAATTGATATTAGCTGTAGCTTTAATTCATTTAAGCTCTAAATGGCTTTCCCCCATTGCGAGTGTGAAAAATGAAAACTGAAAACTGAAAAATGCAAACAACTGTTGCTGCTGCTGCTGCTACTTCTGCTACTGCTGCTGGTAATCGCCTTATGCGATCTATGGGGATATTCACGTAACCGATACTCTGTTATTAAAATGCAATATGCTGTATATTTTAGCGGGTGAACGTTGTTATCACATTTTTCCCATTTATTTATTTTTTTGGAGCAATTAAAAATCATTTTTCATGAGGAAATTGCCGCACCGCACTGCCCCAAATTGATTAAATAATGCAACTGCAGTGTGTGTGTGTTTGTGTGTGTGTGTGCCGCATATGTGGGGCATAATTGAAAAATGTCTGTGGAACGAACTGCGGCTAATCCTTTGTGCATGCGTAAAGATCGCCAGCAGCTGATCTTGCTACCAACTGCAACAGCAACAGCAACAACAACATGTTGCTCTGGTTGTTTAGGTGTGATTTTCTATATAGCGCGTGCTAAACACTTTGTGACTGCAAGCAATCTGCAATGTTGTTGCTGTTGTTGATGTTGTCGCTGTCGCTGTCGTTGTTGTTATTGTCGAGCTACAGCTGGCAGTGCGCTTGTCGTTATGTCGGATCAATTTTGTTTCAGTTTTGTTACAGCAACTGACCAAACTCGAAACTTGAGCAACTAAATTTGCATTGGCCAAAAAAACTATGAAACGTTTTGTGGTGAAATTTGCAAAATTTTTGTATAGATTTCGGTAAAAAATTAATGGTTTGATGTAGGAAATGTGACGTCTGGTTTAAATTACTTAACTCATTAGATGCAAATGTTTTACATGCTTAATGCAAAGAAAATACTATAATAATTTAATTTTAAGTTATGGAAGCGTTTCAACAACTTTGAGAATGAACCTTTTGTGTATAATCAATGAAAAAATCAATTAAATTCAATTAAGAAATTGATAATAAATTTTAAAATCAATATAAAGTTGCTGCTATAAAATCAACTAAGTTATAAATGTCGTTGTCGTTTGAAATGCGATGGATTTTAATGTCAAATCGAAAGACTTAGACAACGAACGCGCCTGCGACGATGATGCTTCGGCTGGGCCGAAAAGAGCAAATAACATAAATTTCAGTTGATTTTAACACCATCAGATGGCATTGCCGATGCAAATCAAAGCAGTGGCCAGCCAGGCTGTCTATAAGCACACGCGATACTTAAATATACTTAGAAATTGTCAGCCAACAACACAAACAACACAAACAACACACATATAACACACGTTCAACTCTGTGTAAATATCAAGGCTACAACAGTAAGCAACAAGTAAACAATTTGTTAGTAAGGTGACGATGAAGAAGCTCACCTCACTTGGCCAGTTTACAGAATGGAAAATACAAAAATAAAAACTAGTTTGCTGCCAAAACACTTCTACTTAGAGTTGTTGCTGATGTGTGCGATTCTAATAGAGTTGCCCAAAATGCTGAAACCCGTGTCCAAAATGGCAACGTGCTGTCGCTTCATGCTACCTAATAATTGTGCTGCCTGTGGATTCACTTGGCAGTATTTACTGTTGTTAGTGTTTACAGTTGTTGCTGTTTTGATCAAATGGCATAAATACTCAAATGAACATATTTTGATCTTTAGCGTTGTTCGCTCAAAATGTCAAAGTGAATGCAAAGGGCAAGCGACAGCAGCATTTTTAAGGCGAAGTCGAAGCTATTGTTTAATGGCTTAAAAGGAAGAGTTAAATGTGGCTAAAAAGGCGTTAGATAATATGTACATAAAATATAAAAATCAGCTAAAAAAGAGGGAAAACTATATTATTTAATAGATCTAATAAGACTCCCACTTAGATGTGAATAAATACACTTTTTGTGCAACATAGTTTGATCAAAATTCTATATGAAAACTTTAACCATAATTGTTTCATTAGTTTTGCTAAATTCTTTTCATTAGCTGGAATATGTGGGTAAATTGTGTCACTTGCTGTATTTGTTCAGATCGGACATTAATGCATTTTAATGACATAGCAATTTCAAATGCAGATGCATAAAGTTTATCACCAGATACGTAAAGTAAGATCAAAGCCAAGTTGGTCTCGAGATCTGATTGCATCTGCTGTTCGACCTTTTGGTTAATTTGTTTAAACAAAAAGTGGCAGACACACTGTTTGTTGGCCTGACATTTGGCGTAATTAGCATTAATCAAGCTCAGCTCAGTTGAGCTCAGCTATAGTTGGCTTTGGCCCAAAATGGCCCAGCTTTATTTATCAGCAAATGGCACAGGCCATTTGCTTGCTCTTGGGCTGTAAGCATTTTTTTTGTATGTCTGGCGAGCAGAAAAATTATGATTACGCTGTTTTGCTTGATGGATTGATGATTGACGGCTTGTTGTGCGGGTTCCCCTTGAGCTCGTTTCTTCATTGATAAATTTCAACGCACTTTGCGGCAGTGCAATGCACTTTGTTATTATATTAAACAATTAGCAGGCGCTAAGCTCGAAAAATTATCATTGTCATCAATTTGCATAAATACCTAAAAGTATAAACATACACCCCAAAAGATTTGGATTTAATTAGCCATGAAAAAGTACCACGATATCATGGATTATTGTCTTAATTATTGTTAGGTCAGTCATGCGAATATATTATCGAATTTTTAAATACTTATTCAATGTCAAATTGTTTAACTGACTGAGATACATTTCCTATCGTTTTCTTCCAGCTTTGCTCGGACAAATCGATACACCTTTCTCTTTCCCTCTCACTTTCAACAAACCCGCCCAGTGAGTACTCGTATTTTTAATGGCCAAAATAGCTGCCCATTGGGAATGGTGTCGTTGCCGCTCCATGGCATGAACAGCCAGAGGCTTGAGGCAGGGCAGTATTTGTGTGACTTTTTATGTAATCGTGCCACAGCAACAACAAATAGTGCGTGCCTCAGACACAGCCATAATTAAATAAGCTCACAGCACAACAATAACAATAACAACAACAAAACTCACAGCGAGTGTACAAATTTTGTTGCTAACTTGGGCAACTATGCTGTCAGCAAGTTTGTGTCTTAAGTCTTTTGTTTGCACTGTGGTAATAAAGTCAAGATTCCAGCTAAATGCGGGCAATTCAAACAGAATTCTTGCACAATTGAGAATAACTTTTAATTACAAGATATATTTAAGATCTTCTAAAGTGTCTGTTAATGACCAAGTGCCTAGAATGCGGGTATTGGCCAATTTAACTAAAAAATATATATTTCAATCAGTTGTTTGCAGTGTGCTTGAAGTGAGACACACAATTTATGGCACCAACTATGTAGTGGGCCTAATTAAATGACCGTAAATAAGCGAGTAGTCATCACAATGCAGTCGGTCAGTTTATTTGGCAAGTCAAAAGATTTCGCAATTGTCGCTGCCTTAGACATCTTCTGTCGATTTTTTTTTAATTACAAGTCGGTGTCTTGATATTTTCAAGCTGTTTAAGGTCAAAGCTAAGCCGGAAGACAGCCAACCAGGCAATCGGGCAACCGGCCAATCGACCAAACAGCCAACCAGCCAAGAAACTGGCTAAGCAGCTGCGTTAGGCTTGCGAAATTTTCGCCGCTTTGCACTTCAAAATGTCAGTGAGCAAACATTTTCTACATATTATTTATGAATTGTTCAATTTTTCAATTTTACAATATTTATTTTCAACTTTTCTATGCAGTTTGGCGCACTTGGCCATAACAAGTCGGTCAAGAGAGCCGAGTCGGCGGCAATGCCGGGCCAGACATTGTTGCTGTTTGACCTTTTATTGACCGACTGCTTGGACAACTTGTCTGTGTAATTATTATCAAAATACATTTTAAGTTTTCGATTTTTGTCTAACAAATTAAAAAGAGGCAATCGTCAATTAATTGCCAAAAAAAATAGAAAAAAATACAATGAAGTAGAAAAATGTTTGAAGAAGCAACTGGCTAAAGTGGAAACCTTGTTTATTGGCCATATTGAAGCTCGTTTTGTTATTGATTGACCCTATTACTATGCATATTTGTCGGGGCTTATTGATTATTAATTTTTGGCATTGTGACATTTGCTTTGATCGCCATATCAACAATCAAAAGATTTCAAGTCTAGTTTGCCATTTGACTGATCATTGAATTCATCTGAATTTCCCAAGCCAATTATGGATCGACTTCCTTCTATACATAACAAACATTTGCACTTAATTATACTATTACGAGCATGTATTCTGGGTTCTATTTCCGCCACAGGTTAAATGTTAATTGCCAATTGTTTTATAATTAAAAGCCATGGCATTCTGTCAGCAACACACTCGTAAAATAATCTGCAAAAGTACTAAAATTACTTTTTAACTTAACAACTTGACTGCAATATTGACCTTTAGCAAAAGAAGTTGATTTGAGGAAACGAATTGAGTATTTGCTGTTTATTGCATAATTAATTTATGTCTGATGCATGTAGTTGCTTAATTGAAATAAGCTATTGAATTTAATCGATATATGTA
Organism: Drosophila neotestacea; assembly: GCA_035044365.1. Classification (NCBI taxonomy): domain Eukaryota; kingdom Metazoa; phylum Arthropoda; class Insecta; order Diptera; family Drosophilidae; genus Drosophila; species Drosophila neotestacea. The sequence continues at coordinate 3,948,597 of JAWNMD010000270.1, forward strand.
AAGGAATATTAAAGTATGTATACAGCAAATATTTTAATTAGAGTGTATTGGTGTTAATTGATTTGAAACTAAATCGATTGCAACCGCCTTGAGGAACAATATATTAAGATATCGACATTTAAAAGAACATAACTTTATTTTGGCCAGTATTTAAGAAGTTCTTTTTAAAAATTGTTTAAGGAAATGAAATTCTTAACTCTATTAAGGAGCAACTGACTGTGAAAATTAGTTACAAGAAATCGACTGCATTACTAGACTTTCAAATGGTAATAAACAATGAATTTCATTGCTAGCTCCCTTATTCCCATTATAATGGGAATATAATAACAATATACTAATTATTATCTTAAATCTGAATTTAATAGTATATACATAGTTATACATATAATGGCTCCTACTTGTATCTAGGCATATCACTCATACGCCATCGGAGTTTTCACTTTAACAAATTGGTCAAGGTGCTTGATTTGGTTGTGACGACAACTCGTGAGTGTCTTTTGTGGTTGTCTTTTGTGCAGCTGGTCATTTGACAATGTCTAATGTCTATCGACATGCAATTCACATTACGGCTGCCGTTACGCCGTGATATTGCGATATAAATTAATGCTTAATCAGCAGAAATTGTCTAAATCCGCAAATTATCCGCAAGTGGCAGGCGTTTAATTGTAACTGCCCCAAGTGCAGCCCACAATACAGCAAGTGTCGGCCACATTTTGGTTGCCACTGGTCAACCTGGTCATGTGTCCAACTTTGGCCATAACAATAGCCGACAGTCATAACAGTCCATGCCAATAGAATCAGCAGAGATCATTGTTAAAAGCTCGCTGGGGGCGTGCTAATTGAAATTCTTGTTGCACATTTATTGATTTTGTTGACCTTGTCAAAAAAAATAAAAAAGAAACAACTTGAATAAAATCAAACACTTACCATTATCAAATCACCCGTTTCCATGTGACGACGCATCAGAATTGCAGCCATATTTTGTTCATCCTGAAAAACTTCGCCAACCTCATGTTTGTGATGCTGCAAATGGAGAAAAAGATACAGATTGATTAGTTCAGGATATAGGCCAAGTTAAGTTCGTAGTTACCCGCTTTCAATTAACAAACAATTCAATTTTAATGGTCGCATTCCAAGCATGCCAAGGGTAGACCAAGTCAAAGCTGGTCAAACTAAATGTAAAGTAATTTTTCAATAAAAGCATAAGACCACAAAAAAATGCTGGTCCGCAATTCTGTTTGTTGGCCAAGACAAAAGGCGAAGCGCGTGGTCAGGCAGCTGCATATTAATTAAAACAACGCCACTGGCAAGAGTAGGAGACGGAGACAGAGTCTCTAAGACAGACACGTACAAGATTAAGAGCTACTCTTGAGCTGGGATGAAGCCAGAGTATGGGAGAGAGGGGAGATCAGAGAGCAGAGACAAGAGACCAGAGAGCGAAAAGTTGCTGACTGCGTGGGTTTATGCGGCAGCGGAGCTTTGATTTATGCACTTGGTCAGCAAATGTGACGCCTCAGCATGCACGTCACTCATACGCCGTGTGTGCCGTGTTGTTGCCTGAGCCTGACCATGAAAATGTATAAAGTCTTAAACTAAAGCTTAAGCATTTGACATTTGGCCAAATACTTGGCAACGTTGCTAAATGTTGATCTGGTTTTCTTTTTTTTTTTTGTTTGTTTTTTTTGGCCACAGCTGAAGTTAAAATTATTCTTGCAATCCTTTGACATCGACATTCGTGTGTTTTTATGCTTTTCACACTGCAAATGTTTGATTTCAAGGCAACTTGGACTGTCAGTTGGTTTTGCCAAAATTTCGAGCTTAAGGCCCAGGGGAAATATGGATTAGCATAGTGTTGTTCCATAGAGATTTAGTTTTGGTAGACATACGAATATCAAATTGTGCAACTAATTAAATTAATTGCCGCTGCGCCTGCCCATTAATTCTGTAATAAATATCAAAATAAATGTAATCTGACACTTGACATCAGGCATTTGGCATTGACTGCGTATTGGACCAGGTCGGCCAAATCCAAGTCTGAGCCACAAAACTTGTCCGCGGCGCTCTATCAAATTACAAGCATAAATCATTTTCATAACTGGCCAAAAGCTAAAATCAAATAACCAAAAAAAAAACAAAATAAAATAGCCGATCATAATAAAAAATGATTATAAAAAACCAAGTCAAGTGCCAAAATCAAAGTCACTGCAAAGTGGCCAAATGGCCACCGGCCACTGTCCACTGGCCAATAACGAGGCTGTCTGCCTGCGTGCATGCGATGAAAGCAGCCTGAGAAACCGCATAAGCCATAAATCAACACATGGCTTAACCCAACAATGGAGCAGCTATTGAAGATGTGGTTTATAAATTGAAATTGAAATTGAATATGTCCAAATACATAATTGAATACAACATTTGCATGCAATTGACACATTTAAGGAATATGGAAACTAGAGTATAAATCGGGAGAGGATGACTTAAGAAGAGTTTGAGGGATACGAAAAAACAGTTTAACATATGGCAAACAAGTCATCAAATTTCTCTGATTGCTTTAAAATTAAAAGTCAATGTTTATTAAAAAAGTAAGAAATGAAATTGAATATATCTGTATATGTAAGGAGAGTTTTACTTTAAAAGGATACGAGGCAATAAAACACAGCGAAGATTGCAAATAAATAAAGGATTTCTCAGAAAATAGAGACAAAGCCTGCGTGTCTTGAAATATATTTGTACGAGAGAATCTTCTGTGGGATGAGCAAACTCCTTTGGATAATAATCAATTTGTCTGGTTGTTAATAAAAATCATTGGGCTGTCGCCTTTCGCATGACAGTTGGAGGCGTGGCAGTCGGGTGTCTCAGCTGTTGACCACGAAACGTGTTGACACGCAAACGCACCGGGCCAATAAATAGTAATTTCATGTGCAACAAGCATTAATAGCTTAATTTGTTGTTGTTGTTGTTAACGGGCTGGCTGACATGTCTTGGCTAACGACCTTGTGGAAATAAGTTCAAAGCAACAAGAGCGACCCCCACAACAAATGGCTCACGTATTTCTCTGAATTCTCTACATGTATTTATATTTCTAATTCAGCTGCCAACAGACAACTGGCAACAAGAATCAAGGCACTTGTTGTCCATTTGGCCAAGTGTTTGACCATATTTCTAAAACTCTTGTAGTGCCCGGTGGCCACTTAACGTACCAAAAGACTCGTTTTTGTTGTTGTTGTTTTTGTTGGTCTTATTATTCCTTTTTACAATTTTTTCTTGTTTTGTGTATTTTTTGAGTGCTCTTGAACTGACTTTGCATTCGGCTTGACCAATTTCCTTTGTTAACTGGTTGACAATTGTGCCCGATTTGGCTGATTTTTTTCTGTTCTGCTGCAAATGCAATTTTAATTAGCCAGCTTGCTGCATGAGTTGTAGAATTGTAGAATTGTAGCAACTGTAGAATTGTAGCAACTGTAGAATTGTAACACTGTAGAATTGTCAAGTGTTGTTGCTGTCTTGCGATTGGCGTCACTTTTTTTTTATTAACGACGTCGTAAATTTTTAATTACAAATGGCAACAAGACAAGACATTATGCAGATCTCAATCTCCGCCAATAAAATCGTTTTGTAATTTCAATGGAGTCTCTGCAGTTTATATAAATCACACTTCTCTCACTTCAGTTCAGTTTACAGACAGTTTTTTTGGGGCCCAAGGGCTACAGTTTGTTGACTTTCAAAAAGTGTAAATATTTCGCATATTATTTTTTATAAATTGCGGCTCATTAACAATTTTTTCTGGACCAGTGAGTGAAATACGCTCACAGCAATTAGATGAAAGATTGTCGGGTCATCAAGCAAATGGACACTTAACTAAAGAGTAGCTTTCTATCCAACTGAACGAGCTGTGTTTTAATATGTTTGTGTGTGTGTGTGGGTGGCACAATGGAGAATTGTTTTCTTTCGAGAAAGTGATCTCTTTTTCTCTTTCTGAAACTCGATCTAATTGCTTGGTAACTGCTTGGGATAACTCCAAAAACTCTACCCGAAAAAAAGTGTGTGTTGAGCTGCCCAGCGGTTAAGTAAAAGTTAACAACTTCCTGGCAGCGATTTGGCATTTCGTTATGCAAATTAGAGCAAAAGAGAAAGAGACCAGGGCCAAAACAAATGACTTAAGCAACGAACTTGACGAAGTGAAAATTAGCCTTTGAACTTTGTGTGCAAACCTCTCAACCGCCTCAATTTTTCACAGCTTATTACCGTGTGCGTAGCCTAAAGCCCAAGCCTAACTTTGGTATTTCAGCTTGCCATTGTTTTTTGAAATGAAAGCGTAGTCGTTTTACGGCTGTCCGTCTATCCGTCTGTCCATCTGTCCATTTGTGTGTGTGATTGTGACGCCCACTCTGCAGTATCCCAAAACCCCAGAGCCATTACGCACATTTGTGTACATAAATCCAAACACCGTTTAACCACGCTAACTGACAATTAACGCATTAGCAGGCGACATCGACATCGACTGGATTTGGATTTGGATGTGGAGTGTAGGCGTTTCTTATGCTGGTTACGCATACGACGCGTTGGCCGCCGTCTCGACGCGCGTATAATGATTTTCATTTATCGAACTTGATTTTGCCGTGCGCGTTTATTACGCACCATTATGCACTCTCTGCACAGTGTACACTGTACACTCGACACTCTACACAATGCCAGGGCACAGTGTTCCCAGTCACAATACACAGTTGACTGTTAATTTCAATGCTCAGTCAGTTAGTTTTGTTTGTTTTGGCTACGCTCTTCTGGCCGTCACAATGCCAAGGCTTTTCATAACGCTTGTGGCCCCAAAAGAGTCTCATTGTTTGTCTATTATTTGGCTAATTACACATTTCATTTCAGTTCGATGATCAATGTTATGATTATGTCAGATTATTTCAATTGTTTGCTCTGGCTCAACGGATCAGCTTAAAGAGTCGGATATGAGCAAAGAGAAGCGTGGGTGGAAGATCGTATACATATATAAAATATATTTATTTAAATATAAAGAATAAAGACTTTAAAGACTTTATTATTCGATATATATAAATTTTAAAATGTTGAACAATTGACTTCTTTTAATGTCAAATCTTTAGTTGGATATAAACTATTTATTCAAACGGAATTGAATAATATTTGCAGTATTACATTACGAATAATTTAGTTTGTAATCATTTGATAGTCAAAATCAACTCATATCAGTTATGCAAATCAATAGTTAATCAAATTTTTGGCCACTCTAGCCATTTAATAATAAGTTTCTGCAAGAAGATTAAACAACTTCCGTGCTTACATCAAACTTTCATTAAATTTTTTACTTGCGGCCGTCAGATAAGCAAATTTCCCAAGGAAAAAATCTCACAAATATGTATGTGTACATAAGCTATATGAGTGTATGCCAAAGCAGCTGACCACTCTCGTTACGGGTACTCAAAGTTTGTATTTGTACTCGTACTTTAGTTTAGGCAGCAGCAAAAAAGGGAATGAACAACCTCGATTGCTGCTATGAGATTGACTTTGTTGGTTTGCCGATTGCTGTTGTGCTTAGCTACAAAGCAACAAGCCGCACAGCGTTAACAATAACTGCAACATGAGCTTGGCTAAAATCAACAACAACAACAGCAACGACAACAGCAACAATAACAAGTACAATAACATAGGCTGTCAGGCAACAACTCGGGAGCATTATGCAACCGATTGCAGCGTCTGAGATCGGAGAAAAAAAAGCTAGCGAAATGCAACTAACGACGGGGACAGCAACTTCAGACAACAACAGCAACAGCAACATCTACAGTAACAGCAACAGCAATAGCGTCAACTTGAGCTGCTTTCTATGCGATAGTCTGTCGACTGAGAGTTGGCCAAGTGGGAGAGACAGTGAGACAGTGAGCTAATTTCGAATTCATTCAGCTGCCAAACGTTGGCCATAATCGCCAGCTCATTAATCAAGCAGCCTTTCGGCGCCTCGCAACGGTTTTGCTTGCAACTCGGCAAATGGGCAGCAAGTTGTTGTCGTTTTGCAATTCCAAGGTACTCCTATAACTACTACTATTTCTACTACTTTTTATACTACCATTTCTGTTGCTCTATTTAAAGTTGTTTGCTCACTTATTTAACTACTCTTTTTAACAATAATATTTCTAATACTATTTCTACTTCTTTTGTCTTTTATCTCTCTTTAAAATCGTTTTGCAATAACAAGTTGCCTGTTGTAATTAATTTATTTATACACTTTTATACTACTCATATTTCTACTACTATTTTTATTCTTTTACTATCTCTACCGACTGCTTGTATCCATTTTGTTCGCTTGTGAAATGTGCTCCAAATGCTTTAACAGCATTTTAATTATGCACTCGGCATCAAAAATGCATTTTTTTTCTTGGTTCGAATTTTGAAAACTTAATTGTGTTGCTTTCAATTTGATGGGGCTTTTTGAGTAAAGCTCTTCATCGAGAGCATACGAATAATGTACACTCATTGCCCAATTCTTTTGTTGTTATTTTGTTTTGATTTTTATGGTAATGTTGCATTGGCTGCAGGTTGCCAAGCCCAGGGAACTGGGGATTGGGATTGTTCTGCTTATGCTGCCTCTTATAAGGCTATTGCCAATCGAATGCAAACAACTCTTGGCTTATTTACATACAAAGAAATATAACAAATGGGTTCCGTAAGTGGCCAAGGCTAAGTTCTGATCCCTTTCAATGCTTAACGAATCGGAAATGAATTGCAATATTGTTAAATGTAGAAATTTTCTAGCACACTCCTCACGAGCAATGCCTTCCAAATTGGTAAAGGCTTTTTCAATCGTAAATATTTTTCCTGTTTGCGGAAAATTTGTTATGCCCCGTTAGACGGCTTCCATAGTGGCAGGCCGAGGAGACCTGCACCTTTATTTAAGTCTATATGTATATATGGGAATTTGTTGTAGTATTTTATTTAATTTTTTGAGCCTGACCTTTGCAGGGGCCTATCGATTGAATGTGGAGGTGGGAGTGCCATGCGACGCCTTGTGTTTGCCTTTATTTTCATGGCAGCAGCAGCAGCAAGAGGAAAAAATATAATTTACAAAAGAAAATTTTTAGGGCGTTGCCAACGATGCAGCGCCGCCTTCATTGTTTGTCCAGATATTGAACGAAAATTTCACTGCACGAATCTAATTTTCATCGGTTGAAAATGGCAACAAAAAAAAACGAAACAGGAGAGTGCAATTAAAGTTCAAAACTAAATTTGAAAGTTAACTTTTGACACCTTAAAACAGAAATCTGATTCATTTTTCCTGGCCAAGTTTGTGGCTTAAGTCTTTTGTTTTCGCTAAGCACTTGCCGAAAAAAAAACGAGGTCAGATTTTCGTACGGTCAACGAGAATACGAACATATTTCCCGCGTGCGGTTGATTTCAACCATTCAAGTTAATTCCCAACAAGCCACAAAAGTTGCCAAAAAAAATAGAAAAAAAGTAAAAAATCCAAAATTAACCATTCATGCCACAAATTAGAATAAATGTTTGCTTGATGGAAGGTCTCTCTGGCAAAGTGCCCGCCATTAGCAAACGAAAATCGCAAACAACAAATACAAAATAATTCAATTGTTGTTGCTGATGTTATGCTCCATAGCCAGAGGCCATTTTTGATGTTATTGTAGTTGTCGGTGTTGTTATTGTAGTTGTTGTTGCCTTCTTTGTGGCATGAGTCAAAGTTTTTCTTGCGGGCGAAAAATAATTGCCAAATCACAGACACACTTGGAAAAATGTCGTGTTTGTGTGTGTGGGTTTTGGTGATGTTGCAACCAAACCACAGCGCATTTCATTTTAATTAAAAATAAGCCAAAAATCTCCCAGATTTATACACATAAATCTTTCCGCATTTCGTAGAGGCTTTCAAGTTGAATTATCACACATAAATCACAGAGCGGCCAAGCAAGAGGGTCCAACGGAGAGAGAGCGAGAGAGAGAGAGAAAGATCGAGACACTCTTTGCCTGTCGCCTGACATGACATTTCACTTTCATTTCCGAAGTTTGTGTCTGTCTTGCATTCAAATCATTTTTTGTTCATTTTGTGCACAACTAAATGCATAACTGACTCCTACAGCAAAACCTCAATGCAAACAGTCAAAATGCGATCGATCCATTGTGCCCAATAATAATAGCTATAAAATTCACTTGCACTTGCGGCAAGACCTCACCCAATTTGCCAAATGAATTTACATACATATATATTTAAATATGTAGCAGTGAGGCAAAAGAAAGTGAGCACTTATAGTTGAAATAAGTCACGTTCATGTTCATGGCAAAGTCAGAGACACGAAAAGTGCTTTCTGTGTGGGTTTCTTGTGAAATGAAATTGATTTATTTTCCCATTTAAAAGCATATGAAAGATGAATTCAAATAAAGCACAAGGCAGAACTTTTTAAAAGTAAATAAACATAACAAAACTAACTCTATTATCGGATATACGAATAAAAATTATCTAATTTACATATCATATCAGCATGAGTGTCATTTACTATTAGAATATATCAATTGTCGTCTTAGTGTCACCAACTGACTGTCAGCAACTTATCTAACTGCCTGCTTTATTTAAGCCGATTTCCGCACGTCCTTGACTTTAAAATTCGATTTTATACACATTTTTGGCAGCTAATTACACAACAAGCAATGTAATTAAACACTAGCTCTACAGTAGTTCCCGACACAGAGACAGAGATAGAAACAGAGTCTGAGTCCGAGGCGGAGTCTAATCTCTTTATCACACGGCCAATTAATTTTGATTAGATACAGGCAATGCATAGAAAACTCAAACAAAATGTGTACAACAAAAAGCAACCAATAAAAGCACAAAAAAGAAACAAGAGATTGGTAAACGAAGCGCAACTAAAGCGAATGTTGATAAGAAACAAAATGCGAGTAAGCGGAAGACGAATCGCTACAGAAATACAAATAAACAAATCGAATGAACAAAAAAAATAGAAAAAAAAGCTAAAATTGTTACAAATTATGATGTAACAATGAAAGTGCAGCAAACGTTAAAGAAACCAATCAAATGGTCTGCACAGAAACGTGTTCAATATGCCCAATATGAATAACATTTGTTTTGGAATTTTAAAGTTGGATATGTAAAAGATCAAATGTGACCAGTGCCCTCAGATTTTATGTTGAGAAGAAAAATGTAAGTTATAACATGTTAATGTTCCTGGCATTTGAAAGATCTAATTAACTATTTACAATATGCGTAGATTTCATTTGGTTGGAAGCGTTTAACATCATACTTAATTATTATTTTTATAGCTATTTCATTCCCACGGGGTATGCCGAGCTCTGATCTTTCAGAGAAGGAAACGTCTGAGATTGAATCTGTTTCTTTTGTATTTTATTTGTATATCCGTAAGCGTGTTCTTAATTAGTACTTTTTTTTATAAGATTTGCCTTACAGATACAATAACTGGTAATTTCTCTCACAGTCTATATTTAGATGTTCCTCAAATCGTTTTTAATTACATATTCCCCTCACACTTACCTCCTCGTTGAGTATCTCCTGCATGTCCAGTCCGTGAGTTGCATTTGGCTCACTGCCCACTGACCACATGCGCAGCTCATGGGGCGCTCCCTTAAAGAGACCCTGCGTGGCCTTCAATGTGAGATTCATGTGGCGTCCAAAGGCGCTGAAGGATACGTTGTGTGACTTAATGGCGCTGACATCGGCGCCAAGCAAATTATTACCGCCTCCTGATGCAGCAGCATGCTTGAGTTCACTGTAGTAGGCATTCTTGCTTAGATCCTTTTTCACATGATGCGGTGGCAGTGGAGTTGTTCCCGGGGAATCCCCGATGCTGCGACGCTTGCGCTGGAAACCAGCTTGGGGAGTATGATGCAGCAGCTGGACAAGCTCATAGTCGGGTACTGCATCGTGTGTGTCCACATGGAAGACTGAATGCAGTTGCTCTGGCGACATTTGTTTGTGCAGCTAATGGAGCGAGAAAGAAAGAGATATAGAGATATGTGTAAATAAATAGAGATCGCCGCTGGCAGCAACAAATTGTAGCAATTGTTAAACAATTAATTGAAAAAAAACATTATCAATAATTCAATGCAATAAAGGCACGCTATGATCACAAGTGTTTATACGGTTCATACTCGTACTTTAATACGGTTTTTGTTTGCACGGGCAATCTCAAGTGGTCTAGAGATTAACGACTCAGCTGAGCTGAACTGAACTGAGCCGAGGTTTGTCGGTCGCAGCTCGCGAGTATCTTCAATAAGTGGGTCAGGGTCAGAGCTTCGCATGCTGGTTGGGTTTCTACGAGGCCTGAAGAAACCCAAACTAATACGGTTCAAATTGTTTGCGTGTATCTTAAATTGGAAAACACTCTTATCGGCAATGCGTGTTTACAATACAACATGTATTGAGAGTCCCCCAAAACAAGAGTATTTTAATTAATATTTTATTTATTTGTTAATGCGAATTTAATTTACACGCGACTGCCGTTGCTCAATTTTTATATTTGTTTACATTGTGTTGTTTATTTGTTTTTAATTTTGTTTAGCGTTGTACATTAGAGTCGCTTTTAATATATGTATGTATAGAAAAAATGTGTATCTTCCTCTATTATTTTTAATAATTAATTAGTACGAGTAAGTCATTGACAAAGCTTACTTTTCTAAATAGATTTTTTATCATTAAATTTCAAATAAATTTCAATAAAGAATTCTATTAATAAGAAGCATACTTTTACGAACTTGCCTTAAATTCAAATAATTTTCTTCCATAAATAAAACTAAGACTTGTTGCTAGATCTCTTTATGTCAATTCGATTGGACAAATAGCATTATTTATAATAATTTATTTATTCCCATCTATAACTTGATTTCTATCTAAAACCGCATTTCCGTCTATTTGGAATATCGTTGCCAACGACATTTATCGCATGCATTCCAAACAACAAAAGCAACAAATCGACAATTCAACAAAAATTTGTTACAGGGTCAAAACAAACTAGAATTTCCTTTAATAAACACAGGCCACAAGCCGGCGGGTAAATACAAAAGACTTAGGCAACGAACTTGCTAAAAGTACCATGCGAGCCACATACGACACACATAAAAAAAAGAGTCTGGCTGGCAATTTAGGCAAATTTCTTGAATTTTCAAGCACCATAAATGGCTCGCCGCATCGGAATGAGTCAAAATTGTACAGCAAATGACGACAACAACAGCAACAACAACGACAGCAAAGAGACAACCGAAAGTCAGAAGATGACAAGGTAAACAACATGAGGTCTGCCAGAGCATGGATGAAATTGTTGTTGTTAACGTTGTTGTTTTTTTGTGTATTGTATAACAGTTCGCGTGATAATTCTTCTTTTTTTTAATGGAAATGTAAGCAACGGCCGGCGAAAATGAGCACCTCGAATGAGTTAAATGAGTCGAATGCGACAGGTGAACAAACGCTCAAAAGAGCAGAAGAAAACTCGAAGCAGACAATGCCAAAGAGTTTTTACTTTCATTTGAAACGTGTTTTGACCACAGACCATGGCTTGGCACGCGAGGAGCAGCAACATCAGCAGCAGCAGCAACATGAACAACAGCAACATCTCTTGGGGGTCGACTGTGGCCTCTGTCGACTGCAGATTGAGCAACTTTTGTCCATCGAAAGTGAAACTGATAAACTGATGACGCGCTACAAAATTTCCTCTCTACTCTTCTGAGCCGTCTGAGTGTAAAATGAGTGTTTGCGAGTACTCGTGATGTGAGTATGTTGCTGGTTAGGGCTTCCTGACTGTATTCAAACATTTGGAAAGCTGAATGCACCTGCAGCAATTTGCAAAATGCAAATTTCAAATAAGGCCACACCCAAACACCAAACACCAATCAACACTTGCGGTCATACATTAAAAGATGTAGATTAAGACTTGGAAAAGATGCGGAAGAGGGTAGGGGAGGGGTGAGGAACAGCCCTTGCTGCCAATTAATTGCAATTAATGGGAATCAACAGTAAATTATGCAAAACAATCGCCATTTGATGAACAAGATCAGCGGCAGCGATTAAACTATATACTATAAGTATAATTTTATAGCAGGGTTGGGAAATTAAGTTTGTTCGACAAATAATGTTCAGGTGAACGAATTGTTTAGGAACTGATTTTAAATTAAATAAATTTATGTTAAATTTAAATATATAATATGTTTTCTGTAAGGTAAACAACTGATATTTATTCTATCCAATTTATATTGCATTTTATTTTACATAAGGTACATATGTCTCGGATATGTTTTCTGTCTGTCAAATTGAGGCAATAAAAGAGACTTGGTTCTTAAGAACTAGCTACATTTAGTAGACACATGTCACAGCTTAAAAGTTCCATGAACCAGTAAGCTTAATCCCAGTTAATCATTCATCGATGGCTCACATCAAATGCGACGTTGACTGCAACGACTATTGGCGATTTGTCCAAGCGGCGCGCGCGCTTTAATTTTCGACGGGGTGCAATGACGGATATTGTGAAATTTGTGTTTGTAATTTGTATAGCAATAGCTGAGGCTAAGTCTGATCGTTGTTGTTGTCGTTTGTCCGTTGCTGGTTGTCCGGTTGTTGCTGCTGCTGTTTTGTGCGCGCAATTACTGAAATTGTGTGATTACTCATACGCCCGATATAACCGGCATGGTAGGTACGTCTGCGACTCTGACTGCGACTACTTAAGTGCAGCAACAACAGTACCAACAGCAACAACTACATATAAACAACTACCAACAACTTTGTGGCAGCCAGCAAGTTAAAGTAAAAGGTGTAGCCGCCATATTAGCGCAAAAAGTGTGCTTCAAATTGGCTGCGGGGAGGCCAATACTCTGTTTATGGCATACACACACTTATCTCGCTCACTGTGCCTTGCTGTATGTATGTATGTATGTATATTGTTGTCGTGTGTGCGTTGTGCAATTTTCTAGCCCGGTCAAAGTCAACATCAAATTCAACGCCTCTCAATACGAATGCTCGGAAGAGTGTCACTCGACCTTTTGCTTTACCAACCATACAAAGAAATTATATTCACTTCAACTATGGACAGACAGACAGATAGACGAAGAAACATAGAGACACAGAGACAAACTAATGTTAATAATATAACTACTTATTTCTATGTATTTTCGGGCTTTTTGGGGCCTTTTCGTTGGGTGTGTTGACCTTGCCGTGCCTGACAAGCGCCGGAAATTAGCAAATGCTGCTGCTGGCGCCAAATAAAAGTGCTGTTGTTAGATTTTTGTTTATGCACAAAATTAACAAAGTGTGAAAAGTTCAGGTTTTTGTAGGTACAATGAATTACCTATGACTTTAGCTACGCTTAATTGCAACCCTTTCCATTAAGAGTTAAGTTTTTACATTTCCGCGAAACACTCTCCGATTGGGAACTCTTAAAAAAGTACCATATAATTTGTTATGCTTTGTTATAGACATTACCTCAAGAAAGTTGAATCTTAAATTATTCTTTATACACTTATATGTATATGAAGTGTTTCTATAATCTTTGATTATAGAATCATCTATAATGATTGACTTTGTCAATCACTCTTTGACTCTTTGCAATAACTACTTTAGTATAGCTATCTATAGTTTTGTCTGCAATTGTTCTATGATCTTTGACTCTAGATACTTTTAAGCATTGTAACCATGATTTTATAGTTAATTCTAGTAACTAAAATGTTTCTTTAATCTTTGATTCAGTATATTTTTTAAAGCATTGCAATCATTATAGTTATCTTTGGATTCTTGGCTCTTAGCTTTAAAATCTGAAATGTTTCTTTAATCTTTGACTCTAGATATTTACTTTTAAGAATTGCAATCATTATTTTAATATAGCTATCTTTAGGCTCTTCCTCACCCACCCTCACACTCACACACACACACACACACACACATAATACTGACGGGAACGTGACTTAAGCCAGAGTGAAACCCAAAGATAAAAGACCAAGCGTGACAGGCAGTCACAGCAGCAACAACAACAACACCAACAACAACAATGACAAGCATTGGTAACTACTGTAACAACAACAACATCAAGCTTAACGAATCGTGCCACACAAATTTCAAACGCCAAAAGTTCTTGATTTCACAATTAAAAGGCTTAATTCATTTGGCCAACAACTGCAACTGATATTCCCGGCCAAGATCTAAGGAACAGGAAGAGGAAGAGTCAGACGAAGACAAATTCATATTTTGTGTTTGGCTTGTTTGACAGCACATAAAATATAACTAGACTAACAACCACAAAAACAACAACAACAACAACCAGATGCATTCAGCTGACTCATGCAGTTATAACGAATCGATTCTTGACTATTTTTTTATTGCTGCCAGCTTCGTGCTGCTGCTGTTGTTGTCGTTGTTGTCTCAGTTTTGCCTTGTTGGTTACCATAATTTTTATGCTTGGTTGCAATTTGAAGGGCCTCGTCATAATTTGTTTTTGCCATTTTGTTGTTGTTGATACGCAGCACAAAAAATAAAGATACTTTAATTGCAGTTAAAGTCGCAATCGGATACCAAGTCTAAGTTTGAGTTGCAGATGTTGCAAGCAGCAACATCTCTGGTAATAGCCAAAAACGAAGGAGACTGAAACCATTTTGGTCTAATATGGAAGTGTCAAGGAAGAAACTGAGATATGTTTTTAAGTAGGGGCAGAAGTTCAAAAAGACTTCAAGAAGATTGTTTGTGTTTGTCTAGAAAACAGATTGAGCTGAAGTTTGGCTTCAGTTTCTGAAGAACTCCGAAGATGTATTCCTATTTATGTGTAACAAGATATAGATATATGGTAATTGATTCATGAAGATAAGATTGAGGTTGATGTGCTTTTATGTGCATATAACAATCAATTAGACAAAATAAATAAACTTAATTGTATACTTAAATCAGCTTCTCTTTGTAGAGAAATGCAGTTACTTTCTTAAGACAACTTGATTTGGCACTGTTCCGTTTTTAGAACATGTTTTATTTGTGTTGAAAACATCGCAAAATAAACTTGATTAAAGCATTTCTAAAACTTGTTTAAATTAAAGCTGATACTATTGCAATTTCGACACCAGAATTTCTTGATTTTCTTATCTACAAAGTTATAAAATGATCAAAGACTGAATATGAAATAGTTATAACAGACACGCCTAATTATAGAACAATATCCATACTTGAGTTTAACGAGCTACATTAAATCATAAATCTCTCTGGAAACCTATAAAAGCAAAGAATAAATACAGTAAACAAATACAGACAACAAAGCGAGGGGAAAGAGGAGGGAATACAAGAAAAGCAATCAAAAAGCAACTGTTGAAATAATTACAAGAACTTTTTACGTTTGACCTTGGCCATAATTCGTTGGCGAAGCTTTTTCTTTGAGACAAAAGCTGAGCGTGCGTTTGGTTTTCAATGAGTGTTGAATACATATGAATACACTCAACTGTATTTATGAGTACTCGGTTTATTAACAATGCCATTTGTCGCTTGCAAGTGTGGGTGAGAAAGAGACAGAGATATAGAGAGGAAAAGGGAGAGCGAGAGTCAGTTGAAGTCATAGACTGATTTCATCGCGTCTTTTGCTCGCTTAAAATAGTTTTGTAATTTAATTAATATACAAAAAATGTATTTAAATGCCAATTACGCACAATACAAATGACAATGAAATTGACTTCTTGGCGGTCATTTTATTCATTCAAGTGTCAAATATAACCGTTAACTGCCATTGTCTTATCCGAGTTTGCCCCCCAAAAAATAAATGTTTCATTGCATTGAATTGATTGATGAGTTATTCAGCTTAAAACGAAAAACGTGATTAAATGACGTGGCCAACATTACAAATACTTACATCTGGCAGTGCCTGGCATATTGTGCTGGCCAATAGGAGCGTTGAGATTAGGCCCAGTATTGAGAACATTGTTTGTTGTCTATGAGTATGTAAGCTTAACAAACTTAAACTGCAAAGAAATGAAAAAACAACCACAAAATAAATATTAAATAAATAATAAATACATTAAAGAATGATAAAATTGAAATGTACTAATAATAATAAAAATTAAATTTAATGATAAATGCTTTAATAATAAATGCAAATTAACTTAATTAACTTTTATATTAATTACCTACTTAGTTACTTTACATGTGCTTAGTGCTGTTTTTATTTATTTGATTGCAAACCTCAAAAAAAATGACTGAAATGCAACCAAAAAAATATTAAAAATATAAATAGCTAATAAAATTTAAATTTAATAATAAAATTACTAATAATAATTAAAATTTATAATCAATTAAATTAATTTTTTTAAAAATCACCTACTTGTTTTTTTCATATGTGTTGGCATTTAAAAGTATTTATTTATTTGATTGCAAATCTCATAAAAAATGCATAAAACGCACCCAAGTTAGTACATCTCTCTCCCCTTTGGTCATGCTCAAATGGGCTTTATGGCAGTAAACCAACTTTGTAGTGGCATCCTCTGGCCATTCAGAAACTGTTGCAACTTTGTAGCTGTTGCTTTTGTTGTTGCTTGTACAATTAATAATTAGTATTTATTGTACAAAACCTACTTTTCTGGCCCGCTGGCTGTAATTAATTATTGCGTAAGGCCAAGAAGTTACAGGCAGCTGCCACAACAACAACAACAACGACAAAAGCAGCAGTAAAGAGCAGCACTGTCGATGTTGTTGTTGCTGTACATCCGTCCGGGCGTAAATGCCATCGAATGCGGCTAATTGTCAATAATGATGCAGCGATGCGTGGCAAGAGGCGGCAGCATCCACATCGACATGGCCAGACCTTTGACAAACCAACTGAAAACAAACAAAACTGCCCAGCAACAAAACCAACAGCAGCAGCAACTACAAAAGTAACAACAACAACAGCAGCAACAACAACAACAACAACAGCTGCTGCTGCTGTTGCATTTTGCAACATCGACTCTTACAACAAATTGCATGACATTTGTCTTTCTGATTGTTGCAGCTGACAGGGAATAGGGAAAAGGGGGAGGAGAGACAACATGCGACATGCAGTGGCTTTTTTTGGCATATCAATTTTTAGGGCAATTGACAGGCAAATGTTGATGCAACTTTCTTTAATGTTTTTGTTGTTTTTCATTTGTAAAGTTATTGCAATGACAACTGAGAATAAGATGTTGCAAAATGTTTGACGAAACATTTACAACATCTACAACAAATAGTTAAAGAAAAGCGAAATGTTTTCTTAACCAAATTCAACTGCTATTGATGTGTGTATATACTTAGTAAGAATAATACAATAGATTATATTAATAAAAGATAGGTTAAATATTTTCTTGCAATCATTGCATATGTATGCCTTTTAAGGTAGTCCTTTGATAGTACAGACCATAATAAACTACATCCAAATAAATTATATTCAAATATACTGCGCATAAATCTTGTCGACAACTGCAGCTGTGCCCTGCGAAACCAGACCAATATTATTAATTTCTCTTTAACAATCTATCCGCAGCAAGACGCCTTAACGTTGCAATTTCTGCAAGCCCAGAAAGTGAAATTTCCGAAAAACATTTAAACCTAAATTATTGGCAGTTTTGTTACAATTTTGCTTTATATGGAGAGAAAAGCAAAACATAGAAGCAAGACACGTTCAGTTTTGGAGGCGTGCATTTGGCGTTAAATGTGTTGAGATTGAATGAGTTTTCACTCAGCAACCAATATTTAGGTGGGGTCTTTTTTTTTCGTGTCCAGCCCAAAGGCAAAGCCCAGTTAGAGATGAAGACATTAGTGGGTCACTTTAGGGTTAATAGCAACCGTGCAGATGTAATTAATCAACTTGGCTAGCAGAGAATTGGGCACGAAACAATAACTTTAAATCGAAACAGGAAACTACACGAAAGACTTAGACAACGAACTTGTTGTCTTTAGGTATTAATTACAATACTTTGTAAATAGAGCTAGTAAACCACCGATAAAAATGTTTAAACTTTGAGATGCTGCAGAATTTTTCCATTTTATTAAAAGTAAAATAATAATAAGAATAAAATTCGGCTTCAGCAAAAGTGCCATAATAAAAAGAATTTACATGACATTTTCTACACTTTCAAGAACTTTTCCACGAACTTTGCATAGTTGTTTATTGTTTTTAATTTGTCATTCGTTTTCAAAGTCGTCTAATTCTCCGTCAAGTTCACTAAGCTTCGCCCTAAGGGCAAATGGCTTGTGCGGCTTTAATTGGCCCTCAAACAAATGTAAGTTCAAAGCCAGCAAGTCAGCTAAATGGGCAACAACACTCACAATTAATTTTGTGGATAACCTTGGGCAAGACTTTCACCCGAACGAAGCCAAAACAATAGAAGACGAGAAAAGAAACACATCATCAAAACGGAATTAATTCATCAAGGTGTCAAATTATGACGAATTTTGATTTCAAGCAACTGAAACTGAATGTCAACGACAACCCGAAACGATAAGGAAATCGAGATGCTACCGAAAAAATAAAGAAATCAACTGAGAGAATATTGTGGAAAACGAAATTGACAGACTCCTTTATACCCTGCATATTACTACAGATAAATCAATTTTATATTCAACAAACTTTGTTTGTTTCTCTTGGCAGCTTACAACTCTCGCATACCCTATTGTTGTACTCTTTTATGGGGTATAATGCAAATCGAATTATTTATTTAATACTCGCAAACGTGACGCGTTCATTTTGTTTGTCGTTAAACACGTATTTTACATAAATATTTAGTAAATACAGTTATGCGGCAAGCGAAACAGAAATCTAAAAATCAAATTCCAAATCAAATGAAACTATTGGTTGTTGCTGTTGTTGATTTTTGTAGTTTCATATTTGTTGTTTTGGCCATTTTGTCAATTTGATGTTTGGCGTTTGCATAATTAAGGTCGATTAGGGTTATTTCTTTATACCATACTTATACTTGTATGCAGATGATGATCACGATGATGATCAAATGAATCTTGAGCTCAAGGTTATGGTTATAACAGTGCCTGACAGTTGCAGTAAATCAGAGCTTTCTGAACTTGCACAACTCACAATCAGACCATGTTTATACATACTACATACTTATATATCTTCACATATATCTTTATATACCATATATATTTTCATGGTGATTTTATTTTTAGCAGTGGCATCGCGTGCATGACCAGCTGTACAATTATGTAATAGACATCAAACGGCACCAGCTTTCTCAGTTCAGTTTGCAATGTTTGCCGTGTTTGTTGGGGCAATTAAGCTTTGGGGGCCCCAATTTAAAAGCCGTCACCAAACAGAAGCGCTAAGAAAGCCAACAGTTAAATCGTTTTTGGCCACATTTCGAGCATTACGGCTGGCTAAAAGTGTGGAATTATGCCAAAAAGCATTGAAAGAAAGATATATACAACACTGCCGACACGCAAATGGAGATGGACGTAGTGAGGGAGTGGAGGAAGAGAGGAGAGGCAGCCGAAAAAAGCAAGTTGCATTGTCAGCTTCCGCATAATTATGGCGACACAGACACACTTGCCATATATTTAACAGTGTGTGCGTCTGTATTGCCTCTTTCTGTTGCATTTGGTTTATTGTCTGCTTATGGGAATTTTTGATGGCTTTTTGCTTTTAGCTCTTGGCTCTTTTAGCTTGCCTTTGGTCATTGTCTCTTTCATTTGGCTTTCTTCACCAATTCGCTGACACAACAGCGAGCAGCGGGCAGCGCGTCTTAAACTGGGGGCGTCAGCGTTTTACTTGAATTGACATTGACAGTTGACCACAGCCACAGCTACAGCCATAACCATAACCATAACCATAGCCACTGTCTCTCTTGGCCATCTGCTGTTACCTCTCTGTCAGCTGTCGTCGACATTGTGCTGATATCATCGCCGGTTTTGTCCACACCTGTGCACTGCTGGCTACTTAGTTGTCTATTTGTGCACTTTGCTTGATAATGAACTTATTTTTACCTCTTTTTTTGTGATAAATGCTGAACTGTGCGAAATGCCTTTGGGCATTTGCCTCAGCCTCAGCCTCAGCCACAGACAAACAGGGCGCATGAGTAATGGACTTTTCTGCAGCTGTGATCGGTTAAGTAATGATTACGACTGATGTTTTTAGTTCAACACTTCATATGATGGTGTTTACTTGTAGAGGCAGTTATATAATGGCTAAGGCAATTGAATAATGTAATTACAATCTTTATAAAATTAATGAAAGGTAGGCAGACACACATGGGAAATATCTAAAATGTTTTAAATAAAAAGCATAATTGAATAAACATCACACAGAAAGCCTAAAAGCTTTTCAAATTAGGCTATAATTAAGTTAATAAAACAAAATGTCTTGAAGCTTGATTATAATCAAACGTGTTTGTCATTCTTACACAGAAAAACACATTTTAATCCATAAAATTGATTTATCATACAGAAGGCCTTCAGCGATTCTTTTAAATTTAATCATCAAACTTTTTTCTCATTCTTGTTTCGCAAAGAAGATTTTAATCCATAAATATCCGTGAGCAGGCCTTCAACAGCAACTATCCATACAATAATCAAACGTTTTTCTCATCCTTATTTAGCAAGAGACATTTTAATCTATAAATATCAGAGAGAAGACCTTCAACAGCTTCTTTCAGCGTTTTTTTCTCATCCTCCTCCAGCTTAAGACATGTAAATGCAGCTTCTCTAAGCTTATCTTGAAATAAATTCCCCAACTCCCACACAAATCACAACATTATCTAGTTTAGGGCATAACAAACTGACATAACAGAGTTCAACTGCGAACGTTTTGCAAAACCAAGCCAAACGAAACCAACAAAAGATAATAAATTTGATTTCTCAGTTAACAAGTTGCAGGTTGCAGGTTGCAGTTGGCAGGTCGACAGCGACAATGATGCCGGGAAAGGATTACGTAAAGTGTCTGTGACCTGAACTCTTTGCATTTGCTTAACATTTCAAATCAGCTGCAACTTACGTACGTATGTGTGAGTGTGTGTGTGTGTGTGTGTGTGTGTCTGTGTATAAGGGCGAGCGAACATTTTCCATTGTTTTCATGCCGAAACAATGGATCATTGGGAACTTGCACCTTGAATGTATGTTGAAGACCCGCTGACAGTTAACGTTACTGAAAACAGCTGTGCAAATGTTTTTCAAATGGGAGAGTACCAAAAAACCCACTCAAATACTGAAATGATGTTTCTGATTGAAATGTTGAATGAGTCAAGCACAGAATAATTTCAACCTTTAAATTCCAAACGAGTTCTGTGCACGAACCAATGAAAATATGTATATGGAAAATTTTTAGTTCAAGCCATCTTCTAAAATTATAAATGCTAGAGAGCCATCGATTAAACAACATTGAAATTCATACAAGTTGCGTGAGAAACCCAAACGACACGATGCGTATACGTAATAAGCAAGCAAAGCAAAAATGCTTAAATTAAATAAATATTTGTTTGTTAAATAGACACGTTTTTCGGTACTGCCATTAAAATAGGCAAATACACGCTTATTGGCAAAGAAAATAGAAAAAAATGGCAAATATTAATAACAAGAAACAAATAAATAATATTGCGTATACGTAATGTGTTCAGTTAATTAAATAAAAGATGCGCAACAAAACAGACGCCGCGGATAATTAAACGCAAACCCAAAAGAAATGCCAAAAAAAACGCCGTCTAACGAGTATCGCAAATTATACACACATACATAAATTATTTATTTATTTATTTGGCCATAGAATGAGCAACAACAACAACAAAAAAAGAAGCACCAACAAACTGCAAATGCTTTAAAATCATTTCGGAATTAAAATTATTCGCTGCAGCTGCAATTGTTGTTGCTCTTGTTATAATTTTCCAGCTGTTATTACAACATGCATCAGGCAATACAACAACAACAACAGCAGCAACAACAACTACATAACTTGTAGATTGCGTGCAACATTGCGGTCGCCTGTCGGAAAAACTGTGGACCGCAAAATGAAAGTGAAATTGAAATTGAAATTGAAGAAGACGTCAAAAGCGCAGCGCGAACAGCTTAGCAACAACAACAATAACAACTATTATGCAGTATTTGTTTACGATTTTCGTAATGGGCAAAACTATTACATTTATGACATTTGCATTTTCCATTTGTTTATTACTGTTATTCTGGCATTGCCCTTTTAGTTCGACTAATTAATATTGTTTAATTTAAATATTGCATATTTATGATGCGCAAAGAGGAAGTAAAAAGTGGAAATTTTAGTATGACATGGTTTTATTTTCGTATCTCCAAATAGCATAATAAATTATAAACTATATAACTAAATAATTATAAGCAGTTAAAACTAATTTAGTTTTACACAATTTAATCACTTAACTACAAAAGGGAATGGGCTTGTAAATTTGCATGCAAATATTGTGAAAAGTTTCCACCGTTTTACCCCAAAGCTATTAAACTAAAATTGATACGCACATTAACAGCAGCAACAACAATACTTGAAAAACTATTTATTAAATGTTGGAAAAAATGCAATTAAATAAGAAAAAACAGAGACATACACATTCGTACATCCGAACTGAGTTGAACAGACACAGACAGCGAGACAGAGAGTCAAACAAACAGGTTACTCGAGTTTCTTCTTCGGTGTCAATGAAAAGGCAGAGCGAATAACAAAAATAAAATAAATAAATATAAAAAATAAGAGATGAATTAAAAAAAAAGTGGACACTGGCATCGAGCTGATGAACGATGCCGATCACAGCGAATTTATCGAGCACAGCTGACAAGGTTTTGTATTGAATATACCTACGATAAATACGAATTTGAGTACAAAGCGAAGCCTGAGATCATTTGCCTTATAAACAAACATTGTCTGAGGTTCATAGAATTCGAATGCATAGAAAGTTGCAAATCTACTGTTACAGTCTGATTGAAGCTCAGATCATTATGCATACTATACAAGTTAAAAGCTAACTCAATGTGCAGCTGAAAGCTTCCAGCTCTCTCTATCTATCTCTCTTGGCCAGCTATATCACCCTCTCTCTTCCTCTTTCACTCTTTGTCTGTCTTTCACTGGGCTTTGTTGCAATACAAGCTGCAATAATTGCAACAATAACAGCGAGGAGAGCAGAGTAAAGCGTATCGGGCAATAATAACTGTAGCAATATTACAAAATCGCCACGATCGAAGCCTGAAAGCGGCCCAAAACACCAACAAAAAGTAACAACAACAACAATGAGATAATAATGTATACAGCCAAAAAAAAAACCAACAAAAACAACAACAAAGCTAAAACGTTTTAAATGCATTTATAACCAAGTACTCATACATATATTAAGACAAATTAAATATAATGAAATAAAATCAAATACGTTCCAACAGATCTGACGAAATTAAGAAACAAGCCCACTTTTTGTTTAGCCCTGGAAAAACTTGAACAGATTTACGTATTTCTACTATGATTTGATAATTTTCAAATTAGCAACTTTAAGTAATAATACAACTAGTTTGATATGAAACGTGTGAAGGTTTTAATTAAACAAACTTGTCTGCAAATTAGTAAAAGACCACGAAAACCATTCGTTAGCCATCATCTATCGATTATTAAATAATTTTTTATTGCCAACAGGCAGACAAAGTGTCTTAAGAACCGCCAGACACCAGTGAGAAAGCAGAAATTCACAGAAAAATCTTTGATCATGTGATATAAATCATTTTCTTAATTTAGATTTAAAAATATCTATTCTTATTATTAGTTAAGATCCCGCTTATTTCTTTTTGTAAACTTATTGTTTTTCACTTACCTAAGTCCGTAATATTTCTAACTTCTATGCGGCCCCAAAAAGGGCGACAAACTTAGGGCGAAAATCCTTTTTGGAATTGCTCGAATGATTACAGCACTTTCATACAAAGATATGTAAGTAACAGACACACTCAATTGACGATGGACTTGTTGACTGCGTTTCTATATTGATAATTCTCTAGATATTTTCTTTAACTTCTCGCTATTATCTTTCATGCAACATCATATACGAGTATACCGTTAGTTTGGTTAAGGAAATAGGAACGCGCCTGCGGCCTGTGTTCTTCCTTTTGCTTCGTTCTAACTCTGATCAATTGATGCGACGATACCGATAACGATAGGCAAACGCGCGGCGATTACTGATAACTGTAGAACGGAACAGAATAGAACAGACAGAGCAGAACACAAAACACAGAACACAGAACCCACAACACGAACGGAAAGAAAGACGAACAGCGATTAAACTGCAGGCGGGCAGTGCGCTAAGATTAAATACGGCGTGAAATTTGCTTGGCAGGCGACTTTGTTGTGGTTGCTGTTGTTGTTGTTGTTGTTGTTGTTGTTAACGAAATTATATATTTCACTCATTCCATTTCATTGTGATTGTAATTGTATTGCTTTTATTATTTCTTAACCTTCTGTGGGCTCAGAACACGAAAAAACATAAACAATAAAAAAGCGCGGCGACAACGACGACGACGACGACGGCAGCAGCAGAAGCAACGGAAAAAAAATGGCAGACTGTCAGACTGTTGGGTGCGAGCGAGATGGGAATTAAAATGGAGATTACTGAAAGGCAGATTCACTTTTTTACTTTTTACTTTTTATTTCTTTATTTTTGCTTTTGTGCTTTGTTGCTTTTGCCTTTGCTTTTGTTGTGCCCCAACACGATTACGAAAAAAACGGAGAGTTGAGAGATTTGCGAATTGAGCTTAAATCAATCGAGCTGAAGCTGCTGCCTTTGCTTATGATTGGGGTTGTTGTTGTGGTTGCACTTTTTTTTATACTTATTTTTTATTGAGCGTCGCTTAGACGTCGCTTTGCCACTGCACTGGTTAGAACTTAAAGGCAGCCTTTACATAAGCAGTGGCTCTTATGGAAACTCCCTCTGTTTTTTTTCTTTTGATTTTGGTTTCAATTTGATAAACTTTATTTTGATTGTTTTGGTAGTTGGATTGATCGCGTCTGCGTGCCGTTTTTGTGGCCGTCTACGGAAACTGGTCGGCGCACACTAAAGTTAACGTTCGCTTGGGCAGCGCTGCGCAGTCCAAAAAATATAGCGCACAATGATCGGGCCAGCAACAACAACAGCGACTAAAGCTGACGGTGTAAGCGAGACAGACAATCAACAAGCAAAGCTTTGGCCCAAACTGTTGCTGTTGTTGCTGCTTAGGCCAAAAGCTAGTCGACAACTTAAAGCCAAAGCCATTGCTTCAAAGTTGCCTTGAAAGCTTCCAATGAAAGCGAAAACGAAAACGACAGCAACAACAAGAGCAACAACAACAACAACAAAAGCAAAACACTTGCATTTTTCATAGTAGTTCAAACTTGAAACGCTTTTTGAGTGAAACTTTGAGTGAGTCTCTCTTGAGAGACCATGTTCTCTCACTGTCTATCTCTCTTGTGTTGCTCTCTACGTTGAATGACTTTTCGAGTGCATTTTTGTTGTTGAAAAGCATTTGATTAATGTTGTAAAGATTTGTTTTAATTAATCTTCGGTTTGTAATCTTCACATGCATTACTCACTCACTAAATGCTAATTTTTCAGTAAAGAAAACTGATTTTATTTAATTGGTGAGTTTATGAAAAATAAAATGAATTAAGAATGTGTCATTAAAGGCATTGACAGCACTGCACATTTGTTTTTTTTTTACAGGAAGCTGTTAGATTATCAACATGTGTTTTTCCCTCACCTCTCCTCTTGGAGACAGCGTTTAACTTATGGCAAAATAATTTAAAATCTGACAACAAAAATAAAAATTCTGATGGATAACAATTCAAAATGCAAGTGACAAAAGTTCATTGGCAGCCTTCGAATCGTATTTTAAATTTCATGATGTGATTGTAAGTCCATTATCATTTTGATTTCAACTCCCCCATATTATTAATATTCTCATAAATTTATGCAAACAATCAATGCGTTCCAATTAAAAGGTAATTGTTACACATTGAGGTATCTGTATCTGATTCTGGGTCGGTGTCTGAGTTGGAATCTGTGAGACATCATGGAGAAGTTGGGGGCGGTCAAGTACAGTGAACCTTAAACGTAAGACCAGCAGTCGTTTGACGGCTGGTCAACTGGTCGTGTGGTCGTGTGGTCAGTCGACTGGGTGAAATGGCAATGAACCAATCAACCCAATGAAGGATATAAATATTCATACGACACACTGTCTCTGACTCAACGTAGTTGACGTCGCTTGTCGATACATTATCAGTTGCATATTGCCGGAGACTCCAGCTAACCTCAATAGTCATTTTCTGGGTCTTATATAAGTAAAGATAGATTGAAATCTTCATCGGATCGGTGTCATTACACGTGTTGCTTCGATGGCGCAGCATTTCAAGCGACATTTAGCCCCAGTTTGCGATTGGAATCTATTAATGAGCTGTGATATTTTCTTTGAATCCCCTCCTGGCTGCAACATGGTATTTGGAGTAGCAACAGGTTTCATTTCATGGGTCGTCGGATACTACGAAGCAGCCGCTCCAAATCGGAATCTCAATTGAACTCATTACTTTTATGTGGATTTCGTGTTAATTGCCTTGCATTTGTTTACATTGTCTTAAATTTGTTGTGTTTACGAGTATTGGCACTTTTTTGGCTACTTTCTCACAGTCTTACTGTCTTCTAAGCCAAAATACCATCGAATTCGCATTAAACTAAGTTATTGTTTTTCATTTAATTTCATTTGGTATGCTTTTTGCACCGTCTGATTTTATTCTGTGTCAACTGTCGACGATTTAAACGAATATTATTGAAACTTAACCCAGTTTAGTGAAACAATTTGATTTGAGCTGACAAATAACAAATTCGACAAGGATATCAGCTCAGAAGACTGTAAGTTATAAAGTAGGCCAGAATATTGACGAATTCTTCATGGCTTGTTAAGAACAGAAAGCTTAGCAAATTTAACTTCATTCCAATAAATTGAAAGGTAGACATTATTATTGTAATTTGTGTAATTTATTTATCAATCATTTATATCTGAGAGATAAATTGAATTCTGTAGTTTACACCCTCGTTTATTTTATTGCAGTTTCCCTTTCTTATTAACTTGGTTTAGTTATGGTCATGAGAGCTCTTCTTCAACAAATCTGGCTCACATTAATACACGTCTTTGCAAAGGTCAATGTCAGTGGCCCGCATTAACAATTGCCCAATAACTGAAATCTGCAGAAATGCTTTTGAACATATCTCATCTGCCAACTCATAAGCGCCATGTCGTTAATGGTAAGTAGTCATTTTATGAGGCGTCAAAATGCAGTTAAGCATAAAAAAGGCAATGTAAAAATTCAGGCAGACAGAAAATTCGTATAAATATACATATTCAATATTTTTATGGCTATTTCAAATTTCTATATACACAAAAACCGAAAAAAAAAACAAAGAAAATCAATAAAGATTTGCATAATATTCAACATTTTACGCTGCCTGACTCTATTCGAAATGAGGAATAGGATTGGGAATGGAAATTGGAAACGATTAAAGAAGAAAGAAAAAAACAAATAAAAAACCGCCAACGAAATTTACGAAACTGTCAACGGGCACAATCTTGGGTCATTTTGAAATGATGTAATAAATATAAACATCGACTAATCAGGTTTTAAAGTTTAAGCGAAATTGTAACATAAATACACGAGTGTAAATATGAATTTGAAATAAGCCGAAATTTAGAGTTAAATCTGAAGAAATGTGCATGAATTAAAATGCAGGCTGAAAATCCACAAGCCCGAAACCAAATTTAAATTCAAATTTACAAAAATAAACGATAACAAGTTGAAAATTGCAGCACTTTAAAAAATATTGGAGCAAAATCGATTATATTATAAGCATTATTGCCATTATTATGTCAGACCAACTGGCTACCAGTTCCAAATCCCCAATGGTCCAAGACCACAGAAACCGTTGTGGTTACTGCACCACCACCACCAACAACAACAACAACATTGCTCACAGTCTGACCCATAAACTGGGTCTCTCTCTCTCCCTCCCACTGTGCCTTTACTTCTTGGCTATTACTGTTATTGTGGCTTATTGACGCTGTGCTTTTGGTTTGTTGTTATTTCGTTTCATTCAAACCAAGAAAAAATCTAGAAATATTCATAAGTTATCACACATGACGCTTTGTCTGGCTCCTGGCTTGCGCAAGGAAAATAGACTCAATCTAGTTAGTTAGTAGGTCTGGCCCAAAACCCGACCAAAATATATGTGAGCAAATATTGAGCAAATATTAATAAAACTTAGATATGTCAACTATGATTGGTAGAAGTGACATCTACACTCTGCTTCCTAAATAGATGAGGATTTGAAAGCATAACTATATAAATATTATCTAATTTTTTATTATTTCTTGAGTTTAAAGCAGTCCAAAGAATTTCCAACTTTAAACTTGCATAACTTTGTCAAATCTAGCCCGATTTTCGTGTTGCGTCATTTTAGTCAGTGTTCATCTATAAATTGATTCTACATTTGAAGTTTTTAAAAATATATTATTTACAATCTTCCAATTTATCGATAAGTGTCATTTCGACGGCAATAAATACATATTCTGTTGTTATATTTAGTTTTCACAAGTACAGTGTTGACACAAGATTCACACATCGCAATTAGTGATGAGCCCTAAAGTTCATTGCCGTTGCAAGGTGTAAGATAATTTAATTGATGAACCGACAATATAACAATATGATTATAATAATTGGCGCTGATGTACGGTAGCAACTTCCTACAGTTCGACAAAACAAAATTCCGTTGCAGCCAACGGCCTATAAATTAATTAAACATGCAATTATGAAGTGTGAATCATTTAGACGGGGAGGGGGGGCGTAGCTGTCACTTGACCAAAAACCAATTTGTTTATGAAAACAGAACACAAAACGCGAGTTAAACTAAGCAAATAATTTGTCATGATGAAAGGCTGATTAATTGTTCTTAGGAAACAAAAGACTGAAGCAACGAACTTGCAACGAGCACACGTTGCGATTGCAATTTAAATGTATAAGCTCAGTAGAAAGGTGTCCAAAATTAACAGAAAAAATCTAAGAAAAAACCATAATACAATTAGCACACTATTAATCTTGATCAAAATCCCGTGCGAATGATCTAAAAAATTGGTAAACAGTAATCAATGAAGAATTCATGGGTTGCAGGTTTATATTTATTTAACTCGGTATTTTCCCAACTAAACCTAATCAATTAAAGCCTTCAGAATAGATTTCTGATTGGCAATTCATCTATAAGGGATGAATAATGGATAATCTTACGATTTGAAGTACTTTAAAGATCCCCGAATAAAGTCAATAACTTGAAATATCAGTTCCTTAGCCTTTAGCTGAGTTTTTGTGCTTTTCTCCGAATGTTTTGATGTTTTGTTCTTGTTCATTTCAATTTGGGTTAATCAGCGATAAAGCGCTCATCGACGCCTTTAAAAACATTGTGCGAAAATTACTTATGAACAATAAATATATTTAAATATACAATAATTTGTTGGAATTGCATGAGTTAAATGAGTGAAAAGGCAAAACAAACTTATTATTAATGGGCTTTTTGTCTTTAGCTGCTAATTGCATCTCATTAATTTGCATGTGAAATTAATTGTTAACGTTTATGCATTGTTATTGGCAATTGTTGAAGTTGCTGTTGTTGTTGTTGTTGCAGTTGTTGAAATTATTACTTCCTAGGCAATTGGTTTTGACAAGGTATGAAACACATCGCCTGTCAGGCGTCGCCGTCGTCTCAATAACATAAAATAACATAACATTTTGTGGGATCCCGCACAAATCCACATCCACTCGTTTTGGAGTTCAAGTTTTTGCAATTGACCCACAAATTCATTATGCATGCAAAGTTGGTAATTGAATTTGTATATCGCCTTTTACATTTGACGTATACGTAATTTTTGTATTGTCTAACTCCCTAACTGCCCAACAGTCCGAGAGTCTGGCTGTCTGGCAGTTTGACTGCTGACTTTTTATTTCCGTCAACATTTCAGTTATTAGATACAATTACAATTAATATTCGTTTCAATTTCAATGGCTAAGCACCGCGATTGGCCCAGCAAATGGATAATATGTTGAAAGGTCTTCGATTTCAATGGGATTTGTGTCTTGGAGTTGATGGGTTTTTAATGCCTACGCAAATGTCATGAGCGAACATTTGCAGGGTCGCTCTCAGGTTATGGGCTAGACCATGTGAAAGATTAGCTTAGCTATAACCTTAATGACTTCAACCTGAAACAGATACATATAATTATAAAAATTAATAAGTTCATTTCATTAATAAAGTTCTCTCCAAATAATACAAAGACCTGATTCGGTGACCCATAACTGAAAACCTTTTAAGGCACGTGTTCGGGCAACAAATGTAAAAGTCCGCAAAACAATAACAACAAAATGTGAGTCAAGTTTGTAAATTAGTTTATTGCACCGCCATTGGTCCCAATTACAAGTATTCGATTAATTGAAATGTATTTACGCATTTGGACATACACATAAGTAATTAATTATTATAAATTTTTATAGCTGGAAAGCTAACGAAACTCCGTAAGAGTGAAGTATACCTTCAGCAGGACTTGTTCCTTGCGCTCGTAGCTAAATGTGGCATATATTGCATATTCCCCAAAAGGAAGAGGCAACAAATCCAACGCCTTGACGGGAAATCGAAAGTGCTCCACGCACAGCTCCATCTGTAAATTTATTGAGAAATGTATCAATTGATTGACAGATTTAATAATTAAACAAAAGATTTAGTAAGTGATGGTTTTATTACATGAATAACAACTCACCGGCAAGGGACACTTGTTGACATTTGTATGATTGGCGAAACTGTTGAATATAATATTGACAAACGGATGATTGCGTCTATCAAGATACTCGCACAGATCGGAATGCCTGACGTCATAGAGGAATGGCTTATAACCACTAGCACGTTTCAGCAGCTGTATTCTCATCTAGAAAAAGTAAATAAAAAAGATCGTCAACTTGTGCGTGGTACATCTAAAATAGTAGGCTTATGTTTATACTTTTAACTTCAAAGTACAGAACTTATCTCTTTAAAATAGTAGGCTCATATTTATACTTGTTACGTCGAAGTATAGAACTTGTCTCTTAATTTACAATTTCTATAAAAATTTGTAACCGTAAAAGAAACCTTAAAATTATCATCGAAATTTTATAAACATGTGTTTCTTTAGCATCATTACGCGTTTTTTGATCATTGTCTTTGGAATCTTGCGGCCAGCCCGATGCACACAAATGGCGCTGGGCGGTATGGAGTTGACTTCCTGGGCCAAATACTGGGTAGTCTATGCGTTTCTGGTGAGCCTAGAGCTAGTAGGGGATACATTCTTTGCCTGGATGCCGGTTTACGCAGAAACCAAGCTACTGGTTGTGCTGTGGTTAGTTGCATCAGCGCCCCAGTCTAGCGTCTGGGTCTTTGATACGATTCTTAATCCGCTGCTGAATCGCCACATGCCAAAGGTTGAACACGTTTTGAAGCATGACAAACGCCTTTTACTAAGCTTTACATCGAAATTCTGCAAACAAAGTCTAAATGCCGTGTTGCCCGTGGTGTCGAAATTTTGGAATAAACCTGGTCATGTTCCGCACATGAAAGATTCCATTGAAGATCTAAACAAGAATGAGGATACAAATCTTATGCGCAATCGAATGCAACCCGTTGAAGAAACCTTGACCAATTCATTGTCTAGTCATTTCTACGATACCAATGCAGATGAAGAGTCTTATGATGAGAATTTTTCATCCTCCAATTCTCAGTCGCAATCTCCAACTCAAGTAACACAGCGCAAGAAGAATCTCTCGAAACATTCGTTGCCAGAGCTTGCCAAGAAGATGGCCACTCATCTATCTCCACCTTCAGCTATTCGCGCTAAGCTGAAACAATACACATACGATATGCAGCTCAATGACGCAACTCTCAAGAACAATCCTCAGTTGGATATCGATGAAGCTGTCGAGCGCTCTCATCGTCAATATTCTTCTGGAAATGATCAGAAACGCTATCAATAAAACCTCAACAATTGACTTAAATATTTATCAATAAATTCACTGTAATGCGATGCTATGATCTTCTAGACAAAAGAATAATGTCTGTGGAAGGTTTCGCAGTTAAACAAATAATACGAATCTATTTGAATTTAATTTAACTTAATATGATGAAGGAAGACAATTTAAAAAGATTGCAGAGCTTATATAAAGATCAAAACAGTTTAGACCTATAATATAGTTTCAAAACTCAGAAAGTATAAATGGGTTAGGATCAGTTAATAATCATTATATACATATAAGTACTCTATAGAATAGGAAATTGGTGCATTTGCCTTTAATTGCTCCAAAAATACTATAAATTAGTTTCCGATAATCATTAACGCTTTGCTGCCTAAAATCGATGTGAATTTTAAACGAAATCAAAGTGCGGAACACGTTGCCATATTATTATAGTATTATCGTGTACCAATTTATTTTTATATGTATGTGTTATGGTATCTACTTTGGAATATGGATGACAACTCACTGCGATTGGTTTCTTAAGGACCTGTAAGATCTTTATCCGTAAACTCATTTCAGCAACATCGCGTTTAACGGCATACAGACGACAGGCAGTAAAGGTGGTGATGTTGGTGTCCTGGCTGACGCACTGGACATTTGTGAACTTGGCCAATCCGCTGATCTAAAGAGAATGCCCGCATTAGAAATCACGGATATATTCGGACAAAGAAAAACCCGGCACTTGCCTGCACAATTTCACCAAGCATGACCATTTGCACTATGAACCAGACAAACGCCATTAAATAAGAGATTAATATTTTATATATATTTGTTTAAAGTTTCCCTTTACGAAAGTTTCCCGTCCGTGTCGAGTACAAAACAATACGCGATCAGAGTGCCAACTGAGTTCAGCCAATTTTTGTTTTTTCGGAAATATTCTGTTCATACAGAACACAATAAATTGAACAGCAATTTTGTACATTATTGTAATTACTCAGCAATTATATTGAAATTTGAAAAACATTAAATCGGCGATGGTGTTTAATGAAAAGACAAATCGTAGACCAAGCGATCTATTTTGTTGGCCTCTTTATAACACTTATCTT
Source organism: Drosophila neotestacea (assembly GCA_035044365.1). Taxonomy (NCBI): domain Eukaryota; kingdom Metazoa; phylum Arthropoda; class Insecta; order Diptera; family Drosophilidae; genus Drosophila; species Drosophila neotestacea. The sequence continues at coordinate 3,981,697 of JAWNMD010000270.1, forward strand.
AGAACTAATTGTATGATGTGATTGGTTATGTGTCTATGGAAATGTTGATAACTAATCGCTGGCCTCATCATCATCATCATCATTACTTTCGTTGGTCTCTTCATCGGTCGCTTCTGCTTCGCTTTCACTTTCCTTGGACTTCTTTTTGTCTGATCCTTCAGCTGATTTGCTCTTCTTCTTCGCTGGCTCACTAGCGGACTTTCCGGCATCCTCAGAGCTGGTGGAATCATCATCGGATATGTACTCCTTGCTCTTGAAACTACCGCCCGACGTATTTGCCTTTTTCGCAGGTGACGACTCTGTTTTGCGCTTCTTTACTGACTTGCTGTTGGGACTCGGTTCATCATCACTGCCAGCGCCAGCGCCTGGTTTATAGTTACGCATCTCATCGTGATAACGTTGCTTATCCTTGGCAGCTGCTTCTTCCCACTTTGACTTGTCCTTCAGCTCCCTCCACATCTCGCCGCCCTTCTTCGCTATTTCGGTGACCTTTATGCCTGGATTATCGCGCTTGATCTGCTCCCGAGTATCATTTAGCCACAACATGAAGGCTGTTGTAGCCCGTTTCGGTTTATTGGAGTCTTTCTTCTTTGTAGGTTTTTTCTAATGGAGGAGCACATTGATTAATAAGAAATTCGAAGTGATTCTTTAGGTTTACTTACTGTGCGCTCTTTTTCCTTGTGTTTCTTCTCCTTTTTCTCCTTCTTTTCTCGTTTCTTCTCCTTGTGCTTCTTCTTGGAGGCCCCAGAATCGTCACCTCCGCCGCCACCACCGCCACTAGCATCGCTGTCATCATCCGAATCGCTCTGCACATTACTGTCGTACTCCTCGGCCACATCCGACTCATTCTCGTTGGGTTTAAAGTCTTCATCAGTAGACTCCTCATCTGAATCATCGCCATCGTCGTCATCTTCCTCCTTCTCGCGTGCTTCAGCCTTCAGACGCGCCAGATAAGCATCCGGTTCGTTCTCATTGTCAGAGTCACCAAAGTCGACATCCTTGTAGCCACTCTTATCCTTTCCCATGTTGCTTACATGGAGCTTCTTCTGTGTAATGAAGTCAAACAACTTGGCGTACTCTTCCTTCTCAATGGAGGAGAATATGTGAACGGTGCCGTTTTTGAGAGTTACCTCAAAGTCAAAGGAACGTGTTGAGCCGCCACTGCGCGCAAAGTTTACTGAGCTAATCTCCTCGAAGCGCAAGTGCAGCGGTGGCTTGTGAATGTAGATAAATCCACGCTCTAGTGGATACAGATATCCAGCGGCAGCTTTGAACGAACAGCCAACTGCAGCTGTACCGGAATGTCCAATGAAATTGCCTGGTCCAGTAATCTTGCGTCCAATGAGCACTTTCATAACCTTGCCCATTACCTCGTAGACAGGCCCAGACAGCTCCTTCTCCAGCTTGCCCTCATATTTGTCGCGTAGCTCAGCTTCGCTGAATGGCAACTCAATGGTAGTCTCTTCATCGGGAGCAAACAACAGCACCAGGTAATGATAGCGCGTCTGACCCTGCTTGATGGGCGGATCAAGTGAGAGTACAAAGAACATTTGCCGACTGTCCTTGTGAGGCAGCATGAATAAACGGAGAACCGAATCCATAGGAATCTTATAATCGAACGTTTTTCCGTGCAACTGGAAGAAGGTCGAGAAGATTTTGATATCATAGCGACCACGAGGCGTCAGTATATGAATCTCGCGGAATATGGCAATAGATTCGCCTGATGCCGATATAACCGATGCCTTGTTCATGACATTTTGATGGAACTTATCGACTGGATCCTCATCAGCCGATTCCACAGCCGGTATGTGAAAGCGCATCTCCAGCAAACCCACAGGGGCATCATCGTTCTGATGGAACTCTAGAGTCACCTCGTTCTTTCCAGTGACACATTGTGATACATGAGCCAAGGGCACCTCAAAGATTGTCTTTGTATCCTTGTCGAAGCTTAGCACGGAACCCATAAAACGGGCCGTACCCCAATTCCAACCCTTTACGCACATCTCCTTTTCCACCATATCCTGCGAATAAGCTTCCTTAATGAACTTTCCCAGTTTATCGTGTTCGCTGTCACGAAATCCACTGAATCGATGAAGAGAACCGCTTTTGGTGAATATACGCAGACCCCATGTTCCTACAAACTTCTGAGCATTTATCAGATCAATATCATCAGCGGCAATCTGCTCCACCTTGCCCGTCTTAGTGTTCTTGAAGATGATGTTCTGCTCGGTCAGCTTTAGGCGTCCTGATGACTACATTAAAGAAAAATTAGCGTCAGACAAACGTCAGATGGAAAATGGTAAATTGCGACTTGGAGGCTTACCAAAACACCGCGAACTTCGGCGTTAATGTCATTGTACTCCAAAGCTTCAGTCATGTTTAATGTGCACAGCACCAATATCTAATTTAATCAACTTATAATTACACCACTATGCGCAACTCTAAACAATTTGCAATGTTTTTGCACGAGAAAAATGCCGACAGTCCGACACTGCGCGCCCAATTTTAGGTTAGACGCTAGAGATGAAAGTTGTTTACTGTCGTCTTGCTTCAGACGAGTATTTTAAAGTACTGATTCACAGCTGACAGGCAGAGGTAACGAACAATCGATAATCGGCACTGTCGACTGTCAGTGCATGTTCGATTTCAATGAATCTCAATATGTCACCCGCTTAAACAAAGTGGTGAAATGGCTGTATTCTGTCTCTTTTAAAATTAAAAATATTCGCTTATCGATATTTTAGTGATGCCGATTAACTATAATATACATAATAACTGCTCCTGATGTTTTTAATAATTTACATATCGATATATCGAAATCGATTTCGCGCACCTGGATATAAAAAAGTAAACAGACGGAGTATATAAAGTTCAGATTTAAAAACGAAAAAGATATAATAAAGAAACCGTGCAATGCAGCGCGGAAAGATCTCGTTTGGGAAAATCCAACTGAACGTTAGTAAAACGCCTGCTGAGACTAACAAATCGGAACAAGATGCCGGTGGTTTCAAGAAAATGGACAAGCAACAAATGATTCGACAAATTGAAGATGTTGCCGAGGATCTGGAGAGTCAACATCTCAAGGAAGTTATGGGCATAAGTGGCTTTGGTCGCAAAGCTGCCAAGGTGTTTGATATTAATGAGCAAATTGCGAAGGCGCGTACAGTTGCACCACCTGTACAGGAACAACAGCCAGAAGATGATAATGAAGATATAATTGGGCCATTACCACCTGCAGTTGATTCGGAGGATAAAAAGCCGACTGATGCCACAACTACAGAGCAAACAAAAGCCAAGACTTCTCAAGAAGATGATGAGGACAATGAGGAGGATAGTGATGCCGATTCTGATGATGAAGAAGCTTTGTCTAGACGCATACCCTACACACATGAGGTGCAAATGCAGCACGGATCACGAGCTGTTTTAGCTCTAGCTGGAGATCCATCTGGCGCGCGAATTGTGTCTGGATCCATAGATTACGATATGTGCTTTTGGGACTTTGCCGGCATGGACTCTTCATTGCGCAGCTTTCGCCAGCTGCAACCATGCGAAAATCATCCGATTCGATCACTCCAGTACTCCGTCACTGGCGACATGATCCTGGTTATTTCGGGTAATGCACAGGCCAAAGTCCTAGATCGCGATGGCTTCGAAAAGCTGGAGTGTTGCAAGGGAGATCAGTATATAAGCGACATGACACGCACCAAGGGCCATGTGGCACAACTTACCTCTGGCTGCTGGCATCCGTTTAACAGGGAACAATTCCTCACTGCCGCTCTAGATGGCACTCTCCGGATATGGCAGGGCTTGCGAGCCAAGGAGCAGCTACAGGTGATTAAAACACGAGCCCTTGGTGGGCTAAGAACCAATGCGTCCGCCTGCAATTTCAATCGGGATGCAACGCTGATAGCTGCCGGCTGCGTTGATGGTTCCATTCAGACTTGGGATACCCGTAAAATGTTTGTAAATACGACACATTGTGTGCGAGATGCGCATCAAAAGGGATCAGAGATTACTTCCATTGTGTTCTCGTACAAGGGACAACAACTGGCCACACGTTCTAATGATGAGACTATGAAGCTGTGGGATCTACGCAACTTTAAGAAACCGATGCATACATGGTCAAATTTATACTCACGTTACGATACCACCGATTGTTGCTTCAGTCCTGACGATCGTATGCTGGTAACCGGGGAGTCCCTACCCAAAGATCAGACTGAAGCTCATCTGTATTTCTATAGCACCCAGAGCTTCGAGGAGGTGCAGCGCATTCCCGTCGCCGGTTCACATGTAATCAAAACATTGTGGCATCCAAAACTGAATCAACTCTTTGTCAGTTGTGGCAATGGCATTATTAAATGCTACTATGATGAACAGCGTAGCATTCGAGGAGCAAAGCTGTGTGTGGTTAAGACCCATCGAAAACGACAACAAATGGAAATGGTGGGTGTATCACAGATTATAACGCCTCATGCCCTGCCACTGTTCCGGCAGGAGAAAACACGCTCCTCCCGCAAAAAGATGGAAAAGGCGCGTATGGATCCCGTCAAATCCAAGCGACCGGACTTGCCCATTACCAGCGGTCAAGGCGGACGTGTGGCAAGCTCTGGCGGTACACTCTCCTCCTATGTTATTCGCAATTTGGGTCTTAGCAAGCGCGTCGACGATGATCAAGACCCGCGCGAGGCAATTCTTAAATTTGCCAAAGACGCTGCCGAGAATCCATATTGGATTGCACCCGCCTACAAACAAACTCAGCCCAAGGCTATATTCTCCGAAAAGCTGCCTACAGAAGAATCTACATCTGCGCCTTCAGCCAAGAAACCCAAAACTGAAACAGAAGACACATAGTTTAAAGTTAATACTAATACTAATAATCCTAAATGTTTGTATTTTACCTATTCTGCAAATGGCTAAAGAAAGCATTATGAATTAAATAGGATACATATGTATGTATTATGAATTAACTGATTGTTTAATGGGCTTAATAGTTTTAGATACTATTCTCCCTCCTTTCAAATCGTGTTTACTTACAGGATATTTCATGGCTGAGCAATCTCTTAATCTCAAATGACTATAAGAACATATAGATTATTGTCAGCTCCTAATAGATGATATACAACCATAGTAAAGCGCAATAACATCTTGATTTATACTCAGTGACTAGTTTTGAATATTTTCCTTAACTTCACTCGGTTTGAACTTTATTAAACATACATATTACATGACATTTTGGATTGATTGGTTGAGTTTGTTGTTTAGTTATGGTTTTTATTGTGGAGATGGTATGTGCTTTGTGTATAATACTTGTACATCTGTATGTATGTATATGTATATTTATAGGTATATAGAGCCATTGGTTAGATTATAGCTCATTAACATAACTTTAGTGCCTTGTACTAACATAATTATTGCTAATTATGCTCACTTTTAAATTACCCAAAGATTCATAAAGTGCTGTACATAAGAACTATATAAGTAGTATATATATCATAATTATAATAATATTAATTCGAAAATTCTTGAAACATACCCATAGAATATTATCAACAATACCTAATACAGATTTTTCATAAACATTATTCAATATTTCTGTGTATATATGTATATGTATACGTAAGTATAGAGTTAGAGTTTTGCTAGAATAGTTTACATAATAATATCAAGTTAAACGAAACAAAGTACAAGTATCTTTTAGGTACAATGCTGAATATTTAACTAGACACCATTTGAATAAAATAATCTCATATTTCTTGTTCTTTGTTTGGTGCGTCGATTTCATTTGTATTCGACAAGTATTTCAAAATTTCCATTTATAATATAATAGAATACATACAAATCTGTATAGTTTTGCTATCATTACATATCTATGTATATAATGTAAGTTACTAGTATGTTTAAAAAATTAATATATTTAACAGTTGATTGCAATGAGGCGGATTTTCATAATATCATTCGTTACAGTATTTGTTTCCTCTTGAAGTTCTTCTTGTAATCTATTCGAAATATCTTCGTTTTTTCAATTAGAATTTAATGCAACTACATTTTATATATATTATATGCTTCTTTCTTTCATTATAAATTAAGAAATAAACTAGTTTTTTAAACTTCAAAAAATATAAACTTAACTAAATGTAAGTAAAATTTAATATCTTCTCTATTCTGAGTTCTTTAAAAGAAATTTGCATACGTAATTAATGATATTTAATAATATTATTATATAAAATGATATTTCTTTTTTGTTTTGTTAGTATTTATCTCATTTCCTACACTCATTTTCCATTATTATATTATATTTATAGGTACTTTATGTGTATTTTGTTTTGTAGTTGTGTTTTGTGTGTATGTGTGCTTGTTGTTGTTGGTTCCTCTAGGTCTATGGTGTGGTTTCAATAAATCTTCTCTCATATGATATGGTTGCGATGCAAATTATATAAAAAATGTTTGTAAATATCATTAGCCCTTGGCATGGCATTTATGCTAAGCAACTATATGAAAATTCGTTCAAATTGCTATTTTTTAATAAACTGAACAAAACTTGTTAAGTTAAATATATGAATGTACATATTTTAACTGCAATTCACTCCTATTTTGTTATATTGTAAGCGCTATGATAGCAAAAGTATGTATTGCTTTATCTGTGTATATGAATCTCCAATATAAAATATATTCCTGTGATTATGTATGTTCGTATGAGTGTATCTCTGTTATCTATGTATCTATGGGTGTACATATAAGCACCAAAAAACCATAATAAAGCAATGTATTTGGCAATTAATATTGCAGGCCAATGTCCAAGATATGTTTTCGGTAATACGAGTACTCTTTATATATTGTTCAATCTCTGCCATGACTATGTGACAAAATATCTATGTAATGTATCTATGTATATTTCCTTTTGCTATGTATCTGTATTATATGCGAGGACTCTTTTGTAATCTCTAGGAAGCCATCGATTTACTGTGCAAACGGATTATGCGCAGCTCCACCGGGAATATCCAGATTGCCACCGGTTGTCTGATAGGTGCCATAGGGACCGCCATTGGGATTCATCTCATTCAATCGAGAATTGGACAGAGCACGTGGTATAGGATTGCTGGGCACGCCATGTGGAGCCAAATGAGAAGTTTCTTCAGCCACCTTGGAAAGAAATTAAAGAAGTTAATTAAGTGTATAACCAAGAATAGTTATAGGTTTAAGTTATGTGCATATTTATTATCTACCTGTGCATGTGGAGCTCTGCTAGCAATAATCAGTTTCAAGCAACTTTTGGAGATATTTAGCTTACCTGATGCGGATCTTCGGTGACAGGAATGTCCGAGATGAAGCCCTGCTCCTTGCGATAAAAGTTGATGAAGATGAAGATACCGAGCACGAAGAGACAGGCAACACCATACCAACGGAAGGTAGCAGTAGTACCGTAGTAGGTGACAAACATACCACCAATGATTGCACCACAACCACGACCCAAACCATGATGAATACCCTGGAGTACACCCTGCCCCGAGGAGCGCAAATGTTTGGGCGTATTGTGAGCAATGTAGGAGCAGCAGGCAGCCCAGACGGCGGCGTGTGTGATGCCTTGCATCAGTTCAAAGGGTAATACCATCCAGGGATTGGTCAGATACGAGATGTACAGAAAACGTAGAACATTGCCAATTAGACCCAGGCAGAGCACCTTCACATGACCAATTTGGGTGATCAGGCGGAAACTGAAGAAATAGGCAAAGATTTCGGACACATGATTGATCACGGAGGCGACACCGAACAAAGTGGGCGTGCCGCCATAGTCTTGCAAATGCCAGAACAGAAAGGTGAAGATCAGACCAATGCCAAAGCCCATAAACCAGGCGACAAACAGAAACGATGCAGTCTTCACATCCTTGAAGTGTGTCAACACCGTCATCCACTCGGGCAACTCCTTGGCCGTCTGGGCAAACACCTTGGACTCGGCACCAATATGCGGCTGTGGCTGCGACGGATGGCCAGCACCAAGGAAGGTACTGGCACCCCCAGCGCAGGCACCCGAAGCGGCGCTGCCACTACCCACTGCCAGTGATGGTAAATTGAGCTGGGCGGCCAGTTGATTCATCGATTCATCCTCGGCCTTCTTGTTGGGATCGACAAACTGAGACGATGCCTGCTGTTGACTCTCATCAATGGGCTCGTACTTGAAGGTGATCTTCGCGGCAGATATAATCGCACAGGTCATCAACACCGAGAAGATGGAGAAACAAATGTTATAATTCTTCTCCTTGTTGCCAGCTCCACAGGGATGATTCGAGAACGATGTGGAGTGATCCAGAGCAATGCCAACCAAAAACATAGAGATTCCCCAGCCAAGGGAGCCAAACATACGCTGATGTCCATACTTATCCGCATCCTCGCCAAGTAGCGTAATGACCGCCGAGTCAGCCAAAGTTATGGCAGGAGCACTAAAGAATTCGCCAATCAAAATGACCAAGAGCAGCAAAAAGAATGCCTTCTGGATGTCCTGCAAGTATGATTAAAAAAATATAATTAAACTCTTTGTTTTTAAATAAATAAATAAATAGATGGAGAAGTAATATTTAATATACAAAAGTTGATTAACAAGTGTATCTTCTTCTGCTTTCATTTCAAACTTACTGGTGTGCGATAGACCATTGAGCTGAAGATGGGCGTCACATAATCCCTGTGGTGCTTGTGATCATAGTTACTCACAAAGTTAATGTGAACCGGAGAAATACCAGCATCTAAACGTGGCAGGAGCAGGGATCTCTTGCGTCTAATATGCCCCATCTCAGACTGCGATTCCTCCACAGGCTCATCGGAAAGCATGTCATCGCTGAGATCATCATAGAACTGCTCTTGATCCTGATCCATTATCGGTTCGTACATGGCGGAGGTGTCTCGCTTGGTGCGTGTATAGGTGAGCACAAAATCGGTGGCATTGCGGCGTTCAATGCAATTGATGGCCTCGGGGCGGATGAAGCTTAGCGGGATGGTGAAGAGCACCCAGCAGGCAAGTGAGGCTAATAGCAGCTTTTTGCCCTGACGACAACGATCCGCATAGGAGCCCCAAAATGGAGCCGACAGGAACTCGACAAAGGGACGCATGCCAACAAGAATACCACATTGTCCGGGATTCATGCCCATCTGCTTGAAGTAGACACCCATCAGCGGGAACAGCGAACCAAAGGCGGCATAGAAGAAGAAGTAGAAACTCTTCACTGGGATCAGTTCCTGCTCCGTTGCCCCAAAGAACATTTGCAGGACCTCCGAGTGTCCGCGTACTTTGTGCGTTGAATCCTTGGCCTCCGGATATCTATTAAGAAAGTCTTTTATTGTTTGATTGGCATTAACTTTAGTTAAGCTACTTACAAACTGGGATCCACTTCACCACTGGCTTCAACATCGACTCGTGGTCTGGCACCAGGTGGTCCATAGCCAGCACCCTGTTGCTGTCCATAGGCTACTCCTCCTCCCTGATCATAGCCAGCCGTTGGCTGCTCTTCATAGCCATAGCCCATGCTTGGCTGCTGGGGCTGGCCATAGTTAACATTCGAGGCGGGTGCTCCAAAAGGATTGGCTGCTCCACCACCACCAGCAGTATTATAGGGATTCATCTAACTGGTTCTCTGTCTGTCCCGGTGTCTCTATTAAATTCCAAAATTTCCGCTCTGCTCTTTGGACACTTTCACTTCCAGTTCCTCTTCCTCAGGCTCTTTTGTTTCAACTGTGCTTTTATCCTTAGCTCCTCCTTCTCTCTCTAGGCTGACTTAAGCGTCATGCTTCTTATTATCCTTTAGCTGCTGTTTAGGTAGACAATAGCCCAATTAGTCCTTTGCTCTTTGTGTATGCTCACCGACTGTGTAAGTGTGTGTGGGTGTGTGTGAGTGTAAAAGGGTGTGCTTGGGAGGTTCTATGTTAGACAGACAATTAAAAGTCGGACAGCTCACAATTGCCTGCAATTATCAAAGTCCTTTGTCGTGTCCATCAGGCGTATACTTGATCACGATTACAAGTATAATTGCTCAGTTAATAAGAGTATATATTTAGAAAGTATAAGTATTTAAAATATATATAACTATGCAAACACTTGTTGAATTTAGTGTTTACAATCGACTTTTATCTTTAAAGTCTTTTGTCAAGTATTTCCATATGTGAAACTTTATTGTATCTCTCCTCAACAAATTTTCTCTTGAGTAAACTCTCTTTCTATGTCTTACCAGTTGATTTGGTATAGGGTAGCTTAACTGTGTAGTTGATTTATGGATTTTTTATAGCTGTAATAAAAACTTGGCTCATCTTTGGAATGCAATGTAAGCCAACAGTTTCCCATCAGCCATTATTCTTTGACAATCGTATTTCATAATAAACGACACAACAAATGACACAATCGAAAAGTACTCGAAAAGGGAAGGAAATAAGAGGGGGTTGAGGGGTGTGCATTGGCTTGAGTGAGAATTGCATTAGCTTTGAGCTTGCGAGCATATGAGTGGCTTTCACTTAGCTTTTTTAGACCCAGTACTTTAAAAAAGTACAAATGGGTCTATTACGTTTGTGCAAATGTGCGTAACAGGCAGAAGGAGGCGTGGCAGACCCCATAAAGTATATATATTCTTGATCAGCATCAACAGCCGAGTCGATATAGCCATGTCCGTCTGTCCGTCCGTCCGTCTGTCCGTCTGTCCGTCTGTCTGTCCTATTTTGTGTCACCTAGATCTCAGAGACCATAAGAGCTAGAGACACCAAATTTGGCATGTAGGTTCATCTATATCTCCCATTGATCAAGTTTGTTTTGGATTTTTGCCACGCCCCCCTCCGCCCCCGGAAATGGAAAAACAAAATTTCAAAGTCGAATTACAAGAGCCCCTTTGAGACTAGCGCCTTGATTATTGGTACATATAATATACACTATAGTCCAAACCTGTGCAGAAAATTTCATTCCAATCGGATGATAAACGCGGAAGTTATTCAACTAACAATGTTAGGGCAAAAGGAAGAAGAAGAGACGCTGGCGACCTCTGTGTTTATTAACTTTGGTAGTGGCGCCATCTATTGTTTGGTACGCATTATTGAAGAACAATCTTTAGTGAAGGCTTTGCACTCAAAAAGTACTGGGTCTCCTACTGTCGAGCTTGCTCCACTGTAGCTTACTGCATTTTTTTATCACACATACGCACCGTTGGCACGTTCTAAATGTAGGTAAGTGGGTTTGTCTATAACCGTATGTATGTGTGTATATATACATAGACTTGTTGTTGTTTTCGTAATAATGAAAAAGGCTGCAAGGCTTTTTTGCACATAGAAAATAGAAAAGACAACTTTCTGCGCATTTAACATGAAAATATGTCAATGAACCAACTTTTCGTCACTTCAAATATGTACATTTCTGTATGTTTTCAAAGAAAAATGTGAAAATTCATGCAGAATGTAAGAAAATTGATTGTATTCCATAAATATACAACATCTCCTTTGTATTACAAATACTTTAAATAGATAACCCAGTTTGCAAAACACTTATACATCTTTCTGTTTAATTGTCTTTATATGTACATGGACAACTTGTGCACACTTTGAAGGCCAACATCAACACTCAGACACTCACACAGACACAAAATGGCAAAATTTTATAATTAGAACACTTTCAACTTTCTTCATATACACATAAGCGATTTATAGGTTAAAATTGGAAGTATATTCCAACTTTTTACACACCAAAATATTGTTAGCACATTTATTTGGAATTTTTCTTGGTATTCGTAGTATGAGAAGTTCACAGAATGTGTTACGTGCGTAATCGATAAGAAAAGTTTTTCTACAGACAACTCGCGTCTTGCCTCTATACGCGCATTTCCAACACAGTTGTCAAAGAGCCAGCAAAAAAAAACCACTCAAGTACGAGGAAAAGCGTAGGAAAACGGAAAAGCTCGCTCAAGCGCGTTTCGTATTTTAAACTTAATGAGATTTGACGCCGCCGCTGACAAACGATATAAAAGCAGTACCGGCTAAGAGAGGTTTAGTTACCAAAAGAGAGACAGACACAAGGGAGAGAGAGAGAGAGAGAGAGAGAGAAAGAGTGGTAGACTGAAAGAGACAGCAATCGACAATTTCAAAAACTCGCAGGCTTGGCGCCAAATATCTGTTGAACTTGCTCTAATTTAAGGCTCATTTAATGTAAAATATTCTAATACTTCCTGGTAATCATTAACAAAAGAATATATTATTGCATGTTTAAAAAGAAATCCAGATATTTACAATATTCTTAATTATTTGTTGTTAAAACAAATTACTGCACAGTCTGTTTTGCTTATTGTTAAAAATCCCGGTCTGAAATATCCAAAAACCAACATTCATTAAGGTTAAGCATCATTATAGTCTACGGTCGTTTAATAACAGGTGTTTAAACCATTCCTGTAAAGAAAAAAAACTGAATGTGATTTTTTCCAAGTCTTAGAATAATGTTTGTCCGTAACATTTGTGAATCACAATACTTATCTCAATTGTAATTTAGAACTGGATGCTGAGTGAGAGAGAGAGGAATAGCAACAATTGATAAGCGCTTAAATGTACCAAGTAGCTATAAAACACAACTACATCTACAGCAATCGTTTTGTTTATGTTTTTTCCTAATCTTGAAAAACCTGAAATTCTCCCCGCTTCAAATGTTTGGACGAAGGCAGCTCAATTTAAGCCGTATGTAAGAAATATGTATGTATGTTTGTTTATACGAATGTTTATTAAGACTTGCTGATACGTCGAAATGTACTTTACAATATTATTTATCTATTATAATTATACATTTGCCTTGCAAAAGAGGTAATTATTAGTTATCAATTGTGTCATTCTACAAGTAATTAACATACGTTTAACGCAAAAGAAAAAATAATAAGCTCAGTGTAAGCTTTAATTTGAGAGTTTCAACATTTGCATTTCCTCTCTTTGCCTGTCTGTCTCTTTGTCTGTATTTCCTTTGACTGCTCCTGCGCATAGAATTCAATTATGCTTTGATTTTGAGTTTACTCGGCTCTCTCAATAGAGCTTTCCACTCAACTTCACTTACTTTTTGAGTCACTCTAAGACCAACTCCAATTTTGATATCCTTTTCGAGAATATTTAAAAAATGTTTTTGGAGTTTCATGTTAATTAAATACTTTTTTTCAGATAAAAGAATACTTAAATCTAGCTGTAGAACCAATGTCCTTATACTGTATTGATGTGACTGCTAGGGTGTATTATATTCGGTACAGCAACCGTTCTTAGTTATTGATAAAACTGTTTAAATATATTCACTATGCAATCGATCTGCGAATCTCTTAGACTTTTTCTTACACACTATAATATTTGACGTCACAGTGAACGCAACAAGTGGAAGGCAGCGAGTCTTTTGATACATTTGATTCGTACATATGATTTGACTTTTTTACCAAGACGAAAATCCCCTTTTAGAAGCTGCTGATAACACAGACATCATGCAAAAACTGTGTGTTTAAGTGATTCACAATCACATCGAAGACCGATAGTCTGTGGTGCTAGGTGCTTCCCATATGAGTTTGCTGTATATAAGAGGCAGCTGTGGTAACAAACAACCATCAGTTCAGAACAAACAGTCTTCTAGACAATATCAGCAAATATGCAAAGCAGCAACATTCTCATCCTGGCCATTGTTGCCATCAGTGCCTGTGTGGAAGCAATGCCTCAGCGCTTCCAAACGTTGCCCTATTATCCACCGAAAAAACAGCTACCAAAACCTATTCGTGTGCGGCGTCAGGTATTAGGTGGCTCTGTGGCCTCAAATCCTGCAGGTGGAGCAGATGCTAAGTTAGCTCTCAGCAAAGGAATTGGAACTCCCGATCATAATGTCATTGGACAAGTCTTTGCCGCTGGCAACACACAGAAAGGACCAGTCACCACTGGAGGTTCCGTGGCCTACAACAAGTAAGTGAACCGAAGAGCCGCTTTGCTATAAGATCAGCTAACTTATGGATTATTTTATTATTTAGTCATGGACATGGGTTTGATCTGACCAAGACACACACTCCTGGTGTTAAGGACAGCTTCCAACAGTCAGCTCATGCCAATCTTTTCAACAATGGTGTTCACAACCTGGATGCCAAGGTATTCGCCTCACAGAACAAACTGGCCAATGGCTTTGAGTTCCAGCGCAATGGTGCTGGACTGGATTACTCCCACGTCAATGGTCATGGAGCCAGTCTAACACACTCCAACTTTCCCGGTATTGGCCAGCAGCTGGGTCTGGATGCACGTGCCAATCTATGGTCCTCCCAGGATCGTAACACTCGGCTCGACTTGACCGGCAATGCATCCAAGTGGACCAGTGGACAATTATCCGGCCAGTCAAACTTTGGCGGCGGATTGGGCCTTACGCACTACTTCGGTTAAAAGGGTCGTTAAATATTTACGAATTTTACCATTATTTATTATTATTACTATTATTATTATTGAATAAAAACTAAAAAAACCAAAAAAAATAATATGTAATTAAATATGCAATAGAAAAGCAAGCAGAGGGAAATCAAATAATAAGAGTTCAGAATGTCTGAACACTTGGTTCCATAAATAGTATAGGCTCGTATTTTAACCATGCTATTTTTAATACATAATAGCATACATTTCCCTTTAAAAATAGTGCAAGCAATTTCATTATTACTTATATTTTAGTTACATATTAAAAATGAATAGTATTCTCAAAAAAAAATGGAAATTAATATTTATCAATTATGTTATCAGACAACTAATTTTCATACGTTTAAATTCTAACTAAATTGAATTTTGTTAAGGTTGGATTTTTAGCTTTGGCACTTCCTCTCTTTTTCTTTTTCTATATATCTCTGTTTTAGTTTTCTGCCTCTTTTTCGCTTTCTGTTTTTGACTCTTTTCTTTGACGCTCCTGCGCACAGAATTCAATTATCCTTTGACAAAAGTGCGACTCAACTTGAGCGAAAAGTGTTAAGGTTCTCACTTTGAGCCCTCAGTGTAATCTCTTATGTTCAGAGTGAGTTTTTCAATCGCTTTCACTCATATTTTGAGTAACTCCTACAAAAACTTCAATTTGAATATAATTCTGGAATATACTTTAGAAAAAGGATTTTCTTTAAAGATACTCTCTGGTTAAATCAGAATGCACCTTCATGTATCTTTTTATTTTATTGGTAGTGTATAATTAATTACAAACTTAGCAAGTTGACTTATTGTAAGCTTTACAATCTAGTAAAGTATTTATTTAAATTTTAAACTAATCACTTTCACTTTCTTTGAAGTGTATTAAAAGAAGTACAGAAGTTTTTCATATTCTCTTTATTCATTCTTAATTATTGATATAACTTGCAGTTAAAAAAATAGTTCAATTGATCTGTGAATAATATTCTTAGCCTTCCCCCTTCACAATCCACCATGGGTGCAACAAGTAAATTCAAGCTACAATTTTTATTTGATACAATAAAGTGATGAAAATCCCCTGCTGATAAGACAGACAAAAAGCAGAGCTTGTCAGCTCGTGTGATTCACAATCGCATCCAAGATCAAATGTCTGCGGTGCTAGGTGCTTCCCCTATGTTCTTGATGTATATAAGGGGCACCTGTGGTAACAAACAACCATCAGTTCAGAACAAACAGTCTTCCAGACAACATCAGCAAATATGCAAAGCAGCAGCATTCTTATCCTGGCCATTGTTGCCATCAGTGCCTGTGTGGAGGCGATGCCTCAGCGCTTCCAAACGTTGCCCTATTATCCACCACCAACTCAGCCACCACGACCTATCCGTGTGCGGCGTCAGGTATTAGGTGGCTCTGTGGCCTCAAATCCTGCTGGTGGAGCAGATGCTAAGTTAGCTCTCAGCAAAGGAATTGGAACTCCTGATCACAATGTCATTGGACAAGTCTTTGCCGCTGGCAACACACAGAAAGGACCAGTCACCACTGGAGGTTCCGTCGCCTACAACAAGTAAGTGAACCGAAGAGCCGCTTTGCTATAAGATTACCTAACTTATGGATTATTTTATTATTTAGTCATGGACATGGGTTTGATCTGACCAAGACACACACTCCTGGTGTTAAGGACAGCTTCCAACAGTCAGCTCATGCCAATCTTTTCAACAATGGTGTTCACAACCTGGATGCCAAGGTATTCGCCTCACAGAACAAACTGGCCAATGGCTTTGAGTTCCAGCGCAATGGTGCTGGACTGGATTACTCCCACGTCAATTGTCATGGAGCCAGTCTAACACACTCCAACTTTCCCGGTATTGGCCAGCAGCTGGGTCTGGATGCACGTGCCAATCTATGGTCCTCCCAGGATCGTAACACTCGGCTCGACTTGACCGGCAATGCATCCAAGTGGACCAGTGGACAATTATCCGGCCAGTCAAACTTTGGCGGCGGATTGGGCCTTACGCATTACTTTGGTTAAAAGGGACGTTAAATATTTACGAATTTTACCAATATTTATTGTTATTATTATTGAATAAAAAATGAAAAATCAAAAACTTAATATATAATTAAATATGCAATAGAAAAGCAAGCAGAGGGAAATCAAATAATAAGAGTTCAGTCTGTCTGAACACTTGGTTCCAGGAATAGTATAGGCTCGTATTTTAACCATGCTATTTTTAATACATAATAGCATACATTTCCCTTTAAAAATAGTGCAAGCAATTTCATTATTACTTATATTTTAGTTACATATTAAAATTTAATAGTATTCTCAAAGAAAAAATGGAAATTAATATTTATCAATTATGTTATCAGACAACTAATTTTCATACGTTTAAATTCTAACTAAATTGAATTTTGTTAAGGTGGGTTTTTTATCTTTGGCACTTCCTCTCTTTTTCTTTCTCTATATATCTCTGTTTTAGTTTTCTGCCTCTTTTTCGCTTTCTGTTTTTGACTCTTTTCTTTGACAGCTCCTGCGCACAGAATTCAATTAGCCTTTGACAAAAGTGCGACTCAACTTGAGCCAAAAAAGTTATGGTTCTCACTTTGAGCCCTCAGTGTACTCTCTTATGTTCAGAGTGAGTTTTTCAATCGCTTTCACTCATATTTTAAGAAACTCTTACAACAACTTCGATTTGAATGTACTTCTGGAATGTGCTTAAGATAAAGGATTTTCTTTAAGGAAACTCTCTGGTTAAATCAGAAGGCACCTTCATGTATATTTTTATTTTATTGGTAGTGTATTAATACTACAAATTTAGCAGATTGACTAATTGTAAGTTTAACAATCTAGTAAAGTATTTATTTAAATTTTAAATTAAACATTTCCCTGGAGTTCACTAACAGAAGTACAGAAGTTTTTCATATTCTCTTTATTCATTCTTATTTATTGATATAACTTGCAGTTAAAGAAATAGTTCAATCGATCTGTGAATAATATTCTTAGCCTTCCCCCTTCACAATCCACCATGGGTGCAACAAGTAAATTCAAGCTACAATTTTTATTTGATACAATAAAGTGATGAAAATCCCCTGCTGATAAGACAGACAAAAAGCAGAGCTTGTCAGCTCGTGTGATTCACAATCGCATCCAAGATCAAATGTCTGCGGTGCTAGGTGCTTCCCCTATGTTCTTGATGTATATAAGGGGCACCTGTGGTAACAAACAACCATCAGTTCAGAACAAACAGTCTTCCAGACAACATCAGCAAATATGCAAAGCAGCAGCATTCTCATCCTGGCCATTGTTGCCATCAGTGCCTGTGTGGAGGCGATGCCTCAGCGCTTCCAAACGTTGCCCTATTATCCACCGAAAAATCAACCTCCCCGTACATATCGTGTACGACGTCAGGTGTTGGGTGGCTCTGTGGCCTCAAATCCTGCCAGTGGAGCAGATGCTAAGTTGGCTCTCAGCAAAGGAATTGGAACTCCCGATCACAATGTCATTGGACAAGTCTTTGCCGCTGGCAACACACAGAAAGGACCAGTCACCACTGGAGGTTCCGTGGCCTACAACAAGTAAGTGAACCGAAGAGCCGCTTTGCTATAAGATTACCTAACTTATGGATTATTTTATTATTTAGTCATGGACATGGGTTTGATCTGACCAAGACACACACTCCTGGTGTTAAGGACAGCTTCCAACAGTCAGCTCATGCCAATCTTTTCAACAATGGTGTTCACAACCTGGATGCCAAAGTATTCGCCTCACAGAACAAACTGGCCAATGGCTTTGAGTTCCAGCGCAATGGTGCTGGACTGGATTACTCCCACGTCAATGGTCATGGAGCCAGTCTAACACACTCCAACTTTCCCGGTATTGGCCAGCAGCTGGGTCTGGATGCACGTGCCAATCTATGGTCCTCCCAGGATCGTAACACTCGCCTAGATTTGACCGGCAACGCATCCAAGTGGACTAGTGGACAATTATCCGGTCAGTCAAACTTTGGCGGCGGATTGGGCCTTACGCATTACTTTGGTTAAAACTGTCAACTGCAAGTAGACAGCTGTAAATTACGAATCTTACAATTATGTATTTATTATTGCTATTAAATAAAATTATAAAATCAATAGATACGTATATTAACATGCAGGAGGGAAAATATAAGACAGGGAAATCAGCTGATGTAATTTTCACTCTGACCATTCTAGAATTTTCCACCGTGTAAAACAGAACACTTATGACTTGCAGTTTTTCCCGATTTTGTTTTTTTTTTATTAATTATATGAATAATTTTGTTTATTATATCGCGCTCGCAGTTACCATTGAATAATTATGCTTAGAAATATTATATCATGGTTTACACATTATTGTAGTTGCTATTACCACCAATAAATGTTTATTTGTTGCAGCTGTTAATTGTACGGCTTATTTTTTTTCACAAACATACAAAGATGTAGTTATAACAAAGTTAATGAATTCTGTTGTATGTTGTGGGAATATTTCTAAATTCAAGAGAAAAGCCAAAATTGTCTTCTAATTTTGCAGATATTAATTGAAATGGTGGCGTAGGTGTGTGTTTGTGTGGGGGGGGGGGTAAGTGGAGGTATTAGATCTGTGGACTTATGACAGCTTCTTGGCCTTCTGATACAGCGTATCCACCACCTTTCCCATACTCTGAATGGTCTCTAGCACACGCTCATATGTTTTATCCACGGGCGTCTCCTCAAAGACAATGAGGACACCTTCACCCTGATCCAGAATGCCGCTAAACTTCTTGTCCAATATCATTTGTGATAGCTTCTTCTCAACCTGTGGCATGGGCAGATGAATACTCTCCGCCACATGTGCAACCTACAACGTAATTATAGGTTAATATATTCATTGTTTGTGTGAATAAATTACCAACCTGCACGCGTGAATATGGCTCGATAATACGGCAAAGATTCTGCTCCAGCATAGTGTCGTAGAGTGTACCAAGATGTGCCTGCACAATAACGTCCTCAGCGAGCTCTTTTTTGTAATCCTTTAACGCCTGTTGAAAATCAGCTAGTGAACGTTTGTGTGAGGCCTCTGCAACAGCCTTCATGGCATCCACATCGCGGCCGGAGTAAGTAATGGCCTAAAATAAAAAGAAACATTAACTAAAGTCAACTATTAAAATATAGAATATAATTACGTACCAGCTTGCCACTAACTATTTGATTGACATCGTCCGACTGACCTAGCATAATCTTGCACAACAACATGTATTTAAGAGCTGTGAGTGCCTTGACATTATCGACACTATCGAAACCTTCAAATGCCTCATAAAAGTAGGAAAAGGCGGTCTTAAAATCTCTTTCATCGGCTGCATGCAGAATGCCGGACTGCAGATCAAGAGCACCCTGGACTTTGGGGGGACAGTATATGGCATTTGCCGTGGTGCGGGCTGAGGTCAATGCAGCACGAGCTTTGGGAAGATTGCTCAGTGCATGGTATGTTTTACTCTCCAGCAGCTGCACTTCAACAAGCAGATTTTTATCATCCAGCTTCTTGAGTTCGCGAAGTAATTGCGAGCCTAGGGCAAGAGCCTCCGTATACAGGGCCGTGTCAAAATAGAGTGCAATCAGACGAGCCTCCAGTGATTGACGTAAAAATGTACGTTTCTCCTGCTTGGCCCACTCAATACAGTCTTTGCAAAGTTGTACCTACAACAAGCACGATTAGATTACAGACCTTGTCAATCATTTGCGTGGTTCACTTACTTCAATTCCCGTGCCAGCATCCATATCGAGGAACATGTCAACAAGGGAGCGCACAAGTTTGGCTGCCTTTGCCTTGCTGATCAAGCTCAAAAACGGTCGCGTCACCTTGATCAAGTCTGCCAATTCTTTGGCCTTACCCTCCTGTTTGTAGAGCTCACCCAGCTGCATAATACCCTGCTCTTTGATGCGAATAAGCTCCTCATCATTTTCGGCCACTTCCTGTTCGCGTACTATTTTATTTAATAGGGATATGCCCTCCTCGCGATTCACACTGGACAAAGCCTGGGCACGTTCAAAGAGTGTAGCTCCGGCCATCTTGCTACTGCTGCGGCGTTGATTGGTAATTGAAAATTGGTAACGAGTTGGCAAATCGTATAAATATATATGTATTAACTAGTGCACTTTTCAGATTCAAGTTGACGAATGAGTTTGCAATTGTGCTATAAATTGTGTATTGCGTATTTGCGTGTTTTTCTCAATTTTATATTATGATTATTTCTTTCAGTTTTCGTTGTTATTAAGCGCCAGTCACGTTTAGAGATGACTGCTTGTCGATATTTATGCCTATCGAAAGTCGGACAATGCAGAGTTGCGTGTTGTAATCGATATATTCACAACTATCGCAGTTTTGGGTGCAACAAATGGGCGAATTCACTCGCACTGCAAAATCAAATTAATTTCATTAATAAAAACCGAACAAAAAACATAAATTGGAATTTGAGAGCTTAAAGGATTTACAGTTTCAGTTCAATAGCCAGCTGGCTGAAGACAATCGATATGTGCCAGAAATAGCAGTGCCAATAAGTTGATAAGAAGGAAGTGAAGGATTGGTATTCAAGATATTGCTAAATTCACAAATCTACTTTAACTTAAAATGGGGGAAGAAACAAGCAGCTCTACGCAGAACAAGGCGCGTGCTAAGACAACGCGACCCAAAGCAGTCTACCAATGGACAGTGAACGATGTACAGAAATGGTATCGTCGTCATTGTGGGGAGTACACCAAATATGAGCATCTCTTTGCAAAGGTAAGAAAGATCTTCTGGATACCAACTTACCAATGGGGCTCCTCTTCATCGCTATAGTCCTGTAGCATCTTTGACTTTTCCTGTTCTTCTAAGCCTCTAATCCGAAAGAGAACAATTAGAATTTCACAAATGAATTTAAAACAATTCAAAACTCGGCCTACTAAAGCCATTTCCAAACTCTTTTCCAGCATGATATAACCGGTCGAGCTTTGCTTCGCATCACAGATTCCTCCCTCCAAAGAATGGGCGTAACGGACAATAGAGATCGGGAGGCCATTTGGCGTGAGATTGTGAAGCAACGACTGAAAACTGATATAATGGAAATAAAGGATATGGAACGTCTAAATATCCATTAAGATTGCTTGGCTTAAGAAATTTATTTCGGGTTTGATTTAGTTTAATTAAAAATAATAACTAAAGAGAATAAACAGATTATTAGAAATAAACATTTTTAATGAGTAGTTTTTTCGAGTATTATCTGTTAGAGAGATCACTGAAATATACTAGGCTTAAACCTAATCGTTTAGACTTCCTTTTCCAGCTTGGGCGTGACAAGCTGAACATCATTGACTTGGGAACAAATCTCCACGGGTTTTGCCACGTTGCCAATTCCACTGTTATTGGCCGCCGAGGAGGATACAGGTGCTGCAATAACCTTTGGCAAGGATGTTGCCATCGAACTGCTGGGTGTGAGTATATGTGGCATTGAGACTGTGCCATTTGTCATGGGCAGAGCAGTGGTAAAGAGCAACTTTGGCGGTTGCAAGCGTTGAGCTGCCGTTCCAGCCGCTGCACCCGAGACAATAAACTGTGGGGATGGATGCGGTGTCGCTGATTGGACGGCAGTGGCAGTTGCCGCTGGTGATGGCTGCAACAATGTGGGCAGCAATGTCAACAAACGATCACCCATCGATTTTTCCCAATCCAAACGTTCACGTTCTAGCGACAGGCGATTGTGTTGAATCTCATTGGCTTCGTTCTGGGCATTGAGCAGTTGTCGCAACATAATACGCATTGCTAGAAGGATGTTGAAGTAAACAGTTAAAAGAATATTCTACTTGGAAAATTAAGAAAGTTACTCACTTGTCATGTGACGCTTGGACAGTTGTTCCTCCCGCGCCTTTTCCTGTGCCCTACGCTTTTCCTCCTTTTTCTCCAGCTGTTGTTGCTGCTGATGTTGCTGTTGTTGTTGCGGCTGCTGCAACTGTTGCTGTTGCAGCTGCTGCTGCTGTTGTTGCTGCTGCTGATTGTAGTCGGGTTGTTGCAAAATCTTCTGTTGTTGCTGTTGTTGCTGTGGTAATGTTGCAGTGACATTTGATTTTCCAACAACTGATGCTGCCTTGGCTGCTGCCGCCTGTTCCGCATTGACCAGGACAAACTTGACTCCACCTGGACCTGTGACCAGACCTGTATTAGCCGCTGTCTGCACTGGCGTTGGGGCAGATCCGCTTATCATTAAACGTGCTCCTTGATTAATTGCACTCTGCAACAGTTGCAGCTGTGTTCCTGCTGCCTTGCCGGCTGTTGCATTAGTTGCCTGCTTGGGTTGCATGAGGAAGTTGGTGGGCACCAATGAGATTTTGCCTGGTGTTAACTTATTACACGCTGTGCTGCTCGTTGACACTGTGCTGGTGACCTGGGCAACGCTAGTACTGATGCTGTTGGCGGGTATAATGACATTGGCTCCACTATACGGCAGAAGATTGGTGGCTTTGGGCAGCTGCAACATGTCAGCCAGTGTGGGCATCACAGAGCGCACAGGAGTTGCAACTGTGTTGCCATTGTTAGCACTGTTGGGCGAAAGGGCGCTAGAATCATCAACAGCATCCACATCAATGGGCTCCTCTTTGGGAAGCGACAACAGCATGCAATCATCATCCTCCTCAACATCTGCCACAACTGCTGTTGCAGGAACTGTTGCTACCGCTACAGTTGCTACTGCTGTTGTTGCTGGGATTGTCTCTGTCGAATTAACTGACTCCTGTTGGTTGGCTGGCTCAGTCTTTATGTGTGACACTGTGGCAGCGGCTTCATCCACATCCAGTTCTGGATCCGAGGACAACTTACGGCGCTTAGCCGCTGCTCGTTTATCACCGGAGTGAGAGACAAATTGTTCCTCGCTGGCATCCTCATCCACTTGAACTTCAATGTTACCCTCACCAGTCGCATCCGCTTTGGATTTGCCATTGGCGGCATTTGGTACAAGCGAGGAGAGCAGCATATCATCCTCTTCGTTGTCGCTGTCGGACATTTCTTCACCATTCTCACGGCGACGCTTTCGACGCTCGGCATGCTCCTCCAGGGCTTGCTCCAATTGATACTTTAGCGAGGGAGCCGGCACCTCATTTGGACGCACACTGAATATGGGACGCGTCATGATGGCATCCATTTCAGCGAAGTGTTTCCAGCTAGGCTCCGTTTCTCCAGCTAGTCCACACTCCTTGTCCTTCTTCAGGCGATTGTAGAAACACTTTAGATTCTTGATACGGGTCGTGATCTCCTCCGGAGAGCGATGGTAGCCATATTCCTGCATCTTGGCTGCAAGTTGGCATATAACCGCATGCTTCTTGTGTGTCGTTATCAGAGTACGTTGGAGTTTCGGATCACCCCATAGCTGAATTAGCAACTTTGTCTCATCCGTATCAAAATTGGGATTGCGGCCCACAAAATTGTGCTTTTTACTAAGATTCTGATTGCCATTTGGATTGGGGTTAAGGCTGCCGCTTCCGCTACTGTTGCCAACACCACCGCCAGCAACACCACCACTGATGTTGCTATTGTGGCTGTTGTTGCCCGTGAGTCCGAGGCGCTGACTGCTTACGGCGGCAAAGGAACCGGATGATGATGTTGCCGTTGCGGCGGCTGCCTCAGCCGAGCGTCTCTTCTTAATCCTGGCACTGGACTTTACGCTCATCATGTAGACTATAAAAAAAAAGAATATTTAAATAAATTCGTTAAACTTGAACAAAATATAAGATTACAATTACACATACCAAGTGAATGTTGTATGCAATGGTCGAGACACAAAATCAATAAACGAGCACGTTGCGTTTGCAATTAAACCATTTGAGGCACAATCCTGTGGCAACAAAAACAACAACAATTGAGAACTTTACGCTACGTCTGACAGTCGGCAAGTGAAATGAAATTGAAACGAAAGCAACGCGCAACTCCGAGGCAACAACAACCCCTAAAGAAGGTAAGTCAACCCGACAACACAACCCACCTTACGAATAAGGGGAAACCACCCAACCCCAAAACGAACACAGCTAAGCCAAGTGCACTACCAACACAACGAAAAAACCAACTAGAAAACCGCCCAACTACGCAGAACATGCGCGCTCGCTTATTTGCTTGCTCTCTGTACTTCTAGCTCTATCTCTGTCTTTCATTCCTATCCCGCTCGCTCTCATGCAGTAACAAGTGTGAGACGACGAGGACGAAGTTTGTCCTGCGCAGTGGCTGACTATATAGCATTGATTTCTTGCTAATTAATTGAATATATCTTTAATTGAATTGCCAAAGTTAATTAACTATATAAAGATTAATAACTAAAACTATTTAAAACACAGCTAGCTTATAAAGTTACTTAATTGCTTGAATGAAAAACTTTGAGGAGGAATTGACACGAGATCTGCGCATAACGCTTTGCAGGACATGCGCTGTGAGCGCTATAGTCCCCGGGGGAGTGTGAGAAAAACGAGAGCGAAATCATGTGCGGAGAGTTTGTGGATTTTGAGCGTGCGTATAACGGTGCTGTCTGGGTGGAGCAAACGAAGCAGCAGACTTTACACTAAATATGAATACAAGTACTAAAATGTGTTTATTGAAAATTACTTAAGCTAACAGTAACCCACTCTGCACTCAATTTTTCTTAATTTACTCACCACAACCGTGATATATAACCCTAAAGTTCACCGATAACTGTTCAGCTTCTACTGACAGCTTAAAATTTGAATGCTAGTGCACAGCATTGCCAGCTGTAAATTTGTAAAGCGCTTTTGGCTAGAGTTGCCATACTATCGTTGCGACTATCGAAATACACTGCTTCATGCTGTTTGCTATCAGCTGTTTTGCGTTTGCTTTTGTTGCTCCCAGCGTAAATTGATTTTCGCAACAAAATAAAATGGTTTTAACAAAAGAAGAGGAGGCATTCATTAAACGCAAACATGACCACACACTCAAACTGCGCAGCGAGTACCTAAAACAGAGCTCGAATCCCTTTCGCCATGCCACCGGCGAGGGCGGCACAGTGGTATGTACAATTGCTGGTTATGTCATCACTGTCCATATTATTAATACATTTAATTAATGTCCAGTTCGATGCCGGCCTAGCGCGCTTCCAGGCCATGCGTGTGGCCAACTACGAGCATTTCCGGCCAACAGGACACTCCTTCCGCATGGGTCTCTTTGCCGTCGTACTGCCCATTGCCGTGTACGCTTGGGCGCTAAAAGCCGAACGCGACGGACGTGAAGAGAAATACCGTACAGGTCAGGTTGCCTACAAGGATCGCCAGTTCAAGTTCATTTAAATCATTCTTTTGCAATTTGTTGCATAGTGAAATTAAACGCAATGTTAACGTATATTTTGTATATGTATTTTATTAGTAAGTTTAAGTTTAAATCTATTTTTCCTCCATTTGCTTGTCCCGCGCTATGACAAAGTCCTCAAACTTGACCATATATGTGGTTCCTTTGTGCCAGTGTGCCGTTACCTTGCATGGCTGCAATGGAAACAATACAATCTTAGATTAGACATCAACATAAATAAGCAGCTTACTTACAAATCCACAATGGGTTAACACGGCTTCCACTATGCCAGCCGTAAAGTTTGCACAGTTCAAGGAGCTCTTGTCCTTGGGCACGCTGATGAAAGTGTTGACCATTGGCTCCTTCTCAATGATGTAGTACGTTCGTTCATCATCGTTGGCATGCTCAAGTTTCTCCGCCTCCTTGCCAAATAGATTCTTCCACACTGTTGTTTTCACAAAGAGCAGCATTTGAGTTAACTTTGTTTCGCGTTTGGAGCTGCGCTCGCGTACGAAGTACAAGTCAATAATGCGGGTGCCCACATCCTGGCCCAAGTCATGTAATCTAAGTTCAAATTGTGTTATTTGCTCTAAGATCTGAACTGTAACCCACAATACCTTGTCTGCAATTCAGGCACTGTGAAAACGCGACTTTGGGAGTACTGCACAATTTCGCTGAAGAGTAGGGCAACAATGCTTTGGGATACCTCGGATTTTCCTTTAGATAGCGGTCGATCGAGTATATTGCTGCGCGGACGCATTGAAGAAATTTTAAGCGCTTCCAGTTTTTCCATTTTATTTTCACAACAAATTTGAGTTGGCCCAACTCAATTGGGTCGTTTCGTTCTGAATAAGTTCAAATGAACGGGTCATCAAAATGAACGAATTAGCTCATTCAGTATTTCATTAACTATGTAGTTCATTTTGTTCAGTTGCCCCTAAGTTTGTTGTTTCAACATTTTTTTTTGCCATAGGTGGCGCTTTATGTTCTATATTGAGTGACCGTTAAAATTTAAAAATATAGCCTTGATCGTTGAATTTGAAATTATTTGTACTATGGCGATTTATCTTGGGTGGGTTAATGTATGTGTGTATGTTGTCTGAGCGTTAGCTTGCTGCTGATTCAGTTGGCTGGTAGTATTGGGCTCTTTGGACCAGGAAAATACAACCGCAGTAAGTTATTGTTTGTATGTATGTGAAATTCCATGCAATTATTTGCAAAAATTCCGCCATTAGGCAGGCGGCCAAATAGCGCCACATTTTAAGTAATATAAAACACAAAAAAAAAGAAAAACAATTTTAAAATTAGACATCATCAATTAACCGTCTTGCAACACTTCTTTGGATTTTTCAAATCAAGTAACTCAACTTTGGCCCAGCTATCAAGTGGTTGTTGCTGCAGTATTTTTAAATATGACTCGAATTGACTGTAATTTATATCACGCGTATTTGGACAGTCAATAAGATGAAAATATGGACATGCCTCGTCCTGTATCCATTGACGCTGCTGTGCTTTCCTTGCGCTAATGGCATAATCCACAATGTTGCTCTTAATTTTCTCTTCGTTAATGCTTGAGGTTATTTGAGTTGTCGTTCTATAGATAACAGTATTTACTTTGGGCAGACTAACCAGTTCTTTGACCAACTTATGCGTTTCCAGATGATCCACAAAAAGCAAATAAAAGAGGGGCATTAACTGAAACCGTACGCAACCAATCAAGCTGTCCACTGCTTTTTCCCGACGTTTCCAATCGTGTCCGAGCCAACGCACGATAATGAAGAATATCTGTATGAGAAATTTAGGTTAATATTACAGGGAATTTCGAATTATAATTTTCAGACCTCAACTTCCGTGTTAACACAAATGGCATCAGAACTGAGCAAATAAACAAGATGCTTCAGCGGCACATCAAGAAAATCTCGAGTTGCCACAAATGTAAGCAGAAACTTTTGTATACGAGTCAGCATTAAATTTCGCACAATATCTAATGCTGGATTGTTTTTCGTCTCAATGTACATTATACAGGCGGTGACTTCATTGAAACAATTAATATCTTCAAAATATTTCCAGCAGTGTTGCAATAGTGATTCAATTCTTAAATAAGTAGCCGCTACAAATACGGATGTAATGGTTTTTCGCTCCAAGTTGGGCTGATCGCTGAGCATCCATTTGTAGATGAGCAAAAAAGCCTTTCGCGATACTTTATCCTCGGGCAAAGTTACCACGAGCGGAATTTCCTCTAGATCCATAAAAAAATGCGAGTAAGCCTGGAGCACAAGGATATGGCATTTAAAGTACATTTTATTGATTTCGATCTGAACGGTTGTCTTTAAATGGTTTTCCATCATGTAACGCAAAACGGCTTTCAATGGATCCTTGGACGGTTGATCAATTTTAAGCCAATCTTGGACATCCTCAAAATTATGTCCGAACTCAAATAACGAGCGACTTTTTTCCAACTCCAGCGATTCGCGGCCAAAAAGAGGATCAAGTTCCAAATCCTCTGCCTTAGAAACCAATCGTGTCACCGATTCCACTTTATCTTTGGATGAAGTACCCAGCCTGAGACGATATTACATTATTTGTGATATTGATCGTAGCTCTTAAGCTATTCACTCACTTAACAAAGTGTACGCAGCAGTCACGCTTGACTGGCTCAGATCCCTTGTCTAAAATCTCACTTTTTTTCATAATCTCATCCATGCTGCTGAGTTCTTTAATCAATATTTTATTCAATTGCCTATTTAAAATATAATTTATTTTAATATCTTTGTGTTTGATTAATAGAGCTACGATACGAACAGTTGTAAAGGAAACCAAATGTATATTTATTAATCAAATTGTTGACAACTTCCTTCTAAGCTACTTCTGTGACATACCTAATGCTTCGAGGCAAGATTATAAAAAAGCAACAGTAAATGACAGAAAATAAAAAAGTAATTTGCATCGGCCGGGAATCGAACCCGGGCCGCCCGCGTGGCAGGCGAGCATTCTACCACTGAACCACCGATGCTTGTGCTAAGCTCGCTGACCATCTCGGAATATGGAGGCAAAGCTTTGACGCCATCTTTCTATCAATAAACATTGTGTGTATGCCAAAGTAATAGAGTTGCCAGACCAGGGAATAATTTAAATGAAACGGTTACAAATTGTTTATTAAATTGTGTTTTATTTGTTTGTATTTTTCATTTTCACATTTTCAAATACATTTATATGAATAAATATATCATTTATTTTATTTACTTTTTAATGCCATCTTTTATATGCGGCTACTTATGCATAATTTATGTGAGTTTCATTTATGTTTATAACAAAAGGTTGATTGAAAATGTTGAAAATTTAATGTTTTTCTTTTTTTTTTTGGTGTTCAACAAATTGCTGTCAATTTTGGCGCCACCTCTTGTTTGCTAGCGCCTCTTTTTTAGAACTACAATTTTGTCGTGGGTATTGGCAACTCTGCTGTCCGCTGCCGTCGTCGTAACGGTCGCTTTGCGTTATTTACTTATTTCAATGGTTTCAGCAAAACTATTAATCTCTATAATTTTGTTGTTCAATAATGAATCGAATAAGACTTACTATTGTTATTGATTCCTAGTTGGATTTATTTATTTATTCATTTCTCCTTCTTGAATGTGTAATATGTATTTTGTATGTATGCACAGTTAAAATTTTAAATACATACAATTAATATGCACTATTTGTGTGTATGTATGTTGGCATGCTTGTGGATCGTTTTATATGTTAAAATTATTGTAGCTTTAACTAAACAATAAAATTTAATTTTAAATTATATATGTATATTTAACATTTTGTACTTTTTGTTGAGTGTTTGTTCTTTGTTCAAAGTTTTTTGTTGCATTTTGTTTCGATTTATTTTTGTGATAGGTTTCTTGATCTAAACAACATTCGTTCAATTATTTTTAGATACTGCATATGCCTTTTTTACAAACAACTGCCCGCATTCTTAAAGGTTTCGATTTTAATATAATTTTTTGTTGCTTTTTTAATGTGTTTTTTGCACAACCTTTGCTTATTTTTGAATAAATATGCATTTATAGTAAGAAGTAAATTAATGCTTTTTATTAATATTATTATTATTATTAATTTCATTTTGAATACACAAATATTACTTAGGTTCTTTGCACATAAGTATTTTTTTTTTTTGCATTCAATAATACGTTTTATACACATTCATATGTATATATCTATATATATAGCTGCATATATGAGTTTGTTGTTTTTGAAAACACTTAAGTATTTTAATAAATCCCCAATATTTCAAATGAGCACTTTTACAATTGGACTTTTAAAATTTCCACCCAAATTGCTCACTTGTGTTTGCACAAATTACAAATTGTTTTTTTTTTTTAATGTTTTTAAATTTTATTTTTATATTTAAGCGACACAAACGCACAATTTCAACGGTTAGGGTATTTAATGCAACATTTTTGTTTTTGTTTATTTTGTACAATTTATTGCTTTAACATAATATTTAAAATGAAAAGTGGGTTTATCATTTGCAAAAGAAATTTTTTGAATCCTCATGAGCCCTAAGAAGAGTCAAAAACATCCTTTTTTTTAATTTAAATAAATATTACATCATTTTAAAAACATTCATTGATGAAACGAATATAGGTTGGCCATTAAAGACGCAGTTGTTGCAAATTGACGTTGCTCGCTTACAAGATTAATATATATATATAGATATATAATTAAAAACAATTTGTAATTATATTGTGGGGACTATATTTTTTGTTTTTTCTCCTTTGTTATTATTGTATTACATCAACAATATTTCTGTTGTATTTGCGCTTTGAGTTGTCTTTGTATGTTTAATGCAAAATTTGCGCGCGCTACTTTCTTAGAGAGGGGAAACGCTCTGCTCTGTTAAAAATATAAACAAATTGGAATTAAGCACAGAAATATAGAAATATTTGCATATAAGTAAGTAGTATAACTTTCGTGCCTTGCCTTGGCTTTAATACTGTTCTCCAATTTCAAATTGTAAACAAAATGTAAGTAGCAAAAACTTAAACAACTAAAAAAGAATATCTTCATTAAGCATATACATATACAAAAGTATTTTTAATATATATTTATGTATATATATATAAAAAAAAAACAAATAGCCCGGTTTTTACAAAATTATAATTAAGTGATAAAATCTAAAAGTATATGACAAAAATAAATGATATATGATATTCATGCTTGTATGTATTTATGTACTTGGAAGTGCGTTATCTGCTCTACTGATGTATATACAATAAATTATGGCAAATCAAATGGAGTTACAAAACGATGAAAACACAGGCAATAACTGGCAACTTAAACTGAAGACAACAAGGGACAACAGTTGCGGCAACGCCCAACGACGGTGTCCATGTCGTTGCTGGTGTGTCGTTCACGTTGTCGATGTGGCTTGTCGTGGTGTCGCTTTTAGAACATCAGCCGTCCATAGTCGTTCTGGGCTGCCTTGCTGCTGCGCGGCTGCATCAGGTACAGCGGTTGCGGTGGCTGTTGTTGTGGGGCGCCAAGGCTGTGTGACAGTTCCCAATTGTAGAAATGTCTTTGTGGCTGCGGCTGTGACTGCGACTGGCGCTGTTTGAGTCGCAGCAGCTGGCGTTTGTAGGTTTGCTCGTCGGGTTGCGGGTGGTGCTCGTTTCTGGGCCTGGTGCTGGGGTCGTCATCGTACTGTCCTTGCAATCTAGCCTCCAAATGTCAGACATGCGGTTTATGGCGGCCACCGCAAATGCCACAATGTATGCCCATCCAATGGCATGCACGTAGCGGCGGATAGCACCACAGGCAGGGCACGAACAGGGACAGCAGCGCCAGGCCCAACCAGCGCTTGGTGCAGCCCGCTTCGCCAACGCTACAATCGCACGGATGCTGCGCCGTCTCACCCTCCGCATCGCTCATGCAATGATAAATCATACAGCGGGCACATCCCATGCCCGACATACACTCGTATCCGCTGCGATACGGATCTGGAGCATATTCGCAAGCGCCACGCCTATTGAAATCCTCACTGTACAATTCATGACAATAGCGGCAACGCAAGCGCGTCTCCTTCTTGAGTATATCTGACACATTTGGCTTGTGCAACGGTTTGCCAGCTCCCGTTGCCCCAGATGTTTGTGCGGCAACCATCGCTTGTGCAGCCTCCAAAGCATTCCGTTTCTTTAGAGCCGTGATGGACTCTCGTCGGGCATTCAGCACCTGTGCACCTGCTGGCTGATCTACCACCGGATAGTTATAGTCATGATGCACAGCGGTTAGTGTTACGTATGAATAATTCTCGCTGGGCGCTATTTGGCCTGTTGGCGGCGGAGGAGTATCCGTTGAGCCGCCGGCATTGTTGCTGACGCTTCCCGGAGCCGTTAATGTTTTGTCCGTCGATATGTAGTGTATGGTCGCCGCTGGTAGTTTCTCTGAATCGGAATTGTTGCTGTAGCTATCCTTGTGGCGATCGCTAACGCTTTCTATAAGGAAAATGCATGTGAGTATCAAAATAGGAAAAATATTGAATAATTTACTGTGACTTTTTTCGCTGCCTTCGGGGCTTGAATGTATCTTTTGTAAACTTTCGCTTTCCACAGGTAAGTCCAGGGTCTGTATAGGTATTCAATGATGTATTCAATTAGCAATCGTTTCACTTAGATCCAGTTAATCAACTTACCATGAATACATCATCTTCACCAACCGAATCATATTTGGTCAATGGTGGGCATATTATAGTGGGATTTGATTTGGCCAGTCCTGTTTGTTGGAATATTTAAAAAAATTCTATTAATTGAATGATGCAATTAAGTCAGTTAACAATAAATCAATAACAAGGCACACGTTAAATTAACTATAAAGCATGTAAAGAGCATTGAAATTCAGTTTAAAGCGAACAGCGTTGAAAGTGTGTATAAGCAATTTTGTCTAAAGATTTCTTATATTGTAGTGAAAAACTAGAATATATGTCTAAATGAGTTGTGTGTGCTGAGAAATTATCTTGTAGATAGTTTTCGTTGTCGAGTTCTTGTTTAACAAATTTCTACTGTTCAAATCAGCACACACAACCTAGAAGAAAAAAACTAAGTAAAAAGAAACCTCAAAAAGCACTTACCAATTTTGTTAGAAATTATATGATTTGAATTTATTTGTTTTTTAATTTGAAACAATTTCACAATTCCAATTAAATGGTTTATAATTTGTTAATTTTGTTTGTATTTTTGTAGCAAGTTTTTTGTTTAAAAAAAAGTAGAGCATAAAACATTAGTTTTGCATTAGTTAATGAAGGCAAAAATGCTAAACGCTAAATGCAAAATCTAAGGGAGACGTGATTGTAAACTAAGGTGTTAAGAGGACTTTCAAACTACTTTAGTGTATAGGCAGAAGATAGGATCGAGTGTAGAAATGTTGAAAGCGGCATGCAACTAAGTTAATGGGATGAGCAAGGCTAAAGGAGCCATATAATTATAATCTAGGGCATACCATCAATTAGTTCATTATAGGCGCGTAGTACGCCTTTATCAAAGGCGCGTGCATCGGCTGCTGTTTGAAAAGTTAGACCGTTGCGTTGTTTTCCTGCACGCCAATGATGAAATGTTGGCATTACTTTGTAATACTTTAGATCACGATTGATGACACAGCTTAAGATAACCTGTAAATATTGAGAATGATTCGATTTAGATCGAGATATAGAAACAGATTTATTCTAGTTGTCACACTTACACTTTGATCAGAGATTCTTTGCCCATAGATGATGTAGTCATGACCCGATGCCAATGGGGATAATCTAGCACGTTTCCGTATTGAAACATTTGCTAGACCACCCCCGGCCAGCGGTAGCCAGCCCTCGGTGCTCTCGTCTCTGGTCATTACCTGTGCGCGTACTGTAACTAAGAAGTCGCTGCAATGGACAAAATCAAATTTAAATTAAAGTTTAGTAAATAATAAGAAAGTTAAAAGTTTGCAAATCACCTGCTTAACTTGCGTTTTAAGCTCAATTTGTGATAAGAAACGGCGGCCATTGCTGCTAATTGGTAACTGTGGCCGCCTTCGCTATTAACTGTTGTCTATATCCCTGGCGAGATAACTTAAAAGTGTCACTAATTTGGCTAATTCAATTTTTGGCCAACGAAGCCGTACAAAAAGTGGACTCGACTCCATATGTAGCACCTGTCGCACTTGCTCATGACAAAGCCAACATTAACTAAAAATAAACTACAAGTCCTTCGTTTTAAAAATACACACACTCACACACAAGTGTGCACTCATTGATGTATTGTTGCCACATGTACAACATACATACATACATAAACATTAAGGGTAGCAAACATATTCGTGTTAAGAATCTGTGAGACTTTCATTATGGATTTTCATTCTTGAAAAATCTACAGCTATTGCAGAATGAAAGGGAGTACGTTGTATCCAGGGCCGTTAAAACAAGACCAGGCAAAATATCTAAAGTAGCAAACAAAGCAAGTCACGACCTGCGCAGAAGTTTGAATTGGAGTTTTAAGCGTGAAGTTACTCAATGAAAAAAGCTTTCAGAGAGAGGGGAGGAAGGAGTCGACTCCTTTAAGCATTCGTCAGTGACTCTATTTGTGGCATTCTATGTGGGTATGGGTCATAATATACACTGTATACATACATTTGTCCTAGATTTAGAACATTTTACAGAATGAACGTGCACACAGCGTCTCCCAAAGTAGACGACAACGACGTCATAGCTGTGTTGTGTCAAGGACTGTGGCAGAGGCAGGCAAGCAGGCAGCAGGTTGCACTGCGACAAGGCGCATTCATACGTATTTATGTTTGTATATGTATTTATGTATGTTTATGATAGTTCATACTCAAGGTAAGGTAAGGCGCACACGTCAGCATGTCTGGCCAAGGATAACTATGCGGCCGCCTAGCCATGAATGAATTTAGTTTTTGTTTGCAGTTGCCACCATGTTGCCAAAACAAAAATTAAAGTTATAACCAAACAAAAAATTAGAGCTTTTCTGGCGCTACGCCAAGTGGCAACTTCACTACATGGCTTTATCGAAGTTGCCACTCAGTTAGACACAACTACAGGTGTTGTCAGCAACAACTCCGTCAAAGATATACACACACACACACTCTCTCTAGAGCCTGCCCCAAGCAAAAATTAAAAGTCCCGAAAGTCTGAAACAAAGCCCTAAATTGGCAAACTCTCAACAGAGCGCATGCGTGGGAAAGAGAAAGCTAGGTGGGGGACAGAGACTGTGTGAGAGAGCATGAGATTCGGACTCCAGTTTATGTTTATGTATGTGTGTGTACAAAGCAACGGTAACGGAAGCTCGTTGCTGCTGTCAAGTGTCAAAGCATTTGTCTATGATCTGCAAAAACATATATGTATGTATGTATGTACATAAACGTACATACATGCTTCTACTTAAGAAGTAAACTTACAAACTGCATATAAGTTTAGACCACCTTAGGTATTTTCGTATATATTGTGGGACAGTGTTGCCAGCCTGTCTGTGTAACAACATGTACTTTTATGTATGTGTGTATGTACATATATAAACTGCACACTCAATGTTGGAAGGACACGCAGAAAACATGAATGAAAAGGTCCAACTGAAGTGTGTGCACTTATTCTACAAACATTCATACATTTATTTGTTGAGAGAATGCAATTGTTTTAATTGAATTGCATTGTCAAAACACTGACATGAATAACTGTATTGTCAACTTTAACTTTGCCTATTCTATTATTATTTATTATAGTCTATTAAAGGTCATGAATATCTTGTGATAAAACGAAATTAAAATATATGTATTAATTTTTCTATTTTAATGAATGGATTTTCAGTTTGTATTTATAACATTTTTATTACAAGTGTAGCAGGCAAAAGACATGAATGAAACTAAAAGAACCTTGGATGTATGATTGTATCTATGTGTGTGTGTATTGTTGTTGTTGTTGCTGTTGCGCAGACATAACTAAAGTGTTTTCAGCTACAGCTACTTTATCTATACTATACATTCTATAGCATTAGCTCTAGCTTTAGCCACTGGCTTTGGGACTGCGTTTGTTTTTGACTATTGTAAATTCTTCAATGTGCGGCAAGTGACATCATTTTCAATGGGGCGCTACGCTTTAAACAGCAAGAAAAACAATTAGGAAAACAAGCTAGTTGTGCTGGCATTTCATTTCATTCATTAAATGTGGCGACAGACAGACTATGTGGAGACGACGCGACGTGCATATATACATATAGTACATACATACATACATATGTGTATGTACGTACATAAATACTAATGTATGTTTGTATGTACCTTTGATTGACCAGACAAATGAGTCACATTTCATTCATGCTCAACTTGCTTCTCTTGCTCCCATTAATAAATACAGTTTCTCCCATTCAGTAAATATTTTTTAGTATTTTAGTTCAATATAAATTCGCTAGCTAAATTGGCAATAATTGTGTGAATTAAATTGAGTGCAAGAGCAATTAAGACAAACTTAAAGAGTGCGTTGATCTGGCAACCCTGAAAGGTTGATTAAATCAACGGCTGCCACATTTGTACCAAAATTGGTACATTCGGTATTCGATGGTACATTAGATCGTTATTGGAAGTAGTTTCTATTCTTATTGTTATTCATAAAATGTTTGGGAAAGAATTAGCAAAAATATTAAAGTTAGAGTTACAAAAACTGGTTTTTTAATCATCATGATGAATAAGGAAATAAACAAGGGCTTTACTTTTATCCAATCTATCAATTTTGCTTTAAGTTGTTTTGTAGTTTAGAAAAACTTTCTTTTCATACACTTTTTTTTTATTATTAAGTATTAAGCGGCAACGGTGCTTAAAAGCTCTGTGACATAAAACAAAACAGTAACTTCTTAGCCTATTTACACTAACAATTACACTTACCTTTCATGTCCTTCTGTCATGATTTGTAATCAGAAAGATTCTAATATAGCAGCGTATAGTGTCGGTGTTGTTCTTGATGGTGGCAAAATACACCATGATTAAAGCATAAAGACATTCAGAGCCTGCTGCTGCACAAACTTTCGAAAACGAATGACAACAACAACAACAACTAGAAGAACAACAGTTACAGAATGTAGAACTGTAAGTGTAACGCTGGCTTGAAGATTAGAAGAAGAAGACGACGATGATGGCAGATGTAGATTTTCTTTTGGAGTTTTCGTATTGTTTTTATTGTTGTCCGTTTCAGCTGACTTGTTGTTGTTGCTGTTGTTGTTCTTGGTGGTGGTTGTGCGTTTTGTAGCTTTGTTGTTTTTATTTTCTTTTCGTTTTTTTTCTCTTTTGGCACAATATGAAAGACGACGCCACGATTTTGTTGCTGTTTAACACTTTTAACTGCGAGTATAGAGTAAAGTCCGTTATAATATGTTGTTAATAATTCAATTATAAATTGTAGTTAAATTTAATTTTTAATAAACCAGCAGACTGCGACGAAAGGGCGACTTTTACTTTTTCAATACACTCGCAAACAGACACACAAACACACGCACACACACACACTATGTGGGCGTGTAGACAAACACTGTGGAAAAACTTCATGGAGCTAATCTATATGTATGTCCGAATTTTTCCAAGCAACAAAGATGTAACAGGCATCTCAAAAAAGAGAGAGAGAGCGCGCGCAAGGCAGACAGAGAGAGAGCTTTGGCAGTCCCTGTAAAAACAACAACAATATAGTTATATTGAAACTCTTATTACTTTCGGTTAAACAAATTGTTTCTTTGAATTAAATAAGTAACTGGAAACTGCTACAATTTGCATTTGACTTATTGTATTGCGTTATGAATTGAGGCATGAAATTTTGCTAAAAAAAAAATAACTTTGCACTAT
The DNA here is from genome assembly GCA_035044365.1 of Drosophila neotestacea. NCBI lineage: Eukaryota > Metazoa > Arthropoda > Insecta > Diptera > Drosophilidae > Drosophila > Drosophila neotestacea. The sequence continues at coordinate 4,019,234 of JAWNMD010000270.1, forward strand.
GAACGAAAATTCATTCATACATTCCATCAAGGCTACAGGCGCTATAATCTCTCTCTCTCTCCGTTTTCATGGAGCACTCTCGCTCTCTATGGCTCTCTCACTTGCACGTTGCGAGAGCCACTTCGCTTGCGCATATACAAAAAAAGGTAACACATACACACACACTCACACACACATGCCCATACACATACACAGAAAGTGAGGTAGAACGTTTTTTGGGCGATTTCTCCATGTATACACATATGTATGTACTTATATATATGTACATACATACACATAAGAATTTTACTGCTTCTTTTTCTATTTTTTTTTGTTACATATTTTATATTTACATACACATATATATGCAATTACTACATATTTTAATTATTGTTATTAATTGTTTACAACGGCATGTGCGTTAGCTATTGTTTCATTTTTTGCACTATGAATTTTGGGTTGTATATCGTTGGATTTTTGACTTGGCGCAGACACGACCGTGAAAGAGGGAGTCAGGTGCGGGTGCGTGCGGAACAGAGAAAGAGGGAGACGTGGTGGTGTATCGGAATTTTTCTCTATTGGATAACAGCTTTTCGCATTTTATGCCGTTTAGCACGTTTCTTCAATAGCACACACATTATACTAGTTATTTGTGGCAATTTATTCAATTGTTTGCACTTTTTTAACAACTAACTTGTCTCTTTGGTAGGATTGTTGAAAAAATATTGGCATATCGATAAGTCGATAGATAATTTTTCGCGATGGCATATATATATGTATATGCATATATGGATTCCAGACTTGCCACACGTCAATACTAATGTGTTTTTAAAACTAAACAATAGGTGGCGATTTATGTTGTGCTAACGGACAAAAGATGGGTTTCACAAACATGTCAACAAAACAACTGATATATAAATTAATTTTATTTTCTATTTGTTTGATTTTCTATTAAAAATGTTTATTAGAATTTTGCCGAGCTTTCATGAATTTCGTAAAGTTTTCAGAACTTATTTGAATTTTTACGTAAACGATCCACTTTATTTTATCAAATCTATAATTAAATGGTTTTATCATGATAAAATCTTATTTTTAAATATTAAACTATAATCTTAAAAAAGAAAACATACAATCGGCGATATTATCGATACTTAAATAACTGGATATAAAGTGATACAGTACTTTGCGAGTACTTGCTGCAAGTAGCAGTTTAGTATCTATCGCTCAATCTATCGATGTATCGATACGATATCAACAACCCTACTCGCTCATTTACGTTTCCTTTTGTATGTGCGTGTGTTTGATGACTGCGGGAAAATTGGCTGGCGTGTTTAGTTTGCAAATAAATCGCTGAAAATGGCTAAAAAGAAAAGTGAAGAGCACTCGGGAGGCGATGCGAACGATAGTGATTACAACGAGGAGCCAAATTTCGAAGATCCACCAAATTTCGTGGACAATATAAGCGATGAAGGCAAGTTGAGCTCTTGCCAGCGCAGCACACGCGCCGACTATTGCAAAAACAAACATAACCTCACATGTGAGGGTTTCTTTTATTTTCAAACGATATAATGTTTATAATATTGCAGATTTGCTTGGTGATATGCTGGCACAACGACCATCGGAAGCCGATGGCGTTGAAAGCGTTGTTGTGGTCGACAACATGCCCATAGTGGAGCCAAACCGTATTGAAAAACTGAAATCCGTCATCAGCAAACTTTTCTCGAATTGCGGTGAAATTGTCAACGTTGTTTATCCTGTGGATGATGAAGGAAAAACTAAAGGATATGCATTCATGGAGTACAAGCATGCCAGTCAGGCGGAGGAAGCAGTGCAGAAGCTTAACAATTATCGTCTGGACAAGAACTATACATTTGCGGTAAACTTGTTTACCGATTTCCAAAAGTAAGTTCCCTAATAGCCAAAGATAACATAAGGTTATGATACACATGTCCTATTTTATCAAAATTTGATTAGATTGTATATAACGATACCTGACATACAGTTTAAGAGATTGGTATAATTAAATTTGTGGAAATCTTTTTCATTAAAAAACACCATTATTGCAGATATGAAAATATTCCGGAAAAATGGGAACCACCAACTGTGCAGCCCTTCAAGGTCCAGAGCGATCTGTACAATTTCATCAATGATCCCGATGCATATGATCAGTACTGTGTGGCGGCGGAAACTGCTCCCAATTGTGTACAGGTTGGATTCTGGCAGAATGTGTTGCCAGAGCCCAATGAGTTGGAGACGCGTGAACGTTTTACAGACACGTTTGTGAAATGGTCCCCACTGGGAACCTACGTGGTTACCTTCCATAAGCCTGGTGTGGCTATTTGGGGCGGCAGCAGCTTCCAGAAGATCCAAAAGTTTCCACATCCCGGCACCCAATTCGTGGAATTTTCACCCTGCGAAAGTTATTTGGTTACGTATGGACCCACTCCAACGGGCCAGAAGATCATCATTTGGGATATACGCACGGGTGCTGAGAAGCGTTCTTTTGTTGCCGATGGAATGTCTGTCCTGTCAATGTTCCGTTGGTCGCACGATGATAAATTTGTGGCACGCATGGGTGATAACTCGATACACATCTATGAAACACCTTCGTTCTATTTGCTAGATCTTAAGTCCATTAAGATCCAGGGCATACGCGGCTTCTCTTGGTCGCCCACGGACAACGTAATTGCCTACTGGGTCGAAGAGCAAAATCAGATTCCCGCTCGTGTTACGCTTATGGAGATTCCGAAGAAGCGTGAGATTCGCAACAAGAACCTCTTCAATGTGGCCGATTGTAAGTTACATTGGCAAAAATCGGGCGATTATTTGTGTGTCAAGGTTGATCGCTACTCGAAGCTGAAGAAGGACAAGAAGGAACTGGATGTCAAGTTCCTGGGTATGTTCTACAATTTTGAAATCTTTCACATGCGTGAAAAAGAAATACCTGTCGATTCGGTGGAGATACGCGAACTAATCCTTGCTTTTGCCTGGGAGCCCATCGGCAACAAGTTCTCCATTATTCACGGAGAGCCGAACTCGGCAAATGTCAGCTTCTACGAAGTCAACAAAGGTGTCAAGCCAAGCCTTGTCAAGCGTTTAGAAAAGAAGTCCTGCACCCATCTATTCTGGTCGCCTCGTGGCCAATTTATAGTTATGGCCAATCTGACCATGGGCACCTTTGAGTTTGTTGATACAACCAATGATTACATTATTAGCGCATCACCGGATCATTTCCGTGCCTCTGAAGTCGAATGGGATCCCACTGGTCGCTATGTTGTCACTGGCGTCTCTTCCTGGAAGGTCAAGGAGGATACTGGCTTCAACATGTATACCTTCCAGGGTCGCATCATCAAGCGAACCATTCTGAAGAACTTTGTGCAGTTCCTGTGGCGTCCACGGCCACCAACGCTGCTCGCCGAGGATAAGCAGAAGGAGATTAAGAAGAACCTAAAGAAGTACTATCCCGTCTTCGAGCAGAAGGATCGTCTACGTCTGACACGTGCCTCCAAGGAGCTGCTCGAGAAACGCTCACAGCTACGCGAAACCTTCATGGAGTACCGCAACAAGCGTATTGTCGAATGGAAGGATCAAAAGAGTCGTCGCGTCATGCTCAGAGGACGTAAGTTAAACATTATTATTATATTTATTAAATTGATTTTGATGTATTTAATGTATTTATTTACAGATGTGGATACCGATGACTTGGAAACTGATGAAGTCGATGAGGAAGTTGTTGAATTTTTAGTCAAGGAAGAAATAACCCTGCTAGAGTAGACGACTCCCTCCACTCCGCGTCCACGTCCACGTCCCCTCTCTGCTTTCACAAACCGTGAAGCTGGTGTCTCAGACTTGCGTCAAAACGCGACTACGCCCCGTCGAACTTTGCTCGTCGGGCTTCTTTTCCACACACACGTAGTGCGTCTTTAATAATAAAACTAAGCGTAATCACATTTACAAGCTTGCGTTACATACATATATGCACACATAAATAGCAACACCCATTAAAAATTTGATCCTTAAGCACAACAGTAACGTTACATATAAAATTATATTCATATTAACTAAACACAAGTTAGCCAACAATTTTACTCTTTGATAGAATTGAACACTTATTAAAATAATGTCCGAGGTCACGTCAACTATTAAAAGTAAATTTGCAATGTATTTGTATGTCAACAGCAAAAAGAAAAGGAAAACGAAATGGCATTATGGATTTATTGGGGGATGGGAACAATCCAAAACTGATGTACACAATTGATTAAGGAATCTAAGGAATAGAAAAAACTTCCACAACTGAAGACCTGAACTAAATAGACCTGATATTTGAGTGCATTTCTTATTTATAGACATGAATCAGAAAACCAATTATCTTCTCACTTTCCGTTTACTTATAAAACACTATCGTATATTTTTCTTTAGACGTATTATTATCTATATAAAATAAGAAAAAATATCGCGCAAAGACATTGGTGTGAATTTTGGATCAATTTTATTAATTGAGTGTGAATAAGCACATTAATACCTAGAACAAAGTCATGGAGTCATCAACTATGAACAAATTATGCACTGAGCGAGATAAGGAAATTTAAAAACGAAAAGCATTTTAATAATATTACGTTTTTACTCACTGTACGACAAATTTTAGATGACACGCCTTGATACCAATATCAATTTGAGAAGATATTCAATAAGAGCTTCTGGAGTAATTCTTCGTCAAATGGAAATTTAAATTATTTAGGAATCGAGGACAAAATAGAGATTGAGGCTACGTAAAATGTTATAAGCCATATTTATTAAGATTAGCATTATTTTTTAAGACACATATTTTGAATAGGTAATCCTAAAGTTTTATTTGGCTTATTAACATCTCGTTGTGGGATTTACCACTTTCCGCATACCCCAGCACCAACCATGCTGTGTGATCCACTTCCGAAGCAATCTTCAATGCTTGGTAGATATCCGTTGCAATGGATGTTGTAAACCGACCAGGCTGCCCAGTTATTGTGGTCTTTTTTTAACACCTTTTGGGCACACTTCACGGCCTGATCTATGTGATCCGTACGAAGCGCAGCGCAATCTACTTTACAAATGTTTAGAGATTTCTCTCCATTTCTTGGATCGCACCAGTATCTATCGTTGATTTGAAAAATGCCGTGATCCTTAGAACCATCACTATTGGCTGACCCTACCACCCAGGTTCTATAACTGCTCTCATGCTCCGCGATGCAGGCCCATTGTGCCAGTTGATTCCGAGGAACGCCCAAACGATCCATTTCCCTTGCCAGGCTGCATCGATTGAAGGTGCGTTGAGCTCCCACTGTGATGGACAGCAGGATCACCAGCAGAGCAGAATACTTTCCAAATGCAACAGTTTGCATCATGATCGGATGTTAACTGAAGTTCTGTGGGAAATAGACCCCGTATTTATATGAATTTTCATTTACCAATAAACTAAATAAACTAAATAAATAAACTAAAATATACTAAACGTACAATACAAATACAGATAAATGTCTTATATTATTTATTATTTGCTTGTTTCCAGAAATGGCAATCAGTTATCTCGGCTGAACTCTCGGCTACTCGGGCATTGCCCTTCTGGGTATCTATGGCAACCAGAAGCAAACTGTTATCAGAAAACGCCGGCAAGAAATACATACATACATTAATAGCGTGAATAAAATAAAATAAAGCCTCGTTTGATATGTATAGCTTTTATAGCCTCTGGGGTCTAGGTGCTCACACAGACAGACGGACAGGCAGACATGGTTATATTGACTCGTTGCTGTTGGTGCTGATAGATGTATATATGTATACTGTTACGCCCTGTATATGCCCTTTTAAGGTTTGCTCTGCTGTCTACGTGACCACTGACTTTTCTTTTAAAAATATCAACAATGTTGTCGATGGATGATGAAATGTACTTACAATGTGGTAATTTCATCATGAATAGAACTATTAGTTTATAAGAGTGTATATATATATGCCATCCAAAAAATATAAAATACTCAACTCTGTTTCATTAGATTATTGTTGGATTTGCAACAATAAATCTTATTTTCTTTGAAACATTGCTAATTTTACGCGAAATCCAAAAATAAAATTTTAGTTTTGCGATTTGTAAATTTTTCAGATTTTTTTATGAGCTTTCAAACTCAAATAATCACAAAAATCACGTGTTTTCAAACATATAAAAGTTGATAGCTTCTAAACAACTAAACCGATCTTAATACTATTTGAGTTGTAGAGGATTTACTTACCTTTAATTTAAATGCCTGTTTGGCTAAATCGGTTGATTAGAAATGGATATATATTCAAAAATGTTCGAGCAACTTCAAAAATTCGCCAAAAAAAATAATATTTCACAAACGCTTCCATGGAAACAACTTTGAGTGCCATTTTCGTGTTTAGTGGGCCAAAGTCCATAAGAAAAAAATACTTTGGTTCACTTTGCATTTTGGCTGTAAACTAGTGTAATTAGCATGGTTATTAATATAAAATTTGATAAGACTATATATTTCTTGAGAAAATTCAATAAATCAAAGCAAAGCAAGAAATAAACAAATGAATGTGTGGGCTTTATTTTATTTCAAAGTATGCACATTTATTTAATCCTTATGTGAGATTCTTAAACTAGTTATACAAAGACAAATAATTATAATTATTATAAATAATTAATTATTATAAATAAACTAATTATGTTCGCTTGCACCTTATAAAGGTAACATTCTTCTATATATGTACAATGGATCCCACATGAGCAGCAAAAGAATGAATAATGACCCCTGAAAGTAGGCTCTAATTTACTTTCTGTTCAAGCTCTTCAAGGTCGCAAATAAAGTTTAAATGAAAATTTTATTCCAGCGCATCCTAATTCAACTCCTGATCCTTTTCCAGTTGTTTCTACAATTAAAGTGCGTTTCTAAAAGCTTTTCCAAAAGAAAAGAGGCCAACGATTTGAAATTTCCAACTGTTATTAGCTAAAATTACTTAAATGCTAACAGTTCCAAATGAGCATAACGGAAGAATGGCAGTCATGGCAACGGAAGCTAGCACTGTAAATAATCAAAACAAACGTTTATTTTGTTTGTCAAAACAAAAGTGACAATTGAAGCTAGTCGGGAGTAAAAAAAGTGTTTTAATTTGATCAAAAATGGAGCGAAAACGATCTCCGTTGAAAAGAAAGCGAAGTAAAAGGAAACGCAAGACTCAAACAAGTCGAATCTACCGTAGAACAGAGAGGGAAGTGCAATTATTACTCTCCCACTGTAGAAGCCACATTGGAGTGGAAGTTTCTCAGGATTTTGAAGCACGGAGCCTGCAATTTTTTCATGGCACAGGAACAGTCGAGCTAAGTTCAAGTGAAGTTAATAACAGCAAGAGTGGGGAGGTGGATTCAACAACTGGAGTCGGCTTACTAGCATCGTTCATACAAATAGATCTATCCGAGCCACCCTTAGTGAGTTCTCGGTTGTATAGACAACCTCATTACCATGACAACAGTCAATTTTATAAGCCCAGTGGCAGGTTGCACTTGCCACTTCACTTAAACGACTGCGAGTTGCAACTGAAGCGTTCTCAGATTCGTATGTTGAATCGTTACCAAGAGGAAGCCAAAACCAGTATTGATAATGGGAAACTAAGTTCCGTATTGGTAGCACAGCTCACACAAAATGCCTTGGAATCGGGTCGTTTTATCATTGATGCAACACTTTATCGAAGCAATTCTGTGAGACGGTTTAAAAGTGTATTCCTTGCGCCTGCTCCTGTTTCTGAATTCCATGGTCTGCCCACCCGTCGATGTCTAAGGTTGTGCCTCAAGCAACTGCGTTTTAATGCCCATCCTCAGCTGCTGGAGGAACACCGCGTGTCGCAGCAGTTAGAAGATCTCTATGATATATACATTCAGCATGTCGACAATCAGATTTGCAACAAATTGCGGCAGGAGTTGCAAATGGCACGTCATGTTGCTGCAAGGTTGCTTAATGCAACCGATCACCAGCCTCCATCAACCCAACTGGCTGCACATGTTCAACGTCAACTGAGATTAGTGCAACAGTTGCGGATACGTTACTATGCCCAGTCTACGGCCCAAAGAACATTGCTCAAACAACTGCTCATCCAATGGACCAGGTTAAAGGATCTCCGTACACAGCAACAGTTTCAATGCACACGCTTTCAGCTCAGTCTACGCTTGATTCAGCCAGCTGATCTGGACGCTTCCTGCTCGGCTTGGAAACAACGTTTCGAGACGGATCTGGCTGAAGTGTATCGTGAGCACTTGGATGTGTACTATCGTCGGAAAAACCTCTGGAGCGAAGGGGAGTCTCAACCACAATCGAAACCACCACGAAAGCCCCGCTTTGGTGACATTATGGAAAGCCTGAAGGTACAATTTTAGAAAAGAACATTAGAAGTTCCTTTTAATATACTATATATTTTGTTCTAAATATAGGTACAATATGAACGAGCCTTTCAGGATCCCGAGGAACCAGAAGTCCATGTACTACAGCTGCCCGTAGATGAATCAACTCTTCATCTCCATTCAACCAAAGAGCAGTTGTCAAAAGGACGCAATTACTATATGAAAATCTACCTGGACAATCAGTTCGTTGCCCAGACACGAAGCTATCGCCTAGAACCAGATCTTCATGTCCACATGAATGAAACAATCGGAGTTTTACTTGATCGATCACTACCCGAACTGCTCAACATTTGGGTAAATAACCTTATCAATAATTGTTTATATGAGCAGGCTTGGACAAATTTATTTAGATAATGCTTATACTAAGCATATAATATGTGTTTTTATATTAATATCAATTGCTAAAAATCTCGGTCTTTGTCACTAAATGCTTGTCCTATATTAGGGTATATAGTTAATTCGTCTTCTACAGTTAACTGATCCCAGGATTCGAACTCTGTGAGTGGCGACCATGGTGTCCAGCCTTCTAGTTTTTGAATCTTCAGTGCACAATCGACACTAGCTTTAATATTATCGGATAGCAACTCATCACAGTCTACATTGCAAATATTTTTTGATTGTATTCCGAGTGTCGACTTGCACCAGAATCTATTACTGATTTGGAAAGACCGTAATTTTGACTGCGATCCAGATTTGGTTTACTTATCACTTCAGTTCGATAGCTGCTCACTTCATCTGCAATAAACGCTCACCTGGCTATGTCTGCTCGGGATATACAAAGATTGAGTGCTTCCATTTCCTGTGCCAAAGAACAGCGATCAAGGATCCTTTCACCTTCTGTAGTACTCAGGAGCAGCTGCAGCAGAGTGAGAATAAACACGATCTTCTTCTCCATGTTTTTGTGATGAACTAATCATACACATAATCAGATACTATAGCAGATGAATAAAAATGGACACACAAGTGTAAGGAATAATTCACTGATAAGCTTATCAGCAATTTATTATGCTCAATGTGAAATCTGCTCTCACTTTTTAGCCATTCACATTTATTTCATTGTTGTCATGACAGCAAAGATTACAAATTTTATTCTTTTCTCAATTATTAATATTAATAGCATTTGCTAAAACTCTCGGTCTTTGTCGCTAAAAGCTTGTCCTATATTAGGGTATATAGTTAATACGGGGATATTTCCAGCTCCGCCTCCAGTTGCTGTGTTATTAACGACTTCGAAGCACCTGTCTACGTCGTCTACATTTAACTGGCCTCTGGATTCGAAATCCTTGAGAGCCGGCCATGGTGTCCAGCCTTTTAGTTTTTGAATCTTCAGTGCACAATCGACACTAGCTTTAATATTGTCCGATAGCAACTCAATACAGTCTACCTCGCAAATATTTTTTGATCGTATTCCGGGTGTCGACTTGCACCAGTATCTATTACTGATTTGGAACAGACCGTAATTTTGACTGCCATCCAGATTTTTTTCACTTATCGCTTCAGTTCGATAGCTGCTCACTTCATCTGCAATAAATGCCCACCTGGCTATGTCTGCTCGGGATATACAAAGATTGAGTTCTTCCATTTCCTTTGCCAAGGAACAGAGATCAAGGATCCTTTCACCTTCTGTAGTACTCAGGAGCAGCTGCAGCAGAGTGAGAATAAACACGACCTTCTTCTCCATGTTGGTTTGACGAACTAATTAAATTGTCAACAGCTTAAATACTTTTATGATGAATAAAAATGGACACACAAGTGTAAGGAATAATTCACTGATAAGCTTATCAGCAATTTATTATGCTCAATGCGAAGTCTGCTCAATTTACGTTATAAACTCTCTACATAGATAGTCCACATATATATATGGGATATCATTTATGCATTGTATTAAATGGTCATTTCCTTTTAATTCCTCATCTACTCATCAACAATCAACTAATCCTTTACAGGCTTATCAATGGTCTAAGTAGATAACATATACGAAATTAAAGACTGCAAATATTGTTATCGGTTGAAGTAGTCAGACACCTCTTTCCTTTCTACCTTTTAAATGAGCAAGAACAACCTTTTATGGCACTAACGCTTCTATGAATTCGTCATTTACAGAGTTGGGCCTCTGAAATCAATTTGAAGACCAACAAAGTGTTTTATTGTAGGCGGCTTAAGGTCTTAAACATACAAGATTTGTATTATAACTAGTACTTTTTAGAACTTTATTCTCATTATTGAAAAGTAACCTTGAAAGTATGAAATCATTTTCTGATTTTTGAAAAAAGTAATAATTTCTAGATTTTGAACAAACTTAGGAATGCAATTTCTTAATTTTACAATAATTGGCTCTATCCTTAAAAAAAATCTGATGGGTCTTAGACATTGTTTTCAGAGAAAGTAAAGCAACACTTTGAAGAAAAATATCTTTATCTTGACGGGTTGGTTTTCTTCCTAAGTGTATTTTAACTAAATGCTAAGTATCTCATGGTCGACTACAGAGTACTAACATTTTTATATTCCCATTTCAGTTATATGAGAAGTCGACAGTAACGTCACACAGTCGCAGGTTGGCATTGATAAGCGCTCCATTGGCGGGAAACACAAGTGTCGCTGCGCAGCAAAAACTTGGTTTTCAGGTTGCGTCATCTTCGGGTGCATTGCGACCAAAGTTGGCGGGAGATTTGTACTTGCACGTCGACTATCGATGCACGGATGACGCTGGAGGCAGTGATTTGGATGACATACAAAATCTGCCGGATGCATTGTGTCAAGCATTGTTGCCACAAAAATTAACAGCATGGAGAACGGACATGGAGGCGAAGGTCACGCCCCGGAGACCCCGCACTTCAAGGCATAGATCTAAATCGCCGTCTGGTCATGTGCATCCTCTGATTTTTGCCGAGCATGAGTTGCAATTGTGCAGCGTGGAGGAACTGTTGGATAATCGACGCTTCCAGTTGCTCCACTCGCGTCACCAACAACGCAATCTGCATACAAAGCAACTGCGGTTTGTGCCCGCCTTGGATCATGAAATTGCCGAGTTAGAGGAACCCATTGATAGTGCCGGCCAATTACTGGACCCAGGCACCGCTTGGGATCCAATTGATCTGCACAAGCATCGAGGACGTAAATATCTTCAGCTGCTCTACGAGACAATAGCCAGCCAGTGCTTGCAACGGTCCAAGACCTTGCAATCGACGATGCCTCTGCTGCAACTCTTCGGAGGGGATGGTGTGGATTATTCCACAGGCTGGACAGCATTCTGGCGTGCTCTTAGCTCCTTTTTCTTTGGTCAACGAGCTGCTCCACTGCGTGAACCCACCTGGCAACCTCAACCACAGTCTCTGGATCGGATTCAACAGTTTAATATCTCGTTGCATGTTGTACGTGCAACAGGAGTTCCGGTACGCAGTCGCCACATCCTCAATGTGGAGCGCCAAGGAAGACGACGCAGTAGCGCAGGCACGGGAACAGGAAGCGATCTCAGTGCCAGTTTATTTGTCACACAAAGTACGTACATATATTGATTTAAAAAAGCGTACTTTAAACTTGTTGGTTATACATGTATACATATGTTATCTATTAATCTTTAGATTAGCAGGTTTAAGTGTTGATTTAAGAGACATATACAAAATCAGAGACGAGCACATTGAAAATACAGTTAGATTAAATATTATTTTTACCATCCCTACTTTTTATCAATGCTAAATTAAATCTAATATGCTTTATCACCACTTTATTTAATGCTAGTATAATTGCATTTTCGTTATCACTACTTTTCCTAGCTTCTTGAAAAGTAATGATATTGCTTAAGTTTAAGTTAAGAAGCCACAGACTTAAAGGGTTTTTTTTATATTTTATTGTTAACAAATAAAAGGACTAGAGTAACAACAAAATAAATGAAAGTATTAACTGTAAGATAATCACTAATTTTTTCAATGCTGTTAAAAAGTCAATTTCAATAACTGCAGTTTAAAAATTATTGGAAATCTTTATAGGCAGATGAATTTTAGTTTTTCTTGTAATAAATTTGTATATAAATAATGTAATATCAGGGAATATTAATTTGAACAATAACTGTTTGCAGCATTAATGTACTCCAATGTGCGTCCCTTTGTCACATTGAGTTATGGCCAAAGGTTGTGTCGCAGTAGCACAGCCGAAGGGTCGAATCCCACCTGGAATGAGCAACTGCAGCTACAGATCTCAGGAGATCCATCGGATCTGCGTGATGATATTAAGATAAGTCTCTTCGATGAGCTAATCGAGCAACAATACACGGACGAGGCAGCTGATCTCTATCAACGTGTGCAGTGCAACTGGCTGGGAGATTATCGCATACCCATTAGTCGACTCTTGGCAAGTCGCAAGGTGAGTAGCAGCATCAGATACAGGGTAACATTAAGTGAACCTCTTTTCTATATTCATTTCCAGTTCGAGGGATGCATTGAATTGTGTATGCCCAAGGTATTGGTTGGCTACAAGCGACCACTGATTGATTCTGTCACAAACATATCCATCGATCAGTATCCCGAGTTCAAGGAGTGTGTGCATCTTTGGTTCTATTTGAGCATCGAGCCCGGCTCTGAGCTGATACCCATTCAAGTTGGCGGTCTTGCATGCGCCGAGCTTCCCGAGTTGCAGCAATTCCTAAGCGAACGGCGCTTGGAGTTGCAACAGCTGTTGCCACATCCTCAACGATATGTGGATCCATTGGTCTGCACCTCGCATGGTAAGCGTGTCTGCTTGACTCGTCTCCTGGAGCCGGTGCCACTGCCTCATCCGCTCCCGTTGCCAAATAACAATCAGATGGAGAGTGTGTGTCGCTTTGTTTCACTTCTGTGTCCATTGCGTACTTGTGTGGATGCCTGTCAGAGTTTTCAGGGCGTTTGGTTGGACAATCAAACGATGCTCGATTGCACCTGGTGTTCCGCCAAGGATTTGGGTGTGCTTCTCTGTAATTTTATGCTGTCGCTGGGCCTTGAATGTTGGCTACTCCTTGGCATAGCCTGTCCCTATGGCGAATGCACATTTGTAATCTATCGGCAGCCAGAAACTGCAGAGTTGATGCTGGTGGCACCTGCCACAGGAAAGCATTACCAACTCCAGGATATTTTCTGCCCCTTAACGCGGGTCTACTGCATTGTGGGACAAGAGAATGTAGGTGACATATTCCCAATATTTATTATATCTAAATGTCTGCTTCCCCTTCAGATATATTTAAATATTCAGATTGAGTCACGAGTCAGCATGACAAATTTCAACATACTCGATGGTGCTTGCTGGTTACCGCTGTTCAACAAGCGTCAAGTGGCACCTCAAGGTGGTGTACACAAGCCGGACTATGTCTACAAGCTTAGCTATGATCTCAGCCAGCTGCAGAAGCACATCGAGCGCAAGATCATGAAGAAGATAAGCGCCTGGCGAACCACACGCAAAACCATTTGGAATCGGTGAGTGACCTTTTGAGCCAGGAATTCGAATTTCAAAATAAAAGTTATTAGTTAAGTTTCACTTTAAAATCTTAATTCTAACGTTTGTTATTTCATTCTCCCATTACAAATTAGAAATAACAATTATTTAAATATTTTAGTTGAAAATATTTCAAGTTTTTATTATGAAAACTTAAAATACAAATATTTGTATACCGTAGATTTCAAATAAAAGTTATTTCTGATGTTTGTATTTGATTTTTCCATTTGATATTCAATTATTGTTAACTATTTATATGAAACAAATAAAAATGTATAGCAAAAATGTATCCTTTGTAGAATACCATAGTATACCTAGGTTTTTTCTTTGCCGGTAATAGCTTACTTGGGATTAACTTGTTAAGCTCATAACTTTAATTTTCTTCCCTTGCATAAAACCTTTTAAATAAGGTCAACAAAGTAAAAACTGATAACCAACCCTTTTAACTATTATAGTGCCTTTCAGACGCGTTTGTTGAGAATCTTAAGCGATATGGAAAAGCTATCCACATTCCCGGGCAGCCGTTACGACGAACCTGCCTACAGTGAGGAACTAGAACGGGAGTATCCCAACTTTAGGGTAAGTGCAGCTGTCAACTTAATATTATCACATCAATTATAATTGTGCATTGTTTACTATCTATTATCACAGCTGTACGGTTTCACAATCAATTTTCCCTACACAAACCTGGCAGCCATTTCAGAACGCATTCGCACCACATGCATTCACTATAACAACAATGCCTTGGTCGAGTTTTGTGTCGCAGTTCATATCAATGCTTATGCCAACGACGTGCTATCCGTTTGGGTGTTCCTCCTGTCCATAGTACCACTGGTCGCCTGATCGCAATTGTGAATCAGACACCCTAAAAAAATAATAATAATAATAATAGTATTAGTGTTGAATGATACCCGAATGACGTTTGCGTTAACTGATAAAGACCCGGTGTCTTCATAGATAATGCTAATCAATAAAAGAAAAATACAAAATAACTGCTTTATCGGTAGTCGAAAAAACGGAAAGTAAGTATTAAACTCGATTTACAAATTTTGTTGGTGATAACGCTTTTAACGCTTGTGGCGTGTTGTATTGTGGTTTGTTTCTTTTGGCTGATTGGTCAGGTTGAACACCGTTGAGTTGAAATGAGTTTAGTTCACTGCGCACCCTCAGACCGTGTAGACTGTGCACCAAACTTGTACTTGAAACCTGGTACACGATGAATGTGAAATTTGCAGAAAAATATGCGAAATTTAAGCGCTATGTGAAATGGCTTTATAGTCTCTATGAGCTCAACACACAAATTGCCATTTGCGAACCATGGGAGAAGGTGTTTTGTCGTAAGTAGCCAAGTGTGGTAATATATTTTAAGTGGCCGGCTGGCCATTAACAGGCGATTACCAATCGCAATCGGCAAACAACTACTATTTTCTGCACTCTTCGGTGGTATCTTATCTATTTCGGTCAGGAGAGGCAATGACTAAGTGCGAGTGTCGTTTTATTTCATTTTAAACATGTATACTTACATCAAATTATTTTCTAAATATTTACAGACGTACTTCTTGGCAGTTGTATATCCCTAATACTATTTGCAACATACGCCTATGTGCCCGGCTATTGTCTTCTGCTTATGAGCTTTCTAATGCCGATTTCAAGCAATACAAATAGTACTAGTAATATGATATGTGTGGAAGCAGAGGCCGGAATATGCAGCAACAGTCAATCTTATCTTACGTAACATTATTAGGTAGCTATAAGTAATAATAAAGCATTATAAATTAATTAAAACACCAAACGCAATCTGCTTTGTTACCGATAAATTATAGACTATTCTGGCCTTGACTGAATTCAAATCTAGATAATCGCTCACAAAAGTATTAGTTTCCCTAATTATTAAGAATTATTAAAGAAGTAACTTAGAATTAACCAATTAACAGAAATAAATATCAAATTTGAGTTGCAAATTAAATTTCTGGTGCTGTTTCCATGTGAAAAATTTGATTTAAAATTCAATTAATCCCGCGCATGAAGTGCAGCTGACAGCGCTAAAAACAAAAGATGCCGCTATTTAGTTTCACTAAAAAAAAAGATGACGCTTCACAGTTGCAAATGTTACCAGTGGCAGCGCTTCGTAGTTCCTAATGTAACCAGTGGCGGCGCTAGCAAAACAGATTTGCGACAAAATATTGCAATAACTTACATTTATTTTTTAACCAAGAAAATTAATTTTTTTCAATAAAATAAGTTAATTCAAAATTAGACAAAATTAAGCCGATTTTTTCAAAACATGTCTCGATTTTCTAGATCCACTGGGGGCCAAGTTCCGTTCATAGCTCTTTGCTTAACCTGCAACTTTTACTGGAAAGCTTAGAAAAATCCACAGAAAATTCGTGTAAAGTTTCAATCCGATCCGTGAGCACTTCCATTTTCGAGTGGCAAGAATTTTTCTGTCACTCGTTTCCGAAAATGAAAACCCGCATCTGTTGGTAGTATAATAAAGCACAAATACACCACCTTCTGTCAGCTTTGTGAAGCAAATCGTACACAACTATCGATGACAATGTTGTCGTCAGATATAGATATCTATCGATTCCGTTCCCAGCTGGCAGATTTTGTTTATAAAATAATTTTTGAAGCATAAACGTTTAGTTAATTATGTCGAATGACAAGCGAACCGTTTATGTTGGTGGATTAACCGACGAGGTGACGGAAAGATTGCTGAACAATGCGTTTATACCGTTCGGTGATATAGCGGATATACAAATGCCGGTCGATTACGAATCCCAAAGGCACCGTGGATTTGCATTTATTGAGTACGAGAATTACGAAGATGCCGCCTCTGCGATTGATAACATGGTAAGTTAATTGGTATATCTATTAATAACATATATATGTAATCAAGGCATCTTTTATTCATAGAACGACTCGGAGCTATGTGGACGCACCATCCGGGTTAATTTAGCAAAGCCTGTGCGCGTCAAGGAAGACAGCTTCAAGCCGGTTTGGGCAGATGATGACTGGCTACAAAAACATGCAGGCGCCACAATACCAGCAGATGGTGAGCCGGAAGCTGATAAGAATAAAGTAGAGACACCATCAACCGGTCCTGCAGTGATTGAAAAGTCAGAGAAGCGAAATCCACAGGTGTTCTTCGATATACGAATTGGCGGCAATGATGCTGGACGCATTGTCATGCTCTTGCGTGCTGATGTGGTGCCCAAGACCGCCGAGAATTTCCGCCAGCTTTGCACTCATGAACAGGGCTATGGCTATAAGGGCTGTACCTTTCATCGCATCATTCCAGAATTTGTAAGTATCCACTGAAATGTTCATAAATAAAGCAGCTGCAATAGCTATGGTTCCTATTTCAGATGTGCCAAGGAGGAGATTTCACAAATAACAACGGTACTGGTGGCAAATCCATATATGGCAAGAAGTTTGACGACGAGAACTTTAGTTTAAAACACAATAGTTTCGGAACTCTGTCCATGGCAAATTCAGGCTCCAATACAAATGGCTCACAGTTTTTCATATGCACCACAAAGTGAGTTACTTTTAAAGAGTGATAAGCGTATGATATTAAGCTTCATGTTCATTCCCTATATAGAACCGACTGGCTGGACAACAAGCACGTGGTCTTTGGACATGTCATCAGCGGTGCAGACGTTGTCAGAAAAATGGAACGTTGCGGCAATAAAGCAGGCACCCCAAATCAAAAGATTATCATTTATGCTTGCGGCGAACTGAAATAAAGCCAATAATCCCACAGTAAAGACTGATTTTTAAGATATATTCATTTATTTATACTAAAACTAACAAAGTTTGCTATGAGCCGGAGACGAATCCATCAAAGCGCAACACTGAAAGAAAAATACAATTTGAATTAGTTATTGTTGCATAAAGTTAAAACAATTGCTTATATATGTATGATTCAGTTGGGGAAAGAAGACAAGACAGCATGATTTGAGTCTCAGTGTAATAAAGCCCTTAAAGGGTGCTTTCATCATCTAACAAATTAACAACTCAGGTTATTCATGATATTTACCTTGACAACTCTGGTGCTTGTTGTTAGTTAGTATATTGGAACAAATACCGTATTCTGCAATTAAAGAAATTACTTATTAGTTCAGGAATAGTAACTGTATCTAAAGTCGGAGAAATTATTGACTTGATCAGTCGGGGAAAGATTGACCGCATGGTTTTTTGTGGGTTCTACTCAGTAGAGGGATCCTGATTAAGGATAGTTCATCAGCTAACAACTATTTTCTATTTAAATTCTCAACACACCTTTTAGATTCCCATGGATTTTGATCTCTTCTTGAAGTTTCGACAGCAACCAGAATAGCCTGCAAGTAAAAACAACTTTATAGTTTTCCACTTTATATCTTCAAAATGATGACTTTATAATTGTTCTATTCAGACAGGGAAAAATTGACCGCATGGTTTTTGTGGGTTCTACTCAGTAGAGGGATCCTGATTAAGGATAGTTCATCAGAGCACATCTGAATAGCAACAATTAAATCAGTAAAAACTTACCTTTGACGTTCTCGATCCAATTTGCAGGATAGAACCAGCATTAAGAATCTGTAAGAGAAAATTGTAAATTAATTATAAAATTATATGCGCAATCCACGTGTTTTGTGAAAATATATATATCAGCTTCGAAAGTTTGTAACATGTTTGTTTCTAATGAACTATACTGAAGTAAACATCATTTAAATTTTCTAAGCTTATCTTTCATTAGGTTTAGAAGGCCTTACCTTGATGTAGATCTATCAGACATCACATTTAGACTGCAATAACGACTTCTAACAAATCCTGTAATGAAGAAAAAAATTCGATTAGTAGGTCCACAAGATGATATTAAACTACTATGTTTAAGTTTATTTTATCAGTATCCTTTTGGTTAATTTGGTTTGGTTGGTCAGCATAGCTTTCAGATTAAGTTTATCATCAAGATGGTATTTTAAGATATTGTAAAAATAAAATTATGCTTACATTTCTTTATGGGCAGCATTTGAAATTATTCCAATGACAGGACAATTCCTAAGTTAAAGTCACTGTAAAGATAGATATAGACTAAGTTAGTTAGATATAATGTAGTTTTATTGTTCTCTACATATTACTACAGTTCTCTAGACATTTCAGTTACATTTCTCCGCATTTTCTACTCAGTAGAACGAAAGTTATGATAGATAAAAGGTATTCATCATCTAAAAAAGCTGTAGCAGTCGTAGAAACTATATTAAAAAGAAGTCTTACCTTAGAACATTAGCCAGGAAAACATTAGAATTTAACCGGTTTGAAGTGAACTGCAAGTAGAAAGAAATAAGTTAATAAATGCTTTTCTTTTATGGAACTATGCTGTATTTTGGTTAAAATTCAGTTGCAAAATTTGCAGCCATGGGGTTTTTAATCACAGAAATCGTACGGTAATTACTTATCATCACTTTCAGACACAAATTTACTAAGTTAAAATAATTTGTTTCTTACCGGTTAGAAGTCCTGGGGAGCACCATCATAATCGCAACCGACAGTATAATAAAATGCTGAAAATGAAAAGATAATCTCGAGTTAAAAATGATGCCAGGTACAAAAACAGATATTTGGTTATTCTTATATGTATCAGTTGCAAAATTTGCAGCCATGGGGTTTTTAATCACGGACATCGTACGGTAATTACTTATCATCAGGTTAAAATTCGATAGTATTTAATATAAAAATTCAAAAAACTCACCATAACTCAGATATAAAGTTTTCACGCCCATTTTCGGGGACTACTGGCACTGCAACAAGAATAGAAAAATGAGGTTAGTTTACTGGCGTGATTATTTTTCAACACAAAGTTGTCTTTTATTTATTATCAGAATCCTTTTGGTTTAAATTTAAGTTGTGAATCAACAGCACTTTGTTCAGATTGACTTATCATCATTAAAGAAGTCTATAAAAGACTTCGTTTTAAGTTGAAACCTACCTGAGACTGTTCTCATGTTAATGCCGGTTTCTGACCACGTGTTTGCAACCATATGTGGCAGCTGCAACAAGACGAAAATTGAAATTAATAATTTGCTTAAAACATATACAATGTTTAAAATTGAAAACGTATTCTATCAGTTGGCCGTTCTTATTCTTTCTACAAGAAAAGAATGATAGTAGCCCTCTTGCGAGATCACTATCATTCGACTCTTCAGAAATAGAACATTCATCAATTAATTTAATTAACCGTAATAAACATCCACATAATACTTACATTCTTTAAGATTTTCAAAATATGATTGCTACATCATAGATTACTCCATAATTTATCATTTAAAGCCGCAAGAAGTTAACGAATTCTTGTGATGCTCGCAGCATAAAGAGATTAAAATATTTTCTTTCATCTGAGCAAAATTTAAGAACATCCCACTCGCGGTGAAACAGAAAAGGAAATGAACGAACGTAAGAAAAGTGTGACCGACCTCGCCAAACAGTAGGGTTGCTCAAAAAATATTGATATATCGAAAAAAATTTTATCGTCATGCAATAGGGGGATTCCAGCAGCTCATAAAATGCAGAGGCAGGAGTCACAATACGTTTCTTTGGCGCGCAATTTAAATAAAATTAAAACAAATGTTACATTAATCGATGACAATAAATGTAAATAAAACAATTTAATTTGAATTTAAATTAAATTCCTTAACTGAAAATAAAGTGTATAAATACATATGTAATACTATAAATGACAAACAAGTCTTTAAAATTGTATTAAAAAATGACGACTTTATTTAATTTAGCATAGCTCATTGAATGCCTTTACAACAATATATCAAGTACAATACATATTATTTTTAAAAAATGTACAATTTGTCTGTTTTTCTTTATTTTTTATTCTTCCAAAAGGAAGACTCATTCGCAGATATTTTGCATGCAATCCAACTGCCTTCCACATGTATGTATATCATTGTTTTTTAATCAAAAAGGCATATAAGTTTTATCATTAAAATTTCAATATAATCTATCACAATATGAGAATTTCAGGATTCGTATTGCTCGCTTCTGATATAGATGTTTTTTGTGATTCAACCAAGCTGTAGCAATTCCTGATCCTAAAAATTTTGATACATGTATTTTAAATTTGTTGTTAATTTTTAAATTTTTTTTGTTGCAATGATTTTTGCTTGGTTTTTGTTTAAAGTTGTACTTAGTGATTTAAGATATTAGATACATAAACATATAAAAAATATATATTATGATTATATATTAAAAATTGCATGTTACGGACGGACAACAGCTTAAAAATGTAAACATAAACATATTAAAATGCTGATTCTGCTTTAAAATACATGCAAATATATTTATTTTAATGCTTAAACTAATTGTTTAACTTTACATTTAAGGCCTAAATAATAGGCATATAGCATATTTATGTATACGGGATTTAAGGCGCGTGCAATTGTTTTTGTGCGTGATTGTTATTTGTTATTGGGGCTGCCGTTGACAAGGGATCTCAGTTCTTATGAATCAGCCTCACATATATACTTATATTTTGACCGCAGAATTCAACTTGAAATATCAAGTGATCTATCTTATTGTTAGTCTAAAGGGGATACTATATCAAATTACAAAAATACATTTCTATATTCAATTCCTTATTGAGCTTAATATTAGATACAATTTGTATTGCCTTTGTTAGCCACAAAACAGACACAATTTATAATTTAATAGCATTCTTTTGCTGCATGTACAAAGAAAACTCGTATGAAAAAATTAGAGAAACATTCAGTCTAACAAAATACTTGTACAGAATAATAATCGTCTGAATTTCGAGAAATATATTCGATTTGTGGGTGGGTTCGACATCTCCGGGCACAATCAAAAACTTTTGTTCAAATATAAACATAGCCAATTCTTGTGTGACCTGAATATGTGATATGTAAATGTTTTTGCTTTAACTCTAATTTTTGCACTTACCAAATATTCTATAAAATAAACATATAGAAGCGCCGCCTGGGCAACTACGTAGGTGAAAGGGAAGCACCCTTTCAGCCAACGAAGCTATTGAGGCTGCGCATTACCAATAAATTTAACTAAATCTTGACAAAAAATAAACTAAAGATAAGCACAACAGTTTCGGATGCGCCGAGACACGTTTCAAACGTGTCGTAAAACTGATGCCTGTGTCCAATCGTGGGTGGGGGGGGAGTTACTACAACTAACTGCAACATAAACAACGAAAATTCGACTAATCTTGTGGTGTGGTAAACTGGCCACCAAAAGAACTATGTGATGTGGTTCCCCTCATATGTAGGTGCGTTTCACTTTTGTCAGAGTGGACGTCTTGCAGGGCAGTTCTTTTTCCAAATGTTCTGTCGAGTTTTTGCACTCGTGACTGCGATCTTTCTCAAGATCTAGATTTGCTGCTTTTTGTGTCGTACTATATGGATTCGAATTGATTAATAAATTAATATCCTTGCCGCTGTTCTGATGCTTAAATTGGCTGTAAGAAACGATTAAACAAATTAGGTCATTTAGCTCAACTAGTTTTAAATTGATTATTATCTTACGTGGGCTTGCCAAAGTGATTATGGTGACTGGCATCTAATCGATTCTGGTTGCATGTTTGCTTCATTCGGATGCCCACAAAGCCACCAAAAAGGAATGTGAGCAAGAAGCCAACTATGATAACCATTGTGATTAAGTGTGTTGACGTTGAGGCCTTTTGCAACTCATTGACAACAGCGATTGACTTCTGGGGATCTGTGAGGGGAAAGTGAAGAGAAATAATGTTGGAGCTAACTTGGTTGAAAGAACTATCACTTACCATGCAGATTAGTCATAACCTGTTCGGGATCTACAGATGCCTGTGGTATTTTATTCTCATCTATATAATCGTTTAGCGTAAAGTCAACACCATCTCCTGTTGGCTGCTGATCTAAAACTGATGGTTTCTCAGCTGGAATGCCGCTGACACTAGCATAGTGGAGTTTTTGCACCTCGTCCACTTGTGATGGGGCCATGGTGACAATGACGGGATCTGCAGCTGTTCTTGGGCATAGAGAAGCCGCCGCTTTCTTAGTCGTGTTGAGACTCTGCAAATAGGTCTTGGTGCCAAACTTGTGTTCACTCGCGGCTAGATTCTTGCATTCGTGCGTCTGCAAATCCCAGGCACAGTTTGGATCCTGCAGACTAAGGCAGCCAACGCAGTCAACGATAAGGGAGCAATGATGCAAGGGCACCGTCACCAATCTTCCATCGCTAACCACGACGAGTGTGTTCTTCTTGGATGAGATGACCAACTCTCGTACAGGTGTGCCTAATGGCAGTACCTGCATCTCTGAGATGACCACTGTGCGCAGACGATCAGTGTTGTTCTGATGCGTTGTCATCGTGTTAATGAACTTTGTCACCTTTCCATCGTCAGTGCCACTATAGATTACATCGTAGCGATTGCCATTCAACGCCTGAACTTGTGGATCAACTCCAATTGCCGTGAGTCGATGATGCAAATTCACCTTGGTCAATAGAGGACGATTGTGCACTGCGGGCACAGCGCTCTCCATCATCGGATGATTCTTAATAAAGTTGACCGCAATGCTTGTCAGTGTACGAGAATCTTCCACACATTGACCAGGACGTGGCTTAGGCACCTGGGCCTGCTCCACGGGCAACCAATGAGATTGTGAGTCCTTTTGCGATTTGAAATCGCCATCAAAAGCGGCCAATATGTCATCCACCCGAAAGGCACACACTGCCGAGCCGGGAATTGCATTCACCGGGGTGGTAAACACAGCATAAACCAACGCATTAGGTCCGCTCTCCACAATCGGACTTATAGCCTCTGCATGGGTAGACAAAGTTTAGTTAAGGGAAGCTTCATAGTGCAAATGTCACTTACGTATTTCATCAAAGTAGAAGGGAAACTCGCCGGGCACCGAGCAATTGAGTCGCGTCTTAAGGAACGAAGTCCAACTCTTTCCATGATTATATGGTCCACCGCGATCGTTTTTGCAGACACGACCGACACGAGAGTAGATCGCTTTGCCATAGTTCATGTGTTCCATTGAGAGTTCACGGAAAAAGATTAGCACATAGTCATTGCGCTCAATGGCACCCACAAAGTCCGGCTGATTCAGCTGCTTGAGATCATATTGTTCGGTGCGAAGATTCTCGCGATAGATCAAGGGATCGCCACCAGAGAAATCGGCTACAGTGGCACTATACAAATGTCCATCGGCAAAGGCATAGGTGCTGTTGTGGGCAGGACTATAAGGACACAAACCCTGAGCCTCGACATCTCGCGTTATCTCGTATCGCATGCTATTGCCGGCACTTGTATCCACGGCATCTGGCGTCTGTTCGACGTGAGCATAATGACGACAACGTGGCTTATAAGAGTTGGTGCCACAAAGCAGAATCTGGCCATCACTCAGTTTGGCATAGACACGTAAATAGTTGTGGCAATCCCATTCGTGTTTGCCCTTTAGCACGCACAGTTCCCGATCCGCGCCAGAACTGGGCCACACTAATCGACTGTTCTCCTTCAGGCCCTTCATGCTGATGTTGTAGATGACGTCCCTGCGATTGAGAGAAGAGACAATCGAATTATTCGCTTAATTGACAAAGCTGTTGGCGTGTGCTGCCTGCTAATGAAGCAAATTGCCAGCAAAGAACAAAATAAATGAGCCAAAGAAAGAGAGCGAGAGAGAGAGTGATAGAGAAAGAGAGAAGACTAAAGCTAGTCAACAACAGTTTGCCAAGGTTATTTTTGTTATTTTATTTTCGCAAATAATTAGAGCTCATACATAGTAATTACGTATGCAATTGCGTTTTTTTTTATTTCTAATTATCATTTATGCTCATGTTGTTTCCAGTTTATATTTATACTTAGACTAAACAAGCTAATAATATGATAAACATTCGTATACCATTCTGTTCCTTTGTTCTATCTTTACAAGATCTATCATCATCAGAACATTTATCTCAACTCGTAACTATAAAAACTTGTATTTCCTACGAGTACACATATTATATTTATTTTAGTCAACTTTTTGGCTACGACTCGTATTCTACACAAATCTTAAAAAAAGAGTGTAATTAAGGCGTTCATAAATTGTGATTAATTTAATTTTACAGGGAATACTTTTAATTTGACGAATCGCTGGCTATAAAACATATAATAGCTT
The DNA here is from genome assembly GCA_035044365.1 of Drosophila neotestacea. Classification (NCBI taxonomy): domain Eukaryota; kingdom Metazoa; phylum Arthropoda; class Insecta; order Diptera; family Drosophilidae; genus Drosophila; species Drosophila neotestacea. Next base: position 4,044,257 of record JAWNMD010000270.1, read on the forward strand.
ATATCTACATAGATAGTATGAGCATATTTATATTAAGTAAATAATTTATATACTTTCTATAAATTGAGTAAAGTCTTTTTCCTGATACGTATGTATATCTTTTAAAAATTGGACTTGGACGTGCCTTATCTTTATTGAAAACCTATTTTACTATATATAAATGAAATCAAGCATTTTATTAATTTATTAATAATAATTACTAATATTGCTGATTATTTTGCTATGCACATGGAAAATTGCATGTTTCCCTTGGTTCAATTCGCCCGAATGCCAAACTAAATGATATGAAAATAAACAAGTTAGAGTTCTGGAAATAATGCTTCCAGGAAAGCGAATGATAAATGCGAGATTTGCACTTGCCTTGGCTGCTTTTTATTTAATATTTACTTAGCAAAATCGAAAACAACAGAAACTCGTAATTTCAATGGCGCGTTAATTGTTCCGCGAATTGAACACTTTTGTTGTTGTGATTTATTTACTTTGTATAAATATTTAAGTTAGCTCGTGCCAATAATATTGCAGAAACACTGTTTGTGCATGCAACTCACAATCAGGTAGATTGAAAGGAATTCATTGTATTCATTGTTGTATATGGCAATCAAATGAAGTATTTGTTCATTCAAATAAGGAACACGATTACTTACTTGGCACCCACGAGAACACTCTCATCATCGTGATCCAAAATCTTATAGTAGTCCGTTGTGTTGCCAAAGAAACTTGCCATCACTCTATCTGGCTCTGTAATGCAAATGAGAATTTAATTAGCAAATAATTGACAGTAGTTTTTAAATATTTAAAACAAAATTGAGTATGTCACTTTATATCAGATTGTAGATAATAAAAAATTGAACATTTAAGTGTAGTTTGTTTGTTTTCCTTGCTTAATTTTTTTTTAAATGGAAACTTGAACTCGTTGAGTTTAGTTTTCTTGTCGAGCTTTCATAAAACATGGTCAGAATGTAACTTGGATATCATTTGCTTGTATCAGATATCTTGTAAATAATTCATTTTCGATCGTTGTTTCCTTTAACATCTATAAATCGTTAATTTTATTTAACATACTAAAGGAAAATATATAGGGTATGGAATCGGACTCAAGGAAACAAAAGGAAATCAAAATTCTGAGCCACATTTCAGCTAAAATATTCTCCAAATCGATTGTTATTATGATTGTGCGGCACATTTACTAATTGCAAATAATATTTATAATCATGGACTTGAAAATTTGCAACCATTACGTGTATTCAGAGCAATTAGTGGAGGGCTTATTATTTGGCCCATTTTCTGACAATGAGTTGCTTCAGAGGAAACGCTAATTTGTTGCAAGCATGGCGAAAAATTGGGCGCGATAAGCAGTTGTTTGTGGACCAACTTGTTCATTGATGATAAAACAGCAGCCAAAGCAAACAAAAGAGAGAGAAACAGCAAAACAAACAAGTGGCACAATTAAATAACAACAATACTATAAGAATAACAATAACAATAACAAGCCTTATAATTGTGGGCGTCTTGGAAACTTACTCGTTTGCAAATCGGGTCGGACATCGGGCATCCAAGCATCGACCATTGCGAGATATAGACATAGGATTGTTATTGCTCTCTCCCCTCTGGCATTATGTTGATATCTTCTTCTTCGGTCTGTAATTAGCATTGTTGCAATGGTTTGTTTGCTGTTTTGTTGACAATGATCGCTGAAGGTCTCTTGACGTGTTCTTCTAGCTAGCTGCAACTCGGTAGATTAATCAAGTACATATATTCAATTGACGTAGCACACTTGAAATCTGTTGAGCCAGGCTCTTTTCAGTTCTTGATGATTCAGCAGCGATTTTCCAATCGCTTGGTGCTTAATGCAGCTGCTACTTGTCACACACTCACAGACTGAGTGGCACGCTAGCTGCTGCTGTTATTGTTGCTGTTGCTGATGGTGGTGGTGCCAATGGGGCTAGTCTGGCCTGACTGGTTTTAATCACTGCCGTTTGTCATACTGATTGCTGCCATTCTCGTGCCAGTTGCTACTGCTATTTATTGCAGTCACTAGCATTACTTTTATCATCAATTGTTCTTACTGCATGCATATAACAATTTTCACTCTGATTTCTTGTTTGCTTTTCTTGATGCTATTTAGTTGATGTGCTCAAATCAAAACGCAAAACCTGCAATGAGATGGAAAAAGTAAATTGTTAGTTGTTACGAATAATTAACAATTATTTCAGTGATGTGGAATGCCAGCAAATTTCTTAGACAAATATAGTATTTCTATCTCCATAAATTGCACACATTCATTTTAATTTTGATTAGTTTAATCGCTTTTAATATTGTGTGGAAAGGCAACCGCTTTTAGAACATCATCAGATGAGGGTTGAACTTTAACTGTTAGGTAAATATTTTGTATTTTTTTGGTATTCCCAGTAAGTTTAATTATAAAGAACATTTTCCATAAAATATTTCAAACGGAAGTTAAAGGTTGGCATTATAAATGCCGATAGAAATATGATGACATTTAATCTGCTAAAATTATATGGTTAGGGAAAGTCTATCTAATAATGCGAAGTATGGACTACAGTTGCAAAAATTTAACATTTCCGCAAAATTTGTGGCTTGGTCAGTTTTTTTTTTTTTTTTGTATATTTCCTGTGTAAATTTGTTGTTTAATTTATACACTCTAGTTTTCACTTTCTTGTTACATATTATTACCGAATTGAAAGACTAATTTCACTTGTGTAAGTAACAATAAAACTTGTTTTTGGGGGTTTTGTTTATTTCTTTTTATTATTTTTACTACGATTGTTTTGCGAATTCTTCACACACTTTTCACACTTTCTTTGGAAACGAATTCGCTTTAAGCATTCAAGAAACCGAACAACCGCACGTTGGGCAAACTCGTCGTACACTGAAGTCGACGAACACAACAAAAGTGCGAAATGTGCCGATGGCCGACGGCAAACGATCAAAAGACGACAAGCATAAAACAGAAAAACGACAGCGACAATAGACAACAACACAGTTAACTACACCCACATTCACTCAAAAAGGTTTGAGCGCAGTTTAAGCAGCACTGTATCAACGCTCACTCGCTCTCTTTCTGGCTCTCTTCCTTTTGTCAACAAAAGTGTCAAATGAGTCGTAGGCATACGATCAAATACGTCGGGCGTAGAGCAGAAACGACAGCAGCAACAACAAAGTTAAATACACCCACACCAACTTAGCCTTTTCTAACATATTTTTTTGTAACTACTTCAGTCGGAAAAAGGTCAAACTTCACATTTCTTAAAATCTATTTATTTTATACAAAAATTAAAGTTATATTCAGCGTATTTGTCCTATTCTCTGTTCTTTTTTTCTCTCAATTTATTATCTGTTATTTTCTTAACCTTTTTCTAGTCAGTTTGTCTGTATTTTTCACGAGTAGTTGGCATCACTGACCAACACTCACTCGAAAAGGTTTGAGAGCCGCTTAGTTTGACCACAGTTTTAACAGCACTGCTTGGTCGTTCTCTCTTTCTGTTTATTACCCTATTTATTGTCCACTCTAAAATCTCTCAGGCAACAACACCCTGCAAATGTCACGCACCGTTTAACGCGTCCTGTGGCTCAGTGGTTTTTTGTATGAATCATAGTTGTGAATTTTCCTGTTTTTGTTGGAAATCACGTGCGGTATTTTCCGCCAATATTCCCCGTGCTCTTTTGTATTTGCTATCTAATCAGTTATGCCGCTAGAAATTTCAGGACGTGCTCTCCTGCCAAAGGTGTTCATCACACGTTCACACTCACGTTATTTCCACATGTGTGGGTTTCAGGTTTTTTACAATACTAGAAGGAAATTTATGTTATAGTTTCTCACGCCTCGTCGTAGGTCACGCTTGGACAACTTTTACCTACGCGAAGCGACTCCGACTCGACTCCGACGTATGATCTTCAATAAATTACTTTATTGGCCAAACCGAAGGTCACAACTTGTTGTCTTGGTCAATGAATTTGTGTCTGTCTGTCTACGAACCATCAACCACCGCTTGGTATCGTTTTTCCAGCTCATAGTTTTTAAAACGACAATGCGACTTTAGCGATGGCAGGTCAAGTGACCCGTCTCGTCTGATGACTCCCTCGGCTCATACCATAGCTCGGTTTTGTAATGTGCACGGCAAGTGTCGAAATTATAGGGGCGAGCAATTGGCCTTAAGAATGTTTATGAAATACGAGGGTCGTTTGAGAGCTACTGCTATATACTACAAAAAAAATAAACTAGACTTAAGCAGTGTTTTTATCTGCTACTACTAAAAAATAATAATAAACAACTTTAGCAGTGTTTCTGCTTTCCACCTTGTGGTCTTAAAGAAGCTGGCATATTTGTATAAATTATTTAAAAGTATATACTCTATCAGAAAAGTAGGTTCTTATAAACCTTAATTGGCCACATATCTTAATAATTACTTTTATTTATAGTAACTAGACTAGAAATTTTCTCTACATTTATTTTCTATTTTGCGACCAAGTTTAATTAAAACAGCTTGATATGAATTGAATACAACTTTAGTTTCTTCTACAGAGTATCTTCCAGTTGTAAACTCTTATTTGTAGTTCTTTCTTTTGCATAAAATTGTTTTCAATGGCTTCTGGCCGAGCTGCCCTCGTTATGCAGCATGTCCGATGTGAATGAAATGAGTATTATCAATATCATATTTTTGTTAAGCTCTCAAGTTTCATAAGCCCCATTTAGTTCAATGCCAGGAAGTGCGTTCCGCTTTTTGGCGGACCAGTTAAATATGCTGGCAGTCTCTGCTCGTCTGGCACTAATTAATGATGAGCTCAAATTCAAGTTTGGTTTACCTACTTATTAGAACCATCGATCGATCTGTCTATTGACAGCAGAGTACAGCAGTCACTGTTTTGACTTGTTCCTCATACTTTCCACACTTTTCCAGGTTCCCTCAACTGATAAACACTCAGAGATCTCTGTCTGTCTGTCTGTGAGTCTGTAAGATAAACAACTTTATCAAGATAAGAGTAAAATGTATGTCACGTTTGTCGTTTGTTAATGATCATTCTGCATTTGTCAGGTCTGCCGTCGAGAAATACGAGCGTGTTAATAGATAACTTGCTCGATGCTCGGGAGGGAGTACGTGCTCCATAAGAAATTGATTTGCTGCGTATGGCTATTAGATAGATATACCATATATGTAGGTACACTTACATATACTATACGTTTAAGTATAGGCTATCTACGCTAGAAACCTGATCTCTACACTAACAAACAACCCGTTTGGCCAGTGGGCGTTCAGTTGACCAGGCCAATACAAAGTGGCAACAGGTGGTGGCACTTGTGTACATTTGCCTTATAAAGTGGCTTCGTTATCCGTAGACTTATTGGCTGGGCCAAGTCTGTTTCTGGTTCTATGTATTTGCATATTTGTGTAATGTTTTTGTAATTGTTTTGAGCTACTTTCAAGAAGTATATAATCGTGTTATTTGTTTACTATTTCTTATCTTTAAGTACAATAATTTACTTGAAATTTCGACTTAATGTAAACTGACAATGAAGAAGTAGATAAAACCCCATTTCCTTTCTTTTAAAGACTCCCCAGAACATTTATATATACATTTTCTACCTTTAAATATAAATGGATAGTTAAATAGTTAATAAATGTATTTAAATTTCAAATTATTGTTGTAGTGACTATAAATATTATTACTTGAGGTAGTGCTTAGTTGTAGTTATTTATGGCGTTCAAAAGTTGACTTATTGTTAACTTTTAAAATAGTTAACATGTAGACTTTTGCTGATTTACAACACGGCTTGACTTTGTTGTTTCTCTTGTCTCGTTGTTTATTACAAAAGTATTTTTGTGGTTGTTGTTCTTTATTGCTCTTTTGTTTTTCCTTCTTATCATTTAGTTTAGTTCAATGCACTTTAAGACTTTGTATGCACTTGCTTTTTCACTTCTTATCCACAAACTATCGCTGTTTTACTTCCGATTTGTTCCCAACGCCTACATGATTCACACACACACATACATACAGATATTTTTATATATATTTCTTTCGGTGTATTTGTTAAACCAGTTTAATCGACAGGCAAATGCTCATTTTGTTTTCAACGGAAGTGTAGATGATTCAGAAGCGTCTGCTATTTAAATGTGTAACAACAAATTGAATATATTTAACAACTTGTACAACAACAACAACAAGAAATAAAATGGATATTTAATAATTACTTCGTATATGGCGCGACAAGTTTTTCATTCACAAAAAGCAAATGTTTAGCACGTTAAATGAACGTGGGAGTTTTAAGTTGAAGTTTTCGAACGCGTTTAAATCAAACAACAAACAAACATAATACAAATACATATAAGTGCATCTAACATAGAATGAACACAAACATGTATGTATGTGTATTATTGACTTGTTGAGCGGCGGGAGAAGGGGGAGTTGAGTCTGAGGTTAAGTGGGACACCACTGCGCGTTCCACTTTGAGCTGCTGCCGCTTTTTGACACTTTTGACTCTTTGAAGCGTTAGAAGCTTTTAATCAAGTTGTTGTTGCTGCTGCTTTATGGGCGTTGTTGCTGCACTTATTTGAATTTTAAAGTTTTGAGTTGTTTTACCGTTGGTTGGCTGCTTTTCGTTCAGCTATTGATATGCGTTTGAGCTTAGTGTCCAAATCGAGTTTGTAGAACGACGCGAATTGATTATGCTGCTAATTTATTAGATTTTCTACTCGCAACTCGCAAGAGCTAACTTGTTTTCTGCTTGCTGCCTTTTACAGTTCTTGGCCAGACAACACTCACACTTTGGTTCGACGTTTGCTTTTTGTAGAGAGAGAAGTGAGGGGGAAACAAGTCCACAAATTCACCTGTAGCTAGCTGTGTAGCGCGTCGTTTAGTTTATTTTTTTATTTTGTATTATCTCTTTTCCTCATTCGTATGCTCGATTCGGTTGCTTAGCTTCCATTTCGACTACTTGCTGCTGTTTACAGCGCGTTACAGACACAAACAAACACAAACACATACACACACGCGCGAACGTAAAATTTATGTATTTTCTTGTATTACTCGTTTTCAAGCTTATGCTTCATGTTTGGTTTGCTTATACATATGTATGCATGCATGTGTGTAGTTGTTGCTGCTGCTGCTGCTGTTGTATGTGCATAAATTAAAAGAGAGAAAAACACACGTCTGTACACAATAATAAAAACCTGTTTGTTGCTTGACTCTGGGTGTGTGGGTAAACGAGACAGACGCGGCACGCGGGGGTTGTACGCTTCAGTTGGCTTTGTGGCCGTAGTTTTTTGTATACATATAGTAAATGCAACAGCAGTCACAATACCAAACACTTAAAACACTATTTTTGCCATGTTTCAATCACAATTTTCCACTGTTTTTATATTACACGTGTGGGGTGCGTCTTTGGCCAGCCCTTAAACTCACCAAAATTCATAAAAAATGTACAAATAATTATCAAATTAAGCGAAAAACACGAACTTCAAAAAAAGTATACTCTTCACACTACGGCGGCCATTTTGCTTTGGTTGTTTGTCTTTTCGTTCGAATAAGTTCAACTGAACGGGTCATTTAAATGAACGAACGAATGAACTTATTCAGTATTTTTGAGCTAAACTCGTTCATCTTGTTCAGTTGAACCGATGTTTAGTAAAACTGACAAGAGGTGGCGCATTTATGCTTCGCAAATCTAACAAAAGATGCCGTATTCAATTGTCGTTTTTTCAAAATAATTGGAAAAAATTGTTTAATAAAAAAACGAAGTAAAATTAAAATAATCAAAACAAATTATTAATTTTCTAAATGAGAGCCGGTTCTTTTGGAATATGTTTCGGCATAGGGGCGAAATATTTTGACGCAGACCTTGAAAAAAGCGCCCCCAAAAAACCATATGCTGTCGACCTTTGGAACTATATAATTTGATGCTAGCGCCGCGACCAAGAGAGCCCGTCTAGTCTTGGAACTAATTTGCAGAGAATTACAGTATGAAACACCGAACGAAAATGGAAAATGTGTGAAGTTATTTATTTACTTTAAAATGAAACGGTCTAATCAATAAAGTGCAATATACCACAAGACAAACACAAATAAATCGCAACCAACATGGCTACTAAGTAAGTAGATGCATTCATTTTTGATTATAAACAAATTGGAAAAAACTGCGGTAAATTTTCCGTGTGTGTGTGTGTGGGTGTATGCAGAAATTTCTCTGTGTTTGTGTATGTGGTGGGTGCATGTGAGGGTATTTCATTGAGTTTGTTTTGAGCTGCAGCCTCTGCATTCCGCTCACAACAACAACATTGACTGAAAAGAAGCCTAACAACAATCTGCCGATAAGCATAATTAGCAATAACAAATACATATTCATAACAAAAATGAATATTATTGAACTGATAGGTCCATTGAGTTTAAAAGATAATATAAACAAAACATATTCTTATGGAAATTTACTATATTTCTTGATTGATTGTCAACAAAAATATTGTAAACAGGTTTTAGTTAATCTTGATATAATTAAGTTAACACCTTTATAATTCCATATGTTTTTCAACATATATTTTTATTAGTACGACCATTGTGTAGCAAGTTTAAAGCTAGTTGCTAATATGTAAACTTTAAAATTAAGTTTAAGCTTGAATCATTCTAAACACTGTATAAATATAAATGTAAACTTGAAGATTTTCAAGTGGTGATAATGTTTAAAGCAGTGATTTTAATGGACAACTTTGTTAGTCTTAATCTAATGTTTCTCTAGTTGGTTTTCATTCTTCTTGCCAATTTAGCTTTTGCTAGGGTGCTTTTGTACTCTTCTCCAGACGTTTGCATTGATAAAGACGATTTTATAGTGAATTCTAATGGAACAGTAACATAAGATTCGGTTAAACTATCGTATAGTATAGTATTTGGAGCATAGAAAAGGATATCTTTTTCGAAGGATATGGACTGTTTTTTTTAAAGGGCTTGTATAAACAGATGATTGACTACAAAATCACCCTGGAATATGTTAGCCCGGATTACGACGGTCCGTTGCTAGCTAGGCCAGCTACCCTAAAGTCAACCGTTGGCTAAGTGAATACAAACATTGATACATTTGTTGCAACCAAAAATTAACAAAATAAACATTTGAAACGAAAATATTTCAATTGTAATTATTTAAACCAGTATCTTAAACCAAACAAATGGCTTATAAATACATACATACATTACTAAGCCAACATGCTAAATGTTTAAAGAGTGCGGTAACAGGTTCAACATGTTATTTGCAGTTCCGTTTATTTTCAAAAGCATTCCTGCATCTTTAAGTCATCTTTAAGAAAGTACTACATATATTTGAGGTACTGACATGCATAGAATATTAGTTGTTATTGAAAGCTTCACAGCTTCATACGTTAACAATGTTTAGCGCAGTGAGTTTCTTGCACATTTCTGTTAGGCTTTTTCTAATATCCCTTTAGACGGTCTTATTTTTGTTGGCCAATTTTGCGTTTGTGGCATCGCGAGTTCTTGTGCCACCTTTATCTGTTGTAATTGACGATGAAAACGAATTTAAATTGGATTCATCGGATGGTCAATACACCCTAAGGTAAAATTCTTAAAAAATTTAGTGTATCCTTGATACTATATATTTTCTGTTGCATAGTTCTATTCATGATACCGGCGATCTTGTGGAGACAGTGAAAGAAATTGAAACCGGGGAACTTCAGGTGAATGGCGAGTATAAACAAACCTTTATTGGCCCTAAAACTGTACACCTGATTGTTAATTATGAAGCGGGCCGTAATGGATATGTGGCTAAGTATCGAATTTGGATGACAGTGATGGGTATAAAATCACTTCCAGTAACTGTTCTTAAGGCCTCAGCTGGTTAATGACATGCATGTTTTCTTTTGTTAGTGATCTATACATTATCGATTTTCACAATTCGAATCTACAATTAATATTTTATTTTTAATTTAAAATTCTAACTGCAATTGCGTTTATACTCTCTTCTATTGAATTTAATAAATTGTGGAATAATCTTACAAATTGTCTTTTGAATAATATTTTTAAGAATGCCATATCCTACACTTGAAGTGTTGAGATTGGCTCAGATATTCGTCTAGAAAGGATACAGAAAGTTTCTGCTGAAGGTTTGGTAGATGATTACGTTGAAGTTACCATCGGCGTAGCCGTTTGTCCAGGAACTTTTTGAATCGATACCATTCCGCCAATCAAAATTTAAAACTGACGTGATAAAATATATTTCAATTGTTATTAACCAGTATTTCGAACCGAGTCAGTAGGTTAAAAATATATTTCGCTGCCAACATGCTAATTTAAAAGTGCGGTAACAGGTCTAACATGTTATTTGCAGTTCCGTTTATTCTTCAATCATTTTCACACATTTAAATCATCTTTAAGAAAGTACTACATATATTTAAGTCATCAAAAGAAATTATATTTCAGTGCATATATCCCATACAGAGCCCATAGATAAAAGTTATAAATAGAGCGTCCTATATGTTAAAGATGCATTGGCTTAGCGCATATATAAATGATGTTTATTACTGTTACTCAAAGTTAATGTACACGTGCTTTTTAATGCATTCGTTATAAACCAGTATTCCGGTTCGCATCACAGATAATATATTATTTCTAATGCAATATGTTAATTTTAATTTTTAACTAAAAGATGCTATAAAATAGTAGTTGCTAGTTCGTCAAGAGTTAGTTGGTTCTGAGATCTTCTCCGTTTCATAGCTTAAAAATGTTTAATGCAGTGAGTTTCTTGACCGGATATCTCTGTAAGAGTGTCTCTAATATTTGTTTTGCAGCCAATTTTCCTTCTGTTTTTTAACTTTGCGTTTGTGGCGTCACGAATTTTTGTGCCAAACATAAATAATGATTATGAATCTATCGGAAGGAAATTTGAGCTACCACCATCAGATGAAGGATACAAGCTATCGTAAGATTGCTTCTTTAGCGTTATGAAAATCCATTCAATGTCCTATATTGTTTATCAAATAGATTTAGTAATACTGATGGTCTTCTTGAAGAGGATGTGAAAGAGATCGCACCCGGGGAGCTTGAGGTCAAGGGATTTTATAGACAGTACCTGAGCAACGGTTTATTCTTAGAAGTCACGTACAAAGCAGGACGCAATGGATATGTGGCTAAGTATCGAATTTATGAAAGTATGGGTGGGGGTGGGCCAGGGAGGCCCCTGCCTACAACGATCCTTAAATCAACAGTTGGCTAAGAGCAGCTACCCATATATGAATGTACATATATAAATAATAGCATATGTATGCATGTGTAAATGCTATTTCAATGCATATTAAATAAGACAATATTGCAAATAATAAGTAATAAATTGCTTTTCATTCAACATGCCTTTAACAGGTACATCATGATAATTGACTATTCTCACATAACTAATATCTTCTAATATAAAGTAGTTGTGGCTGTGCTAAGAGTTTGTATTTTCCGACGTCTTTTGGAATTCTTTCAACTTGACGCTTGGGCTATGTGGCAAAATGTACAATATTTATTATATTATGTCAAGGATTCTTAAAACTAGCATTGGTTTAGCGCAAATAGAAAATTATTTACATTTACTGTTATTCAAAGTTAATGTACACGTGTCTTTTAATGCATTCGTTATAAACCAGTATTCCGGTTCGCATCACAGATAATACATATATTATTTCTAATGCAACATGTTAATTTTAATTTTTAACTAAAAGATGCTATAAAATAGAAGTTGCTAGTTAGCCAACAGTTAGTTGGTTCTGAGATCTTCTCCGTTTCATACCTTAAAAATGTTTAGTGCAGTGAGTTTCTTGACCCGATATCTCTGTAAGAGTGTCTTTAATATTTGTTTTGCAGCCAATTTTGCTTCTATTTTTTAACTTTGCGTTTGTGGCGTCACGAATTTTTGTGACACCTATTAATATTGAATATCCCGTCGGGAATAAGAAACTTGAGCTGATACCAACAGATGAAGGATACAAGCTATCGTAAGATTGCTTCTTTAGCGTTATGAAAATCCGTTCAATGTCCTATATTGTTTATCATATAGATTTGGTAATACTTATGGTCTTCTTGAAGAGGATGTGAAAGAGATCGCACCCGGGGAGCTTGAGGTCAAGGGATTTTATAAACAGTACCTGAGCAACAATTTATTCGTAAAAGTCACGTACAAAGCAGGACGCAATGGATATGTGGCTAAGTATGAAATTTATAGGGGTGGGGGTGGGGGTGGGGCAGATGCCTCTGCAGCCACCCTTAAATCAACAGTTGGCTAATAGCAGCTACCCCTATATGAATGTACATATATAAATAATAGCATATGTATGCATGTGTAAATGCTATTTCAATGCATATTAAATAAGACAATATTGCAAATAATAAGTAATAAATTGCTTTTCATTCAACATGCCTTTAACAGGTACATCATGATAATTGCAATTGTGTTTACACTATGACTATTCTCACATAACTAATATCTTCTAATATAAAGTAGTTGTGGGTGTGCTAAGAGTTTGTATTTTCCGACGACTTTTGAAATTCTTTCAACTTGACGCTTGGGCTATGTGGCAAAATGTACAATATTTATTACTGTATGTCAAGGATTCTTAAAACTAGCATTGGTTTAGCGCATATTTAAAATGATGTACATTTAATTTCCACCTGCTTTTCAATGCATTCGTTATAAACCAGTATTCCGAGCTGCACCACAGATAATATCTTTAATGCAACATGTTAAATTGAATTTGTATACTGTAAGCATTATTAAAATCAGATGCTATAAAATAGTAGTTGCGAGTAAAATAAAAGTTAGTTGTTTCTGAGATCTTCTCCGCTTTATACGCTAACAATGTTAAATGCAGTGAGTTTGTTGAGCGGATATCTTTGTAAGACTGTCTTTAATATCTGTTTTGTAGCCAGTATTTCTCCTGTTTTTTAACTTGGCATTTGTATCGTCGCGAATTCTTGTGCCAACCATAAATATTGATTATGAATCCTTCGGAAGGAAGTTTGAGTTGAAACCAACAGACGAAGGATACAAACTATTGTAAGATTGCATTAGATCATTGTGAAAATCGACTGACCTAACTGAATTGCTTATCATATAGATTTAGTAACTATGATGGTTCCCTCCAAGAGGATGTAAAAGAGATCGCACCCGGGGAGCTGGAGGTCAAGGGTGAATATAGTCAGTACCTGAGCAACGGTTTATCCTTAAAAGTCACGTACGAAGCAGGACGCAATGGATATGTGGCTAAGTATCGAATTTATCAAATTATGGCTCCTATGGGGAAAGGGGCGTCGGCAGCGACCCTTAAATCAACAATTGGCTAAGCAGCTACATTTCTATGTTTAATTTATATAAATTATAAAATGATGTATGAATACATTTGTTAAAAGCTATTTCTATGCAACAATATAATATAAACTAACATTGCAATCCGAGCACACTTATATTTTAATGTTTTTCATTCAACGTGCAGTTAACAGTTTCATCATGCTAAGTAGTTTCAATTGTGTTTACACTCTAACTATTCCCACATAAATAATAACATTTGCTCTAAAGTTGTAGTGGGTGTGCTAAGAGTTAGTTGTTTCTGAGATCTTTTCGACTACCTTAAACTTGACCCTTAGGTTATATGGCAAAATGTAGAAAAATGAGTGTCAAGGGTGGAGCAGCAGGTTTTCCATCGGATGAACTGATAATGCATATAATAATGATATTTCAATGTATATATCCCAATCAGAAGCCATAGATTAAAGTTTATAATTAGATAATTTTAATTGGTACACAATGCATTCAGATGCTATAAAATATTGGTTGCATGTAAAATAATAGTTAGTTGTTTCTGAGATCTTCTCCGCTTTATACGCTAACAATGTTAAGTGCAGTGAGTTTGTTGAGCGGATATCTTTGTAAGACTGTCTTTAATATCTGTTTTGTAGCCAGTATTTCTCCTGTTTTTTAACTTGGCATTTGTATCGTCGCGAATTCTTGTGCCAACCATAAATATTGATTATGAATCCTTCGGAAGGAAGTTTGAGTTGAAACCAACAGACGAAGGATACAAACTATTGTAAGATTGCATTAGATCATTGTGAAAATCGACTGACCTAACTGAATTGCTTATCATATAGATTTAGTAACTATGATGGTTCCCTCCAAGAGGATGTTAAAGAGATCGCACCCGGGGAGCTGGAGGTCAAGGGTGAATATAGTCAGTACCTGAGCAACGGTTTATCCTTAGAAGTCACGTACGTAGCGGGACGCAATGGATATGTGGCTAAGTATCGAATTTATCAAAGTAAAGGTGGATTTTCGGGAGGAGCTTCGGCAGCGACGCTTAAATCAACAGTTGGCTAAGCTGCTACGAACATGAAGTATTGTATAACAAGTAAAAAAATTATATATAAATGCTATTTCAATGCATATAAAATAAACCACATCTAATATAAAGTTTTTCATTCAACCAACGTTAACCTAACAAGTTCATCATGTTACTTGCAATGCTGTTTATACTACACATTTTGCATTCATACTTGTTTAAAATCATATTTTCGAAAATACATACGTTAATAGTGTCTTGATTTCTAAGATTATTTTATGAGAAACAAAGGTTAGTTGCTTTAAAGATCTTCAATCAGTGAACTTGTTGTATACATATGTACATACTCTATAGTCGATTCCCATTCTGTTTGTAAACTTTTCGTTAGCATCATTGTGTTCATATAAGAATGATGATAAAATATTTGCAATTGCTTTTTGAAAAGCTAAAGTAATTATGTTATCTTAATTATTGAATAAATCCGACAGAAATCCCAGCGTTGAATATCTCGTGTCAATGCAAAAATGGCAAATGATTATAAGCAATTAGTTTTAAGTTTTTTTTATTATTATTTTCAGCGAACACCTCTCGAGATCGGGTTCAATTTGACTAGATGATTAAGTTAGCGAATTCCCTTCATACTTTTGCTGCAAGATATGAGATTTGGTGGGAGGGTTCGTAGCTGTCATTAGTTTTAATTTGAGTTCTATGACTTTTTGTTAACTCACTTTACTCATCGATTTGAAACTGGTTTTCTCAGCATTTGTTCTTTAAAACATGAGAAACTAAGATTAAGAAAGTTAGTTGCGATTGGGATGTGTGTGTGTCAAACTGACAAAAATGTGTAGATCCGTAAGTTAGTTGGGTGTCTTTGTTTATTTTGTGAATAATAAATTTACATATCTTTAGTGGATTGTTATTCTCTTTGCCTATTTTGCGTTTGGGACGCCTGCGACGATCGTTCCCCGCATTAATATTGAAAATGGTTTCCAGTTGGAACCCTTTAATGATCAATATGTCTTAAGGTACGCTTCTACTTTGGAAATTACTTTAGGAGCTTGAGCTAATTTGTCGAATCACTTACACAGTATTCGACATCCGGATGGCAAAACCTGGCGAGAGGAGACAGTGCAAGAGATTTCCCCAGGAGAATTGCAAGTAAAGGGAACTCTCAATCAGGCATTTGAAGACACAGGTGGCACTCTTGTGGTAATCTATGAGGCTGGTCGCAATGGATATGTGGCCAAGTTCAGTTACGATGGCAGTGGCACGCCTACACCGCCTCCAATATCTCCTTTTTTTCTAAGTGCAAAATCTTTAATGTCGGCAGTTGGTTAAAGTTCAAAAATGTATTTCTTTGTCACTTGAATAAACGAAGTGCATTTGAATTAATTTTTTGTCAGTTTGTTTGTTATTAATACCAGCCTAGAAGTATTGTTTAATTGTAAAATTATTTACACTGTGTATCCACATCGAATTTGAAATGCACTTACATTTAAAGCACAATAATTATCTGGTAACGTTTATCTTTCAAATGTTTTACATTGCGATTTAAGTGTACCAACGAATTGCAAATGTACCATGGTACCTCACTTACGTATACAAAATATATGTATGATAACATCTATTTTCTAATGTATGTACCATGGTACCTCACTCACGCTCTCTTTCTCTCTCGCTGTCACCATCGATAGTACCTTGATATGTGAATTGAACTTGCTATCGATATCGATTACCGTTGTTATTGTTGTGTGACATTCAAATTGTAAACGCTTGATTTGGCTTACAAGCGTATAATTGTTGAAGCGCTGTGGTAATAAATGAACAGCGTAATAAACAGCAATTTCATCTCACCTCACCTCACCTAAGCTCTCTTGTACCTGGGGCAAAGCTTCAACTGAGTAGCGTGAGCGAAATATTAAACAATGCTGCGACACTGTTTGGCACCTCATATCATATTTATCAGCTAGCGAGCTGGCATTTTCAGTTGTGTTTCTGTGCCATTGGCGTGTTGACTGACTTACTGACTGAGTATTTATTATCAACGCTGCGAGGGATGTGATAAGCCGCCACGATGCAGTTTTTTACTTGAATTATCCAACAATTTTGGACTCTCTCTCTTTCTACCTCTTTCCCACTCGTTCTATTACTCTGGCAAAATGTTTAAAGAGTGGCGCAAGTCCAGCCACAAGCGATGGCCACAACATCAGCAACAACAACTAAAGCTACGACAGCTGCGTCGTCGCATGCTTGACAGGTGGCACTGTTCTCACTACTCTTAATTAATAAAATGTTTTAAATTGCTTTTTTGTTTGCTTTTTTTCCGCAGAGAGACGATGATTGTGTTTGTCTATGACACTGAGTGTCTGAAGGACGAGGCAGATGATCCCATTGCCGCGGTGCTCTACTTTCATCCCAGTTGGGTATCGGACACACAGAAGGTAGCGTTATGTGGACAATTGATGGGCACATCGTACTTCCTCAAAGATTGCTTCTTCAAACCCCGCATACTGTCTCTGCAAAATGGCAAGTTCGTGCTCAAGGAGTTTGGTCGATTCACCCTGGTGAGTAGAGAGTTGCAAGTGATTAACTTGATAATATTTATGATATGGAAATGTATAAGAAAAATAAAATAATAATAATTCATTGATTTATTTAGGCTGTGGGCACAGATCGCAATATTGCAGATCAGTTGCTGGAACATCGGGCGAATCTATTAAGCTCCCTCTTGAAGTTCTTTCATCGCGATTTGCAGTCGCTGCATGAGCAGTACGCACAGCCCGCCCAGCAACCTAGCCGGAATCTCAGCGAGAAACTATATCACATATTCGAGACATATCTGCCGATGCTTCAACGCAATGGCAATACATTCCAGAATGTACCCAAGCTTCGTATGCCAAAGGTGAGAGCATAACTTCAATTTACTTTAAAGATTTAGGTGATGAATTATTATTAATTATATATATTTTACTTTCAATAGTAAGCTTAAAATAACTTTTTTTATAAACCTTTAAATTATTTTATTTTGCCCTTGCTGCTTTAAGACTTATTTACTTGCTTACTGATATTTTATGATATTTTTTAACGTAAAATTTAATGGCCTATAAATAGAAAAAATTGTTAATATATGGAAGAATCTTACTTCTTGATTTTATTTTAAATAGTTTACCTTACTTAAGTAAATACGAAATACAAATAAACACTTTTTGTTCTTTAGACCGCCAGTCACATTTACCTGGAGGCCATACAGACACTGCAAAGCTGTCAGCAAACAAAGGGTATCCTTGGTGGCGCCATTCTCTACCACAACAAGTAAGTAGATTTCCGCTCAGTAACTGATCCTTTATTAACAATTCTTTGCTGATCTTCCAGAGTGGTTGCCTCTCAGCTGGGAGATGTGGTCACCAAGCAATTGGTGTTGACAGATCCCCGTCACGTTCGCACCACGGCTGAGCTGTTGAATATGCAACAGTTTCACATACCAAACGGTGTCCAGATGCTGGTGGTGTATGTGGAGCAGCAACAGTATTGTAAGTTGGCCGCGGAGGCACAACGGGCCCAGAATATGCAGACGACGACAACACAATTGGGACAGGGAGCGTTACCATTTCAATATGCTAAACGGAAGCTTAAACGCGACAAGTCACTGATCTTCACCCACATTCCAGAGGAGGAGCAGGCGACGGATACAACAGGATCTGTGGAATTGCCGACGGCTAGACCTAAGTCAATGCGTCCAACACATCTGCCGTTGCGCTTAAAGAGTCTGCACAGCAAGGACCTTCCGGAATCGGGCATTGCTTCGATCAATTTCGATGAGACGGACTCGTATCCGGAGTTCATTGGACGCACGAGTGTCTGTAATACGCCCATGACAGAGAACAAGGTGCTGCCGGTGGCCACTGTCATGTCCATATGCGCCAATCCTGAAGAACAAGATGCTGATGCACACAACTCCAATGGCAAGACGGCAACGTCAGCGGCATCATCTTCGCGTCGAAACTCACTTAAGCACGATGTGGAAAAGTTCTTTCAGAACTTTATTACCAATCCAAACAAGCAGCTGACACGTCGCAAATCCTCTGCTGATTTACAAGACGCCTTGCGTGCCATTTCTAAAAAACTTGGTCACTTTACGAACAGCTTCAAAACGGATGTAAATCGAAATGGTCACGATGTTGCTGACATTAGCAGCGATGCCTCTCCGGACTTCATAGAGAACGACGAGCTTAGCAGCTCCCGGACCATCGGAGATCCCACCTATCCGGTATTCAATGCCAATGGTCAACAGATATCCCGCAGCTTGTTTCAACAGTTTCTCGAGCAGTATCAAAAGCTTTGGGGCGTAGCCAGCAAGCAGGCGGCACAGGATGCCGAGCTGGCGGAACTTGTGGCCGAGTTTCAGGAGTTCAACATGGAAATTCAAAAGCTGGACGAGCACATGCGACAACAGGCGGCAAACGATGATGCAGCAGATCGAAATTTAAACATAACAGCAAAGACACCACTCGACAAACGTTCCATGTGTCTGCCTCTAAAACCAGCAGGCGAGTCGAGCAACGTGGATGCAGCTTTCAGCCAACGTCGTGTCGGAGGTGGTGGAGTGCCATTGACGCCACTGATGGCTAAGCTGTCAGTGCTGGCATTAAACGAGACGACACCCATTGAGATACAGACGCCTCTGACCAGCAGTAAGGTATTTCCACGTCGCAGCTCTCTTAAATGCGAGGATGCAGTCGATGCTCTGGCTGCCTTTCCTAACGTGCCGCCAGCAAAATTATCTGGGCAATCGAATGGACTACAGCGCGCGGAGTTGTATATATGCGGACAACAGAATATGACGCTGCTCCTGCTGATGGAAGAGGGCGCCTGCCGTCAACAGACAATTGTGCAGAAGATGGTAAGAATTGCAGAAATTACACATGAGTATATCTCGCTAATGTTTCTTTTCCCATTTAAATTTTAGTTTGACATTTGTGTGGCTAAGTTTCCGCACATGGAATCTCTGTTGAATCAAACGCTGAATGTTAACGTGGAAGGCGACAAACGAGATGGCAGTAACTATAGCTTCATGTGCGTAGATGCCAAATGGGATGCCTTGCAGCGGAATGGGCCATGGAATCCGCTTGAACTTACCACGATTGAAAGCATGCATCGGGATCTGCAACAGCCGAGCGGTCAACTCACCGATTTAATACTAAGGTAAGTTACAATGTAATGAATGTAATCAATCATTTCAATTTAACCTTTTTACTTTTTTCAGATCCCACGACTCTGTATTTTATGGCTACAAATGCGGACGCACGGAGTTCTTCTACAAGGAGCCAACACATCAGATCAATGGCATTCCTCCACCATCAGATCCAATTGGGAACATTCAAATGCGGGCCAAGTCACGCCTAGAACGGGATCATTCCTACTTGCTCTTGTAGATTACAATTACATTTTACAGATAACCATTAACTTACATCAAATACTCGCAAGCTTAGCCAAAAACTAACAGATGTCCATATGTTACATGGGGCGTGTCTGAGAACAGCCTCAATGCCAATTTAATGCCATCCGTTGAAACTGTAACTTACTTTGCCATCTCAGTCGACGATTATATGTGTTTTTCAACATTAGTTGATAATTGTAACTCTCCTAGAGATCAATATTCATACCACATGTAATCGTGGAACATTTTAAAAACCATTATCTTATACTTAAGCCCATTTGCATAGCTTTTTAGTCAATATTATATTGATTTCCATTATTTTTTGGTTTTTTTTCATTGATGTATAGTAAAAAATCTTTAATTATTATTTATTTCCTAAAATGTTGTTTAATTCTTAAGCGCTTATTATAATTCGATAATAACTTTATTTTATGATGAATTTGTTGCCCTTTGGTTGAGATGAAAATTTAGTTATTACTGGGATATAAAATGCAATTTATTAATTTTAATTTAAATGTGTTTATATAATGATATTATTAATGCTGTCTTGGTGTTAGCCATATTTACTATATGAACTTATCGAACTTACAAATCGGATAAGCACATAAGCAGCGCATAGTGCCAATTTAAATGCAAAAGCCGTCGATGTGAATAAAAAATGCTATGGTATATGTAAAAAACCAATATGCTCTATGTTTATATTTACATATATGTACGTTTTTATGTAGCTGCACTGTAAAATGCAACTGCAAATTAGACAAAAATGTGTGCAATAAATAAATACATAAGTAAATAATCAATATTTTGCGAGTTTGTGTTGATTTTAGCAAACCAAAGATAAACAGTATAATTTATATACGATACATACACTAATAATATCATGCATGTCTTTAAATGTGTGTTTAAGCGTTTTTAAAAATAAAATGTAAAAAAGTTTTCAAAGGAACCCTTGTTTTAATTGTCAATTGAAGAAACAGGAGCAATAAAGAATCCAATGATGGAGAAGATACTTCCAGTAATATGAAATCGGTAAGCGGAGCGTCTATCCAGTTTTACAAAGGTAGAACAGTTTAAATAATCTTTAAATCACAAAAGGTATACTGAAAAATGATTGATTTATTTATTTCATCTTCGT
This sequence comes from Drosophila neotestacea, assembly GCA_035044365.1. NCBI lineage: Eukaryota > Metazoa > Arthropoda > Insecta > Diptera > Drosophilidae > Drosophila > Drosophila neotestacea. The sequence goes on from JAWNMD010000270.1 coordinate 4,065,156, forward strand.
TTTGTTGTTTGTATTTCATATTCTTATCGTTTACTCCTTTATCCACATCTATTTTTGTTCTTATCAAAATACTATTGTAGCTACATATATGAATGATGGTGTCCGACATGCATTTTAGAGCTTAAATATAGTTATTAAAATGTAACCTTATAATGATACCACAATGAAATAATTCTCAAGCGTTTTCTGTTTTTTTTGTTGTTGTCAATCTATGCGTAAGTATTCTAAGTTTGTTTTATCTCATGAACAGAACTAATTATAAATTCAAGCATAAGTATTTGATAAATCACACAACAATCTTTGCTGCACTTTGCACTCTCACTGACTTCGTTGTAGGCGGCTAAAAACTATATACATATCTATGTATGTCTATATGGAATATAACTAGTTTATATATGTATGTAAATATAATAATAATATATGCAATATATAATATACTCGTATAGGTATGTGTAGTGTAGTATGATTAACATTCTTGCGTTTCTTCATTTAGCACATTTGACTACTAAGCTTAGTAATTAACCCGTTGCTGCCATTGATTATTATCAATCCAACTATGCCACAATATGACTATTCTTATTCAGATCAGTGAGTAACTCGGCACCCAAATCTTCTGCCTCTAACAAATCGCCGTTGAGCGAATGTGGTATGCTCGTGGACAACACCATGCCCCTTCCACCTCCTGCACCACTGCTCGTCCCTATGGATATATCATCTGGTGGTGAGTTGCGACGACGTTCCCGTTCACGTACAATATGTGGAGCCTCGTTGAACTCGTCCAGCTCATCCATGCCTGCCAATGGAGAAACGTTAATGAAGGCGTCACAATATATGCTTCATATCTTGACTTACCTGCATATTTTGTGCCTGCCAGCAGCAGATATTGGCCAGCTCGATTGGGCCACAACAGTCCGGTCATTACACAATAGGCCATGCAGTCGGCCGAGTTGGTAATGCCTTGCAACAGCTTATAGCGCCACATGGGACTCACCTGCAACGCCACGATAGCCACAATGGGCAAATAGATGAACCATACCAAACTGGAGGCCCCCAAATGCAAAAGGAAGTCCAACTTCTTGCTGGAGTGCTCATATTTCATTGTGTTTCGCAGCTCGTACAGAAACCACATCATAAACGAAGTGCTACAATGAACAAGTATCAGCAATTGATGAGAAATAATTATAAACATATGTATATTAAAAAATAAGGCTAAGAGAATTGTCTGCAATTAATTAAATACTTTACGAAATAATAATAAAAATATTTAATAAAAACATTCATTTGTGTCTCTCAAAATTCATACTGATTTGGTCGCAGAAAACAATTGGGGAAGCTATGCAGTTACATGTACATGTGTATGTATATATGTAATGGAATGATATTGTATATGAAAAGATAACACAGTCATATGCAACAGCATTTACATATCTAGTCTATGATGCAGCGCAGAGCCTAACGTTCGGCGCGTCTGCCTTCTTCGACAGTCAAAAGGTCACTAATGCTGCCGGGCAGACGAACGCATGCGTGACCGTCCAGACGGAAAAGTGGATGGCAAGCGACGAAAGAGCTAAGGATCGCTCACGACAACTGCTCTCGCATAGCGAAAGCTTCGCCCATAATGCATATGTATGGACGGAAAAGTGGATGGCAAGCGACGAAAGAGCTAAGGATCGCTCACGACACCTGCTCTCGCATAGCGAAAGCTTCGCCCATAATGCATATGTATGGACGGAAAAGTGGGTGGCAAGCGACGAAAGAGCTAAGGATCGCTCACGACACCTGCTCTCGCATAGCGAGTGCCTCGCTCACAATGCATATATATGGACGGAAAAGTGGATGGCAAGCGACGAAAGAGCTAAGGATCGCTCACGACACCTGCTCTCGCATAGCGAAAGCTTCGCCCATAATGCATATGTATGGACGGAAAAGTGGGTGGCAAGCGACGAAAGAGCTAAGGATCGCTCACGACACCTGCTCTCGCATAGCGAGTGCCTCGCTCACAATGCATATATATGGACGGAAAAGTGGATGGCAAGCGACGAAAGAGCTAAGGATCGCTCACGACACCTGCTCTCGCATAGCGAAAGCTTCGCCCATAATGCATATGTATGGACGGAAAAGTGGGTGGCAAGCGACGAAAGAGCTAAGGATCGCTCACGACACCTGCTCTCGCATAGCGAGTGCCTCGCTCACAATGCATATGTATGAATGTATGGATGGAAAAGTGGGTGGCAAGCGACAAATATGATAATCAAACTTTATGAATAGCTTTAATTTATAATCATGATATGAGTTTAGTGACTATTGCAGTAAATTGTAATTTATTAATATGTACATTGATTAACTTACCGCAGGATTAAAACAATCCAACCAGGCCATGTTTGATATTCATCAATATCTGATATAATATCCACTTCCGTCTGCAATGAATACAAAGTACATTATAATTAGAATCTGTATACGATACGAGTAATTTCCTCTCGACTTACCCGATCCCAGATGTAGAGAAAGATGTGGAATGCACAATATGGCACCCAGATTGACATTAATATGATCCAGCCGGTCCGACTTATTTGCTGTCGCGTGACAGCCCATCCCTTGGCCAGCAGCAGGAGGATTAGCATGAATGTGGTGCGACTGAGAATGTCCAGTACATCTCCTGCTGCCTGCATTTTTGGTTCTCCGACTCCATTGGCCGCATAGCGAATGAGATGCACAGTGATGAGGGCCAGACTGACAAATTCACTGAGCAAACTGAGCGTAAACAGTTTCGTTACTGGATGCTTCTGGAGACGCACAGCATAGAATTGCATGGGCAGTAACACAATATAGACCAGCATAAAGATTAGATACATTTCCAGCAGATTCTGCTGATCGTACGAGTATTGAAAGGTCAGCAAGTGTGCTGCTGAATTATTGGGATGCACATTCACCAAATTAATATTGTACTGCAGTGTGCTAAGGATACTACTGCTCCGATTGCTCAGCCTGGCCAGATTCTCGTGGGCATGCCACTGGCACGTTGTTCGGTTGCGATAACAGGCCACCAATGCCACATACCAGAAGCTAAGCAACAAGAAAATATAGATTAAAAAATGAGTCAATTGTATTTTCCCTTAATTAATAATTAATACTAGTGAAATATATATATGTTTATTTTCTGTTTTTACAAACAATGAAATTGAAACCCCTATTCAGCTGTCAGTCTATATATATTATCTACGAAATACAAGAACACTCAACAATGATTTATAAGTTATAATGTTATTGATACAAACATCTTTTCTTCTACTGTTCATGATATTTATGTACATACATATATACAAAATGATATTAAATTACGAAATTATAAACACCTCTCAGTCTATGTTTATTGTTCCAATCAAAGAAATATTTACACGAGCACCCTATAATGATTGAGTGGCCAAGTGTCAGCTTATCAGACACCTGATAATTTCTATGACTATAATATGACTTACCGTGGTTCTGCCTCCAAATTGATAACATAGGTAAACTGATGGTTGGCTATAACATTCGAGGGTGCATCTTCGTCGACACATAGGCCACCTTGGGAACAGGGCACACGACGTAGGAAGTCCCTTTTGCCTTGAGGATTGCAGTCGGGATCGTAGACGATCCGTTGTAGGCGGGAGAACATGCGTGAACAGGCGAGTTCTCGGTTAAGAAAGCTGCGATTGCTATAAAAGTCTATAAACGTGGCTTTATCCAACACGACGAGCGTGACGGGTGCACTATATTTGTCCTGTGACGTTACATTGCCGTATATGTAGCCGTAGGATTCACCAGTGCGTAGTGTGGGCGGATCGGCCTTCTGAAAGCCAAACTTGATAAGGAACTGAAAGAAGTCGGCCGTGTGGAACTCGCCACTGATGTGGGTCGAATTGGCCGGCGCTGCATGCAGTGAAAACATCAGCAATAGTAGCAACCATTGAATACTGTGGGAGGCGGGGGTTGGTGGTGATAATGATGCTGCGCACATTGCAGACCTTATCTCTGATTTTGTTGTTGCATTTAAAACAGCATCACTGCTTTGAAAACTTTTTTCTGCTGTTATTACTGGTGCTGTCGTGGCAGACGCAGTGCAAACACAATGCCAAGGTGGCGCACTTTTGTGCATTCTGTGCGAATTCGTTTGCTATTTTTGTTTGTGGAAACTTCCACCTTTCTACTAGAGTTGTTGTCGTTGCTGAAAAAGTATGGATATCGGTCTGTCGAAAATATATTGATATCGATTTATCGATAGATATTTTATCGCTATAAGATATTTTTTGTAGTTCCGTTAATAGACAACAGAATGCATGCATGTAATCGCAGCTAGCTTAACGTTTATGGATTAGTTTTAAACTTGTACGCTAGATGGCGTTGTGCCAATCAAGAATATGCGTCATTGGCGCGCAATTTTAATTAAATAAAAAGAGTTCTTTAATAAACGGTATTAAATTTGACTAAACTATTTAAATTTTTGAGATAAATAAAGGCTTAAAAAAATCTTTATTTTCGTTTACACTTTTTGATGAAAAGTTTTAACTGATTTGGTACAAGTATACAAAATGGAATTGTTTACAAAAATAGAAAAATTCTATATCTAGATTAAAATCAAGTCCTTGATTGAAAGTTGAATGCGCATTGTTGTCGATAAGCCTTCTTGGACAATAACCAAATTCTGTATTAATATGCGATTATCAAACAATAAAGGTCATCAATGTAGTGATGTATTGCACACTCTCAAATGGGCGCATTAACTACAGGCACACACTCCGCTTCTGTTTCTTCCCTTTTTTTTTATATTGCACGCAACTCAAACATAAATTTCAATAATTCCTAAATTTATGCGGAAAAGAATGATGCTACCCTTTTGGCATCCTCGCAAGGGCAACTTCAAAGTCTGCAGAGTCTGGAATTAAGTCCACATCCACCGCCATTGCCCCAATGAGTATGCATCCTCCCATTCATAAATACATATACTTTAACATACGAGTATGTATGTTTAAAGCATGTGTCGGTGGTGACAACCCCCATGTGATTTGTGGTTACCATTGATGCTCCGGAAGTTCGGGAAAGGTGCAAAAGAGCTTTGCACGCTGACAATTCCTTTGAGATTTGATTGTGTCAAGGGGAACTGAAAAGAAGCGGTGAATGCTACTTGTTTTTTGCATAAAAATATTAAAACCTCTTGTATTTGGCAAGACATTCAAATGTAGATTTTCTATTGTGCATTGATTCCGTTTTGCTTCAAGGGTAGTTAAAGTCGAAATCGTGGGATTCGTAGGGGGTTGTGAAAACGTTAAGTAGTATTTGTTTTTGCTGCTGCCCCAGTGATGACCTAGATTTCAGAATCCTTTGCGCTTTCACAAACTCATTATTGATGACAGGGCAAAAATTCATAGGAAAAGTTATATGGCATTCAGTTTGTTGTCAATTGTAGTTCGAGTTCACTGAAATGTGCAAAATATGTAACAACAAAAGTCATGACAAGTGTCTGAAATGTGAACGAGGGTAGTTTGTAAAGTTTTCTGTATTCGTTTGGTTAGTTTCAAAACGTAAGAAACAACCCAGCATATCCTAAAACAAAATCAACAATTCAATGAACTAAACAACTTGCCACTACCAATAATAAATTCGACATGTTGTTGTTGATGTCGGGCGGGTCCCTAATAAAAATCGACAAGGTTTGCAAAAATACAAAGATGCGCCTAATTTGTCGAGGCATCTTCCCTCTGAATGAATGGGCAGTCGCAGACGACAGACAATAGACATCAGACATCAGACCTGAGACCTCTGACCCGATGGCAGACATAGAGACAAACAAGTTCATTGAAATGCCAAACGGCGAGTGTCCCAACATAGAAAAATCATCAGAGTATAAAGGGGAATACGAGTATATTGTATTTAATATGGGGGAAATGATTTTAGCCAACTTTGCACAATTGTATTATTATTATTGATTGATGTGAGGCCAATAAATGTACTTTTATTTGCTATAAGATATGTGAATTGTAATATTTTTGATAAATTTCTATTGTAAGTTTAATTGCAAAACATGCGACGGACTAGACGTGCCGTAAAATAGTAGATAATTTCCGTAAAACTCAGCGCACTGCAACCCAAGAAGAAACCAACCAGACCGCCAATATAAACTGCAAATATTAGCATTATTAAATTGCTTATGGCCAAAGTAAAGAATCATTGTTAACTTACCCAAGACGTCGGCAAAGGAGAAAAGCACATCTCGACGCAGCTGCATTTTGGGATAATCAATAATGCCCCATTGTAGATTAGCCCCCAGGAACCAGACCCGCGATCTCTGCGAAATGGATAAAGAGACGTTCTATATGTAGAAAAAGCCAACAACAATAACAACAACAAGAACAAGAACAACACCAGTGTAACAAGTCAAGTAAGCTGAAATTATTATTAAATGTAAAAACTTTCGCCGCGAAAAAAAAGTTAAACAAAACTTTTAGCTCCGTCGAGTTTACAGTTGCCGAAGCAGCCCGAACAGAAATAATTGCATATTTCAAGGCGTCCGCGCTGCCTTTGCCGAACAACTTTTGCGCTTATTATTTTTTACGGCCCCGGTCAACAATTTCAATGTTTGTTTGTTCAACGCAACATTTTGAGACGCCAACGAGCTAGGAAAACTCACAGACGCTGTCAAAGCCAAAGCTTTTCTGCCCATTTGAAGCTGTGTCTTGCGACTTTAACGAGCGGATAGATGTCGCGTTTTTCTACAAACATTTTTAAGCACACACTTCAAAAACTCTACAAGTATACCCTGTACTTAAGGTACATAACAAGGGATAGTATTTTAAAGTTAAGCACCTATAGTTCTAGAAGGTATAATAAAGAAAAAAACACCCAGTTAAGTATGCTATATTAATTAAATTAACATAAATAAGCTAAATTTTTAAAGGTAGCAATTAAACTATTTCTTCATATTTGTAATCGATTAATAAAGGGTATTATTTGAACAGCTTCAAGTATAATATTTTTACATTTGTTTTTTATGATTATTGTTGTTGTAATGATTGTTATACTTACATAGGATTGTACGAAAAAGTTGGAATCATCGCAGTTGCCCAAGCAATTACAATTGATTTTATATTTGTCCGACTTCAAGGAGATAATCTCGCCTGAAAATTACAATAATAAGAAATAAAAATAATAATAAGGTAATTTAAGTTACTACACTTCTTTAAAAATAAATGAATATTCTGAAAAATATGTATTCACATTCCATTTGAAGCTTTTTATACTTGGCCTCTTTACTGACCAACTTCAACTAGAAAATTATGGTCACGTTCGGCTTTTTGGGTGTAATGGCAAAATATTTTTGTAATGAACATTTTTGAGGCGAATTCAAAACGAATTTCGAGGCAAGTCAAATATTTGCATGTGCAAAAGATGATCAAAAAATGCTCACGTTTAATTTTGACCAGGCAACCGATGCCCTCCAGACCGCACACCGGCAGGCGTCGACCATTGCGCACTGAAAGAGATGGAATGATAACGTGATAGAGAAAGAGATAGATAAAGTCGTGAAAACTTCAAAGTGAAACTATTTAAACATTTTATGAGCAAATTTGCACCATAAAATGCGCAGCGTCGACAACGACGTCCACGTCGACACATAAAAGTTAAATTTAATGGTAACAATTAAGTGCAACTATGTGAACGAGAAACTCCTCGCTGAGGATGAGCCCGACAATATCACCAAAATATGATTAAAATGGGACGTAGATAAATAATTGGATGGTAAGGAACTTACGGCGATTGCGATAAAAGTGTGGAACACAACCGCAGATGCGAAGGGCAAAGAACATGCGACACTCGGAGAGGCACAAACCAAAGCTATAAATGGGAACAGTTTGCATTACATCAGCCTCGTACTGAAAGCGACACTTGCGCTGCTTGGTATTGAAACTGTAACAGAATAAATAAAAATATCAAAGTCAATAGAAGTTTTTAGAAAATACTCACGCTCTGGCTTCCTCATTGGTATAGATCTCTAAAGCAATTAACTCTACAGTTGTATAGTCACTCTCAGGAAAAGTGTATCGTTGTTTCGATATGCTGGGTACATCGCCAGCTCCATGAAAGTAAACATCATATGCAGTGGATAGATTTATGATCTGGGCATAGATCTCGCCATCCAATGGATGCACTGTCACCCGATCACCATGATCCAACAGACTCCAGTCTCCAGCACGCCAATAACTACAAGGATTCTCATTCAGATTATATTCCCGATAAGAAAACTCCTTGGACTACTCACTAATAGGAATTGTATCTTGCCACAAGTGAATTGACTGAGTGGCAAATGCCAAACTCTGTTTGTGTCTCATAGATATACATTTTGACAGCGGCGCCGCTGCTTATTTCCGGTTCAAAGGGCCATTTCAATTCATAGAGTATATCCAAGTAATTGTTGCTATCGATGCCATACGAGTTGTTCAGCGGCAGAGTTTCCAAATTGTCATATGTGAGACTCGCAAGTTTCACAATAAAATCCCGGAAATTCTCTTTATCCTCTTCAGTTTCAAACTGTTCGCTGTGTGCACTAAGAATATAAGATGGTCATATGTGAAGATTGATATGCAATGGAAATAGATTTAATGTCTAACATTTTTATACTCTTACATAAAGGGATACTTTTAATTTTACTATGAAATGTTTGAATCCCTTTAGAATTTACCGACTGTGCAAAACTGAAGCTTGCACTTATTATAATTAGCCATCTTTACATCTCAATAAAATTAATTTGTTTCTTAAATTACTTACAGCATATAATCATCCACTTTGAGATCATCGATGCGCTTATGGGGACAGACTGTTAAAGATGGAAAGCTTGTATTCCACACAAGTTTATTCCGATCCATAGAGATAACCATGGGCGAGGTCTGGAATCGCTGCCAAGTGCGTTGACTCAACGAGATGATGCTGAAGAGGGCAACACAGATGAAAGCAAACCAGAGCATGCTAAAAAAAATGACAGAAAAGACCAGAAAAGAATAGAGCAAGAATTCAGAAATGATATATGGGTTTCAATCACTTTTTGTGTGTGCATTCTGGCAATGCACATAAAAATCTATTGCGTGTAAATTTTTGGTAAGCATCAGCCGAAATATGCGCGACAAAAGAATTATGGCCAAGTTGGGAAAAGGAGTCAACGAACGGCGGAAAACCCTTTTGCAGGCGCCCCATTTTTATTTGGTGCAAGTGCGAGGACAGACAAAATAGACGCACAACTAAGACAACACATTTTGTAACACACAAAAGGAGACAGAGTAGCCATAACAAGTCTGACAAAAGCCGGCAAATCCTCGCTAAATTCCTCTCCGAGTGTGCCTCGCCGCACAATGATGACATTCTGACGCCAGCAATGGCTCATAAAGCCTTCAGCGCTGTCGACACATTCACACAGATACAGACACACACACACACACACACACTACACACACACACCCAGGAATACTTGGGCACTTCATTGCTGTAACAGCTACTTGGCTTTTAATTTTCCAACCAAGAATGCTCAACACTTTCCGCTTCTGCATCAAATTATTTCAAATTTCAAATTGTCACAGCACTGTAAACTTTTCCATTTGTGCAGCTCTTTTTGGTTATGATACCCTGTAAACTTTTAACTTGCTAAGAGAGCACATTAAACAAAAACACAAATAAAAATATAAGCAAAGTATACAGTGGAACTTTCTTTATAAGAATAATATATGCATTTAAATTCGTGCTATTTTTTTACAGCATTAGGGTACTTTAAAAATATATGTATTTGATTTTAAAAAACATTTCCTAATGCCAAATATAATAATTATAATCAAGAGACTTTTACCAAATCGTTTTAGATTCATAATGTATCTTAAAAATTATAAGATACATTATCACTACTCTTATCATTACTCTAATAGTATATATTAGTTCAACTTCATTTTTCAACTTAAATTTCATTATATGCAGGATAGCTTCAAGTTGGGCATACCTGCCTAAAGTACTTTAACTCATTCGGTTTGTTGTTATGACGGGAATTGGAATGTCCGTTACGTTTGCTCTTCCCACATACTGTTTTTCAAAATGTTAGACAACAAAAATTCTTTGGTTGTCATATAAACATACATATCCGCAGTACGTTCGTCAGGCTCGACTTGTCTGTCTGTCTGGGATGTCAGTGTGTCTGTCTGTCTGTCAGTCAGACATTTGCTTTGTTTCATCATTTTTTAGCACTCATATGAATAAAATTTGTGCGTGAATGGAGTTCAGTGATGCATATGGATATATGGATGTGAATGCTGTAATAAGTGATTTGTATGCTCAAGGACTTACGAGTATTTTATCACTCTTAAAAACATATCCTGTATTTTCCGCTTGATATTACTTTGATAAACAATCATGATTGTGTGAAATCATTTCATGAACTTGTGTTTATTTATTGTTACAAAAGTATGTTTAATACTTTCTGTTTTGTTTATAAACTATTTCTATACCTCTTTAAGTGAAAGCAATAACTGACTGACTGCCTTAAAATACTCTTTTACTCTCTCTCGTTACATTCACAATCCTTTCCAAGAAAAAAATCACGCGTTGCGCATTTGTGGTGGAAAATCTGATCCTTATTGGGATTCAAGCACTGGGATTGCATCTGGATTATGCAGTCATGCACCTGAAGTTTATCCTCTCCTCAAACAAAGTTTCACAGTTGCCATATCAACGCATTTGGGATTGAGGTTATCACATGTCAGCGACACAGACTCCAGCTATTTTTGCATTTTTCACCAGAAATATTTTTGCTGGCAAACTAAGCTGCTTGAGAGCTGCTTAATACACAAAATTCTGCATCAAATACTGATTTGAATACTCTATCAGAGAAAGTTTTCATATTATTGTGAAATATAAAACGCATTAGCTTAAATCAGGGACTATAATACTTATAAGTGATATTTTTAAATTTACGTAGTAATGATAATATTTCAGTTTTCTTCAAAACTTAGACCACAATAATTATTTTGAGCAATTAAGATTTAAGCCTTAAATTTCCTTAAGTTTAATCTATAAGAATATTTTTCAGTACTTAAGAGTGGTAAAAAGACCTGCTAGATTCTTTATTAAACTTAAATGAAATATTTTACTCACAGTTTTAATGTACTTATTTCATTTAATTTATTATATAGTGTGTTATATTTAATGTAATGTTATATGTAGTATACAATAGTAATTGTTTCATTCCGTCGATTATTTAATGTTAATAGAACTTTATTTATTAATTAACTTATCGATGCCTTAAATTTTTCTCTTCTTTAAACAGTTCTGAAAGTCGATATACCACATCCTCTTCCACTTTTACGCTACATAAAATTTGTTTTTTAATGTTTTAGTAATAAATGTTAAGGGCACTCACATAACTGAAAGCAGTTCTGACTGCGAGTCGACAAATTTTGGATCTTGTTATTTTTTTTGTTGCAGAATAAATCAAAGTGAAGTGCGGAAATAAATAAATAAAATTGCTGCCAAGCACAAATCATTGTGATAAGGGAAGGAGTGCTGTATTAATTAAAGCCAAGCTTTGCGTGCTGCACACCTACATATTCCTCCTATCCCCCTCCCATCCACCATTGAACACCTGTCACTTTCATCCGAAAACTAACAAAAATTGTAATGGAGCTTGCCATGGAGCAGTGGATTGGAGTTAAGTCTAGCGTGCCAGGCTCTGTTATCCACTAATTAACCCTCAGCTGCGGGTTCGGGTTTGGTTGTGGTCCATTTTTGTTATGCTGACAGTTCCCACATGTCCCGGTCCAAAACAGTTCCTCCTCCCCACATGGGTGTGGAGTGTGTGTTACCAATTTAAGCCTTGCCAGACATTCCGTGTAATCCTGTTTGTCATGTCATGTCAGTTTTTAGGATTTATTGCTCTGCCGCTTCACTCGCACCAAATACAAATTCCAGCAGCAAAAATAATACTTTCACCCCCGCCCTCCATCATAAGAGATGTAGAAAAATTTGTTGCTCATGTGTAATTTTATGCATGCAAGGGGAAAGAAGGGCACGCACATCCCTTTGGAGCCGTGCCATATGCCAGTGAGATCGGGAGTCGGATTCAGAGTCAGAGTCGGAATCTCAATGTCTTGGTCGTGCACGTGCGAGTGCTTTAGAACAGTTTAAGTCCTCGACTTATAGTTTTGTGTCATTTAGTTTATGCTTTTTGGCCTACAAACTATACCAAACCATAGCGAAAGTAAGCTAGGATAAAAGTTTTGACTGTATTAGGCCGTAATGAGGACTTGGTTTGAATTAATTTCAAAATTAATTGGATGAAAGGTTTTTAATTCAATTAGAGAAAAATCAGAATTCTTTTAAGATCATTTAAGCATTAAAGGAAATAATGAATATTACTATAAACAATTAACTGGGTTAAATCTGTACAAATGAAGCATAGTTTAAGTCAAAGGAATATTGCTATATAATTTGATGTGCTTACTATACCACCTCATGGGACTTTAAAATAAAGAATTATTGGTATTTTGGCAAATTGTTTGAAATCGAAATCCAAAAGTATAGATGGAGAATACAAACAACCAACTCTTGTGGTACTCTTACGTACTCAACTGTATTAAAACAACTTCAATAGAATGTTTGGATCTCTATTAACTTACTTACCGTTCCAAAAAGTTCAGTCCACATTTTGCCAAATAAATGAATCCATGTATGGATGAGCCCTGTAGAAACTCTATAACGAAGGCCTGAGCTTTTACTCTATAGGCAGAGTTCTCAATGTCGAGCCGATTCTGTTGTGGAACCTCCTCGGCCTTTGTCATTTTAGCTGACCGAGGTTGCCAAAGCGGTGGTCTTCGAAAACTGCGAATGCTGTGTGGTTTTCGCTGATTAACAACCACTTCGTCCTCATTAGCATTTGAATTTGCATTTGTGGTTGCCGTTTTCATGTTCAGGCTCTTCGAAGCCAGATTTTCATGATGCCTCTGGGCAGTACCGGGAAAAAGCAATAGGCCGGGTCCGGCTCGAGATTTCGAATCGATTGGAGACCCTGACAGGAATTGTTGCTCCAACGATGCTGTCGATGCTGTCAATGATTCTGAACTTCCATCCCAACTTGTCATGGTTGTTGATGAAGCGCTTTGCGACTCGTCGTGCTGCATTCTTTTAGTTGTTACTGGAACTTGTTAAATATATTTATTAAAAGTTAGTGTTTTCGATAGACTAACTATTTGCAACTGAAAAAGGCAAGACATTGTTGTTATAGTAAACCGTTAAATGAAATCTTTGTTTTGTCACCTAACAAGAGGCTTATTTATATAGACTATTTAAAGTTTTATAAATTGTTCCGCAGGCTGTATTATGTAGGAGCTTGATTTATTTTGATAAAGATAATTATGTAGCAAGGCAAGTAATTTGCTGATAGATTAATACTAACCAATCAAGAGTAAACTAATTATATAATATCCATACCAAGGGCATTTTTCAGCTGATGTTGCTGTGCTCTAAATTACCATTTGCTAATTAAGGTACAAGGTCATAAAATTATTTGCAACTCACAATTTAGCATGGCTTATTCGATATAATATTAAGTGCATATTATATTATCCAGTCTTTCAGATTTGCTGTATATCAGTTTACTGTTCATTAAACATAAATGTGTCGTTTTAAATATGTTTTTGTGGCGTGTCTGCTGGCACAGCAACAACAATAAATCATTATTGCCTTTTTTTAATGCAATGTAAATTATACCATATATGTAAATGAGTATGTGTGTTTGTTATGCTTGTGTGAGTGCATTTTATAAGCCATTGATGTATAAGCAATCAATATATGTATGTATAGTATGTGCAGAGAGCCAGATAAAAGTGCTGAGATTGAAGGACATATGGTTTAAGTATATCTCAACGGGAAACTCCCATCACAAATGAGGTATTAAAATTGCGCATAATTTGGTTAAGATTTCACAGAGAGAGAAATTCTGGATATGCAAGTCACAATTATTTTCAAATTTTATTGAATGAATTTTGAATTTTGAATTGAATTTATCTGTTAAATCAAAGACAAGGAAAAAACGTTTGCTTAGATGAACTGCTTTTCAATTATAAGGTTCAGTAAAAATAAAAATAAAACTGTAATAAACTGGTTTTTATAATACTAGTAATTGCAGTCTTACTCCATTTTTAACTGCAATATGCTTGATTTCTTTTAGTGTATAAATTAATGTATCTGTAATATAGCAGAGAATCAATTGACTTGGGCTTAAATACGTCATGAAAGTTCCCTAATTGGAAGCTACAGGCATTATGGATGATATACAAAAAAATATGAGCAAAGTAGGCTCAAGTATTTATAAAAAACGGAATATTAAAATCAGAATTGAGAGTAGACTGGCTGTCAACTCGTTAGGTTCGATAACCTATTCAACTATTATCCAAAGTAATAAGTACGTTAATTTGCATTTTGCATAAAAGTGCCAATAACAATTTGACATTTGCAGCTTATTGAAATCATGGAGGATGTCGACTTTAGGCTGTACATGTGCAGTAATTGCAGGATGCAGGAGCATCGTTGCATTCACTGCTGTCTTCCTCATACGGGATGTGCCATTTGTAGCCGGGGATTTGAACCACGCCACAGAACAGATCTGTACTGCAAACGGTGTGATTTTCATATAGTCAGTATGGCACCTTCGACTCCACCAAATGTCGCTGATCTTGAACTAGATTTGCAATTAGATGTGATGGAAGAAGATCCGGATCTGTTTGAACCAGAGGGAGAATGTTTTATGGCAGAGCGATGGAAGAACATCAAGACTGAAACTGGTATTGAAGATGGATATTTAATGGATTGATTAAACTTGCATTAAGTAAAATTATCCATAAATATATGTATTGTGGAGCTTCATTACGAGACCGCATTTAACTATAAGTCGTAGTCTTTCAGCTTCATTGGGCCACTTACATGTAGCCAAACAGAAGCATTAAGTTTTACAACAAACCGATTCATTAATATACCCGTAAGGTTATATAGTCCAGGTTGGGGTCAAACTGTGTGTGTCTGTGTATCTTGTATCTGGGATGGTGGCAATTGGGGCAGCATCGATGATGCCGTTGGCAACATCAAAAGGTTCTGCGTGTGGAGCAGAGTCCTTAAACTGGATTAAAATTTCATTTAAATTTGCATTTAAATGAGCGCAGTGCACTCAAAGTAAATGTCCACCACCCACCGCGTCCCCTTCTTCATTTCCCAGGACAAAGAGAGCTGCCCAGACTCCGGACGAGACGCAGACGCTTTCCCCAGAGTTGCAGACATCCCGAATCCTGAATATGTATCCCGAAACAGTTTCCATTCAAACATGGACCTCGCGCACATGGGCAACATTAAAAAGGTTTTTAAATGTATTTTTTTTTGCCCTCTTGCAGCTGCAACTGAGTTGATTACCTTTGGCAGCTGATACGGGGCGGCGGGTGGGTATTAAGAGGGCGATCTGCTACTGCATTTTAATGGGTATTATTTAAATATGTATATTTTACAATTAAATAAACGATTTTTATGCTCTTATGGCGCCCAGAGTTCCATTTTCAGCTCTTGACCGGCATCCCGGATCCCTTTGAGGTAGCTTACGAGTACATCTCTTTGCTGTTGTTGTTTTTGTCGCTATGTACCTCAGGGTTTATGTGTGTGTATATATGTTTTTTGCTTTGCGTGTTAATTAAATTGCAAAAATGGCAAAAGGACATTTTAATTGGCCTTCATTTTGTAGGGCAATCGGTCGGTTGCCAACAGTTGCAGCTTTTCCATCTGTAGGCTCAATGACAGGTCTACCAAATTGCATGTATTTGACTGGATTGTTAACTTTTTATTGATTTCATTTAAAGTTCAAGTTGTGGTATTTTAATTTATTCGTTTTGGCATACATATTCAATTATTCGATTTCTATTGAGCGTCCAACTCCAAGGCTTCTCTATATTTGTCGCAAAACTAAAATGAAAGCTATTCCAGTTGGTATGTCGTTGTCGTTTGTCGGTCTGTTTGTTGGTCTGTTTGTCTCTTTTGTCTGCTTTGGCGAACTAACAAATTTTCCAATTTGTTTCTTGATTTATTTTCACGCCAATTTCTTGGCGTTTTCCTCCGACGCTGCTGACATTTGTTTATTTATTTGGTTTCATGTTTTGTCTGCCGTCTCGTCGTTTTCTCTGCTTTGCTCTGCTCTGTGTTTGCCGGTTGCGTAAAATCACGAATGAATGAATGACTGCCCCAGCAACCGCCATGAATATTCATGGGCCATGCCACTAGAAACAACAGTCGCAGCAACAACAACAACAGCAAGAACAACATCAACAACAATACGCAGCCAACTTAGCTTGCATTTCCGGTCCATGCGCCAACAATTCACAGCGCCATTTTGTTGTCCGCAACAGCAGCTGCAATAGCAACAACAGTAGAGCTCCTTATCGAGGTTTGAATACTCTACGGACACGGATGGATACTTAGACTTTGCCATTGGTTAGGTATTAAATATGTGTTCAATATATTTAAACTTATATCAATCATTTTCTAACTATGACCATAGATATCTTTAAATAGGTTGAGACTTATGAAAGAAGATAGGTAGCTGTAAATTTCGGCATACCACATTTATTATTCTAAACTTTTTATTAACTTTTAATGAATATGCAAACAAGAATAAAATTATATAATTTTTTAATACTTAAAAGTAGAATTTTGTAGTTCGATTGTAAGCTGAACGAAAAACAAAACAAGAAGTATGAATATTAGGTGCTAAGACAAGAAGTGCGTAAATTTAAATGTATCTTTTGGCTGACAACTCTTATGTCTTTAAAGTTTAGAATTACAGAAAAGAAAACCTGAAATCGTTTTTTGACTCTTTTATTTATTAATTAATTAATATTTTATATTGTTGTTATTATTATTGTTTTATGTGTTATTTATTTATGCAAAGTCTCCTTTAATATGAATTATTTACAAAATACTACTTATTTGTGAACTAAGAGAACTGCTTTTCAATAAATTCTTTCGAATTTGGAGAACATTGTTTTGTAAACTTTAATCTATCTTGTCACACACACACACATTTTCATTGTTTCACCTTAAAAGAGTATAAATGAATCGGTTACTTTCTTTTCTGTTCCGTTCTTACTTTTGTTCATTGGGGATGTGGTGTGAGCATCTGTTTCTTGGCGAGATGCTGCAAATTGCTGTTCTTGCAACCATTGTTTTAGTCAAGATTTTGTGGTTCAGAGTTGCTGTATGCCAGAGTGTGTGTGTGTGTGTTTGTGAATGCAACAGTTTCTTTAGAGTCCCACAAAAGTAGGCAATGTTTTGTATTGAACAGGAAATTTAATTAAAAGCGCTTTCAAATGCAGAAAATCTAGTAGAGACCACAACTTGCCACTTGCCACTGTAACTGCCACTGCCACTGCCACTAGTTACCGTTACTCTTAGCTGTTAACTGTTACTGCCACTCTGTATCCCTTTCGTCTGTGCTAACGAACTGTGACTGTAATCATCGGACTACTGCATTTGACTTTTGTACATTATTTGGTCAGGCAATGGTCGTTGTGATTTTTGGCCAACATTTTTGGCTGCCTCATGAGAAACTTGTCAGCTGCTGCTAGCCAATGGCCACTTAGCTCGTACTCGAACTTGGACTGAAAAACTCAACTCGGATTCGTGTTGATTGCTCCGGAACAATGGCAATGGCATTTGTCTGGCCGACAACACGTAACCAACTGATTCTGATTGCGATGCTTGCACCAGCACACCAGTTGAGATTGTATTGATTTCTGAACGCTAATTACTGACATTGAGGGTCAAAGAGGGTCAGAGGTAGTCAGAGGAGGTCAAAGTTGCGTGGCAGTATTGTTAGAGTTTGATGCCGGTTTCTCTGTCAGTTAACGATTGTTGCGTCATTATGGCTGTCAGATAAGATTGGTAGAGGGTGCAGTCGACACACGATTTTGTGGCCATGTTTAGTAATCTCAGCTATGGTTGTGTTTGATTTGGAAACTACACTTTAATAACCAAAGTAGAACGGTTTCATGGAAAAACCAAGTCAAACCAGAGTTCCAGTCTTTTCTGAATCTTTGTTAAAATTTGATTTATAAATCTGTTGTAATCAACTGTAATCAACATAACCAATAAAATATATCTATTTGTTGCTGACTTTTTTTTGTAGACAAATTCTTGAAATGTTCTGGGTTCATGGTATACTGGAGATAATTAACACAAGTAGCATATTCGTTGGTTTTTGTGGAAAATATCATTTACAGAGTATTAATACGAATATAAATGAATACAAGTGTGTTCAATTAGCTCAAGTTTGAGTACTGAAAGGCCAACGTTTTAATAGATTAACAAAAGAAAAGTACAGAAAATAGAACAGTTTTGATTCTTTACTCTCGCTAATGTAAAGAAAACCCAATAAAAAAAGGGAAAGATAAACTGTTTCTGCCTGATGGCAAACTGAGCAAACTTTGTAGACCATTAGAGATGCCTGCCAGCTTCAGCTCCAGCTTCAGTTTCAGCTCTAGTTCCCTTTCCAAGGACCTTAGCTCCTCCCATTGCTAAGTAATCTTTGATTTTGCATGCGCTGCTGGAGAACATTGAATGGGGCAGGTCCAAAACTTCCCGCTGTGGCCACTGCAGCTGTATAAATTTTACATTTGTTTCCTTTCAATTTAACAATGTGTACTTTTGGCATTGTATTGCTTAACAGAGTGAAACAGGGACAGGAGCAAGGGGCAAGTGGCAAGTGGCAAGAGGCAAGTGGCAGGGGCAGGCACTTTTCACGCGAACCTTGCTGCTCATTTCATCGCCCGATTTCGCAATATTTATGATTAGCAATTTATTATTCATCATTTTCGAGTGGGCAAACAAAGCGTCGAGTGAAGTGAAGCAAACCAAGTAAAATCGAATAATGTTCTGCAATAATTCTTGAGCTGAATGGTTGTGGTTCTATATACTATGTATGTATGTAGTGGGTGGTGGTGCCATTAACTTGCACTTAATTTGATTAACAAAAGCCGATGTTTACATGCGCTGCATGCCACCCAGCCAAATCTATCAAAAATCTGTGGCAAGGCCGTAGATTGAAAGAAGCTCCTGTGACAGGGATTGGGATCAGAATGGGAAATGGGGAAATGGGAAAATTGATGGTTGCAGTGGATGCCTTAAACTGTAGTAGCAAGCTTAGTGGGTGATTTGTGTAAATTATTTATGGTATTTATCGAAGGCAAAATCTTTATTTATCTACTAACTGGTATAAAGCACACTGCAAAAGTTTGTATCAGTCGAAAAAGGATCACAGACTTAAAAAAATAACTAGGGATAATCATTAATGTATAAAATTAAGATAACTTAAATTTAAATAATAAAGAAATTAGAACATTTATTATATATTGAAAGAAGAATATCTCGCACAATTCTTCATTTAATCTTCAATCTTTCAACATAAGTAAACAGTTTAAAATATATTTATTTTATAATGTAATATAATATTAATATAAATATTTTAGCTTGATTAATGTACCTTTTAATGAAGCTCCAATTAGATTGCATACAATGACATAGACCAATAGCTGTCATATGTCATAAGGAATTTAATTATCCAATGAAAGCGTCATATATCTCTTCAGATGGTTATCACATATTTGGGCCATCAATTGGGCCAAATAATTAACGCCTATTCGCATTAGGCCTTAACGATATAGCCCATCATTTGGGAGGGATGTTCCGATATTCCAATACAGATTTCGCACAATGGGTAATAAATTTTATCCAACCAATATTACACACACATTTCCAAGAGGCATTGAATTAAAATATTTGCAATTATATTGAAATGCTGATGTGGGGGAGTGTGAATTGGAAAGCAGCTCCCCTCAAAGTGTCGGCTGTTTACACATGCCAATAAATTTTGGCACCAGCGAATTTCCAAATAGTCGACGGCATTTTACATACGAATATTCTTTTAAATACGAATACGAATACGAGTATGAGTATGAGTATGAGTATTCGTATTTGCTTTTTGGCCACTTGCGATTGTACTCGTGAGTATTGTGAGGGTTTTATGGGATGGCATCCACTTGAAAATAGAGCAATATCCACTTGCATATGTCGCGTGGACAATTTAAGAATGAGCCGACGCCATAAATATTATTGATGGGAGGGCGGGGCACCGCCCTCTGTTCTCCATATTCCATTTGCCATTCGCCATTCTCCATTCTCTATATTCTCGATCCATTCGCCCATTTGCCGCCCATTCAACGACACAGACGATGATTGCGGCAAGCGGATGTAAAACCTTGGCAATGACAGTTTCGGGTCCCGTCTGTTATGCAAATGTTTGGCGTATGCCACAGTCTGAACTCGTAGTTTGTCTGACTCTATATATATGTATAAACATATATATATGTGCCTGTTTCGACGCCTGTTTATATGCAAATCTTTTATTTCGGTCTCGCCTGGCTTGGCATCGTCTTGTCTTTTTTTTATATTTTATTTCCGCTGCAGCGCCGCCCGTTTTATTTTCTTGCATTAAATTAACATCAATAAAATGTGTCGTTTGTATATATTTCGAGTGTGTCCTGATGTCCTGCATCGATGTACCCCTCTTTGATTCTCTCCTTCCTATTATGGCTGCACTTGTCTGCCCATAATTCGTAGCTAATGCCAACATGTGCTGTGATTTGTCCACGGGCGACATTCACACCAGGGGTGCACTTTCCATATCAACCACTCCACAATTTTAAACAGACAATCGTCTATTATTTTTACTTTTAAGACATTTGCATGAGACACTTGCCAGAGAGCGGGAATTCCAGTTAAGAGGCAGAAGACTGAGAAGACTTGTATTTTGGAAAAAGATTTAAATAAAACATCAATATCAAAAAATACAAATTTTGAGAGAATGTTCGTTTCGAGACTTATGTTCAATAAGATAAGCTATGATTAATAATATTAAATATAGTCATCATCTAAACTCTTTGTAATAGGTGGACAAACATGAGTTCAAGTTCGTTGAATTGATAATGAGCTAATGAGCTTCCGAGCGAATAACTGTATTAAAATTACTGGTAATTATAACCTTAACTGTGTAAAAACTACTAGTAATTATAATCATAACTGTATAAAAACTACTAGTAATTGTAATTATAACTGCATTAAACTTACTAGTAATTATAATCATATTTGGATCTTTATATTGATTTTCACATTTAAATTGACAGCATTCTGTTATTGTTACTAAAATGAAACTGTTGATTCTTTACTCGGTCGCGTTCCCCTTGATAGTTTGCTATGTTCGTCATACGAATATAAAGTGTGACGTTTTGGATAAATCAGTTGTTGAGGTTCCCGTCAGTAGGCTGAAAGTGATTGGACGTGGTATAGTCGGTCTTAATCTGCAGATCAATATTCTTAAGCCACCCGTAAAACAAGTAATGATCAATTATAGTGTATGGAAAAAACTAAATGGATATCATCCATTTCTCTTTAATGTCACCGTGGACTATTGCCACTACATGAAGCATCCAAATCCATTCAATATCTTCTATTATTTTCATCGGGCGTTGATGCCTTTCTCAAATATGAATCACACCTGTCCCTATAGTGTGAGTAATTGCTTTTTTCAACTGTATATTATCTGGACTAAAGATTTTACTTACCTAAACCAATTTATAGGGCAGCGTTATTGTGAAAGACTTTGTGTTGGCGGACAATATGTTTGACAAGGTGCCTTTTCCAAAAGGAAGTTACATGTTCAATGTAAAGTTCCAAGCGAACTCCATCTGGGTACTCGATTGCCGATCCTACCTGGACGTAGATGTCAAGCAGACCTTGCGATATCCTTCACAGAGTGACAAATAGATTAAGTTATTTAAATTAACATACTACTAAACTATCAAGTCTGAATGTCATCCAATCAATAAGTTGTAAATTGTGTAAACATTAAAAGGAATTGACGATAAGATAGTTAAATCATAATTCAAATTATTGAATCAACTTAATTTATGGCATAAAAGTAGTCAGAGAATCGACTTGATAACTAAAGCGATGATTTTCGTGAGAAAGCAGGCGACTTTTGTGGGCGTGGCTGACGCTGAACAAACAAATAAACATGGTCATGCAATATTAATATTTATGCACAAATATTGAAAGTAAAGCAGCGAACGAGGCGAATGAAAATGAAGGAACATGGAACTAGGAGCGAGGTGAAAGTTCCTGAAGGCGATTCGCAAATACATACTCGTATATCTTCTAAGTGAAATGCTAAAAGATTGATGACTCGGCGTCTTTGTGTGTGTGTGTGTGTGTGTGTTGGCCGGACTTTACCTCTCTCTTTCCTTCCTTCACACATTCTCCCGCTCTGCTTATGTGTGTGTTTGTACGTTTATAAGAATTTATGGCAATGACTGTTAAGGCAAAGCTGCGTATACGCAATATTTATATTTATGTATTATGAATCAATGCGTGCAAAGGACTCTGGCTATCAATTTTAGGGAGAGTGGGGCGTGTCAGGGCGGCATAAAAAAGTAGATACATATAGGATGCACACTAAAACAAAAGGATAACAATAACTTTTCGGTATGAGAAGGGCCAAAGGAAGGGGTGGATTCGCAATCTATCCGAAAGGTCTTTTGGGGGCGGATTATGCGTCAGCTTCCGTTGGACTCTGCTTATAAATAAGCTCACATAACGGTAACGAATAGAGTACACATAAAAATTGCATGAAAATGAAAGACACCCACTCGAAAGCGGACACAACAATCATAGGCAGATGAATGCTGGTCCCAAAAAACTGGGCCAAATAGGCCACAACGTGTGCTTGTATATGTTTACGTATAAAATTATACTATTACAATCAAGTTTACGACTGCAATTCTGCCGCATTGCTTTAGTGCCAATGAATATGATGATGGTACGCGATGATCGGCCTCTGAGATGATAATGATGATGATTGCGTTGGCTTTTCTTGCAAATAAAAAAACAAAAAGCCGAAAAGGCCATTCACAAGAAATGGGAGAATAGATGTTGTATGTGATGTGTTGTTTAGGGGGAGCAGTTTCTTAAAGCAAATACCATATACATACATATATTGAGTATATACCATAGTAGTGCTTGAAGAAAGAACCTTTGTTAAAAAACATAATGGAAGAGCTCTCGATGCCGAAATGCTGCATGTATTAAGATTATGTTAAATCGCATGATATCTGCAGCTGTTTAATAAATAAATAAATTTACTTGGCTATGGAAAATCTCAAAGTCGAGTTGCATTTTTTCTATATTCTGTGATTAAATAACAAGCAAAATGATAAAATTGTATTTAGCTGATATTTATATCAACATTAAGCAAATTTGTAGTTCCCTTCTTAAGACTTATTCACTATTTACCAGTCGTTCTTTGTGCATTCACATACGTATTCGTTAGTTGTAACCACACTTGGAATCTTTAGCACCACCTCGAAGAAAACCAACAGCAGCAACAACAAACAGAGAAACAACCGCAACAGCAACGAACATTTTGTAAGCTACTCTCACAATTTTTATTTCGTCCTCTCGACACTCCTCGGCAAGTGGGCAACTTTCGAGCTGGCGGCAGTCAGGTGAATATGGCAATAGCTGAAAGGGTTGCCAACAGCAACAACAGCAACAACAACAGCAACAACAGCTACAACAACAGCAAGAACAACAACAACAACAGTCAAAGGTAACTTTTAGCATCGACAAGCGGCGCTTTTGACAACCGCTCAGCGTTTCCCCCCATCCCCATCCACCACAAACGAGTGCTTTTTTTCGTGAGCTTTGAGCCACTTTTTTGCGCCACAAAACTTTACACTTTGACATGCAGCCACGTGTATGATGATGTTATGCGTATAGTATGTACACTATACATACATATATGTATGTGTGTAAAAGCGAGCTGAATGCGCATTTGTTGTCGCTTTGGCTGACATTTGAGTTGCCAGCTAAAAGGTAAAGGCTAAAAGGGCGGTGAATAGCTTTGAATGCCACGCTCGAGCTACCAATAGGCAACACTTTGTATAAGCCAACAAACGTGGCTAATTCCTCTTATAGTTGTCAAATGCTGCGATTATAATGATGCCACTATGTTTTTTTGTTGTGGTCACCATTGCACTATGAACAGTTCACAGCTCTCATACAGCTATAGACATTATAAATTCTTATATATTTCTACATATGCTACAATCAAATATTGATTGCATATTACAACTAGAGATGCTGCAAAATTTACTAATTTAATGCTTACAGTCAATACTCATTCACAATGTTTTTACATACCTAATCCAATTTTCCAAAAATTAATTTGTAAGTAAACTTTTCATTTATGGTTCTAGAACTGAAGAACTTGCCTTGTCGTAATTATTTTATTTTCGTATCCAATTTTTACATACTTTGTTCTGTGAACATTTTGGGATTTATTTTAATTTTATATTGTTTTGAGATTTAACCATTAGGCAGCTGCCGTAGAGTGCCCTCTAATGGCTACACAAATATAGCCATAATAATCAGAAATTCTCAACACAAGGTAAACACACACACCTCTCATATTCTCGTATACCCGTTATAATGCACACACACGTGCGAACACTTGAATATCTTTCAACTCGCATGAATATTTTAAAACTCGCTCGGAACGTATTCAAATTATGATAATGATGGAAGAGGCGAGTGTTTTGCAAATGTGCTTAGGAGAGGGTTGCGATGTGTGTGACTGTATGTGTGTGTGTTAGAGTGTGTGAATGTATGAGTGAAGCGTTAACGAGCGCAGGTACTCTGCGACCCAGTCACAAGTCCCAGGTCACAATTCACAATTCGCATCTAGTTCCCTTAATGCATTTCATTAATTTGTATACAATTCTTTTTTTTTCGCAAAGAATTACATGAGAAATGTGTGTGTGTGCGTGTGTTTAATGAGCACTTGTGTGAGTGGATTGCCGGGCATCATTAGAAGTCACTTCATGAAAGACTCTTCCCTAGGAAGGAGTTAGGAGTGCACTTGACTTTGAGCTTCTTAATTTCCACATTCAATGGACTCTTGAGAATTGCACATTGCAAATTGCACATGCTGAGCAGATATTCGATAGCAGAATGTGATTCAAGGTGCAATTCGATTGAAAGTATTATATTTAACAGTGAAAGTAAGGAAATATTTTAAAGTAAATGGTTATAGAATATTAATAACAGTAATTCATTTTATATTATTATGTATAACATAAAAACTCAACAGTAGTATGATTGTACATTTTGTAAGACAATAGTATGCCTAGTATTCAAAGTTAATCACATTAAATAAAAATTCTGAAATGTACTACACATTATGAGTAGTGAAAACTTCTCCTACAACGGAACGCATTATGATGGAACAACTTGGCTACCGGAAAAACAAACAACTATTTCGACTACCAGCTGGATTATTATTCTAATTGTCAGTCTTTTTTGGTGTTTGTGCTGTATTCCATTTCTAATTTGGCTTTTTTGGCGCATGGGATTTTGTTCCAGAGAGCACACTCATGTCTAAATAGGAATAAGCCTGTAATAGAAAAGCTTGTGATTTAGGTAAGTAAGGAGAATTACCCTTTCAGCAAATTGTTTAATCACATTATTATTTCCCTTATAAAGAATGGACTGTAAATTGTTTGGGAATGAGACGTACTTGAGAATATAATCAAAATCTGAATGTACTGAAGAATTATGTGGACTTATATCTTTAAATGCTATCAAAGGATTGTACTAACATTATCGTACAGTGATTGTATATGCTTTGATAGTATGTACAGATAAACTTAATATATGAAATTGAATTGTTTATTAAACTATATATTATATTGAAAGTATATTTAGTGTGTGTTTATAAGTCAATCATTCTTGTTCTTTAAAAAATATACTTAATAAATATATAAAAATAAATATACTTATGTCATAAGCATGCCTTGAACTTATGTCTAAATATTATACACATAAAATTTTAAATTGCTACACAAAATTTGCAATAAAATGCATACATATCATTTAAAGGAATATAATAGCTCTTGGCATCCTAACAACGAAATTTCAGGCAGTAATTTTGCTATTATCTTAACGATAAGCATTATTTGGTGTCTAATCTGCATTCCTCTTCTGATCTGGTGTGCTTGGCGCGCAGGACTTTGTAATATCCATTAGCCACTAAAATAATGAAAGCTGAGGAATGCAATCTCAAATTTATTTTAACGTTGGTAAGTAAAAAGCATTAAAATGTCCCATTAAGATGAATGTTTGATAGTAATATGCTTTTTCATATAGATCTGTATAATGTTTGACGAACTAATAAAATCTGAGTGTAATGTGAGATATTTGTGTTTGTATTGTATAATTTATAATACATTGTAAATACATTTGTACAAACTAAAGCGGAATAATAAAACGATATTTAAATATATTTTCAAACAACATGACTTTTTAAATTTTTGCTTAAATCTTACGGCTAAGGTACCATGGGAAATATCTGCAATGTGTTTGGTAGTAAATATAATAATCTTTTTTGGGCTATTTAGATAACGTTATGTATCATAATTTTGTTTGTTTGACACACCACTTGATAATCAGTTAAATTTGTATTGAATAAAAATAAGACAATTATGCCCTAGAATACCATGAGCATACAAAGCTAAAGATTTGTCAACAGCTATAAGTTTCACTTCACTTAATTTGATTTGGTCTATTCTTATGTTTAAGTGGTTTAATCTTTTTTTATAACAAGAGACACTCTTTCTATTCATTCTCTCCTAAGATACTTCAATACTTCTTCTGCACATACATGAAAAAAACGCCGGACAGATGCATGAAGAGTGCGACAGTAAAAGTCGTAAATGCACTCAGCATTTTGTCAGCTTTCAGACTGGAAATGCAGTTGGTATTTTTCTTTTAGACATTGCATTACCTTCTTCTCCCTCTCCTACATTTATGCTGCAATGCTTCAAGTAACTACATGCAACATGGCTGGAATCCTAAATCTTTTTGGGCTGTCTACATACATTCTTGTGTGCTATAAAAAGT
Organism: Drosophila neotestacea; assembly: GCA_035044365.1. NCBI lineage: Eukaryota > Metazoa > Arthropoda > Insecta > Diptera > Drosophilidae > Drosophila > Drosophila neotestacea. The sequence goes on from JAWNMD010000270.1 coordinate 4,092,261, forward strand.
ATCACTTTACTTTGCAGGATGCCATGTTTTGTTGTCGCATTGTTGTTTTGTCGAAATTTCGATGCTTCCATATTCAGTTTTATAATTTTTTCCAAGTTTTTTGTGGTGCATGAAAAAGTTGTCATTGCCATCGTCAGCTCCAGGCAAAAGTTTCATATTTTTTATATTCGCTGACTGGAGTTTTCAGAGTGCATGTGCACTTAGAGAGTGTGGATAGACAAGCTGAAGATTGTAAACCTAAAGTTACGAGTATATGTTGAAGTAAAACTTAGTTTTATGTGATTATCAAAGTATTTCTAGTAATTTGACACGGTTTTTTAAGAAAACTCTAGCTCAAGGGAAATGGTTTAAGAACACTATATTTCTTTGAGGGAACGCTGTTTTAAATGAAACTAAATTTTCGTTTTTACAACAACAGTATGCTGTGTATTTATAGTAACTTCTGTATTTAAAATTTATATGTTAATCTACACATCTCTATTAAATGAGCGCCTACAGAGGAAGAAATTCGGGAACCACTTGGAGCGCTGAGCTAGATGTGGCAGCTTCAATTGTGTCTGGAACTTCTTTACTGGTTATATTGGCAGTCATATGCTGTGCCTGCGGCTTGTGTTGTATTCCATTTCTGATTGGTATTTTTTGTGGCTTGGGAATGTGTTCAAACGACGAACCCATCTATGAATGAGGTCTATGAGATACAGAAGTTTGTCTTATCCATTCAGCGAATTGCAAATGGCAAATCAAATTAAATAATGTATAATTTTGCAAATCTCACAATATAAAATGTTAGCTATTTAACAATCAACAATGCGAGGAAATGTTTTATCGAGTGTTTGAGAATCTTCAATTTAAATTTTTATTGGCAAAGCACGTTTTATCAACCAATAAAATACAAACTCTTCCACATGCCGATCAGATCATTATCTCTTTAAAAAGTAAAACAAGACAACACTAATTTGCTTATCTAAGAGGAATAATTTAATGTGCAATAGATATGTTGCTTTTGTTACTAAGATATCTTGACAGCTTGACGACAAGAAAAAGTCACTTATTATATTATAGTATAGCTAATAAATAATGTTTGCATTAATGTACAATATCAGAGTCATTACGAATGGAATTACATATATAAATAAATTATTACTGCAAATAAATTAGAAGAACAATACAATTTTATAGTTTGCTCTGATTTTTCTTATCGCGCCAACCAGCTCACAAAATTTCGTAATTTTTCCAGTTTTCTTTGCCCATTACGGGCTGAGACCAGTCTCCAGTTTTGTTCCAGCACCACACGCTCCTCCTGGTCAAGGGTCTCTGCGTACCTCTTTAGTTTTGTGCCAAAGGATTTGAGTAACTGGCTTGTTCGCAGTTGAATTGTGCGTTTCCAACGATCGAAGCCATTGCGTTGAAGGCAAAAGGCAATAAACTGGGTTTCAATCCTCGAGGTCTTCTCGGCGGCATCTGCATCCAGGTAAACGTCCACAATATCATAGAAGGCTTGAAGGACCTCCTTTGTTTGATTGCCACTTATGGCGAGATAATCCTCGAAACTGGATAGATATCTAAGCAGTATTGTATTCTGTGAGTCCACAATGAGTAGATCATCGACCACGCTATCCACCAACTCGGTGGCTTTTACTACGGCATGACTGGTAATGGCAGCCAGGTTGTGTTCCGCCTGGGCTGTCAACCGACTCCGGCTGAGATCGCCATAACAGCAAACAGGTGTGGAATGCAGCTAAAGAACACCAATTGTCAAGTGAAAAAGTTTTGTCTAGATTGCTTGGAAACTCACCAGCGATATCAACAGCAATAGGAAGGCGCCATGGATGAGCGGACTCTGTGTATTCATCGTGACAGCTTGACAGTCGTTTGTCTACTGAGCGTCGACTCTGAGAGTCTTTAAACCAGAGTGCCAGATACGTTAGATAGTGTTATCAGAGGCACTTTCATTTGGGGATTGCCTACATTTTGACATCGCGATGAATTACGATTGCGATTATTATACTGGTATGACACATGCTAAATGCTCGGAATGATTGTACTTGGGTGAAGAACCCTGCGGATTAAAGTCACGATGGTGATAGAAAAGTTCCCTTTTCTCATTTGACCCGCCATGTGGTTAACAGAAATTGCCTCGCAGCTAGATGGGGGAATTGATGTTTCCGGTTTAGTCACGGTGTGTAATAAATGTTGAAAGTGGGTCAGTATGATGATACTTGTGTGCCGCATAATCCAGACTGAAAAAAGTGGCAATTATTTGCTATCTGAAGTTTTGAGTGGCATGAAATTGCAATGGGCGCAATTGAAAACTTCAAGTTGCAATTTAAACCCTGATAAGCCAAGTTTGCTACAACTATTGGGATTCTAAATGGTTTCCGATTCTGCTTACTTTAAATTTCACTCTGTCTGAATGCATTTCTTGAATTTGTTCCTTTTTAATGGTACATAAAATAAACGAAACAATATCTAAAATATACTACGAAACAATTCTGAATGCCTTTCTTAAATATGTTTCTCATTAATGGTACATAAAATAAACGAAACAATATCTAAAATATACTACAAAACAATTACGCCCATTGAGACCCATGCACACATCTTTATAATCGCATGCAAAACTCTCGGTGAAATTCTTAAACATCAGATTTATACCAAAAGTATATGGCAAAACAATAAGCAACTCAGGGACCCGTCAATCCCACAAGTGGAAAGTGGGGAGTGGGAATGCCTGAACGGAGCACAAGTGTTGTAAATTGGTTCGCCTTACATGCCACCCCGAGAACACAACCTACCTACCAACTTGCATGCAAATTTCAATAACTTATATTCGTAACCCTTCCGCCAACTGACACTGAATATCAAATATGAGGCAAGGCGTAGACGATGTACAAAAATTATTTGCATACATTTTAGGGATGCTTGCGGGAAAAAAGGAGCGCAACAAAGGCAACCAAATACAAGCAGTTGGAGCCACATGTGGCGCACTTTTTGGTTTAGTGCGAAAAAAAAGCTAAAAACAAGCCGTTACATGATTTCAGGATGTTATGGGAAAGGGTTTCTACAAAGCAGACGCCTCCCCAATTCTCCAATTCTCTTCCGCAACTCCATTTCACCCAACCACAGCACGCAAACAAAACGAGTTTATTTATTGCATTTGCAAATTTTACACAACATTTTGTAGTCAATGCAACTCCTTCCCGTAAAAGGTGTAACTTGAGTTTATCGCTGAAAAATATTTTCCCCACCTCGTTCAGAAATTGATTCGGTTTACGTATGTGGAAAGTAAACTTTGCCTGGCATTTGTAACATGAAGCGGTAAGTTCAATGAAGCCAAAGGTGTTTGCTTGTTACACTCCCCCAACCTCATGGGGTCCTTTTTTTTTTGTGTTTGGTGTCGGTGATTGGCAGCCAGTTGAGGAGTTGAAAAGTTGGGGGCAAAACCGTTTGCCGTTGCCGTTGCCGTTGCCGTTTGCCAAGCAGCCAAATTGATGTGCAAATATTTCCATAAATTTATTTTCTATACTTCCAAGTTTCAGGTGTCATGTTTGAAAACACAAAAAATTTGCACAACTTATTTGAGCATACCCGCAAAAAAAAGACTATGAAGTGTTTGGATGAACGTCAGAGTTTGGAAATTTGATTTTTGTGGTACACAGTAATTTTAAAACGTGCGATGAAATATTTCATCATAAATTTTTACATTTTTATCTTCATTTCTAGGTTGATAAAAAAATTGTATGTATCAAAAATTAATGTAAGTTATAAATCATATAATTTAAACGTTTTTAATAAGCAAATACCTATGCTTTAGTGCTGTATAAATAGTGTATTAAAACTAAACTATTATCTGAAGAGCCTCCCGCAAATGAAATCCTTAGAGTTTGAAAACTATGAGAAAATTTTGTCAGTCAAAGTCGATGATAAAAGCATAACTACTTGAATAAAGTGAGTGGTCTTTTAGGATGCAAGTTATTGTAGTTTATACTATTGTTATTGTTTAATATGTAAGTAAATATTACTTACTTAGTAAATATTATAATTGATATCCACATACAATCTAATATAATTGTAATAGTTATTCATTTGCTTAGAGTTTCCTTCTGGAATTTAAATAATTTTAAATCATTAATTCAAAGACGACTGTGCTTCCACAGCGCCTTTATGCAGTAAATTTCCACTGCTGTGATCGCTGACTACTCGGTGCTTGCCCTATTGAGCTTTAGACGGAAGGTAAATATGTTTGCTGTTGGCGGCATTGGTAGAGTGGTTGACTCGGGCACAAGATATAGCGGTTTCGATTCTGTAATTTTAATTTATATAAGTTTTTTTTATATTCTTGTATTTATAGACAGTTTAATTATTTTATTAATACATAAATAAATCACAAACATTTTGTTCATATTTTATTTGACGTGTTTATTTAATTTTCTCTACTTAAAAATAGTTGTTATGGTAAAATAACTTTATATTTATCAATGCAAGATACTGAATCTAAAAATAGCTTTTTAGTGGTGTTTCATAAATATTACACTAATATTTTAAAACAACTTGGCAGCCCAACTTATAAATATCTTAACACAATATTTATTTGCTGCAATAATATGAATGTTTATTTGCAGAAAAGTACTAAAATGCATTTAATAAATATATTAAATATGCAAAATAAATTAAAAAATTAAAAAAACGACACTAAAGTTTTACCTCAGATGGGACTCGAACCCACAATCCTCGGCTTAGGAGGCCGATGCCTTATCCATTAGGCCACTGAGGCAGTGAACGCCTTAGCGGCAAAGTGCTTATATGAGTCTCACTGAGTTTAACTGAGGGTTGTAAAGCATTTTTTGTGAATATTTAGATTAATCGAAATTCATTTTAGCCACAATAACAGCTGTTTTAAGGCAAACAGAATAAGTATTTGTCTCCCCTTAATTCAATAATTGCTTGTCTCACAATCAAATGCGGGCTAACAGCTGCGTAAACAGCCATGGCCCTTCACTTGTATATATGTATATGTCTTTGGACATTGTTTGCTCTTTGGCAAAGCAAATGGTTCAAATAATGTGGTCATATATATGTGCATATCTCATATGATAAATCAACGTCACTTAGCACTCATTGGAAATTCACTTAGAGAACTTACCGAAACCAAAATGTCAACGCCAACAATTTCTAGTCCGAATCAGTCAGCCAAGAAGTGAGTTTGTTAGTTGAAAAGCTTTACCGTAAACGAAGACATATCATTTATATCAATTTAAATAACGACCTTTCAATGTTTCGAAGAGCAAAGCACAAAAAATCCCTTAATCAAATGCTTAAGAAGCTCAACAAAGCACCTTTTGTGTGATGGTAAGAGGGGCTTCGAATGGTTATCCTCTGAGTGACCAGAATGGCTGGTAAGGACCCTCACACAAACAAATAAACACACAGATGGATAGTCCAACGAGGCATTGACAGTTGTAAGCCATAAACCACAGAAAATTGGGCATTATATTAGTTAAGATGCTGTCAAGCTGAAAGATATCGAAGACATGGAGGTAAGGGAACGGTGTGAACATTGTGAGAAGAGTTTGGCGTTAACTCCAAAGTAAACCCAAAAACACAACCGCAGCCACAGCGTAGACATATCACTTTTAAAAAGCGATACACACTGGCATCCGTACTTTGTTTCCGTATCTCTTTCTGTTTCTGTTTCTGTGGGCCAACACACCGTTTGACAGGGAAACGAAATACGGAAACCGAAATAGAAACAGAAACAGAAACAGATATAGAAACAGAAACTTAACCTGAAGCTAAACACAAAACCAAACCCAAATCCAAACTCAAACCAAAAGCCAGCAGCTGAATCCAAATCCGAAATAAACAGAAAATAGAGTGGCCAGCGGGCAAGTAGATAAGCAAAGGCATTCATCTTACTGAAAGGGGGAGCTAAATAACTAAAATAGGCAAAAATAAGTCCAAACAAAAGTTGTCTAGGCGTGGTCAAGAGCGATGTGTGCCTTAAGAGCTTTAAGATATTTCATTTAGCTCTAAATATACGAGTATCTGCAACTTGATAGCAGCTGGTGAGCTGCACTTGCAACAGATGTTGAAAGTATCTTTGCATCTTTGCTTTGGCCATTGCACAAATCATAGCAAAGCTTTTCTTTCCACTCTATTTGTTGTTGTTGGTATTCGTTATTGTTCGTGTTCTTTCTTTGTTTCAAAGAATCATATCTTTTTTTTTTGTGTTGTGTGTTGTTGCCTTTTAGCCACTTTGCTTATCTTGGCCACACTTTTATTGGTCTCTTTATTTGGCATGCCACCGCTATAATTCACAACAAAAACCCCAAGATAAGCGGAAACCGTTTGCGGTTTTCCTCGGAATGCATGCGAATTAGTTTGTCGCTATTTTTGAGTGGGGTAAAAGAGTATTAAAATGGTTAAAGAGCAGGACATCCTACTAACCAACAATTTGAAATGAATTCTATATATATAAGTAGGTGATGGCATCGCAGTTCCAAAAATATCCTCTAGATCAGCTTTCTGATTTTAAATATTTTTAGACCCAGTACTTTAAAAAGTACAAATGGGTCTATTACGTTTGTGCAAAAAAAAGTGCGTAACAGGCAGAAGGAGGCGTGGCAGACCCAATAAAATATATATATTCTTGATCAGCATCAACAGCCGAGTCGATATAGCCATGTCCGTCTGTCTGTCTGTCCGTCTGTCCGTCTGTCCGATTTTTGAGTTCTAGATCTCAGAGACTATAAGAGCTACAGACACCAAATTTGGCATGAAGGTTCATCTATATCTTGCATTGATCAAGTTTGTTTTAGATATTTGCCACGCCCCCCTCCGCCCCTAGAAATTGAAAAACAAAATTTTAAAGACGAATTACAAGAGAACCTTTAAGACTAGCGCCTTGATTTTTGGTATATATAATACTCGCTATAGTCCAAATCTGTCCTAAAAATTTCATTCAATCGGTTGGTAAACGCGGAAGTTATTTAACTAACAATGTTACAGGCAAAAGGAAGAAGAAGAGACGCTAGCGGCCTCTATGTTTATCAAGTGGCGCCATCTATTGATGGTACGCAACATTGAAGAATTATCTTTAGTGAACGCTTTGCACTCAAAAAGTACTGGGTCTCCTACTGTCGAGCTTGCTCCACTGTAGCTTACTGCATGTTTTGCTTTTTACTTAAAAATTGTTAAGATTTGGTAAAGACAAAAAGCTTTAAATGAAAGAGTTTATTATAACTTTTATTGATTAGATTTTCGTAATGTTTTTCTTGGCCATTAAGTATTTGGCAGTACGCGCAGTTACTGGCCATCTTTCAACAAATTTAGGACATTAAATACTTTATGTGCCAACATCACTTAAATTTATATGCATGCAATTTTGCTCAGCACTCAGCATAGATGCTAAATGTATCTGTGTATCCGCATTTGTATGTATCTATAAACGAAAGCAAGCAGCTTCTCTAACAATTATCGTTGTGGAGCATAATTTCCTAAATGGCAGCAATTAAAATGCTGGCAAAGTCGTAACTCAAACTGTTTTTGGCAACCTCGTATCTGCCAGATATATTTACGGTCTAGCATGGATGTGATTCTCTGGAGCTGGCCAGGCACGCATCTTGGGCTGCATTTAATAGGCACTCATTCGTAGATTTCGTCAACATTTCCTGCACTTTATGACTTATTGGGCGTTTATATATGCAGCCGTTAAGGAAATTTGCGCAAACAATTTCCTTAAAGCGTTTTCACTTAATTAAAGAAACAATCGTTGCCATGGGCACACGCACTGTGGTTTTTCTTGAATGTTATCAAAATATTAATTACTTGCCATTATTAACAGGCAGCTTACCTCAACCACAGGTGGTGTCTGTTTCGCGGGATTTGTGCGAGGATGTGAAATGTGGAATGTGGGTGCTTCGATGGGTCTTAGAAGATGACAAACAAATGTGCTGCAATCATTCAAAGGCAACACAGTTTTGTTCTCATTCATATCATCACCCCCTGTGCCGAGTTGAATAACTCAAAGAGTGGCAGGGATCCACTTTAAAATGAAAGTGAATGGATTTAAGGATGAAGGATGGGCATCAGCCTGAGGCATGTTAATTATTTAGAAAGCATGCAGATTTATTTACTAAATTGTTCAGATTCCCTTTTGTTCATCCCGTTGTTGTTGCTGTTGTTGTTGTTGCTATTGTTTGCTCTTTTGTTGAGGTGTGCCAGTTGTTCCAAGTATTTTGACTACCCTTTACAAGGGATTATTTAATTTTGTAGAGAAATATGTGTCATATCAGCATTGCTCTATTCATATTTTATCTCTTAGCTTTTCACTATTGTGCTGCACATATTCTAGGGTATCTTAACTTGGTCATTCTGCGAATAGCAGTCTCTCCTTTTTTTGTGGGACTTTGTCTGTTGAAGCACCATTCTCTTTTATTTGCTTTCAAGTCCGTGCCAGCCTTGGGCTATGCGCCATGTGAGTTGAAGAATCTGCATTTATTTTAAACTCTAACAGACGGGAAACAAATGTTCTTAAAAAATTATACATATAATATAAAGAGAAGGCGAACAATATATTACGGTCTCTGAGGCAAAATGACTGTAAACTAAATATATTTTTGAAATAATATTTTTTTGTTTTGAAATAATTGAAAATAAATGGGCGCTAGGCCAATTAATGAAAAAGCCTAAAATTATGCACCAAAAATGTTTTTCGGCTTAAATCGTGCGCGTTTTAAAAAACCAATAATTAAATAAAAACTATTAAATTTAATAAATTAATCAAGTTATAAATAATATATATTAAAGCGGATTCTTTTAAAATATGTATTATCTTTGTAGCCCTTCTGGGGCCTAGTTCCTTTCAATAAAATCCTTAAAATCTGGAAAGCTCTTAAAACATTTGGAAAATTGTAAAAAAAATTTCCTGTTATTGAAGAAAATCATAAAAATTAACAGATAATCATTATCATATAATTTGCATAATACTTATAACTTATAAATATTGTTATTTTATATCTGTATTTTTTTCTAAATAAGTTCTAAACATTTTTCTAATCATTGAGAAAAGGAGTTTTGTGAAAAATATTCTTGGAATCTGTTGTCCCACACACACATGTTGACCAAGTCCTTCCCTGGTTCGCCTTTGTTGCAATATATTACTTACTTATGTTTACTGTGCCACATTTCTGTTGTGTTTGTGTCCTCCCCCAGCATACTTGTACTTACTTATTGTATTTATTTTGCTCTCAGTGTTTTTCTGGTAGGTGTTTCAAGTTACTTTCTGTGTAGCACTTGTTTCTCTACAGGATTTATGTCATTTCTTCTGCAGTTTATTTCTGTCTCTGAGTTTTGGGGCTACGGCGTGCTAAACAAGCACTTTATTTGTTTAACATGGCTTTATTTGTTTTTCGAACTTACTTTTTTTTTGCCCAGATTTGTAGCACATTAGACGACAAATGAACAATATCACAGACATTTGTCGGGATTCGCAACTCTAGCTACGCAGTCCTCGGATTTATTAGATGCAAATATTACCTTGAGTAGTCAGATTTTCTTCTTATAAATCTTTAATTAACTGGTTTTACTTATTTTGAATTTTTTCTTCTAAAAGAAGTATTTCGCTTGACAATATGTCGGTAAACTCATAGGATAATCTTTGAACGAGCAAAAGTTGTAAGCTGCTTAAACAATAAAGTAAGAAGACTGTGAATTAATTTTTTTATTTATATTTTATTTTGCATCATCGTTTTCTTCAGTCTTCGTATAAGAAATAACATTTTGTTTTTGTATTTGTGTATGTTAATTTTGTTATTGTTGCCGCAATTTCCTGTGTCTATCAAATATCATTTAATTAAATATTTTTGCATATTATATTATTTAAACTTACGCCTGGTTGCTATTTTATACACACATTTCATGGGTTTTTATTTTGTTGTTCAATTCTCAATTCTCCTCGCAGTCGAAACTAAACAAATGCATTTTGGTTACCATTTGCTTAGCTCTTTGCTTTTGATTTAGTTTATTTATTTATTTATGTTTTTCATTTAAATATACTCGTATTATTTTCAAGTTTATTTCCATATGTATTTGTTGAATTTAGTTTGTTTTATGCAAATTGAAGTTACAGTTGGGCTTCTATTTGCTTTGCTCTGGACCCATTCAATTGCGAGTAAATTATTCTGCCAATAAAATTTGAAAGCTAAAGAACTAAAAATATCAACAAATGGCAAATGTTTCTTCAATTTGAATTGCTCGAAAAAATTGCTTTTATATCTCTTCTGATTTATTTATATATTCTTCTGTTTATTTAAATATAGATTTTTGTTTGCGTTTGACTAAATTTAAATGTTATAATAAATTATGTACAATAATTAAGAAAAACTATGCTAGGTTTGTGCTTGAGTAGAGTATTTGTGTGTGTGTGTGTGTTTGTGTTTTATATATTTATTGTTAATATTAGTATTTACAAATCAATTGCTGTTTGACGTGCTGCAGAGCAATTCGTCGGAAAAATACAATATTTGCAATTAAATGTCGCTTAAATTTACACTTTTTATATTGTCATTTTATTTTTGTGTTTTATTTTTTTGTTTTGTTTATTCAAATTTGTTGCAATTTAGATAAGAATTGATTAGAAAGAAATGAACATGCGGCATTAGCTGTAGGCTCTGTTAGAAGGTCGGAATTATTAATATGGACAGTTTTTGGTCCCCCTTTTGTCTCTTGATCCACAAACTGTTGGCCTTAGCTAATGCCTTGTTATTCTAAGAAATGATGTAAAAGACAACCAAATAATTTAAATATAACATATTAATTTATATAGTTAACTAAGTTATTGTTGCACTCTTTACACTCTTTGCAATTTGCAATTGTTTTCTTACTCTCCGTATTTATGCATATTAAATTCAGCTTTTAATGCGCTTATCAACTAAATGCTATCATTAGAATTCTAAATGCCTTTAACTATGAGTGAGTTTTTTGTTTGTTTAAACTTTAAAGAGATTGCTGCTTATTTCTTTTGTATATTTGCAAAGAGACTGAGAGACAGATAAAGAGAGAGACAGAGAGTCAGAGTGAGAATATCGAATCTCAACTATTGCTACATGTAATTCTTAATTCTTTGAATCTATTTATGTTTAAATGTGCGTGTGTGTGTGTGTCTGTTGTGTATTGGCTTAATATTTAGGCTTAGTTATTCGATTTATTTAATTACTTTATATATATATATTTATAAGTAGTATGCTGCTATACACGTAGACATATCCCTTGTTTCATTTGACGCTTGTTAAACTTTGTTGCGAGTTGTATAATTCAAAACGAAAACGAACTCAAAAGGAAATCAATGAAATTCAAACATAACCTTCAATTAAACACAAAACCTAACCTCAATCTAATGAGTGGTGCACCTATAGCTGCTGCACTTTTCCCTGTTTTCAAAAGTGGCCACTGGCCTTGGTCTGGCACTGCACATAGCTGCGATAATTGTTATTGGTCAGACCTAGGCCCACCAGTTCCATGCCCATATCCAACTGCTGGTGCTGGTACTTGTTCTCCTGCTGGTGCTTTCCACCACGTCCACGTCATACGTAAACCACATGTGGTTTGGCACCAGCACCTGTACCAGCTGAGCCCACAGCGCTGCCTTGAAGCGCTGCCGCCTGCTTGAGCTTTGTCATGGTATGCGTATCCGGATACTCGTAGTGATCGAACCGCTCATAGAGATGCTCCGGTTCATCGTCCGCCTCCTTGACGGGCAGTTCCCAGGGCTTGAGTGCCCGGTATTCGTTGGCAATTGTCTGTGCCGCCAGATAACGCTCCAACTCCAGCTTATCCAGCTGAGGCAGAGTCGTCTGCTGGTACTCATGACCAGTACCTGCATGAGCCTGCAGTGGCATCGCCTGATGGTAATGATGATGCGCTTGCAGGGTTTGTGCATGATGTGGATAATTGAGAGCCATTCCCATGCCACCACCACCAGGTCCACCTAGAGTCATACTCATGCCCGCACCACCGCCCAGAGGCTGATGATGACCCTGCAGGATTCGGTCATGGACATTGATGATACTCTTGCTGGTCCGCATGGGTCCACGTTCGTGCAACAGCTTACGGCGTCGCTTCACAAAGCGCAGATAGTAGAGTACACTGATGCCAATCATAAGGACCAGCAGGCTGGTGATGACCGCACAAACAACGGTCACAATGTGTGCCGGACACGTGATTTCGCCCTCGGTCATTGTCAACAGCTGACGGCGTGTCCTGACTGCATCTCGCCAGATGTCGCAACCAATCTGTTGTTTATCCATCCTCAGGTAACCAGCACTGCTGGTACTACTCGAACTAACGCTGGCTGCCGCCTCCAGGCGTTGCTCATATGTGCTCGGCTCGGTGGTTTGCAATGCATTCGCAATATGCTGCTCGGCAATATATGCCGCCAAGGCAGCCACACCATCATCCGCCTTTGCTGTGGTATCATCCTCCTCCCTGACGGCAGATGCATCATTTGCCAATGCAGCCACAGCACCACCTGCTGCATGTTCCATTGGTGACTCGGAACCTTCAAAGTTACCGGTGACCAGACGCCACAGCCAGAGGAGTGAGCAGTTGCATTGCAAAGGATTATCGCCCAAGTAGAGCTTCTGCAGCTGATCCACTGGAAACTGGGCAGAGTACAGTGTCTGCAAACTGTTGCTCTGCATGTAAACTTCAAGAATATTGGGATTTCCCTGGAACAGACGCATCGGGATGTCACTTAGCTGAGGATTGTAGTTTAAGTGAAGTGTTTGCAAGTGAGTGTTGTCCACAAAAGCTCTGAAAAGGCAAAAGAAGATCACGGTTTAGTGAGAAAGTAGTCACATATTGGGATATAGAGCTAAAGGGTGTGAAAAAGTGATCAGACTTGATGTTGAACTCTTTATATGACATCAGACCTCGACTTTGATTATCCACACCGTTTAAGATGTTATATAAATAATTTGAGTAACTTAAGTACATAATTGCAATTTCTGCAATATTTAATAGTCCTACATGTATTACTTTATTATTCGTTATTAAAAGTTTTCTTTTAGTTTGGAAAATCTGGTTATTTAATAATTTGGCGACAGCTTGTAAACTGTCAAGCACATAAACACACACATACACCATGGAGTAACTAAAACAATACACAGTTACACACAGACATAGGTAAGTTTAAAGATAGAGAGAGAAAGATACAGAGAGAAAGAGAGAACTTTATATGTAGTGTATATTTGAAACTGTACACGTTGCTTGTTCATTTTAATTATGCAGAATGCTATGCATCAACGTTAAACTTAAATGCCAGGCAATGAAATACATGAATAAACACACAGAAGCAACACACACAGAGGTAGAGTGAGGAAAGAGAGAGAGATAGAGAGAAATAGAGAAAAGGGAAAGAAGGAGCGTGAGTGGAAGTTCCTTTATCCACATGACGTCAACTAAAGCGACATGGATTTATTTATGCAGCATCTATTCCAACTTACTTAATAATAAGAAAAAAGCAAGAGAGAGAGATAGAGAGAGTAAAAGGGAAGAAATAGAAAAAGAAGCAAATAGTCCCTTGCTGCATGTTGCACGTTGCATGCTCCATGAAGCGTTGCCGTAAATCCCTGCCAAGTTAAGTCAACGTCGCAAAGTCGCTGACTGGAGCAGTTGCAACTGTTGCAGGCAGTGCATTACCTATAACATCATGCCCCTACCCCCCTCAAACTTCCCCTTTAGTTGTCTGCCTGCAGTCAGTGGCAGTCTCAGCATGAAGTAAGTGCAACGTGGCGTATGAGCAACTTGCCAAGAACTGGCGACAACTTGGTGGCACACAGAGAATTTGTCGCTTTTAAGTGATGCGTTTTTTCTTTTGCCCCTCATTCATTTCTTGTTGCATTTCATTTGATTTGATTTGATTCGAGCTCTTAAGTTGCATTTCGTGTTAAATGAACGCATTTATTTGAGTTCCAGCTTGCTGTTGAACTTTGTCCCTTCTCCCTTCTCTCTTCTCTACACATTCATTGGCTTGATAAGTGATGCAGTTTTGTTGGCGCCTCTTAAACACATTTGTTTGTGGCAGTTACTTGCGACTGATTGCTTACAATCCCCCAAAGGGGGAAGGGGGGAGGTTCATTTGCAGCATGTGATGCATGTGCAACACGAATCGTTTGGTAACCTCTGTGGAGCTAAGAACCCAATTGCTTATATCGAATACGAAACTACCTTTGAAAATCGGAATCCTGCTTATTCTTTGTTCCACTAACTTATTTTCTTATCATAAATAAAGATTGATAAACTTTAGATTATAGATATTTTAGATTTCAACATTTGTAAATCGAAAAATAAATTCCAATAGTAATATTTGTTTCTAACGTACCCGAAGAAATCTCTATTTGTTGTTAAGATGGAATCTAAGTATAACTAACATTCATATGATTTTTAAGTTCCATATTAATTAGAACAATTATTTGTTAGATACTTACTTATATAATAGTCTTAAAAAGGAAAATGAGAGCTATTGTCGTTAACTTCAATAAACAAGATTAAAATTTATTATTATTCATAAGTGTATCTTTGAAACGAAGCTAATAGTTTATTAAAATATATAAATATATTTTATATACTCATTGTATATGTAGAAAATTATTGTGTAAGTTAAATAAAGTTTAGTTAATTATTTTTATCATTCAATTATCCCCTTTTCCAAATCTTAAACTAAAATTTCAGAACAGATAATTCAACTAAAAAGTGATTGCTCAATGTTATGTTGGATTCCTCTTTAGTTTAATACGCATTAAAGTAAAGACATGAGCTTAAATTTAATTTAGTTTATTCCCCACACCATTTGAAACTTTCTAGACAAAACAAATGAAGCACTCTCATGTTGAACGTTCAATTTCATGGCAAGTTAAACATCCAAAAACTTCAATTGCAGGCGCTTAAAAATTTCGCCATTATCTGCACAGTGGGAACCCGAACAAAACTTCCCCCTGGCAATAGAAAAAGTGAATTCCTCTTGAACAATTTAGCGACCAGAGTGGCAGAGGTGGGGGGGGGGGGATACCAGAAAAAACAAATTCAATTATTTGTGCAAATATTATGCAAATAGTGCTAAGATCCAAACACTTGCCCGCAAAATAGAAAATGGAAAAAAACGTGACATTGGCTGGGATTTCCGCTTTCCACCTGCGGGGGCAAGAACTTGAGCCGATGCTACAGGTCTCTCTCTCTCTCTCTCTCTTTCTCTCTCTCTCTCTCTCTCTCTGTGTGTGCTGCTGTTGAACGCTCTTTAATGCAACTTTGGCGACGCCTAAATGTGTGTTATGCCAGCAAAGGCACAAAAAAAAAGAATGGTGGTTGTCAGTCGGGCAAATATTGCAGGGCTGGGGGTGATAGTCGAGGGAGGGAATCGGGGTAACAGGGATGGAGGGTAGACGGCTTTTCGACTGCCAGCAACAGCGCCAGCCTTTTTGCTGTCCTGCGCCCAGAATCAAACTTCATTTTGTGTAACGTGTTTGCTTTCTTTTTTTCAATGCGGGCGACGCTGCTTTTGTATACCCTACAAAAAGTTATGAGGGGTGTCTTCATTTTCTAAAGACAGCATATTTGACAGATGGATAAAACGGCAAAGAGAAAAATAAAGACAGTGGAGTTTATAGCTATTTGGTTTTTAATTTGGTAAGATATTCTTGGAAGTGAATTCCTTTTACCTGTTCTAATTTCATTTTAACTACATTTTGCGTGTTGAATTTAGCAAAGCATTTTATTAAACGAATAAAATATAGGGTATATTGTATAGGGTAGCTAAAAGTCTTGTACAAGTAGTCAATCATTTGTTTTTGTTTTTTTTTTGCTTCTTTTCTGTTGTTTTGCCTGCTTTTGCCATCGTCAAACGTGCGGAAACGGAAATGGTTGCCATGTGTGTGTCTGTGTGTATGTCTGCGAGAAGGCGAAAATGTTTGTGTTGTTTTCGTCTTGATGTATTTTTTGGCCAACTCATATGCAAATTGTTGTGTGTGTATGTGTATGTGCGTGTGTGTGTGGCGTCTGAATTGGAATTGCTGAAAATCGGATTGAAATGTTTGCTGTCCATGTTCGTCGGGTTCAGTCACGTTTCCCCGATTCCGGTCTTCAGAGCAGTCAGAGTTCAGTTACACGACCGACAATTGGAAGCAACTGGGATGGCCAGTCAATCCGTCAGTCAGTCTGTCAAACAGTTTGTCAGTCAATCATTTGATATGTTTTTCCGTTTTCATATATAGTTTTTGAATCCTGTCTGCACCTCACTATGGGACTTTATTTCTGTCTATGCCTGTGTTGAAGTAAATCCGCACTCTATTCACTTGATTGACATTTTTACTACAATAAATAGAGAGCGAGAGAGAGAGAAAGAGACAGCTAGTGTGATATGACAAGTGATAGCCTCGAGGGAAAATCGTTATTGCCTGCTGAATGGAGCCTCGATTTGGCTTGCTTTTGATTTATTGAATTGTGCTGCGATGACAGTTGCATACAAAAGGATATTAAAGTGCTTTAAATTTAATATGAAATTACTGAATTCACCTCCCGAGCAATCATTAACTAATTACTATAGCAGTCACATACATACTTACATTCACACATAAATTGTTGGGTCTAAGCCCACGACAAATTATCATATGATATGCCCAAAGCATTTGCTAATGGCATTTTAAACGTTTTTGAATTGCGTATACGCCCCGTTTAACCTTTAATTTTCGTAGGCGGAAATCGCGACGATATCGCAACCAAATGACAAAGCACAAAATATTAAACGGCTATGAATAGATATGCCATTTAGGGAGGGTCCTTACTTACAATATCTGACATTTGTTATGTCCTGTAATTATTAATAATGCATAAACAAAAACAAAGCTGAGGTTTTAATAAAGAAAGAACTCTTGTTAAAGCTTAAATTGTATACAGAAAGTCCAGTTTAAAGTTTTAAAGATATTTAACTATTCAATTATTCTGCCTAAATACCAAATATAGTATATGTAAGCTTAGTTCAAGTGTTGTATTTAAGAAAGGATTTAAAGCGTTGCATATTTTAAAATTGTCTTTAAATTCAAGTGCAATGCAGGACGATGGCAATTATCCTTTTGTGTGTCCCTCTCTCACTCCAGAAATACATGCATATGCATAAATAGACGAGCTTAGAGTTGGAGGCTTTATTTCTCGCACTCCTTTATATCTCTCTCTCCCTCTCTCTCTCGCTTCTCTCATATATCTAGCATAAGACATTCACATAATAGCTACTCACAAGGTTGCCTTGAAATGTTTCCATGCTCATAATTTATGGAAAAATTGCCAAGTTGGCCAAGTTGCGTGGGGTTCGAAGGGAGAGGGGAGTGTTGGTGGCTCTTAGCCTGTTAGGCTGTTTCCGTAATTTCTTCCTGCTTTCATTTTGCAGCTGCAGATGTTGTTGTTGTTGTTGTTGTTGCCGTTTTTTCTTAGCACTCGCAAAATATGTATATAAACATGAAATTATGCATTGCGTACTTTTGTGAGCTGCAACATCAGGAGCAGCTGCCTCGACGCCCCCATTGTTAAATAGGCAAAGGGGGTGGATAGGGGAGTGGATTGCGAGGGGGGTGAACTCCTTGGAAAGAGTTTCCTTTGTTTGTTTATTTGCTGTCATTTATTAACATTTTGTCGCTGTTGCACCCTGTTTTTCAGCCCTTTAGTGCGAAGGAAATGTTTAGAGATGAGCGCGTGAGCGTGACATACTTTCTATCGTGTCACGAATCTGAACAAAGTAATTTTAATTTTTGTTTTAAGCTATAGTATTTTAGCTTTTGATATGATAAACTAACCAAAAGCTTACAACAAAAGTCTGGTAAACTTTTCAGTGACGAAACTTTCAGTGACGATGTTCCCATACCTATTTCTTGTATTTATTCTTTAAACATTTACTATGTACTTTTGTCGCATATTTTTCGCATAAAAAATTCTCTAAAGTCAATACAATATAATCACATCATATATCTTATCATCATAAATTAACTGCTTTTAGCTTATTCACAAACCTCAATCGAATTATTCTTAGAATTGTTAGGTCAGTATCTTTATGGATTACGGAAATGATAAGAGTTGAAGAATACACATATGTATGTACTATATGAAATCATTATAAATTGCCGAAGAATTGATTTGACTTAACTCAGTTGAAATTTATTCTTCGATGCAGTCGAACATGAATAATTGTAAAATAATTGTATTTCTGGCAATCTTCGGATACGTTCAGGCTATAACTTATTACGATGTATTGGAATCGGAGTGGAACAATTTTAGGAAAGAGTTTGGCAAAAACTATGAGAATGAAGAAGAGGAGCAACTCCGGAGACAGATCTTTCAAGACAACAAGGAGATAATTGATAAACACAACAGACGATATATTAAAGGCGAGGAAACCTACGAGATGGGAGTGAATTAATTTACAGATCTATTACCAAAGGAGTTTGAAAGTCTTATGCTAAGAGACCTCAACGTTACGGAACTGAGATCTTTTGCTGACTTTATATACACTAAACCAGATGATATCGAGATACCCAGTTCTATTGATTGGCGTGAAAAAGGAGCTGTCACTAAAGTGAAGGACCAGGCTTCATGTGGAGCATGCTGGGCTTTTGCGGCCGTGGGCACATTGGAGGGTATGCACTTTTTGAAGACCGGCCAATTAATCGAACTTTCCGCACAGAATCTAGTGGATTGCTCTAGCATACCCCCCTACATAAATTTGGGATGCGGAGGAGGATTTCCAATAGAAGCTTTGCGGTATGCCATGCTCAATGGTGGCATTGATACGGAGGCTTCGTATTCTTATCAGGAAAGTACGCAGGAGTGTAAATTTGATAAGCGTAATGTTGGAGCCACTGTCAGAGCCATGGCGCTCGTTAAAACTGACAGTGAAGTGGATCTGGCTTCAGCCGTTGCAATCAATGGACCAGTTTCAGTGGCCATCTATGCCTCACCAAATTTGATATCTTACAAAGGAGGCGTTTTTAACGATCCATTGTGTAATGAGAAAACAAATCATGACGTTCTTGCAGTGGGTTATGGCCATGATACCAAAGAAGGAGATTATTGGATAGTAAAGAATTCCTGGGGAACCGATTGGGGTGAATCAGGTTACATTCGAATGTCTCGCAATAGAAATAATCAGTGTAAAATTGCAAACGCAGCTGTCTTTCCCTTGGTCTAAATGTTATCAGTGATAATCAAAGGCAACTTTAATTCAACTTTTAAGAAAGAGTTTGATTTAGAACATGAAAACAAAATGTTCATTAACTACTATAATATAGGGCTCAAAGCTGTCTACAGCAGCTGATTTTATTTATACAAGTTACTCATCAAAAGACACTTGAAGTACTCGTTAAGCACTTGGATAAATATAGCAACAATTTAGAGTATATATTTTAAAATTGGTGGTTTATTTTTAAAAAGAATGAACAAATCGTCGAAAACAACCAAAACATTTCCTGTATTTATTATTTAAACATTTACTATGCCCTATTTTTGCACACTTCTTTAAAATAAATACAATAAAATCAACTCATATATCTTATCATCATTAATGGCTTGTAGATTATTGACCATCCTCAATCGAATGATTCTTGGAACTGTAAAGTCAGTTATTTTATGATGGATAACGGAAATGATAAGAAATCGCTATAAATTGTCAAAGAAATGAGTTGACCTAAGTCAGTCGCAGTTTAATCGTCGATGCAGTCAAACATGAAGGCAATTGTTGTATTTCTGGCAATCTTTGGATACGTTCAGGCAATAACTTATTACGATGTATTGGAGTCGGAGTGGAACAATTTTAGAAAACAGTTTGACAAAAACTATGAGAATGAAGAAGAAGAGCAGCTCCGGAGACAGATCTTTCAAGACAACAAGGAGATAATTGATAAACACAACAGACGATATATTAAAGGCGAGGAAACCTACGAGATGGGAGTGAATCAATTTACAGATCTATTACCAAAGGAGTTTGAAAGTCTTATGTTAAGAGACCTCAACGTTACGGATCTGAGATCTTTTGCTGACTTTATATACACTAAACCGGATGATATCGATATACCCAGTTCTATCGATTGGCGCATTAAAGGAGCAGTCTCTAGAGTAAAGAATCAGGGTCGGTGTGGATCCTGCTGGGCATTCTCAGCTGTGGGCACCCTGGAGGGTACACACTTTGTGAGCACTCACCGATTAATCGAACTTTCCGAAAAGAATCTATTGGATTGCTCTAGTGTACCCCCTTCAGGAATTCGGGATGCAATGGTGGAAATACATGGGAAGCTTTGCGGTATGTCATGGTCACTGGTGGCATTGATACGGAGGCTTCGTATCCTTATCAGCCCATTCAGCAGAATTGTAAGTTTGATAGGCGCAATGTTGGAGCCAAAATCAGAGGAATTGGGACGGTTAAGACCAACAGTGAACAGGATCTGGCTTCAGCCGTTGCAAACCATGGTCCAATATCAGTGGCCATCTATGCCTCTCCAAGGTTCAAGTCTTATCGCAGTGGCGTGTTTAATGATCCATCGTGTATTATGCAACCAAATCATGCCGTTGTTGTAGTGGGTTATGGTCACGATACCCATGGTGGTGATTATTGGATAGTAAAGAATTCTTGGGGATCCGATTGGGGTGAATCAGGTTACATTCGAATGTCTCGCAACAGAAATAATCAGTGTAAAATTGCGAGCTTTGCTGTCTATCCCTTGGTCTAAATGTTATCAGTCATAAGCAAGGGCACCTTTAATCAAACTTTTAATAAAGAATTTGATTAAGAACATGCAAATAAATTGTTATTAAAATAATACAAGCTTTAAAGCTGTTTATGGCAGCAGATTTAATTTGTACAAGGTACTCAAAAGAGACTTGAAGTACTTGCTAAGCACTTGGATAAATACAGCAATAATATTGAGTACTTAATAAAAAATTGATGTTTTATTTATAATTAGATTGAACTAATCCTTATGCGATTTCATTGAAAATAACTAAAACAACAACAACAACAGGAAACTGAATTAATATGAAGTGGCACTTGAAAGCATTAACAGAATGTCAATAAACAACTGAATATATAATCATGTATATTATATAAAAGTTTTTATACTTATAATAAGCATGTTAGTTCCTAAAAATAGACTGCCGCTAAAACAAATGAATAGATAATCAATGGTTATATTATAATATTATGTTATGACATATAAATTAAATCGATATCTGAGAGTTACCTAATAATTTCTTTCTTTTTAGTTGAACTAAATCTGATTGAAAGGCAATCCAGACAATCCCTTGATCAATAGATATCGTATTGTTAATCATTTCACCATTCCCTGAAGTTTAATTTAATCCTTCTTCAGCTCGTTTCATACCCCAATTTATACTCGAAATCATTAGATTCCAGTCCATTACACTCGAAATATATAACTCAACTGTAAATTCCTGTTGTCCTTGCCATAATTCAACTGATTACCAAAGTAGCCAACCATAAGCTGCTACTGTAACTTCAGAGATAAGCTGCCCCAGACTGAGGATGGGATCTCGAGCGAATTACAACCCCAAAGCTGCCACAAAACAAATGTCACACATGCCCCGCTTCTAGTACAAATCGTATTATATTTTACCTAGAAATCGTGGAAAAGGGATTGAAGTCCGTTGGTGTTCATTTCATACAAAGTGCATAAATTTTAAAACAATTAGTTTCAATTTTGAAATCCGCAAGGACAACACCTTTGGGGTTATCCCTTTTTTGAGAGGGTTGAGAGCGGACTGTTAATGTAGCGAATGACTTTTTGCTATTAAGTCATACACTGGATTCTGGCCGGGACGCACAGCTTCCATTCGGTGTAAAAATGTTCACTTAATATTCCCTTTGATATGCTCAAGTGATGGGGGCAGGTGTGGGTGAAGTGCTTTTGGGAGGGTTGTTTGCTTTTTGGGGGACGTGCCACTGCCTAATGAATTTTGTGAGCTCGCGTTGATTGTTTAGGTGTAAGGTTTTTATAATGAGGCAACCTCAGAGTTACACATGTGTATCTCGTATCTCTCTCAGTTTGCGAAATGTATCTGCCATAAACTTTGCTATCAACGTGTCGCCATCGTTTTGTACGTCCTGGTTCCTGCCACGATTCAGGGGAGTTTCCATTAACGCATTTGCATAAATATTTACAGACATGTGTCTCTGTGTCTCTGTGGAACTCTGTCCTTGCTTTGTTGCATATGGCATATCTTTAAAATGTTGCGCTATTTCCGTTCACTTTTCATTTGACGCAATGCTTAACAATTTGTCTGCAACCCTTTGGCAATGTCCACAGACTTTATTAAAGCACTGTCACTAGCAGTTAAGTCCCCCAACTTCAGTCTGAAGTTTGCAAAATATAATTTCCTGTTTGTTAAAACAATTTTTTAATCTTTCGGAAGGAAATGGCTATAAAGTTTTAGTATGTTAAAAAATGTCAGTTGAATATCGAACCCGACTGAGATAAGACAAACTTTTGAGACACCTCGAAAGCAAAGTCTTAGATAATTAAATGACCGTTATGTATTTGTATAAAAACCATTTTGAAAATAGCTACGTCTGTCGTTAACAAATATTTCTATACTTGAATTAATTTCTAGTCCAAAAAAGTATGCAACAATTTGTTCTGCGCACTTTGCACCCTCTTGAAATCACCCCCAATTATATTTAAATTTCTTTAAGCTGCCTGCAGAATAAAGCAAAATTCAAATTGTGCTGAATTAGCATAAAGATTTTGTGACAGTGGGAAAGATATTCGGATGCCAACGGAGACAAATGCCAAATTTAGTTTGCAAATAACTTGAAATGAACACATGTGTGTGTGAGTGTTTGTGTCTGAGTAAGTCTGTCCGTTTCAATGTGTGTGTGTGTGTGTGTGTGAGTGGCATGTAAATTTGAGTTAAGCAACAATTTGAGAGACAGCTAACAATGGCGAGACAAAAGTTAGCAACAAGACTGTAACAGAAATTAAACAAAAGCAAACAAAAGCAAAAGCAATTACAAATGGCAAAGAGAGAGTGAAAACATTAAATGGGAGCAGGTTGAAGGGTAAGGAGTAAAGAGAGGCGTCATGGGGAATTGTCAGGACTCAGGACAAGAATATCAAACGAAATTACAAAATTAAACTGATTTAATGACAGCTCTCTTCATCTGTGGTTCGATCCATTTGCCTGATTCAGGATTCCATCATGTAAGTCATGTTAATGTTGTTGTAAATGCTTTACGGAAAAGTAGAATACGGATGTTAGAAGGAGGAGAATAAACTGGTGGTTGATTGACAACCAAGACGAGACCATGGCACAGACAGAGAGGCTCGTTCAATGATGATTTGATATGAAAATTGCCTGGAATTATTGAATTAACATATGCTCGAATTGAGAGCGAGCATTTCTCTGTCTGCTGTAGAGGGTAGAACCAAGAGATGGGGAGAAGGGGCGGCAATTTGGCTTTTTGATTGTGTGTGTGAGCGTGTGTATGTGTGTGTGTGTGTGGTGGCATCTTATTACCAAAGCGTATTAGACATGATTGATTGCATTGAGTAATAATGATTTGTAGCTGGGGCATGTTTAAGTGTCTATCTTTGGCAGTGAGTGTCTCTTTCTGCATTTGTCTGTGTATCTTTGTGTATCTGTGTGTATGAAGGGTCACGTGCAAGTGTGTGAAAGTGAATTGCATAAATAGCTAGCTACTATTCAGGCTGTAAGCGTCGTTTGTTGAGTTTCGCATGAGCATAAAGCGATTACCAATGAAATTGCAACTGAGGCAGATGATTGGCTATAGTAAAGCATAGGCTACCTTAAGGGGTCTTACAATATGAATTTTG
The DNA here is from genome assembly GCA_035044365.1 of Drosophila neotestacea. NCBI lineage: Eukaryota > Metazoa > Arthropoda > Insecta > Diptera > Drosophilidae > Drosophila > Drosophila neotestacea. The sequence continues at coordinate 4,116,140 of JAWNMD010000270.1, forward strand.
ATAAGAATATCATACCAAAGATAAGTCTAAGATATAGATTAGTCAGAAATCATACAACATAAACTTTAATTAATTATAAATCTTGTCGAATTTTAATTTGATAATATATTTTTATCAGTATTGCAAAGATTTGCTTGTTTATAGTTTTACTATAGTTTTTATCAAACAATAAATTTACTTCTTTATTATTGTACTCTTTGTTCGACTTGCTACAGTTATTTGTTAATAAATATTTAACAAGACTGTGTAGTTTTTTTCGTTGGCAAATGTTATGCTATTGTTTTGTCAATCAATTAATTAAATGCAGCTAGTTTTTTTTAGCTTTGTAAACGAACTCTTAACTAATTTGTGATGTTTTCTGCCTACTCATCATTTATTTGTATCTTAGACTTTTCTGCTTTCAATAAAAATAGAACTTTTGCAAGACATTTTAATTAATACTAAACAAACTATTTGCTGTTGACGAACTTGTCAAAATTCTCTATGCAGTTTCTGTTTACTTATTTGCTATATTAATCTTTTAATGAATATTTAGCCGGACTAAATAAATGTGTGTTTAAGCTATTGTTTCACTATTGTTTCATCAATTAAGTACGACACTACCAATAATTTTGTATACAAATTTTATTCTAAGTCATTAACTAATCATTGGCATTTTCTGCTTACTCAAGTTGAATACTATTCTCAGATGTTTCTGCTACCAATGTAGATACAACATTGCTAAACATTCTACTTGATACTAAGTATTACTCTCACTTTAAGTAAACTATTTGCTGTTGTCCAGTTTGTTGATATTCCCGCTCTCTAGTTTCTATTTAACTATTTGCCAAGTCTGCATTGCACGGCACTGACCCAGTTATCTCTTAGAAACAGAGACAAACACACACACTTGAGTTCACTAAGAATCTAGTATAACTTTGCTTAGGGTGGAAATTCGAACTTTCACTTAGTTTGTGATGAAAGATGGGAACTTACCTCGAATCGATACGTTGCAAAAAGTCCAACCGGCTCAAATGCAATTCGCGCAAATGAAACAAGTTTAAAAATGCCACTGCGGGCAAGTGGGCAAACCGATTGCCGCCCAAGTTCAAATAAGTGAGATTTGAAAGTTTCGAGAGCTGTTGGGTGGGAACCATCTGTAAAAAGAGATAGAGACAAAAAAGAGAAAAATAAAGAGAGTGAGAATAGAAAAAAAAGCATTTTATTTGCAACGTTTAAGCAAAGTGATAGCCAAGTTTGGGTTAGTCGGGCTTATAAAATGTTAATGCCAACCACTCAACTTTAAAAGCGTTTCTGCGGCTGCACTTGATAGTTACCACTGTTTTCGCCTCCTCCCCTTGCTCATACCCTTTTTGGCAAACTCACATTTTTTATTTGTTTCTAAAAGCGTTGCCATTTCAAATGCTTCAAAAGAGTTCCCAGGGCAGACTCTTCTGTTATTTAACAATAAAATGTGAAACACTTGAGAAGCGCAGCATTTGGCGGCTGCAGCGGAAACGGAAACGTCGTGTACGTCATGTACATCCGTGCGCCATTTTCTGATGTCTGACCAAATCTGTGTAGGTGTGTGTGTGTGTGTGTGATGGCAATACAATCAATCTAGTAACAAATTTGTTACAGCCAAACAACAACAAGAAGTCTCGAGCGTGTGTGGCAAAAGGTTTTCCTGCCGCTTTTGGCAAGCGCAAAAGCTTTTGGCTGTTTTTTCTTTTTTCTTTGGATGGCTCATAAAAAAGCTATACTTGTGTTATTTGCCAACCCTCCCCCTGCCCCTAGGCCATTCCTTTGGACTGTTCGCGTGTCGGAAGCTACGTGCCAAGCGTCCGGACATGAAAAGCGGCAGCGATAACGTAATGAACTGCGTTAGGGCAAAGGGCGAGAGAAAGGGGCGTGGCTAGCAGACTGCCAAACTCATAAGGCAAACAGAGAAGAAAAAAAATAAATTAAAAGCATTACGCATACGCAATGTAGGCCAAGCGCTGCAATTGTTTAACCTAATGGCAATTTTCAGCTCACATTTTAACCCTTCACAGAACGTATTCTCACTGTTTGAGCTGCACTCAAAAGAGGGGGCAACGTGGGCGGTTGACTAATTAAAAGGCTTGGGCTTGTGAAAAAAAATATGAGGTATAAGGGCGGAGGCTGATTCTTTGGCCAGTTCGTTTGCCCGAGCAGCGCAGCGTGAAAAACCGGGAAAGCGAAAAGCATGAGGCGAGAAAATTGCTACGAAATTGAAAAGGGAGTAGGGGAAGTGGAAAGTGAAAGAGGGTGTCGGTAAAAGGGAAGGAGGTACGTACGAGTGGCACAAAAGAAAGCGACTTTGATATTTCAAATTAATTTCCCTTTTTGACTTTGACTTAATGGCTGCCTATGGAGGCATATTTGCCCCAATTTTTTATTGGATATTTTATTTGACTTTGCATTGAACCCAATTGAACTTGCAGAGCCGTGAAAGAAGTGTGGACTAAAGTAAGGTTTCTTGGGAAGTTAAATAGCAATAAATTGCACTTTAAATTATTTATTTATTTTACGAATATAATAATTGTGACCTTCTAGAGTTGAACTTTATAGTATTGTTAACTTCACTATTGATTTATTTTAAGTAAAGAACAAGTTATTCCTTAACTGAATTCCTTACTCTTCACTGCATTCTTTATGCAGATACATATTCGATTTAACAGCAAATAACTTTTCAACAATGAAAGTTTTTTCACAGGTTGTGCACAGATACGCAATAAACAAATTGCACAATACATAAACAAAAGCTTCTTGAAAGTATAAATATATGTATAGTATATATATACTCATATAAATGCATAGCCCTGTGTAATCGTATTTGTATATGTAAATGGAAATATTGTGCAGCAACAAATAAATTGATTATAAATTCAGAAATTCCCTTTTCATATGGTTTGTTGTGATATTTTTGCAATTATTTGGCGGCAATGTTGAGTGCAATAATATTTATGCGTAAAATGCAAAATCATAATTCTCAGCTAAAAGCACAATAAATCGAAAACAACAATATACCACAAATACAAACACACACACACAGACACACACACACATTTGAGAATATTTTCGTTAAATTATGGAATATGTAAAATTGCGCATAAGCAATTTGCATTCAAAATCAAATGTTTGCTTTCATTCATTCGCTGGCACAGCATTTATGAATGTCCCTAAACAATGCAAATTTGAGCGCATTCGATAAAATATTATTTTATATAGGGTCCTATTGTCGTTATAGCAATGTCTCCTCTTTCTGAGTACCTTATTGTTCCCCCAACTAAAACATGTTTATTATTTGAATTTAGTTATTATTTTTGTTTGGTTTCAGAATGTTAAAATACGAGAGTAAATGCCACGATTTGATAAAGTCATGGATTCTTAAAATATTCTGTTTAAAGAAAAACTTGAACACATCCTTAATTTAATTTTCAAAATAACGAATATAATATCCTTTAAAAATTGTATGTATATTTTGGTAATAGTTATTAATTATTAATTACTTCATAGTTTCATTTGCAATTTAATTATAATTGAAAGAAAACATTTGACTTTTTTAAAGTGGAATACTTTTTAAGAGTGCTGATGATAAATATGTGGATATTTTTATCCATTTTTAATTTAATTCATTTAAATATTTTAAAATTCCCTTAAACAGTGTACTAAGTACTACCGCTAGGCAGCTTAAACATATTTTAAACACATAGGATATTAAGATGGAAATTGCTTCTTTAATAACTACAAATGTTTCAAATTTTGGAATTTTTTTAGTTTTACTTGGACGAAAATTTAGTTGTTATGAAAAAGAAGGAGAAATGAAAATGGAACTCTTTATATTTGTAAATGCTACAATCTGAATACTTAGTATTTCGGACTAAGAGGAACTCTTAATATTTTTAAATGCTGTATTTGCTGAGAAACATTTTCCCGTGGGTTTCTCATAAAAGAACATACCAAATAGCATTTCCTAAATAAAAGTTTACAAATTATCGACTGCTTTTATTTAGCACAATACTTGCGCATAAATCATTTCTAGTTAGTCTTTCAACAACAATTATTTCACACACTTTTTTGTTTGCGTGTGTTCGCCTATGTGACCATAAACACATCGACATAATATTTGCTTGGCTATTTATAATTTAAAGCCATTCGAAGGAGCAACTTGAGGGTTAGAAGAGCTTCCTCACAAGAGAGTGTCTGATATGGATATGAGAAAGTATGAGTACCGAGTACAGTTTGAATGCATTTTTATGCACTATGTAATCACAGATTTGAGAGGACTGTTGTTGTTGCTTTTATGTAAAGAGGCAACACAGGTTTCGAAATAAAACAAGAGGTAACATCATGGCCATAGCCTGACGAATGCATTGTGCATCTGCATGTAGTTCTTGGTCCACGTCTAGCAACCTGTCTGGACTGCAGCCACACATACTCATACATATAGATATGGTCGTTAAAAAGGAATAAAGGACTGCTGAACACTGAACACTAAGCACATGCCCGGCATAAAGGAGGCTAAGCAGTTGGTAGCTGCGCGTAGTCAACGGCAACCTACAGAGAGGAATTTATGGCGCTTGGAATCAGTTCGAAACTACTTAAAATACCTTTTGGCATTTTGCAGTTGAAATATATGGTCTGGCCGTGTGCTCTCTATGGCCACTACCACCTTTTACCTTGTACCATTTACCTTCTATCATGGCCATGTGCAGCAAACGGTATGCAACGGGCATGCAACTAACTCAGTGTCCTGCCTTTCCTTTATGTTATGTTAACTCCTCTTTCTCTTCAGGGAATGCAATGCAAAGAAAAATCCATCTGGCTACCTTTTGGAGCTGCTTATCTTGAGCGACTTTGTTTTAACCTTTGCAGCATGTTTTGGTATTTCCTAAACTACATTCCAACTCCTACAAAAAGCTTCAACTCCTATTGAGATTGTTGTTATATTTTCCACAGACATGGTGGCAGTTGTTATAATGCAGCTGTAAGCATAGTTTGTATCCTTTATCTTAGTATATACCTGCTTCTATTATGTAACTAAAATTGTTGCATATTTTCCACTTGAGATGGGGCATTATCAAAGATAGTGGGTTCAACAAAATATGGATATTGATATTGAAATAAAGACCAAGTTTTGCCATCTAATTGAAATTTATGAACATCTATTTGAAACGCATTTAGATCGATGTCTACACTATATATAGAATAATATTCTGACTTCCTCCTGTTATTTTTTTTATCTCTTTTAAAGTTGCATGAAGCGTAGCCTACTCAAGTATGCCCAAGTGGTTGGTCATAAGCTTTAAGCAGCTTCAAAGCTGAACAGTAGACGGTAAAGTTTAAGCATAGTCATCGAAAAAAGCAAACCCAAAGTAGGAGATTTGTAGGTAGGTAGGTGGAGATGTGGGAGAAAGGAGAATAAAGGCAACATTTAACGAACGGAAAATGTCGACGAATGGACGTGGGATGTGGGGCCTAAGCAAAGTGTACACGCAACAGAAATCAGCACGGTACGGACATGTTTGCATGCATAAATAGTAAAGGACATGGCCAAAGGACCAGTGTAGTTTGGCATGTGTATATGTGAACTTCACACACACTTACACCCACACACACACACCCGCACGATGGCAACAACAACAAGTTATGGTTATTAATTTTGCGTATGCAAAAGGCAGCACAGGAAGGACGAACTTAAGCTGCCACCCAGTACAGGATACAGGATACAGGATACAGGGCGCCTGCAATCCGCTTTGCCAAGTGTTGGTCACAGGATTTACTACGAAAGCAACAGAGCAAAGTGTCTGATTTATGTACATATGTGTATGCACATAAGTAAGTACGTATGTATATTTGTGTCCCTTTCAGCGCCTAAAAAGGCTGCCACAATATTTTACCCGTTGTGTGTGTCTGTGTGTGTGGCATCCGCCTGTTTCATGCTAAATTATTTTATCTAACAAGTATACGACATGCTGTACCACGTTGTTTATGGCTCACACTCACCGTCAAATTGTTATCCGATACATCCAAATGTTTCAGCGAGATGAGTCCTTCAAAGGCCCCCACATCCAGTTCGCTCATCACATTTCCCCGCAAGCTAAGTGCCAGCAGCTCCTTTAAGCCCTCAAAGCTATCGTTGCGAACAAACTCGACGAGATTATCAGACATGTCGAGGCTTTTGAGTGCATGCAAATGCCAGAGATTGCTGGCTGGGATGTCCAGCAATCGATTGTTGCGAAACACAAGCACCTCGAGGGACAGCATGCCCTTAAAACAATTATCCTCCAGGCTTACAATATTGTTGTTGGTCAAATCGAGTTCCACCAATGCCGCCAGATCGCCAAGTGCCGTGGGATGCACTGTCTCAATGCGATTGTAGCTGAGATCCAACAGCAGCAGATTCGTCAATCCCTTGAAGGCATGTTTGTGCAGAGCACTCACGAGATTTCTGCTCAAATTGAGAGTACGCAACTCCGTCTGATACTCAAAGTTCTTGGAGCCCAACGTTTCGATGATATTCTGTGACAGATCAAGCACCTCCAGTTTCATGTAGAAGGGTAACGTAAACTCCAGATTACGTATACGATTCAGTGTCAGGTTTATGTACTTTGTCTCCGGATTCAACTGAATGGGCACATCCTCGAGTGCCGCGTCCACACACAGAGCTCGACTGTTGGCATCACCACCCAGACATTGGCACTTTGAGGGGCAGAAGGCGTCCGTGCAACTAGGCAACAGCAGCAACAGCAGCAGGAGAATGTGCAACAGCAGCGATGACAGCGTTGAGGGCCAAGGCAGAAGGGCAGGAGGTTTGCTTTCGTGTTGCCACTTTGTGTGTAAGTTGTTTGTGTTGCTGTTGTTGTTGTTGTGGTGGATGTTGATGTTGTTACTGTTGTTGCTATTGTGGGTGGCCATTTTACTGGTCGTTAAGCGAGCCTTTTCGGCTTGATGTTGCTTTTAAAGTTGTTGTTGCTGCTATGATTGAGTTATTCGTCTCCAGTTTAAATTGTTTGTGGTGCAATCTCACCAATTATTGGACGTCATTGCTGACCGTGGGCTAAAAGTACAGAAGAAATATAAAACGTATTAGTATGTTAATAATAAAATAAATAACTAAATTATTTTATTAGGAAAAGGTTTCATATATTGCATATAACTTCAATTTAAGATTGAAAGAGTAATTCATAGTAAATTAAAAGTTATAAGTCTCAATTATTCAAGTAGTCTTTAATTGATTCAACCTTGATGTCGAACTTCAGTTCCAGACTCTTTAAATCTGGCAGAATTTTAAAACTGCAGCCTATGACAAATCATAATAGTTATGCGTACATTACTGCGAGTATAACTATTTCACTGCATTATGCAAAACTTTTTTTTTAGGACGGTATACCATTAGTAGAAACTGCCGACCCGACCCGCCTTAGAGTCCTTTTTGCATTTAAGCCATAAAATGCAGTAGAGCTAACTCAATACCATTTTCATTTTCTACTCAAACTCACCGCTCGTCGTCTGGAAAGTCGGCAACTTTCTATGCAAGTTGTCAGCACTTTTCATTGGCCCCAACGAGTTTTGACTTTAGCTCTAACTCTGTTCTTTGAGTTTGGTTCTGTCTGTGACTCGACTTTTATGAAATATTAGCGAGCAACTTATGCGCATAAATCTTGTGGCGTCTCTCTAAAAAAAGCGAGCGTGTTAAATAAACTGGCAGCAGCCGCAAAAGTTTTCCTTATTTTTATGAATTACGCACCCAAAAAACTTCAAGAGAAGGTGTTGCAACAGGAGCCGTAGTCTAATTTGCATATTTAATCTCTTAAATAGTAAAATACAATTGTCAAGTATCTTTATCATATAAATTTTATGCCGCAAGAATCGAAAAAGTTCCCATAGTGCATTGCCACAGACTTCCTCTCTATAAAACACACACTCAGATCGGTTAATATCTATGTTATTTAAATTAAATATTTGCTCTTTTGCCAATACTCAATTAACTATTTAACAATTTATTAATTTATTTGCATATTTAATCTCTTAAATAGTTAAATACAATTGTCAAGTATTCTTATCATATAAATTTAATGACGCAAAAATCGAAAAAGTTCCCATAGTGCATTGTCACAGACTTCCTCTCTATAAAACACACACTCAGATCGGTTAATATCTATGTTATTTAAATTAAATATTTGCTCTTTTGCCAATACTCAATTAACTATTTAACAATTTATTAATTTATTTGAATATTAAATCTCTTAAATAGTAAAACACAATTGTCAAGTATCTTTATCATTTAAATTTAAAGCCGCAAAAATCGAAAAGTTCCCATAGTGCATTGAACAGACCTCCTCTCTATAAAAAACACACACTCAGATCTGTTAATATCTATGTTATTTAAGTTAAATATTTGCTCTTTTGCCAACACTCAATTAAGTAATTAACAATTTATTAAGTTATTTGAATATTAAATCTCGTATATAGTAAAATACAATTGTCAAGTATCCTTATCATTTAAATTGAATGCCACAAAAGTCGAAAAAGTTCCCATAGTGCATTGTCACAGACTTCCTCTCTACAAAACACACACTCAGATCGGTTAATATCTATGTTATTTAAATTAAATATTTGCTCTTTGGCCAACACTCAATTAACTATTTAACAATTTATTAATTTATTTGCATATTAAATCTCTTATATAGTAAAATACAATTGCTAAATATCTTTATCTTTATATAAATTTAATACCGCAAAAATCGAAAAAGTTCCCATAGTGCATTGCCACAGACTTCCTCTCCATAAAACACACACTCAGATCTGTTAATATCTATGTTATTTAAATTAAATATTTTCTCTTTGGCCAACACTCAATTAAGTAATTAACAATTTATAATGCAAGCAAATCTTCTGCCATTTTAACCACAGGAAATTTGTCCGTTTGTCTGTCTGTTACTCTGCGATTTACATATGGCAAGCACAAACAATGAAAAGACCTTCCACAATCATTTCACCCTGAAAAGTCAGTCCTTTCCCCTCTTTCCCCGTCTCCTCTCCTACTGTTCTGCACACGCCAGCAATTTGAACAATGCCCTTAACTAGCTGTAAAACAAATAATAAAAGCATAGTGCAAACTTTTGAGGTTTCATACTGTCAACAAAAGTTGAAAGCTCACTGATACTCACACACACATAGATAAACTATAAACTACACACACATTTCCTTTCCTTGTTCCCTCGCTCCCTCTTTCTCTCGACTTGTAGGCCGCCAGGTCTTGGATCATATTTTACGCTTCAATAAAATTGGTGAAAAAACAAGCAGAGTCAACTAACCATCCAAAGGCGTTCTCTCTCTTTCTGTCTCTCACTTTCTGTCTCTCTCTCTCTCGCTTTCTTTCTCTTTCCCTAACTACAGGCGTTCTCTATGGCAGCGGCAAAAAGCGAAAATTGTGAAAAATTCACTCCCGTGTGAATTATTAAGTTTCAACATGGCCATTGTTGTTGTTGCTTTTGTTCCTGTTGCTTTTGTAACTCTGTCTATATGTGTTTGTGAGCCTGTGTGTGTGTGTGTCGGTGTGTGTGTGTGTTTGCTTGTTTGTTTGTTTGCAAAAAATACAGCAAAAGGCACACAAAGTTTTTAATAAACTTTCGCACGCCAGCCTCACTTGACTATGGCCACCATCTCCTGCTCTTCTTTCACATCCTCTTCCCCCTTTTGCCCCCTTTTTGAATGTTTGCAGGTGCTCCTTTAAGTGGGGGCGTGGCAAGGCGCACAAATATGATTTCATTGTGGCAAATATTTTGATAGCACGCCGTCGCTTGCGGTTTCTCTCAAGGAGCAGAAAGGACGCCTACGTCTAGGGATAAGAGGCATTGTAAGAGGTAGGAACAGGGCAGTTGAGAAGTGCCAGGACCATCTGAATTGGAGCGACCCACGACGTCAAAGGCCAACAAGTTGAGAGTTTCTACTGTTATGGTTGTTCTTGTTGTTGTTGCACTTTTGGCGCCCACTTTTCACTCTGTGGCAGTTTTAATGGGGCCAACGTCATCGAAGTTGGGCCATAATAGGCTTATGAAACGCTTAAATATAGTATGTATGAAAGCAGAAGAGTAACTGGCAAAATGGAAGAGTGCTTATATCGACTTATGCTATAATTGAGAACGAACAACAATATCTGATTTATTTCGACAGGTACAAGCATTAAATGCTAATGGAAAGTTTAAATTTTAAAGAGCAACTGATTTATTTATTCCCTCAGTTAATCAATCTCATTGTCAGTATACTTTTAATGAAAGATGTGAACTCCACACTCCACACATTCTTTTGGGTTTATGACCAAGAATCCAATCAACAGTCTTGTAACGTCACGTCACACAGCATTTTCTGTTTTCATTTTTCGATTTTATAAGCTCCATTTAATTATATTGACAGTGTTTGCCTATTTTTTCCGCCAATTTATTTTTATACCAGCCTCCAACTCAAGTTAAATGCGTGTCTTTGAGAGTACCTGGAACTGTCTGTCTCTAAGAAGGAGAAACCCAGTTACAGGCTGAACTCGTAGGTTCCCAATAGGGAAAGAGGCGCTCAAGTTAAATGTCATAAAAATGGAATATAATAGCAGAAGCGGCATCAAATGCTGTTGGGGAATCCACATCCCTACCTTCCTACCTACCTACCTCCCTCCGTCATTCGCATTTCAGGACTTTTTCCACGCACAAAACTTTGCACATAAATTTAAAACCAGGCATCGAACAAAAGTATGGGAATGAGTGCAGGAAATGGAAAGAGAAGATCACATTGACTCTAAGGCCACAAATGGTAAGCGGGTGAGGTCAGGGTTCAGGTTCATGTTCAGGTTCAGGTTCAGGTTATGGAAAAAGCGAGGAAGCGAAGCAATCAAAGGTGAAAAACTTTTCAAACTATGCGAAAGCAAACAGGCAAAAAGTCAATATTAATATTCACTTAGCAAGGGTCTTAGGAGGATGGTCTGAAGGGAGGGAGGGAGGTAGGGAAGTTGATACTGACAATGGCCAGGCAAATGCCAAGCAAATTGAAAATGCGACGAAAAACGTGAGACGCGCCAACTTTTCCACCTCAACGTGCCCGAGTGCGTTTATTTTTATCAAGATTAGCATTTCACTCTCTCCCTCCTCTTCTTGTCTCTTTTGTTCTCCTCGCGTTAAGACTGTTTTCTCGGTTATTGGATAGGCAAAGAGAAAAAGCAACAACGTCGACATTCAAGTACCAGACAATGCTGCAGAGATTCCATGCCCGATTCTGATTCCGATGCTCCGATTCTGATTCGTCGAGAGTTGCTTTGAAGTGTGGCACGCACAATTTTGTGTTTTTGTCCCACTCTCTGAGATTTGCCAGCCCATAAGATGAGTCCGAGACACCGTCAAAGATGAATTGTAGATGTCGTCGCTGTCACCAGGCAGCAGCAGAAGTAGAAGCAGAAGCAGTTCCTCATCTGCCTGATGTCTGTCCCTCAACCCCATCTTTCCCAAAAAACCCCATTAGTTGGACCACATAATTGAGTGTCTGCAAAAGTTTCAAGTGCTGTGCTCTGTGCTCTGTTCTCTGTGCTCTGCTGTGGCAATTTGGCAAAACCCTTTGCCACAAAATGTTGCCGCACGCATAATTAATGCAATTGTTGGCAGACACAGGCAGAGTTTTGTTTCTGTTTCTATTTCTATTCCTCTTCCCCTTGCTCCTTCTATTTCTGTTTATATCTGTTCAGTTGGTCAGCCAAGGGGCGCAAATTGTTGAAGGGGACTTCAACTGACAGTCCTAAATGCAAAGTTGTGTTCTTTTGGCCGAGTTGACTCGAGTATTGCATGTTGTTGCATTCCAAAGAGAACATAATTTTTTAATAACTTGTTATTTTAATTCAAATTGCAATAACATCAAACTGTACTTTGCGAAAATGAAAATCTAAGCTGTAAATATTCACTTTAGATAGTATTTAGAGCATTTAAGTTAAGTTCTTCTCTTCAAAACCCTTTACGATAAGCTCTCAAATTTTATTCGACCATAACCTAGTGCAATAAAAACCAGTTGAGCATCTCGCCCAATTTAAACAGAGGTCCAACAAAAAAAATAGTGTATAAACTAGGGGAAAAGCAAAACTAAACGACAAAAACTACAAACTGCATATAAAGATAAAATATTTCATTTGCCAGGCAGTCTCCCCTCTTTTTTTTTGTTCCACTCTCCACTTCTCGGTCATCCATCCATTGTGCACTTAATGCAATTGTCGCATTATTTCGGGACCCGTCCACTTTGGCTCCGGTTCCCATACTCCGTCGTCTTCTATACGGCAAATGGTGATATATATTTTTAAATACCTAGTCCGCGTTTTTGTATCTATTTTATTGCGTTTTGGGTTTTTATTTTGCCGCATGGCGTCTGCTCCACTCGTTGCATGCTGCATGTTGCATGTTCCCTGCTGCCTGTCTGCCTGTCTGCAACTGCCACGTCTGCCACGGCGTCTGCAACTTCGAGACAGCTTTAGATATACCCCATTGTTGTTGTTGCTGTTGTTGTTGTTGCTGTTTTTGTTCGTGTTTTGGCTCGTGGCTGCTTATTAAGCCATTTGAAGAGGCGCTGCCGCATTTTGTGCCCTGCTTTTCTCGTATACCCTGTAAAAAGTGTGTGTAACAGGTCGATACAAAGGCATAATTGTTTCTAGATCTACATCAATAGTCGATATCATCGTTCATCAGCAGACTATCATAATTTGTTGCATATGTAATAGATAATGATTGTATTCTGATACACTGACTCAGAGGGTATCTTTTAGTCAGTGACTGTCGTTTTATATACTTTTTCTGCGGTGCAAATCAACCGAAGCGCATCACAAAACAAAAAAACAACAAAAATGCACATGAAAAATTAAATAAAAAGTGTAGTTCTTAGACCTTGGCACATGTGTGCAAAGTTTGCCATTTTCCCAGGCAGCTTTTGAAGCTTTTTAAAAACTTCCCTTTTCGTTGTTGTTACGCTCAACTCATTTCAAATAATAAGGTAATACACTGTGTGACAGTTAGGCATAAATAGGTAATTAAATAAATGTCAGAAAATCAATATTTATTCGTTAATTTTCTTGACCAATTACAATTATAATAATAAACAATAAATAATTAAAGTGAAAAAATAAATAACTGTCGATTGCAGGCATCAATTAGTTATTTGACTTATTGTTTCTTCCATAATTTGATTTATTTCCATCTAAATTTACTTATTAACATAATTAATATATAACCTGCTTTAACTACCTTTGCAACTCTATATGCATTGGTTAAAGCCATAAAGACCTTAGCCTGTTAGTGCCATTTGTTTTATACCTCGTCACGTTGCTCATACGCCACGTTGTGCGCCCGTAAATCGTATCGATTTTTGCTGGCAGCCCAAAAAATAGTCGAGTACAACGCACTTTGCGTTCTGGCTGCAGCCAAGAACCAAAAAAAAAAAAAAAATGCTACAAGAACAACATAGAAGTCACCCAAAAAAAAAGGAGGAAAAAACTTTAGGCCACTGGCACAATAATTTGGCACGCAAACCTTTTTTTCCGGACTCCACGGCAATACATTTGTATGCAGGCAAGGGTTAAGACGGGGTTAGCGGAGCAAAGGGAAGGGAAACTGTGCTTTTTGGGCAGCCGTGGGGTGAGCACATAAAAAATGAAGTGAAATACATTTTGGAGCCAGTGGCAAACATTAAAAATTCAGCAAAGCCAACAATGTTCCAGCCAGGGACTGGGACACAATGGCGCCAAACGAGTAAGGGCTTGACTTTGGTCTGGACTTTGGGATTTGGTCTGGTGTTGGTTTTAGGGTTAGGGCAGGTCACGCAGCATGGTCATATTTCTATGTTTGCTGTATGGATAAACATATAACAATTAGAGTGCCTTTAAAACTTTTTTTAAGAAGTCTCTGGACTGCATCCCTGGGCATTTCGTGGCTAGGAAACAAGTTTGTTACTCCACAGTGCCTTCCACATGTGTGCCAGTTAAATATTTAGCTAGATTTTCGTTTTTAATTTATTTCGAAAGGGTTTTATCGCACTGACTGTGACTCCAACTCCAACTCCGACTCTGACTCCGAGTCGACTCGCTATGCAAATGAGCTCTGGGAAATGGGTCAAAGTTTAATGCGGGGGCGTGTCTGAGTAGGCGGGGTGGAAGGTTCTGGCACTTATTTATGACCACCCTGGCGAAATTCAGGGAATTGAAATTCTGGACTAACAACTTGTCTGGCATGCATACCCTTAGTAAATCGTTGAGATCCAAAATAAATGTATTTCTTGTCTAATTTTCATAATCTTTAAATTAGTTTTTCCACAACTTTTAAATTCTTGAGCAATTCTTTAGTTGCAACATCAACTTAAGAGCTGAAAATTATGAATATCAATGCGTTTAATATGAACTCTTTGACATTTCTATTAACTCTTTCATTGTTTGGCAATGCCAAGAAAGATGTTGTAAGAGATTTTCAGACAGGAACATAAATTCATTTAACAAATGAACAAACAGAATAAAGCGTCACAGAAATCCCAAGAATTTAACCTGGACACATAAATTCACAACGGAAAATGTAACAAATGCTCATTAATATGCCAGACACACATATACCAGGGGAGGAGGAGAGATGGAGAAGGGGACTTTCCACCCTAACAGCCTCCAATGGAATGTGTTGAACAAAAGAAAAAGAAGAAAAGAAAATGCGAGGAAAACAAACGACTGGCCAAATGAATATAAAATTTATTAATTGGCAGCTAAATAAGTCGCAAGAATTTACACGTTAATAATTTTATTAGCAAGCTGCCAGCATGACAGGTGGGATGGTGTGAGAGGCGTGAGGGGCGTGGCAGCGACAGCTGCCTCCAAACAAAAACAGCAACAGCAACAATAAGAAGAACAAAGCAAAGACATTTTCAAAATTCACTTTATCATAAAATGTGGAAATAATGAAAAATGTGAAATGTGTTGCCAAAAGAGCGACAGCAGCTTTGGCTAATGTTCTACAGATGAGAAGGAGGGGTAAGAAGGGAATGGAGTTTGTGAGGGGAATGAGTTTTTGTAGGAAAATTTAAATAAAATGTATAAAATGCACATAAAACATGCACAAACTATTTTTAGACAGTCGCCACACAGATGTTGCCACTGAGATCGATAAATTATAATCACTTTGAGTAGGAGTCACCAAATATTTGAAATGGAATGAGGAGAGAGGGGGAGGTTGTTTCAAAGGGAGGAAAAGAAGTCACAATGATGCCGAAAATTAAAGCAATGCGCGTTTAATTTTTTCCTTTTTCATCTGCCGTTTATTTCCAGCTGTTGAACACAATTTAAGTTAAGTGTTTTACTTTTAAGGCAATCCTCGAGCCACGCCCTCTTTTGACTGCCCCCCACAAGCTGCGAAACGCCCACACATTGAAAGGCCAGCAAAGACAAAGATAGAAAGTGAGTAGAGAGAGAGATGAAGAGAGAATGAGAAGGGAAAGAGCAAAATTCATTGCCTTTTAATTGCAGTTGGCAGTTGATACGAACAATTTTCGACTGAATGTGGAATACTTACTATATGTGTGTGAGTGTGTGTGTGTGTGTGTGTGTGTGTGTGTGTGTGTGTGTGTGTGTGTGTATGTGTGTGGGGATCTGGTTCCCGAGTTTCCCCATACATAAATTCAACTGTTAATTGAATGCAGGCACTTGAAAAATGGGCAGACTATTGGGGCTGACTGGGCCAATGGCAACCTGTTGAGTTCACTGAGTGATTTATGGAACTTTTAGTCAGAGACTTGACAATGGAAACTGTGCAGTCCGTAGATATGTAGAGAATTTTGTGGAGCAACGGACAAGCTAAGTATTTGGAATAGATGAACTAAATAATTAAGAAGCTGCAGAGATAGTTTATGATAGAGAAGTGAAGATACTTGCTCTGATAGAATGACAATTGGAAATGTTACTATAACGCTTTAATCAGTTCTTAAAAGTAAAATTTAGTGAATTTCCTATTCCCAACCTCTAACAATATTAAATTTCAAATAAATAGACATACTCACAAAAAGAATACTTAAGTAAATGGATTTATTTTTCATGCATTTCATATATGAAGTACTTATATATATTTGAATGCCTAATTGATAAACGAAAATATGAATTTATAAAATGTTCTACCTACAGAATAAGAACCTAGAGCTATTCGTTGGCCATGGTAACACAGTTTCCCAAGCATTTCGTAAGCCATAAATATCCAAGGACAAGCGAATCAATAAATTATTTGCCCATCGTGACAAAGGAGATGCCAAACCCATAATAAATAAATACCTTTGTAAAAATAACTCTCACAAAATCAATGAAAATCAATGAAGTGCCTAAAAAGTGTCCTCCTGTTTGGATAAAACTGGTAACTGGCTGTTTCATTTTTTTTTGGCAGCTTTTTATTTATTTATTTTGGTTGCCTTCAAATGGCTCCAAAAACCAGCTGCCTGACAACGACCCTAAAAGACAGGCAATGTCATAGGGAATGGTACCTACTATGGGGGGTCATTGCTCATATATATTTTTGTTGCTGGTAATTGAATTATATTTACGCATAAAATTTATTTATTCATGATTTACACAGCATTCAAAGCAAATGCGAAGCCAAAGCACGTAAATGTCATTTAAATTCATTTAGTCGCCAGTCTGGCAGAGTTGTCAGGCAACGCAAATACAGTTAAGACTTTCTTTCGTTCTTTTTTTTGCTGGTAAACAAATGTGAAATGTAACAAAAGTCCTGTAAATAATAGTAAAACATGCACAATGAGCAAAGGAACCAAGTTTGTTGGACAAATTTACAGGATTATTTGATGAACGTCAGGAGGGGAAACAACAATGCCAATATTGAAGGATGCCAAGCTTAATGTCCCTGTTAAATGAAACTAGATTAGTCAGTGCTAGAGTTGCCACCTTGTTGAATAAGGCACTTCTCTTGCTGTTCTCTAGGAAAATCAGAAAATTAAACTTGTTGTTTGCCTCTTAATGAACTTGTACCTAAATGGATGTCAAGGTCTATAATGGAGAATGGTTACAGAGCAGAGGATGAAATGGAAGGACTACAAACGAAAAAGCTTCAATGCATTTTCCTTATCTCCATTGCTTGTTTTTCACACCTCTTTCCTTTTTTGCACCAAGATCTCGTTTTCAGCTCTCATTTTTGTACGTTTCCGGAAATGAAAGAACTTTTTGCAAATGGATTTCACCTGGTCGTCGCATTGGTTCGTTGAGCGCATTTCCGTGTTGCATTAAATTCATATCAGTTTTAGGTACAGGAAATTTGATGGCAAATGCTTTAAATAAACCAAGTCCTAGACTTACAGCTACAAATTGGTTTTATGTGTGATTTCCGTATGCTAATTATGTTATGCAGCTTGTGGCTTATACAAGGAATGAAATGGTACTCACCTTTTGGATTGACCTATATGCTAGAGTGTGTGGGTCGGAACTACTCTAAATCTCTTGTTGGCATAGTTCTGTAAAGGAATGCAAATAAAGAGAAAATTGGGTTAGCAGTGTTAATTGAATGTCTGTGGAGAACATGGTTATGCAACATATTTGTGTAAATTTGACTCGAGAGTAAATGTTTATTGAGGCGAAATGTGGTTTATGCTAATTAAATTATTAATTGCATATGTAAGTTCAGGCTTCAGTTAAACTAGGTTTCTATTTATTGAGTTGATAAGTTCATCCGATACTCATTCGATTTGCAAGTTTATGTCGCGTTGTAGTTAAATTAACTAACCATAAGTCTGGCATGGCTGGCAACTTACTTAGCTGGTACTTTCAGTTCGGCCTGTCAGCAAAGTTTTCATCGCTGTCAAGTGTGGCAACAACTCAACTAAGCAGTCAACAAGCGGCAGCTAACAAGTTGCATGTGCAACGTGCAACACGATGGCTGATAACCAACGCAAAGAAGTGCCAGACGACAGCTTGGCACACGCATATGGACTCAGGGCTGCACAGCAGCTCAAGAAAAGAACAAACTTTTAATGAATTATATAGATAGCTAGTGTATCAGTCTTAAAATAATATATAATATATAGAACTTGATCATATTTGTTTAGAAATTAAATTAAATATTTATTGAAAATATAATTTAATATTTTTTACTTTTCTATACTCATTTGAACTAGTTCCTGTTTACTGTAGCCCTCGTTGTGGTTTTCCCATCAGTTCAATCTCTTTGCCTCCAACAACTTTTTCTTTGCAAAACTTTTTTATAAAAACTAAATTGCAATTTCAATTCAAATGTGTTGCCACACACACATACACACACACACACACAATCACTGACGCACACTGTGACTTGCCACGCACTAATCGGCAAATCAAATGTCAAGTAGCTGTCGGTAGTTTCTTCTAAGCAGAACATGACGCACGTTAACCTCAATGCAAGTGAAAGAACCTAAAAAAAAAACACAGGGTATACATAAAATCTAGTTCCCGTTCCAACATTGGTTTCTTGTTCCCGCTCTTAAGTTCGTTGGCAGTTTGGTTTCCGTTTTAATTTGTTGGCGTGTGTCGAGGTCAGATCGCGTACACTCCATATAAATTACTCATACGCCGTGTTGCGATTAGAATCGCATGCCGTTTTAATTTCAGAGCCCTGCACATGCATCATTAAGGCAAGTAAGTATCAACGAGTATGCCACAAAATCAGAGCTCAGCTCAGCAAACACCCAACTATGGCCACAGATTCGAGAGGGCAACGTTGCGTATGCTTGATCTTGTTACACACAGATAAATGTCAATTTATTTGCCACACTCCAAAACACTAAGCTGAAGGCGGCCTTCAACAAGAGCTGTACTTCCCTCTCCTTCTCTTCCCCTCTGCCACTCTCTCTCTTTTCCCTATTCACTGTGTCTGTATGTCGCTCTGTCTGTCTGTCTGTCTGTGTGTGGGCGTCAGACGCATGTCGAGATGTAATCGATAAGCACCGAGGCTTGACGCAGCTTGACTGGTTGACTGACTGTCTCTTGGCAATTTCATTAAATTGGTATTTTCTCTCTCTCTCTCTGCCTCTTTCTATCTCCGTCTCCGTTGGCGTCTCTGTCCCTATCTCTTTCTTCTGTATCAGCAATCAAATTATGCTGAAATTTATGCGCCCTGCAAGTTTTTAATGAGCATTATTCTAATTAATAATTGCCGCTTATTAATACTGCCGGGCTTAAATTCAATTTCAAGAGCTTGATTTCCACATGGGAACCTTTGGGTCAAGACTTTTCAGACTATTCAAATGCTAAGCGATGGAATTAAGTTTAATTTTAGACTAATGAAGTGTGTTTAGACATTTTGAAAATTGAAACAAATTAACTAACAGAATGCAATTAATTATTACGCATTTTTGTCTTTATATCATCAATACCTTTAATATTAAATATAGAAACTGTTAAATGCTTTGTGAAACTATAGAATCTTGTATTAATATGACATGGGCAATAAAGGCATATTGAAAAGCATTCAAAAAGTTGAAAACGTTCATAAACAGTAGAAGAGCTTGAATATTTATTTTTATTCTCATTCCCTAACTGTCTGGGCATTGTCTGGTATTTCTAAAACGCAGCTCAGGTGCATTTTACACGCTTTTACTTATTTTATGGTTACATGAAATCGTTTAGAACGTTGGTATTGCGAATAGCTCGAGTAAATCCAAATGCTACATAATTTTCAGCTGGCCACAAATAATAAAAAAGGGCACCAGAAAAAAAGGCAATGAAAATTGAAAACGAAAGTTAAAATGCAAACACAAAAGACGGATACGGGGCAAGGGAAATGGGAAAAAGGCGAAAAACGAAAGCGTCGGCGAATATTATTTTTATGTTCGTCTTTTTTTCTGTATGCTCTGGGAGAAGGGGAGGGAGGTAGCAAGGATGTCGTCCTGCTGGTCACAGCTGGATCTTGGCTCCGGTGGCAATCGCCCGCAGCCTTGAATGCCACACAGAGTCAGTCAATAACGTCAATAGACGGCAAATAAAAATCTCTTTTATGGGTGTGGACATTGAAGGTGGCTTTTTTCGATTTACGCTTTGTTTGTTGCCTTGTGTTGCAAATACCAATGTCTGCGGTGG
Source organism: Drosophila neotestacea (assembly GCA_035044365.1). Lineage (NCBI taxonomy): Eukaryota > Metazoa > Arthropoda > Insecta > Diptera > Drosophilidae > Drosophila > Drosophila neotestacea. The sequence goes on from JAWNMD010000270.1 coordinate 4,136,241, forward strand.
ACAAAAGGGCTGAGACTGGCACTGGCACTGAAACCAAAATGAAATGAAAGCCAAAAGCAGCCACGCAGCAAAAATGCTGAGCATCAGCTTTTGGGCAAGGGAGAAAATTGTGTGGGAAATGAGGAAAGGGCAGCTAACTATTAATATTGAAACTGTGATTGCTGCTAAATCCTTCCACGCTTTGTTTTTCTTTCAATTGCAATGCCAGTCACAGTCACAGTTCTACCGGAAACGGAAATCGCTGCCCTAACGAGCTATCCCCAGTCAAAAGTAAAGCCGAGGCCAAAGCTAAAGCCAAAGTCAAAGTCAGCAGACAGTTTTTGATTGTTTGACGTCTGGTTTTACAGTTTCTGTTTCTGTTTCGGTTTTGGTTTTGGTTTCGGCTTCTATTTGCTTTATGTTTTGCTTTTATTTTATTTTTTCAATTTTGCGGCATGGCCAATTATTTTAGACAAGTAATTGCCAGAAAAGCGCCACCAGAATTTGTAGAACAGACAAATTGTTTGGGGAACAAGTCCCTCAGCCAGTTAAGAATTGTATAACTTTCGTCTCGACCATTTCCCAACGGTTATTTCCAACTAATTTAAGATCCATAACTGCACTCCAACCATTTAGGTAATACGAGACCAAGTCTATCGACTCTGTGGCTTTTTAGTATTTGGTTACCCTCGCACTGGGGTCCAAGTGTTTGACATACAGAAGCCGCTTAAGCGTCCCCTGAAACAACATGAAATCGGTATTGGATTACATTCCTATAGAGACACGAGTGCCAACACAACTAAAGTTCAACTTGGGCCCAGCTTATTGTCATATAAGACACTTGAGAAACTCACAACACAACGCGGGGGCGGAACTTTAGAAGTTCTCAGCAAAAATTACAGGGAAACGGGGATAGAGGGGAAGAGAAACGGAGCCCGTTGCATGTGCGGCTCATTTACTGTGATTTACTTAAATGAAGCGACTGCTAAGAGGCTTTCAAGTTGCCCTTGTTGAAGGGTGTTGACAACGTTAAGAGTTAAACATTAATAGCTTGAAAATTGCATAATTGTAGAGCGCTAATGCCATGGGAATTATGAGAAAAGCAGAGACATTTCAATTATTTCTTTTAATTAAAGAAAAGTACAAAGCACTGTAATAAAGTTTTATAAATATGGCAAGTAAAAGTGAAGTTAATGAATTTGTATTTTATTATTTACTACACTGATTAATCGCATTATTATAGCATTTATTTATTATAGTATTTAAATAATTTAATTTAATTGAAATAAAGTTCTAAGAAACTATTCTGTTTACTAGCTTTAATTAATATAATTGTTAAAATATTATTTTGATTAAACGGGGTTAGTTATTTATAGTGTTAAGCTGTCTTTCTCTCAACTTCTTATTTCCATAACTACGTCAACTAACTAGTGACGTATAATTGGCTTACCAAGTAAGTCTCATTAGTAGTTATTAGTGTGCATTCTTCTATCAAATGCCCCAATCAGGGGCCTACACACTTTTCCCCCCTAAAAATGAGAGGCGTTTATGAGTCTTATTTGTTGTCCAATTGTAGATGAACTAATGAAACTATTTATAGCCGTGACAAGACAACAAAATGGTAAACAAAACAGAAAGAAAACAGAAAAACTAGAGACAAAAAACAAGTTAACAGTTCAGAGTCCCACACTTGAACATTTTGCTTCTTGATGTTGTGATGTTGCTGCAGTTTTAATTTGAAGATGCGTCTACGACGAACGCTGAGTTTTAACAGCTCATTAACATTCGCTACACGGCAGGAGACATGACAGGCAATCGAGAGGAGGGGGATTGGGAGGGACAAGGGGAATACAGATGGACGACGACACTTTTGACGTGGCCCGGGAGCTGGCGCATCTTTCAGAAGCTGCTTAAAAGCCACTCCACACAAAGATGTACCCAAATGTATATTTAAATATATATGGCAAGTTGGGGGTAAAAGCCCAAAGTGTCTGCCTGTCAGACTGTCAGTCAACGCGCCACTTGCGCTCAATCAGCGCGGCGACCACGTCAAAATGTTGTGGCATGCAACAAGAGGCAACCAAGAGGAGAAGGAGGAGGAAGAGCTGCGACGAGATGGAGCCTTGTGGGCGGTTGGCTTATCACATAACTCAAATCGACAGAGCAGAACCTAATGAAGTGTCTCAAAGTAGCTGTTAATAAGTATTCTAAAAGAAATATTAAAACGGAGAGAGAGAGAGGGAGACAGAGAAATGGTTTCTACGTTTTTTTTTATAGCCAACATTAAAGTTTTTATGCCTTTAAAGCAAAAAATAAAACGTTAGACGACGACGACGACGACAAAATGCCAAAAGCTTGTTAGCAGGAAAAACGCTGCAGAAAAGCCATTTACATTTTGGTTGCCAACTGCCAACTGCAATCGAGTTGTGGTGCAGAGTGGAGCAGAGTGGAGCAGAGCACATCAATCAGAGCCACTCGGCAGCATTAAAATGGTAATTTAAAACCACGAGATAGAGAGCGAAAATGAGAGAGAGAGTGAGACAGAGTGCAGCCCCTAAAGAACTAAAACTTCAATTCCAATTCCAGGCTACAGTGCTACCTCGGAAGGGAACTCATCATGCGGACGTTTTAATGAGTGGCCAGCGGGTTTTCACAGCGCGATGCAAATGCAAAAAGCCAGCTACCATTTCTCAGTCCATAATCCAGGACAGCCCGCGGCCAAGTTCAGGCAATGCCGTAAATCAAGGTTGCAACACCTAACCAAAGTCTGTCCCTTGGTTCGTTGGTGGGGGGTGGGGGGATAATCAAAGGGAAGGCAACTTGAACTGGCAACGTAAAGTGTTTTGAGAAATGTCACCCGTGGGGCGTTTTTGTCATTTCAAAAGTGTTCAATCAACTGTCAGCATCGCCAGCATCAAACAGACAGAGTCTGAGGCATTGGCATGGGGCAAGCTCTCTACGTAGTTGCCACAGATTGAATATCTGCCAAAGTGGCCATCAGCTCAAAGGCTAAAAGTAATTTGAAACTGTGTGTAGAAGCTTCAAATGCAAATGACCAGACAAATGTTTAGAGCAAGTAATTACTCAACATGAAATTGCGGTTGTAAATCAATATCTGAAAAAGATTTAAACTTAAAAGATGAGAAATGGAGTAGTCAAGTTTTGTATGCAATATAAGGAAACTACTTTCAATACTTTTACTTTTATTTCAGTCAGACAGTCAGTCAGTCAGACCTTCTTTAACTCCCTTGCGACATTCTCAACATTGTCACAACACATGTCGCCCTTGGGGAGCGTTTACAGTTTGACGCTTCACTCGGTGGCATTCGAGCAAAAAGTTGTCTCCTGGAGGAGGCCTTCAACATGATGATGGCGCCCAAAAAAGCAGAAAGCAGGCAGACAGAACTCAAACTTGCAACAGTGGCAACACCCACTAAACGACATCAGACAGTCAGAATGCATTTCCTGTATGCTTTACACTCACTTCCGTTTCTATTTCATGTCTTCGTAGTCGTTGTTTCTTTCGTAGGTGTGAAGTGAAATTTCTCGAGGCGCTTGGCAAAATGTTCCCTTTGCTAGCCCTGCACCCTAGTTCATGCCCCATGCCCCACGCTACTTGCCACTTGCCACTTGCCACTTGACTTGTGGCGTCAGTCTGACAAGCGACAACTACAACAACGTATTTTCATATTTCTGTTGAGCGTTGACATGATTGCTTATAAATGCAATTTTGTATATCATATCAACATCATCTACATCATCATCACCATCATCATCATCATTTTGATCGTCATCATGATTGTGGCACAAATGCAGGCAGTTGAGTTTGCGACTCTGTTGCTTTTAGTGCTTTTATTGCTTTTGATTATTATTATTACAAACAGATTTGATTTCAAAGTGAATGCACTTTTGAATGTCATACAAACTAAACAAGAAACTGAAACTTTATTTTTCCATTCCCTTCGCCTCAGGCTCAGAATGTGTTTCGGGTATCGAGAAACTATTCAATTTCAAATATGACAAATTGAAAATGAACATTTAAGTATTTTTGTTTGACATGCCTAAATTGAATTTGGTACTCGGAAAGACTGTAGACATAACAAATTAACATCGACTCGAGTAAAATGGAACTTTAAAATTTTTATATAAACCATATAGTTTTATATTCTTTATAGTCAATTTCGTCAAGTAAAATAATACTACTAAATTTTCTAGATAACAAATAAGTTTATTTTTTTTAAAACTAATTTTCCAATCTATTTGCAGTCTTGCTTTAAAATCTTTGAATTATTTTAAGCTTCTCCAGAGATTTCTCTGTTATACTTAATCTCTATATGATAATCACTTCGATAACAATGGCATTTAGTTTCCTAATCTCTTTCATGCAATCTTTAGCATCTTTTCAGTTTCACCGTTATTCCAAGTGGTTCCTTCTCTTAAAGCCACATCTTAAATTTGCATTTCTCGCCGCTTGGGGGCGTCCTCTGTGCGAGTATATTATACTTTCGCTTGGGCTTTGCGGCACACGCTTGAAATGCTAATGACCCACATAGTCATTAACTTTGCTGCGATAAGCGTTGGTAAAGAGACGAAAGAAAAAAATGAAGAAAAAGCGCAAAAAAACAAGTAAAGAAATTTTCCGTGTGTGCGAGCACGGAAATTTCCCGGGGAATAGCATGCGAAATGGGAAGAGAGACAGAGAGAGGGGGAATCATAACTTTGACGGAAAGTGGAAGGGCAGGACAACATCATCAGACAGTCAGGAGGACAGGACAACCCGGTGTATCCTCTGGCACAAGGTTGGCAGCCCTGGACACGGACTTCTGACAGTCGCTCATCAAATTGCGAGCAGGCGTTGCAGGAAATTAAATAATTTCGTGTAATGGAAAAAAAAAACGAAAAGAAGAACGCTGAGAAAACATTTAGGAGTGAGCTGCGTTAATGTTAATGCATTTTGTTAACGTACGAATGGTGCCCACTGTGAAATATACGAAAAACAAAACAAAGTCAGGCACACTCACTCACACACACTCGCACACTCACATACACTCACAAAATGGGTGCGTTGAAAATGAGGCAAACACTCAAAATGATTGTTATCATCTCATACACGAAATGGGTGTGTGTGTGTATTTTGTACGGTTACATATGTATATAGAAATATATTTATTTTTCGCTCCTCTCTACTTTTGCCAATTTTTTTGCGCCACGCCCCAGAAAGCACATAAAACAAGAAAATTATAGCATAAATTGAAGTGTATGTATGTCTTCTATATATGTATGTATATATTTATATATTTTCTTCTTTTTTAATGTCCCCTCAGTGCAAATGTGCGCACATTTCAATTGAAATGGCAAACACGAATGCGGCATACAATTTTTCGAGTTGTTGTTGTTGTTGCAACAGACACTTTGGTGTAGGTGTAGGTGGCATGTAGGTGAACTGCTGCGTCTGCCGCATATTTGATTTATATTGCCATTTACACTTGCTCGTTATTGTTATTGCCGGCAAAAAACAAACCCAAATAAAAACCACTTTGTGCAGACGGATTTCAGTTCATTTGTACAATAACAAATTTGGCAAATGGCTTGTAGTCTTTAGCCAAAACGATCCTCAAATACGGGAAGTGCAAACGGAAGTGGTAGATAACTAAAGTTCCGATTCAATGACTGTCGATTTAGCGTCAGAAAAGTTAACAAATGCATGGAAAATCATTCAATTGATAATCTAGTAAACAATAAAATATGTAGTCAAAATGATAAACATTAAAAAAGCTGATATTCAGATATAATACTTTTTTGTTAAATTAAATATAATCGAATATTCGTATGCAAAATATGATTTGGTTATGAAAATGTAGACGATTTTGTATTGTAAAGTATTTAACCATATCTTTGATAAAAATAAAAGATTATACAATTGCCAAACCCATTACCTATGTTTGTCTTTTTTTTCAGTTTTACAAAACTTTTATTAAGAATTCAGAATAGTTTTGTTTCTTGTGCCAAATTCACGTCTTTGTAAATTTATTTGTTTGTTATATTGTTAAAATGTATAGAACCTAATTTGCTATTAGTATTAAATAGTCTTTTATATAAATACAAGTCAAGATATAAGGATACACTCTATCCTTATGTATTTAATTACATAATGCAATACGTTTTTCTGTTCATTGGAATTTCAGACACCCAACAAATGCTGACCATTTAAGGGGCTTGGCATGCTGTGGCCCCAAATGATTTGAAAATGACAGTCGTAATTTGTTTGCCAACACAACCAGGAACAGGAATGGGATCGGAGTTGGGGCTGAGGACGTGGCTGAGGCCACATCTGGCAGGTTGGAGTAGTCTGGCTGTGTGACAGGCCCCCTCTTCCCATAATGCCAAACCACTGAAAAAGGTACAACATATGCGAACATTTTACATACCCTTCATGCCACACAGTCGTTGGGGAATCGTTTGGGGCTGGGACTGCATTATGAAAACCCCATTTTCAAGCCAAAGCCGGGCGACAATTAGACAAAAGCCCGACGATGCCAACATTGCACGGGGTCGCCTCAATTGCATGTCATTGTCAGCACCAAAGCTGTTTTTGGGTATGGTTTGGGGCATTGCAGGTTTGTCGGGTTTTATTATTTTGAAATTAAAATGCTTGCCCCGTACTTCCTCACAGCCAAGTGCCCTCCACGTGCTGCTCCACTTCCAACATCCTTCTTCAGCTCTCTTTCCACCTCTTCTCCTACTCCTAGAGCTGCTCCTGTTTATGAGCTTTGTGTGCTGGGTTCACATGTGTGTGCAGTTAGCTATCCAACTATCTGTGTCGCCTTATGGGCGGTTTGTGGCATGCCTCCAATGGCTTGGGACGCGTAACGCATTTGTGTTGTTTCCATTTGGGGTCGCCTGGCGACAAATGTGCACGTACACATTTTTAATTGATTAAATATGATAAAAAAAAGAGAAAGAAAATGCAAGGACATGCGTAGGCAGGGAAATAGGTGCCTAGAGATGGACAGCAGATGTCAACTGAATTGGCTCTGTAATTGTTTACTGAAGGTCAGTTGGAAACAAGGGTTAAAGGAGGCTATACATATGTAGCTGTAATAAAAGGGAAAGCTGTTACTTGAATGAAAGAAATACAAGGTAATTTATCAGAAGATTGTGGCTTATGACTTTTAAATTATTAATATGAAAAACATGTCTAAACAAATTAAAGCACATATTTTCATAAACAAATACATAACTCTCAAGCTATGGCTAGTTAAATGTAGATAAGCGCAACTTAATGAAAAACAACATATATATTATACATATATATGTAATATATTAGACTTTGAACTACTATAAGTCAGACAGAGCGGAATGTTTTTGAAATAAATCAAATAGTGTAGTCTCTAAATTGATGCTTTATTTGAAAATAGAATAAATAATCTTTTCCCCTCCCAAAACAAATTCAGAACAATCATTTAATTATTACAAGAAATAAATGTAAATAAATGTTAAATAATTGCAACAAACTCAGTTCGCTAACAGCCTTAAATCTATGTTGAAATGGTACAGAACCTCATCCCAGTTTAATAGTTCATCACAGCTAACTTTAAACATATATATGTTTAATTTTTAAAGTAAATATAAAATATTTAAACTTGTACAATTTAGTACAACGCAATTAGTATAAAATGTATATATTTGAAAATGATTACAACGCAATTTCTCAATGTAAAAGCCAAATGGAAACTCTCAAAGACTTACCCTTAAATTGAACCGACAACAAATGTGCCACATCAAATGCCAATTTGAACCGAAACGCAATTTGACAAATAACCGAGAGCAAAAACAGATAAACAAAAATTTGATGTAATCGCTCTGTAAATATTGAAGCAAAAATATGAGGCAATATTTACGAAATAAGTTAACGAGAATTTTAGCCAAACAAATTTACTGGGCACATATCAATGCCAAAAATTGTAATTCGAGCTGCCGCCAGGCAAGACCCACAAAAATGACATTTGAAAAAGCGTCGAGCTGAAAAAAATGTAAATACAAAAAAGGAAAAATGTATTTTTAACCGAAAAAGCGGAATAAACAAATTTTTTTTTTGTGGCTGCAGTCGGTTGCAGTTTTTGTATTTTGCAGTGATTGACTGACTGCCTGACTTTGACTTCCTGCCTGACGCATTTTTTATTGGATTTTTATTTTGATTTTTTTTTGTCTTTTTTTTCATCTTTGCAGTGACAAATTTGCACTTAGCTGCGGCACTTGTTGAGAATCGTGCGCTGCATTTTTCTGGTATTGAATTTCAACGGCAGGAAGAGAAAACGAAATTTATAGCCAGCCCTTTATGCAATAAATTGCCGATGCCTTTAGCAAAGGCAAAGGCTGCCGCCCTTTTGGTAGAAATATTTATTTTCGTATTAAAATACCCTCTAGGTAAAATATGTTATAGGTTTATAAAACAGTGAACACTAGAAATTTGTTTGAGATCAAGTTCTGTATATAGAAAATTTACATTTCTGGCTATGAAATAGAATTAACTGAAAGCATTATTTTGAATTATAATAATTGGCTTACTGAAAAACTAGAATAGTTCTTTTTAATATCTCCTTTTTGTGCCTAAAATTCAATAGCAATTTCATGTTAGACAGACTCATTGTAAAGATAGGATATTTCTTAGTCGAATCTTTGTCTTTAAGCGTCTTTTCCATGGAGCAAAAAGTTTTGCGTTTCGCTAGTTTACACGAAAATGAATCGCATTAGTTCTGGCTGACTGATTTGGAAATTTTGTGGGGATCCAAAAGAGGGATTGGGGAGTAGAGTTGAAGAGAAATACAGACAGTCAATAGGCAAGCATGTCTGGCAAATGTTGAGGTTCTTTTTAGTCAGCTTAACAGTTTAAAGTGTCGCTAATTTCTGTGCAAATTACTCTTGAGTGTGGGTGTGTGTGCGAGTGTGGGATAGAGTGTGTGTGTTTGTGTCTGGAGTGTGTGTGCTGTCTGCGGCTTAGCTTTGCTTTGATTGAACTTAATTAAGTTGTGAGTTAATTTCTTTACAGGTAGATTAGCAATCAGTAATAAAGCTTCTTATTTCAAAACAAATGGTAGACTTTGTAGTTCATTTTTTGGCAACATTTTTACTTGTATATATACATACATATAACTGAAAGCATTATCTTAGTTAAGAATACATAATAAAATGCTGGGAAAATCTATTTAAAGTAAATATTTGGCATAGAATTTAAGTGACCAACCGCAGAAACCTGTAAAAAGTTTGTTGGTCTACAGAGAATGCAAACACAGCTGAACAAATTTAAAACCATTAACTGACCAACTTTATACAAAATTTATGAGCAACATTGACGTGTCCATATACAAGACCCGTCCGTCCGTCTGTCCAACTGTCTGTCATTGGGCTCGACTCGTACAATGTGGAAAATATTGAGGCATTTTAAGGATTTAACGGGAGACCGCAGTTCGGCCGAGCTTTGGGCATGTTTGAATAAACAAAACGAAACAAAACAAAACAATACAAAATACACACAACAACAGGATACAAACTAACCAATAAACCAGGAAAATGCCATTGGAAAGGGCTGTAGACAGTGGACACTCTAAATATTTTCAATGGGGTCTACAGTGGATGCTCAATGTAAACAGTTTGGGATTGTAGCAGAGACTAGACTATCATTTTGGGTTAGTCTATGGGGTCTATGGGTTGGGGTCCTTTTGGGCTGCTGACCCATTGGCGGACTTTCGGGTCATAGCAATAAACTGTTTAATTTACACATGCACGAATATGTCTGCCATACACTTTGGCCAGGTTTTTCCTGCTTTCAGTTTTGACTGCTGTCGAATACCTTAAATATTTGATGATGGGAACTATAGCAGTCAATGTTGGACTGTTCGATTGGATTGGCCCTTTAAAATAGAGTTGTTTTCCATGGCAGGACAGCCATCAATTTAGCTATTTTGACATCGAATTATGTACATTTAAGAGCAGCAACTTTTCACTGTTTGACAACTTGTCAGCCAGTCTTGAAAACTTGAGCACTTGATGACTTGATGACTGGGTTGACTTTCGAGTGCCTGTTAAAAGTGGAGCAGCAACTTGGTAGAACTTATGGGCTGTTGGCTGTTGTTAAAGTTAAATGACATGAATATGTATTTAGGCACAGTCCACAGGCAAAATGCCAAGAGGACAAGTTATTTAACAAAAATACTCAACAGTTTCAGCATATTTTTTATTGACAGATTTACTTTTAAAGTTATTAATTGCAAGCAATGTTCAGCTCGATTTATTTAATAACTATTAAGCTACACTTTGTTTCTTCTCTCTCTCTCTCTCCGACCTATTGGCAATCAAATTAGCAGCTAAATGCTAACTAAGGGTCATCATGCAAACTGCTAACCAATCAAAAATTAATCAATACGCCTGCATAACTTTACAATATCCATCAGGCATATAAAATCTATGGGCAAGGACTTGCGAGGGAACTGGAAACTAAAAACTGGGCATAGAAGCGATTTGAATAAAAGCGGCCGCAAATAAATCGAACGCAGGTAAACCAAATGGGTAAACCCATAGTTCAAAACATTTTGTGGTAAATGCAAATTTATTGCAACAAAAAATTTGCGTACGAATCGAACTGTGAATCGAATGCAGAGTCAAATTCAGTTGAAGTCGTTGCCACAACCGCAGTTGAAACCACAATTCGCATGCATGTAAAATATGCTAAAAGTAAATCCAACTTGAATTAATGGACAGCAATCTTTGGCCAAATCTTATGCATTTTCAAATGCATACACACTCACATGAAAAGAGAGAGATGGGGGGAAAAAAAAAAAGTAAAAACCATTTGCATAACGGCAGCAAGGGAAGACCACAATCCGAAACCCAACCGGACTGAAAACTGAAGCGATCCATGGCACAATTTATGCAAATTCAATCGCAAAGTTTAGCCGCACTTTTGGTTGCGTTTTATGATGGCTTACATACATGAGATGCAAGTGTTGGCCATGTGAATGGGTTTGGGAATGGGAATGGAAGTCGGATGGGAGCACATTACTTCATATTGGGGATAACTTATGTAATGGCTAGGGAATTGTTGTCAAAATGAAGCCCCCTGAGAGACAGCACGGATACCTTTCAGTTTATTAATGATAGCAAAATTTGTAGAGCTTCACAAAAACTTTCAGATTCAAGTTAACACATATAAGAATGTGCAATTAAAATTACTAAGAAGTTAAAGTTTTTTCATTTAATCGAGGTTTGTGCAGAAATTTAAAATATCTTTTTCTATTTGTATGCTACATTGAGGTGCTTTATATTTACTATTTTTTATTCCTTCCTTGAGTGTGTTGCAATTTTTTAGTCGACTAGACTTTAAAGGCTTTCTTTGATTTGAGAATGTAGTTGCCTTTGACTGAGCAATGGAAACTCATTTGGCTTACACTGATTATACTTCAATGTCACTTGAATATAATCCAATTTCAGAGTTATACTTATGACACATTTTGAGGGCTGTATGCCTTTGGGCTATCAACTCCAACAGACCGCAAAAGTCATTCACATGTTGCTTAACATTCAATTGCCTTCAATTCACATTCACATTCACACTCGCAGACTCAGACTGAGACTCAGATTTAGACTTAAATACAGACGACAACAGTTCACAAATCACAAAACACCCACACAAAAGTTTCGCATCACAACATCAGCAGAATAACAGCTCCATTCATGTACATGTATGTACATTGTACATATAAAGCTGTATATATATATAGGAATATACACTTGTATATGTGGAGTATTATGTTGATATCTTGACATACTCATATAAAGTCACTGGCTGATAATCGTAACTAATGCGACTGCTTTTTCCGACTGCCTTAGTTAAGCTTTTCTTGCAGCTTTTCTTTCCAGAAACGAATCAGAGCAGAAGAAAAGTCAAGTAAAGTGAGCACTTCAAAAACGAAAAGAAAAGTCAGGCAGAACAAGCTGAGAAATTAGAAAGAAAGCAAAAGGTAAGTTATTGGAAATGCCTTCTTTAAATCTCAAACAAAATACTAAAGTGTGTACAGGCTTAAAATAAGACACACTTGGAAGGGAAATAAGGAACTTTAAGAAAACTATAAATTAAGAATGAGCTTACTTTAAAGAATAAATCTGTTAAAGTCAGCAAATGTCTGAAATAGTCAAACTGTACTTCAGTTATGTATACGTACTATTTGACAGCTAAACTCTGCTAAGCCTGTCTTTTTCCTTTCGATCTTTTATTCGTTTCTCTGTCTCTCTCTTTTCTTTTAAGAACCATAACAAAGTGCAACCTTTCAGCTAGCTGTTGATGCTTTCAAACGTTTCTCTATTCGCTTTTTTTTTTAATGCCCTGCACACACACACACACTCTGCAGAGTTAGTTTTTCTTTCTAATGCCACTTTCGCTGACACTGACATTTAAAAGCATTGCATTGACTGCCGCAGCAGCAGCAGCAGCAGCAGCAGCAGCAGCAGCTAACGACTGCCAATAAGGCTTTGAAGACTACTCCTACAATCCAAGGAATAGCATTGAAATAGTGAAATAGTTGGCAACAAGACCAAAACAACGGCTATAACAAGCAACTGGCAACAATCTTACACATGATTGGCTTTTTGCCTTTTGGATGGAAGTTACAAGAAGTGCAGAACGTGTGGAACTTCGAACAACATGATTATTCCTTGTTTATTGTTATTTTACGCTACTTTCGTCCCCTCCCAAAGAGAAACAGCGATAAAAAAGTAGGAGTAAAACTGCAGACAGACAACGAATCGTCAAATAGTTTGAAAACTTTTAAACAGTTTGAATGGGCCCTCAAGATTTGACTTTTTGTCTTATCAGCGAGCTACGTTAAAAACTCGACCAACTTGTGTGGCATTTTAAAGGTTTTTCAATGTTTTTTCAATGGGGTCTGAGATTTGAAACTGGCTACTGTAGCGCGTTATCGCGTTATCGCGTTTGGCAGACACATTTAATTTCTCAAACATCATAAATCGATTAACATTTCGAAATTCCAGACGCTGCAGCATCATTAACAGCCGCAAACTTTTAGACAGCCATTAGACCCTTCTCAAAATGTGTATTTGTTTCTTTCTTTTTTTCGCCTGTTTTCCGTTTTGTCTTCCAGATGAGAGCCAGAGGCGCTAATTTGACTTTTTGTAAGTGTACCTCCTGTTAAATAGTCTGTGAGTTGGAGAAACTGAACTGAAACTGAACGGGTTTCAGTCTGCATCCGACAGCTTTTCACGGCAAATGTAAACCCCAAGAGTCCCCGTACCAACAAACATTTCAATGTCTGCCTGTCATATTTGACATTTTGCTCTAATGCATTTGAATATCCGTTTCTAACTGGGTTAACATTGATACTCTTTGCTCAGATCCACCAGTCAGGCATCCCCACAGTCAGACAGTCAGTCAGTTAGTCAGTCAGCTAGTCAGTTAGTCAATCGTCGTGTTTGGTTTCTATGCCTCAAGAGATTTGCGCTTGTAATAAATAGTTAAAGTTTCTTGGCACAAAAGGCGTTGCGTTTGTGGCTGATTTGGTTTCAGGCTGTTTTCCCGAGTTTAGTTTTTCCTCTCTCACTTCCATTTCTGTCTGCCTGTCTGTCTGTCAGTTGCAACAGTTAAAAAGTCTCTCACTTGCTTGTTGCAATACCATGTTGCCTGAAGCCGTGGCAACATTAATCTGCGCATCATTAAGTCGACTTGAAGTGCGTCCCAAAGATTGTCTATGGCTTTTTTCGAATTGTTTTCTACAGCCATTTGATAGCTGCATGTGAGGATTGAAGTGTGGGCTTCAACTTGGCACATGAGATTGAGCGAGAAATGTGAGAGTTGGCAGTTGAGAAATGTGTAAAAGTGGGATGAGAAATTTAACTTAGCTTTGATAGAATGCTGATTATTTATCACAGATAAATTCTATACTCAATTATAACATAAACATTGCATCTTACATAAATTTACTTAACTGTTTAAGTACTATGTTTTCACTAAGTTCAGTATGCCCACCTCTTTTTTTAATATTTCCCCTCACTTTTATCTTTGTCACAGCATCGACAGCCTATTGACTGTGTATGTCAAAACATGTCACACCCGATAACGCCCACAGCTCGAATAACTTCAATTCCATATGAAATTTATGTAGATTTCATTTCAAAATGCAATAATAATTTATGCAAATCACTTGAAAACTATTCAAACTCACTTTTCTGTATCGCATCGACAAATCGAATTGTGCGATTTATGCAGCACCTGTCGATGAACAATAAACACAACAACAACAAATTGAAGATTTACCTGAAAAGATAAGAAAACCAATTAAATTAGAAATATGAATCAAGGCAATTAATTTTTATGTGATTTTATTTGAGTTAGGGCTACTTTTCATAATTTTTAAATACATACTTTATGGTTTTAATGAGCATGCCTCAAAGTGACCAAATTGCTGCGCCCACATCACACGAGGCGTATGAGTGATGTCGTTTGCATTTTGGAGCTTCGACGCAGCGTGAAATTGTTCAACAACTAAACAAACCATGAACACAACATAGATAGAGATAGAAAGAGAGGGAGAAAGAGAGGGGCTGCATGTGAGGACCACCAGCTGTGAACCAAGTTGGACACATACGGCACATAAATTTGCTGGCCCATGTTCAACTCATTTGCATGACAAAGTTGGCCAAAAACACTCTATGTCCCAGCTGTTGGACCAGCCAAAGAGCCGTGCCCCCAAGCACATTGTGGGCGTGTTAATTATCCACTAATGTTGCCGGTTTAAAGCACAGCAATGGGCCTGAACTTTGACATATATGTATGCCCAAGTATCTCTAATGCGCCTCACATGCACTCAGGCATCGAACGTACACAGCAAGAAAAACAAAGGGATTTATGGGATAAAATAATCTAGACTGAGTCAAAGCAAAGACTCAATGTATAGAATGAAATACTTGATTTATGATTGCATAAGTACTTAAGATATTTAAGACAAAATCAAGAATTTTAAACTTGAAATGTAGAATTCTAGAATGTATAAATTCTATATTAATAGTTAAATATATCATATCCATTAATTTATGTATCCTGAATAAATTCCTTACATATGCAAGTATTTAATCGTTTTTTCCAGTGTAGACGCGCCCATTTGCCCTCCATTTGCGGCTTTACTCTTCGAATCCAGCTCTAACTTTAACTCTGACTCCAACTGTCACTGTTCCCGTAGCTTTGCGGACCAATATTAATGATCTGACATTTGGGGGCGCAGCTTAAGGCGTTAGAGAGACAGAGACATTCAGAGGGATGGGAGTGAAAAGAGAGGGGAGAGAGAGAGAGGGAGAGAACTGTGCCTAATTGATTTTCTATGGCCCTTTTCGACCGGCTGCCAAACAGTTGCGGGAGGTCGTCAGATAATGAGCCACGAGTGCTTAGAGTAACACATTTGAAGTTGCACAAGACTTTGAGGCATTTGTGGCATTGTGTCATTAGCGCCAACATATTGGGCACGTTTTGTAATTACACATGTTATTTGACCCATAATTACGAGGCCAAGATGTTTCAGTCCCTCCAAGCCCAAAAATGAAAGTAAAAGCCACTAAATGGCAGCTAAAAGCATCTATAAGATGATTGAGTAGTGGAAGATATATGAAAAGTAATGATGATGGTATTATTTGAGTTACTCCAATCTTTAATCTAGTACCTTTCCTTTATTCTACCAATCCTTTTAAACTTATTTAAAGGCATATCCATTAGCTCACAGCTTAAAAAAGTACTTTAAAGTCTCGAAAGGTTTATGCCTGGACAGTTTCACTTCACATGTACTTTTTACCCATGGGCGCCCAAAAACACATTCAAGTGAACCATAAAAAAAGTGTCTCACCCACAATTTGATGCTATCAAAACAGGGAAAACGGTTAAAATAGCTTCATTGGCGCTTTGTCAACCCCAGCTAAGTGTCAGGGCCAAGTTTATGAGTTGCTTTTAAGTTTTACAACTTAAATAAGTATTTAGCTGGGCTCTGTCTCACTGACCAGTAAGTAGTATCAACATCAGCATGTGGTGCTCAGTTGGATTTTGTTGATAATGGGTAATGACCAAGGCCATTCACATCTTCAGCACTGATAATAACAAGACTGACTTTGAGTTGACTTTTTCTCATTACACGTTGATAGGTTTCTCTCTCTCTCTCTCTCACTCTCTCTTTCTGTGTCTTGGCTACACTTATTTTCATTGTCCCGGGGCGGAAATTTTCACATTTTCAGCTTTGATGACACCAAATTCTTAGCATTTTCTCGGTACCTTGCTTAAGTCTCTTTTCTTAGTATTCCTGTTAATCTTCATCTCTGTAGAATATTTACTTAGAGGGTAGAATTAAATCAGTGACTGCAGTGTTCAACATGTCCTTGTTTAACTAAGTATCTATCCTAATCTAGTATTAATCTAGTAGTTAATGCTCAGCTTATTAGCAATTTTCCAGTTGATAAATTTTATTTTCCACAGCGACAATGTATTAGAAAGAGAAGAAAGAGTAAGTGCCTGAGAGAGTATCTTAAACTACACTTTAATAGCTGGAAAATTCAAGAATTTATCGAGAAAGCAGCTCTTTGACCCCAACGGACATACCAAACGTGGCACTTCAAATGGACACCTACGAATTGTGGCAACAACAAATGATAAAAATACAGTAAGCTACAGTGGAGCAAGCTCGACAGTAGGAGACCCAGTACTTTTTGAGTGCGAACCGTTCACTATTGATTGTTCTTCAATAATGCGTACCAAACAATAGATGGCGCCACTACGAAGTTAATAAACACAGAGGTCGCTAACGTCTCTTCTTCTTCCTTTTGCCTTTAACATTGTTAGTTGAATAACTTCCGTGTTTATCATCCGATTGGAATGAAATTTTCTGGACAGGTTTGGACCATAGTGTATATTATATATACCAATAATGAAGTCGCTAACATTGAAGGGGCTCCTTCAATTCGACTTCGAAATTTTGTATTTCAATTTCCGGGGGCGGAAGGGGGCGTGGCGAAAATCTAAAACAAACTTGATCAATGGGAGATATATATGAACCTACATACCAAATTTGATGTCTCTAGCTGTTATAGTCTCTGAGATCTAGGTGTTCATATTTTCGAAATTTCGATCAGCCGTATACTATCCGTTTATTATCCGATCCGGATAAAACTTTCAGGACAGGATTGGACTATAAAGTTTATCATGTGTGTAAAAAATCATATCGCTAGCATTAAAGGTGCTTTCGTTATTCGACTTTGAAATTTTGTTTCAAATTTACGGGGGCGGAGGGGGGCGTGGCAAAATTCTAAAACAAACTTCATCAATGCGATATACAGATGAACCTTCATGCCAAATTTGGTGGCTCTAGCTCTTATAGTCTCTGAGATATAGGTGTTCAAAAAAGGGACAGACAGACGGACAGACGGACGGACGGACAGACGGACAGACGGACAGACGGACATCGCTATATCGACTCGGCTGTTGATGCTGATCAAGAATATATATACTTTATGGGGTCTGCCGCCTCCTTCTGCCTGTTACGCACATTTTTTTTGCACAAACTTAATAGACCCATTTGTACTTTTTAAAGTACTGGGTCTAACAACAACTAAGACAATTGCATTGCAGCTTGATACACGGCCAAAAAAGGTTCAACGCACAGCTGCAACCAAGTGCAAGACCAACAAAACAAAGGAAACACATTAGATGAAGTCCAAAGAAGAGAAGGAGGAGGAGGCCTGGACAGAAGCCGTTTGGCCAACAAACAGTCAGTTACAGACTGTTGTTGGCCAGGCAAAAAGCCGTCAGCGGGTTCATGGCCAAGTTGGAGAAAACAATTTTGCACGCGGCTGCAGACGAAAATTGCAGCCACGCAGGAAACCAACTCGAAAAATCTATTATTGAAATCTATAAAAGAACTAAGAACTGAGGCGAACATTGCCCCTCATTTTATTTTCTCTCTTTTTTTGGACAGGTTTGTAAGAGCTTTATATACATTTTTAATGTGGCAACAGAGGGAGGGAGAGAGAAAGAGAGAGAGAGAGGTACTGCAACTGGCCAAAAAGGGTCGAGTCGGGTCGAACCAGATTGTACGATAACAGCAAAAGTAACAACAACATCGATTGGGAACTATTAAAGTAGCAAATGATGTTTTTTAGGTGTTCGGAGAAATACAATTGGGTAGGGGAGTCCCTATTGCTAACAAGAGGAAGCACGCCCGCCCGTTGAAAATAGATTAAAATGGGAGCTGGGAGTTGGGAGTTCAAAGTTTGGAGTAAGGCGAAAAACCAAAACCAAAAGCAAATCTTTCAACTTGAAAATAATTTCAAATCTGATAAGGCGGCGAAATGCATTGAAGCGGCGTAAAAGCAAATGTAGAAAAACACAGACAGACAGTAGACTGTAGACTGTAGACAGTAGAGCTTTAATATAAAAGTCCAAGACGCAAGTCCAGGTCGAATAGACAGGCATCCATCGAGTGCAGCAGCTGGCCAACGGAGAGGCGCTGCACTAATGCAGTCGTCGCAAAGGAAATTGATGATGTGGATGAATGAACATTGCGCAAAGTGATTAAGATTACGTTAGAATGATAACGGAACACAAGTGAACGAAGTACAGAGTACACAATAAATCGAACCAAGCAAAATCCAATGAAATTGCATTAAAAAAACAAAAATTGAGTGGGTTCGAGGAAAGGAGACGAGACCCAAGACTGGACGAGACATGCTTGAATAAGCATCAAATAAGCAAATGTTAAGTAAAAATATTTTACCAGTTTCTTTGCAGAAAACTTGAGGAAATGCAAAAGGAAAGCGTTGTGGAGTGAAAGCACTTAAAAGGATTTTTGGAGTTGCAATGATAGCTAAATGCCAAATAAATTTCCTTTATGAGTGAAAGAAATTGACTTCCATTTGAATGTAATCTAAGAAGCCAAAGATTTTGTGGAGTTAAATTAATCTCAACTGACCAGTCTACATTATTGGAGAAACTGACTTAGTAGCTTTAAGTTATTGCTATCTAAATATAAATAAATTAAGATTAAACTTAAATTTGGAATTAAGTTTAAGAAATATCATATGATAAAAGATGATTAACTAATTTTAAATTATATCAATTCCTCACAATAACAAGTCTAATAAATTTCATAATGTTATATTAAAGATTTAACCTTCATATCATAAATAATAATAAATCAGTCGCTTTACCATGTGAATGTTAGCTTTAATATGAGAATGAGATATTCAGTGAGCTAATCTTAATCCGGGTATTGATTATGGAGTCAAAGTTGTATTGTTTAGGAATTACAATCAAGTCATATTATCTTACAGTCGTCAAGGCTTTTATTCCCACTCAATGGCCTACACATTTGTGGGCCTTTATTAAGAGTATATCTTATGGTTCGACTCGAACAATACCCGCAGAAAATATCGCCACATCTTTGCGGCTTTTAGCTTAAGCGATTTCCCATGAAAAATCTTTTGGCGCATAAATGCATACGGAAAGAGGGAATGAAAGGCGTTTAAATCAGCACTCCAAAATGCGACTCATCCCTTTGTGGCAGACACACAAACACACACACATACAGAGAGACTCACGTATATGCCACATTAAATTTCCAACACTTGAAGTGTCGATTTCAAGAAAGCCAATCAAAGAGGCAGCAGCATCCTACATTACATATGCATAAGTCGAACAAAAGATACCCAAGGAACTCAAACTCAAACTCAAACTCCGACTTTAAAGGAGAAGCCCACATCAATAGTTGCTATCATTTCTGCATAAAAAGCAAGAGTGAGTGAGTGAATGAATGAATGGATGACTGAATGACTGACAGCAGAACAGGACAGGACTTTGTGCTTTGGGCTTTTTCTCTGCACACATTTTATGCACTTTTAGTTAACGTAAATTCTCTCTCTTTCTATGTGCATCTACGTACATATATTTAACACTTGACTGCATCTACTGACACCTAACAAGATGTAGTTGCTCCTCTATCCTCGGGTATTCTGTGCTGATCTGTGTACTGTTCTGTGCTTCTGCCCAGAAGCCATTGTATTGGCCAATGGACGGTCAACCAACTGACAGGCAATCAACACAAATCGATCAAATCGAAAGGCAACTCTGACGTCTGACGAGAGGGTGACCAGGGCCAATTTAGGAACAGGGTCGCCTCTTCAAGCTGTCGCCACAGAGTGACAAACATGCCGCGCTGTTGCACTTTGGACACTGGGACAATAGGACATTGGACATTGGACATTGGCCATTGGACACCCGACATCAGACATGGAACATTGAGCTTGCAAATCAAATAAATCAGCGTAAATTGCATGTGAAATTAATGCAAAGCACACGATGCTTTCAAGAAGGGTTCGATATACAAATATATGTATGTATGTATGTTCCCTTTTCTTATTCTTTATTCTCCGGCATTTAATGAACGTCATTCGAGTTGCTTTTTTAATAAGTTCTGCCACTGACCGAAACGATCATTTAAGTGCCATCAAAATTAGTTTAACTTTATCTTTTAGGGTATGCGGAATTTAATAAGAGCTTAGCTAATAAATAAATCAAATATTTGTATAAGTATTTATAACAGCGTATTGTATTTTTCTTTATTTAATATAACGATGGAATTATATTATATATCTTCTTCGTTTAGTTTCTTATAAAAATGTGTATCATAATTTTTATTCTTGCTTAAAAGCGCATTGAAAATTCGGATATATTCAAACACACTTTCATCTTCTCACCATCAAATTTTTAATTATTTTCGTTGCATCGGGAAAAAATGTAAAACAATTTATTGCATGCTGCATTTTTGGGGCTGATTGTTGCGTGCAACATGTTGCAAGCTGTCTGGCGTTGCTTAATTTATTGTTTGCTCTCGCAAAAATGCTAATAAACATGTTTATTATGCGGCATCCGCGGCAGACGACGACTAACAAACAACAAGTGGAAAAAGCTGTGGAAAAGGGAAAAGGGAAAGGGAAAACTGCGCACAAAAATTCCTTTTGCAGCAAAACAGAAAAATCCATAATTTAATATGAACTTTTTTTTTCACTCCCAACATTTTCCTCCTGCTCCTCTTGCAGTGAGCCTTTTGTGTCCTTTTGAAAGAAAAAAACGAATATGAAGAAAATAAAAAATAAATTCCCGTATTGTCGTATTTAAACGGCCTGCGTATATTTCATTGGAATTTTGATGAAATTTATATGCGTACGTGCTCAAAATTATCCAAGCGATCAATCCTTTTGGGCTTCTACCCCCTACCTCCTCCTCTTTTACTCCTTCTCTTTTTTTTCTACTCCTCCTGCTGCTGCTGCTCCTTACGTGCGTTACAAATGCGCTGCTTAAATTAGACTTTAAATTGGCTAAAAATGCGGCGTAGCGAAAATGTGCAGACAACGAGACGTGAACCGCGGAGATGTTGACCATCTTTGGGATAGCATCTCTCTCTTGGCCAGCCCAAGACCGAAGAAGTCCAATAGCCAACAACTGCCTTTGTGGATCGATCGTTGAATGGCTCATTGACTTTTGGTATGCGCCAAGTTTTTTGCTCACGTTCCTCTAGCTTGTTGCCTCTTTGATTTCTTTTCTTTTCTGTTTATTTTTTATTTATTTTTTTGGTTCGAGAGACTGTCCTTAACATTTAGCGTAGAGTTACAGCTAGAAACTGATTAATGTGGTTAGACGATTGTTTGGCCAATCATAAAAAGACTTTTGGCCAGACAGGCAGACAGCCTTTAAATTTGTAAATAGTTTTGGACATTCACTTGAAATTGAATTTCATTTCAATTCAACATAAGTCTCTCAAGATATTCTCATAGTTCCTCCAATTAAAGCTTATGGCTAAAAGTACGCACAAGTTTTTCGTTCATAACCGGAAAATTGTTGTTAAAGTTGAGTATTTTCCACACTTTAGTTGAGTCTGCCCCCAGTTGGTCTGCCTCCTTGCCACATGCCTCTCTTTTGTTGCTTGCTTTATGTGTCTCACATATTTTAATTTATGACTAGAAATTTATTTAAATTAGGAACTCATTAGTTGGCAACGCCGCCGTCTGTGTGCCTACTTTCCCCTTCTTGCCCCTATTTGGGGGACACCGTCTACCTTTGTCACTGCCACAGGCCCTGCCCCATTCGTTGAGTTTATTTCTGAATGTTTCTGGCGTTGCTAGCGCCAGTTTATTACATTGCAAAGTAGCCAAATTGAGTAAGTGGCTGCAATTGAGTCATGTGGCAACATAAATAAAATAAGGCCGAGACTGAGCAACATGCAGCAATACAATTTATAAGCATGCCACACGTGCCACAGAGCAAGTATTTGCAGTGCACTCAAAAAGAACTTCTTGAAGAAACCCAATCAAACATGTCATAAATAAAATTACAGGAGCTCAATTTAAAAAAGAAGAGAAAACTCAAACTGCAGCCTAAACAAACACTTTCCCAAAAGCCAAAAAGGGAAACGAAAACCCCGTAAAAGGGAAAATGAAAGTGAAATGGAAATGGAAATGGTTGGAAAAGTTGCATGATAAATTAGCAGACGTCCAATGTTAAAGTGCCCAAATACTAATTTTCAATTCAAATGCAAACAAAATAATGGAAAACAAGTGAGGCCAGGACTAGGCCTAAAAAACAAGAGGCCTCAGCAAACAAACAAACAGAAAACAAAAAACCAAAAAAAAAAGGAAAAGAAAATGGAATTGGTTGGGGTGGGGTGGTGTGGGGAAAGAACAAGAAAACAACACGCAGCCACAGGAAAAGTTTTACAAACCGCAAAATTGTAGCGGTTAGTGGGAAAGTCGAGCACAACACCCACAGAAGAAAACAGTGGAAAGCGATGGAAAATGGTTGGGTCCTGTCAAGGATACTCTTGTGGCCTGTTTGCCTGTTTGACTTGAGTGTTTGCGATGCCCATAAAAAATTAAGCGCCATTTCAATTGTCGTCCAACTTCTCCTCAACATTTTAGTTGTTGTTACATCAAATTTAACATGAATACGAGGAGTATTTGAAAGAAAGAGAGAGAGAGAGAAAGAAAAAGAGCTGAGTTTATCCATTTACTGGGGCCTAAAACAGAGTTGGACAAATGAAGCAATTTGTAGGCCAGTTGGCTTGGCATTAAGGGTAGTCCAAAGCAGTCCAATAGAAGGGGATTTCAAGGGAATATCTTCCCCTGATCGATTCAATGTGTAAATCTTTACAACTTTAATTTATTGAGAATTGACAATGAAAAGCATTTGAAAAACGTACGAGACTCGTATTCATGTCTTTACCATATTGTCAATGGTGGGCGTGTCGCATGCCCCATGTTGCCGCCTCTCTTTTGCATTTCAAATGCGCCGCCGTCGACGACAATTTAAATTTTCGCGACATCTTTTCAAATTGTTTAGCTATTTTCGGTGCGACGCTGGCGACATTTGTGCGGCTTTTCTCGCCACAGACGAGAGACGTCGATGTTTTCTCCCGGTCACGTGCCACACGCAATTTGCGGCGGCGGCAAGTCTCCTTAAAGAGACAAGAGACAAGACGAGGCGTGGCAACGCAACAGAAAGTATTGCCAGGCAGAAATCTTGTGGCATACTTATTAAGCCTCATTTATTGTAATATATGGTAATAATAATTTTATTAGATAAATTACCTGCAGGCTGTCGCGGTGAATCTACCAAATGTTGTTGTGGCAACAGCTGCTGTGGCACGACGTGTGTGTGTGGGGCAGGGACAGGGGCAGCATAAATTGTATACGAGTATGATAAGTGTGCCTGGCATTAGCACATGTGCCATTAGAGACAGAAACAGTAAGAAGATCTTTGATTCTGATATAAAATGTCATCCATAATACCAAAGTATCTATAACTATCTATGGCTGATATATGACAGCTTTAAGAGCTCTACTTGCAGTAAGTACTTGACTTGGCTAATCTCTCTCTCTTGCCAACTTAAACTGCCTTCACATGCCAAATTTGGCTGTTGGAGCTTGTGCCTAAGCCTTTGCCCTCTGGGCCTCACCTATTTGGGCAAATGGATTACAAAAATTAATAAGAAAATGCATTTGCTTGGCGCTTTGGCAGGCAGCCTGCCAAAGTCGACGGCTTAAGCAGCAGAAAATTAGGCAGACAATGGGACTGTGAGCTCAACAATGAGGAGAAAACGAAGAAGGAGTCAAAGTGGAGCGCTTCAAGCCAAAATAGGCAAACAGACCCAACAACCAACAACCAACAACCAACAACCGACAAGCGACAGAGCCAGAAAGGAGCCAAAGTTAAATGCTAAAACACAATTATATGTTAACGATTCGAGCGTGTAACAGGAGAGAGCATAAGGAAGCAATGTATGTGGTGTGCCAGTGTGTGAGTGTGTGTGTAATTTTTCTAGCACAACATACGATTAACTTCAAAGGATGCCTTTGACGGCAAAAACGCGCTCAAGCAAGAAACTAAGCCAAACACGAGAAACGACAGGCAGCAAGTCAGAAACTAAATGAAATTATCGAGTTTACAACGAAGTTGAAATACCCTGTGTTTTTTAAGAAAAATTACCCTTTCTGATATCATATTTTTAACGAGAAAAGACGTTTAAATGAATATAATATATTATGAGCTATTTAAAAAAAATTAGTTTGGCGTGCCGCATATTGCGCAAAAGAGTCCAACTATTCTTTTTACTTTAGAACAGCTTAAATAATAAATTATAAATCATTTGTGGAAATTCGTACTGGAATTTAATTTTTATTGGTGAGAAAAATTCCATACTCCGTTTATTTTTTACAGGGCATCACAAGAGCAGTTTGAAAGTAAAGTCAACTTAATAAGGCACAAAAAGTGAGCGAATTAAGGCAGCGAAGCAGAAGCTAAATATATATTGTAGTATAATGAGAGCAGCCCCAATTCCAATCCCAATCCTCAATCCTCAATCCCATTCCCTGTCCCTTCCCTTTCCCTTAATAATGTCTGTCTGTGTCCATGTGCATGTCAATAGGTGGCAAAGCCTTCCACAAAAGGTTGCCACGGCCATAGGCCACAAGAAGACCACGAGTCTTTAGACTAAACAATAGTTTGTTAAGCATTCAACATGGACCTCGTGGACTTCACCTCCATCTCCATCTCCAGCTCCAGCTCCTGCTGCTCTGACTTGACTTGACTTTGACTTTCTTACTCTGGCTTTGGAACATGCCCAGACCCAGTTTTAAATCCAGTTAAAGGCATTCGCTAGTCTCTTTGTTGTGCACGATAATTCAGTGTAGATTAGTTGGGTCAATAGCAACTTTAAAAGGAAATCAATAAATTATTATGGTTTATTAATAGATAGCCCGACTTGGCTTTGACTCAAGATATGCAACTCGTAAATTGAAAACTGGGCGTTACACACACAGAAAAAAAATAGGAATATAAAAAATGAGAATGATTTCTTTGCAGTTTTGTGTGGGCGTGCATAGAAAAGTGGACTATTATGTAGAGACATAAATCGTATTCAGCTGGGATTTATATTTTTTTTTGATAATGGTATTTAAATAGAAACATTCTGTGAATTGAATTTACAAGTTTATTATGATAATTTAAAAAAGATGTTAAGAATCTGGATTGCAATCTATTAAGCTAGTGTGTGAAAGAAAAGCTCACAAGTTACTTTGACTTTCTTTAATCCAGCTTTTATTCTGAATGGGAAATAGGCTAGTTTTTAAATGATTTGTTCGACTGATGTATATTAATGACTTTAACCTTAACTTTCATGCACTTTTTATTTGTATAAAACAAGTTGAATGCAAATAATTCTTAGTTAACTGCAATTTTGATGTAAAAATTTATATAAATAATTATATTAAATATTTTAAGTAAATAATAAATTCATCCAATTAATTTGTATTATGTTATTTTGTAATTAATATGAAAGTGATAAAGTATCATTTAAGAAAATTAATTGATTATCTTTTAAAATTGTGGTTTTTCTCAGTGTATTTACTTTCGAAGCCCTACAACAATTGAGCGATATTTACCAACAACAACAACAACAACAATTGTGGCTCAACGGGGGCAAAACAAAGCAAACAAAAGGCGCAACGGAAACAGAATGCGAGTCAAACTGGAGAAGGGGGCACTGCCACTTGGGGGCGGTAGGCGTAACATAAGCCACAGATCTACAAAGCCGGAAAACACACACATTTATACACACATTCACACACACACCCACAGAGAAGGAAGGCATTCGATGATTTGCCGTCGCTGATTAGAGGATTTGTTAATGCGCTTTTAATACACACAACTTTGCTGTAGTTGTTGTTGTTGTTACTGTTGTTGTAGCTACCTACTGTCGCCATATCTGAGTCAGTGCATCAACTTCATTATGAACATAATGATGATGATGAGGTACACAATAAACGAGCCAAACGACAATACAATTAATTATAAAAATTCGCTACAATTTATTTGCGTTGCCGTTCTTATTTATGTATATGAAAAGTTGCCGCCTCCAGTTGCACATCTCCCTCTCTTTACCCACTTTTCCCCCCTGCACTTAAGCCTAATTATGTTCGATTGTTGCCATTGTTCACGCACCTTCCTCTGGTTCCACAGTCGCAAGTCCCGGATCCGAGTTTGCGATCAAAATCAGCAGTTGAAGATCCAAAGGCGGCTGCGTTGGAGTCGAAACTCTTTGGGGAACCTGAATCTAAAAAAAAAACTGAACTGAACCCAACTCGAATTTGGCATTGTTTGTTGTGCCCTTGTTGTTGTTGTTGGTTTTGGTGTAGTTGTCTGTGTTTTTGGGTGTGTTGTTTTCGGGTTCCTTTATCGTTGTCGTTGTCGTCGACGGTGTTTAAATTATATGCTTTTAAAAAACGTTTAAGGATTAATTGGATTATATCGTTTTTTTATTATTTATTCTTTGCTGGGTTTTTAATGGTATTTCTTGATTTTATTTAAATTGATCTTTAGGTAGTTAAAGTAGAAGCAGAACTGTATGGATTACAATCTGTAACATCCAATAATCTCTTTTAATAACAACGAACTTTCCAAATAACTTCGAAGAAGGCTTATAATACCATAAGAAAATTAGTTTCTAAATTTTCTAAGCAATAAAAGAAAAAGAACATAAACATTTCCGATTGTTATTTATGGCGCGATATTTAAAGATACATAACGCAAGTTTATAACTCAAACCAAAATCCGCAGCAAACTGTAAAAATCAATTACAACTTTCGAGACAGACACTTCCCATAAACAATAAAGAGCAGGTTGGTCCCAAAAAAGAGACAACGAGGGAGAAATACAGAGTGAGAGAGGAACTAAACTCCATGAGATAGAAATCTTTACGAGCCCAAAACTATTGTGGCCACAGACACATGGCCAATACATACATACTGACCATCAAATCAAATAACCAACTGGACAAAGGAATGGACCGTAGATGGAGTCAGAGTTGAAGTTGGAGTTGGAGCCCGCACAGTTTTGATTGCATTTTGATCGACAGGCTAAACAACAAAAAAAAGAAAGAAAAAAAAACGTTAACGATGCTCGGTCGATGCGTTTTTGGGGCCGGCTGCTTATGAAATCATAAAGAAACGCTAACAAACCGAAAAGCCTGGCCAAAATCATAAGCCGAAGCCGCTTAAGCGCAACGAAACCAAAGCGCAGAAAGATGAGACCACAACGAAACCGACTGGAGGGCGGCATAATCAGATAAAGTTGATGGTCCAGCTACAGTAGACACTCCACAGACGACTGAGCACAACTCAAGTTAACCATAAAGTGGGAAATCAAAGCGTAATCTAAAGTATATGTTTCACCTCAGGAAATGTTTCATAGACAGTCATCACTGTAACTCATTCCCAGCTACAGCAGAACGATTTATGGAGAGGCTTATGACTGTTGAGCCAATTTTACCTGCTGGCCAAAACTATCTTAAAATCATGAATGCATAACCCAATCCAATCCAATCCAATCCAATCCAATCCAATCCCGTCTCAATCCCAATCCCAAACCCCAACCAAATGATTTGTGCGCATATTTTTTAGCGTTTCTCTTATTTTTTTTTGTTGTTTTTCAAAGTTTATTCATTTCTATGGAAAGCAAACGATTCGTTTCATTTCATTTTGAATTTGGTACGCATCGATTTTAAGATTTTCCGATTTGAATTTGCATTTATATTAAGTTTGCCCAGTTTCGGGGAATGAAGGCGTCACAAAATGTAATTGCTATGATTGATATAATTTTAGTTGAGGCTAGTTGGGGTCACACACAAGCCTTTCACCTGCTGTGGGTTAACTAAACAATTTTTCAAGCTGATACAAAGCCAGGCCAAGACATTTAAGCTGTCAATATGTATACAAAAGAATTTAAAGTCGACAGACTGATATGACATGTTAACCGGAAAATAAATCAACTAAATGCTTTCAAGTGTTAGATCCTCCATCGTAAAAAAGAGAAAGAGAGAGACAGAGAAGGAAAAAGAGACGGAGAACTCTCATATATTTTTTATCATTTCGGGAAATCTTCTTCAGCTACGTGCGGTAATTTTTTATGGCCCGTGTGCGATGATCCTCATCAGCGTCAGACGGCTTGAAATTGGCATTGTAATCGACATCTTTGAGCTGGGAGCTATAACGAAATCTGAGCTGCAGTCAGAAAAGAACTGGCAGAAACTGAAACCAACCTCCTCCAACTCCTAACAACTCAAAACTACAACTTCTCATGCTCATCTTCATGCTTCAGCCCACGGCGCAGAGACGGAGACTGACTCTCTGCTCCGGCCTTATCAAAGTTTAATAATCTGACATTTTGAGTTTAAATGAGTCGTCGTCATGAATCGTTTTTTTTTTCACCCTGCTCAATGGGTTTGCATTTAATATAGCACTTAATGCTGTTGATCTGACTTCAGTTTGACACTTTTGTGGGCTGGCATTTGTTGGTCTGAGTGACAGACAGATCGGATTGCTCCTCTTTTCTGTACAGTGTACACTGAACACACAACATACAAGTGTCAATCAATGGCTCTCTAAATGTCGCCCACTAAGGAAATGAATCTCATCTGGAAGTCGAGGGCGTTGTATAAAGTCAATTATGGGTCATATGCTCTGATAATGCACTTAATGGATGCAGCTCGTCGAGTGACAAATAAAATGGGAAAAAAAAGACGAACGGAAATTAGATTGAGACAGAGACATACATAGATATAAAGAGTATAAATATTAATTGAGCATATGGATCACTCAGTAATATAGAAATAACTTTCTTATAAAACTTCAACTCTGTCGATAACTTTCACTGACGTAAAAGACTGCTTCTCAAGTCATCTGCTATTTCTTTCATGAGACTATTTCAGACCTTCAGCTAAATGCCATGTAATGAAATATGTAAATGAATTTATATTATTATACACAAGGGTCTACCTATCATACCACTCTCCAAGTCAAGCGACTGACTGAAATAATCAAAACAAACCTATAATTTGTTTTAACAAGTGAAACGCCCCAAGTTTCATAATTTACCCCCTATCACATATTGAAATGAAGCCAACGACAAGCGCCAGGCGAAAAGTGAGCCAAGAATGGAAAAATTTCAACGAGACGAGTATAAAAACTGAAAACTGAATACTGACAAAATAAGCCGATGTTGGGGAGCTCCAAGAGTTCTCCCTCAACTGAAAATAAAGCGAAATTGGTGCAGACAATTTGCATTATGACTCCACTCCGATGGCTTTGAAGTGTTTCCCAGAATTGACGCTTTCCCGGAAAGACACAGGGAATGTGGGGCTACTGACAGGCATCTTTTCATTTACCAGCAGGCGGCAGATTCTTGGCATTCCTTCATTACTTCATTTACCTCTGAAAAATAAAAAGAAGACTGTATTCTCGAGATATGAGGGAATGTAAAGAGTCAGCTTTAACTGGATTGTAATGGCAGGTGGTGTCCAATAACCATAACTTCAATGAACCATAATAAAGGACTTGTTAGCAGAGTCTAGACTGCGTGGGATAATCTAAAACGTGGTCCAATAAAAATTAATTATAAAGCTATTGGGAAGTGTCAGTATCCAGAAAGCACCTTTCAGTCTCATCATGCAATTAGCAATGTCATGATAATTTCTTTTTCATTCTTTCTTATGCAACAATACCACAAATCCAGCAATAAAAGCAATAACAATTATTTCAATTAAAATATTTCATATGCAATAAAAATACTTCCAACTCTATTAAATATAGAAACTATACGAGACTGCATATAAAAAACTTAAATTAAATACCAGACTGCAGACCTTAAAAAACAAAAGAGCTCTTTTCTGCCTCAAAAAGCGTATCAAAAATAAAAAAAAAAAAGAGGAGAGAGGAGAGAGGAGAAAAAACGTAACGGAAACCCTGAACAGCTTCATTTAAATGGCACGCAAGGGAGTCCTGGACAGTTTCCCATTCCCATTCACAATTTTCCATTTTCCATCTACCATTTCAAGTCCTGTTGGCAGACAAAACACATAATGAAAAAACTTCACACACCAAATACCAACAAATGTCGAGCGCGTATTAAATAGTTGCCATTTTTTTTCAGTCTCTCTATCTGTCTCTCTTAGCACGTGCGAGGGCTCTCTTTAGTCTGCTTCACACTCTCAAATTCTCACTCTCTCTTTTTCTTTTCTCTTTCTCCATCTCTCTCTCTTTAGTATGCTGTCTGAGCCTTGGGGCCTTTGTTCTGCGGTTCTACGTGTTCGGTTCAGAGAAGTAAATAATTTTCAGGTTCAAGTGGCATATAATTTTTTTTGCCTGCCCCCGCGACTCGACAAATTGCAGCCGTGCCAAGGGGAAAGGGAGGCAGAGAGGCAGAGAGGAGCACCCACATAAATAACGCCATTAAACATGTTCGGCAAATGGGCTACAACTTCCTCCTACATTGAGTCCCTGTGTTTCAGGGTTCCATTTTTATCAGCCGCCCATTTCAAGTTTCTAAACAACATTGTGTTCTATTTTTTTCTCGGTTCTCAATAGTAGCAGGTCCTGGCATGCTCTGTTCTTGGTCCAGGACTCTCTGACTCTGGCTGCATTCATGTCTGCCATATATCAAACGAGCCAGCTCATGTGTCTGAGCCCTGTCGTGCGGTTGCCTGACTGCCAGCCTGTTTAGTGTCGGTACTCTGGTGTCCTGGCCCTTCCCCTCTCTTCCCATCCCCTCTCTTCCCATATACCCAAATCCCTTGCTCTGTTTCCCTGGCTCGGCTTAATTGCCAAATGTGTTTAGGTGTGGTTTTCAGCCATGTGCCACAGCACTGAACATCACACAACCAACAGCAGCCATCTTGGCCCTTATTGTCGTTCAGACTTCGTATACTCCGTATTTTTCTGCACGGCAAGAGAATTAAAAATGCGGCCATTGGGATTGCGTATGATTGGAATGAGAGGATGTTCGGATCTGACTCCTATATTGCTCTTGGATTGTCGGAAGCGCCAACGGAAATTTAACGTCCAAACATCTCTGGCCTCTCATTCGATACATCTCAGACCATACAAATTTGCATGTTTGGATGCCCCTTAAATGTTGAGCTCGGAGCTTTTGAAGTTTTATGGCTGCCATTTGATAACTTTCATTCAAGGTACAAAAGAAAAAGGTACAAGATAGTATGCTCCTCGTAAATTTCGTGTGCTTTTTTAAGAGAAAACATTTTAGATATTGAACATTTTTATTGTTTTTAAAATATTAATTAACTTGTACAAACAAACCCGGCTTTAAGTCTTTCCAAATTGAAAACCTTGTAAACACTCAATGAAAATTTAGCAAATTTTGAAATAATAATATGTTATAATTGAACAACAGAAATATATTTAATAAACAGCAAACATCAGTAATATACTTATTTAGATTATTTAATAAGTATTTCCATTTCTGTCAATGTAGTATAATTCTACAATTGTTTAAGTAAAAGTACTTCAACAATTTAAAAAGTAACAGAATATTATAATGCATTTACCTGATTCACTATAGAAACTTGAATGCTAGTCAACTTTTCAGTTGGTAATATAGTTTTATTTCAAAGCATACAAAAAAGATAATGTGGATTGTATTGTATTGTTTTTACAGAGTTTTCCATCTGTTTGGCTCACTTTCAGTTACTCGTAATAGGAAACCAGAAAAGCTTATCAAATAAATGCACAACTAATTGATTTATCATGTACATTGGGGTCAGCTGGTGGTCAGCAAGTGTCAGGAAAAGCAAAAACAAGTTCAAAGCCACAGCAGTTGGTAATTGGTAGTAAATGTCAACAAAGAAAAAAACTGAATATACCCGCACAGGGTATAAAAAAGAAATAAACCAAAGTCAACAATGAAAAACAATGCAAATAAAATGTGTAAAGGCAAGGTACGTGATAAATGCGACAATTTCGTGTTATAAACCAATTAATCGAGGGAATTGCATAAATGCCAAGGAAAAAGGGGAAATGGAAAATGAACAGGTATAAAAAATATTTTGAATAGAATAAGAAGCACAACAAGTAGTCATAATAAATGATTAAATAAGCGTAATTATCACCTTAATGCTGCGACAGAGACGCCGACGTTGACGCTGACGTTGATGTTGACGTGACAACAATGGCGACCTGATGGAAGGGCAAAAAGCAAGATGGCGACACGCAAGGATACCCCACATCTCTCTCTCTCTCTTTCACTCTCTGTCTGCATCTCATTCTCTCACCTTATCTCTATGTCATTTTTCGTGTGCGCGACATTAAAACAAATTTTATTACTTTAATTACTTTATTTACATTTCGCCAAATGGCGACATCAACGTCATATATTAAACAGGAAGCGAGTGCCAGCAAAAAGGACACGCCATCCAAAGCGGAAGTCAACAACGGCACGCAAAAAATTCTAGACTTGTTCGAAAGTGATCGACTAGAGTATACCGTTTAGTCAACTGTATACAAAAGAAACTCTTTGGATATTAACATAATTATACCCAAAAAAACTTTTTGTATAATCTTTTATACCCTTGTTATGAGTACAGGGTATAAAAGGGATCCGACACCAAATTCACCTCGCTTTAGGGAATAAAAGTGTAGAAAATTTGTGTGTGTGACTGACTGCCGAGGGGCGTGGCACATGGGCAATTGTTGTCCTGATGAGCGGAGTCATGCAATGTGTTAAAGTTGGCAGGAAAGAAAGACACAACTAGGGACACAAATAAGGGGTAGTGGGAGGAAAGCATAATGTGCCCTTGTAACGGTACATTAACATAGTCATAATTTAATTAAAGCGTTGAGCTGTCCTTGTTTTTGCTGTTGTTGTTGTTGTAGTCGAAACCAAGGCTAATGACAGGCTGGATATCACTGTGATAAGGCAGACAAAGTAAAAAAAGCGATCAGACATGTTCAAGAAAATAATTATAGCCTTAATTAAATATTGGAGTTAGCATTGATTATTACCTGTCTATTTACAAAGAGGGAACTTGTTTGAATGAAACTTAAAGCCATAATTAGGAATTAGAAAATGCTCCTTTCAATTTAATTTTATAATTCGCTTTTGGTTTTAAGCTTGAATTTAATACAAAGTAAATATACATTATGTTTCATGTTATTGGTGTTTTTTTCAGCATAAACTAAACTCACAGCTTATCCTAAGCTGCTTTAGTGACCCAAGCATATTTAAAAATTCAATTTCCTTAATCTGAAACCTGATGGTAAATGACCCTAAATTTTTAATAAATCCAAATTTGTAGGATGAGTTTTAATAAACTTAATCATAATGTTGATGTTGAATAAATATTTAAACATGCATTGGACCTTTCTGCGCTCCAATGCCTCAATTAGCTCAAAGTGAAGTAAGGAAAAATAATACAAGTCATTTAGACTGGATTGGGGGAAAGCCAAATTGATGGAAATAAAACCAGTACGATAGCCTGGGGTACAAAAAGGAACACAACAGGATAACACAGGACTAACTATTAGATTCGTGTTGCAAAATGGCAACGCATGAAATTTAATCGATTGCATATATAAGCAACAAGATGACGAGGTGCGATTACTTATGCATAGTATTAAGAGGGGAAGAGGAAGGTAGAGAAATAGAAAGAGAGAGGAAGAGTGAGAGTGGTTGGGGAAACTGCCAATTAGACACACGCACGTTGCAAACGCGTTTTAAATGCGCTTTTAAAGACCATTACCAGTGTTCAACTTGGCTCAGATGATGATGACCCAAAAACAGGTGGCAAAGCTCATTGTTTGCTGCCAACTTCAGTTGCAACATCAGCAAATTACTTGCCACTCTTCATCTTAAGACTCCACTCTCCATTAGCTTCAGCCAACATCGTCTCTTTGATGTTTTATTGATGATTTTGACGATTAGACACAGAGCGAAACCTGGCAACTTTGTAGCTGATTTTTCCTCATTTTTTTTTCTCACAGCAATGCAAATACTTTTCACTCTCTTTGACCATCTCCCAGCATCATCATCAACTTGCTTTAATTACTACTTAATATTTGCATTGCCCGAGTGTGAGAAGCAGAGTAATTAATCAAAG
The DNA here is from genome assembly GCA_035044365.1 of Drosophila neotestacea. Classification (NCBI taxonomy): domain Eukaryota; kingdom Metazoa; phylum Arthropoda; class Insecta; order Diptera; family Drosophilidae; genus Drosophila; species Drosophila neotestacea. The sequence continues at coordinate 4,170,749 of JAWNMD010000270.1, forward strand.
CAATTGCTTTGAGATTATAATATGATAAACAGAATAGTCGTAATAAATCCTTTAAACATTTATTTCTATTTCTATTTTTATACTAACTATTCCTTTTAATACCAATTTTAGTTAATAATTTCCTGTCTGGAAAATTATGACCAATCCAAACCAAACCAAACCAAACCAAAGACCGCCAATTAAACGACCACCAATGAAGAGTTCTGTCTCGTTTGGTTAATTCAGAACTATAGAGTCAACTCTGCGGCAATTAATGAACATTTTGAGGTTACATAAACTGCAGTACTACCAACATTCAATGATAACAGTTAAAATGCAAACAAGACACGTTAATTGAGCCAAACATTTGGGTAAATGCTCATCATCATCATTGTCATCATCATGATGTGTTTCATCAACGGCTTTTCGGGCGTCAAAATGGATGGAAATTCAACACTTGACAAGCTTATGAATTTTTCATTTGGTTAAATTTTGGTTTGTCGATGGGATGCGCTGGGTAAATGAAAATATGTTGAAAATCGAATTGAATCATTTGAGGCAGAATTGGGATGGTTGCGATTGTCATTACCATATGTCATCTGGCGATTTCATATTTCGCATGTATTTGGCATTTAATTGCGCGTATTTCAGTTCAACTCATTGTTGTTGTTGTTGTTTTTGTTGTTATTATTGTTGCCGTTGCACTGCCGCAATTTTCAATTAAAATTTATGAATTGAATGGCAAATGGAAGCCACCATCAACTCCCATCTTTGATTTCTCTGCCCGTTATCCATGTTTCCCTCTGCGCGCATAAATTATGGAAATTCATAAACGCCAAAAAATACCCAAGCGAAAATTCAAACAGCAAACAGACAAACTGAGGATGGAGGAGGGATAAGAGGGAGAGGGAGTTTTCAAATGCATCCTACAAATATTTTCGCATAAATATTTGTTGCTGTTATTTGGCATTGTTAAATGCATAAATATTTAGCAACATTTCAGTGCCCTTTTTCCATAGTTTTTCCACAGTTTTGGCAGCAATTTTCAATTAACAATTATCATGCATTCATTGAAATGCAGAATTTGAGGGACAGATAGATGGAGAAGGAGTGGGAGAATAGAGACCCAGACCATTTATTGACTGTTTTTGGGGCTGATTTTGACATCGGGGCAAATTGAAATGTAATTGTTTTGCCAGCCATGCCAACTCTTTCATTTTACCAGTTTATTTAACTCCCCTTCACCCCTCTTCCTCATGCCACTCTATTAATGATGCAGCCACAAAATGCCGTTAGCATATGGTGCCACTCCCACGGGATTGTCTGACTTCCATTATGCCACCAGGCGGTAACACATCAAAGCGCGCTTTCAAACACAAAAATATATTTGAAAATGCCAAGATTTACATATGTATTTCCACTGATTGCATGCAGCATGTGGCATATTATATGCTTACTAATCATAGTACAATATACTGTGCTTATAGGGATAAAACTTACGCTTCGTATACACAACATGACAATGAAGAGTATGCAGCTTACCTAAAATGATAAGAGAAATATATATTTTGTTAATAAATACAATTTTAACGCATAATTAACTATTAAATTTCATATATACGGCATATAATTGAATTTAAATTCATTCTAAATTTAATTAGTGAGCTTTAATGCTGGCTTATCAATTACTCCTTATCAGGTCACCCAAACAACAGCTGTTATATGTAGAACCCTCCTTCAAAACCACTCCCTTCCCCGACTTTATTCAGCTGCATTCACGTCATGCTAATAATTCTGAAAATGCATTTAAACATCGCACCTAATTTTCAATTAAAGTGAGCGAGAAATGAAATACGAAAACTAAGCTCAGTATGGAAAATGAATGAAGGGAAAGCAAAATAAATACAAATATGGGTAATTTGTAATTTTTAGGTATTTCGTTAGGCACCGACAAAGTGAAAATGTAGCAATATTTCAAACTCACCCACACTCAACCCAATGTGACTCGACTCGACTGTAATGCTTTCAGGTGAGTGCACATTATTCATTACTAAGCAACCCCTCTATCCTGTACCTTCCCCCTTCCACGTTCCCTCTATGTAACACCCTTTAGGCCACCCTCAACCCGCCAGGACTCGTTCTGGGCTTAGGCGCGCCGTGTTGATGTGCATGTTATTATCCATTATATGGCACAAAAAAGGAACCCTCGACCTCAACACACACAAACACACACACACACACACATAGTCCCACACACTCACACATCCTTATGTATGACTTTGCCCATGGCAGAGCCTTTTTTTCTACGTTGCCTTTTTAAGTATTATTAATTGTCTGCCATGTTTGTTCTTGCCACAGGATATGTGTATGGTTGTGGAAGGGAGAGAGGTGAAGGGAAGGAAAGCCAGGAAAAGGAAAAGCAACTGTAACTGTAACTGTAACTGAACTTCTATTGCTGTGACTCCAGCTTATTTGTCTACTGTCGTGGAGCATTATGATAAAAATCTAATTTAGAAATTCATATTTTGTTTACCTCTGCGTCTCGCAATATGTTACAGTGGGTCCAAGCAGTTGCTGTACATAATCTACATATACACACACAATATCAGTTATGCTATTTTATGGCTCAGTGAGCTAATTTCGACTGCCTAATTTGCCAGAAAATTTTTGAATGTGTTCTGTTATAGTTAACGGGGTGCAAAGGTCAAAGTGTTGCTGATGATGTGGTATATCTATATTCTATACACTCTCGCCATTATCTTTGATCTACTCCCCCCTAGGACATTCAGTGATTGTTCAGTCTCACCTTTGGCTCACCTGTAATCAAAGTGCAGTCATGGTCATGGTCTGTTCCTGTTCGACAAATGCAATGTCATGTTCAGTTGGTTTGCTTTCCACAAAGCAATGCCACGCCCACACCTGGCAGTCAAAAATTTAACTTTTCAGCCGTAAAAAAACAAAAAGGAAATGTAATGTCAGAAAAGTGCATTCCTTCTGGCGAAAGAAACAAAAGTACAAATTACACACGAGTCGGAGTCGGAGTTGGAGTTGGTGAGTGTAGAGTTGAAGAGAAGGTTTCTACCTGAGCTCTTGGCCAGGTTAACGCTATTGAGTGCGATTTACTGGTTCAATTAACTGGATACGATGACTGGCCCATAGCTTTGGGGACCAGCAATATACTGATTTTCACAGCACATTCAAGAAAAAGACGGTAAGAAAAGACAGAAACAGAAACTGGTAACGATCGAGGGGCAATTGCACATAATTCGCATAGTTTATGCATGAAGCGGCTAAGATAACTGAGATCTGAGCCAAGACTTTGTCCATAAGTTAACATGTTTATTTCAACTGTGATTCGACTTGGGTTCGCTCTAAGAATGGCTCATAACTTTTCATCCCAAATGGCCACAATTAACTAACTCCATGTAGTTATCGCTGACTCGAAACTATCGTCGTGGACTAATCGAAAGCAGACTCTCGTCTGGTTGTTTTGACATGCTAAGTGAGACACTTTCTGGTCCGAAATTTACGAGTTCCGATAGAACCCGACAACAGATACACAGTGCACCTCTTAAGATCCCCCGAATTCAGTTTCTCAGATCGTGCTTTAGTGGTTTATTTATGCGATGAGCTTTCGAGCAGTTGTTGACGCATCAATAAGATTGTCCGAGCTTCTCAGAACTTAATGTCTTTATCATGGATCAGTTCGGAGACTTGTCAGTTAAGTTTCTTCCAAATATTATTATTGTTTTGTAACCCAACTAATGATCTTAAGTTATGTGATAGTAGTTTGACGCACAAAGACAATGTGTTAATGGAATCGCAGTAGGTTAAACAATTAATAAAATTATCACATGTCTGAGAAATATAGTTCAGTTTACTTTCCGTATCTCTCTGTTGTCTATGAATGACGACAAATGCAAGTCATGTTGACACGTGTGTTCAGTGAGATAGGTCAACGGGGAACAGATCAGTTGGGAATATGAATGGCAATATGGTTATTCGATTTTATTAATTTTTATTTTATCATTCGCTTTGTTTTCGAGTGCATAAGTAATACATATTATCAATCCCCACTTTGAATAAGCCTCTGGTTTAGTTTTGGAATCATTTGAATCAACAAAAACAGTTGTGATATATAGAGTGATAAGTCAACTCAAGCGTAAAGCTTGACAGAGAATTAGAAAGAGAGCAAGCGAGCTAGAGAGTGAGAGAAAATGCAAAACTGTGAGAGAATGAGGAATGCAAAGTGCCAAGTGAAAAATGAGGTACAAAAGTTAAACGCTTATATCAATTATAAGGTGCACTGGGAGAAAGAGTATGCTACAGAAATAGAAATGTGTATAGATGGTTTGAAATGGGGAACAAATTAAGTCTCTATCAATATTCAGTTTTTTCTATTAAAATAGAATTTGCATAGCTAAAATTATCATGTATATTAACTGGAAACAATGTGCTAATAATGCACTGTAGGAAAATTTGTAGATAGAACAACATATATAAATTGAGAGAACATTTTTTAAAATATTTGAAGCAGAGAGAGAGCCATTTAGTTGTGTACAATACACAGTAGCAATTGTAATCAAATAATATAATAATTAACCATCTGAATATATTGAAATATGTAATTTCTAATATGAAATCAAATCAGAACCCATATTCTTTTGAGTCAAGTACTAAATTTGGAAACTAGCTCAGTTCTTTCTCGCAGTGTTCAGATACCAGTGTGGACTACAAAGTGGGTCTGGCAGAGTCCGCGTCTGACGATCAGTTCATCACAGTCGCTTAGACATGACATTACTGTGGTCGAGTCTCGGATTGTTGTCCGTGTTGTTGTTGCTGATCTCGGTTTATCTGAGGCACACGTACAGCTACTGGGCGAGACGGGGCGTGTTGCATGATAAACCGGTGTGGTTGTATGGGAATTTGCACAGTGTGGGCAAGACGACAACGGCATTGGAGCCATTTCGCAGATTCTATGAGAAGTACAAAGGTCAGGCCCCATTTGGTGGCTTCTACTTTGCGGTTCGCGGAGCAGCAGTTCTTCTGGATTTGGAACTGGTTAAGCTGGTGATGGTGAAGGAGTTTAATAAGTTTGCACATCGTGGCAATTACTACAATGAACTGGATGATCCCATTTCGGCACATCTCTTCAATTTGGATGGTCGAGATTGGCGAGAGATGCGTAATAAGTTAACGTCCACTTTCACTTCTCTGAAGATGCACCAAATGTTGCCCACAGTGGTGCAGATAGCGGATCGGTTTGTACAAGTGGTTCAGCAACAGGTCGAAGGTAACAAGGATGCTGAGGAATCACCTGTGGAGGTCAAACATTTCCTGGCACGTTTCACCATCGATGTCATTGGCAGTTGTGCTTTTGGCCTGGACTGTAATAGCCTCAATGATCCCAACGTCGAGTTTTATCATCTGGGCCAAAAGACTTTCAAAGATCGCCGTCATGGTCGTTTGGCCTTTGCCCTCATTCAGGCCTTTCCACGTGTGGCCAAGAGGCTCCACATTAAAATGGTAAGCGATGATGTCAGCGAATTCTACATGCGTGTTGTACGCGAGACTTTAGAGTATCGAGAGAAGCATCAAGTTCAGCGCAATGATTTCCTCAATTTGCTTATGGAACTACGTGATGAGCCGACTGGAGGATTGACCTTCAATCAGATTGCTGCCCAGGCATTTGTCTTCTTTCTCGGTGGCTTTGAGACCAGCTCTAGTACCATGGGCTTTGCCTTGCACCTTCTCGCCCTGCATCCAGAGATCCAGCAACGTGGTAGGGAAGAAGTTCAACAGGTGCTCGCCAAGCACAAGGAATTGAACTACGAAGCCCTGAGAGAACTGAAGTACATTAAGCAAATCATCTATGGTGAGTGGAAAGTGTATTACTGTGTCTTAAGTAATCCTAACTCTATTTCAATTCCAGAAACACTTCGAAAGTATTCCATTGCATCGATTCTTATACGCAAGACCATTGAGGATTTTCAAGTTCCGGGTTCATCTTATGTGCTGGAAGCAGGCACTCCAGTTGTTATACCCGTCGATGCTATCCATCACGATCCCGACATTTATCCGGAACCAGAAAAGTTCGATCCAGATCGTTTCACACCTGAAGCTATAGAACAAAGGCATTCAGCTGCATATCTGGCCTTTGGTGCTGGTCCACGTAATTGTATTGGACTTCGCTTTGGGGAAATGCAATCTCTGGTGGGTTTGGCTGTGCTGCTCAAGAACTTTAAGTTCTCACCAGCCAAGGAGACCGAAATACCATTGCAAATACACAAGACAAGTTTCTTTCTACAATCTCGTGGCGGAATTGTGCTAAATGTGGAAAAGGTTTGAGGGTTGTCAAGGGTGTTTAATTGTAAATTCTTATTATTTAAATTATTCTGAAAACTTAAATGTTCTTTGTTGAAAATATATATATGACTGTGTATACTATATACTTGTATTTAATTGGAACAAAGCTTATCAATGTTGAGTAGGTAAAGTATGTCCTCAAAATGTCAGTCATCGTTGTGTAATATTTAGTATTTGGATGACTCGAACTTGAAGAAAACTAGTCTTAACTCAATTTATGTTCGTTGTGGACCTGACACAACTTTTTGACTCAGTTCCATTAATAATCAAGCAGCTCTTTCCTCACCCTGTCGGAACTGTCGATGTGATAAATAAATTATCACACACTTCAACAGGCCGGCACAATAAAAGTAAAGTTCGACTGTCAACCAGGTAAAGATTATCAGGCATGCAACATAATTAGCTAGGCGACGACTCCTCGATGGATCCTACTCAAAGACAGCTGCTCATGATTTGTCACACAATAAATTATGCAATTTCACATGCCAAAAATGAAGACACTCGAAGGCAACGACTTGTACTGTCGCTATTCTTGCGTGTCTTTGTTCAATCATCATCAACTACATTCATCCATCCACCCGTCCATCCATCCATCCATCCATAAGTCCACCCATCCATTCATCCATTCACAACAACAATCATCATGGGCTTTTGCATGCCGAATGAACGACATCTCACTTGTGCTCTGTCTCGCTTTTCCTCTGCATATAAATAAGTAAATAGTTGGTACACAACATTGACTTTTACGAGTATGTATGTATGTGTGTGTGTGAGTGTGTGTGTGCATTGTTGTGCTTATGTTGATTGTAATGTTGATGAACCTGAATTATCACATGCCGTTTGATGGACTGCAAACACGCACAAAACTTGGAACTTGTCGCCAGTATCTTGAAACTCTACTCATCTCTTACAACTACCTTAAATATTCGCATTTTACACTTTAGAAAATAATCTATCAAGTAGAGAAATAAATTCAAAATATATTTTAAATATTATGATTTAAAATTGAAGTAAAATCTAGGTAAAATAAAACTAAATTCTTTATATTCCCTCAAAATTAGTTTTAAAAGTTTTATTAATTTTAAATATAACTCTTCTGATCATGCAAAATAATAAATAGATATTATACTTTAAATAAATCTCTATACTAGAAATTGTTTTACAAAAAATTCAAATAAACAAATAGATTATTCATAATATAAAATTGAAAAAATGAGATTGTGGAAACTATATTCTTCATATTCCTAAAATGTTAGTAGTTCCAAATGAATTATAGCTCCGCAATCTTAGAACAATCTTAGAATTTTCTATGTGATTTCTTTCAGTGTAGCGTGCTGTTTAGTTACTTATGTGGGTGAAGAGTCTGTTTGGCGTCTGTGGCCGACTGTCAAGTTGATAATCTCTCGACACTTTGATGAAATGCTCTCATGCTCTCTCTTTCTATCTTATTTATGCTTGGCATTGATAAATCGTCTCAAGTGGCAAACAACAAAAGTTCCCGCACCGACACCGCTAGATGTCGCCACATTCCACAACTGGCTTATCAATGTAGGCTGTAAATGTAGTTGTTGTTGTCTTTTTTTTTGTATTTTGTTCATCATGTCTTTGTTTATTTGTCGCTATTCTACATGTAAAACGACTCGGACATTGATTAATTTCTGTAGTTAATTTGTCAGCATTAATCAGTATTAACTTAAATGGGCATCAACACGCCCCCTACTTTAGTTCTTTTGACTGCATTTGTCCATAGGTATTAACTCTCCCTGACTTCAAGATTCTCATTCTCTTTTCAATTCTTTGTTGTGTATTCTTTTAATTAATTTTTGCATAAAGCTAAGCTTAGTTATACTATAGTGCAAGTTCTTTCAATTAATTGCTGGAGATTCCTTTTGAGCTTTGGATAAAATAGCAATTAGCTAAATGGTCTCTACACTCAGGTGAAATGTGAAGATGGAGATGAAAATGGCAGTGTGTGTTGTGTAATGACTCAAAGGGCATCAACTTATAGCTTGTAATACGCAGGTTCATTAAACAGACCATTTAAACATGTTTTTATTGCTCCGTTTTAATTTTTAGTTAATTATACTAGACTAAGGGCCATTTTCCCCTGGCATGTAAGGAAAAATTTAACTTGACTGTAAGGCTAGCGGCATGATGAGAAAATGGTCCTCAGTGTAGATTTTCCATCACTCACGCACTTTAAAGTCTACAATCATCAAACTTGGCAACCCCAAAGCGCCGAGCAGAGTTGCCACTGTGTGCACTCGTGCTTCCGTCTTTGTCAGTGGAAATGTTTACACACACACACACACACACGCGCAGGGGGAAAACCCTTGAAGCACGTTTATGGGTTAAACAGAGCAAACAAGTACAGAGTATGGACTTCCTTTTGGCTTTTTCGAACTGTGAGTTTTCTTTTTATATTCTTACATACAAAATGGCGGCCTGGCGCACCTGTCTGCACTTAAGCGTGAGTAATGGGGACAACGGACGGCGAACTAATGCAACACGGCGAATTCAAGTGCCGAACATAACGGTAAACATGCTAAGCGGTTTTCCCAAGCAAGCACAATCAGAGTGAAAGAAAGAGAGAGGAGTAGATTGGTGAAGCAAAAAGTCAACGGGAAGTGTTTGCACAAGCCAAAGCCGACAATAAAGCCAGCAATAGGAAAAAGAAGAAGCATATGAAAAGGGGGAGGGGCAAACGGGGACAGAGGAAGAGCAACGAACGATGAACGACGAGCGTTGATAAAAATGCAAACACTCTTAGAGTGTAGACTGCAGTGAAAGTGTTGGGAGAGGTGGAAAAAAAAGGAAGGGAATACTCTTTTTGTCTGCCCAATTGCGGTCTACGGTCCTTTCCCCAACCACCCCATGTCCTTTTATATCCTGTCCTGCCAATTGACGGCTACTTGACATTTGCGTTGCTGTTTACACACTGTGCGCTCAGAGCCAAACACTCAACACTTAGACACAGACCCCCAGTACATGGCCAAATGGAGCAGAGTCCCATCCTCTCTCTGGTCTGCAAAAATATTATTTTAGCGTGTGAAAAGTGTAGAGTGCTATAATGTTTGAAAAATATACTATATAACAGTTTTTCACATACACACACGTAGGGAAGAGAAGAGGGCCAAAGTGAAGTTGACTTGACTTGGCCGTTGGTAACGACAACTTATCCAACTTCAACGACAGCTCTACAAATGTTATTCCTCATTTTTGTTTGATTTAAGCTGATCAAGTGTTGCAGTCTTACAACGAGGTTATGCTATGGTTCCGTTTCATTCACTTCTTCTTTCATATTGTTTACACTCGAGTTGGCTAAGTGCAGGGCCCAGTGTTTGAACTTAGTTGAGTACGTATGGATGTTGTACTTGTATACATCACACGTTGTTACTACCGTATCAGTCATTAAGAATTACATTTAGAAAACTTTTAACATCCTGTAAAGAGTTTATGACTAGCAGTCTGGTGTCAAGAGAAGGGGAGAAGAGAGGAAGAGCCCGCTCGGGTGCCAAAATATACTTGAAACTACAGAATGGCATTTAAAATTTCTAGTTGCACAGTGAAAAGAAAGTTGATGACATTAGATTAAAGTTATCAGAATGTTGATTTATACTAACTTAAAACGAGCAATGTTTTGTGTGTCAATTACAAATTCTTACAATTCTCTTAGTTATGTGTATGCTAAATTTGATTTAATTTCTTGTATTTTAAAATATATGCTTTGAGAATCTTCGAATTCCGTTTGATAATTTTTATGATTTTTGTTATTTTTATGGTTTTCCTAATTTCTCTATTGACATTGTGGCCACAAACTCCTACGAGTTTTCTAGGCGTGTGAACTTGTCAACGCGGCAAGTAGGAAAGTGTAAATTTTACGATCAATTTCCGTTGGGGCAACAAGATGGAAAAACATGTTATGAGGCAGACATAAAAAGAGTCTACGACTAGGAAATACTAAACCCATGTAGGCAGCCAGCCGCACTAAATATGAACATTAAAATCCATAAATATTAAAACATAAAAATAGCCACAAATAAAATACAAAAAAAAATAGGCATCCCGGAAAGCGGCCATAACAGTGTTTGTACAATGTAAATTGTGAGCAGGAAAATTAATTTCTAAACAATGAAAACAGCTGGAGTTCTGTGGAAGTGAATGCCACCCAACGTCAATGGAGGAGTCACACAATTAGTCACAATAGAATTGGATGGAGTTCGATTTCGAGTTAGAGTTGGAGTTGGAGTTGGATGGAAATCAATTTCATAGGGTCTATGTTATGTCTGGTTGTCTTTATCGGAAGGCATTTCCATTTACAAGAACCACACCGATACGAACGATACGAGCTCTGGGTAGTGTATTAAAAATCAATGAATAAATAAACAGAACAACGAAATCCGTTGCCAGTGTTTTCCGTATGTGCAGCGATTTCCATTCATTTTCCAGTTATTGTTGTTTCTTGTGGTGATTTATATTTATTTTGGGACTCGCTGTGTGAATTCCGTCGGCATCGGCGACAGCTAAAAGCTTTGGCGGCACACGTCTACCCCAGAAGAGCAGGTGTCTAGGTTTTGGGAGGGGAACTACGCTTCGGATCTAGACGATTTCAATCTTTAGCAGCTTAATGAGTCTGCCTGATCTGCTATTAAACTTGTTCTCCAATTCGTAATGCATTTTGTTTGTCATTTGAAAATAATCTATCCCCAGTTTTCCAACATAGGGAGGATTAGGGGTATATAAAAGTTAATTAGAGAGACGTAGGCGGAACAAATTTACTGCTAAATGTATAACTTTATATAGTATTCAAATGATTGCTTAATTTAAAAAGCAACAAATTCTAATTTATTGCAAGCATTTCTTTTCATTATTCATTGCGTAGATTAGATAAGAATATGATGGGTATGTTCTATAACACATATGCATATTTTTATCAGTTTGGTTTTTTATAGTATTTATATCTATTTATAGTCTATTTTATTTTGTTTCATTCAGTAATTTAAAGCAACAAATTCAAATTTATTGCAAATATTTCCTTTCATATTTTATTTTGAGGTATAGATTAGATAATAACACCTTGAGTCTGCTCAGTCACACATGCATATTTGCATGAGTGGTTTAGGTATACATACTTATTGTTAGTATTTGTATCTATTTATAGTCTAGTTTACTTTGTTGTTGCTTTCATTAAAACAAGTACAAAGCAATGATTAGATTAACCAAGCATGCAATTCAAGTCGACATTTGACGCGGATCATTTCATATGACTCCGTGGCGCAACGGTAGCGCGTCTGACTCCAGATCAGAAGGTTGCGTGTTCAAATCACGTCGGGGTCAGTTGATAAATTCTTTTTTTCTGCTTTTTTAATTTATGTTATTCATAATTTATTATTTTGCTCATATACATTTCAATATTGTATTTTTAATTGTAATAATATTTCATAATATCATATTCATTAATGAAACGGTTTTTGTTACACATTTCAACTCATTCAAACCCGATTGATTGCTTAATTAGCGACGTTTTTGTTTCACAACTGTAAACAATTGTAAATGTCAACAGTTGTCATTTATCGCATTTGTTTGTCGCATTTACTACACATAATTACAACTCAAACAACAACAACAACAATAACATTTGTTAGTTTTGGGCTGGGTCAGGGTCATCGCTTGTAGTCTTTTATGAGGGCCTTCAATCAGTTTCCTCTCCCAATATTCAATGCTCTCTACCATTTAATAAAAGTGTTATTTAGTCGGACAGCTCTCATAAAGAATTGTATGAAAATGGAATAAAAAACTATAAGTTCCCTATGAAAGTTCCTATAGCAAACAAACAAAAATCAATACAACTACATATATTTTAGCATATTTATCAACTGTAATTGTATATTTTCCAAGTGATCGTAAAACATATAAAATATTTACTTAAGTTCTACTGTCAATAGCTTCTGTAAATAATTTCTAATGGGGTATTTCTTAGTCGTCTTTCACACTCTGTTTTGGGGTTGAACTCAGAGAATATCAATATTTGTACGACTCTGACATCCTTGATTGTAGTCAATAAATATTTAATTGATTTCTGATTGTGACATATGGCATTAATTGATGGAATGTATCAGATATCAGTAAGCAATTTGATAGGAAAGTCTGAAGTCAAAATGCAACACTAAAAGAAACTAAAGTAAAATACTTTACAAATTTGTTGATATGTTTTGTAAAATTGTTTATTCCCAAATAAAAGTCAAGGCAAGTCAAATGGAAAGCTTTAGCCATACATTATTCACATGTGGACGCTTCCATTTATAAACTCTTACCAAACAATAAACAAATACACATTGAAAACCACAATTAATAATGTAGAGAATCAAATAGTTAAGAGCTTCTTCGCTCAAGCAAATGGCAGAGAACACGCCCACTTAAACAACTTTGACTTAGTATAATCACATGGATCAGAGGCAAAGTCGAAAAACGACAGCTCCCCACCCTCTCCTAATAATCTCCTTCCTTAGTCAAATTCAAAGTGCACTTGTCATGGAAAACAGTTGTAAAAATTCCCATCAACAGAAAACGCAAATGGTCAATACTGCTGGATGAGGTTATGGTGGATTGGTAAAGGGGAAAGGGAGTAAATATCCCTCATACAAAGACGCATCATATTTTCTAGACGCGCTCATATAAACAAATAAAAACCCATTAACAAAAACCAACAACAATAACAACAACTCTGCATTGATGTGTGCGCCTGCAGCTCTTTCACTCACTCTCTTTCTCCATCATCCACTCTCTCTTCCATCTCCCACTCTGCTGTGATTAACGGCGCATTGTGAAGGGTGCAAGAAAGTAGCGACGAGCAATTAACAACTACAAGAGCAAACAGAAAGAAAGGGAGTGAGAGTGAGAGAGGGACATATGTGCGGGCGTAGCAGCATGTAAAACAACAACAATGCATATAAACCAGAAGAGATAAGCACAGCAGCAGCCGCAGTCAACGTCGCAGTCGCTGCAACTGCAGTCCATTAGATAAGAAATGCGACCCAGTCGGACCCCCCTATACACTGCATCCAGCTGTGTTTGTTCTGCCGACCGATGAGATGTAAAAATAGCGCAAAACTGCAGCCACACACAAACACAGATATACACACCCATAAACACACACTCCCATATATGAAGTTAATTTTTCGTGTGAAATATTTTAATATTTGCTTACAAAACAAAATGCAGAGTGTGGAGATTGAGAGAGGAAGTTACAACAACAATAAGTACTCACACAATTATATACAAACATACATACTACGCAAATCCATAGTCTTTCATGTTGCGGGTGAGAAGCAAGATAAAAGGGAGTGGGGCAAGTGAGGATGGGTGGTTGGCAAGGGTCTCAAATGTATTTCTTGGACAAATATTCAATCAGAGCAGCAACCGCGCTAAATATGTGGGCAACATGTTGTCAACTTGACGAAAAGACAGAGGCATTGTCAGGGGGATTTGTTAAATAAAGAGCAAAGAGTAAATAATTAGAGGTTTAGAAATGCATTTATTAGTATATAAAAGAATATTGATATGATAGATAGATTTGCTTGAAATTAAAGTGCTATTATACCCTTGCAGAGGGTATTATATTTTTGTCACGAAATGTGTAACGCATTGAAGGAGGCGTGTCAGACCCCATAAAGTATATATATTCTTGATCAGGGCGACGAGCTGAGTCGATATAGCCATGTCCGTCTGTCTGTCCGTCTGTCCGTCTGTCTGTCCGTCTGTTTCTATGCAAACTAGTCTCTCAGTTTTGAAGCTATCTTAATGAAACTTGGTACAGGTCCGTCTTTTTACTGCACGCAGTACATATGTCGCAACCGGCCGGATCGGATAACTATATCATATAGCTGCCATAGGAACGATCGGTTGGAAATGAACATTTAGTACGAAAAACTTTTTTGTTTCTCAAGATATCGCAACCAAATATACACATTGTGTGTTTGATTAAGTTTTAAACAGGCTGACCAAATTTGGTGTAAATCGGATAACTATATCATATAGCTGTCATAGGAACGATCGGTTGGAAATAAACATTTAGTATGAACAACTTTTTTGTTTCTTAAGATATCGCAACCAAATATACACATTGTGTGTTTGATTAAGTTTTAAACAGGCTGACTAAATTTGGTGTAAATCGGATAACTATATCATATAGCTGCCATAGGAACGATCGGTTCGAAAACAACATTTAGTATGAAAAACTTGTTTGTTTCTCAAAATATCTCAACCAAATATACACATTGTATGTTTGAATAAGTTTTAAACAGGCTGACCAAATTTGGTGTAAATCGGACTACTATATCATATAGCTGCCATTGGAACGATCGGTTAAAAATCAACATTTAACAAATTTTGTAAAAAATCTGTCGGCTTACACAGGGCACTGCAAGGGTATCCAAACTTTGGCGCGCAAAGTTAACTTGCGCTATATTTTTTTTCATTAATATAGAGGGTTTCAAGTGGCTGTAAGCCCCCTTAGATGTACGCCCATGACACACAATAAGTTCTGAATAAGTCTAATCAGAAGTTGTACATGCATTGCTTTCATTTCATGGCAACATTCGCAGAATCCCAATCGTTTTGGCTGCTTGTCACACGCTCTTGTAAAATCAACAAAATGCAGGCGAGTGTTGTGACACTTGGCATGACAAGGACAACAATGAAAGCAACGGGACTAAGTTGCAAGTTGGCAAAATGTTTAATGAGTGACAGGCCAAAGCAGAAATCTGCATCTGCGGTAGGTTAAAACCAGGCTGGGATTTGTCCCGTTGCCATGGAGTGGAATCTCTAGACAAGCGTATAAACAGAGTGTGGTAACAAGGGATGAGGTGTGGGTTGGGGATGGAAATGGGGAAGTGGGATAAGGGGGCTTGCATTTGATGGACAACCTCCCTTGGCCACCCACTCAAAATGCGTCACTTTTGCATTTTGTGTCAGCTGTCAAAGCCAACAGAAAAAGTTGCCTTTGTATTTTTATGTGTGGCCTTACGATGGGTGGGGCTGGAGGGTGAGAATGGAGAAAGGGGGTTGAGCCGCCGGGCAAAGTGTCCATTATGTTGATTTGAAAAATAAAAGCAACGGATGTGATGCCTCAAAAAGCAAACGGGAGAAAGAGAGAAAAAAGAGGAGAAATTTAGTTGATTGAAAGACAGTTATATGCGAGTCTCACTTTGAGCCGGAGATTTGTCATAGTGCTGAGATTATTGGGGAGGGGAAATGAGAACTGATTCCGAAACTGTCAATCAGATAACAAAGCCACTTCAAGAGTCATAGCGAAAAGGAAAATGGAAATGGAAGCTACTTAAATATGCACAAAAGCGAAATGTAATCGTAAAAACTTCCTAGGGCTTTCATTCGGAAACCATTTTCATTGAGAACGACCAATAGATTAAATCCTTGTAAATTCAAGCGGTTCAACGGAACTACTTTATGTTTCTGTAAACTATATCTATTTCTAACAGTTTCCAATTATATCTTTTTGTAACTCTACTTTTATAAATTAGAAATTCTAATATCGAAAATAAGTTTCGTTTTTAAAAACAGACAGTAGGAATGTACTTTGGAAAATTATTCAGTTTTCTATTAAATTGGTATTCGTTACATCCATCAATAGAACATAAATTAAACTAGAAATCAAAAGCAACACACAAAACCAGACGGACTCATCGAAATTCCAAATTGTTCCACTCTTTGAACCTTTGACTTTCATATTAGCAAAAATGTCATTGTTTCAGAAGCATCCACCCTTTAATTTTCTATCCAAGGATGCTGCTGTTGGATATTGCATGAATTATATGGTGAGGAGGAATCGAACTTCGGCATCGCCAGTTTCCCAGTCGAGCAACGAATCCGTTTATGATCTTATGACCAATCTCGATGATATCATAGCACGTCTGACCGAGCAGGGAATGTCGAATTGGAGTGGAAGTGTGCTTCTCGATGATCACGAGATCACTGCGATTTGTGTCAAGGCACGTGAGGTGATGTTAAGGGAACCGCCACTTCTTGAGCTTCAGGCTCCTATCAACATTTTAGGTGACATTCATGGACAGTTTACGAACTTGATAAAGTTCTTCAAGATAGGTGGATTTCCACCTCATGCCAACTATCTGTTTCTGGGTGATTATGTAGATCGAGGAAAGCAGTCAGTTGAGACTCTCACCCTGTTGTTGGCCTACAAGATACGGTATCCGAAGAATATCTTCCTGTTACGGGGCAACCACGAATCCGCCAGTTTAAATCGGATCTATGGGTTCTACGACGAGTGCAAACGACGCTACACCATCAAGTTATGGCGATCCTTTGTGGATTGTTATAATTGTATGCCTGTCGCGGCTATCGTTGAGAATAATATATTTTGCTGCCATGGAGGACTGAGTCCCAGTTTGTTTAACATGGATCAGATACGTATGTTACAACGACCCTGTGAGATACCTGAACAAGGTCTACTCTGTGATCTGTTGTGGTCTGATCCAGATGTCAGAACTATCGGCTGGGGACTTAACGATCGTGGAGTGAGCTATACCTTTGGAGTGGATACAGTCAACAGCTTTCTCAGTCGTCATGGATTTAGTCTCATTTGTCGCGCTCATCAGGTGGTCCAGGATGGATACGAGTTCTTTGCCAAACGTCAACTCATCACCATCTTTTCAGCTCCCAATTATTGTGGAGAATTCGATAATGCCGGTGCCATGATGTGTGTCGATGAGAATCTTCTGTGTTCCTTTCGAATCCAGAAACCCATATCAACAAAACGCAATTCAAATCTATCAATGCTGAATTTAAACAAGTTGTCAAGTTCGGCGACTCGTGATAAACATAGTTAAAGTCAGGTCCAAATCTGTAGGGCCCCATTTAAGATTCGATATAGTCTAGAAATGTAGTTGCTTGATTTAAAAAGTGCTCGTAAACTATAAATTGTAGCTGTTTTAAAAAAGAACTAAATTTTACATTTAATGTACATTTAAAATCTAACTTAGCCTCTTTACTATTCTACGTATTGTGGTCCTTTTATCTAATGATATAAAAACTCTATTAAATTCCCAGCCGAACTTTGTTTAAAATTTATATAACAAACAAATAAAAAAAAACTACAGTGATTTATAGAATATTTTTTCTCAAACGAATATCAAATGATTTTGATTTTAGTTGATAAGCGCAACGCTTAATTAATTAATTCATTTTGTAAATATTTAATTAAAATTTTTTCCTCTCTGTTGAATAATCTGTTATGCAACACATTAAATAGAAGAATATATTTATTTTTTAGTTAGAATATTAATTGATTTCAGTTTGCAAATGGTAATGAATGGTTAATGAAAAGTTTTTTTTGCATTGAATCGCAGCTGGTTAATAAAATGCAAGCAATAAATATAAATTTGCTAAATTATTTCCATTGATTCATATTAATGAAATGAACTTATTATACTGTCTAAATGGGCGTTGAGTTTTACATTTTGCGGGTTAATTGCACTCGCATTCAGGTCAACAAAAATGGTAATGACTACAACAATTACAACAAGTGCAATAAGAGAAATGATAAAAGTGAATGCAGCTAAAATTAATTACTAAAATGCATTATAACACGCACATCTTCCATGTACAAAAATGAAAATACAAATGAAAATGAAAATGGGAAAAAATTTAAAAATTAAAAAAAAAAGAATAGAAATGGTAAATTAAATGACATTGCAAATTGCAAAGGGAATAAATTAATGACAGTCCATTTGGCAAAGTGGTCACCCAATGTGTATAATATGCTAATGCTAATTTGTATTAGTGGATAGAGGATGGAACATTGGAGAGTCGAACCTTGAACTAAATTGGGAATGATGTAAACATTGTTGAAAGTGGATTAAATGTTTGGGGGAACAATTAGTATCTCCAAAGCGACTAATCAGCACTAAATTAAATGTGTATGTTGCTTTCGTTACAATGAGAAGGGGAAACAAGATATTCTCCGACTCCTGTTATTCACTAATCATGGCCAAGAAAAACTTACAAGTTTGGTTACAATCTGAAGGCCAGTTAAAGTCAAAGCAAACATGACAAGGGAGAGAGCCAAGTCCGAACAAGGAGTTGTCATGTCCTGGCGCTGACTAACGACAACAAAAGCATATCAGTAACCGGGCAGTCAAGGAAAATATTCCCCATGTCCTGGTCTTCCCAAAGCAGAAACAAAAAGAGACAGACAGAGAGAGAGAGAGAGAGAGACTAGAGAGAAACCCCAGAAACAAAGTCAAGGCGCATAAATTTTGCTGCATGTCCAAATAAAGAAAGTCAGTGAAAGGCACAGGACACAGGATAGGGCAATAGATGCATAAGATAGATGCCGACAAGAAGACAGAAGACAGGGACACACATAAGCTGAAATATCCACAAAACTAATCTGCAGGCGGCAGACGAAGAAAGTGCAGGCAAGGATTTACATATTAAGCCATTTTTAATTTACGACTTGCCAGAAAAGCTGCCAGTTGAAGCAGCCAAAAGATGCTTGCTACACATACAAACACACATCCACACACACACATCTACACACACATACATCGCCTGACTAAACAGGAGATAACGAACATAGGAAGAACCGAACACAGATGAATGATAAAGGCGCCAGTCGAGCAAAAGGATAACGACGACAGCAGCAGCAGCCACCTTCCACCATTCTCCCATTTTCCTCTCTCTCCCATTTTTCCGCCATTTTCCCCCTCAACAAGTCCAAAAAACCCAAAAAACTTACAAGTTGAAGCTGGCCACCCTGGAAAAGGTTGAAAACGGAAGCAGCCCGCCAACAATGACAGTAATAAAATAAAAGTAAATCCTTGCTTTGCCACTGTCATCTCTCTTCCTTTCTCTCACTTTCTCTCTCCCTCTCTCGCTTCCACTCTCTTTATCTATCACTCTTGGCTTCTGTCAAAGTTGACATTGACGTACAAGTCTCGGAAGTGAAAACTGTGGCGTTGTTTAGGCAACTGTTTAGCTGTTTTTCGTGTTTCCACAACTCTGGGAAATTCGACAAGAAAGTGAAAACTTTCAGAATGTTTTGAATTTCTTGTTGAGTTTGTGGAAATTGTTGCTTTGCTGCACACCTTGAAAGACGAACTTGATGACAAATACATGTGTGTAGCAAGAATTCTTGGGAAGAGCTTACAGTTAAATGTTTTAAAGGATATGTAGATGGAATCTTTAATCTATAAGCAATCTGCAGAGAAATTAAATCTACTATAGATATTACTTTTACTCTATGTACGAATGTAGCTTCTTTGCTGAACTTCTCAAGAATTCTAAGGAATAGTTGAATAATTTAAAATATATGTATAGAATCTTTAGCCGCCTTAATCTATTTGCAATCTGATAAAGAATCAAATAAACTCTACATAATATTTTTACGCTGCCAATGCGGCTTCTTTTGCTCAAGTCCCAGAGCTCATATTAAAGTAATGCCTATTCCAAAGGCATGTTGCCACAACAGGTGTGAAGGAGTCTTGTGGCAAGGAGACTATGAAATAGCAAACAGCATAGAAGAGCCATCAATCATGTGGCTTTACAACATGGATGAGCTTTGCCACAGCCATATGCTAACGGTAGTTAAAGAAAGCCACCCCTTTTTTATGGCCAAGACGAAGACGAGAAGCCCAAGTTTCTTTTTATACTCTACAGCCATAAAATTGGTTGAGAGGGTATTATATTGTTACGATTGTCTTCTTGGTAGAGCAGCTCTTTAAATACAGTAACTACAACAGCAGTTAAGTACAGGGTATCTACTAGTCAAGTGGTATCAACCATACATTTGAGTTTACAGATAATGACTTATTCAAATCGCAGTCTTATATTGCTTTCAGATTTTACAGTCTACACATAAATGTCTACAATTTTGTTTACTTTTTAGATACATTCCAACATGTCAGTTATGTGTGCAGGGTAGCTGTTAGTCTAGTTAACCCTAATACAACATTTCTACTTGTTATTCTTTTGTGGTTTTTTGGCGTCAATTGTGACGCTTTTTTGGGGTTGCACAAAATCCCCTCACAAGGAAAACGGAAGGAAATGTTGGCTGCCTGATGATGATGATGATGACGATGTTCTTGTTCTTGTTCTTGTTTTTGTTGTGGAAATTGTAGGGGGTTTTTTTTTTAAGTTTACAGTTCTTTGGCTTTGAGGCAGAAACTCCCACTGTCAGTTGCGGTTTTGTCACGCTCAGAAAATATGGCTTTAGTTAGTGAAGTGAATGTGACGCTTGTCATGTGGTAAATGAAGGGTTCAGTTAGGTTGAAATCGGCTCTTTATAGGTGCAAGATTGGAGCCAATTGTAATAGGGATTCAGATCGCTAATAAGTATAGAGTTAATTGACTGATTTACCTCATAATTAGGTCGTCGCAACAAACGCACTCACCTGCAAAGATAAACAAATATAGAATTATGATATTAATTAAAAGATTACTCAATGGAAAAACGCTTAGCTTTTTCTTCGGCAAGATTTTGCGGCTGAAAACCCTTTTCAAAATTGCCAACTCGCCTGGCAGTTAATTTTAAAACGAACCCCGACCGCAAATTTGCAGCAAGCGTGCCAAAAGGTTATCAAAAAATGAAAAAATATGTATACAAATAAAAAAAAAGGAGAAACACAAGTAACAACTCTATTAAAAATATGCCCAGCAAATGATTTATAACCTTTTTTTTATGTTGCAGGGGCAAGGACAAAAGTGAAACTCATGCTGGAGAAAAGGCAAATACAAAAGAGGAAAAAAAATGTATGAAATTATAATGGTTGGGTATTATCGTGGGCACCTTTTTGACTTGTTTTTTGTATTATTTTTTTCTTTCTTTTTTTAAGGAAATGATAAAAAAGTGTTTAAAATTTTTGACAGGATAAGCGGGCGATTCTTTTCCATATGACAGTGAAAAATGATGAACTCACAGTTTATGAGTTGCCGAAATTGAGGATTGAACAGGAGGGAAATTAAACGGGCTCTCGATTGTTATTGAAGGGCGAAAAGGCTGATTGCATTTAACTAATTAAGGCATCAACAATTTGGAGGAGTCTAGGCAAACAAAAAATGAGATAACATTAAACTAAAGGTATGCAAAGTTCTTCCATTTTCCGTTTCCAATGGGTCAAGTGCCCCAGCAATTGAGACCTTATCAAAATATGGGCTACTTTCTCCGTCAGCTGCATACAAAAAGCATGATTAATCAGTAAAATAAGCAGCACGTAATGCGGTTCAAAATGAAAATGAAAATGAAAATGGATGTGGCCAAAGCCACAACAATAACAAACAAAGTTACAGTTATGGCTCAATAAGCCAACAAAGGCGCGTCTGGGCCTCAGTTCAATGATGAAGCATTTTCCCCAAAAAAAATAATAATAAAAAACCACACAAATAAAACAACAATAGCATAGCATGATGAGCAACAACAACAACAACTGCTTGTGAGTGAATAAGAAAAAACCACAATGAAAATTGAAAAACATTTATTAGAGGGAACCGAAAGCGGGCCATGTGCACATGCTAATGAAAATGAGCAAACCCGTTGCAAGAAGGATTACATAAGTTAGACTTAGGAGCATGCATTACAAGCATACACACACTGGCTCACAGATACACACTCACACACTCTCATAAGGCTACTGTGTGTTGTTCAATGTCGCTTAGTCTCAGAGTCTCAGGCTCAATTTATGAGGGTTCATAATCGAAGCGCGATTACACAAACAAGATAAGCACAGCAGCCGTTCTACCTACACTCTCTCTCTTTCTCTATCTCTCTATCTATTTCTCTCTCTCCCTATCTATCTCTCTCTATCCCTTTCTCTCCCTCTCTCTCTATGCTTTCTGCACAGTGCGTGTGTTATCTTGACTCAGCAAAAAGACTCTTTTTTCTGTCTTTTCATTCTATTTATTCTTTTTCTTTGGTCCACCGCGTCGGATGCGGGCGCCATGGACTGCATCATAAAAAACTGGAGTTCCATGGTTACGAATAATATTTATTGATTATTTATATATGCACAATTTTCGCTTTTGTGGCTGAGAATTAATAAATTACTGAACATAATCAATCATGAATAGAGAATTTTTGAAATATTTACACTCCCACAACGAGATAAATTAATTCATGCATGAAAAATCCAGCTGTCTTTAACGTGCCAACAATTAAATACTCTTTCTGATTGAAGTTTGTATGCTTAAACATATACGTTACTTTTTTAAATTTGATGATTATAAATTAGTTAAACATATGGTTAGCAAATAGTCATAGCTTATCAAGTTAGTCAGGAATATATTTAAACAAAGTTCATATTTTCCGCTGAATAATAAAGAATCCAAATCTTTTAAGATATAAATTATATTAAATTAAATTAGAAAGATACAATTTTAGTGGATACTTTCAGCAACAACTACATTCTTTTAGATCGAGCCTTATCTTTTTAAAAATACTTTTAGATACTTTAATACCCCTCTGCTCTTCAGATATATTCTAATCAATTCGACTTTAGACCCTTCGTTTTCTTTATGACAATGTGACTCATTGGGCAGTCCATTGGGCATAATGAATGACATTGATTGATGTTGTTGTTCAGAAGAGTCAAAGATGAGTAATGAAAATGCTATATATTTTAGCATTCTTCCCCCTTACAACCTCTTTGTCTATAAGAAAAGCGTCATATCCCTAATGTTAACCATTACAGGCACCACAAACCATTTTCTGAATAGATTTTACATCAAATTTAACAGCATTTTCATAACTTTAGCAATAACAATAGACGCAATTATAATAATTTTTTCTATCTAAATATTTTTGTATGCAACTCACGTCGAGTAATTGTGGGGATAGTTTGGGTGGGGCATAAGGGGCATGGTTTGTGGCAGTGGCGCTACTAAAGAGCAGCAAACGTGGCAGTCAACCGACAGTCAACAAATCAAATCAAAGGAAAATGCAAATGCAAATAAGTTAAAGTCCAAGTTGGAGTACGGATTGAATTACGGGTATGATAAAAGGCAGCAGAAGCAGAAGCAGAGTCGGAGTCAGTCTCAAAATAATCAACATAAACGTTTTCAAAAACCGCAAAAACTGACCAAATGGCTAACTGACTGAGTGACTGACTGACTGACTGAGTAACTCACTAACTGACAGTCGCTAAATGCAGTTTGGCTGGAGATTAGCGCGAGTTGATTATTTACTTTGGCTCGCAATTGTAAAATGTCTGGGCCAAAGGGGCGGGTTAAAGAGTTTAACAGGGATGGAGAGGGGATAGCCAACAGCCGCCGCATTATTATGTTAATGGCAACAAAATGCTGTTGCTGTTGCAGTTGCAGTTGCAGCTTCGAGTCGCGCAATTTGAACGTTAAACGTGTTGTCCATGCGGGTCGTAAATCTGCAGACAGAAGAAAAAAAAAACCGAAGAGGAAAACCAGAGAAACAAAATGGAAACCAAAAGAAAAATAAATAAAGCCTCTCGCTGAGTTGACCCCCGTTGCACACACCCCACGCCCCCCTTCAGATTGGTGGCCGTGGCATGTTGCATGTTGATTATTTTATTGCAATTGACAAAATGCAGGCAAAAGCCGCACCGCAAAAATCTACAACTGAAAAGTGCATTGTAATTGGCCTGAACGCACAGCTGCGCTCTCTAAAACGTAGCCAAGTCATAGTTAACCCCTTCCTCTTCACCTTGCCACATACTCCTTGCCACAAATTAATGTTGCAGATTAAATTGGCGAATTACTTGTCATTAATATGAACCGAAAAATAAGGAAAAACAAACACATGGCTATAACCACAAATACCTGGTGAATACCTGGTGAATATCTACTGAATACCTCTGGCCAAATATTGTGAATTTTTTGTGAGTATTCAAAATTTAACTGCATATCCGGATTGCAAGTGGAAACTTTTCTAATAAAAATATTCCATTTAAATTAAAAACTATACTTGTCATTTTGTAAGCGTTGTAAATTTGAAGATGCCATTAAAATATTCTCCAAATTTATAGATATGTTTTTCTTATAAATGTTGATCATTAATTTAAGCTTAGGAATATTTTAAAATACTATTAATTAGATTTAAAATGTTCCTTATACAACTTAAAATATCTGAAGATTATGTGCAATTGCTACAGACGAATTTCAGATAATCATATAACTTTATTTCTTATAAAACAACTTGTAAGATAGAATTTGTATATATTATAAGTACTATTGATATTTTCATATTGAAAAGGAATTGTACAAGAATCTTTTATGGAATAAGTAAAATTTGGTTTAAGAATTCCTGCAGATACTTTAGAGTTTGGTTAGACAGATTAAAGGTAGATTTGACACTCCCATTGATAGACACGCACATTTCTTATAGTTTTTTTTACTGAATAGAAAAGTTGACGGAAGTTTCCCAATTTCTATTCACGAATTTGGTATCTTATATCTAAAAAATCCATACTAATATCATGGGTTCTTAATAATAGCAATAAATTCAGCTTATTCAAAACTTAATTGCCTCTCCACTTTCTATAGTTTTTGTACACCTTTGTCTAGTATTTTTCTATTTTTCCGAACTGCTGGACTAATCAGCAGATCTTTTAGCATAAACAAATAGCCCTGTCTAACAGAGGAGTAAGTTCTAACTGAAATGAATAGAAAGACGAAAGAAATTTGAATCTTAATCTTAATTATGCAAATCAAAAGTCGCACTAATTTGTTAGTTGTCGTCAACGCTGGGTCTATTAATGATTTTACATGAACATAAATATAACTACAGATTGTTTTTTTTTCTTCCATATGCATGTGTCATATGTCATTGAGAGCTTTACCTGTGGACGAGTCTGGGCATAAATTAGACAGGGCGACAGGTGTAGGCAGCTGTGAGAAGATTGAGATGGTAGAAGACTTTTCACAGATTGTGTAATATATATACAGACACACACAAGCAAACTAACACACACACACACACATACGCTGATCCCATGAAACTCAATAGGTTTAACCAGCATGAGTAGGGAGAGAGGTGGGAGGACAAGTTGACAGCAAAGACAGAGGAGACTGTGACATACTTTGTTTAGTTTTAATGCCCAATGACATTGACGACATCTCCACTGAGATATCTATGTGAATATTCATCTTGCATGCTGTGATGTGGCCTCCAGGTGTTTATCTTATAGTTAGTCCGTTGATAAGTCACGTCTCGTTTGTATTCACCGCCTTCTCTTCACTAATTTTGGACAAGGGGCAGTTGCAGCTGGTTGTTGCTGGGTAAAGCTCATACACATTAGTTTGGCCAATTAAACTGGACTTCAACTTATTTAAAACTATTATCTGTGCAATGCTAAACCGCAACAAACACACAATCGACAGACAAACATGCTCTCCATAATCAGTTCGAACAAATCAACTTTCAAATGCATACGAAACCACCAAAACCGTTGAAGCCATTGCAACCACCAAAGCGACCACTCGAACCACAGCAAATGCGAATGAGATAGTGACTACGAATGTGACTACGAATGTGAATACGAATGTGAATGCGACTGTGAATACACCATGGTTAGTTGCAACTCTGGGCTAGAAGTTGGGCTGAAAAACTACTCGGACAACTGGCTAATGTGGCGGCATTTGTTACATGGCAAACGGAATACTCGGAATACTATTTTAACCAGAGAAGTGGGTGCCAGTGGCAAGAGGAAGAGACGGAGTTGGTAGCCAGCTATTTAACAGACTTTGCAATGAAAATGTGAGGGCAATCCCTGTGGGGAAAGTTCCCTCAATTTCATTAAATTAAAGGAAAGGTGTGTTAAAAAAAAGGAATCCTTTGAAAAAGAGTTTAAAAAATAGTTAAAAAGAAATAAAATAGTAAAGCGCTAAGCGAGAAAAATACAATAATTGAAAACTAACAAAGATAGCAATTCCTGGAATTATTAGATTTAAATAAGTTAATTTATACACAGCAAGATCTTAACTCTATAAACTCAGTATCTGTCAAAGATATTACTTTATTTCCTCTGTTTCTTCAGGAAAGGAAATGCTATACTTATTTAATATGCCAAATTCGTACTCCATCAGCATACATATTTATCAGTTTATCTGCCTAAAAAAACACAAAAGAAAATTTAACCCAAAAGACAAGTAGCAGCTGCTTTAGTCAACTGTAGAATTCTGTAGAATTCCAACACCTCTGACACTTTAGGGTCTCTTAGTTCTTTGGCCCCTTTCCCATTTCACTCATTACCAACGGAAGTGCTTGGAAATAATGAAAACTATTCACTTACAACACGAATTTGTTGTTTATTTATTTACTAATGCAGCCCACACAGCTTTGGGGTATCATTCGGATGGGTTGACAGTTTACACTTAGGAGCAGTTGTCAGCTGTACTTCAGTTGGACAAACAGAACCCAAATACTCCTGCTATAAATACAGAATATCATAACAGAAAACTTAAGAGGATAAACTAAATAAAAGAATGGGTAGGAAAGTATCTCTTGGGTGAGTTGATCCATTTGGCCTCGACCTTATGTTGAGGAGTAACACGGGAATCTCAAACTGACACTTGGCTGTCATGTTAGTCCCAATCTCTCACTCTCTCTTCTCTAATTCTCGCTCTCTTTCTCAGCTAAGACACTGCGTAGGTAGGATTCGACTGACAGACACACACTGGGTATTATCTTTAAGTGGAAATCTGTTTTTCCATTTGAAGTGCACGCTGTTGAAAATATTAAAAAGCAATTTCAGAAATCTTTCAACATTTTTGCCTTTCGGAATTTCGTTTTAATTAACCTCCACTTGAAAAACTTAAGGTAAACTGCGGCGCGGCTTCTTTCCGCTATTTGTAAATATTTGTGGTACATTTTTACACAATTTTCAGACAGCTTGACAAATGCAGCAAACACACACTCTCACACACACACTCACATACACACACACACACCATCTAAAACTAATTACTTGCCACGCACTTGAACTAGTTTCAGTTTCCTCAGTGTGAAGTGGCCGCCCAGTGAAATTTTGTATCTCACAGATGCAGATAGAAACCTTTGCCTTCTACAGAATAGCAGGGGGTTGAACCTTGTCTTAGTTACATTTTAATAGGATGAGTCTTTTTCCTTGAGTGAATAGCAAAGGGGGGGAAAGTGACACATTCATTCGACTTGAGATTCTGTTAGAAAAGTTGTTGCAGTTGCAATTTGTTTGCAGCAAAAATTTGTCAAAGGAGTGACTATTTTCAATAAGCTAAAAGGGGCAGGTAACTTTGTCGCCTGACTATGTGCAACAAGGACATTAACTCGATTTTAATTATGGAATATTATGCAAAATTAAATTATTTTGTGTTGAAAATATGTACATATTTGTATTTGAATTAGGAAATGTTATGGAAAACTAATTTCTTCTAGTGTATTTTAATTAGGAAATGTTATACATTATCCATATCTTTTAAATTATAATATTAATGTATATTAGTTACTAAATATGTACATATATATATTTGAAAATAAATTTATTGTAGTTCTTTAACATGTTTATCATTGTATTTTTAATATATGAAATATTGTGGACTGGAAATTTATTTAATTTTTTAAATAAGTGTGTGTGTTAATTATGAAGATACTCTAAATGTATTTTAATATATAAATTTTTATGATTAATTTATTTGTTTTCTCCTCTAAATGCATGTTTGCATTAGTAGAAAACATTTGTGGCATGCCACTTGAGTGTGTTGAAGGAACAATGTCAAACACAGCAATAACAACATTGTTATTATCAACAATAACACAGACATGCATTTGTTTAAACAATTGCAACTACTTCTATACTTCAAAAGCTTTATTCGAGTTCAGTTTGCAGTTACATTTTAAATAGACACACGTCCAGCTGCCATTGCCACTGCAACTGCAACAACAAAACGTGGCACGTCAAATAGTTGTACAAATATTTGTACATGGATTGCATTTTCACGCCGCATAATTAGACAACAACAACAACAACCAGAACATCAACAACAATAGCCAGAGGAGCGACAACAATTTCAATTGAAATGCAACACAGCAACAACAGAAAGTAACAAACTTAGTTAAAAAGGTATAAAATTAATTAAATGCCAAACGCAACTCCAACAAAAACAACAACAACATCAACTGTTAACGGCTTCTGACAAGAGGTCGAAAAATGCTAATAATATAGGGGAATACTGGTAGGGTTTACTTTAATAGGAAAGACGGGTTGGGGATTATCCAGATACGGTTAGGATAGAATCGAGTGAAATAGTAGAGGAAAAACATGCCTGGCATATTCTAATCGGTAATCAGCCATATAAAAGCGTGACCCATTTGAAATTGCCGATAATCTGCGGGGGAAATGGGGAGGTATGGGGAAATGAGGGTGTGAGAAGTGAGAAAGAACAGTTGGAAAAGCCTTTTAGGGAAACTTTCGAAAGGCAAGAACTAATTTTAATGTGTTGAAAGAAATAAAAACAAGCATTTAGTTTTAAGAGTTGTATAACTCCTTTAACGTATTTTAATTTGAATTTTGTATATGTATATGACTTTTTTGCAATTTCTTTTATATTTCATTTAAGAGTTTTATCTTATTTGTTTATTTTAATTCCCTATAAATACAATTTTCTACATGAACAATATTTACCAATAATTTCTGAATATGTTGTTATTTATACCAGACATATTTATATTTTACAGCAATTTCAACACTCACCTTATCAAATTGCAGGCAAATTTCTTATCAGCCAATATGGGTTTATTTATTATAGTTTACGTTGTGCTTCAATTAATCCTTGCTTTAAGTGTAATTTATATTTGTAAACATACACGTACACACACACACATGGCACTTGGTAAGGCTTTAATAGTGTGTGTGTGTGTGCTTGAATTTAATTGAAAATACCGAGGAAAAGCGAGAAAACCAACAACACACAATTTCACTTGTCAGTTGGAAAATCAACTTTGGTCACACCTTTGGTCACACTTTGCAATTTGAATTTTTGTTTGCATACCCAAAGAACGGAGCAATCAATGCAATTCCAATTAGAATGTAAATCCCAGTTAGCACTTGCGCGTCCCGTTAAAAGTTTCCTTTGAGCCACAAAAGTTTCGCTTAGATATTTATTTATACTGTGTTTTGTGTATTTTTATTTGAATTATTTTGTTAAACCCATTTTCTACTGCCTTATGACATTGCAGATTTGGCTTTAAACACCTTTTTACAGCTTCGACACGCGCTTTTCACATTTGCATAAATCACACGAAACACAATCCAAAATTTACGTAAATTGCCTGTAAAACTGACGAGGACAACAATACGACGCTCAACCACAACCGCTCGCGACGAGTTTCGCTTTACAACTGGCGCCTTCCAATAGGAAGCAGCAGCAACACAGTCGGAGTCGGAGTCAGACACACACACACACACACATGCACACTCGCATGCAAGTAAGTGGCGGTATGCGTGTTCATGCGTTTGTTTGTGGGTGGCTGTATGGATGCTTCGGGTTAACGAATTGTTATGCTTCGGGTGCGCCTTCGGTTCGTGCAGTCGTGTGAGTCGGTTTTGGAGAGAGAGCGATTCGAGCGAATTATCGCATGCGAGAAATGCATGCAAGAGACTTAAATTTGTTAATATTTATTTATTTGATTTGTGTACATATTAATTATTTTAAATAATTTATTAATTTTTATATATTTTGTTATTAATTAAAGATAAAGTTTGTTTAAATTTCGGAAAATATTTATATAGCTTTAATTTCTCATGCAAGACAACACTTTAACTTGCTATAAATTTCGCTCTCTCTCTCATTTTATAGCAACTCTCTTCAGATGCCGGCAGACAACGCAACTCGTTTCCCAGCTGCTTCGCTCTCATTGGAATTGGAAGTGAGACGCGGAACAGCTGTTTTTTGTTTATTTCAAACAAATTCTCTGTTGTTGTCTGTTTCACCTCTCCCAATATGTGTGGTGTTTGTTTGTGTGTGTGTGTGTGTGTGTGCGACTGATAAGCACGTGTTTTTATTGTCGACGTGTGTCAGTTGTGTGTGTGTGTGCGGGTGAGAAATAAAGCAGGCGACAACAAATAAATCAAAATACAAATAACAATAACAAGTTACGAATTTAAATTAACAACTCAATTATATTTAAATTTAAAAAATAATGAAAAACTAAAAAATTACCTAATAATTGTAAGGAAAGATATTCTTCTTAAATACATAATATTTTCTAAGTAATCATTTACTTAATCCTGTTATAGTTCTTCAGTTTCTCCCCATTTTATACCTGCTCCGATCTACTTAAAAGATGTCTAATTAGCTGACGATCCAATTAACAGAATATTCTCAAGCATAACGTGTATAAGGCCACCCGCCCTACTGCCACGCCCTGTTGACCAAGTGAAATGGCACGAGGAATTGTTGAAATCAGGCGCACAATCAATTAAAATTGAATTTAGTTGGCCAAAAGAAAACTCAGCAGGGGACAGAAATATTAGAAGCATTTAGGCGCACAGTTAGATAATAATACGCATGTTTAAAAAAAAAGATGAATAACTAGAGTATACCCTGTACTTCGTTTACAATAAGAGTATATTTTTAAAGGTATCCTGAGTTGATAAATTTTATGATATGTCAACTGCTGATTATAAAAAAATATTCAAAGATATTAATACGAATATTAAGCAGTTTAAAAAGTTACAGGGTATATCAGGCCTAGGTACATTACGGAATTACCTCCCTGTTTTGACGTATTTTGCAAAATCAGCAAATGTGTCACAAACTGCACGGGAATTCTGCTTCATGTAGAAAAAAACGCATTAATTTAGCTCGTTATGATTATTGCCACGCCCCTCCTTACCACCCCGCCCCCTGTCTAGCGAAGACAAGCAGCGACATGTCGCTTGGGCGTCGGGCGACGGCGTAAACCATATGGAAATATGGAAATATATCTTTGTATCTTTGTATGTGTACTATATGCCTTGAGTAATATGCCACAAATGTCTGCGACACAAGCAGTTGGTTTGGTCTCTCATACCCGTATTGCCCCCGCAGTCCCTAGACCCGCCTACCCGCCTACCCTCTCCCACCCCTCACCCATCTTAAGTTCCAGAAACCACCGCCAGCGGCGCACGTTAAGCGAATCGTGCACACGCCCCATGACGATGATTAATTACCTTTTGGGTGCTGCTCGTTGTTGCCAGTTCCCAGTTGCCGGTTGCTGACTTCAATGTATCTGTATCTGTATATTCAGTGTGAACGGCAAATCACGCTAGTGACGAAGCACCAGGAAGAGTGTGAATGGCGGCAATGAAACATTTGCTACCTAAAATGAAATTTATAAATAAAAGGAAATATGTATATAAAACATTAAAGAAGACAATATAATAGATGAGAGATTAATTTTTAACAATTTTTAAAGAATGTTTAAACTAATTTATTCTCTTTCGATCTATGAAAGATTTGATACCTAAAATAAAATTTATAAATACAAAGAAATATATAAAATTAAACAACACAATATAATTGATGAGAGATTCATTTTTAAACAGTTTTTAAGGAATGCTTAAACTAATTTATTATTTTTTCGCCTGTAATTTAAAATTTAATAATTATTATTTTTCGATATAAAGGACTTGCTCCTATTTTTTTTTTATCCATATAATTCCATTTAAAAATTCTATATCAGCAATTTTTTAATACGTTTTAGAGCCTATTTTAATTGTGTTTTATTTTATTTAAGTATAGTTTATATATTGAATTTAATATAATTTATATAAGAAAATTTGGGGTTTGCTTTCGTCACTAGACTGTTGCCTTGCGAAGAGGTTTCTGTTTTTGTATCTGTATCTGTATCTGTGGCAAGTATCTTGTGCACATTTCACTTATGCACGCTTCAAGGAAACTGTAGGCTGGCACAGCAAATGCTTTGGGGGCCGTGCAACAAATGGAGTCGAGGATGGAGGCAACCTGCACCCAAAGCCGCTGATGAAGTTGTTTTATTCATCACAAATGATTTTCGCACTTTTTTAAAGTCAAAGTTGAACTTGAGTAAATGCTCAGCGTTCAAAAATAAGTATCTATCGATTGTACTTGTAAATCTAAACTGCATTGTTAATCCGTAAATGCATTTCCCTCTCAAGGGAATCCTATTCCCACATTGCCAGACATGGCAGACATATCAAGTTTCCACATGCCACATTTACTTGCAACTCTTTTTTTATTTTCTATTTCCTCTGTTTCTGCTGCAGGACGACAAATCGATAAACTTGAAATAGAGATGCAGTTTATATTTGAAGTTGACTTGACGAAGGCAGTTCAAAGGGTGTCGAAGGGGGAACAAGGTAAAGGCGAAAATATTTCACAGTAATTTGAAACCGCGCACAGTCAATGAACCAAAACAAAAGAAAACACAAAAGACAAGATAGCTATACCACATACACAGAAACACATAGAAAAGTAAATAAAAATAAAGAAGGAAAGAAATTTTCAACAATTTGACATCTGTTTCAACAATTCCTCTGTTCAAGTCGATGAGGCATGCAACAGAAAAAGGACGCCACATCACGTAGATTGACTTGTACCCAGCTAAAAGCAACAACAGTTGTCCCCCATTTGTAGAAAGGGAACTGGAACTTGGAACTCTTTTTCTTTCTCCTTTCTTTTTTCTTTTTTTTGTATTCCACTGTTTCAAGTCCGCTTTTGTGTGCATGTGACAAATGTCAAGGGTTAATGAGATCCTTGCCCATTGAAATGGAGTTGTGTTAATTATCTGAAACAACGAACAAACGAATGAGAGTTTTTACGCTTCATTAGACCAAAATACTTTCCAACATACTTTTCACTCTCCCCTCGCTGCACGAAAAAGGCAACAAAAAAATATCATATTACTCAAATGGTAAATGTTTTGGGTCTATTTTAAAGGGAACTCGGCTCGGTATTCAACATGCAATTAGTCCAGACTTGACTTAAGCAAAGATTTAACGAATTTAATATGTAAATTCGAATTTGGGGGTGCTTTATAGAAAGATATGCATTTACTTCTAATGATCGATCATAAAAAAAGATTGAGAATTTATAAAATGAAGATAATGTAATAGAAGATAATTATTAGGGAATATATAAATATTATTTAAATCTATAAAATATTTATTATACATTTGTTTTTTATTTCTTATAATATTTTATTATAAATATATATTCTTTTCCGACTCTGTTCATTAGCACTTTCGATTCTCAGAAACTCTTCGTAATTAACGATTATCAGTTCTAAAGAAAAATCTTTAGAAGATTGCCGCATCATTAACACCAATTCATAAATATAGTTCTTTTTGAAAAATGATTGCTTCACATGCTGCCTATATAATCAACAATATTTGGGGCTAATTGTCCAGCCTACCCAAAAAGAATCCCCTTTAGTTGGTGTAACAATTTGAGAGTTAACGATTTATATTAATTAGTTGAAGGTTTTGCCTTCGGTTTGGCAAGTGAACTCAGACGCCTTACAAACTTCAGATAGAATCTTGAGAATGTCAAATGATTGATGAGTTTTCACTTGACATTGCGATCGAATCGCTTCTGAGTCATCTACAATAAAAACTTGCTTAAATTTTGTTGTAGACTTTCAAGTGAGTCAGACTACAAGAAAAACAAATCAAAAGACGAAAGAAGCTCATAAAAATGCAATCGACAGTTCAACTGGACTTTAAGCGGAAGTTTATAGGCAAACAGTTTGACAGCTGTCAAATGTGGAAAGAACGGGAATGGGAAAAGCGAGACGGAAACAAAGGTCGAGTTCTCTTTTTATTATTATTGCATTTGAAACAAAAAAAAGAAATATTTTAAATTGTACAGCAAAACATCTAACAGGCCGTATAAGTAGCGCCCATAAAACATAAAAACCCATAATGTATGAGCACTTGACACGCATTAAAATATTTTTACGTTATATTTTGTATTTCTTTGTCGGGGTTTTTTTTGTTAAATATAGCTTAAGAAAGGGTCTGATAACTGATTGATGTGGTTTGTCGTATTAAAAGAATGAACAGAGAGTTCAAGGGTATTTGCAGAAATCCATTTTATATGTTGAGTGCTAAGTAATCAGTGTAGATAAAGCTGTCTGTAGTCCAAAATATCTGCAAATAATCTGAAGTATTATATTAAAGATAAACATTTTATTTTGAATTTTTTTTAGTCATTCATTAGATTGATTCATTATTGTATATACAGTGATATAAAGTTGGGGTTTACCTAAGAAAATATCAACCTATTTCATTTATTTTAGGAGGATAGAATTTACAACACAAGGAAGTCTTTCCCTTAAACAATGGATTTAAATAAAAATACACTTATAGAAATAGTTTTATAGGGTATATTACCGTCACTACTCTGTCTTTCTAATATGCAGCTTGTTAGTTTTTATATTTTACGGCAGAACGGCTTTTACGAAACATATTTTAAATGCTCAAATTCTGATAGACAAAATAATGTTTTTTGTTGGCAATTTATCAAGTGACAAACTGAGACGAATTGCGATAGAGATCGAGGAACCGATGAAACGGGGAAGAACCGGGAGAACCGAGACCATAAACAAATAGAAACACTTGGACTAGCAGCTGTCATGCCACAAATGTCAAGCGAAATTAAGTTGATCATCAGTTGTCGGTTTCGGTTTCGAGTTTTGGGTTCTATTTCAGTTGTGCTGATAAGAGACACATGGTAAGGTACAGTGAAACCCAGCTACAAGTGAAACTGAAAGCGAAACTGAAAATCAGCATGAAGTCTGAATTGCGTCACATGGCCGTCACATCATAAAAACTTTCCTCGTTTCCGTAGTGCGGAAAAAATAAGAAGAAAAAGCCAAATGAAAATAAAAATCAAGGGAGGAAAAAGCAAAAAGGAAACATTGTGAAAATCACGTGCGTGTCGTGCTTTTTTGTGAACTTGTAAATTTATTCGTCACATTTGTCCTGTTCGCGGCTTTCATTGTGCTCTACAGTGCAAATAAAAAAGGGGGGACATCATAACTTGCCCATAAAGTTTGTCCAAAAACATCAAAAGGAAGTCGTCAGCATTGGCCATAAAATGCATCAAATCAGAACGAACTCAAATAAGCCAAAAGTAAACTAATAAAAATCTCGTCAAATCTTATTTGTTAACTGATGAAAACTGAGGAAAAATATATAATTCTTCAGATTATCTTAAGATTATGGAAACAGAGACAATATTATATTTTTTAAACTTTATATTTATGTTTATATTTATTGAAATTTATATTTGAGTTAGTGTATTCAGAAATCGTTCTTATTGCAATTTTTCACTCATTTGGCTACATTTTTCAACACCAAGTAAAATAATTGTGTGACGAGAAAACCAAAACGAAGAGTTTTCTTTTTTTCTTAACCATGTCGATGTTCATGTTGAGAACGTTGTCCATGTTCATATTCATGTCCATCCATTTATTCAGCCAATGAACCAACATGGAACTTGCTTATTTACCAGGCAAACACTGAGAATGCCTCATGATTAAAGGATGTGTATTAAATATTCATGTAAATGTCAATTTAAAGCTTCTGGTGCCTCCGACCAGTTCAGTGATTGGTTACGTGCCTTTGCTACCATCACAACGGCAACAACAACAACAACTACAACAACAACAATAATAAACTGCAACAATAACAACACTAATAAACAATAATAGCAACAATAACAACAACAAATAACAGACCGAGTGTCAAATGTTGGCGGCTTTTTTGTTGCTGCCCATCGCTGTTATTATTGATATTGCGGGTGTATCCTTTTTTTTGGGGAAGTCCCTTCTCCATCCCCAAACCCCAACCCGATATTTCCCCCTTTGAAATTTGCCGCCAACAGTGTGCGTGATGGCGAGGGGAAAGGGTCTGCATGAATAACAGTAGATTTATTGCAAACAATACATAAAATGCATTCAAATGGAATGAAATGTCTTTCGCTCTTTGTACGCATTAATATATTTTATTTACTATACCCTGTACATAGCATATTAAAGGGTATGATAGATTTGTTCACATATGTTCACCGACAAAATCGAAGAGCATTTTAAATTGTAAAAGTTGTTAAGAACACCAGAAATTTGGAAAAACTTAAACGTTTTCCAAGCGGTACATCATTATAGAACTTTTATTCATTATTCAAGCATTTATTTTGATTAGTTTTACTTTATTAATTTAGTTATTCATCAATGTTTATAACTTACTGAATTTATTTATCAAAAGTTATTTTATTTAGCTGTCAGCGAGGCTACAAAATCTATGAGTACAATTTTATGTGAATCTAAAGGGTATATTCAAGTTGAGCACGTTTCATTTGTTTGTGTTTCTTGTTTAGCTAGTTGCCCATATATTTTTATTTGATTCTTGGAGACAAAGCAGTTAAAATGGCTATGTTCATGAGTCGATAAAGTTCAATAGGAAAGTTGATCGAAAATATACAAATTTGATGTGAAATCGAATGACTCATCAGCCGACATAAGAAATTTTATTAATTCCTTTTACCATTAGAATAATATACAAGATATTAATTTAATTTTGTTTCTTTTTTCAAATTCGATAAATTTCCAAAAATAAAACTATCAAATTGTCGTGAGAAACATCGATAGCATAACATAAACAACATTTACCATCACTGTGAAAGGTTGACAGGTCAACTTTGGGGAAGCTAAACAAACAAACAAAATCCATTCATGCCAGAGACAAACGCACGTCAAGGCCGAAAAACTACAAAACTGAAAATTATTAAATTTATTTATTTATCGGCAAGTAAAAGTTAACATCGTGCAGTCGGCAGTCTTATTGTTTGGGATTCCATCAGTATCAAATGGATGACGAGCAGGTGATTAACGAGGAGTCCTACACGCCGGACGATGTCGAGCAACTTCTGGAGTTTCTCACAGCCATAAACCAAGTGCCTAGCGAGATTGGCAACGTGAGCAACAGTGATGACACTGACTGTGAGCTCAAGCCGGAGCTAGATGCTCCTCAGGGAAACATGGATCCGTTGCTGCCAATACCTCACATTACCATCAGCATGCCAGAAGGACAATTCGTTGGCAGCGAACTCAACGGGGAGCAAGTTATACCAGAGATCAACATCAGTTTCAGCAATCTTCCCCCAGCTCCAGTTCCAGCCAACTCGGAGAGTTCCAAGTGCGAACAGCAACAGAAGATGTCACTGCAGAAGCATAGCTTTGTCCACAAATTATATTTGGCGACCAGCAGTCAGCAGGTGTCATTCCTTAACTGGTCTGAGGATGGCCAACATCTGCAGTTGGATTACATTGGACTCCAGGAGCATCTGAGTGGGAGTCGGAAGCATGTTTCGCAGTCGCAACGTGCAACAATTCAATCGCCACATCCTTGACATTGGATTTAAGCGTGTTGAGAAGAAGCTGGAGCTCCTCGAGGATCGCCCACAGTTATTCTATGAGCATATGAACTTTAAACCTGGTGAACCAAACCTGTTGCTCCTCTTATCCTCCCCGAAGTGGGAGCTGTCTCCAACATTGCCAAAGCCAATGATCAACTTACCCAAAAATTTCCTTGGTCAGGTTTCTGAATCGAAATCCCTGAATCCCCGTTCCCAACTGCAACTGGCCCGTTGTCGCTTGCAAGCCCTCTTACACTACCATAATAATATGCGACTCCTTCAACAACAGGAGCCCAACGTGGATAAGCTTCTGCCACGACGTGGACGGATTGCCTCCGGTCGACAGCCGCCACAAGTGTTGATGCCATCTCTGGCTACTAGACATGTGAATCCCAAGGATTCTGTGCTGCAGTTTGAAGTTGGACACGTTCCGGAATACGCCGGATTCTACGGACGAGTGAAACCTGCCCTGATCAGCGAGTTCTTTGCAGAGTATTTGCCTCGCTATGGCGCTAGGATTAGTGGCTACAAGGACATATTTGTGGATGCTAGCAAGGCGAATTCTTTCCAGCAGAATCTGCCCATTGGTGTAGTGTCCTCCGATGACGAGAAAGATCCCGATGTTCAGGAGTTCCCAGCTGCAGTTACGAAAAAGGACGATATCCAATCGGCTGACAATGCAAATACTCTTCCAGCAGACATCGAACTGGAGCAGGTCATGCAGGAGTGGTGTGACATGCCTGAAGTGGAGGAAGAGCAGATCAAGAAGGTGAAGACACCACCCAAGCCAAAGCTAAAGAGAAAGAAACTATCAAGCAAATGTGTAACTACAGATGATGAATCTTCAAAAGAAGAAGAGCATCTC
Source organism: Drosophila neotestacea (assembly GCA_035044365.1). Taxonomy (NCBI): domain Eukaryota; kingdom Metazoa; phylum Arthropoda; class Insecta; order Diptera; family Drosophilidae; genus Drosophila; species Drosophila neotestacea. The sequence goes on from JAWNMD010000270.1 coordinate 4,209,369, forward strand.
GTCCAGCCCAATGTGGAGAAGGACAGCCACAAGGAGAATATCAGCTCCAAGAAAAGCAAGGAGAATATAAATACCAATAACAAAGATGACGCTGACAAGGATGCAAAAGGTGAGCCAGAAGAAAAGAGAGAAGTTAAGAAGCGTCGTTACGATCTACGCAACTCCAAGCCAAGGCGCTCCTATTAACGAATCTTGAAGTTCTCTAGAATATTAGTTAAGAATTGAGTTATACATAATAGAAAAAGAATAGTACCTTAATAACAGCATAATATGTAAAGGTTAAACCTGATAAGCAGAAGTATTTAACTCTAAACAATTAGTTATTAGTTACATAATTTCCATTAATTTTATATTGTTAACTAATAGTATACATGTGATATGCTACAATTGTGATACTTGAAGGCATTTAGAAAGCATTCCTGAATAAATAAGAAACGAACATGAACATTGAAAAAACTTGTGAGATTGTTATTTAGCAATGCTATAAAGAAATAATTAGAATATATATTTTATTATTTATCCACAGAAATTATAATTTCTTAATTTTTTATAAATCATATATTACATACATTTATTTATCTTTGTCTATCTGTTAAATAAAAAACCATATCTATAATTTATTAAAGCAAGTCGAAAGAGAAATGTTTTCATATCCAAAGGTTTCTAAGTTCTGTTTTAATAGATGAGAAATACTTAATACTTATACTTTTCCCTAGGAGGAAATATCTAATGCAAAATTTTATCAGAAAACCCTTGACATAAAATCTGTTGACCTTTATAAGACAAGCATAAAATCTCTACTCCTCATAAGGAAAAGATTTTCTCTGATTATAATAGACAATAATAGTAGTTGATTCATATCTTCTGCATATGATATAATCAGAAGCAAATCTGTAAGGCTTTTACAAATGAAAATGTAGCATTTATCAACAAGAAACTAATAACAATGTGGCAACAAGACATGTGGGTATAATGGTCATCATATTCAGTTTAATACTAACCATATCAATGAAAATAACATTGAAAACATTTGGAACTGGACACTAAAACGCTTATCAACTAATCAGATCGGAGACGCCTTCGCCTCATTACGACACCAGGCTAAGAGAGGGGCTATCAAACTGAAATGGAGTCGGTGCTGGTAATATAATCTGACCGAAAATATCTTTACATTTAACGCCCACAAAAACGAACAGTTGTAAGAAGAGAGAGAGGGAAGAGAGGGACAGTCTGACGTCTGACGGGGGCACAATCAGTGTGATGTTTACAAGTTTTATGAGCCACCAAATAACAAGACGAACAACAGCAATGAGAACTACCGACTCGTCCGACCAGATTCAATCCAATACGAGGCTAATTTTAAAAGCTCCAAAGACAGGTCGCCTTTGGCTTCGATTTTGCAAAAGGAACAAAAAAAACAGAGATAAAAAAATGTTTTTTTTTTTTTGAAGGCACAGCATGAGGCGAGACACGATTTTTATCGTCTTTAATTTGCTTTTTATTTGATATCATATTTCACGGCATGTTCCCGAGTCCCAAATGAAAACAAAAGCAAGTGGCAGATATGCTTATATATATATTGTTTTTTGGGACACCATGACTCTGTTACTCTGGCTTTGAGTCAAGACGTCATAATGTCATAAAAATGTCACATACTTTTAATAACTTTATGACAGCTACAAAATCATAAACAAAATGCTCTGACAGCGACATACACACAATAACAACAATATAAAACAGGGTAAGGATTGGGGTCGGCACATGCAAATGTTTGTGGCCAAGACAGAGGCTCCATCAATTGGGACTCGCATCATAATGAGATGTGTCATGTTTGCTTTCCCAGAAAATGATGAGGTTCTTTTTAGTAGAATCATTGGGCATCATTGGAGTCTCCAATTATAAGAATGACACATGATTATTAAATTTAGTATCAAGGAAACCTTGAGTTCATAATGTCTTGGATACCAAATTTATCTTTGCTTCAATCTGGAAGATATCAGATATAGTTTCAACTTCTCTTGTCAACATTCTTCTCCTATTTTATATGAATTGTAGGATAGGACCTTGATTATTAAATTTAGTATCAAGGAAACTCTGAGTTCATAATGTCTTGGATACCAAATTTATCTTTGCTTCAATCTTGAAGATATCAGATATAGTTTCAACTTCTTTTGTCAACATTCTTCTTTTATTTTATATGAATTGTAGGATAGGACCTTGATTATTAAATTTAGTATCAAGGAAACCTTGAGTTCATAATGCCTTGGATACCAAATTTATCTTTGCTTCAATCTGGAAGATATCAGATATAGTTTCAACTTCTCTTGTCAACATTCTTCTGTAGGATAGGACTTTTCTGCATCATCTAGTAATTTCAAAGCACTTCGCTTGCTTATAATTCTATTTCAATTTGTTACCTACCAAGTTTTTGAAAGTTCCATAAACCTCCACAACACTTGAGTTCCCACTCTCCAAATATTCTTTTCGATGCTCAACCTCAGCTTTAATTTCAACACATAAATTCGTTTTGCGACAAAGCGCAGTTTTAAATTATGAAGCCCCTTCAACTCGAAATGAAGTCGACTCGTCGCATAATAATGAAGCCACTGTAGAATTGCGAATTGTGTAGACAGACAGAGACAAAGATAAAGAGAGAGAGGGAGAGAGGGAGCAAAAGTCATACCCGTAGAGTTATTAAATGCCAAGTTATTTGTCGTTTAGCTGGAAATCCATGCAGGCCAGTCGTACTTTAAGTTTAAGACAAGACTCCGAGACTGCTTTATGGCTTTGAGTAGGAAATCTTTATGAGCATGTGTATGTATGTATATGGTTGAGTATGTGCCCTGGCCCCGAAAACGTTAAATAAAAAGTGAGACAAATTTATTGGCAAAGTATAAATGCTTTTCTTTGCGTTTTAAAGTTTGTGTAGTTTTAATATGAAGTCGTAAAGACTTTTAATGATGCATGGAAATTGTAAGACTATTTGCATATTCCAATATGTGAGACTAAGGCGGGATTTTAGAGTTTGGTAATACGTCTTTGGTTGAGAGATGTGGGCAATAATATGGAAAAAGTAAGAATAAATATTGTTGATCGTAAAAATGAGAGCATTCCTAATTGATTTAATTAAACTTTTAGGTTAAGAACTAATAGAAACTTTTTTAATTGCAAAGGAACATTATTAAACCGTTGTTGTACTTTGCAATGCATTGCCACAAAAAGTTTGTTCTCAACACATTTTTAGGTCGAAAATTCTAATGAGAAAAATAAATTATAAAATCGTTTGTCTAAAAAATGTGATTATGCTAGAGCCTAGATTCTTAAAATTAAAAACAGCGATTGTAAAGTTTTCTTTTGTATTTTTCCCCACCTTAAGTTGTCTAATTTAAAAATAACATTGTCTATTTCTTGGACCAGTTTTAATATGTATGTATATCAAAACAGTATAAAAGAAAACAGTCTAAATTTAATAGAAATTTACCAAAAGATTGTTAGTAAATCGGCTCGAAACAATATCATAATTCAGCTTGGCTTCTTCAGCTGAGGCTTTAAAACTATTCTTCCAGCTTTTATATATATTATTTAATATTTTTTATTAATTTTAAGAATATTTATGTATTTTATTCGACTATATGGTACTGAGGAGCTTAAGCATTTTGAGAATACAAACAATATTAAAATTAGGAATAATCATTTTTCAGCTTAAATATGAGAGTGCATATATCAGGATCCAAACCATTTGCAAACAAAAATGTACTATATTTATTCATATAAATAACAAACAATCTATAGTTTTCCATTAGAGGCAATCAAAAGACGTTTTTGAAGCCAAAGTTGGACAATTGGGATTAAATCTTCATAGAAAGTAAACGCACAGCAAAACACAGCACAGTTTTCAGGCAGTAACGGAAAGTTATGCTTATCGTTTGCTGTGTTGCAACTTTAAAAACTCACTTACCACAAATATTTCGTACAATTTATCTAGAATACAAAAGTTGCTCCTGCGAGTGGCCGCATTCTCGGAAGAACGTGTCCTTGCCGGGAGGTTTTTGGCTTTTATGATTGCGCAAATGCAAAATGCATAACAATCTCAATTGCACAAAATATTTCGCATGCGACGGCAGTTGAAATGCAGCAAATTGGGATTTATTTATATGAGGGAAAGAAAGAGTTAGATGATGCTAGCCTCGTCCTGGACTCGTCCCTGTCCTGTCCTGTCCCTGGCCCCATTTTGGCATGAAAAGTTGCATCGCAAAATAAACTAAATGTAGAGTGTGGAATGTGGAGATGAGAATGGTAATGCTTTGCCGCCAAGTACCAGAGGTAGCTAACCCACTTTGAAATTGCTTTTTTATTTGCCAATGGATACGGTTATGGATACCTTATGTGGATATAAATATGAGTATGAGTGTGAGTGGCCTGTTGGGAAATGAATGGCACGCAAATTGAGTCAAAGTAGTTTATGCTAATACTCGAATTTCCAAAATGCAGCACCAAAAAGTTTTCGCTTTGCCTTTGGGGCTCTCCATTGTTGCAGTCAAAGTTTGACAGATGAGTTGCAGCCTTGGTCAGAACGTGCAATTAGCCAGGCTAGTAGTTCTACTCAGGGAGAGGGAACACACACACAGGCATGAGGAGTGTTCTCTTTAATCCAGCGCAGATATTGATTGACTCTTGTGTAAACTCCGGGAGTATTGGGTCTAGCACAACCCTCTCCCCAAGACACAATGCCAACTATCTGATATTGTCCTGGATCCTCGTTAAGGAACACATGGAGCGGACCTCCACTATCACCACTGCAGGCATCCTTGGGATCATCACCCACATAGCCAGCACAAAGCATGTTTTCAGTAATCAAGGCTGAATTGTAGCTAGAGTTTTGACATTCCAATTGGCTAAGAACAAGGACATCAACCTCCTGTAAATGTAAGAAGAAGGTTTAATTAAAGAAGCTAAGAAGAAAAGAAAACGAATCATACTTCACTGAAAGAGAAAGAGCTTAAAGCGAGGATTAAACGTCACAGAGAAAGCCATGGAGATATTGAAAGAACAGCAAAAAGGAAGTGAGAATTGAACAGAGAAAGAAATCTTCCAGTTCAATCTCTTTAATCTCTGCATTGATAGAAAAGAAGAAAGTTTTAGATGGTCTTCCTAAGGAACAGATATACTTATTAGCAAAGTCACCTGCAAAGTGTCTGTGACAAATCCTCCCTCTTTCCTTGCTCCCCAACCCGTCACAATAGCCATCTCTCCATCAAAGCTGGAACCGGAATCTGGCAGGCATACGGGTCGTATACGTCCATTAATGCTCACTGGCTTATCAAGTGTTATCAGAGCAATATCGTTATTAAAGGTGCGTCGATTATAGAGTTCATGGACCTTGACATGGACAGCATGACGTTCCAAGACCAAAGCATCGCTATCACTACGATTGTGCTCTAGTAATCTCAAAGTGATCAACTCTGCAGGAACTCCTTCCACACAATGGGCTGCTGTGAGCACATACCGATCATTGATGAGGGATCCAGCGCAGTAGAAGCGATGAAAAAGCAGCACCGCAACCAACCAGGGATACTGATGACGACTGGTTTCCTGACCACCAACAATCTTACGTAATGTATTAATAAATCCACAGCGGCAATTTACACATTCGCTCTCAATCAAAGGTTTTTCCGTTGTCGAAGTAGAAGTCAAGGCAACTGTAGTTGGTGCTGAAGTTGTTGTTGGCCACAGAATCGCTTGCAACCACTGGAAAAAGCTGCCCTGCCCCGGAAGAACATGGACTAAAGGCTGCAACTCGGTCTCCGTCCCACATGAGTAGATGAGAAGATTTCCTAACAAAACACAACAGATGAGCTGTAATCTCATCTTGTTGACCACGAAAGAGTTACTGCCACACTGAAGAGTCTTGCTTGAGTCGTTGAAATTCAGATGAATCGCTCCACTTTGAAATCCTGTTTGTATTCCATTTCTAATCATGCCATTCTATCGACCAGTTTCTTAATATTCGTTTCCGTTAACCCGTCGTCTCTTTAACCCCCAACTGCCCAGACCATCAGGTGCAAACTTTTCACTTTGCCAACAATTTTCCACACTGCTGCGCAAATGAATTCATGAAATGTTTGCCCGATAATGTGTAAACGTTGTGATAGCCGCAGGTTAATCAACATTTTCACATTTCCACATTTCCACATTTTGCCACCCAAGTGTGAGCTGAAATAGAATTCATAATTGTTGAAAATTAGAAATTCTATCGAACTGAAACTTTCAGCTGGGAACTCTTTTACTTTACAGAACTGAAGCAATCTCCCTATCAAATCTATATTTCATTTAACATGTTCTCTGTCAAATATTATGCAAATGAGAGTGCTTTATATACCCCCACACTAGTCCCAATTCCTCTCACCCCGCACTGCCAGTTCCCAGTTCCCACTTGTCATTTAGGCCTTTGTAAGCTGGCACAATAATCTCTAATAGGCTTAGCATGAAATATTGACGCTTAGTGGACGCTTAGTGTTGCCAAATAGAGCTCTGAAAGTGTTGTTATATCTCCTTCTATATTTTTTTTCTTTTCGGCAGTCTCTCTGTCTGTCTGTCTGTCGTAATGAGAGACTCGCCTGAAAATTAGTGAAAGCAGTTTAATAATAATTTTCTTAGTAAGCCTCTTATTGAATAGAGTTGCCGGAATTTCGGGCTGGTCAAATTTTTGTCGCATTCAAGTAAATGTGGGAGGGTGTAGACTAATTGAATTTGAAGAGAATGGGAGAGAATGGAAGTGAATGATCCATAAATCCAACTCACTGAACCTTGACGTGGCATCAATTGTATTGACACGCCCACAACGTGCCCCATCGGTTATGCTTCAACACCAAAACTAGAGCTCTGAAAATTCAAAAGGGAATACTTCCATAGACTCGTAGCTTCTACATTTTTATTTCAATTTAATGAGAGGCAACTAGTAGCCCGTAAATTGTCCAATTAAATAAAAATTCAAGCCATTGCGTAGGTTGGACCCCCACAGGTAGCTCCAGTAGCTAAAGCTGGAACTGAAGCTGGAACTGAAGCTAGAACTCAAACTGAAACTAGAGTGGAGACAGCTTAGAGCTGCATGTCTTTCTGTCACTTTTGATATTTTGTGCTCTTAATTGATATTTATGGAAATGGATGTTGTTGGAAAGTGGAGCAGCCATCTGTGAGATTTACATGCAACGTCTTGGGGCAAGGGCATCTCATTAAGACCACAGTGTCTAATGAGCGCAACTTACATAGTTGTCGTCTCACAAATCCTGAGAGCTCTACAACGTGGTCAGCCAACAAATCTTTTAGAACTTGGCAACAAGTACAAACACAATGCAAAAGCTTGCAAAAGTAATCCTAATCCCCAGTTGCCACAGTGACCACCGCAATGAGTTTTCCACTTCACTAAGAAATATTGCTTAATTGCAGAAATGTAATAAACTTGCCAAGGGGCAAAAGAAAAAAAAAGTTTGAGAATCAAGTTTTGTGGTCTCATTTAGAGTTACCGCATGTAAGTTCATAAACTGTGGCAACAATACTCAACTTGAGAATAACTTGGAAAAGATACTAACTTCATAATAACGAGTCTGTAAAAGTTCTTAATAGACAATGTTCGATATCAATTAAAACTGTAGCTGAGCATATAATAAATGCTTACGTGTGGTGAAAATAAATAAGTAAATAAGTTTAAAATTACATCAAGATATTTACATACAGTCTTTGAGATTAACTTTATTTTCTTGACAAAAGGATTTCCATTAAGCTGATTTATTTATATTAATTTAAAGACAAAATGTCTGATCTTTTCCTGTGTTTCCTGCTTATATTTATTTTAAATTAATTTAATTTAGATTACCCGCTCTTAGACATTTTAATAATATACTTTGATGTATACAAAAGTAACCCAAATATGCGTAGGATTACATTTAAAACAAGCCTTAAATGAAAATATTTTCCGTGTTGTTGCGGTCTCTTTAGCCTCTCCCAAATGCATACTCGGTTTGTTGTTAAACATGCGCTCGGGCTGCCAGTTGGCTTCTTTATCTTGACAGCATCGGGCTTTAAAATACAAGTATAAATACTACGGTCTACAAATGTACAAACATTCCGACAGTTCCCCCACTGTGAAGGATATGGAGGGGGGAAGAGGGGGAAGCACAAGGCGCAATTGCAAAAGCGGCAACAACTTTTAATTAAAAGCAACATTTTCACAGGCCACAGCAACAAGCTTATTAACAGTTACTTTTGCAGCGTAAATCTCTGACTTTTGTCTGTATCTGACTGTGCGTGTGTGTGTGTGTGTGTTTGTGTGTGTGTGTCTGCCATTTAACCGCAGCAAAAGCTGTCAATTGATAAACAAGTCAACTGTCACTTAGGCCCGCATTGATAGCTGCTTATCGAGCCGAATGCAGCGTATTGAACGAAGCCAACGCTAATCAGGCAGAGTGTCCCCAGTTCCCTCCAGTTCCCATTCCCCTTCACTACAATCCTCTTTCCCCTTCCCTTCTCTCTGAGGTCTGAGGTGTCCAACTTCAAGTCCAGATCAGTGTCCTTGCTGCTGGTCTGCTTGGAGATGGCGATAAGGCCACGACACATGTCACAAGTTGTATTTATTTACTTTTTTTGGTCTCTCATTTTCTTGTTTTCCTTCAGTTTTTATTATTTTTAATCAAAAGTGGAAATTAAACGCGGCTAATGAAGATTTTAATTGCGTGCCACAAAATGCAATTGCATGTGGGTAGAGTACTATTCATGAGTAGTATTCATGAATACATGACTACGTGTACATGTTCGTCTTAGGAACAAACATGACCAGTGCCTGTTTGACACGCAATCGTCGCCCAAAGTTAAATTCAACTTTTACCATATTCATACACATTCCCACTTGTGCGCTAGTTACTCTTACTAGTTACCAGTTAGTGATAATGTAAGCTGCTTAGGTTTTCTGGTATTCGTTTGCCTGATTGCCGTTTATGACAGTTTTTCATAGGCTTAAATCAAACATGATGTGGGCATTGGGTCTCCAACTTCATAGACAAACTGCCTATGCGTTTATCTGCCGGATTAGTTTGCAAAATATTTGACGGGTTGATTGTGAATTCGAAAGTTAACTGCACATACTAATTGACTGGCCATAAAAAAGACTTGATCAAAAATGGTTGACTTCATAAATAAGAGTATTTAAAAAGGACTTAACGAGGAAAAGAAACTTTTCAGAATCGATTAAATGGTGTTGTTTAGGCGCCAGAAGATACTTAATATTAAAAAAACTATTCTAAAATGTATCTTAGTTATATTTTAAAATATATCCTTAGGATACTCTTTTTAAATTTTTAACAAAAAATGTGTATTTTTGCACTTAAATATTTTAAAATACTTAAACAGATTTCACTAATGTTCAATAGAAATTTTGTTCAAAAATGGGTTCCGTTTTTCCAAAGTGCTGGCAGTCTGAACTCTTCGAAATCTTTGTATTATAGGATTGACAATTTTTGTAATTTCTTATTCTAATAATAATGTTTAAATTTGGGAAAATAATAGAGAGCCAAACATGACACTCCTTTGACTTATCATGAACTATATTGTTTGATATAAAGTCTTAAACTGAGAACAGATCAAATCCTAAATACCTACAACATTCTAGAGCATTTCTTATCATTCGATTCTCTCACCTATTACCCATTTAGCATAACAACTCACTCCAAAAGACAAAGAGGAAATGTGGAAAATGTCACGCTTCATTTGTGTAACCCGTTCAAATGGACACCTGGCCCAAGCCAAGTGAAAAGAACTGTCAACAGAATGAATTACACAAAAAATTGAAACAAAGAGGACAATGAAAATAAAAAGATAGGAAAAGGAAAAAGAAAATATCAACACGGCACACAAATTTCATGATAGATACTGAAACAAATAGAATCGGACAGATCGATTAGGCATACAAATGTGCAATTAGAAGTGGAAGTGGAGTGTAGATTGTGGAATTTGTGGAAGGTGGAACTTCACTTGACAGTTGTCCCCTCTCCCTGACTACAGAAATGGGGTAGATATGTGCTGAGGTCCGTTTGCTACCCTTTACGCAATAAACCGTAACAAATGACAGCAAAAAGAGAGGAAAAGAGACAGTAAAGATGATAGTGGAACAGGAAGTGATGCAAAGAGCTAACGAGCCATACAAACGGCACTTACCTCCCCCTCTCTCTGTCTCTCTTTCCCATCTCGCTCTTTGTCAACTATTAGTATGAAAATAGCGAGATTAAATGCTTTTTAAAGAGGGATTTATTTAGAAAGTTGGAGGGTGTTACTAAACTTGCGCTTTTCCACTCTTTAAATGAATTAAAATTTTCAGTAATTTCCGTAATTTATCTGCCATTTGTTTGACCAGTGTCCAGCACAAATTTCAATAATTACGAGCAGTTTTTAATTACATTGCTGGTGGGAGGAAGGAAGGGAAGAGTTTCCAATATACATTTAATTATTATTTATGATTGTTTAGCATTTTTCTGAAATTGATTTATGTGGTTTTCTCGTGTACTGACCGTCAGTTTATTAATTTGTTAAGTCTGCGGCAGTTTTGTGGGTTCCACCTCCAATAGTCCCCCCATTTCCCCCTCCCTTCCTTTACTTCCTCTGGTTCGATTGAGTCAAAAAATGTGGGCCTGTCATGTCGTGAGGCCATTACAATTACATATTAATTAATAACAATTTTTCGGGGTGTTAATGCGTGTTTAATAAAAGTTGTAATTAAAATTTTGATTGCCAACTCAAATGAAATATATACTGTTTATGGATGAAGAAAATTTTATTGACAATTTTGATATTGATAAACTTGAATGTTGTAGAGATTTGGTTCAGTTTAGTTTTCAAAACTATCCGGTTCACTTCAGCTGGTTACCATCCATCAAGTTACTTTGAGCAAAACATAAATTCTCAGCTTCAATCAAAGCATTTCCTGCTTTCGCCAGTCTTTAAACTACCCCCAAACACCCCTAAGAGACCCCTCCAAGTGGGAAGACAATGCAAACAACGAACTGAACTTGAATGAAGCAACGCCTGCGTGAAAAATGCAAATCAATTCAATTAAAACAACAAGAGCAACATGAAGCCAGAACAGCAACCACAACAGCAACAACAATGGCAAGACGCATGCCTCAATGCCATAGCCGCAAGGTACAAGAGGCTGCAGCAACAACAACAACAACATGATGCATGTTGCAAGAGTCGAGGCAACAAAAGCATGCGCACCATAAAGATCCCGCGTTGAGCCGTTGTTCCTGACAACAGCTAAACAACAGCAACATCAGCAGGCAATAGCAACAGCAACAGCAACAACAACAGCAACAATGCCACAACACACATGCCACAAAAGTGTTGCAGTTACAAGAATTTTAATCAAGCGTTTAACACTAAACGCGCCACAACCGCAACGTCGACGTCTGCGCAGACGCATAAACAATTTTCCAATTGTTGTTGTTGTGTTGTTGCTGTTGCTGTTCCTGCTGCTGCTGTTGTTGTTGAGCCTTTATTGGGGCTTTGTGTTGTTGCTGTTGTGTTGCATAAATTAACTTGCCGCTTGTCTAGCCTGCAACTGCGTCTGCGTGGCACGATCACAAGCCTCTGGACTCAATCCCATTCCCCCTTTTGGTTTCTTCTTGTGCCGGTTTTTGGCTTGGACAAATTTAAATTTGCATGACAGTCGCACATTGATCATGGCCAAGAGAGTATGCTGGCTATGCTGGCCAACTGAATGTCTGACTGTCTGACAACTTGCAGACTCTCAGGATATCCAACTGTGCCAACTTGCAACGCATTTTCAATTAACCAAAACATGCCAGCTAGTCGAATGACATTTCGAATGTTTGAATAGTTTTCTGCGTGTATGTGAATGTGTGTTGTGTTGTGTTGTGTATTTGAATTTGAATTTGGGCCAACTGACAGTCCACTTAAGGCGCCGCCATAAAATCCGCCCAAAAGCCCAATAAAAACCATTCAATAAATCACAACAAATTAACATAAATCTTGCTGCCTGTCGACGCAAATGTTTGGGGAAACTGGAAGCTGCCACAGATCTCGTTCTTCTTGCATCTGTTCATGATGATGATGTCGATCGTAAATATTAAAAATTTTGACAAATGTACAAATGCTTCCTCAAAATGGGCAATAAAAAATTAAAAAACAAAAAAGAATCATAAAAATTGTTTTGTATATAAGCACACAAGGCCAAAGTGAGGCTACAAAAATCTTTACTGCATATTCAAAGGGCGCAGAAAATGTAACTAAGTTGGGATACTTCTTAAAGACGAACTGAGGATGCTCTATAAACGTTCATGTTCAATATTTACTACGGTTTAACTATAAATAACTATACATAAATTCCATAGTTTAAATAATACCTAAGTTGTTATTTTGGATACTTTTTATCATCAAATCAAAAGAGAGCACATAAATTTCGTTTGAGTTTATTTATACACATACAATATACTTAAGAAATACAATTAATAATTTTTATATAGCTCAAATTCAAGTTTAAATTATTGTGCATTTAATTTAATCACTGAAATGTATTATCTAAAATTCGTTACTTCGTTACAAATTAGTTTCAAACAATCATACGATTATCAATTATTTACAGTCAACATAAGATTAAGTTTGTACCATAAGTAGCCATTTAGACTATCTTATATATTTTAATATGTTAATATTTCCTTACAAATGTGCTTTTAAAGAGTATCTCTAGAAAAGCGAAAGAAATCTAACAAAACAGATGCAGTTTTACACATGACACAAATGGCACACAGAATGTATCTTTTAGAACGCAAAATGAGTACCATAAATGTGAACAGAGACACTCAAAAAGCAGCCCAGACTCTAGACTCTAGACCTAGGGTAGACGAGGGGCGGACAGGAGGCAAAAGGCAGACGACAGTGGGAGTGGATGGGTATATGCTTGTGTGTCTGAATGTGAAAGTATATATGTATATAGTATGCCCCAAAGGGCCCCGCATAACGCACATGTCTGCAAAGTGTTAATGTGAATTTATGATGCATTACGCCGAGTTGGCATTGGATATGAAGAAGATGCTGCTTCTGGGCAGAGAGAGGAGTACTCCGAGCTGGAGAAACCTCTTTGAAATTTTCTAGTCGCGTAATGAAAAACAGATTTGGAAACTTTTTATGATATAAAGTGAAATGCCAGCTAGTTTTTATGGATAACCCCCATTGGGGAATTGAGTGCAAAACGAGAAGAAAAGAGAGCAGCTAACAAAACCGACAGATTATAAAAGATATTTAGAATGGAAAACAATTGGAATAAATAGAATTTTAGATCAAAGATGCACCTTTGTTTAAATTAATTTAATTTGTCTAATAATAGGCCAATAAGTTAATGCATAAGTTTAAACAGATAAATTGAAATTGATAAATGAGAATTATATTAGATTTTAGAAATCAAATAAAGTATCTCAATCAAGTCGATTTTTTAAATATATAAATATGAATTCAAATCAAACACCAAATTAAGAGACACACTTATTCGAAAATACTAAGTAAAAAGAAATACAGATCAAAGTAAGGTCTTTATTTCAGGTATTTGAAATGACATTAGAAACTCGCTAATGTATCTCTTTCAAGTAGATCTCTAAATATTTATAAATATAAATCCAAAGCCAACACGAAACTATAAGACACACTAATTACAACGCCTCTGACCACCCACAAAAGACTCACAACACACTCACAGCTGCCACACCCCCTTCTCGAAGTTGACACCCCCCGTTTGACTTGTCACGCCCATGGCTTAATTGAAACCGCGTGCGGAACTTGGATTTCCCAATATGGTTCAAGTCGAAGTATTTATGGATGCTATTAGGAGTAACAAAAGGTGCAGCCCCCTTTCCTTTCCCCCTCTATTTTGCTGGCTGCTTGAAATTATCTGCCATTTGTGGCAGCCACATTGTGTGTTGCACTATTCGGAACATGCCACATTACAAGTAAATTAAATTAAATTATGGCTACGCCGACGCCTCGTTCAATGCGACTAATAAACTTTCAATTAAAGCAACCCAAAAATACACTGAGAGTTAAAGGAGGGGGAGAGTTTGTGTGTGCAACACCCATCAAAGTGTGGCAAGGTGCGGCATGTGGCATTGCAACAAGAGGCGTTTGCATTTGGAGATCACTTCGGGAGATGCGCACAAATGAAAAACAATTTGCTCCAGTTCACAATGAGATAAGATGAGATGAGGATGAACACCTTCCTCCCTCCTGGAGGGGGCGTCCCTTGGTGTTGACAGCTCCGCTTTGTGGGCGCATAATTTATGCAGTTCCAGTTTCAGTTTCAATTCGAGTTGCCTTCAAGTTTCCCCTTTATTTGTTTGTTGCACACGCAATGGGCATGACGAATTTCTAGGCGCTACTTTGAAGTCCACAACATTTTCTTGCCAAAAACTCTAGTCCCCTTCGTTCCTCACTCGTTGCCATCTTTCCCTTATCAGCTTCATCTGGCTGCTCCATTTGGAGTTGTATCTAAAAGGCTCGGGTCTGCTCTGTTTGTAGCTCGTAAATAAAATCGTAAATTGCCATTTTGTTTTATTGTTAAACCGACAGTTTTTATTGAGCTCGTTTTGTCGGCATTCGGTTTTACTGCCCAACATCTCAGCTCCTTCCTTCTCTTCTTTGCTCTTAACTCATTCGACGGAGTCAAAAATGTTGTCGCTTCTTGGGCCGCAACATGTCCGTTAATGAGCCATAAAGGTGTGCACAAACACCTTGAGAGTACACCCCAAAAATTGCTGTGAAATGGAAGAGTTCCCTGCATCGGGGAATTATGGGATTTATTTTATAGTTCTCTTGAATATCTGATTACCTATACCTTACAAAACATTTCGTCTATATATCTAAAATTCAATTTCTGTCACAAATTTCATTAGATTCTTATTTTCTTACTTCAGTTAGCTATTTAATTTATTTTGGTAAGTGTTCTACAGTTTTTTTAATACTTTATTTATAAATATATTACTCAGCTCACATGGTATGTTTCCAAACATCCTGTAGCTTCCATAACTGTAATCATAGAACCTATACATAATTTAATTCCATTTAATACTAGTTAGTTACTAAAATTCGAATTTCATATTAATAAGTTGAACAAATATTATATAAGCAAAGAAAGTTGTATTGAAAATAATTTTTAAAGTCTTTTATAATAACTAAGAAATCTTAGTTGGACTGTTGGATCTAAATGATGAAAATGAATTATGGTAACACCTTTTTAAGAAACTTTTTCTAAAAACTCACACGAAGTTCTTTTTACAATATTTCAACCCTTTGTTTATAATCAATTTCCTTTAGCTGTTCAGCGCGACCTCGAATACTCATACCCAGCTCATATGACATTCTCTTTCTTTGGCTCTTCTACCCCACAACTTGATGACATTTTATATCTGTCACTTGAAGGTAGATAAGTTAGGAACTACTCACAGCTATATCTATATGATATATTAAAGAGTGCTAATGCGACCGGTACAAATTGTGTTGGCTGCTCCTTTAAAAGGCCATAAAAGAGGGAACCACGCGAACTAATCACGCAATAAATGAACGCTCATCAATTCATAGACAGTTCAGTTGGGTTCCTTCGGCTGCTTGGTGGGATGGATGGTCAACGGTTTGGGCTTTGAGTATGAGTTTGAGTTTGAGTTGACTAAACCAAAGCAGCCTCAAATGAGCAAGAGCAACAGAAACGGCAAAAGCAATAAAATTTATGTTAAGTAGCACGGCCATAAATAGCCAAGGGCCAAATAGGATGGGATGCTATCGAATGGAAGGGAATGGAATGGAATAGGCTGCGACATGGATGATGACAACAACGGATGGTTAAAGGACGGAAAGAGATGAGACGAAGCTGGCCTTGACAAAAGGCAAAAACGTGAATCGTGGAATGATAAATGTCAAAGCAAATGACATAAATAATCGAATCGAGCGCAAAGCAGTCGAGCATGAGAGCGATTCAGTGAGGGAAGATGGGGAAACAAGAGTGCTGCCTCCTATGTGGCTATCATCATTCTCATCATCGTCATCGTCATTGGCTGGCTAGACCGATGATGGGGCCTGGGACCATAAAAAAAGAAATCCTTTAACCAACGCCAAGTGTGGTCCATGGGCACGAGAACAAGCACGAGCCGAGTCTTCAATTATTGATAGATTATTTACTGTCAGTCAGGCAATGACATTGCCCATTGCCCATTGCCCATTGCCCAATGTCCATTGTGCCAGGTTGTTCCAGGAACTGCAGTCATCGTCATCCACCTCTTCGTCAACGCCGTCTTTGACTTTGCCTCGTACGCGACTTACATTAATCATCAACTGAAGCTGCTTCTTCTCTCCTTCTTTCCTTCTCTCTGTCTCCCTCTTTCTCAACACTCATTGCCGTATGTAATTTGTAAATCTTTTTGCGCATATTCCATTATGATCTTAAAACATTGCTTCATATATTAACATTCCCTTGGCTCTTTTTGACCGGATTGAAATAAGATTTCAATGGCAATCTAAATCAAACTTAAAACTTAAAAAGTTCAACTAAAAAACTACTTATTTATTTATCAGTTGTAGCAGAAAATGTTGGAAAGTAGTTTTGTCATCTGGAAAAGTCTTCCATGTAGGTTTGACAATTAAATTTTATCAAAAATACTCGCAAGCTGATTATCTAGATTCTGGTCGAACCTTTGAGCTTCTGGCAATATTGAAGTAATGTGATTCAGCTACTGAGTTTCATTATTTTATGATCTTATTTATATCTTAACGTGTAGCTACTACCTTGTAATTCTATTAAATATATAAAGCATAAATTTCCTGTTCCTGTATTAAATGTACTTCAGAGTCTTGTCGGAGGGTTAATCATAATCATAGACACTGACAGAATGTCAGTTGAGATACCAACAATAAGTTTGTGGCCCTGTCTAGTATCGGGCCACCTAGGTAGAGTGTAGTACACATATTGCCCATGTTCTTGTTGTTAATTGAAAATTATTTACCAGCAATTTAGCCACGGGCTATCATCCATTCAAGGCAAAAGGCAAGTAAGTAAGTAGTTGAGTGTAGTTCTGACAACTGGCAGGCAGGTGAGTGGACTCTGAACCAGTTAACAATCATGAATCATGAGCATGCAAAATGCTGAAGAATCAACACCGTTAGCAACCGGAGGGGAAGAGAAGAAGGGGTAACCAGATGATTCGGGACAAAAAACGCATGCCAAAATCAGGTCAGAGCACGCATGTCAATCACTCACATGCAGTTTGCCATCAAGCACTGATTTCCTGGAAATTATTGATGAATGAGCTTTAGGTTGAAACTAAGAACTGGTTGGCACAATGGCAGATGCCAAAAAAAAAAACAACAAAAAAGTGAACAGATACTAACAATTATAGCAATCCATGATGACTTCATGTGCAGTGCTGGTCAAACAGAACTAATGGTTTTGGCCGATTCTGCCGGTAGGCTGGCAATTTGGCCAATACGAAAGTTGCCAAGTCAGAGCGAACAATTAAGATGGACTTTTGGGATGATGACGAAGATATTTCATTAATTCAAGTTTGGACCCCTGCCGTCAAATGCAAATGATGCAAATGCTGCAGACTTTAGACTTGCAACTTGCCAAGTCACAAATCGATGGGTAATTAATTGGCCTGGTCAATATTCGCATGCCGCATGCAATTAAAAATTCATATGCCAAGCCGCAAGTTCAATGTCTGCTGTTTCAGACTTAGACAACTTGCTTTCAGCAGAGACTCCAGGCTTCATTTCATCCATACTCAACTCCAAAACGCCGCATGTGGCCGCATTCTGGCCAAATGTTTGCCAAAGCTGCCTCTTGACTTGGCCAACATCTTTTCGCATGGCTCTGGGACTTGTTTTGATCGCTGCCCATTCTCCCGTGTGTGGGCCCACTCCAAGGGTAAAGATACCAGATACTTGAAGGGAGGGGGCACAAAAGGAGGCAGGAGCTGAAAATATATGGTCCGTTGATTACCGCTTGCTGTGATTTTTGATTATGCAGTTTCCGTTCATTTCATTTTCTTTTTTGCATATGTAATTTTTTCCATTGGCCTCATACGCATCTCAAGGACTTTGTTGCACAGCTGAAGCGACTTCAATTTAATATGTGAAGCGACCCGTTGATAAGCTCTCAGCTGGCTAATAAATGCATTCCTTTAGTTAGTTAAGAGTTAAGAGTATCAGGTAATTTACTGGGTATGGATGACACAGAATAAAGAATTTACTATTAATAAATATACACGAAAGATGTCCTCAGATTACTCGAATGTGGCTATAAACATATCCTCCATAATTATTCCAGTTTTAGCAGAAATCGATATAAATTGATCTCCTTTATGATCAATCAAAGTAGACACTTACTTGAGTGTGTCTCTTGCCCTTCAATAAATATAATTATTCTACTCAATATTGCTAACCAAATCTGAATATCTTACATTTTATCAAAGCTCCACAAAATCTTAAATTTCAGGCCCCAAAACAGAGACCCGAAGGCATAACTCGGAGACGGCTTTGTTAAGCGATTAAGTTCAAATAATAGACTCAATTAAGCAAAGTAGACAACTCAATAGGCTTGAAAGTCATGCTCCCAGACAGACAGACAGACAGACAGTAAAAAAATGTTGTTTGGAAGAAAAAAGAAAAATGAGCGGAGATAAATTACATGAAATGCTTTTTCAAGCAACAAGTTTCAAACGCCTCGAATTTCAATAATAATGGGAAACAAAACAACAAAACAAGAAAGAAATAAAGAATTGAACAGGAGAAATACAAAATCCAACCGCAAAATGTGCAATGACATCACTTGGCATCACTGTCAACTTTTTTCGTTTTCTGACCCAAAAAAGGTCATAGGCCACAGAAAAGGAGAGGGAGAAAACGTTTGGAAAAAAACAACAAGAGGCTAAAAGCTTTACAGAGCCAATCAATTATGAGACAGAGCGAAATGGCTAAAAGGTAGCTACAACTCCCTTTTAAAAAAGTTAAAAACAAACAACAACAAAAACTCAGTCAATTCAGAAAATTCTGTTTTGTGGTGCTTCTATTTTGATTTATTGCCGCAATTTGTTAGCCAGGCGAACGCTTTCGATACGGGAAATTACCTACATGCTGTGCGCAGATCGTACAAATTAATTAAATGCCTACATGAAGCTAGGCGATTCATAAAAAACTGAGAGTGGACCACTCACAATGGCTAAAGACTAAAGAAGATCGAATGCGGAACGAACCTAAACACGATTTGATTACTAAAGGTTATTCTACTGCTGTTTTTACGGTTCATTTACCAAAGGGGGGGCAACTGCTGCTGCTGCTGATGCTGCTGATGATGCTGCTGCTGTGATATAATAATAAATAGTTCGTGGACCACATGTGGTTCAAAAGCCTTCTTGTGGTCAAAGAGTATGTAATAAGATACATTCGTAGCTTACGAATAAGTGAGAAAACTCTGAAATCAACCAAGTAAATACGATAGGAATAGCATGCACAAGTTAAATGTAAACTCTGAGTTTTTAGAACTGTTGGAAAAATATTCAAATAATATTAAAATATTATTTTAAACTAATAGAAAAGCTGGCATTCCACGAGTATTTGCGTTATTAGATGTATCATAAAAATAAATTATTAAAATGTTCTTTTACAAAAAGAAATGTATAAATAAAAATGCAGTAAGCTACAGTGGAGCAAGCTCGACAGTTTGTGACCCAGTACTTTTTTAGTGCAAAGCGTTCATTAAAGATTATTATTCAATGTTGCGAACATTTAATAGATGGCGCCACTTGATAAACATAGAGGTCGCTAGCGTCTCTTCTTCTTCCTTTTGCCTGTAACATTGTTAGTTGAATTACTTCCGCGTTTATCAACCGATTGGAATGAAATTTTCAGGACGGGTTTGGACTATAGTGAATATTATATACACCAAAAATCAAAGCGCTAGTTTTAAAGGTTCTCTTGTTATTCGTCTTTAAAATTTTGTTTTTCAATTTATAGGGGCGGAGGGGGCGTGGCAAAAATCTAAAACAAACTTGATCAATGCAAGATAAAGATGAACCTACATGCCAAATTTGGTGTCTCTAGCTCTTAAAGTCTCTGAGATCTAGGTGTTCAAAAATGGGACAGACAGACAGACAGACAGACAGACGGACATGGCTATATCGACTCGGCTGTTGACGCTGATCAAGAATATATATACTTTATGGGGTCTGCCACGCCTCCTTCTGCCTGTTACGCACATTTTTTTTGCACAAACTTAATAGACCCATTTGTACTTTTTTAAAGTACTGGGTCTAAAAATAAAATAAGCAAAACAGTTTCTTTAATACTTTACTGAATGTTTTTTCACATCAAATAATCAACCAACAAAATTCTCAAAAGCATATTCAAAGAGTTCATGGAACAAAATACTTTCGTAGTCAGTTGACCCATTTTGATAAGACGAATTAGTTTTGCTTACACTAACAATTAGTTTAAGCGGAACTGATAAGGCTTCTAATTTAAGAATGCTTCACTTAGTTTAGTGACAAGCTGTAGATATTGTGTAACATTTACTCTCACTCCAAGTGGCGTCGGTGGTGTAATGGTCAGCATAGTTGCCTTCCAAGCAGTTGATCCGGGTTCGATTCCCGGCCGACGCACAAGTAATTTTTTTTATTATAAATTCAATTTGCTTTTCAATTATTAATACACATTTAATGTCAATAATATTAGCTTATAGTTATGTCTTAATCATTTGCAGATGCAGTTTAAATATCGGCATCTGTGGTACCAAATTGCTTTATAATTAATTTTGTGTTGCACAAATTACTGAATTCAACAGAGTCAAAAAACAGAGGCAACAACATCTGTTGTCGACTGTTTTGAATTGAATATGTGCGGGACTGTGTGTGAATTTTCATGTGATTCAATTAAATTTCAATTACTAAACATTTGACCACATCAAGTCTGCGATGTGTAAAGTTCATACATATCTAATTATTGGGCTTTTGGAATTTCAGAGAGACATTTTTGCATGTCATCAAATATTTGCATTCAAAATTAAATTATGCTGCCCAAGCGGACTGGGCAAGTAAATATTTAAGCCAATAATATTGTTGGGCATTTGAGATGAAGTTGAACTTGCGACGCCCAAGGTCGATGACTTCACAGGGGAGATGAAGTTCAAGACATACAGACTGGATTACTAACTAATTAGTATGCCGTTTGCATATGGCAAACGCTTTGTTTGCACTAATTTCCTATGGCCGGACAGACAGACAGACGGACAGACAGCCAAACTAAGATTTGGTCAGCTAGCTGTTCAACTACACACAACACAAAATCTTAAGAAAAGTTGGAAAGAATTTCAAGAAAAGTAGAATTGATTTAAAAGAACATAAACTAAATCAAGTTATGCCATCCCAAATTTAGGTAAGGAATTATAGAAAAACAAACTTAAAATAAAACTTTTCTACTTAAATTTGAAAATCCAAATTTAGTCAGCTTTTGAGTTCGTTTGTATCGTGTGTATGAGCGGTTTTTACAATTTTGATCTTGTACCAACATTTTGCTTAGGCTGTGTTCGATTATTCCTGGACAGTCTTTATATTTTGGTCGAGTCTCTCCTGCTGCGCTCATTTGCTATTCATTTCGATGCTGCCATGTCTTGACTTATGTGTATTACTGCAAATATCAATTAATGCATAAAACGTGCGTGAAATATTTAAGATTTTTTCACGCACCGCAACTTGAGAGCTCTCCTTGGTTGGACTCGAACTGACCTTGGATTATGGAACTTAAATGGAATATATATATATAGAATATAGTCGTATGTACATATGTACGAATATATCTGTGCAAACAGATAAGAACTTCCAGACAGTCAACATAATTGATTTGTTGGGGATTTATGCGTCTGCTTTTGCAGTTCCTTGGGGTCAAGTCACGCACTCTCAGTCGGAAGTTCAAGTTGTTATTGTTATTGGTGTTGTTGTTATTTGGGGAAGCGTGAGTGTGACATGGACATGACCAAGTGCAATATGTAAAGCATGCTTGGATGCATTTGTAATCACTTTGAGCATCATTAAGTAAATTACAAGCTGCCAACATCAACAGCACATTACTTGTAGATACATTTGTATCTTAAACAACAACCACTAAAGATGGATGGGTGGGAGAAGTTAGCAACAGCTCGTGCGGTTAACCAAGAGACAGTATTTAGAGTTTGGGTCTAGCTAAGTTATTTATGCGCCTGCCATGCCAACTCGACTATTTAATTTAATTCAAGTCTTTGACCATAAAACCCAAAAAACAAAATGCTAAAATTAAGTGCCCATCGCAAGGGATGTTGCCAACCCTCTGGCACTTTAAACCAATATTTGTTCTGGCTTCCACGCCTCAAAAGAGCAAAAATGAAACACTGCGTTTTACGTTTTTGGCATTTCAATGCGTGCCACGCCCTCATTCCCTCCCATTGCCCACATTTTACAGATGGTAACCGGCACGTTTGTTTATTTGTTTGTTTGCTGGTAGCAAGTGGTCAGTTCCTTTTTGGGGTTGGGAATAGGGTTGAGGTTGCATATTTATAGCATATAAGGTACATCATCTCTCTCTCTCTCTCTATCTTCGTCTCTCTGTTTGATTATTTATTATGCTGCTGTTGCTTTACTTTTGCTGCTCACTGTTGGGGCATTTGTTGTTGTTCTTGTGCCAGTTTGTGTTTGCTCTGCGGCATCTTCACAGCTGACTGATTGCGGCTCAATATTTGTCTTTGTCGTTTTAGCCCGTTTTCCTTATGAGAACCCATCTCAATTGATGCCCATCACATTTTTGCCACTCCTCAGGCCATTTAATAAGCAAACTGCATAATTTCTTAGCCAAAAGATTGAATGCTTTATAAAGTTAATCAGTGTCTAGTAAAAACTGATGATGATTATAGGATTCTTCGTCCTTTAGTTATAATAGAAGCATTAAACAGATTTACTTGCCATTAAAAATATTGAGTGATGACCAAGTGATATATACAGATTACTTTGACAATCAATTGGGTCTAAAATAGGCTTAAATAATCTCTCTGAAAGCAAATCAAACTACACTGATGCTAGTCGTTTCTTTTTATGACCTCCTTCTTGGACAGGTTAACTAGACCACACGCATATCAATCTCAACATCAATTTGAATCTTCCAAATGCCATTTCCATTTCCACTTAGCATCTTAACTACACTAGAGACTACGGCCTCAATCAGGCGTAATAATGTCTCTGTTAAATTGCCAACTAACATTTAACGATCCGTTGGCTTTAATTAAAAAGGAAAGGTTTCTCAGCTGTCCATTTCCCCGTTCCACATACGCATATCAATTACGCAGACGATTAAGCCAAACAAACTGCCAACTGATTGCCAATGCATGCCAAAGTCAATTCTAAAACCAAACTTGGATGCATTCAACAATATATACAGAAAAGAAAAGAAAAAACAGAGTCGCTTCTAGTCTTCGATATGGACGTCGTCTCTGGTCGTGTCATCATTAGAAAAATTGCTGATGCGGGAAAATAGGAGAGATTGGAGGGGAAAAGAGTTACCGCGTTACGCACACGAACTGTCAACTGGCTAATAGGCACAAAGGAAACTGGTTAAGAAAATTGCAGCCTTGATTGCATGTGACCACAACGCGACACGCACGAGGAGGAATAGGAGGTTGAGGGGAAGGCCAAGTCGAACGCTTCCAACGGGGCCTTAATTTGGCTTAAATGGCTAACCAAATTGCAAGGCTACAACAACACTATGCAAATGTGTCTGTGTGTGTCTGTGTGTGTGTGAGTGTGTGTTTGGCGTGCGTGATAATAATTTTCCAATTTCATGCAATTTAATTTCCGTTGTCATGCGCAAAAGTATTTACGTTATTTCGCAATTTTCTTTACGCTTAAATTTTCACAGCGCCATTTAATTGTGTTGATTTTTGAAGGGAAGTTAAACGAAGCGGTGTCTATGTTAATTGCATTTTGTTGTAATATGCAATTCAATAGTTTAATCGTTGGTTTATAGTGTTTTAAGCCATAACTAATAGTAGTAGATATTTAAAACCACTAACTGTTATATTAGGTCGACTTTAAAGAGCTATAAAAACATGTAAACAGCAGCATCTATTAGTAAATTTATTTATACAACTACTTTTATTAATTTATGTATTGAAAAATTGGAAACAGATTTAAGGAATTAATTATATAATATATATGACAATATATGACATATTGTAATGAAAGCTTTAGAATATAGTCATAAATATAACTATTGAACTTCATTGAAAGACTGCACCCATCTTAATATAATATAACCATAAGTATTAGTTGAAATTTTGTTTTCTAAAATCAATTTTTAAGACTTTAAAAGATTGTAATATTAATATAACATTTTTACGTTGTGATTAGTTTCTTATAGCTTCAAAAGCTTTGATGATAAAAATAAAATAATAATAATACAAGCAAATATTAAATGTGCTAAAGTTCAATTGGATTGTTGTATCTTTGACTGGATATCTTCTGCTAAGACCACGTGACTTCTTCTCCACATCTTTGGCAATGTTTGACTTCGGCCAATCTTTTAACAATGTACACGTTAATCGCATTGCGCCACATACAAAAACAACAACAACAACAGTTTGTAGAGAAGATCTTGGTAAGAGCCAGAGGAGAAAAAAAACCAGTCACCCACTTGGGCAGCCCATAAAGTGGACAATTCATGGCTAGTTGGCCATTGGCGGCAGCACACGAACAACAAACAAGAGACAACTTTGTTCCCACCTTGATCCCAATCAACCTTTGGTGACACTGGCAACGACATCCTTAGCAGCCTCATCCTCATCCTCATTTTTATCCTCAACCGCAATTGTTGCCTTAACATGGCTGCCGCATAGCTTGGAATTCTTTTTTTTTTTTTTGCTTCTTTCCACTCGCCTCGCCAATTAATTAAGCGGCACGAGAAGCAGTTGTTGTCCATGTTGCAGACTGCCAAGGCATGTGCAGCTGCAACAACAACAGCAACAGCAACATCGACAACAACAACAACAACTGTTGTGGCAGCGTCAAACTGAACAACAAATTTGTTGAAAATTGGCCATGGAGCGCATTCTAATTCTATTAGCCAAAGAACCGCAAGGCAATTATGAGTGGATGAGGACATTGTCGCCTGGACATTTAACTTCATGCCTTTAATTTCCGCACGCTCAGCAGGCGCCAAGAGAGAAGAGACAGAGTGGGAAAGAGAAGGAAAAACTGCAAGTGGGGAAGAATAAAAATATTTGCAATTTCAGAGCAGAAACCCCTAAAGGTTTCCCCAAAAAACAACGATTTAAAAGTTTAGCTTACGCGCATTTTAATAAATAACTATATTATAGCATCTTACATTGTCCAGCAAATACCCTGTAATTACGAGTACTAACAAAAACTAACTATGCAAATAAAATAATGTTTTCTATTTTAAATTTAGCTGTAAAGTATTGTAATATTTAAACCATTAATACTCGTTTTATAAACTACATTGTCAATACAACCTATTTCTCACTTACAGGGAATCGTTTGCAATTATTTTGCTTTACGCTTTCTACTGAGTTTTACGGGTTATTAAATGCGTGTGTGTGTTTGTGTGTGTGAGTCTGTTGACCAAATAATTTTCCGGACAATTTTTAATTAAAATTGTTAATAAAAACATTAAAAAACAATGGACATATTAAATAAAAATACTATAAAAAATGTTGGGGGGAAATTCTCGAATTTGCGAATGGGCAAAAAAGCGTTTCAACTATTTGCATATAAAATAGCCACGCCCATTTGCATAGTACGCGTATTACTTTATAATTAAAGAAAAACTGGAAAACTTTCATAGCAAATGTCTGGCAATGACGAGCACATCAGAATAGCGAAGCTATTAATGATGATATTTTCCAGCCGGCGAAACTTTTTTAATAAGTTTGTCAAAAAGTCTGGCAAATGTGCCACACACACACACACGGAGGAGGAGATAGGGAAAGAGAGGGGGGAGGGAAAACTTGTTGGGCTGTCAAGCAGCACATAATAAAGATCCAAGCATTGGAGGTTGGCATTTGGCATTAGGCAACTTCAACCATATTTGTAGTTGCAGCTGCAATATCAGTACAACACCAACAACAACAACACAAACAACTACAACATTAAATGTATGCAGTTGACCTTTAACACCTACACAAAACACCTACATAGGAGTTTTCCAGAAGGTGGGCAAACAAATTTAACAAATTACTCTCAAAGCAAATAAGCAATCAACATAAATTGCATTTCATTCCGCATTTTGCCTGTGGCCAGACATAAATTTTAAGCGAATTTTTGTGTTTATCTTAACAAAATGTTTGAATGAGTTAACAAAGTTAAAGTGCAAAATGTGCAACATGCTGACAATTATAATTAATATCTTATATAAATAAATATTATGAGGAACTGGGAAAAGTCAAAAAAGACTGTTTGTTGATTCGCTTTAAGTAAAATATTTAAGTAATCATAAAGTATATTTTATTTTAAGTAAATATGATAACGGTTCAAAGTTCACTCAAAACTAAAACCAAGATAAGCAGATTATTTTTCTTACGAAAACTATAGATTAGATTTAGATCAAGTATATAGTCGCCCATTATCAAGGGGCGTCGGTGGTGTAATGGTCAGCATAGTTGCCTTCCAAGCAGTTGATCCGGGTTCGATTCCCGGCCGACGCACAACTTAACTTTTTTACCCATTTGTTTTATTATTTATGCATTTCTATTATGCTGTCTTTTATTATTAATTTATCGTATTTATTCATATTTTATTTCAAATATTAAATGATTGATTCGAAAATTACCTTATTTCCTTTATCTAACGGCGCATTCTGATTTGATGCTTTGCATATTAAATTGTTAATTTGTCGGCTTAATCAAAAAGTTGGCCCAAACACAAATTGTCCATTAGAAGGGGCATCAGTCTAGGCATTATCATTCAGGGCGATTAAATGTTTATCGATTGACATTGTTGGTGGTCCCCCTTACCCTCTGTTTCTATCTCTCTCACTCCCTGTCTTTACTACATGTCAACGCTGTCAACATAATTAACGACAAATGCCTGAGACTGGCGGCAAAAGTCTCACGGCATGACAAGAAGCTACGGATAGGCTTTCCAAAAGTGATGCCACTGCCACACGGAGGTTGCCCCGCCCTTCCACCCTCTCCACGTTTCTGATCCTGCAACTTGGTCGCATTGTAATTTCCACGCATAATTACACAAATATGCGATGCCTATGCAAATGAGGAGTGGCAACGACTTTGTGCTTCCTGGACTTGGGGCGGTGTGTGTTCCATCATTTGTTGGTTATTTATATGTCGGGTGATTACGCGCAATTAATGCATCAATGCTAGTTATTGAATATTGAATACTAATGATTCCTGCCACACGGTGTGGCATCCACACAATATAATTGCGCTCATAAATTGCAAAGTCAGCTGAATGCTTTTCTCTCTAGGGGAAAAGGAGAATAGGAGAATAGAAGGAGTCTCTCTAGAGTAGGCGCTTGATCTCCTTGTCTAGCCGTTGTCATTCCTAGCAGACATTTTCCAGACACACTGTTCACCCTGTTGTGGCCATATCTCATTGTCATAACGGACAGTGCTGACAGTAAATAATCCATCAATAATTGCATCTTCACTGAGCTGCCATCAAGTTTTTCCGGTTGCTTTCTAGGGAGGCTGACTAGACACTGGCCATGGCCATTGCCATGGCCAAATGCTTTATGTCAATTGTGTTGACATTAATCATGGCAGTTTTGATTGTGCAACGTCGGGAACTGCTCAAAACTGGCCACCCAAGGGTTATGCCACCAAAACTAGATCTGGTTATCAGTTTGCGACAGGTTGTCCATTACCAGTAGCAGACTTGTGAATCTACTCTACACAGAAGTCAAACTGGATATTGGAAAAGCAATAAATGATGATCTCAAGTAATCAGAAGAGCTGTCACTGCACCAGTCATGATTCGAGATATCAACAATTAGTTAAGAAAAGCTAGTAGAGTGTCATTTTTATGTAGTCCAGTTAAAGCTCTTTCATTAATAGAATTTTCTTGTTTCCTAGTTAAATCATTCCTCTTTTTGCAACAGTAGATAGTGGCAGATAAAAAACTATGATTAATAGATATCACTAAATATCACTCAAGACTTAATCACATTTCATCTATTAATATTACTATTAACATTTTAGTTAAATTGGCAATTTATTACACTTCTTACTACTATGAATTAAAAGAATAAATCATAAAATATAATTAATGCTATCTACACAGTTTTCTGTTTTATAGATTTATTATCTCAATTTATTTAAATAAAGTTGCTTATTAGTTTCTTCATCTCTGTGTTTAATCTGTATAAAAAACAAATGATATAAATATACATATTCTTATACTAATAATTTTAACAAAGAAATCTTTTGCAATGTTTCTGTTTAATTAGTTGTATTAAATAGAACGATTGTTAAGATTTTCTAAATTAGTTCGGAGTAGGAATAACGAGTTTTCTGACCTACTTCATAGACCATAAATCCAGATTAACATATGACCTTAACATCTTTAAGAAAGAATACAATTTGAGCTCTTTGTGGTAACTCGGACTTGCTAATTTATACACAAACAGAAGCTGACAGCTGCCTTAGTCTTGGCAGCAAAGCATTGTAAACACTCACATATTTAAACACTCTTCACACACACAAATACACACATTCACATACGCAAAACACACACAGAAGAAGCAAATTGTTATACACTTGATGTAGTTTGTTTATATTTGTTTATGTTAAATATTGAAGTGCATATGAAGCCACTAAAAGAGAGCGCCACTTCAGAGCTGGGCCAAGACTTTTCAGGTCAACTAATGGCTGCATTTCGGTAAAGGTAACAAGCAACAACAACAACAACAACAACAACAGCAGGAACAACAACAACAACAGGAGCAACAACAACGATACCACTGAGAACTTTTACTGTAAAAGTGGATTTTCTTTTACGCCATTTTGCGGCATTTTACGTTTCTTTCGTGACCGTTTGCCAGCTTGGCTTTTATTTACGTTTTGCTTCACACACAGAACTCAACTCGTTTTCCCGCTTTTCCTTGCACCCCTCCGAGCTCTGCACCCCCCCTTAAGTCATCCGATACAAAGTGGTGCTCGTGGCGGCTTCCATCCGCAAAAGTGTTTGTAGCTGCCGTCAGGTAGCGCCAGGAGGCTGCCCCCTCACTTCCCCACCTTATACACCAGACAAGCTCCCAGTCGGGTAGGCAATGCATTTGGGTCAGGGTTCAGCAGCAGACGCTAAGAAACTCTGAACTGACATACAAATGTCGAAGAAATATACAAGAAAGTATGTGTGTGTGTGTGTGTGTGGGTGTACTTGAGTGTGTATGACTGACTTGGCAAAGGGGCAAAGCAAAAGCCGTCCGAAAGTGGCTAATATTTCAATTCCGTCTTAAAATGCCAGCCTAATGCAGCTTAAGCTTAATTTTTTAATATTCCAATACTTTGAGTTCCTTTAAACTTAAAACAACTTGAAGAACCTTATTTTGTACTAATTCCAGTATAGTTTTTCCACTAATTAAATTTTTGAGATATAATTTCTTTTACTCTCATCTCTTATTTAACACATCCTAAGGAGTCTATTCTATAACAAGAGCTTAACATAACATTTAGTTTACATTTTTAGTCCAACAACATTAAGGCGCGTCGGTGGTGTAATGGTCAGCATAGTTGCCTTCCAAGCAGTTGATCCGGGTTCGATTCCCGGCCGACGCACAAATAATTTTTTCTATTATTTATTTTAATTTCAGTTTAATTAATTTTAATTAAGGACAATAATAAAATGTACTTTTCAACAGATATGGTAACTTTAATGTCTGATCAAACAAAAAGCTAAAATGATCTAAAACTTAGTTTGGAATTAATCTCAATAAATCAGCTAAATTTAAATTGAAAGATAGAAGAAAGGAGGTTTAAATACATTTTAAACATACTAAAAAAATTTAACTTGGATGCATTTAGATTAATATCTAATAATTATAGTAGGGTTGCAAATATTAACATCTGCTTTTATTTAAATACCGTACTTATTCCAGCAATCTGCGATAAGTCTTTAGTTATTCCAATTAATTGTGCTAAATTGTGTTTACCATATTCTATGTTGACTTTAATAGGTCAACCTTAACAATAATAGACTCTCATGGTTAACTTTATAATAAGCAATTGAGCTTCTATTCAAGCAACTCTCATAATCTCGACCACATGAACGGAATGGCATAACAAGATTTACAGGGCTATAAGTGTACTCGACTAAAACCCATCGTAAACAGCCCAGGGGCGCAGTTTCAAAACTAATCCGCGCCATTCAACAGACACAACAACACATAAGCCACGTTGAGGCGACTGCAACACTAACAATCAAATCAGGCAATCAACTGTCGATTACTTAAGCCATTTTCAATCAACACGATGGCGCCATGGCTAAAACACACACACACATACACGAACACACGCACACACACAAGCAATTTATAAATCTCAAACGCACAATAAACGCAATTACAAATGGCAGCGAGAGAGATGGAAATAGGAAGAGAGTGAGAGAGAGAGAGAGAGAGAGGGTGAAGGAGTCTGTGGCAGTTATAGAAATAGCTAGACCGTTATGTGTGCGACCGCAGGCCGCAAAACGTGGCAAAGGAAATGAAAGCCACGCAAAGTATAGGGAAACAACGAGGCGTATTCGCAATGCGAATTGCCAGCGCATTCCATCCATCAATCAATCAATCAATCAATCATGTTATACGCATGCATATTGCCAAAATGATTCAAGAACACAGCATTTGCGATAAGTGGACCATTGGGGATCCGAAAATGCCCAAACATGCAATCGGCAGTAAATTATTTCCATCGAAAAACTAATCGAAACTTCAGATACAGATACAAATTCGAATGTGACAAGCACCGACAGGTCACAAAAATTGTATCCGTGAGATACACGCACTCAATCCATAACAAATGGCATATTATTCGCATTTGTATCTGTTTGAGTGGCAACAATATTTGTGTTGCATAAATAATATAACAACTTGCAAATTGATTGCCACAGATACAATAACCAGACAATAAACCAAATTCTCGCACTCGTATCTCACAGATGCAAATCCATCCATGACAACTGAGTGACACTGCAAATGCTGGGATCTGAATTTTGAATATCAAAGGCAATATTATTCAGAATAGTTTTATTATTCAACTAACGAGTGGAAATCATTTCTATATTAGAGATACAGTCACATTCTGTGGTTTGTTTCTGGTGCACAGCTGTCCATTTGCACATTTCAATGATGGCTTAAAACTTGAACCTACTTCAAGATGCTCCACATTCCGGAATTCGTAAAGTCCACTTCCGTTTTTGTTTTGATACGTTTATAAGTGGATTTACTTTAATGTTGTTGCTGTTACTGTTGTTGTTGTTGTTATGTTTACAACCCCCTTACAACTTTCATTTTCATTATGTCATTGTCTTTAACATTTACCGCCCTCCATTTCCAGGACACTTCCCAAACTTGTCCCGGCGGTAAAATAAAGTTACAATTTTTATAACGATTTCAGTTTTTGTATTTCTTTTTTTCATTTTTTCCCCATTCTTTGCTGGCATTCTTCTCATTGTTTTCTGTGCGCTCCTTTATCCCCAATTCATCTGTTTTGCATATTTCTTTGTTATGGTTGTATTATTTTCATTTTTCTCTCGCAGCTTTTCTCTCTCTTTCTCTCTTTGTGATTGTATAACGTAATCTCCGAATACTTTGCGTCCGTCTGTTCGGGTTGTAAAGAAAATCTGCTGGAAATATATGCAAATAAGTACAGTTTGTGCTTTAATTTGAAAGAACTGAACTTTTGAGTGTGACCTTCGCATTAAAGTTGGCGAAAAGTTGGAAAAAGTTAACAAGAAGCGATGGCAAATAACAAATGTAAATGTGCAACTGAAATACTTATAAGTGAAAATTCTCGACAAGGAAATACAACAAGGTACAAGTAAGGATAAAGAAAATTGTGGCCAAACATCGACTAGTAAATACCCTCATCCAAGGTAACAGGTACTCATAGATAAGCTAAAAAAAAGTACTTATACTGACTTTTTGTTATTTTAAATAATTATATTGTAGCACACTTCTGATATGATTTCGTATCTGTGTATCTCTTGGCCATGTTTAAACACATGTCTACGCATTTGATTTGACCAAGATATGTTAAGTATTTAAGCCCCCTTGATTGCCATAAATATTGAGGAAAGGCTTCGGCTGTGAATTCATTTTCGGACGTCATAAACTTACGCATTGTATATAAATTATTAGCAATTGCTGATAAGTGTATTGATGGATTTGATAACCAGTAGATAACTGGTACAATCTAAAACAATTGCCCAGCTATGGCCGATGCTTAATGATTCACTGAAAAATAATGGTGGTAGCAATAAAAAATATTTCTAATCATTGTATAACAAAACAGTTAAATAATTCTAAGAAATGGCCCTTAAATTGAAATTTGAAAAGTATATGACTTGCGTTAAATAATATAATGAAGTACTTTTAATATTTCAAATTAATTCACCTGTTTTCTGAGTCATAGGAACAAAGTAATCTCAGCTACTTTGAACTTATAGATAGATAATACTAAACAATGATTCTTATAATGTACATGTACTGCATAGGCTATGGGGTAGATAAGACTTAGTAATGCTACTTACGATATTGTGTAGTTCAAGAGGCAAGTAAATATTCTGTTTGTCACAAAAGCCATACTCGTAGGTAAGTTATCAGGTGGGATAGAAATCATTTAAGCTCGGTAAACATGACACTGAAGATACCCTACAGATAATTCTACAGTTATAAAAATAAATACAGGAATTATATATATATCTTCTATTTGAGATTGTTAAAAAAGAAACTAGCTTTAAGTTGCTATAATTGCTAATTCAGATCGACTTTAGATCTACTTCCTTTTCTTGATAACGTTTAAAGAGGTTCTTCTTTAATATACGCATTACACATTATTGCACTTAAGCTACTTATAAGTAGTTATAATAATTATTATCACAGTCTTGTAATGGAAAATATTGTAAGGAATATTCTCAAGTGCCGCCAATTGACGTGAGTTGTAGCGGTCAGTTAAGCGGCAAGTTTCAGTTCTACTTTGTTAGCCCAAGTTAAAGGTATGAGGAATATGTTTTCACCGACTGGAATTATCCTTTTGCTATGTATTTCCCTAAGTATAGCTGAGTTAAGGGACTCAGTTATGAGTGGCAATAGTCCACGTCAATGCTACAGCTGTGAAGGCATCAATTGTCAGCGTACCACACGGCAAAACGCAACTGTGGCATGCAACGATCTGCTCGACATTTGTGTGACTGTCTTTGAAGACTGTAAGTAGTAATGTGACTATTAAATATAGGTACTAATTTATATGTCTGACCTATACAGTCAAGGTCAGCGAAAGGGGCTGTCTTTTGCAGCTCTCCCAGGCTGCAAGGTCCAAGTGCGAATCAAAGGACAAACAATGCCAGAAGTGCAGTGGAGAACTGTGCAACAATATGGGACGCATTGATTTTCAGTGCATTCAATGCAGCGGTTCAGAGGTAAGTTCACCAATTATTCCAATAAAAGAGACTATTTCACGCTCAATTTTACACAGGACTCCAAGTGCAACTCGGATGGCAACATTTTAAAACCCTCGCAGTGTGCAGCGCCCACTTCAAGTAATTCCTATTGCTATGTGAAGGTCGTGGGACAGAATCTACAAAGAGGATGTGCATTGAGTGTGAAGGAGCAACAGAGTTGTCTTGGCGACAACGATTGCAGCCTTTGTCTGCCAGAAAATGCACATTACTCGAGTGCGTGCAACAATTACAATCTGAACTTCAAGTCTGGAGCGGCACAGGGTCAACAACTATTTGGCCCATTGCTTGGATTCCTCACACTGGTGGCTCTTCGAGTACTGCAATAATTTATGCTCTTTATTAATCACAAATAAACGCAATCACAACACAAGTAAATTATATGTTGAACATTTTGGGTTTTTCTGCTTATCGCAAGGGGAAGATAGTTGGCCAACATGTGATGGCTTGGCAAAAACAAAAATAACAGAGCCAAATCAATAAAATATCAAACAGGTTTTCTGAAATGCGGTTGAAAGGTCTATCAAAGATATTTATTATATAATAAATCTGAATAAAATTCAATTATAATTTAACTTAATTGACAAAGGCAATCTTAAAGTAAGAAAGGAAATGTGTATAATCAATTTCACATCTTCTAAATTATTTTAAATTTGTTGACAACAATCTGCTCGTTGGGAATTAATGGCTATAAAATACCCTGTACTTCTCACATGAGTGTACATATTTTTAAAAATTTAATATCATAATAATATTTAATTTGACTTACCTTCTGTGCTTGATATGCGAATAAAATATTTTTTAATGTTTAAACCTTAGAATGTGGATGTAGCTAAAATGATAAAATAAGAATAAAAACTGGAATTAGATAATCGTTGAGGTTTATCAGCTTATTTTTTAATGCTTTCAATCTGGCTAATTAGCCAAATTTCTCAATTGATTGGCGTCAGTTGCATACAATAGTATTGTTAGTCAACAGATACAATAAAATATTAGTTTCTTTGTAGTTTATATAAAAACTACCTATATTTACTACATTATCTCTTAGTTATCAGCTATGCAGCTATATCTAAGCTAGGTGCTGCAATTTTTCCATCTGTCAAGTGTTTTTCAGTACATAACTGGCAATGAGTGCACTTCAAATGCCGCTCAGTGTATAAAAGGTGAACCTATTAACCATTCGTCTTACAGTACAAGCTCTACTATGAAGGTTAAAGTAATTCTCAGTGCATTGCTGTTGATCGGCTGCTCGGCAGGACTCGCTAAAGCGAATACAATCACAAGTTGCTATAGTTGCTATGGCATCAATTGCCAACGGACATCTCTGAACCAGGAACAGAAGTGCTCAGACTCTCTGGACTATTGTGTGACCATCTATGATGAATGTATGTTGACATTGTTTATCAATTTAATTAGCAACTCATGTCATTACTTTTTGTGTAGCCAAGGTGCTGTATAAGGGATGTTCTCTGGAGATTCCTGTTCAGCTGCGTCATCGCTGTGAGTCCCGATCCAATGGTTCCTGCTTCAAATGCAACTCGGATAAATGCAACAATGTGGGCTCCAATCATTTTGCCTGCGTGCAGTGCGATTCCAGCAAGGTATGCTAAATAATCTCAGTCTCTGAAGCATCCAATAAGTTGTAACACTTTTAATCTTCACAGGACTCCTCATGTGCTGAGAACGCGTCCGTTTTGACTCCAGCAGTTTGTACAGCTCCAACTGCCCCCAACTCATATTGTTATGTCAAATCCTCAGGATCGAGTAGCAGCATTGTACGCGGATGTGCCACAACTATGGCTGACCAAAAGACTTGTCTGGAGGATGCCAACTGCCTGTTATGTTCACCTGGAGACATCCGTGGCTGCAATAGTGTGAATATTGCAACAAATTCAAATGTTGGCAATCGATTCATTCGCTTTTTACGCTAGTCCTAGAATTTCACGAAATATATGCAATGCTTCAGCTAAATAAACCTAAGGAACACCAAAACCAAAACCAATCTTAAATATTTATTAACTCCAGATAACATTGCGTATGCGTTATGTGTATCTATAGCAGATCCAGCATACAGAACGCTTGTAGACTACCTCTTAAAGTACTGTCTCTTATCTTTAACATAAAATAAAATAGAGAACAAAAAATGTTTGTGCAGAATTGCAAAATTTTTTGGGGTTGTTTAATTTGTTAGTTATATAAATAAATTTTTAACAAAAGAGCTCAGTATTCAAATTTTGATAAATCTCTAAATAAATAAAAATTTCTCATATACTAAAATCTTTGGATATATATAATAGAAACTGTAATTAATTCAAAGTAACCACTATAAAATAGTCTAATCTGAACTTAATTTAATATTTAATAAGTTCGAACGCTTTTCTAATAAAAAGAATTATTTATTGTTAATATATAGAAATATGGGTGAGAATATTGAATCAAACAGAATATTCCAATTTCAAAAAGTTGTAGATATCAAATTACTTATTTATTATATTTTAATTATATTAAAATAGTCTAATCAGAACTGCGCCTTTGATTTAATAAATACGAAGCTTTTCTTATCAAAATGATTTAATTTAAATTATTTTAATTATGGATGAGAATATTTAATCAAACAGAATATTCCCATTTATAAGAGAAAATTTCCATTATATTCCCAAGTTATTTATTTAGCAAGAAATGTGTATTCTATCACAAATAAAAACAAACATAGTTCGTAATAAATTTTATATACGATATTGAACATGTCCGTAATCTTTATAGTTTAATCACGCACCCATCGCTAATGACTTAAATTGATCACAGTATTGTACCGTGAAAACTTCCATAAAAGGTGTAAACATGTTTATTTACTTATGACTAAGGAAGACTTAGTGAAATAATCATTAAAGTGCATTTAAAGAATTTACAAGAGAATCCAAATCGTGAATTGATTGCACAATTCTAGAGTGTAAACAAACAAATGCGACAAATGACACCACTAATATACATTATTCAGTTATCAGAGAGCTTGACTTTGGTGTAACTTCAGATACTTGTACTACTTGATAGAAAGGCTTTAGGGAACCGACTAATCAGGACCAACACTTCACGTTTGATGACTCTCTATCTCGAGTACACCAAAGTTTATATAAAGTGATGTGCGAATCAATGCCTAATCAAATGCCAAATTAATCAGTTCCAATGTCGATGAAGAAGTGCGCAATTCTATTCGTTTTATGGCCTCTGCTGCAGGCAGCTCTGATCCTGGCATCGGAGTCCTGTCTGTACTGCCGAGGCATTAATTGCCACAGGAGCAGCTATCAGGAAACAGAACAATGTGTGGATCAACTGGATTCGTGCATTAGTGTCTTCCAAGAGGGCATGATTCAGGCTCAAGGTTGTCTGGAGATGTTAGAAGACAGCTGGAGGAACAAGTGTGAAAGCAAGCAAAATTCCCGTGTTCACTGTGAGATTTGTGTGAACGACAAATGCAATAATGTGACTTCTCCGCAGCTTTCGTGTTTGCAGTGTCTGGACACTGAGGTGAGTAAGACGGTATCATTCTAGGAAATTTCATTTAAGGTATTCTGTATTAAAGGATGAACTCTGCCGTACTGCACCAGAGCAGCTTTCTTCACAAATCTGTGCCATTTCTCACAGTGGACGCAATCTTTGCTATGCAAGCATCAAGGATCAACGAGTCGAAAGAGGTTGTTCATTAACCATGTCTCAACAGCGATCTTGTCTCTCCGATGTCAATTGTCAGCTATGCGATCCCTTAGACATTAAAAATTGCAATAATCAGCTGCTTGAAGATAACTCAACGCCAACAGAGCCACCAACAGAGCCACCAGCCACAACGACCTCGACTTCTAGTTCTTCTTCAACCAGCGTCAGTACTAGCACCAGTACCAGCACCAGCAGTACCGCCACCAGCAGTAGTACTAGTACTAGTACCAGCACCACTGTCATCGTCACCACTTCTGAGACGACCTCGTCAACAACAGAAGATCCCACTAGTCCAACTACACCCAAACCAAACAGTGCTGCAAGCTTCTCTGTCAAAAACGCTTTAGTTTTTCTGGCTATTTCTCAGCTGGTTTTTACTTTTATATACCTGTAATAAATAATTCGGGAAAAAACGTTGAGCTAATTTATATGGTTCTGAGTTCCCACGACCTTCCCTCTATCATAATACTAATGTTAATCTAATAATTGCTAAGCGATTGTTCATGTTCATAAATAACGCTGAAGCCGATTAAAACACAAATACTCATCGTAACGAGTTGATCAATGGGGTTTACAAAAGCAATTAATATACCATATAAAATTTCGAAAAACAGATAGCATGAAAGGTCTTAAGGATAAATATTCGTTCTTTCAACAATAAGCTTATTAATAACTAAAGATAACAATAGTTCAAATAATCTTATCATTATAAGCTTATGTATATAAATAACAATGGGAAATAAACTGAAAATTTAATCGGGCCTTATAGTACCCAACTTTCTAGTTCGTGGAATACCGAAAGTAAACTTAACTTAGGTCACTAGGCCCCATAGTCCACAACACTCCGAAACAATATTATTACGATTATAGCAATCTTTAACAAGATTAAGTTAGATTATAGAGCCTTGTGAAATTAGCTGCTTAGTAACACCAATAAGCTGATAAACTATGTACATAACTTTAGTTAGAATTCTTAGATTTGGAAGTTCTTATCCAATTTTAATTCAAACAATATCGCAATTTTTTGCGCACACTATGAGAATCTACCGATCGATTGCCACATGACGAACTTATTAAATGATAATATTGAAGTGCAGTGAAATTCGCGATTATATACTGCAGCAGTAAATGCATTTCCTGACTGTTCATTGAGTCAGTATAACGATCAACTTGGCCGTAAGCGTGTGTATGGCCTGCAGAAAAGAAAAAAATACCCATAAAAAACAATAGCTAAGCATTTGTGTACTTAGTTCGGAGCTGCAATCGTTAAATTATTGGGTTATCGTGGCCTTATCTCATCCATTGGCTAAAATGACGAAAATCGAACTACACGAAAATAAACGTGTTTTGGGCTAAATTCTGTGATTAAACGACGCCTTTTGGCTTATCTTTCTGAATTTGTTTTTGCTTTTTATGTTAATTCCCAAAGTTCAGGGTATAGTCGGTATCGTGGGTGTTATAAATAACAGCGAATAGAAATTCGCTTTATCGGACGTTCGACTACAGTGTCATATAATCGTAGTCGTTATTGTAAGGCAATAACTTTAGTTCGGTTAGAACGGTGATACGGCTCTTGATAAGTCTATAAAAGGCGCTGCTAGCCTGGCCGCAAAATTAGTTACCCGATTCCAATTTTGTTGGTAATACGCGTCGGGTAAAAAACTATCGATCATGAGACTGACCACAGCAGGAGTAGCTCTGCTACTTCTGGTATTATATACCAATAATCCAAGTGGTAGGTTCAACCGAGTGTGACTCAGAAGGATAATGTCAAGTTCAAGTGGAGTGTTCTTTATAATCAACAAAAGCGAAAACCAAATTGATTCGTAATAAGGATACTTGAATTAAAATCGCAAATCGTGAAAGTGAAAATGTTTCCAAATATAAAATAAAACTGAAAAATAAAAACCTTATTAAATTGTGTCCAACTAGAGAACTTAAAAACTAACTAAATAATTAACAAGAAATAAATATACTTATGGATAAAAAAATAATAATATTATAGCCACAATACAATAATTAAATTTTAAGTATTATTAATACTTAACGCATAAGGATTTAAAAAAAGCATTTAATAATGAAATTGTGAATTTAATACAAGTCCTGCAAACCTGCCGAATCATATAAAATCATTTTGGATATAAAACCTATTGAAATTAAGCGGACGTTATATTAGATAACGTTTATGAATCATAGTGTTTTTTTGATAATTATATTGCTTATCTGTTTATTGAACTGTGCCGAACTCTAAATTGAACTGTCTGTTAACCAAAATATGACCAATACAGTGATTCAAAAAGTATCTGATTTATCGGTTATAAAAATGAAAGTGAATCGATTGACATGAAGTGCTTTATTTTAAATCAAAAACTTCATAATCCTATTAACAAAGTGTCAAGTTTCATTAAAACTTGTTTATTCACGTGGATTTATTTAGAACACAATTTTGCACTTTGCCTCCTTCATAGGGTTTCCAGATTGCAGGTGTTTGGTTATCTTTGGGGTATAGATTTATAGAAATTGATTAACGAGATTATTACTGGTTTTTAAATTCATCCATTAAGAATTCTTAAAAGTATGTATAATCGTGATTATATAATCATATATATGTGAACGTAATAACAGCACCACCAATTAACTTATATTAGCTACCTTCATGATGGTGTATATGAGATGTTGTAAAACGATAGCGCGATTCGATGGTCGGCCATAAATAACAAGGCAATTGTTGCGGCGATAAAACTAGCCAAAAGATTAGCACTTAACAACTTTGAATGCTTTTGTTAGTAGACTAATAGATACTCTGTATATATTCAAAAATGCGTACAAAATAAATTAAATAGAATTTACTTTTTTATGCCAACTTGGCCACAAGGAGTTTGTTAAAAGTAAAGACTTAAGAAAATCCAAAAAAAAACTTGATTTTTTAAAAATAACTATTCTTAAATGCAGAATCTATCCATAGATCAAATCAGTCATGATTTTCCGCAAAAGAAGTGGTCTAGTTTTAACGAAGCTATGCAAATTTCAAGTTTGTGCTATAAATTAATTGAAACATATAATTATCTCAACAGATGCTTGGACACATAGCTTCCACACGGGTCCAATTAATTGCTATAACTGCTCCAGTACAGAGGAGTGTGCAGCAAGTGCAGGAAAGCTAAAGAAATGTGAGGGTAATGATGCCCAAAGCTGCATGGCGATCCTTGAAGATGGAATTGTCATCCGACGGGGATGCAGTGACAATCTAGGGGAAACTTGTAAAGATAGGACTTGCTACGAGTGCCGTTCCCATGGTTGCAACAATTTGAAGGACGACTCGAAATTGATCGACTGTTTGGTGTGCGATGCTGAGATTAATGAGAACTGTGTCCATGATCCAGAGCTGATCAAGGAGACTCGTCAATGTAATGAACAGTGTATAACTGCGCTCTATCCTCGCACTCAGGATGTAGTTGCACCTTTAGAGCTTGTCCGTACTTGTCTAGATGATCTCGACTTGGATGATCGCGAAGCCTGCGTCGACGGCACTCTGGGTAATTGTGCGGCATGTAGCACCGCCAAGTGCAACAATGTTGAGATGGGTGTTCGTGGCAGTTGCAACTTTTGTACTGACGGCAAATGCGACAGTCCACAATCGAAAACTTGTCGCGCCGTTGCAGCTAATGGTGAGAAGGAACAATGCTTCATCCAGTTGAACGAGGCAGGAACAATCTCCGAGATGGGCTGCCTCAGTCAATACAATGTCAGCGATGTCAAAGTCCTCCAAAGCAACAAGCGTCTCTGGCTCTGCTCCGGCGAGGATTGCAACAAGGTCTCCTCTCTGCCATCTCCCAAAGATTGTAAACTTTGCAACTCCCGAACTGATCCCAACTGTGCCATTGCACCAACTGAGTCCGAGTCCTATACAGAATGCTCTCATCTTTTGAACACTGATTGTTATTCGTTGCTCCGCGATGATGGACACACGGAACGTGGCTGCCTAACTACATTAGATGCTGACGACTATGTTGCATGCCTCGGCGGCAACAATGCCACCAAATGCATCACCTGCAGTGGCGATAACTGCAATACGAAGGTAAGTGTAGAGACTTAAGGGGCGTCTACACTGAGTCACCGGTCGTTATCGATAGGTCGGTAGCTAAAATTGCCGATTTATCTGAGGAACTACACAATTGCTGACACTCAGTGACTCAGTGTGAGCCTATCATTAGAATTGTTTTATCACTGCTACATTTGAATGTCTATTTACAGCTGCAACCTGAAGAGCGTCTGACCTGTCACGTCTGCGATTCCAGTGAGGATGATACCTGTGAGGTGTCACCAGATGCCGAATCTCTCTGTGTGGTCCATCGTCCTGGTCAGATGTGTGTAACTAGCATTGGTCTGGCAGGAAATACATTGCGTGGCTGTGGCGACTCCTTAAAGTGTGTTAACAACGATAGCAAGAGTTGCCAGAGTTGCCAGGGCAAGAATTGCAATACGGTCAACCTGCAACGACACAACGATGGAAAGCCTGGTCTCTGGGGTCAGGCTCTGCCACTTAAATGTCGCAGTTGCAATGATACAGCAGCCTGTGCCGCCAGCACTTCCACAGAGATTGTCTGTCCTGGCAATGAAGAGTATTGTATGACTGTCTTCGATGCAACGGGTAAAGTGCAAACACGAGGATGCAGTCAATTTGTAGAGTCTTCCCTTGGTACATACTGTGATGCCAATGCTGATAAATGCCACAACTGCAACTCGAATGGTTGCAACACTGCCACATCCATTGAAAGCTACACGAGTTCCATCTACTGTGAGTCGAGTGTAAATGGGGATTGCATCGCCGATGCCAAGGATGTTAAATCGAGGCGTCAGTGCAATGGCAAGTGTATGACGGCTTTAAGGCCCTTCAATGGAACCGATGCTTATGACTTGGTCAGGGGTTGTCTGGATGACAAGGAGCCCGAGGATCAGGACCTCTGTGCCTCCAGCTCGGACAAAAATTGTGTCGCTTGCGAGGGTGATGCCTGTAATGTGCATGAGATAAAGGTGGACAGACTGAGTTGCTATACCTGCAAGGATGAAGAGGATTGTGAAGAAGATTCCATGGCTGTTTGCCTTAATTACAGTCCTACGGATCGTTGTTACACACAGTATAACAACCAGGCATCTGTTGTATCCAAAGGATGTCGTTCCGCACTCGACGAAAGCTTTATCGATAAAAATATCGAAATGTTGCATTTCTGCGATGGAATGAACTGCAATTCTTACGACAATAGGCCCAAGCCCAATAAATGTACTGTCTGTTCTTCCTTTGATGATGAAAACTGTGCTGTCGATCCAAGCAAGATTACTCAATTCGATAACTGTAATGTGTTGCCCAACACTGGCTGCATGACGCGTGTGCTTTCCGGTGAGTAAAGGTCTTATTTACACTTGCGATAATTTTATACCCTGCGTTTTTAAAGCCCTAAATCTTTAATTTGGACATACTAGTGTCAGTCCAACTTTTCGTCTCAAAGTAAATTTCTGTAAATTTGTGAGGTGCTTTCGTCACTAGGTGGATTCTACTTTAAGTGGTGTTTTGTGTTTTTTAAAGACCTACATACTCTACTCTGCAAGAGCAGATGACTTTCTTTTCTTTCTGACTCAACTTTGATCATATTCATTCTTTTTATATTTTTAGATGGCTCCACCCAACGTGGCTGTGTGAGCGGCTTGGCCACCACTTCGCTCCGAGCCTGCCTTAAGGGCGAGGGTAACTGCGAGGTTTGCGAAGGGGAAATGTGCAACAATGACATTTATCCGGCTGATCGACGTCGCTGTCAACGCTGTAACTCCAAGGACGATCCCACATGCGCTTCTACACCCAACGCCAATGGTGTGTGCCCTCGCTATGATCAGTCCCAGGGCTGCAGTGTCAAAATAGCAAATGGCGCCACCTATCGAGGCTGCCACACGGAATTCACATGCGACGACTCGGACAAACAAGTATGCCGACAGTGTGTTGGTAAGGATAACTGCAATGTGGCTGATCTTAGC
Source organism: Drosophila neotestacea (assembly GCA_035044365.1). Taxonomy (NCBI): domain Eukaryota; kingdom Metazoa; phylum Arthropoda; class Insecta; order Diptera; family Drosophilidae; genus Drosophila; species Drosophila neotestacea. Next base: position 4,252,871 of record JAWNMD010000270.1, read on the forward strand.
GTCTGGAACATTGGATATCCTGGCAATTGGCAAACTCCACCTGTAAATTGTTATACCTGTGAGGGAGTTGGCTGCCAGGGCTCCAGTCTGGGTGCCCTGCAGAAGTGTGCCAACAATAACAAACAAAACTGTGCCACAGTCTTTGCCAATAACGGATCCGTTGTCATGAGAGGTTGCTCCGATAAACTCTACAATAATACAGAGTTGATGGAATACTGTGATGTGACTCCTGGAAGTTGCAAATTCTGCAAATCAACAGGTTGCAACAATGCCAAGGCTCTTAACGCTTTTGTGGACTGTGTTCTGTGTGATGGCTCCAAACAGGCTTCTTGCGTCCGAAATGTGGGTGATGTTGCTAAGAAAGTCTCCTGTCACGGCGACTGCTTTACAGGACTCTATCCACGTTCCAAAGTGGAAGCAGATTCCCCTCTTGAGTTGTCTCGTGGTTGTCTTGACGATCTGGAGTTTGATGATCGAGAGGCTTGCTCCGATGGCAAATTGGATAATTGTGTTGCCTGCACTGGAGCATCGTGCAACAAGGATGAAGTGCCAAAGGATCGTCTCAGTTGCAACTACTGTGCTGACGAAGAGTGCGAGGAACTCAGTCCTCTGACTTGCACCGCATATCGCAGCAATGATCAGTGCTATATTCATGTGGGTGATCTCAAGATCGAGAGCATGGGTTGTGCCAGTGATCTGGAGAGAAGCTTCCTCGAATCGAATCGACGCGATTTGCATATCTGCAGTGGAAACAATTGCAATACCAAAGATGCACTCCAATTGAAACACACTGAATGCCACATTTGCAATTCCACTTGGGATCCTGGCTGCATTCAAGGCACTACTATATTGGTTGTCGGCTGCCATCATTATTTGTATCCACAGTGCACCACGCGAATTACACCAGGTAAGTTTTCAACAGGAGGCTTAATCGCTTTAGATTTCTCTACAGTTTTTTTATTTTTTGGCAAATAGAGGGCGTGATAAAGCGTGGCTGCCTCATGGATCAAACTGACGAAATCTTTGATGATTGCTTAAGCGGAACAAGTGACACCTGCGAGATTTGCAACGAGTATAGATGCAACAACAAGATTTATCCTTCCGACTGGCAGAGTTGCCTTCGTTGCGATTCCGACAAGGATGCCGACTGTGAGAAGAAGCCATCGAGCTATTCCAAGTTTTGTCCTTACTACGAGAAAGCCGATGCTTGCGTCACTAGCTTGGAAAAGGGACGCACACGTCGTGGTTGCCAATCGGAAATGAACTGTGACACAACCCAGGTAGGAAACTGTCGCATTTGTGAGGGCAAGGACTGTAATACTATTAACTTGGCTGCCAACTATGTGGGTGAGCCTGGCAAGTGGCAGGACTTGCCACTCAGTTGCCACGTCTGCTCCGATGTTGCAACCTGCGCTACTTTGGGCAATCCCACCACCTGTGAGGGCAACAACAATCAACTCTGCAGCACAGTCTTTGATAAGGATGGAAAGGTTGCAGCTCGTGGATGCAGTGACTCTATCCTGAAGGAGCATGCCACCTATTGTGAGGAAAATGATGAAAAGTGTCTGCAGTGCAAGTCAAATGGTTGCAACAATGCCAACAGCTTGGAGTCCTATGTTGAATGCTATCACTGTGATGCTGAACATGATTCAACCTGTGCCTGGGAAGCTCCCAAGCAGACACGTCTCTGCCAGGGACAGTGTATGACTGGCATGTATCCTCGGACTTCCGCCTTGGACTCGGCATTGCTTCCGACCCGAGGCTGTCTGGACGATATGGAGCTGGCTGATCGGGATCTCTGCGCTGCTGGAAAGCACGATAATTGCACTCCCTGCAAGGACAAACTTTGTAATGGAGGGGACATTTTGGAGACTCCACAGGAGTGTTACCACTGTTCGTCACCGGATTGCAGTGAAATGGAGGCGGCCAAGTGTGTGGCCTACAAGGAGAAGCATCAATGCTACACTGCTTGGGAAGCAAACAGCATCATCGCCATGGGTTGTGCCAGTGACTTTGAGACGGAGGTCATCAATGAGTTGGTTGCCCAGCAGCGACTCGTAGTCTGCGATGGTCAAAACTGCAATTTACCCAACTCTCCGCCCGTTCCCAATACCTGTCTGCACTGTAGCTCCCTCAACGACCCGAGATGTGCCACCAACCCCAACCAGCTTCTCACCACAGATATCTGCTCAGTCTTGCCATATACTCAGTGTGTGACTCACATTGACGCAGCGGGAGTCACGACCCGAGGCTGCCTCTCCAGTTTGGCTAGTACCGAGTTCTCTCAGTGCTTGGCGGGCAGCTCCGATCTCTGTGAGATCTGCACTGGCAGCAACTGCAACGGATTAACAGTCTTCCCGGCGAATCGTCGTCGTTGTCATCAGTGTGACTCCAAGACCACTCCCGCCTGTGCCACATCCCCCAGCAGCAGCGCCGTGTGTCCTGTTTATGATGCCGAGGACAGTTGTGTGACGACTCTAAGTCAGGATGTGACCTACCGTGGATGCAGCTCCAGCTTAAGCTGCGAGGATCCCACCGATACGAGCACCTGTCGTGTGTGTAGCGACAAGGATTCCTGCAACATTGTCGATCTGGACCGCCTGAATATTCATGGAACACCTGGCACTTGGCAGGAGACGCCTATTAAGTGCTTGGCCTGTGCCAACGCCGAGGAATGTAAGAACGGTGGAGGTGAGCCAAAGGAATGTGTGGGCAAGGACAATTGCGTTACAGTCTTCGATGACAAGGATGCAGTGACCTCACGCAATTGCTACGGATCATTGGACACAACTGCTGCCAATTACTGTGATGAGAAGCCCGAGAATTGTCCTCGCTGCAATTCCAATGGCTGCAACTTGGCCGACTCCATAAAGTCCTATATGGAGTGTCTTGTCTGTGATTCGAGCGTCAATTCGAATTGTGTCCACGATGTCACACAGATCAGCAGGACACGTCCATGTTACAAGGGATGCATGACAGCCTTCCGTCCTCTCTTCAACGAAACCTCTGATCCCAGCTATGCGCTAGTCCGCAATTGTCAAGACGACTTGGAGTCAAAGGATAGCGAGACTTGCGAGAAGGACAAGATGTGCTCACTGTGTAATGAGGCCAAGTGCAACAAGGATGATCTAGTGACCAGTCGTCTCAGTTGTCTCAGTTGTCAAGGAGACAACTGTCAGTCTCCTCAGGCTGTCAGTTGCGCTACCTATCGGCAGGAGGATCAGTGCTATATTCAGTTCGATGAGACCCAATCCGTGGTGGCCCGTGGATGCCTTAGTGAGTTCAGTCATGAGGATATCTACCTGCTTAAGCGTTCCCAGCGTTTGTTCACATGCGAGGACAAGGATTGCAACACAATGGAGTCTCTTCCGGATTCGCAGACCTGTGTGCTCTGCAGTTCCCGCACTGATCGCAACTGTGCCGTGAATCCTGCTGGTGTTACAAGTGCCACAAGCTGTCAATTGCTAGGATTCCCTGAATGCTACTCCCGTGTCCTGGACGATGGTTCTACGGAGCGTGGCTGCTTGTCCAGCTTGGAGGATGATCAATTCCTAGGTTGCTACAATGGCACCGCCACAGGATGTTCCTCCTGTTTGGGCAACTCTTGCAATCAGCTTGTGTATCCCACAGATCGTACCTCTTGCCACATCTGTGACTCAGACAGCAATGGAAATTGCGAATCTACCCCCAACAGTCTATCTGTCTGCCCCATCTATGCAGCTGAGGATTCCTGTGTGACCAATATTCGCGGTGATGTCACCTACAGAGGCTGTGCCAGCTCCATTAGCTGTGAGCCCAACAGCAAGAGCTGTGTCTACTGCCAAGGCAATGGCTGCAATGTTGTTGACCTTTCAGGATATTCCGATGACAACCACGGCAAGTGGCAGGATCTGCCATTGACCTGTCTCAGCTGCAAGGATGCTGCCTGCCAACAGGAAACCATCAGCAGTGAACGCTGTGCGGACAACAATGAACAGGACTGTGTGACTGTATTCAATGCCGACGGAGCTGTGATCCGACGTGGCTGTGAGGATGCCATTGAACAGGATCAGGAAATTGCAAGCTACTGTGGCACCAATGCCGCCAAATGCCCCATTTGCAAGTCGAACAACTGCAACAATGCCACAGAAATCACACAGTACAATAGCTGCATCTACTGTGATTCCCACAAGGATCTGGCCTGCCTCTGGTATCCAACAAACAGCAAACACAAGCGTCGCCAATGCCAAGGAAGATGTATGCAAGCCCTTCATGGTGCCGAAGAATCTGGCTTTGATCTCATCCGCACCTGTTTGGATGACAAGGAGCCGGCAGATCAGGAGAAATGCATCGCTGGAAAAGACGCTAACTGTGTGTCCTGCTCAGGAGATGGCTGCAATGTTGAGATTATTCCTGCAAAACGTACCAGCTGTTATCACTGCGAGAATGGAGATTGTGAATCTCCCACAACGAAGCTTTGCGATGTCTACAAGCCCAACGATAGTTGCTTCCTTTGGATCAGCAATGACAACGATATTTGGCAATTGGGATGTCTGAGCTCCTTCCGTAATCAGGATTTGGAGAGTGTGATCAAGACGAAGCGCATTTCCGTCTGCGAAGGTGACAATTGCAATACGCCACAACTTCAGAAGCCTGTCAAGTGTGCTGTCTGCGACTCCCGGGTGAATGCCTCATGTGCCACAACGCCAACTGCTGTGGAATACTTTGAGACTTGCAACCAATATCCACACACACATTGTGCCACTCAACTGGACAAGGGTAAGTCCAATTGATAAAATTGATCCGACTTTCTCTATAATTCCCCGCTCTTTGCAGAAGGTGCAACCATTCGTAGCTGCCTCTTTGACGTGAAACAGGCGGAGTATGCTGGCTGCCTTCTAGGCACCGATCCCAACTGCAGCATCTGCAATGAGGACGGTTGCAACCGCGAGGTGAGATCAACTTCCAGGAGAATTAAACTAAACATCGATTTTTCGAATATTTCATACATCTACAGTTACTACAGCATAACTAAATAATCTTTTCCCCTTCATAGATATTCCCTGCTGATCGCCAGAGGTGTTACACCTGTAGCTCGAAGGACGATAGCAGTTGTGAGTCTGAACCCACACAGACCTCGGTCTGTCCTTGGGTCAGTGATACGGAGAAGTGTCAGAGCCATTTGGATGGCAATGTGACCACCCGAGGATGCAGTAGCCTTGTTCGATGTGATACCAACGATTATCGTAATTGTCGCAGCTGCGTGGGAACCGAATGTAATGCGATTGACTTGTTCAATCGCAAGGACGATGGTCAACACGGTCTGTTCCAGCCACTGCCTCTTAAGTGTCACACCTGTGAGGGAGAGCATTGCCACAGTTCCGTGGGACCAGCTGTAAAGTGTACACTTAATCCGAAGCAAGATTGTAAGACGGTATTTGAGTTAAACGGAGATACAGTGCGACGACGTGGATGCACTGATGATGTGGATGACTATGAGGATATGTATTGTCGGAAGCATCCTGAGTTGTGCTTTACTTGCAAGTCGAACGAGTGTAACGATGCCTGGAAGCTGGAGGATTACACAAGTTGTCTCTACTGCAACTCCGAGACGGAGGGTCAATGTGTCACTTATCCACAAAGTGCAGATGTTACCACACGCCAGTGCAACGGCAAGTGTCTTGTGGCAATGCTGGAGAACAAGCAGTTGGTGCGCAGTTGCTTAGATGACAAGGAGGCATTGGATCGTGCCGATTGCAGCAGTGATGGAAGCGGCAAGAACTGTGCCACCTGCGCGGATGGCAAATGCAACACATTCTCCTTCCCCTCGGATCGCTTGAGTTGCCACATCTGCACCGGAGCCGGTTGTAGCTCCAGCACTGCGGAACCTTGTCGTGCCTATGATGAAAATGATTTCTGTTTTGCCAAGTACAAGGATGGAGCTGTGGAACTGATGGGATGTGCAACCAGCCAGAATGAGACTGATCTAGAGCAATGGCGTCTGTCGAATGTCCTCTACGAATGTGGCAACAAGGACTGCAATGATTTGACTCGCCTTCCCGCGGATGGCGTCTGTATTGCCTGTGATTCCAGCAAGACACCGAACTGTGTTCAGAATCCTAAGGATGTGGACACCACTGTAAGTTGCCATCCTCCTCTGTCGGATTGTGTTACCAGAATAGAGAATGGACACACCATTCGCGGATGTTTGAGCAGCTTGAGCACCGTCGAGGGCAACGCCTGTGTCGCCAATGGCACCTGTGCCAAATGTACCGGTGAAAAGTGCAACATTGAAGTCTTCCCTGCCGATCGTCGCAAGTGTCACATCTGCAACTCCGTGGCCAACTCCGACTGTGCCAATGATCCCAATCACTTGGCCGTCTGTCCCATCTATGCTGCCGATGATACTTGCGTCTCTACCTTCGGCTCTGATAAGTTCCTGCAACGCGGTTGCAGCAGCCAGCTCCAATGTGAAATCGATGATAAGGACCATTGCCAGGTGTGCAACACGGATGGTTGCAACACACACAAGTTTAACGGAGCTGCCACACTTAGTGGCATTGGCCTGGCCCTAACCCTCATTGTGTCCCTCGTTATCAGCAACTTGCGCTGATGATGTGACAACTAATCCTCTGGCTTTATCACTTATCACTGACTCGCCATAGCTCGTAGTTAAACACATAGATGTACTTACAAAAATACCTAATATATCTTCTATACGACAAATCCTAAATTAAAACGAAAATATTATAAAACTAACCCTCTTTGTGTCTTTTTATTTATTTCTCTATTAACTTCTTTGGAACATGTTCTATCATTACGTCTCCTTCTCTCTATTAATTCTGTTTATCTGTTTGGTAAATATCCTTTACACTTAACTGCAAATGCACCAGGAATTATAAACATTAATATTAATTCTAAAGCATTCTTGTTAACCTGTTAGCAGAAAATGTACAAGGTATTATAAAACCAATTAATTAATTAACAATTTACGTTGAAAATTAATAATTAGTTGTTATTAATGGCAAAAAAAAGTATAGAATGAAAATCCTTGCTCAATTTATGAAAAGTTTTCATTGAAAACATATTTTTTCACAACTTGTCAGTGAATTTTATATGATAGTAATCATGTAGCTTACGCGTCGTATACTTAATATAGTGAACTAAATAGCATATATACATATTAACTACAAGCATAGACAATCTCAAACCATCAAATAGCTAAAATCTCATATTACTCACACCCAAAAATTGTGTTTATCTTTAGCTTCTGATTTATACCATCGCTTGTAATTCGCCAAAGAATAACTGTCTCTTTAATAGCCCAACATAAATCCATACGCAATTTTCTATAGCTTTGGCTTTGGCAATTAAAAGCAAATCAAATGACAAAGCGACTAGTTCCTTTGTTCGCAGATTTTGTCAATGGCATTGCGATAAGTTCTAGAAAGTGCTGCCAATTGACCAACCACACAAATTGTCAACTAAAGCTAATCTTGATGGCAATAGTCATTGACAAATTGAGCCATTTAGCAGTCTTAGGTTCTGCTCTCAAAGTTCTCTATTATTCTGCAATTTGGAACTTACCTGAATTTCAATTTGTGAATTGTTCGATGCTTGTTGAATTAAATCTTGTCCGATTATTTGCATTTTACTTCCAATGGTTGCGTTTTGCAATTTCTTCAAACTCTTTGAGAGACGGAAGGGAGTACGGGGATTGTGAAGAACATTTCGCCGTTGGCAAGTTTCACTTTTCAACTTTATCCAAGCGCAAAATTGACGTGGCAGACACACAAGATTGTTTGGTCTGATTCCTCTTCCCTAGAAAACGCATAAAGGGTGAGTTTTGAAAATAAAAAAGAGCCTTGATGGGAAAGTAAAGTATCTAGTATGTGTAAAGGAAATTTTGCTGTAGTGTAGAGACAAGATCGTGCCTAAGGCAGCTATGTACATATATATATGCTATGTTGATCCGATCGGACCAGTTCCGACATATGTATGCGTACAGTTAAAGGATGAACCTTTACCAAGATTCATCAAGATAGCGTCAGAATTGAGAGACTGGTTTGCATAAAAACAGAAAGTCAGACGGGCATGGCTACATCGAATCAGGTTATTCTTTATCAAGAATATAAATACTTTATGGGGTCTACCACGCCTCCTTCTGTAGGTTACATACTTTTTTTGAACAAACTTAATATACCCCACAAGGTTTATTTAAAAAGAATCATATAAAATTAGCGATATGATTAAATTCTTGAACAGATCACTGCACTTCTTTGGTCAATTACTTGGTCAACCTGCTTCATTTGTTGTTATCGTAAACACAATTGATATCTCCATGCAGAGCCTGTCACAACAAACCGCCTTTTAACCCGGCTTTTGTTGGCCAATTTATTTAGCCACATTTTCGCCCACCGCCAACCGCCCACCACCCATTGTACAGTTGCTGACAGCGACAGCCACATTTAAAATCTATTAGTCCACCAACAGCAACTGCAATTGCCAAATGGCCAAATGGGAAACTGGCAACTGGCAACTGGCAACTAGCAACTGGCGACTCAGCCTGTTTCTGTTTTCTGTTCATGTCCGCGCCAAAAAGTAAACAAATTTAATAAAGCCAAAAACTGGATCTCATCCCCTCCAGAGAAAAGTGCAACAGCGACAACGGAGTCAGCGATTCGTGTGCTGTAAATTATGTGCAACAAATAAATTATTTTCAGCTCTGTCATTTGATTAAAATGTTTAAGTGTCGACCGTTGGAAACGATGCCAAATGAATTGCAATGATGTTGCCCGTTGACAGGCCACAGGGTGGGCCAATCTGTTGCATGCAACATTGGTGACACAATTGTTGCAATGACTAATTGACAACTTGGACTTGGTAATTCAATTTTGGTCGGACTTGTGTGTTGGTCTATTTAAAGCAGTTAACAACTTTCACTTTAAACAATTCAAGGTATTTATTTGAATATTCCTATTGATTTTTCAAAAATTCGGGTCATATGTTTTGTCCATTATTTTATTGGCGCAGTATGAAATATTTATAAAATTTGAAGCATAAGCTATTTTATAATTTTGAACATTTTTCACACATTAGTGGCATTTTTGTGGTTAAAATTAATACATCCCGCTAAGAAAATATACAGTGTATATTAAAAATTACATTTAGATTGATTGAGGTAAACTATAAATTTGTACACACATTTAATGTGTACAAAACAATTTATATGAATTGCAGCTCACACAAAAACACATCATTTAATCACTTCATGGAGTGAGTGTCAAGCCCTGGCCTGGACCTTGCGCATACCCGCTTTTTTGGAGGGCTTCAGGACAAAAAACGAACACATTAAGGTATCATCGACGGACATCATGGCCCCAGCGTTATCAAATTCTCCACAATAGTTGGGTGCCGAAAAGATTGTGATTAACTGACGCTTGGCAAAGAACTCATAGCCATCCTCAACAACCTGATGAGCCCGACAGATCAAATCGAACTTGAAACGATGAATAAACTTTCCCACAGTATCAGCACCAAAGGTTACACTCACTCCACGATCATTGTCACTCCAGCCCATGATCTTGGGATCTGGATCAGCCCAGAGTAGATCACATAAAAGTCCCTTGTCTGGCACCTCGCAGGGACGCGACATTTTGTGAATCTGTCCCATGTTATTCAGATCCGGACTGAGTCCACCATGACAACAGAATATCTTCTCATCCACAATCGCTGCCACAGGCATACAATTGTAACAATCGACAAAGGTTCTCCAGAGCTTGATCGTATAACGTCGCTTACATTCATCATAGAATCCATAGATACGATTAATTCCCGAACTTTCATGATTCCCACGCAGCACAAAGAAGTTCTGTGGAAACTTGATCTTATAGGCCAACAGGAGACAGAGGGTCTCAATAGATTGCTTGCCACGATCCACGTAGTCACCAAGGAACAGATAATTTGAGGCAGGGGGATATCCTCCGTAATCAAACATTCGCAACAAGTCTCCAAATTGACCATGCAAGTCTCCAAGGATCTTTACAGGTGCCGAAATCTCCAGGAGCATGGGTTGAGTTAATAGAACCTCTCTACAGCGCAGACAAAGGTATCTTATGTCCGTTTCGGTGAGATGAAGTTGCTTGACCTTCCGCACATCGATGATATTCAGGATGATCTGATCAATGTTTGCTGCATCATTTAAGCTCGATAGTCGTGGTTGAGATACCCTGGACATTCTTGACTGCGTCTCGTGCGGCATACAAAGTGAATTTCAGCAGGAAGCACAAAACAAAAAGAGTATGAATCATATAAAATCAGCAGCATCTATATGTAAATAGATATATTAATGTGATGTGTGTTGACACTTGATGCCCAGCTCAGTTTCAATTCGGATTCGGATTGGGGGACGCATTTGAATTTGGATTTGATTTTGAATGACTTATCCGAGTTCGAACTTTCCGATTGTCCGAGGGACGCAACACATCGAATGTAATTACCAAATCCTTATCAATGGTCATTGAGGCTCCCGCATTGTCATAGAGTCCACAATAATTGGGTGCAGAGAAAATTGTGACCAGTTGTCGTTTGGCAAAGAATTCATAGCCATCTTCGACCACCTGATGGGCCCGACAAAGCAAATCAAAGTCATACTTACGCAGGAACCTCTCAAGTACATCTCGGCCATAAAGAAAACTAACGCCACGATCACTTGGTGAAAATCCAAAACCAAATCTATCGGGATCACTCCATAATAGATCACACAGCAGTCCCTCATCGGGAATTTCGGTGGGTCGAGGTAATACCTTGATGTCGTTTAGATCCTTAAGCTTCTGACTCAATCCACCGTGACAGCAGAAGATCCTTTTGGACACAATAGCTGCTACTGGCATGCAATTATAGCAGTCGACAAATGTCTTCCACAGCTTAATAGTGTAACGTCTTTTGCATTCATCAAAAAAGCCGTAGACTCGATTTATCGACTGCGATTCATGATTGCCACGTAGTAGATATACATGCTGTGGATACTTGACCTTTAGTGCCAACAGAAGAGTTATTGTCTCCACTGAATTCTTGCCCCGATCCACATAGTCTCCAAGAAACAAGTAATTTCCACTCGGTGGATACCCGCCATGTTCCATTATCCTCAGCAGATCATTGAACTGCCCATGAATGTCGCCCACAACTCTTACAGGGGCTGACACCTCTAGCAGCATAGGTTCCTGCATGAAGGCCTCTCTGGCCAGGAAACATAAATGGAACACATCAGGCTCATACAGTTGAATCCGCTGTAATTTGCTGCCTCGAAATGCCTTAAGTTTGCCAATTAACTCGGTTAAATTTAGGGTGGAGTCTGCTAGAAGGGAACTCCTTTGAGAATTAACCAAACCAGGTCCAGTATCTGGCTGAGTGTCATTGTTACTTTCGATTGTGACGGGCGGTTGTTTCCTTTTGAGGGCGATGATGGAAAGTCCTTCTGGGTCTTCAACGTCTTGCCCAAGCAAAGATGGAATTGGGTTGCATGTGTGTCTTGTATACATAAACATTATCTAATTTATTTTTGAAATATCAACATGAAAATAACAGGCTTTGCAAAGGTAACAATATGGCTTAATAAAAGATAATGAACATTCCAAAGTTCCTCATATACAACACCTTTTAAATAAGGAAGAAGGGCATTTAGTTTTATCATACAATTTATTTATATGAATTACATTATGAGACTCACAAATTTAGAACTACACGAAGTTAGTCTGCACCTTTTATAATCACATTAAGTATTTATATTCACATCCTTGACGCCTTTACCAGAAAAAGCATGATGAAGTGTCTCAGAAACGCGCTTAGCACTTGTTTGAACAGTTTTGGGTACAAGACCTCTGAGAATTGCATTAGATTTGTAAATATCAAATCTAATCAACAAATTATTATCAATGTACATTGTGGCCCCGGCATTGTCATAGACTCCACAATAGTTCGGAGCCGAAAAGATGGTGACCAGCTGTCGTTTGGCAAATAATTCATAGCCATCCTCAACGACCTGATGAGCACGACAAATCAAATCAAAGTCATGACGGAGTAGGAAACGCTCTACGATATCGCTACCAAATACCCAAGATACACCACGATTGCTCTTATTCCAACCATAACTCCGATCGGGATCAGACCATAGCAGATCACAAAGAAGCCCAGCAGCTGGTATATCAGTAGGTCTCGGAAGATTATTTATATCCTCGATGCTGGTTAGACTCGGACTTAATCCACCATGACAACAAAATACCCGATTTGAGACAATTGCTGCCACTGGCATACAACTATAGCAATCCACAAAGGTCTTCCAGAGTTTGGATGAGTATCGACGCTTACACTCATCATAGAATCCATAGATTTGGTTAAGACTTTGACTCTCGTGATTGCCACGCAACAGATACACACAGTCTGGATATCTTATCTTGTAGCAGAATAAAAGTGTTATGGTCTCAACCGAGTGCTTGCCACGATCCACGTAATCTCCCAGAAATAGATAACGTTGCCCTGGTGGAAAACCTTTGAACTTAAAGATGCGCAACAGATCCTCAAATTGTCCATGCACATCTCCGACCACACAAAGTGGAGCACTAATCTCTAAGCACATGCTCTCACCAAGAAACACTTGACGGGCATCACGACAAATCGCCTGAATGTCCCTTTTATCAATAGTGAGGCCATTGTGTCGGCAACCTGCCTCCAACAATCTTATAAGTTCGTCCACATTTGCCATGTATATCTGTGAATAATTCTTCCTATGTTATTTGTCTACTGGTGTGTACGTATTTAATTTCTTAATATTTCTTAAAATAAGTCTCTTAACTTTTTTAAATACATTGATTAATCCGACAAAAGCTTAACTAGCTCCTGTGATGTGATAACAAATAATATTAAAAGTAATAAAAATCCAGTACATACTTTGGACTCTCATGAAGAAATTTTTAAAGTTCTTGATACCAAAAAATATAGGGAGTAATAAAATTACGGTGCATAATTTTTACTTGCCTAAGAAACTCTTAAAAGTAAATAATATAAGCATCTTTAAAAGTCTTTTTCCTTAAGAAAGCAAAAGTTCTTATCTGTGTATAATCTGTAAATCCTTAATAGATCATTCGATATCTAACTTTTGCACCTTCTGACACCGATCTTTAAATAAACATTTGAACCGTTTTAGAATTAAATTAAATGAGACAGATAAATATATGTATAAGTTTCATTTAATTCTTATTTCATTTGTCATATTCGCTAAAACATTTTTATCTGAGATACCAATAAAATCAGCACTTTCCAATCGATCTAAAGTTAAAATTAATTCACTTTACAGTACTCGAAAAATCTATCTCATGGCTTGGCTTGTGATCTTTGGCGCTTTCTCGATTATAGCAGCTAATTTGACACTATTATCTCGATTTTTGGGCTTTAACACAACCATTGTGATATTCAGGAATTCATCAACACACATCATACCTCCGGCATTGTCATATTCATCACAGTAGTTGACCGCCGAGAAGATTGTGATAAGTTGGCGCTTGGCAAAGAATTCATAACCATCCTCGACAACTTGATGAGCCCGACAGATCAAATCAAAATTGAAGCGAGCGAGAAATTGTAGAACAACATCTGCTCCAAATGTGAAACTAACACCTCTTGAGTTTTTGGCCCAACCCGTGACTGTCGGATCAGGATCTGACCAGAGTAGATCACAAAGTAAACCGTTTGTCTTGATCTCACAGGGTCTCGGCAGATTGAGTATGTCATCCAATTCGTGCAACAATGGACTCAGGCCACCATGGCAACAGAAGATCCTATCGGAAATGATTGCTGCCACAGGCATACAATTGTAGGTGTCCACAAAGCACCTCCAGAGACGGATAGTGAAGCGTCGTTTGCACTCATCGAAGAAACCATAAACCTGATTAATACTTGCCGACTCGTGATTGCCCCGTAGCAGGAACATCGAGTAGGGAAACTTGACTTTGTAGGCTAGCAATAGAGTCAGTGTTTCAACCGAATATTTGCCCCGATCCACATAATCCCCCAGAAAGAGATAGTTTGTTTTCGGTGGATATCCTGTGGAGTCAAAGTATCGCAGCATATCAGAGAACTGACCATGTATGTCCCCCAAAACATTCATCGGTCCATCCACCCGAAGGAGCATGGGTTCGTCTATTAAAACACTACGTGCTGTATGCAGGAGCTTATAGATATCAATCTCGGGTATACGTATACGCTTATCTGTCTTCCATTTAAGTAAATTCGCGATTAGTTCATCCAGATGTTTTGGCAGCATTTAGTTTTCAAACGAAATTATAAAATAAAATAAAATGTACTCTAATTACACATGCTTTTAAATGAAAACTAACTGACAAATAAATAACACAGACTATGAATGCCAGAATAATAACTCTTACCTGTGTTTTCTCCTTATTTACTTAATATAAACTCTTAAAATAATAACGTAATATGCAATATGAAATTGTTATGTTCCAGTATATTTCAAAATTATCTTATTAAATCTAATAAAATGTATTTTAATCTGTGCTTAAGAGAAACATTATACTAATATTTGGACAATAAAGCACACACTTTGAATTAGATAATTTTAGCTTATCATCTGTACTTTACTCAAATATATTCTGTACATAGGAAATTTTGTAAATAAATAGAACACATCCTAAGAATTCTCCACACCTTTTTAGTTCAAAGTCTACGAGGTGTTTGCTACTTTCTTGGACACACTGTAATGTCCGTTGGCCCCTCAAAACAAACGCGACCAACTGTCACTTTAATTTGTGCAAAGATCCCAACACATGTGTCGGCAACATGGCAACCAGTGCATAAAAGAATCCTCCTCTACCTCCGCCTTCTCCTCTAGCACCTCCTTGGTGTCTTCCCTGTCATCGGCAACAACGGAGCAGCCGTGGTTGAAGCCATGTCAGTTTATCGTCAGAGGTGCGTACGTGCCTTTGTCGTTTATTAGTTTACGCTGGACACGGTTGGTCTCCAAAGGAAATTAAAATAATTCAAGCATTAAATTCAATTTCATTGCTGCAGCTACAAAAAAGTTGCCTTCATGAAAAAAGTTCACAACTTATTTATATTAAGAATTATAAAAATTGTAGTAAAAACTTCTTTTTATGTATGAGCAAAATTTAAGTGCATTACACTTAGTCCAATGATCCAAAAATAAAATGTTTAAAGTAAAAGTGATTCCAAAGTTATAGAAACAGTACAATGAGAAATTTGAGTCATTTGAAAACGGAGGTAAAGCTATTCCAATATTATATTTATTAACTTATCCGAAAAACAATTGATTCTAGTGTAAGATATTTGTAAAACAGATCCCTTTATAGTGGTACTCCAATTTATTTATTCCGAATCACGCATTGAATAAAGAAGATGCAGTAATGGTAACTATATGAATATGCAATGAATGAATGAATTGTCCCCGACCATTATGTAACTGCAGTACTCGTATATTTACATTTTCACCTATTCCGTTTGAAAGCACATCATAGCCAATAGAACACAAAACCAATCCCATCAATTTTGGCCAGTTAAATAAATTTAATCCTTTGTGCAAGCGTATAAAAAAGGCAGCTGGCACAAAACTAAATCCAGACAATTGAATTATTTGCGGTGTTGCTCGCTATAGAATCGACTAACTGCAGATTTGGCGATACAAAAACAATATAGTATATCCGTATATCCGCATACATATATGAGTGATATACATGCATGTGAGTATGTATTTTTTCCAGCATTGCTCAGTGTGTGGTATTATTTAAATTGAATTTGCAAATTAAGTTTATTGTGTTACAGCACACAGAAATTTATATTCTATGCGCGATTATTGTTTCGCTTTTTGTTGTTTTTGTTTTTTTCTTCGGGCTCTCTTTTTTTACTGTAAGCTTCACTGGGCTTATACGATATTTATTTATGGCCCACAACTTGTTTGTTGTGTCTGCCGCGCCCTAGATGGGAATCATGTCGCGGGTCCCAGAGATTGGATGGGTATAAGAGTATATTTTATTTTATTCACTGCGCTTCAATAGAAACAATTGAGCAATTGATTTGCATGCATAAAATTTGTAACTGGGATTTGCGTTGAATGATTTATGGAACCACACATCGCATGTTGCTCGGCATTCTCAAATCTTTTCGAAATTTTCAAATAGTCCACAAACTGAATGACATAAGCTTTAAAAAGATATATGCATAGAAGGATAATGGTGAATATTGGATATTGAAATAACATGTAAATGTAATCATGGCTAAATCTAGTTTCAATATTTTACATACTCGTAATTTCTGTTGTAAATTGCAGAGATCTACATATAAATTAATTTTGCTATTCCAGAAAGATATACTGGAAATAAAATTCAAGAGTCCTGCCAAAAATACATGCTCTAATAACTGCTAGAACAAATTTGCAGCCTGCAGCCAAAGCGATTTTTCAGTCGTATCTTTAGATTTAACATTTTTATACATTTAACTGCATATCCGGCAAATATCACGCATACGCACTGTCGTGCCTTGTATGCAATTTACATTTACTTGGCAAACCGTTAACAAATTTGGCGCAGAGTCTAGTTGGCACCAATTGGTCAACCAAACAAAAAAGAATAATAAAAAAAATGGCACTAGTAGATATACAAATAAATTAAAAATCATATAAAAACGGACAACGCAATGCGGATCGAGATTTGTTGGCGCCAGGGTTGCCGTCTATGTGACGCCTATGGGGCAACAACCCTGGCGCATCATATTTACCATTAAATTCACTCGTGACTTTGGCGTGTTGCACAAATAAATAGAAATAGCGAGAAAAAAAACTACGCTACGGCAAATAAATGTAAATAGGAAATGGAATACATGACTGCAAAAAGAAGAAAAAAGAGGAAAATTGTGCAACGCTGGCGAAAATTGTTCATGTAACCCGGAAAAGTATTTCAACGGTCAGCAAAAACTGTAACACAGTCAAGAAATATAAATAATGGCCAAGTGTTAGAAGGGCGAAATATGTGTTAGCAGTCGCTTTAAAGAGTTCGTCTTGGTCAAATGCTGAACACGCAAATAGGATACCAAGAAGGGGACTAAAATCGAACAGACATTGTCTAATAAGGGGTTGCTAGGGGATCCTATATTGAATTCATAGACCCTCTTAAGATTTCCTCATTTCCAACCTTATTGCTAATGAGCTGCTCTGCAATTGAGTCACGTAAAGTGTGTATCCAGCTTCAGGTTGCATTGCAATTCCACATTCCACTCTGTAGACAGCTTGCAACGGAGCAGTTGTAAGTGCCACCTGCTGCCTCCTACACGTAAAGTAGACATAACTATTTAAATGTGAATATTAACCTTCTACCTTAACTGCCTTCATTCACTTCAGCATGGAATGAATTCAGATGGTCACTTAATTATCCCGCACGTAGAACTCGACCAGCTGGCGGTTGCAAATATTTGGCATCTGACGCCTGTTACCATGGTCGAAAACTGTACCTGAACCAGGTAATTAGCATTAAAGTCCAGTGCATATAAATTAATTAAATGCAAAACACGCACGTTTCGGTCAGTAAAATGCATTTGCTGTCTCTGAAAAGGCTCTGTAACCTAAGTGGATAATTTATGACCCAAAATGATAAAGTAAATAGAACTGCGATTACATCTGACCATTTAAAGTAATGTTTCCAACATTTCGTTGATAATGGTCAACGAAAATTAGTGTGAATGCCTAAAGCTAGGCAACAACTAAGCGACTAAGACGACGATTTATTGGGTTAAGTATGAGTAAATAATTCCCCGTTTCAAAGTACAAACAACCCTCAACTAAGTCAGTTGGTCAGCTGGTCAGTTGGTCATCGAAGGACCATCCCCATTGGACAAGTTAAGAGTAAACGATGCTGACACAGACAGCACTTGGACATCGACTGGTGCCAATTTTCTGTTGATTACACGACAACGTTGTTGTTGTCGTTGTTGTTGTCGTTGTCTGCACTTGCCACCCTTTGTTGCTCGTTGGTGTTGCTGCCCCTTGTCTGGAGGGTGGAAGGTGTCTAGTGGGTGGGAATATTCTGACAAGGGTCAAACGAAAGTTTTACGAGCTCTTTGCTGCATTTAAACTAAAGCTATTTAATGTGTTGTTATTTGGTGTTGTTGTTGTTGCTTTTGTTGCTGCTGTTGTTTATTTTAAGTTTAATTCGTTTGCCTGCTAAAAAGGAAATTGGTTTAAGTGGAATGGAAGAGGAAACTACCGCTGATAGAGGGCAGCTAGAGATTTATCCAGTGAAAGTTTCTCACCTGATGAAAGTTGTGGCTTCTCCTACTGGCACTGACAGCATCGATTTGGGACTGAGATTAATGGAGGAGTAAATGTTTTACTTTTATATAATGGTTAAGCTGGGTTACCAGTAAAGTGTAGTGGGGATTTCTTTAAGTTGTGGCAGAAACAAATAAATATTTACATTATTCTTAATTTCTAATGCAAACTTAATACTATTTATTAACTTAAATTTGCCACATTTTAAATAAAAGCCAGATTATAAATATAAAATATATTATTCTTAATTTCTATTGCAAACTAAAAAAAATTTAATAACTTAAATTTGCCACCATTTAAACGAGAATTCAGTTGAATCTGCGCACAGGCCAAAGCCATAATATAAATCTTCAACTATCTGACAGAGTCTGCATGTTGTGTATCTGTCACTGCCCCCACACTTCCCCTCTGTTGCCATGATGAGGCAACTTTGCTACTGCCAAAATCATACATCAATTTTGGTACATTCGTCAGCGATGCCACAGAAATATCATGGCCAAAAGGGAGAGGGGCAATAAGGGAGGTCTCTTACCCCTAAAAACTGTGCCCAGTGGCAACGATAACAAATGCCGCAACTGATGTGAACATGAATGCTGTACGGCAGTTGCACAGTTGCACAGTTGCACAGTTTTCGGTTTTGCAGTTTGCATTTTGCATTTTGGCGCGAAATTTTCAACGCACTCGTTTTGGACAGTGTCAGACATGGCTAGGAATTTGAAAGTGATGTCTGCCAGACCGAAATTGTCAAAACAATTAATCATTGATGAAGAAAATGTACATGCAACAGCCAGCATGCAACCGCAACAACAACAACAACGACAACAGCAACAACAACATCAGCCTGCCAATGTATTTTGCATTATTTTGCGCCAAATGTCATTAGCCTCAACTCGAAATTGTTTACAGACAGTTGTCCATTTGCTCCTAACTAGTTAGTCATACGAGTACACGAGCTGTAATGTATTTTACATTAAGCAAATATTCAACATAATTATATTTTAACTAGTTTGATTGAAACCCAGCAACAGCAGCACTAAGAAAATTGCAAACTTCATTCGCAATGCAACTAAAATATGGCCTAGAGGCAAATAACATTATTGTATCTTTGGTCTTGGCCAAACATCTGAGCAATAGTTCATTTGCCATTTGCATAAGCATAATTGATAAGCAGTATTAATTTATTTAATTGCCCTCATTAAGTAGACAATTCCATATGCATTATTCAAGCATGAAAGCAATAATTGCAATAAATTAGGTCAGCTTCGATTTTGCTTCAATTTTCGTATGAATATTTATAGATAGATGCTCAGTAGGTATTTCATCAAACAAAAGACTTTAATTAACATAAATTGACTAAGTTATCTATGAGAAGGAAAAGAGGAAACATTTTTAGACACTACCCAGGACTAAAGATGCAGATTAATTTGATGTTTGTCCTTAGTTAGACCATCAACTAATTAATTTTTGGGCGTAAGACACATTACAATATTTACTGAGTTCATTTATAAACAGACTTTAATTAAAACTATGCCTGCATTATTCAAAATTATACCAAGTATTTGTGTATATATTTGCAAGAGTGCTAAACTAGAAGATACCCTTCTATAAATACTACTATAACTTTAATAAAACTATCTTAATTTTAAATCACATTCTGATAACTTTTAAACCATTTTACAATAACCTAACTATTTTAAATGCTCCATTTGACTGAGAACTCTGCAAATAGCAGTCAGGACTGTCAAAACATATAAAGCCCAATCAAATGCTGTTCCAATTAGCCACGCTACTTTGGACTTTAGACAGCCGATTTGAAGTCCAGAGAACTGTAGACACCGTTACACGCTTAGCCACTTTAAGCGCTTGTTGACAACCATAAAAATCGAAAGCCACGGTATTAAAAAAGAGCAAACAATTTGAGCACAAAAAGCACAGCTCTTGAGATGCGTGATAAATATAGAAAGGGAAAGAGACAGTGAGAATGAGAGAATGAGAGAGGGAGGGGTGAAGGTGAAGGTGAATAGATACATTGTGGACCACATAAAGTTGAATTTTTCTTCGATTCGTTTCAATTTTTATACCCTTGCAGAGGGTATTATATTTTTGTCACGAAATGTGTAACGCATTGAAGGAAGCCTCACAGACCCCATAAAGTATATATATTCTTGATCAGGGCGACGAGCTGAGTCGATATAGCCATGTCCGTCTGTCTGTCCGTCTGTCCGTCTGACCGTCTGTCCGTCTGTCCGTCTGTCCGTCTGTCTGTCTGTTTCTATGCAAACTAGTCTCTCAGTTTTGAAGCTATCTTGATGAAACTTGGTACAGGTCCGTCTTTTTGCTGCACGCAGTACATATGTCGAAACCGGCTGGATCGGATAACTATATCATATAGCTGCCATAGGAACGATCGGTTGGAAATAAACATTTAGTATGAAAAACTTTTTTGTTTCTCAAGATATCTCAACCAAATATACAAATTGTGTGTTTGATTAAGTTTTAAATAGGCCGACCAATTTTGGTGTAAATCGAACTACTATATCATATAGCTGCCATAGGAACGATCGGTTCGAAAACAACATTTAGTATGAAAAACTTTTTTGTTTCTCAAGATATCTCAACCAAATATACACATTGTGTGTTTGAATAAGTTTTAAACAGGCTGACCAAATTTGGTTTAAATCGGACTACTATATCATATAGCTGCCATAGGAACGATCGGTTAAAAATCAACATTTAACAAATTTTGAAAAAAATCTGTCGGCTTACACAGGGCACTGCAAGGGTATCCAAACTTTGGCGCGCCAAAGTTAGCTTGCGCTATATTTTTTTGCTCTTTTCGCTGCCCATCGATTGTCACGAATGGAAGGCGAAAAGAGAACATAAAAATCGAAACGAATTCAATGTGTCGACAGGTGATTGGAATTTCTTTGCAATTTGTTTGTGTAGTCTTGCCCTTGTTCCCATCAATGGGCCATTTTATGTCTCATAAAGACTCATTAAATCTATGGAAATGATATCGTTAACTAAAACAACAAGCTGACCCGTTATTGGCCAACAAAAATTGTCATAAAACCTTCTTCTTCTATAATGGATTCATAAATGACTAATAAATGAGAACGAATTGGTAAAAAGTATAATTTGTTGAAGATTGTTGTCAATATACTTAAAATAAAATTTTAATTTTATGTATACCTAAGTATTTAACTATGTATGTATGTATTAATTGTTAATGTGCCTTTTGTTGGTTTGTAAAGTTTATTAAATAATTTATTTTATGCTTTTTACCATCGCCACGGAGAATTTCATTAAAACTGATTTCCTATGAAAATGCAATCAGCAAAAGTCGACAAGGCAAAAAATAAATAAGTAAGAATATTTTCTGATAAAGTGCTCAACGAAAGAATACCATATATTAAAAGGTGTAAACATTTTCAATTTACAATTGAAATTTTCTTAAATAACTTGAATGATTATTATGTAAACAAGACTCAGAAATATTTACACTGAAGTTAAACTCAATTTCTTTAATAAATAACATAAGAAATACTTGAGGTCCTGTTCCTGCCAGCATATGTTATTGTACACCCTTTCTGCTCATTGTTAATGGGTATAGAGTATAAAAAACAGATACAAAATCAAACCATAGATGGATATATTGTTACAGCACTGAAAAAAACAGTTAAAAGGCGAAAAGTGCAAACCGCAATTAATTAAATCCGCAGTTAATTTTATTGCCGGCGGAAGTGGCAGCAGCAAAAATAGCGCAAATGAAATTATAGCCGATGACGGCAATGGAAAAAAAACTTTGTCATCCCAGCAGAAAAATATATGTATTACCAAGTTTATCACAGCCCACTTTAAATCGTGTGTGACAAGTCCAAAGAATTTTATAGCATTTTATGATTTAAAATGAGTTTTTGTTTGATCTTAAATTGCATTTAAATGACACAGTTTTCAGATTTAATTAAATTAAGCAGAAAGAGTTTGAGAGCAATTGCTTGTTAAATTTATTAAAACTAATAAATAAAATGTGAGCTAAGTAGTATGTGGAAAATAATCTCAGCTGAAGTGCAACTTATTATTTAATAAATTCAATATGAACATATTTATTTGCAGTAATGTTGTGATCTGTGAGAAGTTTTTTAATAGGAAGTGCAATTATCGATTGCTCTGAATTCCGTCTAACACTTTTATGCATATCTTTTCTATTTTTTTTGCCGACATCAGTTTCGGAGTACACTGTTATTAATCTATTATATGGATTGCGTGAGGCACTTTCATTGCATGCCACTTCAACTACAGAATGATTGCATGCAAATTATTGCGAGCTGAGCATGTCCCAAAAAATTGTATCCTCCAGCTGCAAGTGCTACAAGTCATAATCGACAAAAATCGCGTGCTGCAAAACTCAACTTACAAGCGCTACAAGTTTTTGCTGCAAACTGCTGCTTGAAACTTTTTGGGCTGCCTTCTGGACTCGGTGGCAAGTTAGTGCTTGCTTGTTGTTGCATGCCACGCAAAGTTGCAGTCTGTTTTTTGACCTTCGTGGCAGTTTGCCTTTGCCACTGCCACTGCCCCCTTCTCGGGAAGGCGGCACCTCCATCATTAGGGAGCTTGTTGAAGTGGCTACATAAGCTCCGAGCGACTTGCGTGCCCTTTGATGTATTACAATTTACGATTCAGGTGTGGAAATTCCTTTTAAAGCTTTCGTGTCTTTCAGTTGCCCCAACACCAAGTATCACCTTTAGCAACAGCAGTTGGTGCTCTATTCAAATCTCCTACTGCAGTATTCAAAATCAGCTTGCACATTTAATTTAAAGCTCAAACGAACCGACCACGCCCAGAATTCTTTGGACAACCGCACACCTTTCACCAAAAATACCAAAAAGCACATTGGTTTCATTTGTATGAATGCGGCTCAAATGGAGAAAAAAAAAAGAGTCCAAAGGAAAAAATATAAATATATATATATGTATATACAAGACTGAAAGCGCAAATGGAATAACTAATTAAATTTTTGAACTGCAAATGAACAAAGTTGCCGGCAAACACCACAAACTGAGGCTGCTCTCCTTTTGCCAACACAGTCAGACTGTTTTAGCAGTTAACTGTTAACTACCAATGGCAGCTACCAACTGCCATTTTAATTAACTTGGCTAATAAAATTTTATGCTAACTCGCAGTGCGCATAGTAAAACATTATCTGCGCGTTGTAATAGTTGCCCATAAAGGTTGTCTATGCAAATATGTTGCAATATCTTTGTTGCCACTCAATTGCTGTTGGCTTTAACAGAGCCACCCCTATATCCTGGCCCAATATTCTAGCCCAATATCCTAGCCCCATTCCTTTCCGCCCATAAATCAAAAGTGAAATTTTTACACGCGCCAAACTGTCTGTGAAAATTTCATTTACATGTGCCGCGGCATGTTCAGCTGCAACTCCAGCCTTCGAACTTTTCAGTTTCCCAGTTTCCCAACACGTTTTTAATTGTTTTTTTGTGGTTTTTCGGACAATATTCAAAGGGAGTAATTTAAATTCCAGTCTGTAGCCGAGAGCAAATAATTCTGAAATATGCAACGAGGTGTGGAATCTATATTCAAATGTTTTAGGAATTTAAAATATAAACAACTTGATTTTTAAAGACCACAATAAGTAAATACATATTACATACTTCATAAATAAAAAATACTTTAATTCCTTTTAGTTTAGTTTTTATTACACTTTACAGAGATCCAGAACTTGTCACTATGTCATTTCTAGAGACAATCTTCCTTCATTACAACATTCCTTTTCGTATCTAAACCTTATCCTATTACTTCTGTAAATATTCGCAATAGTTACTCAGAGTAACTTACTCTCTCTAATTGCTGGCCCGCAGCGAATTTAATGACTATTATGTAGTTGTAGTTGTTGTAGTAGCATCTAATGTTCATATTACAAAACCTATTAACATATTTGCCAACGTGTTTAACAACAACAACAACAACGAGAAAAAAGCCCTGACGATGCTCTGGTCACCAATCAGCCAGAGTCCGACTTTGTTGGTGGTCACGTTTCGAAGCCAACAACGAGACAGCCTTGCATAATTGCGCCGCCAAGTGCAGGTCTGCAGTTCTACTACCTCATCACATAAATAACCCACCCAACATAGACCCAACAACACACACAAATAGACACTCCTATTTTAAAAATATACATACGCATGCACTGAAAAAATTAAGGTTCTAAAAGAAATTTGAAACATAAAGCTATTAAAGTTAAAATAGGACCAAGTTCTTTTAGAAATATATCACAAATTCTTAAGCAAACCATAACAAAGATTCAAAAATTATTTTTAAGATGTTAGAATATCTCTAAAATAATTTTTTTTATTTTGTTAAATGACAGAATTTATTTATTTACATTTTTTTAAGATTTAAAAAGATTTAATCTTGTATTAAGAATTTTAGATTCCTTAGAATAATATTCTTAGTTTAGTAATTTGGTCTTAAATGGACTTATTTAAATAAAACTTATTTAAGTTAAATGCTCTTTTTTCAGTGTGGGTATGTGTTGTTTGGCTTTTTGTCTAGCATGGCTATTATGCAAATGGCACTTTGTTTTAACAACGCAATGCGGTTGGCCTGATGGCTGAGTCTGAGGCCGAGTCCGACATTAGTTCGTCATCAACGTTCCTACATATCCAGCCCCTAGTTTTTCCCCTCCTCTCTCTCCTACTTTCTGGTCCCTTGACCACATTACGCGCACAATTAATATGCCAAGTGTTATGTGTGCGCATACTAATGACTTTTTCCATCTAAAACTACATCTGCATCTGCATTTGACTTATGTCGGACTCATCTGTCAACTCTGGTCATCTATCAATAATTGTTCAACTGCCCGACAAAACGAAGCAGGCCCAGCATTTTTCTCTCCCACACTTAATGTACATATGTATGTACATACATATGTATATATGACGCACATATTTATGACGCACAGCGTAGAGAGTCATCATTAATCCTGCTTGACAATTGTCGTCTAGAGCACAAGAGAGAAGTCCAAGTCTAAACAGGTTCATGTCAATGGGGCGTTACTCTCTCCCAAAGAGGTTTAAACTTCTAAAGTGCACTTAAGGTTTTACGAGCACAGACTCGGGAGGTTCCACAGATACTTAAAATAATGACATACAAATGAGTCTTCATATTTATTTATTTATTGTCAGACTAAAATTCATTAAGAAGAACAATTAAAACATAAGTTTACAATTAACTGTTAAAACTAAATTTTTAATTTAATGTATGCAAATATACAAATATACAAAAATTGTGTGCCATCATACCACAAAAAAATTAAATTAAATAAATTAAATGAGTTTTTATTTAGTTGATTAAATATATTAATATCAAAACTTGAAGCTGACTGTAGCTCATGCCAACACCTTGTATAAGCAAGCCAATCTTCAGCCGTTTTCAAAGCCAATTTAAACAGTTGCGTGATACTTTTAGATGCGCCAAAAAAATGTTGACCAACACTTAAAATGCTAGCAAAATAAAGCCCAAAAACACACACACACACACTCACTTGATAGTCGGCTAATACAAAACAAGAAGCAAACACACAGAAAGAGCCATCCAATAAAATAAATCAAAAGAAAGTAAAATTACGAATCGTCGAGCGATCGAACTGCAAATACACATATACAAAATTTAACAAAGAAAACAACATTGATTTCAATAAAATCACAAGCGAGAAAAAACTTTCGCTACTTCAGTGGCAAAAACAAAAATTAATGTAAAGCCGAATTTAATAACTACAGCATAACGAAGACTGAATACACTTAAAAGTGATAAGCTGTATTATATTTTTGTATATCCGCAAATACTTATGAGATGTTATTTTCAACTGAAACATAATTCAAAAATATACTTTTTTAGTTAAACCTTGTATTTTAATATCTCACTTACCATCTTACTAGTCACAATGTATAAATGTATCTGAAATATATGAAATTAAATAAAATGTTTTAATATTATTGAATATTTATACACAATCAAAATTTATAGATATTTATATCAAATAAAATGTATGGTAATTTTTAAATGTGTGCTCTATTACTGAACTTTTTATCTACTGACTTTTATATTTTATTACTATTTCTGCAAAATTTTTTGATAACCAGCTAAAATTAAATGTTTTAGAACTAAACTTTATCTATTTATAATAATATGCAATATTTTCATATAATTTTATTAAAGTGAATTTCATATTATATTAAACTCCTGTAGTACTCTTAAAATATATTTTTATATTTATAAATTTGTTTTTCTATAACTGTTGTTTGTTAATCCATTTAAAAGAATAAATTGATCCGCTTAGTAGTGTATCAAAAAGCGTTAAATTGAATGCGTTCAGTTTGTATTTTGTTTTGGGTGAAGCATCATTATCATGGTCAAGCCGGCGTAGCCCACGCATGCGCAGAATACAAATACAAAAGTAGATTGGCAAGTGGACGTGCCACAGGCAAGAACAGCTTTTATTTTCTGCCCGGTTTGGTTGTCATGTGAATTTGGGTGAAATGTTTGTCGCTGGCTTTCAAATTTGTGGCTGGCTTTTCAGTTTGCAACGAGCCACACAACCCGTGTGTGGTGTCGCCTAAGCTTGGAGAAAGCCACATAAACACACACTATCTGGAAATGTCTTGGAACTGGCAACCGATCTACCTGCTGCTATTGCTGCTGCTGCTCGGATCGACTCAGATCAGTTCATCTCAGGAGTCTTCCTTGGTGGGCACAACACCAACATCTCCGCTGCTGAAGCAATCCCAGAATACATTTGTACAATGGGTGCTTTCATTGTTGCCACAGCGACCTGGTGCCGCACCAGAGACCGCCACGTTGGCCACACTGAGCAGCTCACCCACATCACCCACTGAGACCACAGTCGGACTAGCCTCCAGTACAAGCACAACTGAAGCACCCTCTGTGAGCACCACCACCACTCGAAAAGCTACAACACCCGCACCACCCACTTTGGATCCACCAAGAAACTGCAGCGACTGCGTCTGTGGAGTTGCCAACATACAGAAACGTATTGTCGGTGGTCAGGAGACTGAGGTACATCAGTATCCATGGGTTGCCATGCTGCTCTATGGCGGACGTTTCTATTGTGCCGGTTCCCTGCTCAATGATCAGTTCCTGTTGACAGCCTCGCATTGCGTTTATGGCTTCCGCAAGGAGCGGATTTCTGTGCGTCTTCTTGAACACGATCGCAAAATGTCACATCTGCAGAAGATTGATCGCAAGGTCGCGGAAATTATCACACATCCAAAATATAATGCACGTAACTATGACAATGATATTGCCATCATTAAGCTGGATAAACCCGTAGAGTTTAATGAAATACTGCATCCAGTCTGTATGCCCACACCTGGACGCAGTTTCAAAGGAGAGACTGGCACTGTTACCGGCTGGGGTGCCCTTAAAGTCGGCGGTCCCACCTCCGATACCCTACAGGTAGGTGACAATGACACCGATAGAAAAACGGGTCTACAAAATCAGAACATTTGGTCTTCAAAATGGCTGAAGACCATTCCTCTAAGAAGAACTCTAAGAGAACTTTGCGTTCTTAAAATCATATCCCAATTCATTTTAAAGCTGTGTTTTCTGGACTTTTATCCGAAAGTTGAGTTTCTTAAAACTTGAAAGATTTTTTGACAAATCTTCCTGATTTGTGAGACCCGTTTTTCTATCAGTGAAAGATTTATTTGAGTACAAGCAGCATTAACGAGCTTATGATTTCTTATAGGAGGTGCAGGTTCCCATTTTATCACAAGAAGAATGCCGCAAGAGTCGCTATGGCAACAAAATCACGGACAACATGCTGTGCGGTGGATACGATGAGGGAGGCAAAGACTCCTGCCAGGGCGACAGTGGAGGTCCCCTACACATTGTGCCAAATGGAACGCGAGAGTATCAAATTGCTGGTGTTGTCTCTTGGGGCGAGGGCTGTGCCAAGTCCGGTTATCCAGGCGTCTATGCCCGAGTCAATCGCTACGGCACCTGGATCAAGAATCTCACCAAGCAGGCTTGCCTGTGCCATCAAGAGACCAAGAAGATCAAGTAGTTCGTAAGGCACACACAGGCAGGCGATATACTCTAGAATTTGATCAATACTTTACATTTAATTCAATCCTATAACAACGATTGACCGAAATTCCAGTTTTTGCTAGCGAAAACTTTTCTGTTTCGTGGAACATCGTCCGAAAGATTCAAATTCAAACTACAAAAAGAAAACGCAATCAATCAATGGAAAATTCTGTTTTTATTTCACATAAAAAGCATGGTATTTTCTATAGATTGGTTAGCATAGGTATTTATTTAAGTATTGATCAAATTTCAAATCTGCAAGTGTATTAAGGCTTCGACTTGTCGAAGATAATTGGCTCGATTCGTTTATTTATTGATTAAAAAGAAAAACTACTGCCAACTATAAAAAGGTTCTTTATTCCAATGGCAACAACCTTTAAGAGGTCCGGTTTACAGGCTGGTCTATCCAGTTCTCAGTTTTCAATTCAGGTTCAGGTTCAGTTCTATTTCAAGGTACTTGATTTGGCTTCTTTCTGCCAATGGTGCATCCTAGCCAATTCAGTTGCCAATTGCCAGTTGGCCGGAAAAGTTCACTTTAGAAATGAGATTAATTTGTCTGCTCTCACTACTGGGCCTCTGCCTGGCCACGCCCAGACTACGTGGCGCCTCTGAACCATCCAAGATTCTGGAGTCTTTGAGCAATTTGCGTCAGAATAGCTTCCTTGACTGGATCGTCTCCATACTGGGACCAGACTATACAGACACGAGTACTCCAGCCAAGCGGGAGTGTCCGGCTTGTGGTTGTGGCAACATCAATACACGGCATCGTATTGTGGGTGGCCAGGAGACAGAGGTGCATGAGTATCCATGGATGGCAATGCTGATGTGGTTTGGAAGCTTCTATTGTGGTGCTTCTCTGGTCAACGATCAATATGCTCTGACTGCGGCACACTGCGTCAATGGTTTCTATCATCGACTGATCACAGTTCGCCTGCTCGAGCACAATCGCCAGGATTCAAATGTGAAGATTGTGGACAGACGAGTTGTTCGTGTCCTTGTGCATCCCAACTATAGCACACGTAACTTTGATAGCGACATTGCCCTCATCCGCTTCAATGAACCAGTACGTCTTGGCATTGACATGCATCCTGTTTGCCTACCCCCACCGACAGAAACATTTGCTGGCCAAACGGCTGTGGTTACAGGCTGGGGTGCCCTTAGCGAAGGCGGACCTGTGTCCGATACCCTGCAGGAGGTTGAAGTGCCTATACTCTCCCAAGCGGACTGCCGGAACAGCAATTATGGCATCGCCAAGATAACAGACAACATGATCTGTGCTGGCTACGTGGAGGAGGGTGGTAAGGACTCTTGTCAGGGTGACAGCGGTGGACCCATGCATGTCATTGGCACTGAAAAAACCTATCAGTTGGCGGGCATCGTATCTTGGGGAGAAGGCTGTGCCAAGCCAGGATCACCCGGAGTTTACACCCGTGTCAGCAACTTCAACGAGTGGATCATGGCAAACACTCGTGATTCATGTGCCTGTGGCCAGCCTGAGGAGGAGCCGGCAGCTCCTGAAGCTATCAGCACCACATCGGAGCAGCCTGAGTTGCCCACAGCAGAGACAAGCCAAGCTAGCGAATCAACAGAGGCAGATCCGGTTACTGATTCGGTTACTGATCTATAACTATTTATAAAAGATAGATCATTTCAAATAAAGGCATTGCCATGATACGCTCATTATTACTTTTTATTTAATATTATAAACTCTAATCGTAGTTCCATCAATAGTATCGAAGGTGTCATCGATTGTTTTGCCATCACTGCCTTCAATGACAGTTAACATTACATTGCAGATAATTTCAGAACGAAGCTAAAATTTGTCTGAAAAACAAAGTCCTGTGCAATGAGTGATTCATATAAAGTCATGTTCAAATTGAACATTCTGTTCAATATTGCAGAATACCAGAAAGAAAAGGTATTGCAGCAGCTGGTTTATGGCATCAAAAGGGCAACAGCAATTGGTTACTTTAGTCTTAATAGCGAGCGCTTCTATACTCGAGGTATAAGCGCTATGAAGTACCTTTCAATGCCAGACATGGATAGTTTCCCCTTGGATCTCAATGAGACACCTATAAAGCCAGTGGAGCACGAAGATTGTGATACATTTTTGGACAACATGCTGCTATTCATTAGGGATCACAAACACACAATGCTTAAGAGGTATTCAGTTGATAAATTTGAGGTAAACGCTGATATGATTACACACTGCGAGTTGTTGCAAGTTCTGCTGTGCACCAAATACACTAATCGCAATTGGAGAATATTTGCCATCAAATACCGCAATGCAATCTACTTGCACCTCGAAAAGAAATCGGAAACATCGGAGGTGCAAAGAAATTGCCAGAGTTGGGAAGCAAAACTTAAGCGATTTTTATACTCAGGTAAGTGTTGGTGTAAAAGTGTCTTAATAATAATAAAAGGTTGTTATTTTATTATTCCAATAGATACTTCTGAGAAACAGCAATTGGAGTCGGAACTTAAGGATGAACAGCTTTATTGTGTATTTCAACGGTACATAGGCCAGTTATCTGTGATCTATGAATCTCCCATGGGTGCCCTTTATGAGAATCATAAAAATAAGTTAGCCGCTCTCAACTTTTCTGTCTATCTCTTTTACTGTAACCCTCTATCCCTCTCTCTTTAGTCGTCATTTTCATGAAACTCATTCCAAGTTCACAGAGTGCTTGGTAATTCCTCCAGGATCTCCAACTCATGATAACAGTGGAATCTCAGAATCAGAACTAGCCCTATCATTGTGGTCGAAATGTTCTCTTAGTAATATTCGACAGATTTATGTAGCACGTCCCAATACTTCTGGTCTTATCGAAGCCATTGAGCCAAAACGTTTATCTAAGAAAAATGTAAGTAATTAAAAATTTAAATATTTATTCAGAAAATTTAATTATTTTGTTTTTTAATTGCAGCTCAGAAACTGGTTAACAGATGAGTGCAATGATTTTTTGATCATTACATTGACAAAGATTCGCGAAACAATGTTATTGGATAATCCTAAAGCGGTCTATCAATTTAATTATGATGCCATTTCTGGGTATATTACATACGAAGTTTGTAATCAGATCAATGAGAATACTTGTATTGCAGATTGGTATATCACAATGCTTGATGAATAAAAATCCTTTATTGATTGTACAAAAAATTCAGAATCTTACATTTATCAAGTCTCTCTCTCTCCTTCTCTCTGTAAAGGTGCTTTTTAAATCTGCACCAATCCGGTTTAAAAATTTCAGAGGAACTTTAGAAGGTGTTGGACTCTTACATACATAAATACATATATTTGACCCTCAGGTGGCTGAATTGTTATTGTTCTTTGGCTTGTTAACTGGCATCTCGAGTCGCTTCAATTTCCGCCTGTAATCTGCTTGTTTTGAAGTTTTTCCCCCGAGGCATTGCTCAATTTTTGTGCTCGAAATTGCCACTAAATCAAAAACAAGAATTACACTAACAACAGCAACAACGACCACAACAAGAGCAACAACTCCTACACTTTGTGTGGATATCTCCCATTGGGATCCAGTTGGTCAACGATCCTGGCAGCATTGATAAATAACTAAATAATAGAATAAACAGCACAAAAGGTGCTAAAACTTTAAAGGCGGCTTAAAGTGAGAAATATATATATGTAATTCCGTCAGAACGAGACGGACAAAAAGAAATAGAGAGAGACGGGTACTGAAATTATGAACCATCCTCAAGCCAAGTTTATATTTTGTGGCACAATATTTTTATTTTCATCGTGTTTGCCTTGTTTTTCACATCTTTTTGCGGCCAAGGCGCAAATTTGCTGCAATTGAGCGCATTTTGGTGTTTGGCCGCCTGCAGGTTAGAAATATTTATTGGGGCGTAAAATTGTTTGATTGAATATTAGTGCGGTGCTTTTATAAATTCGTTTTTAGCTTTCTCTTTCGACGGCTTGTTTGAAAGGCCAAAGCCGACTTTTAAGCTGCAATTGCAAAAGGTTTCCCTTTACAAAATTCAACAAAAGTTCAGGCAACATAGAAACATATTTTATTAATTGGAAAAGAATGTATAAAAACGCGGAAAAAGTACATAAATTGTAAATTTAAATGAGTATAATTGAATAGATAAATCCAGCTGCAATTGTAAGAGATTTAAGCCCACAAGAACTAAAGAAATTGTATTGTAAGTATATACATAGTATATCTCTTCACATAGAGCAACTCGACATGCAGCCCATTTATTTATAGGTAAGGACAGTGTAGGGAATTACATATTCAGATTCTTTAGGAGATTCCAATCATAGACAAAGCACTGCTCACTGTGTTGATTAAAGAGACCGTACATATAAGAGCACTCACAAGCATTTTCTCGGTCATAATCAGCACCGCATCCAGTATATTTGCAGCCGGCTAAGGAAATGGAGATACTTTAATGCATCTAATTAGCACGGGAGGAATGTTTAAAGCCACCTCAATGAATGTTATGGCCAGACTTAACGTCTGCTGTGCAATGACAACCCCAAGAGAGACGCAAGTTATAAGAGCCATAAGTGTTACTATGGCTAAGGCTTCTACCAATCGGACGGCGACAGGCATCCTCAATGCAACAACTTAGTGGTGGGTATTTTTTAAAATATTACAGAAACTTTTGAATAAAGATCCAAATTAAAATAAACTGACAGACTACGAAAAGACTGTTGTCCATTAAAGAAATTGAAATAGAACTTGTATTTGTATGAATGTCAAGATTACAGAGTATTTTGAAGTGAAGCAATCTCTCTTCCTTCCTGATGCCATAACTTGTTAAAATACATTTTGGTTTTGCATATAAAAAGTAGATGAATAAGCCAAAGCTGTTTACCAACTGATTGCCACAGTGAAGCCACAAAACCGCCAACAAATTATAGTTTTCAATCGCTTTTTCTGCTGGTGTTTGTTGTTGTTGTTTTTGTTTCCATTCCAATGCAAGGCTATAACTTTTTTCAATATGCAATTCCAATTATCCTATGCAAATGCAATTTGTCTCGCTGCCGAGCAATTTAGGCCCCCTCACAACATCCCGATGAGGCCACAAACTAGGCCCGTTTGATGTGTCTGCTGGCATAGATTGTTCTGAATTATGGCACTAAATGGCTAGACATGTTACATAATTCATTTATGTACTCCGCACCAGGGACATTTTCCCTGATAGATAGAGAGTTTGTCTGTTGTCTGTATGTGCCAGAGTCAATTCAAACAATAGAGTATGTTCTTTTTTTAGAGCTTTAATGCACATAGCACAGCTTATTTATTGTTTGAAATATTCAATTAGCTGCATATTGGCAGTAAAAGGGGGAAAAACAAACAACAAATTTAATTGATTTTTGTATTCAGTCTATATTCTTTTTTTCAACTTGTTTTTAAGAGCATTTAAAATGTACTTCGGGGCTATTGACTCTAGAAGAAAACAGTCTGATTCTCTGCCTAAGTTGAGTTTTATTAACCAAGACGCATCACGGCGATTTTCCGGTTTCTGCTTTTGATTTCTTTTTCGTCAACTTCATAAAAATCCTAAAATAAATATTTGCACACATAAGTTCAGGCCAAGTTGTCGTCGTTGTCGTCGTCTTCATCTTTGTCTGGAGACAGACAGCTAAATAAGCGAAAAGTTTTGTCGCAAATCCCAGGCACGGCCCAGCCGCAGGCATTCGATAGACAGAAAAGGGCACAACAAAATTAAAACCAGTAGATGTGCTCATATTAAGTAGTGTTGGCTTAGAAGATACCCTACAATTTTGTAGGGAGAAAGCTATTTTAGATCTACTTTTATATAACTAGGCGCTGATGACCTCTGGGATTAACTCTTTCATACCATATTATTATTTAGCACAATATTTATGTACTCCCTATTTTCTTTATTATAAGTATAGAATATAGGTATATAATAAGATAGAACGGTTATGAAACTCTGTCAAGCAATGAAAACTTTTTCAAATATGTTAGTGCTCTTCAACCAAAGATGATCTTAATACTACCGTATTACTTTTGGCTCGTTCTGAGATTGTAGCCACTATAATCATCGATCAAAAATCTATACTTTTGGTGGCATTCTTCAATCAATTGCATCAATTTCAATACACCCCGCAGTAAGGGTACCCAAAAATACTCAGTCTATAAAAATATCAACATTTATTTGCAAAGCTTAAGCTACTTGTTCTGCCGACTCTTACAGAAATTTGTGATGTAAAATATTTACCTCTTATTGTACAAGTATTTTGTATTTATTGGGATAAAAACAACATCTGCATTGCAACATTGAAATTGTGTGGCCAATGGTGCACAAGCCCGGAAATGCCACCTGTTATTTGTATACAATATCTCAATATCGGCATGAATATGTATATGAATTAAAAGGGGGTATAGGGGGATGGATAAGCTTTAGCAATGTTATATAACAAATTGACAGCTTGTCGGCAAGTTCAGGCGTATTGAAATGCTTGAATAAATAATTTGTACGAATTAAAATTTTATTAAATCACAACAGTACTATGAAATTGTTTCAATTAAACAAAAAAAAACTTTAACATTTTCTGAACAATAGAATTTTCACGCAAGAATATTGCAAAACTTTCCGAGTTTGTCAATTTGAAAATGCATTTATGTTGGGAACAAAGAAAATGAATTGCTCTAATATATTTCCAAAAATAATGTAAAGACAATAAAGCAGATGGAAGAAATAAAATTTGAAAATAAAGCTCATTATAATTCCGAACGAGAACCGATTCATTTCAATGCCCTTCCCTTTTAGTTTCATTCTGTGCTTGTCTCTCTTCTTGGTTTCATTCTTTTGATTTCATTATTGTTTTTATTGCTTTGTACTTTCGTGTGTCCAAGTGACTGACTTTACCAAAGCAAAAGGCGCATTTTAATTTCATTATTTTATTTGATAACTCAGCACGTTCCGGTACCCGACCCAGTCCCAATCCCAGTCACAGTCCCAATGCCAGTCTCAGTCCCAGCCCTGTTTCCATTGAAATTCGCATAAAAAGGGTATTAAAGCAGAAGCTCTCGCTGATTGTGAGCTCTATTTTTTGGCATTTTTTCAACTCCGAACACGCCTTGCCACATTTTCGCTGCCCTTTTTTATGCGATTCTTCTTCTTTCGAATTAATAAACAATTTTTTGCTTCATATTTAAGCTAGCTACAAATTTGCGAGTTATTGCCACATTTTGTATTTTCGTATTTCTCATTTCTTTTTTTTTTGTTTTCATATGATTTCTGTTCAGCGTCTTCTCGGTTTTGTCCAAATGAATCATGGTTATGTCGGCTATAATTTAGTTTTAATAGCATTTCGTGACATTTATGCTGTCAGCGGCATGCAATTTTATTAATGTTCAAATGAGCGCCCATATATGATATCATTATAAAGAGATATCACAGCTTTTAATGTCGTTACTTGGGGGGCTTTGTACAAAATGAACTTATGGCCTCCTTCTGTATGAGAGTTTGAGGTTTGCCTACTCGTACTTAAAGCTGCTGTATCAAGATTTTTATAGAGATTTCATTAGCTTGTTGACAGCGTATAATTGCGATTTGTTTATAACTTATTGCTCTAATTTATATTAACTTATTTTAATTTTTAAACACAAGTACTGTCTATTTTTATATTTTATACTAAATCGATAGATAAAGTCAAGTCTTTTGACTTAGTTGCATATTTTTTGGAATCAAGATTTCTTTACTTAATATCACTTACATTCCTTGTTTCAGTTTACAGCCCTTTAATGAGCCACGGGGCGACTACAACGTTAACCTAATCATCTGGCTCACTTAAGTAATAAAGCAATTTATCGCTTTTCAATATCCTTTAAGCAGTTTTTGCCTTTTTAGCTCCTATTATTGCACTTCCTACGCGCCAGGCCCTCGAGCCGAGGGAATGAATAAGGAACCCACACAAATTATTTTCGCGCTGGTTTCATCTTTTATATTTTTTTACAGCTCCTTCGTCTTTAGAGTAGGACTAAAATGACTGCGGCTTTGGTTTGCTGCTCTTTTAACTTGTCGCTCCGTTTAGCCGGCGGCACACGTTGCCATTTTTATGTGTTGAGCTTGGCAAAGGGATTGGGATTGGGATCGGAATTGGGATAGGGATAGGGATTCGGATTGAAATTGGTGCAGGGATTGAGACTGGGTCATTTCTAGAGCCGCCTGCACGTTTTTCTTTGCTGCCGCTGGCGTTGCCAGACCAGTTTGATTTTAGTGTCTGGTAGAGACCAAAGGCCAGTAATGATTTTATTACACGATTTTATATCCAATTTTATTACCTTTGTGCATGACGTTGCTCCCTCCTTAAACTCTACTCCTCCTAACGATGTCTAAGGAGGAAAACGCAAGGATTGTGTTGTCGTTGTCCTTACGCCTTTGGCTTGGCAGCTGCCATTGGAATTTACGCACTCATAAAATT
Organism: Drosophila neotestacea; assembly: GCA_035044365.1. NCBI lineage: Eukaryota > Metazoa > Arthropoda > Insecta > Diptera > Drosophilidae > Drosophila > Drosophila neotestacea. The sequence goes on from JAWNMD010000270.1 coordinate 4,289,749, forward strand.
GGCCCGTTTGAATTGTGTGGGAATTTCGGAGCAAAGTTTCTTGCAATGACCCCGACCTCGGCCATCATAATTCAATATCATAAAACGTTTATCCAATTAATTTTGACCAGTAATATTTATGGTCAGTTCGTGTAAGGATGCGAATAGTATATCGCTTTTGCTCTATATATTTCGATGATGTAAGTCATAAAACCAGACTTTCTCAATGAGGAAGGAGAGGAGATTAAATATTAATTTCTGGGTTCACTTATCTTCGATTCCCTATCACTGTCTATGATACAAAGAAACTAGTTTATTATTTCGCATATTATCGCATCGCAGATTACTTTACATTCGACTCACTTACATGTCCGATAAGTCGCATTGATCTTGAAAAATGTATCCAACGGCTGTTTTGGGCAACGCTTCAATGAATTTGAATGCTGTTTGTTGCTATTTTTATACCCTATGTTCAACCATTTTGAAATGTTACAATACAGTTGAGCAAATACATATATAACGTTTATCTTACCATCTTAATTAAACATGCTGAAAATTTCATAACAATCGGACAATAAAATATGAAGATGTTTAGGAAATCATTTTCCATGCCCTTGAGCGAAAGAGAGAAGAAGCATCGCTACTGGTCTCTGAAGTACGAGTGCTTTATTTTATTTGAGTGCTTGAAGCTAAAGCTTATTAGTTAAGGCTGTGGTCACTAATAGTTGTGCTTTAAATTTAGTTTAATTTTAAGAACTGTTTAATTTATTATATTAAATATAATTTTATAAACTGTTCTAATATAAGTTAATTTATTGTCCGCCTCCAAGATAGTTACATTTTTGTTATATTATTATTATTTATTTTCTTAATTTTCATTAATATATATCATTATACATATATTTATGTCTGTTATTTAATTTACCTTTAAGTATTCAAACTTATTATTATTTCGTGTTATTAAATGATGATAATTAAAATTTTTAAATTTTGGGTGCTTTCCTAGTTTTCTAAAATAACTAGTTACATTTTTTATAATTTGAGATACCTTATATCTGAGCATAGGGCATCTTTTAGTTGGGCATTTTCCTTACATGTTCTCTCTCTTGTTCTGTTCTACTGGCTGATCTCTTCCGCTGACCTAATCTGGTTAGATTTCCAATTTCGATTGCTGGCACTTTTGCTAATGAGCACACCCAACACACACACACCCAGCACACACACACACCCAACACACACATATGTTAGGTAAAATAACCCACACATGCGACTAACTATCAAGCGAGACAATTCCAAACGTCATTACCGCGTGTTTTTGTTTTCCGTTTGTTGTACTTGTTTTTTGTTGTTATCGCTGTTGTTGTTGCTGTTGTTATTGTTGTTGTTGTTAGTCGTACTTGTTTCAGTGTCAAGTTCAGCACTCAATGTTGCATGTTCGTTTGCTTTTTGCGGCGTTACAAATGGATGCATGCCAAATATATAATGGGTTTCCCTTGATAAGTTTGCCAGCTATGCAGATACAGATAAACGTGGCAACAACAACAGCAACAACAACAAAAACAACAACAGAAACAACATTGAAAACTACAAGTCATAAACATCAGTATTGTGTTCAGTGAATGAATTATGGCTTAGTTTTCCATATTTTAGTTTTGTTGGTTTTCGGATTTTGCAATGTCGTAGGAAATACGTTGAAGTGGCAAGAGGAGGGGGAAACTATGCACCAGGGGGGGGCATGCAGCAAGGCTCATTAAATGTTCGTCATATGTGTGAGAAATAGTTTGTAATTGTAGTTATGCGAAAAAGATTATTATTATTATTATTATTCCATGCACGATATAAGTCACTAAAATTAACAAGTTTCAGTTTGTTTCCATCAAAATTGTTTATAGAGCAACATTTGTTTGCCTAGTTTTTGACATACACTGAAAGAATATAAAATAGAATTATATCTTAGAGACTGTTAAAAAATTATAAGCATCGTTGATACTAAATTCTGCATTATATTAATATTTATAAACGATCATTTCATATTTATTTAAATCTGGCAATTTTCTCTCAGTGCATCATTCACATATTTCATTAAGAGCTAGCAATTTTCTCTCAGGACATCATCAACTTATTTAAATTTTATTTGTTTTTCATTTCGTATTCATTGTGAGCTTGCAATTTTCTCCGAGTGCAACATCAACATATTGTGATTGTGGCCTAGGCAATTGGCAAGTTGGCATCTCGAGATACACATCCGCCTCTGGGTGATCTAGATTAAACAATTGGCTCAAAGACAACATTTGTGATTGTCAGATTCTCATCAGAATCTTAGCTGGAAATGCCATTAAGAAACATGCATTCCCACAGTCAGACACAGCTGGGCTGTCAATGCATTAACATGACCAAATCTGTCTCAGAATCATGCGATTCATATGGCTATAGAAGCTCTCATTCTCCGCCCTTGATGGCCATCATTATGACGTCAACTGAGCAGGGAGCACTGAACATTGAGCTCTGAGAGATTTGAGATTTGAGCGAGCTTCTGAACCGCAACAGATACATTTGTTGAGGTGTAGATACATCTACGTCTAAGTAGATGCCACCAGAGCGGGGCACTGAGCTTACCTGAAGTTCATAGTTAAATGATTTCATTTGCCATTTAATTTTCGTTTGAACTTCGCTGAATATACGGTTCAGTTTCAGTTCTCGAGCGGACGTCGAGGCGGACAAATGCGAATAGCACACGCGATTCAACAAAAATACATCCAATTTCAATTATATGTGTACATATCTCGGGCCTGAATGATGAGTTCCCTGCGCAATCTATGGCTAATTGTGATTGGTCTGCACTTGGTTACAGCTGTGCTCCATCAAACATTGCAGGATGCTCGACAGGAGCAGCAACAACTTGTGCAGCGATACATCAAGACTCTGAATAAGGAAGAGGGCGCCATACGTCTGATTGGAGGAGATGCAGAGTATGAAGGTAGGAAATATACAGAATAATCCCTTCTTGATTGTAGTTAAGACTTGCTCCTTTGTTAAATATTTCTCCTACTTTCTAGGCAACATTGAGGTGCTGCACAACAATAAATGGGGTGCAGTTTGCGATGACGAATGGGACGCAGCTGAGGGTGAAATTGTGTGCCGTCAATTGGGATACCCAGGATTGCGTCGCTTCACGCACAGTGGATACTTTGGACCCGCTCGACGACGCTACTGGATGGACAATCTGTTCTGTGAGGGGCATGAAGAGGAGCTGACCCAATGCCACTTTGAGGATTGGGGCATCAATGATTGTGATCCCAGTGAGGCAGCTGGTGTTATCTGCTATCCGCCAAGAGATGCTCCGATACCTGTGCCTATAACTCTGCCGGATGATCGTCTATTGCCAAAGTATCCAATACATCCGAGTTCTCATCTATATGTTAGACTCCGAGGAGGTCGAACCCGAAACGAGGGACGTGTTGAGGTGCGAATTGATGGTCAGCGATGGGGCAGCATTTGTGCAGATGGCTGGGGAATGTTGGAGGCGAATGTGGTCTGTCGTCAACTAGAATTGGGTTATGCCAGGGAGGCTTTTCAGACGGACTACTTTGGTGGCGCCAATGTCTCCCGTCCCATGCTTAGTGGCAGTGAGTGTTATGGCAATGAAACGGAACTCGCCGATTGCCTGCATCATGATCATCTCAATGGCATTGTCAGTTGTCATGGGAATAGGCAACATGTGGCTGCTGTGATCTGTGATTATCTATCGCCCGATTTGGTAGTGGACTATTATGAAATTGAACAGACGGCTCATCTGGAGGATCGTCCTATGCTGTTGATGCAGTGTGCCATGGAGGAGAACTGTGTCTCCAACGAGGCCTATCAAATCCAACGGGATAATCCCCACTGGCGATATCAGACGAGAAGACTTCTCAAATTCACCGCAGCGGCAATCAATGCGGGGAATACAGACTTTAGACCCTTCAAGGAGAAGAATCAGTGGGAATGGCACATGTGTCATATGTAAGTGAACTTTCAATGTATTTTCTAATTTAATTAGTTGTTTAAATTTCTATTTACAATTTAAGCCAAGTAACTAACAAAAGTTGTTTAGTTACCATTGATGAAGTTTTAACTGTATTATGATTATTATTATTATCAAAACTCTTTCTAGGCATTATCACAGCATGGAAGTGTTTGCCACCTTTGACATATATGATTTGCAGGGTCGCAAGGTCGCCCAGGGTCACAAGGCGTCCTTCTGTCTGGAGGACAGCAGCTGTCTGCCTGGCGTGCCCAAGAAATACAATTGTGCCAACTTTGGAGATCAAGGTAAAGGCAATTTAAGTTTAATTTATGTTTAAATTTAAAGCAATTTCTTAACTGATTCATTAGGAATCTCCGTCAACTGCTCTGATGTATATCTTTATAATCTGGACTGCCAATGGGTGGATATAACCGAGTTGCCTCGTGGCTCTTACATTCTTAAAATTGCCATTAATCCCGAGTTCAAGGTAGCAGAAATGAGCTACGACAACAATGCTGCCATCTGTGACCTTTTGTATACAGAGAACTATGCCCGTGTTGACAATTGTCGTCTGACAAGACCTTAAAGCAGCTCGGGCTGCATTTTGAAACAGTTGAACAGTGCCAAATATTAGGAAACACCAAAGCATAAAGCGTTAAGATGTTTGTATTATTCTATACACTTTTTTTTACCAAAAAATATAAAACTGCACAATCCGAGGTCGTCTGCCAAATACTTATACTAAACGATGAACTTGAAAGTCACTCGAGTGTAAACCTGTCAGAGACATCAACGGCATTGTCGTCGCCAGCGAAGCATTTATCAAGTGTCAATAGCTCAGACTTCCACAGATATTATTGTTGTTCAAAGATAGGTGTTGAACTGGAACTGAAGGGGAGCCAAAGATACGAGTATAAAATATGATGTAAGGACCAGAAATAATCACTACAAATGCTGAGATGAAGAACATTCTTAAAGTCATCTAATCTGTTTTTTGAATGACTTTCAATATCATTCTTGTTTAGAGGCGTTTGCTAAACTGAATCTAAGGGCGTGCATTGAATATCCAATGCAAATACATAATATTTTTCAGAGCAATGTATCAAGGCTTGATTGGTTGGTTCCTTTAAGTAGATTCTTCCTGTGTCTGTTACTCTTCTTCAATAATACTATACCCTCTTTTAATTCATGTTTTTTGTCTACTCTGTTAGTACAGCATTAATTTTGAAAAAGATTACATTATAAACTTTACTTTTTCCACATGTTTTTAGATAGTTCCATGAACTCTCTGATATATTTCTGCCATTATATTAGTTTCTCTCACAGCTCTAACTATAAATAGATTTTCTTGTGTTCGCTATGATAAGAACAGGACATTTAACAAGTTGAAACTACTCACTTAATCAGCTAAAACCAGCAGGCATCAATTTCACCAAAAATCTTGGATTTGACCCATGCAATTAATGGTCCAATGAAGATTCGGACGCATAGTTTATCCCTCAGAGAGAGGAAATCGACGGTATTTTTTATGCAGTGACAGAAGAGGCGTCGACTTGATGGATGCACGTGGCAAAAAAAATGAAGCAATCAAATGGTCGTAATGTCATCAACACCATCCATAAGTGGACACACACATGGTCATCCAAAGGAGGATGAGGAAACAGAAGCAGCGACAGGACTGAGGGCAACGATGATGAGTCACTTTGGTCACGAAGCTATTTTTACGCTTGATTACACGATAAATGAAAATCAAATGTTTGATTGCTTAATGCCTGGCCAGCAGCACCAAAGAGCCACCCAGTATCCAGTGGACATGGACGCATGGAAGGAACCACTTCAAATGTGCTGCAATTTTGCCAAAGTGCCATCCCTGTGGGGGTGGCTCGGGATGATTGTGGGTGGTTCGCTGAACATTTCAATTATTTATATGCTTGTTTGTCTCCTCAGCATGGTCCTCATGTGTGCACGTGCGATACGAGGATAGAGTTCGGGAGTTCGGGAGTTGGGAGGCGGGTGATAACACTTGACTGCTCACAGTTATCATTTTTTAGCTCCCGGACACGCACCAAGCTGCAAATTGCAAAGCTGAAAGCAGCTCAGAATCAGACTTTGACTGATTTGCAGATAGTTGAGTGCGCTCAGCTAAAAGGAGAGGAAAGTAGAGGAAAGTAGAGGAAAGTAGAGGATAGACTAGAGTCAGGATATTACCCAACTGACTGTTGCTTACATTCCAACACCTTCTAACTAATTTATTAATCGCCTGAAAATACAAACTGAATGCCTTTCCTCTAGCCACAATTTAAAGTTCCCATAAACCGCTTATGTTAATTAAATTTACGAAATTGGGTTTTCTTCTTATTTCTTGCAAGTAATCAATCAATTGCTAGAATCCCTCGACTTGTTTGTTTATGTTTTGTTTTGCCTCTCGCCAAAAGTGTTAAGTAGAAACCCATTTAAATTTCTGCCTTGGCATTAATTTTTGGGCGAGGTTGAAAGGGTTAAGTTGTCCTTCTATGGATGGAGAAGATTTCCTGCATATTGATGAGCTGACAGCACTTGTAACTAACAAAAGTTGAACAAGATAAATGTGTAAATAGAAAAAAGATTAAGACTAAAGTAGATCTACAATAACTGCAGGGAAAGTAATTTAAAATTCACAATAGAAAATAGAAAGAGAAACTCTGTCAGTTTCCAGTAAAATGTTGAAAATTTCTCAGTTGAAAATTACGAGTACTTGCACATTCAATTGATTCAAGCCAAGGCCCAGTTGTAACTCCAGTTACGAAATGTTTACAAAACGTTTGGCAACTTGGCAATAAGAATGGGTTAAAACCAAAACAAAAGTGCTCAGAGGCAAGCGTAAGGCAGAAAATTGTTGTTTCAATTGTCAGCAGCATTGCAGAGACAGAGACCCTGAGGGCGTGGCACTGCCTCTACGCCCAACATTCTGTATGCAGTTAATTTTGTGCTTTGCCTGCAATAAATTTTAAATGCACATTTCCAATGAAGAAGCAACAACAAGCTTCAACGTCGACAACAACGACAACGAAATGAAACGAAACGGAAAACAATTTTGTGCAATTTTACTAAAACGACACAAGAACACACATTGACACACATATGGACAGCCGAGAATCGGATTGGGAATGAAAATGGCACTGACACCCGGAATGAAAATGGGAATGGTATTGAGTCTTCGGGTCCAACTGCCAACTGCAAGGAAACAAATGCAATCCAAGTGTCCTTGCAGCGTCGACAAATGAAATTGTTGACCAAAGTGCAGCGCTAAAGAAAGACACACTCCCATACACACACTTGTATGTATATGTATGCACACTCGCATAGACACACCAAGGAGTGTATAGAGAATTGTATGTAGTGTATCTGAAAGTTTTCCATATGGCCAATGCATTTGCCTTGCACTTCATTGCACTGCCATTGTCCAGATTTCTATTATTGTTGCGTATTTACCCTGTATTTAAATGTACTCAAAGGGTGTATTAAATTGTTTCCACAGTAAGAGCTAATGACAAGTTTTTTTGTAGGTAAATATCCTTTACCCTATTTCATGTAATTTATTTTAAATTCTTCAGATTTAATCTGATGAATATAAATCCAAAATATTCAAAAAACTATAAAGTCTACCAACGTTACATAAACTTTAACGTGTTAAACTTATTTTAAAAACTTTAAGTAGAGTATCTATCAGGCTATATCTTTATGTTTCCGTATTTTACTGTTGCCTTGGCTGCCATTTTTATGAGCATTTTTAAAGGCGTTGTTATGTGTTTAAATTTGGTTTAAATTTTATTTGTTGGCTCTTAAGAGATTGCCTGGCAGCTATGGCAACAAATGTAAATTGCAATTGTTATGCAAGTTGCATGTTGCATGTTCAACTGAATGGCCAATATTTTATAACTGTAAAAGTAGTTGTTGTAGTTGTAAAAGTTGCTGATATAGTACAGATTACATTGTTGTCGCCCAGAGAAAAACTGAGCAAAGAAATTAAATCCAACACATTATAAATATAGTAAATAAAGTTTTATGTATAGCCAAAGGAAAGGTGCTGACATATGAGTAAATATTTAGACACGACTGTGAGATGCCCTCTAAATAGATAACTAAATGGCTGACAAATGTAAAGGCTTCTGTTTGGCATAACAAGGAATAATAATAAAAAGGTTCATTAGACTAAAATAGGGAAGAGTTTAAAGTTAACATATTAAATTTTATTTATAATTTAGATTTTATAAAATAAAATTTTAATTTATATGTCAACAGATTGTCTTGAATTGTTAATGCCAAAAACCTTTTGATAACCAGCATGGTTTGGGTTTCTATTGCCAAATGTTTATATGATAAGCTTCTCATGGCCATTTCATTGTTATTGTCGTTGTTTTTGTTGTGTTTTGTGTTTCGTTATATGTTGTTGTCAGACACATTCAAAGCATTTGCATTTTAAACGCAGCTAATTGCGAATAAACTCATTAGATGACAACGACACAGGCAATATTCCCCTCAACACACAGGAACCCCAAGTGAAGCCCGCACAAATTGGGCAACATTTGGTGGCATCTTTTGCCAAATTGAAAGAGGCACACAATCAAGGCCCACTCCTAAAAGTCCCTCCGAGTCCCCTCCCAATGGCAGTTTGAGCGCACATTTAGCTTGTTATCATTTTCATGGTTGACGCGACATGCGAAAATGCTAAAAAGAGTTAGAGAGAGAGAGAGAGAGAGACAAAACAGGATGCCAAAAAACTGTTGGCTCATTTGTGTGTATGTGTGTCTGTGTGTGTGTGGGGCTTTGTTGTTTGTCAGGCAGTCAGCCCAACATTTGTTTTAATTATTATGAATGCAAATTGCACAATTAAAAATGTTAAATTCATTTTAATATTTAATTATAATTAATTTCATATACAGTATATAAAAGTTTCGTAACTGGGTTAATTGTTAACGTATATGTGTGTATCTGTGCACTAATGGGTTAATTGCCAGCTGGGCATTATATAAAGAATCAAGTCAGCTCTCTAATTGTGCGTTAAGCAGCTTTTAGTTACAGATGGTAAACGCATTTTATACTCAATCTATACCAAAAGAGCTTTCCATTCTCGCCTTTGAATTTACAAATAAGCTGCAATCATTACTCTATCATATCATTTACAAGCATTTCTGTGACATTTTTCAAATGTCAGCACTTCAATTTGTTTTTTGTACTTTGACTCGCTTGTGGCAACAAAACTCGCAGAGCTACGCACATTTCCTGCCCGCTGCTGATTGCACAACAAACTGTACAATTCCCTCCCTGACGCTCCCTTGGCCACGCCCCTTGTTGCCACTTTATCCCTCCACTTGACACACTTTAGCGCACTTATCAAACCGCGCAAAAAAGTCAAACGCATTGAAACGCGACAACCAGCAATGAATGAGTCGCAGTCACAGACAGACTCCCAACAACAACAACAACGATACCATTGGGACCCATATATCAAAAATCAACAACTGCAAAACGAGAAATGAGAAGAAAAAAACAACCTCCTCCCCTTTCATCCCCTCCCATCTGATGGCGTCTCGCACATGTGACAAAAGATAAACACGCGAAGAAAAATTCTAAAAATCATAGGAGAGAGAAAAAAAACATGCAAGCAAAACTTTCATGGTGGCAACATGCAACATTTAACGTGGCAGGGAGGCGGAGACGGAGGCGCCACGATAAGCATGCAAATGAAACGCCAGCAGCGCTGCCAGCGGCAACCGCAACAAATTCAACTCGCATATCGCATGACAGAGATTTCCGAGTATGACTGAACAATCTTAATTGCGGGTCAAAAAGCCAAACGAAAAGCCAGAAAAATGTTTCCAAAAAAACAACAAAAAAGACGGTGACAAAATGAAGGCACAAAACGAAAACCGAGATAACACATTTTGGTTAAAATAAGAAAAAGCGTTTTTGCATAGAATATTCTTAAAAATACCCTACATATGTCATGGCATTAAGCTGAGCCTGCAAATAATTTTAAGCAGATATTCAGAGAATTTCTAAAAATTCAAGAATATAAATTAAAAATATATAACCCTACTCCTACTAGATCTAATCTTCAAGCTACAAGTCTCAAATGCAAACCTTTTTCACACAACAGATTAAGAAGTGTTTGCAAAACCTAACAACTAGGAATGGGTTGCATAAAAACCGCAAAACAGATACAAAAACATCAGATACAAGATACTTTCCACTGCCCTAAGGCACACTTTTCGCATTGTTAAAGGCAGCCAAAATGCTGGCGAAATGTGAGAAAAATATTTAGATTTTGAGGCAGACGGAAAGTGGGCGTGCCGTTTGAAAATGACAAACTTTCTAGGGATCAGATCGGGATGAGTTAGGTTGGAGGAGAGGAGAAAAAACATTGTCCCATTCTAACCCAACTTGGTAACTTTTGAGCTGACAAAAAAGTTTTCAGCACGCATACGCCGCGTTGCCATCACCACACTTTGCTGCATACTTTTTAGCGGTTGGCAGGAGAGGGAAAGGGATTGGAATCGGGAACGGGAACGGGAACAAGAACGCTGTGGGTTTTGTGAGCTGCTCGTTATGTTTCGCTTTCGGCACTTGCCTTATGAATTATTTGAATTTTATGCGACAAATCACCTACAAAATACAAATTCCTAGCAAAGAGCGACATCTGCTCGCCTCAGACTCGTCGGGGACTTTCCAAGACAAAGAGTGAGTAAGGGGGGAGTTATGGAAAGTAAGCACGTTCCGAGACAGCACCACGTTACACCGTTAATCGTTCGTTAATCTGTCGTAAAATTTTCGTTAGATATCCCGCCGTCAAGTTAAGTGGATGTCTGACAATTGCCGCCTCTCGTATTTCGCATTTCTCCATTCGCCATTCGCATTTGAAGTTTTCGTTTCTCACAACGTGTAGAAAAGTTTTTAATCGAAAAAAGATGTGACCCCCCACCAAGTCAGGTATTATTCTTTATGCCCTTTCCCTTCCCATTTTATTTGTAATTAAGTGAGGGGCGTGCTGCGCCCTAAGGAACATTTCAGGTGCCAGCGGGAAGTACTGAGCATCGAATTTACGTTACGAGTTTTTGAAATATTCAAACCAAAACTCGCTGCAGGTTATAATACGAAATGAGCAATGAACCTAAGGGAATAGAACTTCTAATTAATACAAAGATTTTGTCAAAACACTAGGTAAAAGTTATTGAAGAAAGCACAGGAAGTTTTAATATCTTGATGGAAACAATTGCTGCCAGTAAACTTAAGTGAAGGTTAGCACGTGCTCACATTTATTCGATTTACGTTACTTTGTGAATTATGCAACTAAAAATGAAAGTTTTTCCTATAATTTGTAGGTTTAGTTTGTCATAGAAGACATTTTAATTACCAAGCTTAAAATAAACTTTAAATATTGCTACAGCTGTAAAACAAATATGCCACAGGTAACATGAGTTTTCTAATAACTCCTCACTATACTTATCTCTGACTTAACAGAGCATCACAACATTTGAGAAAAGAAAACAACAACTGTCTCTAAAGCCTTTTCAAATTAATTGCAGACAACAAATGCCGTGTAACTCAAAGATAAACGTTTCTCAAAATGTCTGCCACCTCTATCCCCTCATCCCCTTGACACACCCACTCACACTGCCTTATGCAATACCTTCAAAGTTAACAGAAATCTTAGCCTTCATGTGCTTCAGAAACTTTTAATAAATGCTGGCAGCTCAGAGACAATTGTACAAGTTCAACATTTGTCACACGTACTAAACATTTACGCAAGATACAAAAACAAAAAGGGAAGAGAAAAACAGGAAAAAAGAAAATGACACGGCATGGAAATTAACAAAGAAACATCAACATCAAGTCAAATTGTTGCTCTTGCAGCCCGCATACAGGTCTGTCTAAAGGGCGAGAGACCCCGAGATCTACTCAGACAAAAGCAAAGTCGCTCTGGATATAGTTGTCGTCATTTTAAAAGAGACCCAAAGACAGAAGGTCGAAGGGAGACAAAGCGGCAGGTTGACATGTTGAGGCACAGTCTGAATTCAAAGTGAATGCAACTTGAACGATAGAAATATTTGGACTCGTCTCTGTTCTTGCTATTTGATTCTGTGTATGCTCAACTCTTCAAAAGTGTATGTACGATATGTCTAGGTCTCAAAGTCTATAGCTATGACTTCTTTTCGGGCTGTCACATACGCCCGTGAAGAAGACGAAGACGAAGATGATGATGATGACGATGAAAACATGAACTGCAGAGGTAAGGAGCAACATGAGAAACAATTTGGTGTTGATGATGCAGGAGCAGCATCTAAGACTCGGGGATTTGACACAGCATGGGGCATGACGTTGACTTTGTTGCATCTTACCGAGAAGTGCACGAGCTACATTAAAATGCACTGAAAAAATTAACACAAAAAATTACAGATTTAGTTGAAATTTACACACTAAACAAATAAAAGTAAGAAACGAATAAATTCATAAAACAACATAAAATTAAATTATTTAAATTGAATTATTCGTTACTATGAAAAGCATTTATATGAAGGAATAATATAATTCAAGCTCAAAAAATAATTATTTATATTTGGTTTGAAGAATTTACAACATAAGTTAAACAACTTAATATAAAAACTAGCTTATGTTTTTATATAAAATTAGAAAACAAATTAAAAGTACATTCTTAGCCATATTTAAGATAAAACAAAATTTCTGAATATTGCACAGAGCTAAAAGTATTTCAAATTGCAAAAGCAACAGAAATAAAGTTTCTAATGTGAAAAACATTAAAATTTTATACAGTGTTTAGTACTTGCCCCTGCCACTTAGTTAAAGTACTGCCAAAACACGGAAAAGAATTAATGTGCAGTAGAATACAAAACGCAAACATAATTAAACTTGCCACACCCATTTTGCAACGGCGATATGAGTGTTCGCAACATTGCCACATCTGAGACTGCGACTGTGCCTCATTTGTATGTTTTATTGTGTCTGTCTGCCGCACAGAAATAAAACCAAATTTGTCACAATACGCACAGACAACAGTAGTAGGAAGGGCACTGAGAGAGGCAGAGAGGGGCAGACTTGGGGAATTTGACGAGCCACTCATATTTCGCAACTAATGAAACACGCAACGTGGCCAACGACTTTGTCGCCTGCCGACGACATTAATGGCATGCAACTGAATTTTTATAGCTACAAAATTAGTGCAGAATTGTAGTAGGCCACTCAACAAAGCCCCCTTCATCCCCTACACCAGTTCATTCGAATGTCTGGAGTTCATAAAGACGCACTCGTATTGAGTCATAAAACGGAGCTTGATTGGAACTCTACGTGGGTGTTTATAGAAACTGCAACTAATTTGAGATACAGACGACTGTAGTTTATCTTTAAGCTGTTTTAATAGCCTCATGGCTTTATGCATAGCCAACTAATTGCAGGCATCTGTGGGTGGCCAGAGATATGAAGATCGCAACACATTTCTATTTACTATATATGTATGTATGTATTTATATTATGGCTACTGCTCATCGTCCAAAACCCAACCGCAGGCCATGGGCCCAATTTTCGCGCTTAATTATGAAAAGGCAAACAAACTTTTGTGGCTGGCCAAACATTTGAAGGCAGGAATTCTCATATGCAATATGGGTGTCCACTTCCGTTGGTTTACCCTGCCACCGATTGTTGAATGTCTGGGACACAATGGTATATGTACAATATATAAAATAATTTCTAGCCCGCGGCCTATTCTGCGCCGACAGCTGCTTTAAAATGCATTTTCAATTTGTGAGCCCAAAAATACAACCAAAAAGGGGAAGGAGAATTGGTAGTATGGGTATTGGTAGTATGAGCATTGGGCATGTATGTGCCCAGGAAACAGAGCGACAGTCCTTTGTAAACTAATTTGCTTGAACGGGGGAGCACATATCGAAAACAACGCTTTGAGGCCTTTTTGCATAACAAATACACACTGACTGCAAAAATGTATGCAAACAATGTGAAAAATGTTCTTCAAAAAAATAAAAGAACGAAAACAACAACAACATCAACAGACGCCCAAACAAACACAGCACAAAAATGTGAAAAGAAAAAATGTGGAAAGAAAAATGAAAATGCGAAAAACAATTGCTCATTGTCTGAGCAATTATACACGCATTGCTGCCCCAGCCTCAGATCCGTGAAAAACAGACAGACTGACAACAGGCTGTGCCACGCCCACAAAAGCCGTCAAACCATCAAGTATTCAAAAAGTTGATGCAACTCAGTTCTTTAACAGAAATTTTCTCTTACTGCTATCGATAACTGAATGGTGGAAAGTATTCAAAGACAGTACAATAAAAAACACATTCAAACATATGATTGCAATTCTTTAAAAGAAGTAACAAAATTTTTAACACTTTATTTTAGTATAATTTATAAAATAAAAAGCACAGAATCTTATTGACACAGTAATCTCAGTTTTTATATTTTAAATTCGAGAACGACAACATAAATGTATCAAAATCCTTTCAAATAATTATATCAAGTTTTTTTATTGCATTATACATCTATGAAAAGCACGAGAGACAAAAGTCAAACTCAAAGATAATATAAAATTTGATTTCTATGTCAAATGATGACCTGCTCCAGCTACTTTCCCAATAGACTGGCTACTCTTTTCATGACTGCCCCAAATTTTTACTGCTCATTAAAATGTGGCAGTCAATTTGACAGAGCCCCATAATAAACTCCCCAATGAAGATACCCCTCATCACATTTGACAATAACACAAAGTATAACAAAAATGTGGAATGAAATGTATTATGGGTGCTCAACTCATTTATAATTATAATGGATTTCTTTTTACGAATATTTGGCATGGACTTTTTGTGCTATGCTTTCACAAAAACCCCCTCTCCTTTTGGCCAACATTTTTTATTTTTTGTTCTAATAACAGAAAAGAGCCAACATCATAAAAGACAAATGAGCCGCAACCAAAAGCGGCCGAAATAACACAAAAAAAGAAAGGAAAACGGAAAAAATGAAGGCAAAACTGTAACCGACTTTGTCTCATTGTCTACATGACTTTGGTCAACTGGCTGATTGCGCTGTGGACGTGGCAGGAGAAGTCAAACAGAGGTGGAGAGATGAGGGCCTATAGAGTGAAATCAGTTTGTATTGTATTCCTTTTGAAGGCATCCAATATTTTATGTATTTTGTGAGCCTGCTATGATAAAGAGCAAAAGAGATGAGACGTCGACGTCGACGCTGAGGACATCGTTGACTTCCAAGGAAATGGCTACTTTTCTAAGCTTTTAATAATATCCTTTTTATGTCCACTAAATGAAGGATATAAAGTCAACACTTTGTACAATAAGGCGCCAGAGGATGGATGGATGGAAGCTTTGCACATTTTCAACGCCTTTTTTCCTTGACTCGGCCGCTGGCATAAAAACTTGGACATCGTCCTGGGATCTTGCCTCTTAGTTGCCATTCTCAATGGCCAACTTTTCTGCCGCTATCTACCGCTTGGTTTGCATAAGTTTGCTTCGAGGCACTTCCGGTTAATGTGGTCAGCAGCAGCAAAAGCAACAAATAATAAAGGGAAAAACCAAAGTCTAGTAGACATTTATGTGGGCAAATCTTTGTGTGATTTCCGCTTGAATGGTGAAGCTTTTTGGCATCCTCGTTTGGCGCCAACAACTGTGCATTAAGTGTCGCCAGTGAAGCCATCAATCTTTCTTTCCCCACTCGGCAGAGTTTTATGAAGGTTTACAGCAGGGCTTTTTCTTTAAATTCATTCACTTTAAGCCAGGCAAATCAATAAAGTCAATCTATTGGATGCTCGGGCAGCTCATCAATAACTTTAAGAGCAGCACAGCTCAATGGGGAAGCTTCAAATGTCGTTTGTTGTCCTTAACCCTTTTTTAATAAAATTAAAAGGGCAACATTTGTCAAGCCAAGAACGCTGAAAAGTTGTGGCCTTAGGGCAATCGAGCTGATATATTTATTTAAATTTATTTAAAGTTAAGAAAAAAGTAAACTAAAAAGAAAACATAAAGAATGCTTTGAATTTTTCATACTACTTAAATATATAGAAGAGTTCTTTGCGTGTACTGTACAAGTATAAATCTGTAATCACATATTTTTCCCTCTCCACTTAAAGTTAATTAGTCAAATCAGTTTCCATATTTAGGACAAAGTTTCCCCTCTCTAGCTAGTTACTAGGGATGTTTTTCATTTTTCCTTATGATTGCACTCGGAGTAACCACAGGCACTAATCCGAAAGGAAAGCATCGATTGCCCGTTCAAACAGAAAAAAGGGAATAATTTCAATAAGCAATTAGACGGCAATTACTTACAACAACTAACAGGACTTGGACGACTTTGCGTTGACTTTTGTCGAAGGGGAGTAAGTACAACAAGACCAACAAGACCAACCAGAAGGACTTTGACTTGCTAAGCAATTACTTGAAATTTATATGTGACTGGGCCCCTGAAGTGCTTCTATTCGTGCTTCAAGTCAAACCACTCTGAACGAACGTTGCCATAATTGAAATGCTTAAGAGAAATGGCCAAGAACGTGAATCGGACTGGCGCCAAGCTGAATGCTACAACTATGTATTACACATAAAGTTTTTTGGGGGGCCAAAAACTAATTGAGTTACATACTCAGTTGTATTCGAAGAGCTTTGACATACAGACTTACGTATATACATATGTATATGTATTTATGCCCACCCACATAAGTTGCCAGTTCCATGGGATAGTGAAACATGGGAGCAAAGTTTGCAGTCTCTTTGGCTTGTTGAGCAAACCAAAAGTTTACATTGTTTAATTTCGACAAATGTAAGACACTTGAAAGCGATTGCAACCCTCACTAATCTTTTGTTTGTCGTGTCGTGTCGTATCGTGTCCTATCGTGTCGTATTGTGTCGTGTTGTGGGTTGAAGTTCGCCCACTCTCAGATAACCTCACATGTTTTCATGTTTCTTAACATGGCATAATCCCTTTGCCTTGCTTTTGCTTCTTGGGTTCTGAAAAACTAACTTTGCACTACATAGACTTATGCATTCACGTTTGTACATGTGTACATGTGTGTGTATGTGTGTGGGTGGGATAAGTATGCGCTGTTATTTCCGGCGGCGCCATCTTTAAGTTTCATTAGTATGTGTAAATCTGTTTCAGAGCTCTTAGTGTGTGTGTGTGAGTCCTCTGTTTTATTTCTTTTTGCCTGCAAGTCAAAAGTTTTTGTAATTGAGCTACTACGCAAGCAATGGCAGTTACTCTGGCGTATGCGTAATATTTAATGACATTACTTTATCATTTGTGACAACAATTTATGCTGACATTACTTAAATGCTTCAGCTTTAATTACAAATGAGCAGCTTAATTGGAAATGACTTCAGAGCTCTACTCATTGCATAAATTATAAAGCTTACATATAAAACAAATAAAAATTGTTGCATAAAAGATTCTTACTTTAAATAAGCTAGTTGGCTTTAAGAACAAAATAAAGCCTTACTAACGAAGCAACTGCATTATAATAAGCCTCAAGTGGCTCGTACAGGTTTCTCAGCTTATAACAATAACTTTCTTAGCTGACAATACAAATGTGGCCTGTACTTCCATCCACCCACAAGGACAGTGGGCAAATTTGTTTTGCGTGTGTGCTCCTAAGAGCTTTACTAAATTAATCAGCATAATTATGCTGGCAAGGCAACAAGAGTGCCAGGCTCATACTTTACCTTTCCTTACCTTATTTATTAATTAGTGATTCGTTAGTGCAGGCAGTTTGTTTGTTCTTATTGTTGTTTAGCGCAACTTTCGCTGCTCCTACCGGTAAAAAACAAAAGCAAAAACGAAAAATATATACTACATATATATACTAAATATAAGGATAGGGAAAGGTAAAGGAATAACAAAGTGTCGCATTTTAATTATGCCGGCAAACAAAACACGCCCCAAGTGCAAACAGGCAGCTACGTTTACCTGTGCTTAATTAAAATAAATAGACACATACAACATACGTTGCCAGCTACTAGATTGCCAGTTGGTTCTTACCAGGTTGACTGGTCACATGTCCTTGAGAGGACCACAAATTATGCTTGGCATAAGACAGTTCTCGTTATTATGCGAGCCGCGTACTTTGGTATTAACCGATATAGACGGCAATTTCCATAAGTCAACAGCCATCCGGCCAACGAGCTCAGCAATTAAACCAAGTGTCCGTCATGGACAACGGACAAAGCAACTTCGACATAGTTTGAAATTGTACAGACTGCATTCGATGTCATCTAAATGCCACTTTCGTTTAGTAGCTTGTGCAAACATTCCTGATTTTTTGTTGCTCGTTTGCTCTTCTGTTTCTGCCTCGTATTCAAATCAGTTGCAACGCCCAATTAATGTAAGCTGCCGCAATGTTGCATACTAATGAGAGAGCTCTTTGCGAATTGCCACCGGATTGTGAGGCTGAAGATTTCAATGAACATGAACATAAAGATGTGGCGAGTGAAGTCGGATACATTTAGGAGTTGGAGAGAGGTTCTCTGACAATCTTTTGGTTTGCTTTTCCAACTGTTTGCCAAATCAACTAGGCTTAACTTAATTAAGACTTTTGCTGGAAAGTTAAGAGAAGTTGTTTTTATTTAATACAATTTTACATCTCAAATATAGAAAGTTGAATAATCAATCAGATTTTAGAAACAAAATCTTTAAGTTGATTAAATTTGCCCAAAAGCCAGTTAAATTTTTTATACGAACCGCACTTTATTTTTCACTCAAACTTTTGTACGAATGTACAAGAAAGAAGTATTCAAATTAAAATGCTAAATTTTCTAAGCAGTCTTTAATACTTTTAAAGTTTAAAATTTGTTAAATCGTTCGCTTGCTAGCACTTTTTAATGTCTTTTTCTTTATTTGAAATTCGCATTTGCATTTTAATTTCTTGAAATACAATAATAAAACAATAAAACCATCAACTTTTGACACTTTGCTGCTATTTTCAAGGCAGAAAGTCGCTTAAAATGATGTCATTAAAGGCACATGCTGATGGCGTTTTGAAGGCATATTACGCATACGTCGCGTACAACAGCGTAACAGACGCAACAGCTGTGACATGCCAAGCCAATGTGTGACCGTATGTGTATGTGAGTCTGTATTTCCGTTGAGATTTCCCCTTGAACATTTACGTGCAAATATTTTAAGCCTTTATGGCAACAGCTCGCTGCTTCATGAGAGGCAGAGGGAAAAAGGCTGCGCATTATTAGGCGCATATTTGTAGAGCAAGTGTAAGAATACCCTATATACACAGACAAATACAAATCATACATATTATGTAAGTACATATGTGGATGTATTTTGGAGGAATGTGGTTAACTGCGATGTGCCGCAGCACGCAACACTCGTGAGTGGCACGTGACTGCGTCATGGAAGTGCGTTATTCCACTCTCCTCTACCCACACTGCGGGGATTTATTACATTTTCATAACAACATAATTCATGAAATTTGTTTTAGATGTGGTTGTCTTTAGGCCCCTATCACTGCACACCCGCTCTCCTCTTGCCAACCAAGATACGGGCATTTTCTTTTCGCATTTCCGACTTTAACTTCCATTTAATTGTCGCAACTTTTTAGTAAGACTTTTCTTAATTAATTAAAAAACTTTTCAAAGCTGCAACAAAAACGCCAGCACACCTAAAAACCTAAACGAAGAACCGCCTGCCTAATATCAAAATTGCTGAAAATTCTTGGTCATTTCATGTTTTTCCGGTAGATGTACACCAAAGTAAAAGTCATGCCAAAGTCAAACAAAAATAAAAAGATTTGCGGTGGCAATGAAAGAGCAGTTTTATATTCTTATATTCGCTTTACTTGTTTTTACCTGAAACGGGCCCAAAGTGCAAGTTTGATTAGGGCCAAAAGAGTATCCCATTATAAACCATTTTATGATTAAGTTTATCCCTAAGGTTGACAGTTGTTGCTGTCTCACTATTCTGAGACAATTTTTAAGTATTTTTACCAGCTCTATAAATGTTATTTAAAATTTTCAAATGTTTCCTTTTACATTTTTTTCACATCTTACTCCACTTTATTCATCCTTTGTCTAAAAGCATTTTATTATCTTTCATAATCCATTTATAAAAACTTCTCTAGCTTGTTTTTTTTCATGATTTAACCAACATTCAAATATATTTTTTTGTGTCCTTTATAATACTCTTTTAATTTTCCCGACTTTGCTCGGTTGTAGGGAAACTCACACGTTGCCTTGACAGATTATATGCTTTGTATTATTAACAAAATATAATGCGAAAGTATCTTTGACAAAGTCGTCGCCTAAAAGGAAAAACTGAATATTGCAATGGCAAAAAATACATTAAAAAACGAGTCTTGCTTAGAAAAGTGTAGATTTAATTCCACATTGTATTTTCCTTCTGTCTGTCCACTCTTTTTACCTTGTAACATTATATTTGGAAGTGAGTATGCATGCAAACAGAAAGGACTATTTTAAATAGTAAAGTTTATGTATTTTTAATTTATTTATTTTTATTTAAGTTTAACGGTCCATACTCTTTACATATTTACATACATCTAAAGCTTGTAAGAGCGTATGTTCTATTCGAATATGATATCTCCATTCTTGTTGTTTTGCAGTTGTCATTGTCTCATCAGCCAGAGAAGATACAGATTTTTGTGGGTTGTCAGATATTTATTTTGTACTCCGTCAGGCAAATATTACTTAGCAGCAGTTCCTCCACAAAGAGATTGAAGCATATCAAAAGCTTGTGCCAGGATTTTGTCCTTTTTGATGTAAAGTTGCTAAGCGGCAGCAAATTTATAATGCCAGCAGCATGTGTGTATTGTTTGTTCCAGTCTCTTGTTGTTGTTGTTGTTATTTGGTTGTTTTGTTTTAGCGCTCACTGTGATTGTTGTCAACGCTGCTGTGCTTCCGTACATATATGGAGTGTGAGTATGTGACTGTGTGTGTGTGTGTGTGTGTGTTTATCCTATCGCCATCTGCTTCACTTTTCCTTTGTTCTGTTTAATTTTGTACTTGCTGCCGTATCCTGCAGCTGTTTGTCCCTCTCCATCCCTCTCCCCACTCTCTCCGTCTGTCCTTCCGTCTCTTCCATGTCATCAACGTGTTTTCATTAATGTTATTATTCCACATTTCTATGTTCACGTCATCTCCGACACACAATGCCGTTCTCTAATTTGTATGCATAATTTACGGACATAGTGCGACGATTTCCTGGGATTGAATGCCAGGAGAGAGTTTCCATTTCCAATTGTCAGGAGGCTTTTCAAACATATATGTACATATAACAATGTGTTTGTGTTTATTTTTTAGCTCCGTTCTGATTGACAATTGTTATTGTTTATGCTATTGAGCAGGCTCTCTGAGAGATTGTTTTAGCTATTGATGAGTTTATTGCAGACCACACAATTACCAATTAATCTAGTCTTATGTTAACAGACAGACTTTATAGAATGAATTTGTTTAGAATAAGTTAAGAGATTGAACAACTATAAAGCTAATTACAAACTGTTTTACCACTAGCTTTCTTAATAGAAGTTACAGATCTTCGGCTCATTTATGATCTAGCTTTCAATTCGTCTAGAGCTCTAGACTTGATCTGGAAACTTTGGAAACTTTGGCAAGACTCAGTGTTGCCAAAATTGAAATAGTTTCACAAACTGAAAGAAAAGTTAATGGAAAAGCAGGAAAAAGTGTTCTCAAGCAAATAGATATATTTTTTCATTCTTTGTTATTCTTTTGGCCAAAGTCAGCAATTTTAACAAAACTTTTAATTAAGAATCTGTTCAATAGAACAACAACCAAAAAGGCTAAAATATACAACGTATATTGTTATCGAAGAGAATGAAAAAAAAGAAATGTTCAAAACTCTTTTGCCAACTGCAATCAATCTAAATGTCAAGCTGTCAATAAAATTGTCAACCAAGTTGCAGTTGCAGGCCAGTTGCAAGGCAGGTGAATAGGGTGAGGCGGTGGCATGTGGCATGTGGCATATAGAATCTGCAAACACGTTTGCATACCTTTTTCTAGCTGACTGACTTTGACGTTTGTCTCTGACCCACAATCCGAGAGCTTCTCCTGGGTAACTTTGTTGGCCAGTGAACGCAAGTCGTGTGAAACAAATGTGGGGAATTGCCACTGCAACGACAACTGACGAGGACCCGGATGGCATTTATTTGACATGGACTATCAGAGTGAAGGACTGCTATAACAAGACTCTCTTCAAATTGCTAAAGTGCATAACTAACACTGCTTACGTAATAGTTCCATAGTATGGTAGTATTTTTTAAGTATCGTTCTAACAATTGTTCTAATCAAACCTCTTCATACAAATTGTAGACAACTTTGGTCTTATTTTGAGCTAGAAATTTGAGTAACATTCTTTATCTAAAAAGCCAGTATTTATATACAGAAGTAAAGTAAGCATATAAAATGAAAAAGATTTAAACAATGTGACCTAGCAAATTTTGTGAGCACTTCAATATTCAATGAGATAGAATTTAAAAGAAGTTTCCTTAAAAATATATTTATTCCAAATAAAAGCTTACAGATGTCGAAGCCAGCTAAACACTGTTAGAAACAAAAAGAAAAAAAAATAGGTCGCAAAATCCACAAATAAAAATAGTTTCTTTGTTTTAAAAAAAGTTAAATTAATTGATTGAACTCATCCTTATTTTGGCAGATTAAGTGTGAATGTATGTAACCTACAAAAATATCTTTTCGATCAACTTTCCTCTGCGTCCCTTTCGCTTACAGTAGAAACAATTATATTATTTTCTCAATTTTCGTTGTGTTCACATTTGAACTTTTTCAGTTCAATGCAGTTGACATTTTTATTAAAAGCTTTAAGTTGTAACTGCAGAGCAAATACACACATGCCTGCACACACGCACACACACACACAGATACGAGAAGAATTTGCTGCAATGGCAACGGCTGCTGTCAACTTATTGGCTAAGAGGCATACATATATACATATATATATAGAGAGAGATGTGTGTGTGTGTGCTCCAACTGCTGTCTGATGCTACAAAGTAATATTGTCAAATATGAGTTAGTAGATGAAATCAGCTTTAAGTTGCCGACATCGCCTGCAGAATCCTTTTGTTTGATGCTCTTAGTCATTGCTAACCATTTTTTCTTGCACTAAGGATTTTGTCATTGCACACACACACAGCTGCGTACGTATATGTGTGGGAACTTCAGGAGGAGGACTTACTGAGTTGCAATATTTTTTGTCGTTGTCGTGCTGACTTATGAGCTGAGCAGGAGCCGAAGTAGGACTCAGCGAAAGGAACAGGAGCATCATTTTTATAAGCTGCCAACGGGGAACATTTTTGCAGTGCGTGACATTTTATGAAAACTCACTTGATAAATGATTGAGAAAATGCACACAAGGGAAATGCATACAAATGAAATCCAGAATGATATTTTAATGCGTCTCCCAAATTGGGTTAATACGCATTATAAATATATTTACGAAAGCGTACGCTGTGAGAAATGAATCCAAATGTATGAATGACACAAATAATAGAAGTACTCCTAGGTCCAGCTATAGCTAGAAAATCATTTATTCATTTAATTGTCTGATGGAACATACTGAACAACCCTCGTGCAGAGAGCTGACTATATAAATGGAGGCTGCCAATTGTCATTTATATATGCCAAACAGTCGACACAGTGCGTATACGTTATATTCATGCACTGGGCCACCATTTTGGCAAACTGTTTATCCGTGTACGTGTGTGTGTGTGTTTATGTCATTCGCCATTTGCAATTGCCGAAATTTTCGCTTTCACACACATAATTCTCGTGCATAATTCCGTCGAATTTCTGATTGCAATTGCATTTGCCAGAGTTTAAGCCAGAGCCAGAGGAAAAGCTAGATCCTGAGCCATAGTCTGTGCCTGGCAGCAAACAGATTTCAGAGCATGTACGGCAAAACGTTTAAAGGGGGGCAGTGGAGCACATTGAGGCAGGCATATTTCCATTCCCATTTGCACCCCTGCAATCCCTTCTCCCATCTATTGAATCCCTCGCACATGGCGCTTGTTCATTATGCGCATAAACATTTTGGCATCCGTTGCCGGCTGCGTTGATTTGGCGGCTGCCTTCGCATTGTCTTCCAGCTGCAATGTGTTAGATATTTTTGGGGTATGCCCCAGTCCCCCTCTCTCTCTCTCTCTCTCTATCGCATTGACTGTTGTCCTTGTTGCCCGCATTTGTGTACGAATATTTGCCGGATGTGGCCGGATGCAGCCTGCCTGCCTGCCAGTTGCCATTGGCTGATAATGACGACCATGCCGAGATTTTAATTTAACACACAAATTGCAATTGAATTACTACGCATTTAAAACTGGCCGCACTTTAATTTATACTTCTATATTTCATAATATGAAAATGCAAATCAAGATCAATTATCTGATCTACTTGTATGCATAATTATATTATGCCAAATGTAGCCCTTATTATTACAGATGTGAAATGCCAACAACTGTTTCTTTTCGACCAACATGCAATTGACCAAACAATTCATTTGCATGCTCTCGAAATTGAAAAGATTAAACATAATAACAACATAAACTGAATGACATTATAATAAAATGTTGTTACACTTCTCCAACTGCACCTGACAGCATAATCACAAAATAATTTACATACAATTATAAACAAATTTGCATTGCCAGACACGTAAACCTGATTGAACAAAGTCACGCAAAAAGCAGAAATAATACAACGATCAAGGCAAAAAGATTGTTCAGTTTCATGTAACATTGGGACCTACAATTTTAGATACTAATGAATTAAATCATAATAATTTCATTATATATTTTTAATTTTGATTCATTTAGTGATAAATATAGCTTGTAAAGTTGCCTCTTTTAAGGGTTACTAGGCTTCCAACTTGCTTAACTTCGTCAAAACTCAACCGATATTAATGTTTCTTTGATTTATAAAATGATTCTACTTTTAAAAACAGTTACTTTTTAAAAATTCATTATTTTTAATTTGGGAAAGATTTTAAAAATAAATATAAATTTATTCCCTTTTAACTATATTTTTTTTCAAATGTTTAATGTTTTCCAATTTCAGCTGCTTTACTTTCACACTTCAATATTGAAAAGTACAATTCTTTGGGCTGAATTGTGCCATAGATTATCAGTTTTCTCGAAGAGAATGGGAGTGTTCTCGAATGTAAAAATTGCCAACCATTTGGCACGCATCAAACGTGTCAAAGTGACAATTCTTTATTTACATATAGCTGACATCCTGTGCTCGCCTGGAATTCATGGCCGTGATGAATGACAGCAACAACAATAACAACATTTGCTCCTGGTCACATTTGCGTGCCGGTACGTGAGTTGCATGCGGAAAAGAGAAAAGTGAGAGAAATATTTTTGGAGCATGGGACTGCGTGGAAAATGTTGAAAAAGTGTCGCCATTGCCACAGGTAAAAATGTTTGGCATTTATCAACGACGCTTACACAGTTTTCCCCCCTGTATTCCTCCCGTATATTTTGAATGAAGCTATCAAGTTGTGCATTTTGTTTATTTATCAACAGATTAGCAGGCTGTTCCAGACATGATGCCTTATACATACACAAGACGTACAACTCTCTCTCTCTCTCTCTCACTCTTTCTCCCTTTTGGTATATAGCCGTCTCTTTCAGTTGGTTGACTTGGTTTAATGGCACATGAAATCGCAATAAACATGGCCCAGAGCGCCAACTTTTGTGGCCTGTAGTAAAGTATAACTTACGCCCTGAGCGCACATAAGTCAAAATTTCACAGTGACACGGTGAGTGGAAGGGGATGTAGTTGTTGTTACTGTATTTGTTGTTGTTGTTGTTATTGTTTTTGTTGCTGCCACGCATTAAGTGTAGGCGTTGAAGTTGCACAGTTGCTCAGCAACTCTGTCCCATGGGTCTGTTTTGTCCGTTCTGGCCCAGAACCCAGCCTCGAACTGTGAAATATGTTGCATACATTTCTGCCCAGACAAGCGACACATTTGCGGTTTATTGTAGGCGTGGCGCGTGCCAAACTTAACACACACACACACACACATACACTTTCACACAGATACACATACAATCATTTTTATGCCATTTGCTTGCCCCTCACGTACACACAGATCGAGGAAGTTACTTCCATTTTAGTCCCAGTGTTCACAGCGCATACTTCATAATTCATTTTCTTTCTCTCTTTCATTATTATTTTCATTTTCACATTTTCCACATCTTCTGCTTGAGCTATGTATGTGTGGGTGTCCGGTTATAGTGTTGGCTGACAAATTGTTTTAAATTGCATTTTTATAACGTCTTGTGTGGGAGTGTCAAAGTTGAAATATATATAACAAAAGCTGAAGACAAGTATATACATGTCATCTTAGAAGGACGAAATATACTGAAAGGATGATATTCAGTTAAAATCTGGGTGTAAAAATTTCCAACAAGTAAGAAATATAATTAAGACCTATGAAGTAATATTTAACATATAAATCAACTCAATTTAAACTAGGATTAGAAACATTTTAACTCACATATTAGTTACCCATAGATGTTAGATTTATTTGCTATATATGTATATAAGCCTACAATGACTACACAATCACCTACCACTGTTCAATGGAATAGCAATAAATATTAAATTGACTTTACAACTGCCACAGGACATAGCCTTGATGGAGGACCAAAAACGAATACAAATATTCAACACTTCCACTTCACACTAAGTGTTGTCCGACAGGCTTTGCATGTTAATATCAACATCGAAAACAACATCCAAAAATTTGGATTTGGACAAGAGCAATCAAACAACAACGGACAAATGATGTTGATAGCCCCATGACCAAATGCCAAATGCTGCGTTACTCAAACATCAATGAAATTCCAATAGGGCAATCGTTATTTGATGGCCGAGCCAACGGTTACAATTCATCAAACAACAAATGGATATTACTTCATCGAAAACAATATTAAATACTTGAACGTAAAACACGGACATCCTCACACAAAAATGGCCGACAGCGACGACAGGAGCAGAATCAGAATCAGAATCAGGATCAGGACCAGACACAATGGTATAGGTTAGGGGAGTTATTGCTAGAATGCATACTCCAACAATGAAACGACCTCAAAGTGTGTCCACATGGAAGCGAATGACTGCTGCGAGCCTGAAACAAAAGTAAATTGCAATAAAAGTTTGTAATTGACAAACGGACAACAAACAAAACTCCACTTCAGTTGCCAGTTGGTGGACATTCGGTTGTTCGGTTGTTTGTTTGAATGTTGGATATGGATGTCTGTCGTTTGCGGACTGACTCCATGTTTTCAGGAACTAAACAACTGACGCGCTCAAATCAACAAAAACCGATTTTCAGAAACAGGAAGCAGCAACAGCAGCAACATTTGCCGTTGACAGACATGCAACCCAACACCCTCTATGAGGCTACCCCCCTCAACCAATCTATATTCCCCTCTCTCTCTCTCGTTCTCTCTTACTAAATGTACCCGCATATTGACTTTGTGCGAGGGGCACAAACGATTTCGGATTTAAGAAATAAAAGTTTAGTGCCTCAGCGAGCAAATCTGCAGCCACAATGGCAAACAGCTAACCAGGGTCTAAACACACACACACACACGCACAAACATACCACATTAACAACAACAACTACAATGAGTTAGTGCAAACAAAAGACGCGTCTGTGGTTGGATTCCCCACTGGGTAACTCTGGAATATGCCTGTTGTTGGTCTGTCGAATGGCAAAATGTCGGCGGTTACGACTTTGACTTGTTTACCCCGCCTAAAACAGAACAGGAGACAGAGAGAGAGAGAGTGTTGCTGGAAAGGATTTGGGGATGCAGGGCTCATTGGTTTCGGGCATCGTCTGTAAATATACTCCGTACTCCACTCGATTTGCCAATAGACCAGAAACTCAATGACAAACGACAAGTGCAATCGTTTGGCACTGTTGGCGACGATCCGTTTCCGGTTTCCGGGCGTGAAAATTATGGATACACAACTGAAGCCAGAAAATGTGTTGAAATTATAGAGACGTTTCTTTATTCACTCAATAATCTGATTTGCCGATTGTAAATACGTATACAAGATTATTCCCATACCCCAGATAGACCCATTATCATCGGTAGTTCATGTTTTCCCCCTCAGGCATTTGACTATTGTATTTCCATGTTGTAGATGTTAATTGTTTAATTTGCATGCCCATCGTAGTTTGAGAAATTAATGAATTTGTGATTAGCAGCTGGGCAACTGTGCAAAACTCATTTCAATTTGTGGCTGGAGGCACATCCCATGGAGAGTGAGTCACTTTAAGCCTTTGTAGCAAGAAATGACCAGCGGAAACTTGAATCATCAAATTTAACAAATTTTTAAGCGAGCTATTATGAAGATGCCCATGGCCCTGGACAACAAACGATGCGCTAATTTGACAAACCCACATGAGGTCCTTGGGGATAACAAATACGCATACCCATACGCATTTGAAGGTGGATTCGAATACTATACTTGATGGAGAAGCCCTTGGAACAGACGCGCACTTAACCTGCACCACAGGAGGCTGTCGTAATTGCGAGTCCAGCCCAGACGATGAAGGTCCCAGACGAAAGCCTCACATACAATCAAATCGAAATGAAATTGACCATTAATGGGTGTGTTTCACCAAGTCTGTGTGTGTAAATCAGTTTAGCATTTGGACAGTTACGACTGCTACTCAGATGTATTGAATAACACCACGAATACCATGATGTTCCTACTGCTGTTGACATGTGAGTGATTGCCACAGAACAGGTACTGGATGCTATGCAAAACACAAAACTAGTAGTAGTAATAGTCAGAAGAAGGATATTTAGACCCAGTACTTTAAAAAAGTACAAATGGGTCTATTACGTTTGTGCAAAAAAAAAGTGCGTAACAGGCAGAAGGAGGCGTGGCAGACCCCATAAAGTATATATATTCTTGATCAGCATCAACAGCCGAGTCGATATAGCCATGTCCGTCTGTCTGTCTGTCCGTCTGTCCGATTTTTGAGTTCCTAGATCTCAGAGACTGTAAGAGCTACAGACACCAAATTTGGCATGAAGGTTTATCTATATCTTGCATTGATCAAGTTTGTTTTAGATATTTGCCACGCCCCCCTCCGCCCCTAGAAATTGAAAAACAAAATTTTAAAGACGAATTACAAGAGAACCTTTAAGACTAGCGCCTTGATTTTTGGTATATATAATACTCGCTATAGTCCAAACCTGTCCTAAAAATTTCATTCCAATCGGTTGGTAAACGCGGAAGTTATTTAACTAACAATGTTACAGGTAAAAGGAAGAAGCAGAGACGCTAGCGGCCTCTATGTTTATCAAGTGGCGCCATCTATTGATGGTACGCAACATTGAAGAACTATCTTTAGTGAACGCTTTGCACTCAAAAAGTACTGGGTCTCCTACTGTCGAGCTTGCTCCACTGTAGCTTACTGCATTTTTTGATCTAAGATTTATTGTTCGAGTTTAATTTCTAACGCCTAAAAATTGCATAACGAATTTCTTAATAAGAATATGATTCTTTCTGCAACATTTCTTTTTATTTCTCTTTCATTTACCCAAAAGCATTTTCGACTACAGAATTTAGCAATGCTTAAAGTCTTTGACTCTGCTAAAAAATTTGCACATTCTAAAAGAATATTATTGACATAACTCGAAAATAAAGACTCTGAACCAATTGCTAACAAGTTTGCTGCACATTTCGCAGCATTTAGCAAACTCATTAAAAACTTTTTCCAAGCCAAACAAAAAATAAGGAAATAAAGAAAAGAAATGCCATACACACAGTCTCTCTCTCTCTCTCTTGGTTCACACACCTGCATATTTGGCCAACACTTTGTCAGCGATGTTGGCAAACATTTTGAACCTGTTTTGCACATAACTCAAACGTTTTGTCGTTTCTTTGCCCCGTTAATTTTCATAGCTTTTTTCTTGCCCCAACTCTTTGTTTAAATAATTATTTTTCTGGGTGGCAGAGAATTTTATCTTGGTTCGAAAATGCATAAACTTTGCCATGGGTTTGGGGGCAACAGCAAACATTTTTATAGCGCATTTAATTAATTAGTCATAAAGTTTTGTTCTTCCTTAGAAAGTTGGTAGCTTGCCTGCGACCGGCGCTTTCATCAACTTCTTGGGTGGAAAAAGAGAGAAGGGAAAGCGAAAGGGAGTTGGAAGCAAGTCATTATCCCTTTCTGTGCTCAGCTTCTGCTTATTATCCAGCGTCAACGGCAACTCGTCATCATGCGCTCGATTATGCCAGTACCCAGCTCCAACCACGGCCCAATCTCATACTCTGTCAAACTCTAACCGACCTCTAGTCCCAAGACTCCTTAGGTCACAGGCTCTAAGCGAACCCATTCCCAAGCCACATAACTTTTAGATATTCGCCATTTGCGTAAAATATTCATGTGCATTGCTAAGTGGCCCGCGAAAGGTAACTCCTCGTGGACCTGGAACCAGAAACCTGGTTCAGAATTTTGCCAGCTCCCCGGCGATTATAATGCCAATTTCCCGCTTTGTGGCTGAAATATTCATAAAATGCTTAATTAATTGATTAATGGCCTCAAAGTCAAAAGTTTTCCCAAAAAGCTATCGCAAGGTATCAGATTCGATTCATGGGTATGGGGAATAAAATTGCTTTTGGTGGGAGGTGGAAGAAATATGATACTTATCTTGGTGGTATGCCTGAGGATGGGCAAACAAAATGCTGGTTAGTTTTAGCCAACACAGCAAATGTGGCTACAAATTTATTGCCTTTGTTATGCAAGTCGAAATTTATGGCTAATTCATTTGGTAACTATAAGAGTTTTTGTTTTAACTAATCGCTTTTTTTAGCCATTTTAAACTGAATCACATAAAATATAAGAATTAATTAGAGTTTCCTTAAATATGAACAGTAAATTATAATTTTTCTACGGCTACAAAATAGTTGATTTTAATTATAGGCAATGCATCACTTTATTCTACTAATATATTGTAAAGATACCCATTAATCATATAACAATATCCTATTATTCCATTTTCTAAGAAACTAATAATTCAATATCAGTATGCACTAAATCTTTCATTCATAGTTTCCTGGTCATATTACGACTAGTTCATCTTCAGCTGCTCTTTCACCGCCCAGGAGTTACAATAGGTTACCTCTAGTAGTTGAGCGACAGGAAAATGTGTTAAAATTTTTCAAAACGACTTTTGCACGTAACATGTCATGCCAGCATATAATTATATTATTGTTGTATTTCTTTTGTTTAACACTCGACTCTCCATTCCCACACATTCCCACCCATCCATTGGGGGTTCGATAGGTAACCCGAGTGGCCTTATGCCTCCCCTTGGTCATATAAATAAGATCGTTGGCTTGATAAACTTGAATGCCCCAGGGCACATGGTCACATGGACATACTGCAACATACAACAACAACAACAGCAACAATACTAATAGCAACAACAACAATAGAGTAACGCACGTGTTAACAAGGATGCGATAAAAAGAAAAATAAAGCGTAGTGAGGAAATAAACGCTAGAATGACAGGAAATATGTGTGCGTGACATTGTAACTTGCCTGAGTTCTTCCTGTTGTTATTGTTGTTGTTGTTGTTAGTATTGTTGCACCTCCCTTTCCACATGGTGTTGCCAACACGAAAGCAACAGGATATACTATACCTGGATATATTTATATGTATGTGTGTACATAACCATAGCTATGGATGTGACCAAGCATTCTAGCTTCGCGTGTGGATTTTATTCTTATAAGATGGGCGGGATTTTAACAAGGGGATTGACGTCCCCTGTGTGTCTAGCATTCCGCATGACGTGCAATGGTCAGCGGAAAAAATATATAAAATATACAGAACTATCGGAAATACGTTAGTTATAACATTAATCAAAGGCTTAACTAAAAGCAAAAAGTTTTAAAATACGAGAAAGGTAAAAATGAGAAAATAACAACAACAAAAACAGATGAAAGATATAGTGAAAAGTCCTTAAAGGGGGAAACACAATCGAACCTAGTTCATATCAATAGTTTTAAATTGTTAATAATTAATTTATTAAATATATAATATTATAAACGTGATATTACAAGGTCTACTAATATATGTTTTATTGTTTTCAGCCTCAAATGAAAACTTTTCAATGTTAACCTAATGAACTACAAACAGATTTAAAACTATCGGATGACTATCGGCTGACTATCGACAAACTATCGATTCAACTGTCAAGTGCTTCTTTGCTTTTGATAGATATGTACCTCAATTTACGACTGTGCCCCTTAACTGCAATCACTTTGTATGCAAATGCGCACTGAGCTAAGCTTTAATTCCAATTGTTACATACACAATGTTGCCCATCGACTATATGCTTACATAGTTCCCCTATTTTCTGTATTTTGTCTGACTTATCAAGCGTAAAAACTCGTTATATGTACGAGTGGCTATGCATATTTCTGTACTTGCTACCAACACGCAGCATTTACAACTGCAATGGAAATTTTTTACGATCCAACGCTTGTCCATAATTTTATTTCGGAATTTTTTTTCCTGCACTCTTCTGCTTTTTTTATGTATGGTGTTTTTTTCTTTTTTTGTGTGTTTGCTTGGAACTTTGTTATGGGGCACAAGCTTTTTGCTTTGCATAAATTCTTTCAGCTGCCGGCGGTAACTTTGTTTTAATTTCGTTTGGCATTGACGACTAGTTACAACTGTTTGACTAACTCAATAAAAATGCATTTTACATTTTGATTGGGACATTATCTCTAGCTATCTAACTGTCTGCCCGTCTGACTATCTGCCTCACCACAATTAGCAGGACTATTAAATTTTGATGCAACTTTGTCGCCTGGCTTTATGTCCACACAAATGGCCAAGCCTTTGCACATAATTTCATGGTCATTTTTATGGCCAATATCATTAAGCGTGTGAGTGTCTATACCCTAGTCAAAAAGGTAAAGAGGGTATATGTGCGAATGGGAAGAAACTATGTTTCAAATTGTCGTTCATTGACTTTAAGGTAACCAAATAAATATATAGTGTGATTTAAGAAATATAAATCACTTCAGTATCTTAAACTGTATAGAAATTTGTATAAAAGTTGTTATTAAAAAAAAATATGTACAGAACATCTAAAAGTCTATAACAGCCTTCAGCCATCTAACATGTTTGTCAAACAATGTAATTACAAATTATGATTTATGCAGGCGTTAAAATTTAGACACACTCATTGTTCAGCCACGCCCACTAATATTAACAATGTGTTGAGTCCGCTTTAAACAATCCTAAAAATTTATTAGCCGGGTTTTTTCTTTCACTCGGTTGAATTGCGGTTTTAATAAAACGGCGCTTAGTTCACTTTGTTCCCAGGAATTTTTCGGTGCAAGTTTTTTGCAGTACGCCCAACTATAGAATGGCTAATAGGAGTTCAAGTTGTTGTCGGAGTTGGTGCTGAAGTCAGGCCAGACATTGGCTAGACCATATATCATATATATGTAGCATCCTTTGTGCTCAGTGCAGCGGCTACTCTGGCAGACGCCTTTTGATAGACGATTTATTAAGCGTTTATTATTAGTTTTTGCCATCGAGTCGGTGGCTTTTGAAGCATTTTTGATTACAAATTCCAACATTCAAGTGCTGAAATTACGCATGGATTTCTCTTTTTTTAATAGCTTAAACTGAAATGATGTGATAAAAAAAGCTATTTGCGGTTTGTAAGATAAACTAAAAAGAGTTTAAAAGAACTTCTGAAATATTAATGTGAAGAGATTCAAGTCTTTTTGGGATTCTGTTGACAGATCGATTTAAATGCTTATTGAAGTCGGAAGCTACTACGAACTAATATAATTACTATTAACTATGCCTCCTTTTTATAATTCAATCTCTCACTAGGATAGTGATAGACTTATTTAACTTGATCTTTATTATCGATATATTAAAGGCAGCCGACTCGTTATTGCTGAAGTCAATGCTCGAGGTACTCCTCCAAGAGCGCATTATAATAAAAGCCTGCATTGAGTGAAACTCAAAAAGGCCAAGCGGCTTTATTGTCCAACATAAAAGCCGAGCAACTGTAATGCAACAGAAGCAACAACAGAGGCCATTATCTGCTCAATATGACGCTTAAGTTGTCGTTTCCTGAGGAGGTATTTCGATTGTAAGGATCTGCAAAACAATTAAATCCCTCAACTGATGGAAAGGGGAGAGAGGGGAGAGAGGGGAGAGACATTACTGTTAATGTTCACCTGCATGCAGGAAGCGCTGCCTTTTTGTACGTGTTTAATGTATCCCAGACTGTTGCTGTTGTTGTCTGCTGCCATCATGGAAGCAGGTTGCATTATTTGTTGAAAGGACTTGCGCATATGTCAGTTGACAAACAATGAAGCCCGACATCTTTGTATTACAGTGTTTCCTTTTGATAAAATGCTCAACAAATTTGCCTGCGACACATGAACAGCAGCTCCAGGGTCAACGTAAGGCGGTCAGGGCCTGGCCCTCAGTTCAGACTGGCATTAAACTTGCATGAGGCCATCAACAAAAAAATTCATTTAGGGGCATCACATCACATCACGCATACGTCGCGTTGTCTTGACTGCACCCACGGTTTTTTTCCCAGTGGTGTCTAGACTATCATTGAAGTTAAAAGCCATTGGCTTGAGTCAACTTTAAATCGTAGTACTCGTACCCAGCAAATAATTGATTGAATTTGCGCGAACAAATTGCTGTAATTTGTTGACATTTCGTAAATTGTTTTCAAATATGCTGAAATTGCTTGCACAATGTTAAATTTAGTTTACTGTCACATTAAATTGAGTATATAGAAGTGCAGGTGTAGCATAAATATATAAGAGAAAAACAACAAAACAACATTTCAATATGCACACGTGTCGTATGCGTAATTTGGCTTATCGATTGCCTTCGTCAAAGCGACATAGTCACTTTTTAAAGTAGATATTCACGACCTTTGTTTCGTACACGAGTTAAGTTCGTAAATATTTTACGATACGTATCAGAGTAGCGACAACACATGTCTTTCAATAGTTTTTCCTACCAAAAGCGGACAAAAGAAAATAAGAGCTTAAATTTTAAATTTGTATTTCCCAATCAAACTCAATTCTAACACAACTTTAACTGTTTGTGGATGGTTCATCTACTGAAAGTATTTTTGAAGTAAACCCTGTTCGTAAAGACGCTTCACATCCGTACCACCGCCAATGAATTTACCATTGATGAAACAACGTGGTACTGTAGTAGCTCCAGTTAATTCACCCAACACGTTCTGGATCTCTTCACCATCTGGACGCAAGTCCAACTCCACCACAGTCATCGCTACTTCAAGCTTCCGGAACTGTTCTTTGGCCATGCTGCAATAGGGACAATAACTCTTACTGAAGATGACAACCTTGTGATTGTTGATTGTCTCCCGTACAAATTGTGCCGAAAGACTGTCCATGTCGACAAACATCATCGGCTTTTGCATAGAACTGACAATGGTTCCCATTTTGAATATTTATTACGTGCTGTGACCAGAAATTGGTTGGAATTGTTTTGAATTGAGATATGTTGAATTTTGAAGTGTAATTTTTAAAGTTTTCTAAACCTTTTCAAACTAAAACTATTTCATTTCTTGCATACTATGATGAGAAGTCTCAGATATTAATCTTGAAAATAATTGAATATCTTTCAGTTTCGAAAAGTCCTCAGTCCTTCATTCAACTGCACTTTCACCCCGTTCTTTGTGGTTCTTCGTGGTAATTTGTCCGTCAGGTTATGGCACATGACACTTTCACTTTACTCAAAGCACAGACAAACAGAACTAACCACAAACCAAGAGCAACCCAACTAACATTTTGGGTTGGATAAATGTATGAGTTGGTGTTGAATCGACACTCTCTAATGAAGCAGACGTTTACTTATTTATGCAAAGTCTAAGCCTCAACTAATGGCTAAAACATCAAAGCGCATTTGGTAATGTGAGTTTCAAGTGAAATGTTCAATGGACGGCTGTTTAAATATTAAATAACCCCGAGGCAAAGTCATTTCAAGTGCACACGAAATTATTGCAGGTGGGGATTGTTGAAAGGATGAAAACTAACTGCAGACTTATGAGGGGAAAATCCTTTTCATTAACGTGACGGTTCTTGCTAACTTCCTGCTTGCCTCCTATTCTGTCTAACTATTCCCAAATCCAACCATGTTCTTTTGCCTGTTGCAGACACTGCCAAGTTCCGTGTAACAATGTAATTTATAGTGCGCACCTTTGTTTTCAGTCAACACGCTCTCAACGCTGGGTAATAAAACAATTTCTCAGCTCATATGCTACCTTGTTGTCTGCAAAAGTTCCTTTCCCATCCCCTTCCCCTTTCACGAATCACAAGTCCTTAGAGTGCAACAATTTTGCACTGCAAATGGATTATCCTTGGGTAGCTGGAT
This sequence comes from Drosophila neotestacea, assembly GCA_035044365.1. NCBI lineage: Eukaryota > Metazoa > Arthropoda > Insecta > Diptera > Drosophilidae > Drosophila > Drosophila neotestacea. The sequence continues at coordinate 4,326,234 of JAWNMD010000270.1, forward strand.
AGATGTTCATCCACTTTAAAACTAGTTCTAACTAGTCCGACAAGAACTCATTATGGCTTTTTGTAAGGTTTTATGACCATCTTCTAAGCAACTCAACACAAAATACTCTCACATATGCAAACGACTTGGCCAAGTAATTAAAACAAAATAACGCATGCAACAAACTCATTTATCGCATGCTACAAAACACTTTTGGGCGCTTTTGATTTTACTCTCATTTTCCAAACCAATGCGCAGGTCTCTCTCTCTCTCACTCTCTCTGAGAGTGAAACAGCTGTTATATTGTCGGAAATTCGGAGCTGTGGCATTTAATTGTTTTGGGAAATTTACTTACAATCATTTTAAATTGTTCGCGGTTTTTCCCAAGGATTAGTACTTAATTTGATTAGGCCCATTCAACTGTAGGGAGTTGGGCGGCATTTTTATTGTCGCCTTGTTGATTTTGTTGATTTTTCAGTTCGTTTGAGGCGACCATTAAAATTTCATTGTGCAATTTTTGGCTTCAAATCGAGGCCATAACTATTATTTGGCCATTAAACTTTGAATTAGGTTGGCTGGCACTTGAAATGGTGCAATAAGCCATTAAAACAATGGCTTGTCAAAAGGACTTATGACGAGAAATAAAGATGTAGTATTGATAAGCTAGATAGATGGATGGGATATATTATGAAATACTTTAAGTTGCAAAAGCTATCGATTCAACTAATGGAAATCCATTGAAGGCCAAATTTATCTTAACGCTCTTCGTTACACTCTCACAATGTCGATAAACTGGTATTTAGATTAATGGCTAAGCAATCAAACAATTATTCTTATGTCTACTCAACTAAACTGCAAATTGTATCTATATTTTGTCGGCTCTGCGAAACTCCACACGGTCAGTCAATTGGCCCATTGAACTAATGGCAAGTAGTTAGGTTCGCTTTTAACGAGCTAAGCTTCAGTTAAACTACCTTAGAATCATTGTGTTTATATGTATACTATTGTTTGTTAAACAATAGCTTTGTGCTCAACTCGATGGCTAATCGACAGCAATTTGTATGAAGCGAGTACACTTAAGGCCAACACAGCCTGCCAAATTAATATCCAATCATTAAGTCAACTATAGAAACTTCAAAGGGAGGGGAAACTAACGCAATTTCTGGCTCAACACTGACCTGTATAATAAGTTGTCCAAGTCGCACAAATTCCAAAGGAACACGCACCCAACAACTCAACAACAGCAAAAGGGTTGGAATTGCATGCCACTAAACGCACCTCCGCCTTCTGCCCTGAATCATTAATGTCGGTCATTTACAGGGGTTGCTGGCCATGGCATTTAAAGGGGTGGTAACTCTGGAGACTTCCTCGTTGACTATCGACTTCAGCAACTCATTTCTTTGGCTAATTGCACAACGTCAAATGGCCCAGAAATGTGATGTGCGTACTTTGAACTCCAGAATTGCCTACTTACTGGCGTCTGGGAAGCTATCTTCAGCCACATCTCGTTTCATTTCGTTTCGGCTTAATTGATTAGCTTAATTTGCATTTAATGTTCATAATTTTTAAAATGCTCACACAGCCTGTCATTCCCACAGCCAAAGCCACAGCCACTGCGTTAGCTTCTGCCATTTGGAAAAGTTTGTTATAAATTTCTTCATTAAATATTTTCATTCATGTGCCTCCCTCAAAGGGTTTATCTCAAGGATTCTCTCAGTCTGAAAGTGAAATTAAATGAACTTTCTCAGCTGTAATTATTCATGTGGGGATTTCCCAAAGGCAGCTGACTGCCAGAACTGTCAGATAAACGCGAAGACATCACTTTTCGTCTCAAAAGCCAGAAAGTAACCCTTCAAGTTATTTACATAGTTCTTGCAAGTGCTTTTCCTTGTGTTGCAACTCCCTGAATGTAGGCAGTTTTGGCACAGGTGTCTCATTTAACCAGAGTTCCCTCAAATCCCTGTGTAAATGTAATGGAAGAGAAAAGTACAGTCAAACAAGTAAAGCTTGTTGAAATGCTAATAAATGGCTGTTGTTTTAAATCACATTCTGCATTCAGTAGACAGTCATTTGGTAGAAGCCATAAAGATCTTAAATCCTTGACATTAGTAGATAAAATATTTAATAGGGAAAATATGAGAATTCTAGCACAAATTAAAACAAAAGAGTATAAAATCACAAAGAATCTTCTTTTAAATTCCTAATTATCGCCACCTTTAAAAAGAAACAAACTATTCAAAAGCAGCAACAAAAGCCAAAAAGTCTGCTTTTTCTTCCATCCAACAACCAACAACTACATCCATAATCATTATAAACTTAGCCAACATCACACTTCATATCTTACAGCGAAAAGTCAGTTAATGTAGCCAAAGAAACTTTTGGACAAAAAACGTTTATAATTATAAACTTGTTCAGCATTGTACCGATTGCTACGAGTATTTGAAACAGTTGCAGCGAATCATTTTCCAAAAAACCAGTTTACCACTTTTATCAACCGCCTTTCGGACCAACTCCCCCCCCCAGCATCCCAGCTTTACTAACAATGCGTTAAAGGAGCCCACGCCAAGTCACAATAAACGTCTAGACGTTGGTAAACAAAGAACAAAAGACTCTATAGAACAGTTCCATAGTTCTAGAGTTCCACAGTTTTGCCGAGTGCCAGGACAAAAACCAAAAGTGCTGGCAGAAAAAGTTTTTAAGTATTTTCAATGCTAACTGCATAAAATCTACATAATTGACATTTGATTGTGCGCCTTAAAAGGCGTGGCAAAAGACAGCGCACTCTCATAACTATTCGACTATCGATATTAGCATTTTCCAATAACAAATCCTGAATTGGTCAGCAACTATTTTGAAATGCTAACGAAGCTTCTTCTGACAAACAGTGCTATAGATGTATAAGTTTCTTAGTATTTACTTTGGATTTACAAATTCAATATATGAATTCAAAGTTAGATAATTGTATAAAATCATAAGATCAAATCATCACTTACTTAAAATATTATTAAATTAGCAGATTATTTCTGAAAACCTTTTATCGCACAATAAATATTACTGAATATTTTTAATATAAACAGTTTTAAATTTTTAGGTTTTTGCGACCTTTTTAATTTTTTAAAATACAAATTAATTTTGTATAATAAAATTGTAACCGAAAATTTTAAATAAATCAGATTGATCCTAATTAATAGCAAAGATTATTTAGCAATTTTCCAGTGACTTTTTGGCTTTTAATCGAGTCTTTAAGCACTTAGAATTGTTGATTGTAGGGTATGTGTATTTATATATAAAATAAATGAAAAGGAGATTAAAAAGCAATGATTTCTAAAGATAATCATTTGATTTATTTTCAAGTACTCTAAATTGAACTTGGAGGATCAGATAAATCTAGCTATTTCTACAGGTCCGTTGCAAGTTGCAACGTGAGACAATTGCAGCAAGTTAAAATGCAGTTGCACACAAACACACACAACGATACAAATTAGTTAAATTACAGGCACTTCTCGCACAGGTTTTGGTTGATTAGAAAAAGTGGCAGCCAAGTTGGGTCTTGGCTCCTGGCTCTTGGCTTTAGATCCGCTTGGCATCCTCTTTGGTATCAAATCAAACTGGCAGGCAGCTCGTTTTCTTTGCCAGCTGCCGCTAACGAAGCTCAATTCGAGCGCCAAATTGAAATTGATTGTGACATTTGATCATGCGTTTGCCTTGCCTGGGAAACTGGCAAAGCCAACAACCTTACTGGCTAACAAGTTAAAGAAAAGCGACTCGGCTGGAATGTGCGCGGAAAATGGAAGAGAGAAAAACGGTAGGCAGAGATTGTGCATGCATCTTCTAACTATTTCCTTTCTGCCTTTCCAAGTTGTCGTTACGCATCGGATTAATTGAACTGATGTGCTTGGCCAGATATGGCAGACAGATAGATAAACTGTAAGTAAGATTATAGGACTTACAAAGAAGGTTAGCAGTAGAAATTTATTTTAATTTTAAATTAAATGTATACTCAAACTCAATTGGCACACTTTCGAGTTCATGGAGTCTATCACAGTTTGATACAACTTATTCAGCGGGCTACAGAAAGTTTTCTGCTCCGTATGTCGCTTGGACTTTCGAACACATGTCACGCACTAAGAAAACTCGGAAAACCCACGCAACAGCCATGTCCACTTCTAGACCTAATCCCACGCACAGCTGCTCGACTTATACTTGAGGCTAGTCATAAGAAATGTTTAAGTAGAGCGCCAGGCGATGCGATGCGATGCGATGAAATTGCAAAAATAATCAAATGCGAATAAAATCAAAACATTGTGGCCAAAGCAATTTGCATGCGGAGAACCAGCAGCCACTTGCAACTTGCCCCATCGGATTGCCTCTGCCTCTGCCTGGTCACACTTGAAGACAACGCAGGCGGCGCCTCTGCAGCAGCTGCAGCTGGCAGTGGAAGTGTTTGAAGACACTTGTTGGCCAGTTGCCAGTGGCAGTGGCTGAGGCTGTGGCAGCAGCCACATACAATACAAGACAACATGAACAAAGTCGCGTTGCACCAACTCGAGATGCAGAAGCAGTTGCAGATGATGATGATAATCATCAGCTTCTTGGTCCGACGACAGCATAACAAATGAACATTTAAATGGAGACGCAGGCAACGGCAAAGCCGAATGCCAGGCCACTTTTTTAGACCCTGTACTTAAAAATTATAGTGTGTCGATTAAGTTGAAGAGTCAACTGAAGAGTCAAAAATCGTACAAGGAAAGTGTTTGTTTGAATGTGTATCCTTTCTATACAGTGCCTTTTACAACAGTATGTGTTTTGTGCTGTATAAATACAGAGCCTTTTACTGTCAGGTACACCCAACTGGATTATTTCCTACTAGTTTTTATACCCACTCAAGTGGGTAGCTGCCAAGAGGAAGACATTTCGAAGCTTTAATCAAGCATCAAGTGTGCCGTGGAAAAGTTTCGCGTTACGTCTAGGCTGGTCACTCAACTGGCCAACATTGAGCATTCAACATCCAACATCCAACGTCATCCTCATCGTCATCGTCATGTTCATCATGTCTCCAGCTCAACAAGCTACTCCCATCCATTTGGGGGTCTTCTTTGCCATTTTAATAAACGTTCAGTTGTCAGACTCAGATTGCTTTTGCCTTTACCAGCTGCTGTTTCTCCTCCTGCTCCGCCTACTCTGCTGAAATTGCTGCACTGCATCCATGAGCTGGCTATGAGTTGTTGAAAAGTTTAAATGGGTTTTACGCAAAACTTTTTGATATGCTACCGCTGCCCGTTGAATTATTTTTATTTTTGCTTATTCTGCCCGTTTGCTTGTAATTATTATCTCAAAGTTTATACTTTTTTTTTTGCTCCTTTGCTAATAGCCACTTAAAAGTGCTAAGAAAATTAGCAAAAAATAACCGAATCAATAACTTGGCTTCATTTTGATTGATTTGACAAAGAGATTGTTTGGTATCTAATACTTCAAGTGGTATTATCAGCCACAGGGTATACCTAAAACAGCTTACACACAATCCACATATATTACCTCAATTATACTGACCACAATTTCCATTGTAAATTCTGTCGATTCGACCTCAATTTGATTTCCTTCGATTTCCCTGGCATTTATGATCAATTCGTTTGACTAATTTCCTGTCACTTTCCTCTCCAGCTCACATGATAAGCTAAATTGCCAGACATTAGCACACAATTCAATAGGAAGTAATAGAGCAAATGGCCAACAGTTATAGATACAACTGACAGATAAAGATACAAGTACGTTTTTACCCCACAAACAGCTAGAGATTTATGCATGCAAACATTTTATTAGCCTGGCCAACAAACTGGACTCTACCCGCAGGGTCCAACTGCAAAACTGCAATATTTATCGATACAATTGGCCAAAAATGTCTGCCAAGTGGCCAACAGACAGTTTCAGATACAAAATGTGTGCCAAGTGCGCGAATGATACTCCATATTGGTTGCTCCAATTGGTAGTTTGGTCCAGTCATTTATCGCTTAAATCTCAACCCAGTCAAGCAGTTGCCGCTGGCCAAACGGCAGGAGTACCCTCTCGTTTTGGCCAACCGCCAAACTGTTGGCGGTTTTAATGCGAACTTGGCTGGAGATTCATTTTCAGATTCGTATTCACAGCAAGTGTGTGCAGTTAATTAATTGAATCTAAATTACTTTTGCTTTACCATGTGGCTCTACAATGAATATCGTATATTTCTTGAGTTAAATACTTATGCACAAGTGCAGACACATATTTAAGCAGTTGTAGGAGGAGTCGTGTGTAGGTCAAAAGGTGAAAGTTTCAAGTGATCTTTTATTTTAAAGTAAGGAGTAAAAGTTATATAGACACAGGAAAGAAACTTTGAGTTTTAAAGAAATTTCTTAATAGCTTGAATAGAGTATTATGTCATTGTAGAAGAAGTCATTAACTTCTTAGAGTAAATATACAAGCACACATACTTTTTACAAGACTGATAATATGGACAAGTTCTCATATCAATCCATCTAACTTTTCTCATAGTTGTTAACCATTTAACCCTATTTTAGTTATTTATTGTATTAGTTACACTTTACTTTAAACTAATCACCTTAACCACAATTATAAATATTTAATTTATATATCGACTGGAATATATTAAGAGCTAACAGTATCGTATTGATATTAGATAAAAAGTATATATTTATTGCACTTTTTTTTAAATAAGGAAAAACTTAAATATTTGCGTGTAAAATGTTTTTGTCTTTACACATAAAATACAATAAGATACTATCTTCAAAAGAGTCAAAGGTTATTAGTTACTGTTTGGCTGATAGAGAAAGAATCTGGAACATTCCTTGCTTCAATCTTAAATTAAAGAAGATGATTTCAAATTAAATTCTCTGGTATAGCATAAAAACCCAAATTGAAAAACTTAAACCCATGCTGTGTTCATTTAAGCCTCACACTGCCACAGTTGAGGCTGGTCAGCGTCTGTGTATCTGTGTGTTGCCGGTGCAACAGTTGTCGTTGTTGCAAGTTTGTCGCAAAAAACAAATTGCCAGACAGTAGCCAAAGAGATGCAAAAACAGAGAAACAGAGAAAGAGTTTTACAGGGAGCCAGCGATAAGGAATTTAATTTTATTCACACTGGCGCCTTTGGACAACTAAACAGGATGGCAAAATGCAGATCTAGATACAGATACAGATACAAATGGGAGTTTAGAGGCAGATACAGATGCAACTTTACTTGCAGATACATTCCAAGTGTTGTCAAAGCGTTGCAAATATTTATAACATGCCATATCGGAGACCTGAATAAAAACCAAAATTAAAAGTTCAGACAGTGCGAATTTGTTGCTTGATGCAACAGACTGTTGCTCTGTTTCTCTGTTGCACTGTTTCTCTGTTGCACTGTTGCTGAAGTGCCCCCACAACAATGCAGTCAGTAAACACTTTGAAGTATGTCAATGCTTTGCTTGCCACATGTGCAACACTTCGCTCCTGTCTGTGCCTGTTTAGCCAGCGATAATTTATGTGTTTGCCGCCTCTGTCGGCGCTTCACTTTGATCACACGCGACACAACAGCAACATTCTCAGCAACAACAACAACAACAACATGCCACTTGCCACTTGAAAGCGAAAGTGACATTTTACTAATTTAGCATTTTGAATGCGTCTTGTGTCAAGGCGCGAAAAGATTTATTCGCCAATTGCAATGCAATGCATAATGCGGTCTCAGTTTTACTGACTTTAATTAAAGCATCTTTTTGCAAATTTATGCACTTGATTGAACATTGATTGATTGATGTCTTGATGGCGTGCTTAGCCTTCAGGGCTCTTGCCAATTCAGTTTCTATAGTTCAAGGTAAGATCAGGTGGCAGGATGAAGAAACCGGCAACAGGCTGTTAGCAAGTCATTAAGATAGCCATCAAAATCCCAAAAGATGTATCAGAGCATAGGTAGAATGAAAGAGATTTGCAGTAAATGAAACTAGAGACTATCAATAAACTATTGTTTTGCATTTTTATTCAAGAATTCTGTGCTTATCCTTAACCAAGTTATTGAGCATCTTCTTTGAAATGACTGTCTTATTTTGTTTAATATTTTAGTTAGCAAATGCAAGTCTAGAAACTTACTGCCTATGTTAAAAAGCTGTTTTAGTAACTGTTTCAACACTTTTCAGCTACAAATTTGTTATCTATTTAAAACATACCTTTAACAAAAACTCCCATGTGAATGTGAAGAGAACCAACACCTGTAAATAAAAATATTTATTTAGAATGCAACTTTAATATTTGCATATATTCAATTAAAAATATTTTAAACTTTAATCATTAAAACGAGTTTTATGATGTTTCAGGCATCTGCTAGCTGATCCCTTTCAACTTGCACTTGTTTAAATTATTTATTTTGAGCTCAAATTGCATTATTTTATTTTCTTTTCCGTTGTCAAAAAAAACTTAAATTGCAATAAAAATTGAATGAAATTCGTATGGCTCTCATTCGAACGTGGATTATTTACGTTGACCTAAAAACGACACGCTGAGAAAGATGAATGACTCGAACATCATTCATTTGCTAGTGCTTGGGCATCCATTTCGAGTTATATGGCCATTGAAACACAATACGACAAATTGGTTTTGTGTTTTTGGCCCATATTCGGTTTGCAAGCAATTTTCACAAATTGTTTTTACACAAAATATTTGCACTGACAGCTAACAGAGAGAGAGCGCTAACGTTAAGTGCAATTGTGAGTACGGTGTGTCCCATTTATATCGGCCATTAATATTGCACTTTTGTTGCACTTAAATATCGTATTTATTTTGTTGTTGTGCTCTCTCTTTTATTGTGCATCAGCATTTTTGTGCGAAAATATATTTGAAAATATCGTCAGTTTGAGTTGTATATTCTCTTTCACTGTGATTTGCTGCTGTTTGCATTCTGCAACGGAATTAATTGCGTAAATTGTATTAAATGCTTTGCCATGGCCATTTTAATTGAATGCCTTTTGTTTGGCCAACTTCAAATGTGTTTTTGTCCGTTCGATTCACCGAAATGCAAATCGACGAAGCACAAAAAAAAACAGAAACAGAAACACTAACAAAAAGCAAATAGCTGCCTGCTGGATTGCATTTGACGAGATAAACGAATAAAGCCTTGGCCAAAATGCTCTTGTCATGGCCAAAACATGCTCGAGCGTATGTATACAATATGCGTTTTGTTTCACTAATTGGTTTATGTTTTATCATGCTTAAATTAAATCAAAAATTATGTACAAAATTTGTTTTTTTTTCTATTGTTATTAACGTGAGCGTAGCCATTTCTACCATATATAAAAATATGGCTAAAATATGTCTAAAAAATACATATTTAAATTGGTTGGCGTGATAACAAGATACGTAAGCCAAATAGGATTATGCGTCATTTTTATTTAAATGAATTTTTTCGCTATATTTTTTTGTTTATTCATTTCTTGCAAAAAAAAAATGCAAAAACAAATTTAGCTCAATTGTTTTTAAAGGTGCTTCCAGATTTTAATCTAATATGATTTATTAACAAGTATTTATATTAAATTAGTACTGTATATATAAAATATTTGGCCTATAAAATATAATAGATTTACTTGTAAAGTCTTAAGGGTCAACGATTTTCAAACTCGACTCTACAATAATAGTTTTTCAATTAAAAATTATTTGGGCATTATTTAGCTCCTTATTTGACATTATTTCTTAAATATAAAAAGTTTTATTCACAGAAATAATAAATATATTGTGCAACTCACAAATGTTGTGTCATTTACGTTGTCCTAAATACACTGAGCTTAGCTGGGGACTGAGCCAGGGAATACCTTTCCCTAATCTACCATCAGCTAATTACAGTCTATCGCTATATCAGAAAATCTTATCGATCCACATGCTTTCTCATTAGTTAACTGGTCAGTGTACTACCAGAGGACAGGTTTTAGTCTATCGTGATGCTTGACCCGGTCAGGTTGTTGTTACTTTTAAATTATTATTATGGTCGACTCATGGGTGTGATCAATTTTGAGATCGACCTTGCCACGGGACGAGCGAAAGTGAGCAGAAAAGCGACCATTTATGCGGCACTAGTCAATATATCAATCTTTGGTATGTTTCCACTTTTGGTTGACTTCAAGGTCTGGTCTATCCTTTGGAAGGAAATGGAAGGTTTCCATGAATACGTGCTCGGGATTGTGGTGTCCTTGCGAATCGCCTGTGTATTTGCAACAATGCTGAATCGCTGGTGGCAACGTCATCAAATTGTCAATTTAATGGGACACTTTCGGCAATTAGTATTAAAGCAACCTCAAGTGATGAAACTGTGGAGACGTGGAGTCATCAGCAAGTTTACCACAGGTGTGTTGGCAGAGACTATCCATATGATATTGGTATTGAATGGATTGAAAGATCACCTTACTCTTGGCCTGACCCTAAGTGTGTTCACCATGTTTGTGCTGATTGCATTACTCAACATTATCCTAAGTCAATACTACTTTGCTCTGCTCAATCTTCATGGACACTATATACTGTTTAACGAGGAGCTTCGTTCGATTCTGTCGGAAACACAGTCTCTTGAGTTGGACCATCGAAATGGAGTGAGAATTCTCAGGAGTTGCGCCTTGGCCGATCGTATTGACAGCTTGGCTTATTTGCAATCCGAATTGCAATCTCTCATCTGCCGGATGACGAAAATCTTTGGTATACAGACTATAAGCATGGCTACCGTAGTTTACATTTCCTTGGTTGCCGGCATTTATTACGCCTTTGTGATCATAAGGTTCGACACAATAATCGTGGACTTGTTCAGATGGGAATCTCTATTGTTGATACTTGCCTTCTGTAGCTTTGGTGCCGACACTCAGATCACATTTTCAATCACATATTATCTTCAGGATCAACATGCTATAATGCGACACCTTATCGTACAGAACACATCCTTTGCTCCCGATTTAGATGTCCGTCTGCAAAAAGCAGTAAGTGACATTTTTTATTATTTTATAAATTGTTAACTAAGTTCCATTTCACTGATTTCAGTTTGAGAATTTTCAGCTGCAACTGATACGTAATCCTCTGAAGCTATCAGTTATGGGACTCTACAATATTAGGCGTGGCCTCATCGTGACAATGTTCAGCTCGATAGTAACACATTCGCTCATCCTTATACAATATGATATAAAAAACTTTTGAACTGCAATTTCGTGTGTGAATAAAAATATTTAACTAATTTATTGAAATCCAAACCTCTCAATTGATAAGTATTATAATACCCAGACAGACAAAGTATCAAACAAGATTTAAACGGGCATTAACACTCGAGTTTATTTACTTTTCCCCCGATTTTCGTAGCAAGTTTTCAAATGCCAATAATTCAAAAATAAATAACTCATACGCCACGTGGCCTCGAAACAGTGAAACAAAGCCAAAGTCACGACTGTCAAACAAAAATGCGACGCCCAATTGTAAATATTTTTCCATTGAGTTTTATTTGAAAAGTTGTTGAGCACACGGCAAAAAAGAGGAAAAGCTGTAAAAATGCCACCACCAAATGAAAAGCACACTCCCTATAGGACTTTGTGGGAGTTTTCTATAGTCTTACCTGTCCGTTGGGTTACACGCTCGTTACGTTTGATTTATAAAAGTTTATTTTTAACAAGCTTGAAGGCAGTGCACAAATTAATTGCCGTTGTTATGTTTGATAAATTGCGCATACGCAGCGTTGTACGTTGTACGTTGCGGGCGGCACTTTCTTGAGCAACTCCAGCCACAAAATGTTTGCAAACGCAATAAATATAATGTGAGAGCCAAGTTAACTTGTGTGTGTGTCAGTGTTTTGTGTTTTGTGTGAAATATAATTTTCTGCATATCAACATTGATTAACGTTTCTGGGAAGGCTTCAGTTTTCCGTTTTCAGTTTTAAGGGATGCAGCTGGAGCTCGGCATTTGCACTATGCGTACTCAGAGTTGGCAAGCAATTTAGCAGTTGAAAAGATTTTTTAATGAGAAAATTTTCCATTTAATTTATTGCATTTCTCTTGTTATTAGTCCTTAAAACTGTTAAGAACAGAGCGCAATATTTTCGGTGAAAGATGAAAAGCATTTAAGGTGTTCAACTTAATCTTAATGCTTAACATTCGAATGGCCATTGAACTCAATGGCAACAATGTTCATTTCCTTAGCATTGTGAACGTGTTTTTTTTTGTTCTACCTGTTTTGTGAAAATATTTGTAATTTATTTTCTAAATGCTGAACCTCTTGCCACGAAATTCGCTTGAACTTCAACTTGGCTCCATGTGCTTTGTTTTAACATTTCTCTTAATTTGTTTTGTAATAATGTGGCGCTTTGTTGGATGCTCGCTGCTTCTCGCCCGTGCACGGACCCAGAAAAGCCGGAAGAAATGGTAAAGGAAAAAATAAAAACAGTACAAAACAAAACAAAAACAATATTTCTTTTCAGTTTCATTTTTGTGCAGATATTTCACTCTGGTCCTGTTTCTGAAACTGCTGCTGGTGCTGCTGCTGGTCCACTCGCCACGGCGCCAACGGAAATGAAAACTTAACGCTTATTTGAACCTTCAACAGTGCACATAAATCACCAGACTGACGCTACCTATCCAACCTCCGTTCTACCCTCCTTTCAGCCCTACAAAACAGCCCCAAAAAGCAGCTTAAATGCCATTTTGTAACCATTCTTTTTTCTTCAGTAGACTCTTTTTCCTCGTTTGCTTCAAAGTCGCGCTTCTGTCTTTACTATTCATAATTCTGTCTCTAAATATTTTCGTCTAGCATTATTCTGTGCATATGTGCGTGAAAAGTGTTTTCTCTGTCTGTCTCTATCTATTGATATTTAGGTTTCCGCACATCCGTTTCCGTTGTGCGTCGGAAGTGGCAGGCGCCTGTGGTGAGCACTTTCACTGATTACACTTTCCACACAGTCAGTGGTTTGCACACTTGTAGCTCATTTGTATTTTCAATTATTAACATAAATGCATCCCTTAAAGCTGACAGACTCTTGACATTTGCCGCTTCAAGTTGCATGTTGCTTCAATAAAGCATTCAACATTCAGTGAAAGCTTTAGGCTATGAAAAACCCCAACCAACTTTTACAATCATCATTCGACAGAGAGTAACGTTAAAGTTGCTTTGTATTACTTCCTTTCCGACTCAAAAATATCTAAGAAGAAGCATCCCCCGTAGGCGATACCCACACTTAACATCCGATTGCATTTAAACGCCTCCAGTTAGCCCTGCTCCTTCCTCCTTTCCTCATCCGGAGACGACTCCCGCCGTCTGCCACTGATTGCCCCTTGCGAAATGAGTTCGTCTCGTGCGCTCAACATTTTCAAGTAATCTGAAATTTTTTGCTCATTTGATTCAATTACACCTTTGGGTGTTGTAATATTGGACTCCTGGCAGAAAAAAAAATATATATATAAAAGATGTTCAGGAAATAGCTTGAAGCACGAATAGCAAAAGGAAACAAACGTCTTTTTTTCTGACAAAAATAAATTAAAGACAAAACAAGTGTAGCTGGAAAATGTGTAAAGATTTGTAACTTCAGTTTAGTTCAACTGTGAGACGTGCATCCTATATATCTTGGCTCATTACAGTGATGGAAATATAAATATAAAAAATATATACATATAAGAAAAGTAATAAATTAGAACTTGTTTCAAGTACTTTTGAATAAGAGCAGATATTATCACTTCCAAACTGTTCCTGGGTATTTTTCTACTTAACAAAAAGATTAAAACTCAAGTTAATTTATAGATTACAAACTAAATACTCGTTTTTCTTAAGACATTCTTATCTATCTATCTAATGTTGGCCTGAAATTTCTGCCAGTGTTGAAATTGAAACTCCTTCGTGTTCCTTTGTTTAATTTAAGCACAAACAATAGTTGAAAATGAGATTCGCGCTTCTTTTTATTCAACATGGCTGCTAATTTGATGCAACAACATTGCAGAACCTCTTCACCCACCCATTCACCCCGCAGCTCAGCGCATCCCTTGGTCGGGTATAAGGGCTGCAGTTTATTTGCAACTCGCCTTTGGGGTTAGCTTTAATTTCATGCTTACTTTAATGCGAACAAGTACCAAACCTCGGCAGCCCCCGCCTTCTCCTCAATGCCATCGTCGTCGTCGTCCTCGTTGACTTTGTGCTGTAGTTAACGGCTTTGGCTTTGGGTCTGGCTTTTAGGGTGGCTTTGGCCGCAACCCGCGTGAGGTTAACTACTTTTCATGAGCTTAATTTTAAATTGAGGCTGCGGCGGCGACGACGGCAGCTTCATTTACTTTGTGCCTTCAACTTTGTTGCGTACAACTTTTATGCGGACTATTTAGCAAAGTTGCCTTGCCTGCCTGCCTGTCTGTCTGTCTGTCTGACGGGAGCGGAAAAGGAGGAAAATTCTATTAGGCTGGCACCAATCAACAGCAAGGCATCAAGGCAATAAGACCGGTTGCTAGCCCATTGACTTATTAAGCCAAATAATTGCTTATTTGCACAGCAAGCCGTCGGTGCAGTTACAATTGCAATTTGCACTCGGCGCGAAAAATGACCACACACGCCCACTTTCCAAAAAGGGGCGGGTGCAAGCTGATAAACCATCCGTGGCCAGTTGCCTCGACTCCGCCAAAACCATTTGGAGAGCAACGCCTATCATCAAATCAAATGCATTGCCCAGCCTCATCTGTAATTAAAAAGTTTCCCCTCCGCGAGTTTAATTAAAGTTTACTCCGCAGCCGCTTCACATGCCACATGGAAAAGTCTTTGAAAATGTGCAACCACATAGTTGATGACTCTATCATAGTGAACAGGAGGTTTCAACCTCTATTCGATATCTATTCATCGATATTAATGTTTGCTTAGCACTTGTAATAACTTATTTTCTGGTAGATTGAAGATGCAGGAGGTGATTTAATTTAAGCAGACTTCGTGAGAGACATTGATCAGATAAAATTGTGAGTATAGCGGCACTTTAAACAATCCTCAGAAACTTCTATTAGAAGCGTTTCACAGATATTTATAGTAGAAAATACTCTCAAGTCTTGTGAAAATATGAAAAGGGTATAAATTCAAATTGTGGGTTTTCGTTTTGGAGCTCTTCCATAACTAGCATTTAATCCAACTAAAGGTAAGTCAAATGTGAAGACCACAATTTGGCCAACTTAAAATTGTTCTGTCTTTTACCTCATGAATTTGCAATTTGATTCCATTTTTACTTGACCAAGCCACATTCAATTTTCCATCACAATTTGAAAGCCTAGCTGCTGTGAGCTCAACCAAAATAAAACATTATCGGCTTTATGCATTTACTATTCTCTTATCATCATGATTACACATTTTCAGCTATCGAAATACCAAAAACTCGAAATAATCTAATTTCACAGCATGTTAAGACTATAGGCTATCTATGGATACGGAAATTCCTGGCCCAATAAAAGTTCCTATGCACACACAAAGAAAAAACAAAAAAAGATTTTAAAATGAGAGCCTAGAAAACCTCAATAAAATGCTGGACCTGGGCTAAGTTGAGGGTCATACTTGTATTGCAACATATACTCGCTCGTATAGAGTTTAGTTAAGGTTTTGGGGCTTTCTAAATGCACGCCTGATGCAATTTACTGTGTTTTGTTAAACGCTTCAACACGAAACTCTATGCTCAAAAGCATCCCGTACACACACATACACACAAACACACATTTCTAGAGTTTGGGCCAACGGATATACAACTTAAAGGCACATCCGTTTCAGTCCAACGAGCTGGCCATAAACAAACTCAACGCCCTTTATGCATACTAGCTGTAGGGTATATTGGTTCTAAAAGTCGTGTGTACATAGATTTAGATGAACATTGCCAGAGATTCAAATCACCAACTGATAATATTGATAACAGTTTATCAAGGGCTGTAACAGTCGTAATTTCTTTTAATGTAAAAGAAAATATAAATAAATCATATTTACAGCTCATAATTTAGCTGTCGGTTTATCAAGGACTTTAAAAATTCCTTTTGCTGAACAAGTTTGATCTTTTATTTAATTTTAATTGTAGAAAATGTTTGAAATAAATTGCAATAGTGATTGCTTTGAAGAAGGCTTTAATCTTACTCTTATTTCTACTCTTATATAAACTGCAACAAAGCAAAGTGTGCTTTACAGGGTATGTATTGTTCGTTGCTCTACTTTATCTCATTTCAGCTGCCATTGTTGTTCCTTCGTCGTTCCTGAGCAACTATAAAACAATTTCGCATATAGGGCGGGACGGGAAACTCATTCAACTCAAACCCGTTCGAAATAAAATGCTACTTTTGCAACGAGCTGACCAAGCTTGCGGTTTGTCTCTCCCTCCCTTTATCATCCCCCTCTTTGGCTTTTCGTCTATCTTCAGTTTTCACCTCATCCAACACCTGGCCAAGCATGTATGTATGTGTTCATGTATGTGTGCATGTAACAGGAGTGTTGCATACTTTTGGAAGTCTCTTGTTTTCCGTTTTCCCCTCCTCTTTGTGCATGTTTTGCTTGCAACGAACAAATTTTTGTGGACCGTTTACATTTTTTCTTGCTTTTTACAACAGTTTTTTACATTCTTTAAAAAGAAAAACATTTCGGATGCACATACATGGTTATACATATTTTTATAACATGTTTGATAGTCAACATTTGGTTGACTTGAAATCAATTATGGTTCTTTAATTGAACACCTCGCTAAAAGTTTCACAACTGACAACTGACATTAAGTTTTCCAATTAAAATAACAATAAAGCTTTGACTTTGGAATTATCTTTACCGGTTGCTTAGCACTCGCTAAACCGTTAGTGTCGCGCATCCTTTCGCCATATTCATCCTTCCCTTCAGCTCAGTCCACACAATAGCAAATAATGGCCTCGTTATGTGGCATCAACTCTTTGCCTCATTAAAAGGTGAACTTGTCGCATGACCCCTCCCGCCTCCTGCCTCAGTGGGAGGGCGTGGCTTTCATTGTGGTTGTGGTTAGGTCGCATCAGGGTCGCCATCTCGGAATTGTGGTAAGTTAAGTTTTGTTTTATTAAAGGTTGACGGAGCGTCAACTTTTGTGGCTTTAATTAAACTTTGAAGACAAATAATACAACTACAAGGTGTCGACCACATTACGTGTTTAGTAGCCTCACATATCAGTCTCGCCATCTATAAGGAGTCGCTATTTAATATAGATTCATGTAGGAATAAACTCTTCGGCAGATCCTTACAATTAATAATGTAGATTATAAACCTGATAAGCAAAGGAACAGAATTAAACTACCAACAGTTAAGGAACATGAGATCTTCCCTAAGTATATTCCAAATCGAAATACTCCAGCTATCTAGATTTCATACAGAGAAAGGTTCTAATTAAGTGCGTTTCCAAAATATATATGATATGATGATATTAAAGAAAAATAGTTAAGTTGTCTTCTTCTATATCAAGTGTTCCTGATATCTATTCGAAGCTTCCGGCTTAAAAGTTATTTCTTCTACTAATCAAGACAGTACATTGAACAGGAATGCCTCTATCATAACATAACCAACATGAGAGGTCATAAAAACTGAAGACAACATCAATAAATCCATTGTATTCTTCGTGTTCTGTTATTTCCAATCAGTGTCAGCCAACATGTTTGACATTTGGCCTGTTGCTAAGATCTTGTTAGACAAGCTAAACTACAAATTTTCCAAGTGTTTGCACTAAAAAGCAATTAAAATTTTACACGAACATTTTGCCCAAGACAATTATGAGTCCCCTACCCCCAATGTAAGGCAGGCAGGCAGTAAAGCAACGTGTTCCCAACTATAAACCCAGTAGAACTGGCCAAATGCCACACACTGAACCTAAGGACCGCCCGTTGTACGTATGAATGTAACTAGAAGGCATAACACCCCACAATTTCCACACATTTACGACACTCCAGCTACAGCTACAGCTAAAGCTCCAACTACAATTCCAGCCAGGTGCAGGTTGGCCTAAACGAACAGGGCACAAATTTTAAAGCCACAGACCACTAAAAAACGGTCGCTGCAAATTGAATTGTAACCAAAGTCGTGTTCGCAAAGGAAAAAAAAAGGCAGAAGGAGAAGACTATAATAGTTGGAGGCGGAGGCAAAGAAGGCAGTGGCGAAACGAGGGCTTTATGTTATTGCTAAGCAAAGTCTGGCGGGCCTTTCCGAGCCCATTAGTTGAAGCCAAGTTATGACTCTATTAAAAAAGCCACGCCTCGCTGCACTTGCCAATGCGAATGTCGCCTGCAATGTGCTGCCAATTCGGTCAACTTTAATAATGGGACAGTCCCATATAAAATGCCAATGCCTCGAGGGGGTTTCAATAACCAAATCTAATACAAGGCGGCTTTGGCTACCGAAGATCATAATCATAGATTAATAGTTAATCCACTGTTGCTGGTTGCTGGCCCCAAAGGCGAATTGATATCTTCAGATTGGAGAAATGTGTAAGTGCTTTAATTTGAGTTTATTACATTTCCCCATGGGACATCCGTATTTTGACATAGGTTAGTGTCTGCTGTCAGGAAATTCTCAGTCCCATAATTTGTTTAAAAGTATAATAACAAAAATTTCCAACTTTCAAGTTCCATTCTATGTTATTTATGGTTACAGTTGTTAATCTATTGTCAGTTTGATAGTTTCACTTGAGTTCTTATCGTGGCATTATATCAACTCTCCAAACATTAAGAGCCCTTCATCCACACTTCTCAACACTTTATCTCTTACAAAAGGAGCAAGTTTGCAAAGCCTCCCAAAAATCGCAGACAACTCATTAAAATACAAAGTAATTTTCCACACCATATCACCATGCATGACACATATATCAAAAATTTATGTGCGAACCGCCAAAAGTTTAAACATAACCAAAAAGAACACAGAACACAGAAAACAGAACAGAGCAAATTAAATACATTTTTGATTATGATTATGGCAAAGAGAGGGGAAAAGGGGGAGAGCCATTGGGGAGCTGGGTAACCCTAGTCAAAAAGCAAGTCAAGCTGAAAAACAGCTTCCCAACAACACTTGACACGCAAATTTTCTGTTTTCTTTTCCTGTTTCTTTCCCTCTCTCTGTGTGTGTGTGTGTGTGTGTGTGTGTGTGTGTGTGTGTGTGTGTTGCTTCTTGACATGTTTTTACTGGAGGGACTATATAGGCATATGCAAAATATGAGTTGGGGTCATATTATAAGAGTCAAGTGATATAGGATAGACCAGCAATGGAACATGTGCCCAAATATTTGCACAGCCCATTTCAGAGTTGAACTCAAGCGTTTCATAACTTTCCCCTCAAGTCGGATACTGATTGCAGTTTCAATTTGATTTCTTTCTCTTCGTTATTAGTTCGTTTTCCTTTTTGGTCTATCTATCTCATTCTCTTTCTCCATCTTGCTTTATCTCTCACTTTAGATTTATTGTACTCATTGCCAGCGACACTTGCCCGGGGGCTGAAATGTCAGTTATGGTCACATTTTTTGACATTCATTGGCCCTTTTTGACTTTTTTCTCATTTTTTTATAATTTTTTTCCTGCTACATGGCGCCACTCAAATTTTAAATAGAAATGAGCGCATGAAGCGTGAAATTAAATTTGATAAATTCTATTTACGTTAAGCGAAGGAAGATTTGTGTGCAATTTTCGTCTCTTTCCTTTTTTTGCTATGGAATTTTGCCTGTCTTCTCTTTCCTGGGTCACATTTTAAGTGTATCGAATGACTTTTTCACGCTCCGTTGTACAATATTCACTGAGGACTCGAGTGCTTCCTGTAAACCTAGCTGGCAGGTCAGAAACGAGCTTTAGTTTAATGTACGGGTCAGTTTTATATGGTTATGGTTATGAAGGTTCCGAATGTAGATATGATTTCCAGTTGCTTAGTTTTCATACCTTTGCCTTGAACAGTATAAGTTTTGAACAAGCCATAAAACGAAAATGGTTAGTGATGTATGAGCCATTTATTGTAATAAGAACTTGGTCAACCAAATATATATTTATTTTTTTCATCTATGTTGTTTGATTAGCTTTAATCTCTAATACCACTTTATTTTAATCAATGCCAAAATTGTCATACTTTTAATAAATCATCTCGGCGCAATATATGTAAGTAGTCACATACACAATAGATTTCAATAAACTACTTAGAATCGAATTTAAAGTGTTGTTTTAATTTGGCTAACAGAAGTTGATAAAGAGTAAAAGCTTGAGACTTAAAAACTTAATTTCCAAACATTTAAGAATTAAACTATATTTTAAAACGAACTATTTGTAAATGCCATGATCAAAATATAACATGCCACATTAAGTTTCGACAAAGTTATGCAAGGTTAACTGTGACTTGCAACTTTTAAAATGTTGTCTCTAGATATTTTTGCACTTCTTTCAACCCATACATAATCTCTATTTAACCATTAAAGCCCACATCTTTACTTTAATCTGTGTAGCAACAACAACAACAACAACAACGGCAATAACAAACAGCACAATAACATCAACAATGACAACACCTCCAACACACAGAAAATCAACGCCAAACTACTCCACTAAGCGTTACTCAACTGAAAGTCCCCATTGGTCCCCCTGAAAATCTTTCCCACCAAATCCGCACTGTCCAGATGTATCCAAAAACAACAGCTGCCTTTTGCTATTGTTGCAAAACTCCACTCTTGACAACAGAACAACAACAAGAACAATAACAACAACAGCTGGCGAACAATTTGCCAGTACAGTGCGACAAGCAATCGACGAACCCACACAAGAGAACCTCCCTGCACCAACTCCCCTTCCTTGAGTCTCCCACTCCATCCACTTTTTAACCCGAAACATGGCAACAAAGTTACCCCCCCCTTGGGGTCAGCCTGCAGAAGCGCTACATTTTGCGCTTTATGCACATTGTTTATGAATTTTCGCGCACAAAAATTGGCTTGAACGTAGCTGCCGCCTTGGCTAGCATTGCTGGTGCTTTGTTGGTGGTTGTTGTTGGTTGTTGTTGCTGGTTGTTGGTGGTGCTGTTGATGCCACTGCTGTTGCTGTTGAATGGTTTTACGATTATTAACCCATAAAGTATTCATTGAAGTGAGCTGAGTGCTGCCTTGGCGCAATGGGAAAAGACCAAGAGAGAGAGAGAGAGAGTGAGAGAGGACTGGGCACACTTTGGACTCTGGCACGCAAAAGTGCAATAACAAACAGCAACAACAACAACAACGTCAACAACAACAACAGCTAGAGGAACGTTAACCAACCAGGTTTGCTACAAAGGCGCCACAAGTTGTAGACAATCTTTCCATTTCCCGTGCATCCTTTTGCATTTTGGACTCGACTGTGAGTCACTTTTTGGCCTGACGGCCTCTTCACTTGAGTGCCTTTCATTGGTTTTGCTGTTACGCAGGCTCTTTTATCTGTTGCTACCACAACTGCCACACTGCAACGTTGCCACTGCCACACACCCACTTCCCCCCCCCCTTTCAGCACATTGGTCTGCAACTTTTGTTGTTTCCCCATTTTGCACTCTCATCCGTTGCGCGCGCCCTTCAAGTGCCTTAATTTATGCAGCAACAAGAGTGAATATTAAAAGTTTTCAATGTTTGTACCTTTTGAGACGCCTCCTTTTGGCGGGTCTTGAGGTCGCCTCTACGCTCGGTCCACTGCTCTCCTCCATCTGCTGCTCGCCCACTCGGCTGCCTGATTATGATTACTTTTTGGGTAGCGCATTCTTAATGAACAGCAACAGCAACAGCAGCAACCCAAGTGCCAGCCAAGTGCCCAGCATGTTAATATGAACCAATGGATCAGCGGGGATCAGTGAGGGATTTTGAGTATGAACTGCAGTTTCCTACAATGTTGCACATTTACTTAATGCAGCATGTACTTATATGAGAAAACTTATACAAAACAAAACATTCTCTCATCAGCGAATAATGAGTTTTATCCTAGATTATGGTAGATGTCAACTAGAAACTACGTTGATTAAAAACTGTATTAAACGGTGTTAACTTGTTTGTAATAAGCTGGTTGGTAGACAATATAAATTAATTTAACTTGAGGTACATTAGATTGAAAATTGTAGTGCTATTAAGATATCGCTCATTTACTAGAAGAGTGACATATGACCCATTTGATTTACATAGGAGTGAGTGATATATTGTAATATACTCTACATCTGAAATTTAGGTTTCCTAGTAGCAAACTCCTACTTGAATTAATGCAGATAATATTATATCTTCCATGTTGTAGCTCTCGTTACTTTAACAAAACTTAAATGATTTCAATTATCTTGAAATTATTTTAAAATATTTCAATTTGTTTAACCTCTTATTTGATTTCCCATCTTAAATTAGTTATTTTTTAATAGTTACATCTCTTAATAAATTGTTGTTTATATTTATATTTTGTTTTCTTACACCTTTTGTGCTGTCATATTTTAGCAAACCTAATAATTGCTTGGCTTTTAAATTGCATCCAAGTTTGGTTCCTTTTCTAAACTTGTACATTTTGGATTTAATCTATTAATTCAACTGTAAATGATAAGCTTCCCAAGAGAACAATTTTTAAATTTTGTTAATCTTTAATCTCTTCAATCTCAACTTTAAGTCTTTCTCTTCTTTTGGAAACCTTGGTCAGATTTAACCAACTAAAAGGCCTCTGCAAGGGAATCAAATTAAAATACACCAAAATGAGTTTTAAATATTTACAACGCGACCTTAAAGTTGCTTCCTCACTCACACACACTTACTTACACATACACAGGTAGATAGCATTCGCATAAACAAATATTTTCATATGAAGCCTTTGCTCGGGGCACACACCCAACACACACATACCCAACTCACACACACCCAACACACACACAAAGTGCGAAACCCTTTGAGACGCACTAGACACCAAATAAAAATGAAACAAAAAGAAATAAGTAGGAAAAATGGAGGAAATGTCGAAGAAACGGCAAACAAAAATGTATGAAATTATTTTACGGCAAGTGTATGCATGTGCAAATGTTATGAGTTAGTACGGTGGGGGGGGGATAAGGGTTGAAGGGCGACTGTCTACCCATATATGTATGTACATTATTATTATGGAGCTGGTGGGGAAAACTGTAGATACATTCTCATACGTATAGTGGAATGAAGAAAGGGAGGAGAAAGCTGAGTTTACATACCGCTTGAATTAAAATGAATTTAAGTGGTTTGCTTTTGGCCAAAGTTTTTTATAGTTAAGGAAGTGTGCATAATGGTTAACATTTCAAATAGCAGGCGGAGAAGGTGTTGAGCTCAAATTCATATTAAGTGTGGCAAGTATGAAAATGTCTGTAAAGTTGCAACTGCTTTTTAATTAGGCGCATTTTATGAGAATGGCAATTTCATGTAGGGTAAGAATTTTTCAAACTATTATTAATAGGAATAGTTTTATGAATATAAGACTTCCGAGTTAATGGACCGATTATCAGTGTTGGACTCAGCGATGCTCTAACCGAGAATTTTGATTACCTTTTAAGCCTTCTCACATGCTCATCTATTCCTAACTAAAATATATTTATTTATACGCTTTAAAAGACTTTAAATTGAATTTACTCAACGACAAAAACCTTTTAACAACAATTAGTACAATTTTCTGAACAAACCGGAACGAAACCTTAACCAGTCCATAACAGAAAACAACGTCAGGTTTGACTTTAGATACTGACTGGGTTTTGTAACTCCCACTCTGAGCATATAAACGTATTGTCAAATTACTCGGACTTGAATGGTAAAGAAAATATGCCTGGCAAAACAAACTTAATTGTCTGCCGAGTTTTATTTACTTCGCCGAGATAGAGATTTGCATCCTTGGGATGTCCTTGCCAGAGCTGCATCTGCTGGTAATTACTGAGCAACGAGTCGTCGTCGTGTTCCATGTCTGTCTGTTATCCCAGTTCCACTTAACGAACATGGCCAAGTCTGAGCAAACAATAGGCTCTGGCTACAACATGCATGGCTTGTTGCTTGCAGATAGGGATAACTAGGACCTTCACTTGTTTAGTGCAAACACAATAAAATGCATCAAGAGGTCCTGCTGCAGTCTTCCATGCTTGGCCAGGCAACGCGAACAAGTACAAGTCTGTGGCATGTTGTAGGTGTTTGTTGTTATCATATTTGAATGTACATACTCTTCCCCCTTCTTACCTCTCTTACCCCTCTTACTTGCTAATAACTCAATCAGTGGCGCATTGCAGCTGCAACAGAGGACATCATTCATCATGTCCAAACCAACAACGGACACAAAATATGAATCCTCCACTTTGGGTAAAGTCAGTTAAAGGGAATCATCGCGATTATGTCACAGCAGCAGCCAGCTTACAATTTATAATTGTCAAACGGAAACTTGCCAGACAAATGGATAGATATTGAACGAGAAACTCTTCCATACCATATAGTATGGACGGGGACGACTCGGATTGCATCTGCTTCCTGCTTGCTTCACACAAATTGAACTACCAACTGGCTTCATTGATTTATGGACATGGGAAATTGACTTGTGATATATTGTCGAGACCTTGAAACGAATGCACTCAGAAAAAATTCAATTTAAAATGTGTTTAAAAGAAGCTCAAGTTGAAATATACGAATGTATATTTTTAACTATTTTATATATAAATTTAAATATTTTCAGACAATTTCAGGCAGCTGAAAGAATTATTTTTATTTCTAAATGCAGATTAAAATATTTTTAGTCAAAGAATGAGATATGTGTTTAAATATTTCTATAAATATTTATGTATAGTTGAATATTTTCAGACAATTTTTAAAAATATAAATGATATATTTTGTTCAAATATCAACCTTAATATTTATTTAATAAAGAATATTAGCGAACTCTACGTCTATTTATATCAGACTATTTTATTCAGACAATTAATCAAATTTTTTAAGAACAACCCCAAATCTATTTACTTCTATCAATTGTTAAAATAGTTTTTAGTTTATATAACTAAATTATCTCAGTGTAAACTGTACATCATCGACGCATCGAAATTGAAAGCAGACGCATCTCATTAAAAATTCCATTTCCAAGGTGACATAAATTAAGTGCATTCAGAATCGCAATAATGCTATTAACTGGCTGCCCTTTGCCCATTCGGCCAACTAGCCAACCAGCCAACTGACCTGCCCTCTGTTTTGGCCAGAACACTCTCTTAATGCCAACCGAGCTCCGATCTCCTATGTGGGCAATGAGAAAGGCTTAGTACTTGACTGCTTAGCTTTTGGCTTTGACATTTTAATACGTTACCAGGATTTGCTGGCCATTCAGTGGGTTAGTGGTAACGTAATTGTTCAGCTTGATGAATTTAAATATGACCATGCTTTAAATGTTTTCATTTACTTGGTTCATTTAAATATTATAGCACTTATTAAAGAACTTATTAGAGTACAGAGTACAAGTACAGGGTCTAGAAGTAAGTTCTTTGAATGTAAACAAAAAAACCCTCATCTATTTTGTTTTCATCTTTTTTGACACAAATAGAAAGTAATTTTAATTGAAATGTGGCAAAATTTAGATATGTTTAAACAAGTCTGACTTTAGCTGCATTATTTAAACTTGCTTAATATAAATTTTATTAAATTGTCATAAAATCTAACAAATTTACAAATTTAAAATTATACAATTTCCTTTATTTGCTAATGGATTATTTCCGCCTTTAATTGACATTCTGATGACTACATCAACTTTTGTCAGCTTGTGCACAAAGCAGTCAGGTAGAAAATGTTTCGAAAGGACATTCGGACATTTGGACATTTATCAATGGCTTTGGCAGCCATTGGCCAAGTGTTAAGCCAATTTTGGGACCTTAAGACGTACAAGCACGCACACATTAGCATAGCCAAAAATACTTGAGTTATTCAAAGGACTTGACAACTTTGTCAAGTGAGAGGACAAAAGGACAAAAGGACTTTGCCGCTGCACAATTCATCTTCGTCACGAAAAACTGGGGTCAAGTTTGCATTTAAATTGGTAATTAACGCAAAATGAAAACGAAAGTTAACGAAAAAAGAAATAAAAAGTTAAGGAAAAGACAGACAATGTGCACAAACACAAAGACAGATTGAAGAGAGAGAGATAGCACCGTGTGCTAGATAGAGACAGAACGAAGCGGAAACAACTTATTACGCAAAACGGAAACAATCAACTACACAAAAGATAACAAACGTGCTGGGCATGAAGGATGCGAGTAAAGCAAAGATAAAGCAAATACCACAGCATAGAGAAGTGAAAAAGACAGAGAGGGGTAAAGAAAAAAGCACACACACATCAGAGACGCCAACGGGCAAAAATAGAAGCTCTAGCTCTTGGCGTGAAATTGATTGCCAAGCAACAAGGAAAGAGAATGTCCTAGAGAAGGTAACATGTCAATACATCACGAGCAGGAACTAGAAATAGGATACTTTAAGTCGTACTTTTTAGTATAGTAACTATACGATAGTTAAAACAAGAGACAATAGTGATGGCACTGCAAATTATACACATTGAAAAACTTTACTTTACTATAGTACAAAGTTTCTAGTTTCTAGAAAGCAAACTACTTAAAAAGTGCAGACGATATCCAACTTTAACAAGACCTAAACAAAGCTAAAAACTTTTTTGAGAAGAAAAACATTAAGAGAATAACTAGAGATGGGAGTTTGTCAACACGTCACGGACAATTGCTAAACACTGCAGACACGCTACCAGCTCTAGGCTGAAAGTCCTCGTAGATGGCAAATGTCAGCAGAGTGTCAACCAAACGTAATGACAATAAAATTTATACCATTCCATCTGATGATGGTGCTGCTTCTACTTCTTCTACTGCTACTGCTACATTGGCAGCGTTATCATTTCATTAAATCAAAAGAACGAATAATGGCCAAAAGACAAAGCTTCAAAGTTCATTGGGTTGAACGTTTTTTTGTCCTTCATTGAGTGCTGCCAATTGAATGTAAATAAGAAACTGGCTAGAATGAATAGCCAGATGAATACGAATATGAATGAACGAATGGCAAGGTGAGGTAGCAACTAATCAAAAGGGATGGATATGTAGTAGATACTATCTAGATAGAGCAGGTTCAGGTTCAGAGGGATGGGCATGTAGTCCATGGAGCAGGATCAGGGCTACAAGCAGACTTTTGTTGAGCAGGTCCTTCCAATAAATGTTAAGGGCGTCGCCTTGCTAACAAAAATGAAGAATGTTAATGAAGCCATTAGAAAAGTGACAAGCAATTTATCTGATGTCAATTTCATGGATTAAATGAAAAATAGAAAGCTGTACAATTGGAAAGTTATAGGGAACTTGCACAATTGAGCTGGTGTTGAAGTAGAACCTACTTAGAATTCATTGCATTCTTAAAAATAGTTCAAATTATAATGTTTGAAGTAAGTACTATTATACCAAAGTTAGGATTTGAGGAATATAACAACTATACTATATAGAACCTTTATTATAGATATCTAACTTTTCATTGTCACAAAATACCAAATATAGTTAATATTTTTAGAGAATAGTGTTTCTTTATTTTTGTTAATTTTACGGCAATTAGCTATTGATTTAGCACAATTAAACTTCCTTTAAATACTTCTGCCTTTAAAGTATCTTTTGGTAATTGATGTGCTTTAAAAACCCTCAATAAAATTGTCCCTTAATTGTTGTGAAGATAAACTTAAGATTTATATGCGGCCTGTCGAAATCGAAGTTCGAAATAGTCAATATCAATTACAGTCAAAAACAACTTTCAATTTTCAGAGTCTGTCCATCAATCAATCAAAACTTTTAGTTTTGCGGTTGGGGTTCATAAAATGCATTTACACTGCACTACATAAACAACAACGAATGGGGTCGACTACACACACCATACATAAATAACTCACTTACAAACCTAATTACACTTAATACAATTTTATTGACCCAAACAAAAAGGCAACTAAACTGCTGTTCAATATCGATATTGATCTCGATTCGTTGCTGTTAT
Source organism: Drosophila neotestacea (assembly GCA_035044365.1). Taxonomy (NCBI): domain Eukaryota; kingdom Metazoa; phylum Arthropoda; class Insecta; order Diptera; family Drosophilidae; genus Drosophila; species Drosophila neotestacea. The sequence goes on from JAWNMD010000270.1 coordinate 4,354,192, forward strand.
TGCCGTTGACATGCAGCAATTACAAGAGCAACAAATGCAACAACACCAACCAACAATAACAGGCAACAAAATGCATCGACAACTGCCACCGACCGGCGGGCAACAAAATTTATAGAAAAGTTGACAATTAGCGCCAAGGCAAGAAAACCAATGCAACGACTCCACAGACATTGCGGCACCCACGCAAGACTATGGGGACCATGGACTTGGAATAGCACTCAGAAGGAGGGAGGGAGCTGGAACTCTGTGGAACAGCCACAGACCTGTCACCAGCCAACCCGGCTTCAAGCACCAAGACGACAAACTGCCCACAGCAAAGCAAACTTACCCAAGGAGAAAAAGGGGAAGCACTTGCAACTAGAAATGTGCGTGCTTCGTGTTTTATTTCGTGACACGAACAAGAGTTTAAATTAAACCCTGTAACCAATATGATTATACAGGTGTGATATGTACCTATATGTACCTAATAGTTAAATAAGTTCTACGAACCTCTAAAAACTCAAATGCAATCGTTGGCGTTTCTTAAAAAAAACCTATGATTTTAAATGTCACTAAAATTGTTAAAAAATTTAATAAAATTCTAAATTAATTGAACGAAATTAAATTATTTTTAAAATACATAATAGAAGTGCATAAATTTCATTTGGCATCAATGAATTTATTGTGTTAAATATACTAATAATAAATAATTTATTAACTTAAAAAAAAAAGTAGGACAGCTTTGCTTTTCTGTCTTTGAAAATATGGTCAAAATAATAATCTGACATTTCAGGAACATTGTTATTGTCAAAAGCAATTCTTATCCAATTCCTTAAACAAAAATTTAAGCAAGTCTGATTGTTTCAACATTTATTCTTTATTCAAAGAGTAATTACAGTTTCTGTCACGATTACATCTCTAGTTGTTTGTTAGTATTGTGCATTGATCAGGTCTGGACAAAGAGTAGCAAGATCGTTATCTTTAAGATCCAAGTTCTCTTAATGAAACTGTATATGCATTTACCCTAATTATAAAGATATTATTTCATTAAAGTTTCAACCAAGCAAGGCCTCTAACAAACCTTCAAACCAGTCTTAAACAGCTGAGCTTGGCCAAGAGTTGTCATGTTGGCAGTTTGATTTGTAGCCACTTGTGCAACAGCTTGAGTGACAGTAAATGTGGCACCCTAGACTGGACAGGCCAACACAGACCGAAAGAGACAGAGAGGGAGAGAGGGAGAGAGGGAGAGAGTGAGAGAAGTGAGAGAAATCCCTTGCCACATCCTGCGTACTAGCCAAGTTATTAAACTCGCGTAAATCAGTTTGAGCCAAACAAAAAAAAACAAATACTTGACGCGAATTCGCGACATTTACAGCTCCTCTCGCCATCAGTTTGTCAGTTTGTCAAGTCGCTTTTGCCCACACTTTGTGTGGTAATTAATTATTTGATAAAAGTACAAGCATTAAGTCAATTAAAACTAAATTTATGCCAAACGTTATCTGATGGTGACAAAAGGCGTGATTTACAGCACATTTAAACTGTGTCTTGATTTTTCAAAATGGTCATTAAATGAAACTCAACCTAGTTTAAGATATGCTTCCTTATTCCAAGTGGGCAGCTAGATATGTTCAGATATATCCAACCAGGTGCCAAGAAATTGGAGATAAAATTGTAAGAGCTTATCCCATGTGGGCAGCCTATTTAAGTGGGCTTACAACAGATAAAATACTATTTTAGAGCAATTACACCATTAGTAACAATTGTTCAATAATTATTTTTATATTTTAAATACACAGAAGATATTTAATACTGATGAACACAGCAACAGAAGCAGCAGCCTAATTAAACCCTACAGGGTATTTGTCAGTGCAGCATTATCAAATGCAAAGCTTATACATAATTGTTCATAGCTTAGGACCATACTTGATTTTTATGTAAATTTGAAAATTTGCTTAGTTATCTAAAAAAAAAAAAACACACACATACCCTAATATGAAAATGTATGAGTATAAAAGTAATATGCCGAGGTATTAAAGTTGTATAGAGAATAATTACTGTGCATAATCAACTGTTAAGCTGTTACACACTCTATTTCACTCTCTCTCCGGCTTGCCAAAATAAAACTGACACTCACCGATGCATCTCCAGAAGCGCTCTCTTTGTCGACATATTCTTAAAAAAAAAAAAACAAAATAAGCACTTGCACTATATTGGGCAGAAAGAACTACTGCTTTACACTCTCACTCTCCTTCTCTCACATGCATACACATATGTGCATGCAACACAAAGAAAAATCAAAAAAAAAAGGACACAAATAACGGATGACAAACAACTCTGTTTGCACATTATTACACCAATTAAACTGATATTTAAAGCAACGTAGTTGCTAAAGAATCGCACTTAAAAAAAAAAAACAATAGAATAGATCAATCTCACAATTTCATTAGAGCAATCTAGATTTTTCACTTGGCGATCAGCCATAACCTCTTTTGGCGCACTTTTACATTTTCATATATTTTAATATCACTTCTTGCAATGCACTTCTTTTCATGCCCTTTACACACTAGTGCTTTTTAAATATTCACATAAACAAAAATAAACAAAACAAATGATTTATAGACAACAAAAACCGAATTTATAAAACTTTGCAGCTTGCGTCGACGTTGCTGCGAAGGATCCAACTTTCCAATTAATTGCTTAATTCGGCGGCTGAACTGAATTCGCAGCGCTCTCTCTCAGATCAAAGGGAGAGAGCATCAGCTGGCAAACTGCAGCGAAAATGTGCAACAAACGCTGAAAAGAGATAGCAAACAGAATTTAGCCTGTCAAGCATTGCCAACACTAACAAATAGAGATTGCGGCGAGAGAGCGAAACCAACAAAAATGGCGGTCAAAAACGCAAATAAATTAAGCTATTTCCAACTAATTGGATTTCAGAAAAAAATGGTCAAAAATTGGACCGATTTGCTTGAAACTTTGCACGAATTTCCTATGGATTTTTCTCAACATTTCCTGAATTTACCAGATTTTTATAACGGCTATTTACCAAGTTTGGCCCCCTGTGGAGCTGGAAAATCGGGACATGTTTTAAAAGAAGCTGCGTTAATTTATATAATTTCGAATTATTTTTTTATGTTGAAAAAAAATCAATTTCTTGCTTAAAAAATTAGATTTATTTAATGCACTGTGAGTTTACATATTTGTGGTTCTGAAATCAGTTAATTATGTAATTTATTGTATAAGCTTTGAGAATATGTTTATATATGTTTCTATAGTATTGAAATACAATGTTAATGCTGGCTCACATCAGTTACTCAGCTTCTTTAAATTTAAAACAATTCTAAAACTTAGTTGCAATTAAGTTTTCCCTACGAGTAAAATCCCGCTGTCGGAGAACAAATTGAATGGGGCAAGGAGGGAATTTAAGTTGGTATTTCTCGTTGTAGAAGTTTTCTAAATGTTGTTGCAAATTTGTTAACTGTCATTTTGTGGTCAAGAAACAAACGCACAAAGCAACACAAGAAGAAGACCGACAACATTTTGTGTACTACTTCCAATTGTATACAAAGCAAACGGAAACCGTTTACATGCAGTGAGAGAAATTATCGAGTCTTAATTGTAGACTGAGATTGAATACTGTAGATCTTTAAGATATATTCAATATATTGTTTACATTGCTGGATCTAAGAGGAGACCTAATTTTTAGCTAAAATATTAGAATTCTCAATCCAATATTCCAATTTCACTTGCCATAAAATTAAGGTTGTTTTGGACTTTATCGATTTTGAGTTTTATGTTTCTTTTAGGATCAAAGGAGCTTCCTTTCATGATGTTTTCTTCTCTGAAAATATAAATTATTTTTTTACGTTCCCCCTTTTCCATCCAGTGTATAAACAATTTGCTCACTTCTTTCCATCGTTGGCTCTCCGTAATTAAAACAGCAAAAGGGAAATATGTGGTCCTCAGTTTGTTGGCAGCTTTAAGGGGCACCACTTGAAGGAGCCAACTCGGTTTGTTTGTTAGCTTAAATTGAATCAGAAAATAAAATATTATATAGCATATTTCATGGCGTTTACACGGCAACCGAGCACGACGAGCACAGGCAAAATGTTGATGATGATGAATGTCAACGCCGCACAAAAGAAGTAATTTTGTGTAAAAAGTAACCACACCCCCACTGCCCCCCTACCCGACGCCTCCTCCTAACCTTCCGTGGAGTAGGCGTGTCCCAAAGCCGTTACAACTGTTAATGACATTTACGAATGTTTGCAAGAGTCGCTCGACATTCTCGAACTTCCACATTGCCGCCGCACATAATGCCAAAATAATGACGATGGCTGGACCCATTCACCACTCCGCCTGCTTACCTCTCCTTCTCCACTCTACATGCAATAGAAAAATGACGCGGAAACTGTCAAAAAATAAAAAAAAATGAAAACCGCAACCAGCGTCGCCGCCGTTTTGTGGTTCGCTTTACAAATGACCGCCGGCGTTGATAATGAAACTGTGCTCCCCCACCTACAGTCCCGCCCCTGTTTACTACCCTGACAGCCCCGCCCACTGAACGAAAATTATACAATAACGGCGTCAACATTAGCAAATTGTTCCCTTTGCAGGTTTGTCCAAGCAACTTCCCAAGCAAAGTTTTTGGCAGTTCCGTTGATTCCTTTAATGACCGTTCAAACAGCGGACCTTGGCTCAGATCTAATGATAGTGTGGTCTATTTGATATGTGCCTTTTATCGTCATTTGGTTATGTTTTCAAAATTCAAATTCATTCCATCAATACCAATAAAATAGCCTCAAATATATAATTTTAATACTAAAACCAAAAGCTCATTAAATTGATATTCAATACTTAATTTAAGTTAATTTATAATTTAAAAAGTTTAATACAAATGTTGTTGCTTCAATTTTAAACGTTAATTCTTCGTTTGAACTATATTTTGCATGTAAGCAGTACTCTGCTTGCAACGGTTGTAAACTGCTTTGTACTGCTTATTTTTGCAAAGTGCAGTGCCCTGCTTTATGATTTCCCATTGCCCATCGCTAGATGGCGGTAGCAGATCGTTATAAAACTAAAAAACAATGTAAGCAACAAATGATTTTTGTTTAAACCAAATAAAATAATTCGAAATTAGATAAACTCAAGCGAATTCTTTTAAAACATGTATCGTCCTTGTAAGCCCTACTGGGGGGCTGCCGTTACACGAAACTGAGCCACAACCACAACATATTTGAAACGTGTGGCAGCCTTGGCTAATATGATAACATGAAAAACAGCATGAAAGCATGAACGGGCAACGCGCGCTTATTTAAAAATAAAATAGAAAACTATTTTTAAGTAAGAACCGATTTTTTTTGCAACAATATTGAAATTCGAAATTAGATAAATTCAAGATGATTCTTTTGACATATCATTCGTCTTTGCAGCCCTTCAGGGGGCCTAGTTCCTTCAAATGAGTCCCAAAACATCTGGAAACTTCAGGAAAGGTAGAGAAAATTCTACGAAAAATCTATGCAAAATTTCAATGATTTTTATTTTCGAGTGAATTTCTCGAGTGTCCCAAGCGAAAAAATCTCGGCGTCACTCGATTTCGGTGACCAGAGTTGTCAGGTGTGTCCAATTTTGGCGCCACCTCTTGTTTGCTAGCGCCTCTTTTTTAGAACTACAATTTTGTCGTGGGTATTGGCAACTCTGCTGTCCGCTGCCGTCGTCGTAACGGTCGCTTTGCCTTATTTACTTAAGACAAACATTCAAACAATATTCGATTTGGCAGTTGAGTCATCATAAAACTGAATTGCACACTAGAAAAACGCGTCCAGACATTGTCTTTGCCTCAACAAAACTGCGCAAAGCCACCGTATGTCTGGTCCAATCGATCTTGCAAAAGAAAGACCTAAGAAACTATGTTTAATATGTGTGTTTATTTTAAATACACAACACTTCCGATATTTTATTTTTGTCTGTGCGAATTTTAAGTTCCATCGTTGATCATTAAGTAGAAATTGGTTGATAGTATTCGGATTTTAGAAAACAGCCAATCTCCTGTTACCAAATATTCACCAGTTGGTATCGGAACAGCGAGAAATTCATATGCCGTATAAAATTCTTTAAAAAATACGGGACCCTTGAAAGTAATTAATTATATAAAAGTTTTTTAAATAAATTATTTTTGTAGTCACTTACCACATAGGGACATGTATGGTTAAAGTTGGTGTAATTTCGAATCATTTTATACATAATGATAGCAACCGGATTAAAAGGCTTCTTCAGAAATTGGCAAGCATCAATACTAAATTTGTAGAGCCATGGCTTATAACCATTTTCTTTTTTAAACATTTGTATGGCCACGGTAATGTTATAAACCGGATATGAGATTGTGGCGTTAAAGTTGAATACGGTCTTGTAGCGATTAATTGCCCGTAAACGGCATTGGTGTATCAAGTACCAGGATTCATTATAACTTTGACAAACGACATTCGTGAGCTTTACTTCTGAAGCTCTCTAAAGTTTTCAATAAAATTACACTTTAAATTTAAATTAATACTTAATATATAACTTACATTATAGCTAAATAGCCAAAGAGCAACAATTCCAACAACAATCGACACGTGCCTCATAACTTCAATTTGCAATGACTTTTCAAAACTAAATAGAAGCTGGTTATAGCGAACACTCTTCAGCTGAATGCGTTTTCAATTACCATAACTCTAATTGCTTTATAAATATAGCTGTTTAAAAATATTATCTAAACATATATATATATGTATAGCTTAAAATTGGCAATTAGGTTGCTAAACTGCCTTTAAATTCCGATCAAATCTCCGTCCGTTTAAATGTAAACCATATTTCTGCGTTTCTTTAACTGTAGAAACCAAAGTATAGTTTATTTATATAAAATAATTGCAATATTTACACGGTACATGTATTTAGAATTTGTTTAAGCGACAATAGTATATTGAGTTTTTTTTTGTTTTAAATAATAATTTCTAAGTCTTGCAAAATTTCTAATTATACAGTGTATATATAATTTTTATGGCTATAGTAGTATATTATTATTAAGCTAAAGTTATTTTATTTGATGTTGTTTTTGTTTTGTTTTCTTGTCTTGGTGGTAAAATCAAATTTTGTACTAAAATCATTGAAATGGAAAATAGATATGGATCGACGACATGGATAAAAATAATTAATGTATTGTTTATATACACAAAATTCGAATATAATTCTACAAACTAAAAAGAACTAAAAAAATCAATCCATTGGATTTTAACAGGGGTGGGAAATGAGGGTGAATGTGAGGGAGGGGTTTAATGCAATAAAATCAAATGACGAGAAAATGTCCCAAACTCAGTAGATCTTGGGCAGGATATAATAGCGCACCTGGGTGCAGTAGCGATGCCAGGATGAATGATAACGTCCCTGATTCCGAGCATTTGTTCGTGTGGCACGATGCAAAAGGACAAGGATCAAAAGCAGCAGCGACAGCAAAGGCGGCCAGGCTGGACGCAGGAACATAGGCGCACCCAATGCACACAGGGCCAGGATATCTCCCAAGTAGTTGGGCTGACGCAGATGACCCCATAGGCCGCTTAAGAGCAGGCGACTGCCCTGATAGGTGTGGATGGTCTCGATGTTGGCAAACATGGGATGCTGGGAGTTGAGGCGATACTTGTACTTGTAGGCGCAGCTATAGCGCTTAATGCAGAGTCCAGTCAGGAGCAGCAACATCGCTGTATACGGGGCAAAGCAACAGCTGATGGGCACACGCTGCTCATAAAAGTATTTGCTCACAGAGCTCAGCAAATAGGGCGTGGCAGCATAGCGCAAGAGGAGCAGGCAACCATAACCCTCGTGCTGCAGCTCAAAGGAGCAACTTAAATGGTGCTCAAAGAGCAGGGCATCCAGTACGTAGATGAGCAGCGAAGTTGCTGCCAGAAGCGTGCCAGCATCATAGTTCAGATTGTTCCAATAATAACGCATCAAATAGACATATCCCTCCTGGGCCTGTGGCCATTGAGGCCATTGTAGTGTCTGATAAATGTAACATGCAGCATACAGCAAAGTGCTGACCAGGGAGAGACGATAGTAGTATTGTTTCCAGTCGACACGTCCCAGCCACTTGGGATTCAGTTGACGACCCAAGGCAAAGTCCACCAAGAAGTTGCCACTACGTCCATAATCATTGGCCAGGGTCTGGCGCAGCACATTGTATTTGGTGGTATCCACACGCCAGTAGCTCCAAGTAGCCGCCACAAATGCACTCATCAGTCCATAGATGCAGAAGCGTAGATAATGACGCAGCACAAAGCTCACAACCGGATACTTGAGATACTCGGCAATTCCTCCAGCCAACAACAAAGTAACACACACTCCCAGGCCATTGAATTTGTATGTCTCACGCGTGAGATGCACTCGTCGTCCTGGCAGCAATGCCACCAGCAGAAAGATCACAAACTGATAGGCCGTAAAGACGCCCACAACGTGAGTTTGGAACACTTGACGTGCCAGATAGTTCCAATCCAGCAGAGCCGTCAGATTGGCTCGCTTAAATTGACAACCATTGCGTGCCGTGCAACTCCAGGTGAGATAGTAAACCACTGAGGGCACCAGCAAAAGCAAGAACAATGCTCCCGGCCAGCCACCAAATTCTCTGGGTGTCTGCAGCTTCCGGCAGACATTACCAACTGGTGTTACCGACTGCCGTGTGGCATTAAAACTGCGGAACTCTTCATTCTCCACTTCATCCTCCTCCTCGATATCTTCTTCACCAGTGGAGTAACTACGCTTCGAGCTCTTCTCATCATCGTAAACAGAACGTGAAACGGAGCGGCTATAACGACTGCCCGCATCCTCTGTATTGGGAGTGGGTGTGCCTGCCATATTCGAGATGGTTTTCGATAGAGAACGACGCAGACGATCTGTTAAACGTTTGCGTATGGATTCCGTATCCACATCATCACCAGTGCCACCCTCGGAGCGTATCTCAATGCGTTGTGTGGTTGTTGTGCTGCTGCTGAATGTTCTGCTGCTGTTGGGGCTGTTCACCGAGGATGTGGCCATCATTTGATTCGGTGCACGTGATGATGTATTCGTGGTCAGAGTGAACGGTAAGCTGCTCGATGTTCGAAAGGGAGATGATACCTGAAATTAGTGGAAAGTCGATAAATATCACATGTAATATATGCTGTGCCTTTAACTACAATATGGTAACATGAATGTCTCTATAAATTTAAGTATATATTTAGTATAATATTGAACTGTTCCTTAAAATTTGTTATACTTTTTAAAGTTCATATCACATCATATTAAACTTTGTTACAATGATCATAAACTTCATTATCTATCATTAAAATATGACATTATTCGTTGTTAAAAATGATTATCTATATATTACAAGATGCACTGACTTGTCAAGTGTTTCTATTCAAATGACGCTAGGTGTATCTCTGCTTTGAACTCAATTCACCTTCCTCACAAATTGTTTATAGTTTATTAAGAAACCTCGGATCTGATAAGAATATAACGGGTGCGAGGCAATAAGCAGCGCTGACTATATTCAAGAGAGATAAGCATATTTAATAGATATTACAGACTCAACAGGCAATAAAGCAAAACCGGTTGATAAAGCCGCACACACACACACACAAACACACACTTATAGACTTATATACATTAAGATAAGCACTTTTAGAGAGAAACCTTGCACCAACCTCATTAATTTCCTTGATGGGTGTTGGTAGCTTGATCGTGGCCTTGACAGGCGTTGGCGCTACTGTTGGCTGCCCGGCAGCAGAGCGGGGTCTGCTGGAGCGTCTTGTACGCGGTCCAAGCTCTGCAAGGGCTGGATCGGGGGGTGGTGCTACCACCTTGTTGCGTGAGGGTGAAGCACGTGTGCGGGTCGTAGGTGCAGGAATAGCTGTGTTGGCGGCGACGGAGCGTCTGGTCTGTGCAGTGGTGGTAGTGGGTACAAAATCGTCCATACGACGCGGGCGTCTCAAGCGACGATCCATGTTAGTGAGTTGTATTTAAATACCCTTTACTGTACTGAAAGTATATACACCAAATGTATTTATATAATATACATATAATAATTTAAAAGCGTGCTATATTTTATTTATAGTCTGCGCCGCACACACACACACACACAGAAAAAAATATTTGTATTTACACTTTCCCGCCCTGTCGTGCTACAACAACAAGCACTCAATTTCAGCTGGCACACAAAAAACGGCGCGTACTGTACCCGGCGACGGCACTGTTTTTCTCTCTCTCCCTCTCTGTTTATGCACTTACAATTAAACTGCAGTCAAAGTGTGTTGAATGGTCCTTGATTAGTTATTATAATTATTTATTAGTTATGTGCATAAAATGTTCCACTTTTGCTAATTTAGTCACATTAACATTGCTCATTTAGGCGTATTTTAAAAAGGACGCTGGTCGATTCGACCGAATGCTGCAGAAATTTTGTTGTAATGAGCGCGGCAAAGCGCGTTAGTATGTGTTAGTGTGTTTAGTTCCAAAAGTAAACTATATGACATCTTGTGGCGCTAACAAATAAAAGGTAGCGCCACCAAACTAAAACGTTTTACAGCCCTGTCTTTCAATTTCGTGTGGAGTGACCCAACGTGTGGCGCCACCAATTGTCTGTTTTTATAACTACATAAACGGCACCTATAGTTTTATTTTAAAAGTAGCTAGTTTCGCAGCTGTACTACAAACAAGAACAAAAGAGGAAGCAAGAAAAAATTAAAAATACATAAGGAATTTACGGACGTTTTTCTGTCAGTTTAATAAATGTAAGTAGTAAAAACACATAATAAAATTCCGCGACGAACAAACAGCAACAATGTTGTGCAACTTTGGTTTAAATTACAAGTGATTTGTAACTGTTATGAAAACGTCTCTCTTCTAACGCCCTCCCATCATCAGTCCCACCAAATTCCTGCAGCCCCCAGCAGCCGTGTCGACGCCGACGACGGAAATAAAGGAGCAGAAGCTACAAATTATAGACAATGGCACAATCACCTACTCCAATGTTCAACGGACTGGACGATGATCTTTATAATGATGCTAAATATGCGCATGAAATCAACGACAAGATGCGAGTGCCAAAGCGTATCAAGGCCACAGGAGAGTTCTCCGATGAGGATCGGTTGTTATCGAATCAAAATGGTATGATGAACTCATGGAATTATCACGATAAAATCGATATGAATGTGCCCGATCGCATTGTGGTTCTGGGACACAATCAACATCTGGAGACGCGATCAGCACCGAGAGAAATCCAGCTGGAGAACTCAATATTGCCCAAAAACCCATCAATGGGTTTTATGCGTGTTCAGACGCCGCCTCGCGTTATTACCCTTTCGGATCACCATTTTCCATCAGCCTCAGAGGAGAGTACACCCCTTAAACCCAATGGCAATTTTTATGGCAATGATCTGGATGGGGATGTCGATGATGAGGATGCCACGCAATATGTGCGAGCCAACGGAAATGTCCGTATGGGATTCCACAACAGCAATGATGCCAACTCTGTAGAGTCGGACTCGCAGGTAAGATAAAGAAATTTTAATAGTATAGATATAGAATTATCATTATTAGTGTGAGAAAACCATGTAGTCCCATCCATTTGATCTATGTATTGTATATATAGATCTACGTAGTTATTACAAGTAACGTTTTAAAATGCGGAATTCCTAATCCAATGTTACGTCACAATTCATTAACTATAAATTTCATGACGACCGCGACACATTTCATTAGTCCCCTCGATACGCTTTCGATCCGCGTAATCTTCTACTAAAGTCAATTTCATTATCAGCGCATGTGTTTAATGCACCTAATGACGAAATGTGAGTGTTGCCTAGATATTTCCGCACACGCCGCAGAACCGGCAACCACATTTCCATTTTTTTTCGAGATTAATGAACTGCTGACGACAGCTAGTCATCTGGAATTCAGACTTACCAAGCTTACCTAAATATAGAATTAAAGTCTTCGCTTACCAAGCTGAACTAAATTTAGATTTAAAGTCTATAACTAAACGTAGATTATTAAAAGTTCATAGTCCAGTTGAGTAGTTAAGGATTTAATTTATATATTTTTCCCAAGTTTGTTCACCAAAGAACTCTACCATATACGGCACCTATTAACACAATTCAGGAACTATCGGATGTTTATATTATTCGGTTTAATCTTCGTTTCTTTTATATCGCGATCGAAACTTTAATCACTGGAGTATGCCATGTCTTGGTCACGATCTGTAGAATCCTTGGGCGGTTGCTTGTACGCAGACCGCTCAATCGGCTCCTTGGGAGTCTTGGCAAAGGCACGACATTTCCAGATATCCACCTCAGTGGCCAGACACTTGCGAAAGTCGTAATCACACATACCCAGTTTGTACACGTCCTCGGTGGGTTCAAAGTAATGCAAACCTCGTCCGATCTTAATGACAATCCCCGAACTTAGGACAATCTTGCGATCGTGCAGCGATTCGTCCAATTGGTAGTTCATGTGAATGTTGCCAGTGGCGAGATCAGCCCGTATTTGCTGAAGTATATGCAACTGATTCTTGGATAAAACTGGATCCGGTCGAGTCGTCAGTCGTATATACTTCAGATAGCGACAGTTCTTTACGAGCACTTCGAAAAAGTTTAACAGGTTCTTGAATTGATGCTGCTCGCAAAGAAGTGGCTCATTCACATGAGCCTCCCTTACACTGTCATTAAGATAGGCACCAAATAGACGTTGATAGCTTCGTCCACGTGAATCCCGCTCAATGGTGATACGATTCAACAGCTTGCTTGTCTGTAGATGACTCTTGACTTGATCTCGCAGCTGATTGGCCCGCGATTTGTACATCTTGAGATACTTCACAGATAACTGCTGCTTGTTGGGATCTGTGTGGTGCAGTTGACCCAGCTTAAAGATGCTCTCCTCGTAGAGCAATATGGCCTCCATAACGTGACCCGTTTGCTCACACTTGAGAGCATTACTAATGGACTCCAACTTGGGTAGTTCATCTTCATCCGAAAAGCGGGACTGAGACATCGTTTTGGATTTCTTTGGACTTTAATAACTATTTGAAAATTTTGTATAGCTTAAAATTTGTATTGTAACTTACAGATTTTTAACTTGTTTACTATGATCCCTAGGATTCTCTGCTTATTATATGTATAACTTTAGATATAATATTCCTTGCAGAGGGACCTTTGATTGACCTCATGAAATATGTGATTAATTGAAGAATAATTTATGATCAAATGTAGTTCGTATCGAAAAACTGTATGGTTTTTATATAGAAGCTCGCCTATATTTTTCCCATCCACAAATTTAAAAGTATTTCCACTTACACTTTTGCAGCTTTGTCAAATTTTAGATAGTAAAAAAATAAATTATTTTGTTAGGCAATATATTTTTATAATTATTGATTATACGCTATGGTCTATCAGAACTTTTCTGTGAGCTATACTCCCAGTAAGATGATTCCAGTGTTAATAATTTGATGTGTTCTTTCTAATCCTAAGCTCACCACGGGCAGTGCGAGCAAACGCTCCCAGCAGATGCAGCAGCAGCACAATAATCTGGATGCATCGATGCTGACTCATCGCGAGGGTACGCCTATGGGAGAATTGACGCCACACGAGGAGATTCTGTATTTGCGTCGACAGCTGGCAAAGCTCAATCGACGTGTCCTCAATATTGAGATCAACAATGAGCAGAGAATGCAGCGGGAAAAGATTGTCTATTGCTTGGGACTGGCGTACTTTGTGTTGAAAACCATCATTTGGCTGAATCGCAACTAGAGCTGAGGGCATAAGGTCGGGATTTGACCTGATGGTGCTTTTTCTTCGTTAGTTTCCTTGCTGCACACACACACAGACACCACCTACACATTTACAATATTTATGTGTGTTTACTTTTTTTTATAATTGGCTCTGAGAGAGACTATGGTTATTATTTTCTTTTGCCATATTTGTTATAAGATCTGTAATTAAATAAGCACAACTTCTTTTTGTTTGTCCGTCGTGGAATCCCAAAAAAACATTAATTTTATATTTGTCAACTTGTAATATCTTCTTTCTAGTTAAGCATAAAGTAGTCCAAGCATGCTCCATTACGGACTGTATATTTAGGCATCTCCCGAAACTGTCCAAATTTGTAAGCTTTAACCTTTGTGTGTGTGTATCCCATTTGAATCAATCCCAAAGCACGGCACTGAAAAATTGTTTTATATATATATTCATCTATCTATATAAATATTTCGATGACTTATTCTAACAGCGCATTATTTTAAATCGCAGTTCCAAAAATGATCTGAATTCTCGTGTGCTTTTGTTGAACGTTAGTCTTAGTCCTAAACATTGTTAACGATAATCCCATGGATAGATCTTTGATCCCAAAATAACATGAAATAATCATACTTAGCAACGGTATTTCTATGCAAAAATCCCATACGATCTATATAGATAAAAATAATTAACCCATACATATATCTAATGAAATTTTATGGATATGTTTTGAATTGTTTTTGAAACGAAATCCTACAGCAGCAGATGAAATCATTTAGAGTTAGTGATCGATTATTATTGAATTAATTATGGTATTTAAAAACAATAAATAAGAAAAATACAATTTAGAAATGTGAAATTAATTGATTAAAGTGATGAAAAACCTTTAAGAAATCGAGACACATTTTTAACGCATTTAAAAAATGTTTTTATATTTTTATTTATTTCTCATATTGGAATTAAATTATATAGGTATTAATTAAGACTACCGATTAAATGCAATACATCTTCTGAATCATATCTCGCAAACATCCTTAGGGATTAACAAAGATGTTTCTCTACAGTTCAATTACTACGAAAAAACCTGAGCGAAATTTCGTTCGTTTTTTTGTTATTTGTATTTTTTGAACGACGTGAAAAGTATTTCAACGCCTTTTTTGTTGGATATTTTGTACACTCTTTTTGTTTTCTTCTATTCGACAACTTTCAACATTGTGGATTACAAGCTATATTGATGTATATCATCGATCTATAGAACATATAGACTGTGAAAGCCGTTTCGCCTGGCAGACCTTCTTAATAAGCAATATTATCTCATCTCATATCTCTGGTGTTGTTTGTGGATGTATAATTTTTAGAACAATTGTTTTCGATTTTTTATAGTTTTTATTTATAATGGAATTACGTTATCGTTTAATTTACAAATTTTTATGCAAGATACACAAATTGAACTTTGTTTTTTGTCGCCATCTCGATTGTTTCTCTTTTTTTGGGATGGCAACTATTCGTCTTGAACTTATCGTTTGTATTAAAAGAAACGCCTACGATAAACTTAAAATCTTATGTATAAATACAATTTTGCTTATGTGTTGTTTGTTTGTTGGTGTTCTTTACAGTCGCATAAACTGCCGGCAACATTCCTGTTTTAACGGTTTCCTTTCTTATTTATTGTTGATCTTAGTGTTTTCTTCCTCTATTCTATTCAGAATGGTGTTTGTTTTTTGTTTTTGGATTAAGTATGGGTGTGTGTGGGAGTGTGTGAATGTGGAGTTTTGTGGCGTGGTGGGTGTATTTTAAACAAAATGCGATTGACTGATTGATTGACAGGACCACCACTGATGATGTTGTTGTTTTTGTGTTGTGTATTTGACTGGGGCCTGAAGATCAATCATCTATTCGCTCTCATCATCATCATCATCCTCGGAGTCGTCCCGTTTGCTCTTTTTCGCTGGTTTTTTCGCGGGCTTTGCACGTTTTTTGGCACCGCCACCATTGGCAGCACTGCTGCCACCGTTGGCCTCAAAATCTTTGACGGCACGATCGTAATCATCCTTGGCCTTGGCTGCTTTTGCCTCCCACTCCTATAGAAATATCGAATGATACAGAAAAAAGTGTATTAGTTAAAAACTGTACATGTGTATGTGTATTTTCTCTTTATCTGGTACTTACCGACTTGTCCTTCATGCCTCTCCATAATTCGCCACCACGCTTGGCAACTTCGGTAACTTTGATGCCGGGATTCTCACGTTTGATCGACTCACGAGCGCTGTTCAACCACAGCATGTAAGCGGAGAGCGGGCGTTTTGGTTTATCGGCCATTTTCAAAAATGTGTCTTTGTGTGTAAGTAGTTGAAGATACTAAAATTTTGCTATAAGCTTCGAGCTGAAAATAAAAAGGGAATAAAAATCAATTATTAGTTTAAGTATACATTGGACTCAAAAAGCCACGCCATGTACGCAGCTACCAAACGAGACAAAAGAGAAGCCACCACCAACGAATGAACTAAACGAAGCAGTCAACCAACCAACCAACACACACACACACACAGATGTATGAAGCAATGGCCGCGCGCAAAGCGGCGCGTCAAAAGAGATGGCGATACTGCACACAACACTCTTCTCTTGGCAGCGTCAACGTATTCGTTTCGTTTGAGAAAAGCGCGCGCGCGCGTCTTTCAGTTCAAGAGGCGGCAGAAAGTGCGCGCAGCTAGCCAACAATAATAATCACATATGAAAATTAATTGCATAAATATAATGAACAAATAACGCATTTAAAATGCCAATTTGCATCATTATCAACACTAGCAGCCATTTTATTTCTCTGCTCCCTCAGCAGTAGCCGCATTGAGTGCAAAAGACCGAAATGGCAACACTTTTTCTGTATGTACTGGCTTGGGCCTTTGCCTGTGACTGTATGGTACAGCAAGCAGCGTCGTGTATGCGACGCGCTCTCCACAGAGGCCAAGCGACATTTAGTATGAGAAATGTACCACAGAGTCGAATTTTGTATGAAAAAATCAAGCAGCAGGCGAAAATTAACACAAAAACTCTGCAAATGTCTACTAAATTTAAGTTAAATCAGCATTATGCCATTTAAAAATGTATTTTATGTGTGCTACTATTTAAGAAATGCACATTTTTATTTTGTGTAACTTGATTGCTTGCTTTTACTATTTATTGCTATTGTTCTTTAAAGATTATTTAAATGTAATTTTTCACAATTTTTAATTTAATGTATGCTTTGCACAAAATAATTTTACTTATATATATTTCTTTTTAATATTGCGTTGCTTGCGCTTACCAACCTTTCACGTTTCTTTACTGACTTCAACTGTACTGAGTCAAGCAAGCAAAAGGAAAGGCAAGCCAACCAAAATGAGCAAACGACGACGGCAGCAGATAAATTGCCGGCTGGGAATTTTGTCAAAGAGAGAAAGAGTGCGAGAAAGAGAGCGAGGTAAAGAAGAAACGCGGCTAAATGCCGAGTAAAAACAAATACAAATATGGAAACAAAGTATATGTGAATAGGCGAAAAAACGCGCGCATTTCAATTAACTGCTCGCGCGTCAATAAGCAATATTTTGTTCAGAAAATTATAAAACGGCATAAACATAATTATGCAAAATTAATTAAATAAATAGCCTAGGCAGCCATTTTGACTTAGCGCC
This sequence comes from Drosophila neotestacea, assembly GCA_035044365.1. Lineage (NCBI taxonomy): Eukaryota > Metazoa > Arthropoda > Insecta > Diptera > Drosophilidae > Drosophila > Drosophila neotestacea. The sequence goes on from JAWNMD010000270.1 coordinate 4,371,635, forward strand.
GCTCACGAACAAAAAATCCGAAATGGCAACGCTTTGGTCTCTTGGTACAGCAGCGTCGTACTTCTCACAGCGACGAACAAAAATGTGCTCACGTGAATGATAACTGAAAACTATTGTTTTCCTTATGTCTACGTAAGCGTTACTTAAGTGCACAATATTGTACAAAAATTGTTTAATTGTTTTGTGTGTTCACTTTTTTAAAACTTATATTCTATATTTTAATTTATATTATTTCTTTCACAAATATTTCAGACTGCGAACCAACCTTTATCGTGCGTTGCTCAACTTTAACTGTACAGACTTGGCGTCTGTTGGCATAACGAAAGCGTGAGTAGCAGCTGCCAGCTGGTAAAGAGAGCTAAAAACGTCTCAGGAAGAGAGGGGTTGCTTAAGATGAGTGCGTGACGCTACAAGAGGGACGACGTGTCACGTCTCTTACACGGAAAGCATTTTATTCCATAATAACATATATTTTCTGTGATGAAAACTATAATTGCTACTCATATATAAGGTTTAAATTTTTATTTTGACCATACCATATTCAATTTTAACTACTTATAAATTATGTATATGTAATATTTTCAATTTTTACATTACGGCACGCAATCATAACTAGGAAATTTTTACGTGAGAGAGAGAGTGAAAAAAGCCAGCCGGCAAATTATCTGAGACACGATGAGATAAATCAGAAAAATGAAACCAAAGCAGAAACGCCGATAAAGGCATGTAAAAACAAAAATAAAGTCAATAAACGTCCGTTTGAAATGAAAATGGAACAAATGCGGCTACAAAACGAATTTGCAATAAAAACAAATTCAAATTGACCAAATATCAAATACGAAGCAACTATATTTTATCTTAATATGCCCTATTTATTGACTATGGGTGGAGCTGTGCTTTCACACATACACGACGAAATCGAGAACAGACAATGGCTCTCTCACTGGTACATACAAAAAGAGGCCTCACTATAAAATGGCGCCAAAAAAACAACATCAGAAATTGTAAGAAATTCATTTTAAATATATTACTACAAGCATATTGATACTTATGATAAGAGGGGCAATCATTTTTCCTGATACAGCATTTATCTGAATATTTATTTATGCACTCAAATAAACCGATTTCTAAATGTTTAACCAGAGAAATAATTAGTCACCCACACACATACATATGTACATACTATGTATGTACATAAATCGAACTAATATCAGTTAATTGATGATTACTTATAGTCAAGATTAATAACTTACATGTGTTTTTGCACCTTTCTCACACGTTTATCAGTTTCTTTGCGTTTGGTGTTCGTCGTCTTCAAATAGGAATATAGCAAACAGCTTGCTGATATGCGTACAAAACGCGAAAATAAAAGAGGTTGATTCTGCCGATGCGCTGACGTCACAACTTCACAGCTTTTCTCTAATATTTAAAATTAAGTTCTTGAATTTTTAATAAAATTTATAGAAATTTCAACAAAATTATACTCGCTTGAAAGTCGTTTTCTATATTAGATATTTGTTGGAGTTGTTGAATGTTGAAGTTAATTTCTAAAGTGGACTAGATTTGGAAAATCAACAAATCGTAGTGCAAAGTTTAGAGAACCAAATTAATATTTTTGAGTGCTTTGTTTATAATTACGATTTTATTTGAAATGGGTGAGATAATAATTAATTGATAACAATAATCTCGGTGGGTATGTCATTATATACGATCCATTCAAAATTTTAGTCTGCTGTACTAAATACAAATTGGATAAATCCAAATACAAAAGATATTTGCTTACAGCAGTTGAGAAGAACGGCTTTGAAAGGGCATTTTTACAGGCTATTGCTGGTGCTTGTAACGTTTGCTTCATGGCCCGTTTAGGGTTAGAGTCCTGAGATTTAGCGACACCACCAAGAGGCATAAGTAGTTGCGAGACGGAGGCTGCGGAGCATTTTCCCGCCATAAAATCATAAAGAGCACTGGGAAAAATTATCCAAACTGTAGGCTAGAGGAAAATGGCGTTGCAGTTGTGGCTGTTTGCAGGCAGGGAGGCAGCAACTGCCGTTCATACAAAGGATAACGATGTCACGCGCTGTTTGAAGTTCACAGTGACCGAATATCCGACAGGGACCAGGAAAAAAAAACAGTAAAGGAAGCCAGGCAGACCTTCGGGCATGATCTTTTGTCCTTTTAAAATTGAAGACTCGAGTTCACATGAAATTGAGGTACTGAATAATATGGACAATTGCAGTTGCGTTTGATCAGAATTAGATAATAGATATTGAAGGTGAAGTAAAGACTTAAACCAAAGCAAATGTTTAAAAGCCTGCACACAATTTGTTAACCGGATTTAACAGCAAAGTGAATTTCCGCAACTGACTTTGAATCATTTCCTGATGTCTGATAGAGTTTCATCATTGCTTAGGAAAAGACAACATCGTTTACCTGTGTAATGCGAAGGACCATTTAATTTTCTTTCAGTAAATTCCAAACGCTTTATGTTAGGTTCACATTGCGTGATATTCTGGGCCTCTGATCCTCCAAAATTAAGGTTCCGGTTTTTAAGTTGATTGATATGTACTCTCTTAAAGAGTACAACTCGATTTTAATACTGAATTTTTTGTGAGTAGTTATCGATAATTGCTCTGTCTTCTCCACGCTTTATTTGCTTCTAATATTGTGGCATACGCAAGCGAAAGCATAAAACCAAAGCAAAGTGAAACAAAAGCAAATCGAATGCTTTAAAAGCAAACACGAAGTTAGCCGAACGCCAACACAAAACCAGCAAAGAGAACAATCAACAATCGGAGAGTCAGCAGTTCCTACAAAACTCTTCGAGTGAGCGGTTGCCAAGCGGCTTTTGTTTTCAACTTCTCCTTCGATTTGCTAGCGTGCTTGTCGGCTATACAGCTATGACCAGCAATGGGGAAACAGGGCTGCCATTTCGATTTACCGATGAGCGTAATGTCAAGTTCGTAGAGCTTTACAGTCGCGAGCCATGCTTGTGGAACCGTCGACCTTATCTGATTGCTTCTCGTAATGCAGCCTATAGACGCCTCCAGGCTGGCATAAACGCCGAGGCGCTACCCAATGAGAGACATGTAACTTTGTTGGGTGTTAAAATGAAGATCAAAAATATGCGTAGTGGGTATCACCAGGAGCTGAAAAAGATCAGTGCGAATCCAAAATATACCCCCAAGATTACCTGGTTTGCGCCATTGCATAACATATTGTCTCCGATTTTAAATAAGGTATTTCAGTAAAAAGAATAAATAATTTTCATTATCTTTTATAAAGAATAATTATTTCACATATACAGAATCTTGAAGAAGAAGTGTCCTGTGTTTCCTCAATGCCTTTGAAGCGACTTCAAATAAAATTGCCACGTTTGAGACCTATCAAGTTGCAGCCGTACGAAAGCGAAGGGGAAGCCGATGACAAAATTGAACTTGAGCCCAATCAACAAGTGATTATACCAAGCAATGCTTTACCACTGATGCCCACACTGACTCCAGCTCCGCCACTGCGTCTTATCACGCCCCCGGCACAACCGCCGCCACCAACCCCACCAGAAATACTCGAAGTCCCCTCCTTACAGCCTAAGTCTAACAACTCCTCGAAATTGGAGAGAACGCTGGCGATACAATCGATGGGAGAGGATGAGTTTACGTTTTTTGGACTCAGCGTTGCCGCTCAACTACGAAGCATGCCTCTACCGAGTGCCATGATCATGCAAGCAAAGATCCAGTATATGTTATCAACGGAACGTCGCAGAATCAATGGTGATACAACCGAGGCTAACTTGTTTGCCTAATCACTGTGTGGCAGTCCACTCTAGTGATGAATGAAGAGGGCATAGTTTTAAAAGTGGAAGCCATGACGTAAATATTAATATAACTTCTTTCGAATAAAAATAAATAAACTTTATAAATCATATTCCGAGTTAAATTTGACTATGAAATGTTATCAAAATATGCCATTTTATAAATATCAATAAATGGTATTAAAAATACTAATTAAAAGAATAAACACGAATTTATAATAAATAAAATATGTAAATATTTAATATACAAAATAAATCCTTCACTTATCGTGCTCTTGACACGAAAAACACGACAAACATCCAGCTTTAATTAAAATGGAGATTTAATAAATTGGAGTTTCGAAAAGGTAAAGCTTGATTAACGAACTAAAACTTTTAAAGGGTAGTGTATTGCTTCTACTTTATCACACAGAAAGTGTATAAGAATTGGAATATGCACACTACAAAGAAAAGCAAAAAGAAGCACATCAAGAAAATCAAATGCAGTTCGAAATAGAAACGAATCGAAAGCAAACCGTGCTGTTCTAACAGTGTCACCAAATCATCTTATTTCCCGTCAAATTTGGGTTTTCAATGTCCAAACCAAAGAAAATGATTTTCTTTTAACAAAATAAAATAATTGTAAATTAGATAAATTAAAGTCGCTGCTTTTAAATTATGTCTCGATTTTCTAACTCCACTGAGGGCGTACTTATTTCCACTTGGAAATAGTCCCTTTTTCAGCGTTTTTAAACGCCAATTCTGTGGGTTTCGCTTTCGCTGCTCTTTCTCTTTTGTCAGTGTTGGCAGTGCTTGACAGTTAAAAAAAGGCCAGTCTTTGTAGTGTTAAAATCTCTTTCGTCTCTTAAAAACAGGACAGATTTGTCCGGAAAAAGGTTGAGTGTGATTCACTGGTACAGTACCACACAAATTCCGTTCGCTCGGCGCTTGGTGGCAACCTAAGAGAGGCGAACAAACAAGCAAAACGAGCGAGCGAGCAACTGAAGAGAGCCGTATGCGTAAGTATGCATGAATATGAAATGCGTTTGATTGTGTGGGTGAGTGTAGGCTGTGCCATTTTATTGGCGCTTCGTTAAATTTTTGCACTACGTTAAAATATGTTTTAAATTATGGCGCAAACTAACGTTTCGGTACGTGAAATAAGTGCATATGTACGGAAGAGTATATAATTATACATATGTATATAGGAATGTACATATGCTGTTGTAAATACGGCTGGCACGAATCACGAGCACCCTACACGCACACATAAAGGAAGGGAACAACAACAAAAGCGACATCGGATTACAGGCTTGTGTATGGTAAGTATGGATGAATTTATGTACATGGTTATGTACGTATGCATGTACATATAGAAATCGTCGTTCAAATTCTCAGACTCAGCAAGAGAAACGGCGAAAACCGGACGAAAACAACGGCGACAACGAACTGCTGACTGCGTTGTTGTTGTTATTGTTATGGTTGTTTGTTGTTTTCATTTGTGTTGTTTTTATGAGCAGCACATGCTTATCGTCTCTCTGTGGACGGCACTGAGTTTTGCAACAACAAAATACTCTACAATGTGACAGTTAAGTTCATCAAGTCAATTTGAAACGTCTCCCAAAACAATTTCCATATTTTTATGCTTACGAACTTTCTAAGTGATCTACAGCTGATGGCTCTCTCCATCTCGCTCTCGTTCGCTCTCTGAATCATCAGTCACAATGTTCCTAACTGCCCATCAATAAAACTTTACATGTTTAATTGATAAGATTTTTAAATAAATGTATGTATGATATTGCACACATCTTCAGCAGCATAATGTATATGTATTAATACATGAACATACTTATGTATGTAATATTTGACTATACCATATCATTGATTAGCGATGACACTTTGTGCACTGCCTATCGGCACAAGCACGAAATGATTCGTAGTCACAACATATCAAGATTAACCACAATTCTTATCAATTATTCGATCAGCGTTGACTAAAATTCGATGAACAACTCGTCAGTCTTCTTCTTCAATCAGCCACCCCCATGGGTGCAGTTTTAACATGAAAATGCATCGACAGCGTTAGTTTCAGCCGAGTTCAAAGCTTCACTTTCGCACTTGGCCAACAAAATTGGGTCACATGGCATGGCCCAGAATCAGAGTCGAGTCGTGTCAGAAGTAGGAGTTGGAGTTTGGAGTCTGGAGCCTGTAGTTGTAGGAGTCTGGAGTCCTGTTGTTATTTCAAATCGCGTTGCTGCATCGCCAGCCACACTCGGCCACAACAATAGGCGCTGCAAATGTGAAATGTGTGTTCAAGATACTGAACTTGGCCTTTGAAAGACTCTGCGGGACTCCCACTCTCTCTCTCTCTTTTTCTCTCAATCTACTTCTCTCTCTGTCTGGTGTGGGCTCAATCGACCAGGCTGTCAGTCTGTCCGCATGTCTGGCCAGCTGTCTGTTCTGTTTGGGGTCTGCCGGCAGAGACACACCGGCCCCGAGCTACAGTCGAGCAGAGAATAGCGTCACAGTAAATGTGCACATGCCATCGCCCTCCAAACAACAACCCATTCGCATATTTGCGAGCACCCCCTTTCCATCGTCCTCTCTCTGTCACCATCCCTCCATCGGGCATTCTCCCACACAGTATTTATATGCATCATCAGCTGTTCGTGCGAACCAACCGAGCGCCAATACAGCGAGCCCAGATACTACCACAGAGGCCAGAATCAGAATCAGAATCAGAACTAGAACCGGTGGAGAACACTTTACGAAGCACAAAAAAGAAACTCATTCTAAAGCTTCAGGTGGTCGACTTCTACCTGTGCTTATACTATAGCATGTGATGGCCCCAAAGTAATTATACTTCCTTAAAAAGACTCTGATAACCATCACAATTATAATTATAATTCGCCAGCTGATCGTATCGTTACTTGTCTACCAGATTTAAATTTATAACTTTGTTGTTCTTCTGTATATATCCAGTTCGAATAAGCAGATGATATAAGTATGTTTGTATATATTAAATGACATTTCTCCTAAAATGGGATTAAAAGAAATGTATTTTTGATATTTCAAACCATGATCATAACGATAGGGGGAATCCTATCTATATTTCCTAAAATTTTCCAAATAATTTTTGAACAATTAACTATTTTTAAATGTAGAATGTTTTTATAGGTCAAATCATGATCAAAACGACTTTCCACATTAAAATCGGTTAAGTTGTTCCAAAGTTATGAAAGTTTGCAGTCTGAAAAGTCTTTGAACTAGCAACTTTAACTCAGTCCTTTTTGGCACTTTATAGGCACCTTATATCTTACATTTGTCAGGATGTCAGTATGTTGAAGAATGTAGAATTTCAAAAAAGATACAAATGTATCTTTTTTAACCGAAGAACTTATCGACTTTTTGCTGTCTATATAAATGTCAAAGATTTATAGAGATAAATTATAGGGACTAGCTCTAACGAAGAGATTTATTTTTCTTTTCCATGCAATCCCAATAAAATTATCTATATACATATTCACATGCAGTCGTAGAGATTCCTGTTGGCAAACATTTCCTAATTACAGAAAGGCAACTTTTCCGATGTGCAATGGATGTGGAAGGGGGGAAAAACTATTTGAAACTTTACATAATAATTTCTGAATTTCATTGTTCTGTCAGAATGTGCGTATCAAATATGCATTGGACCAACATAACGTAACGGTAAACGTAAAAGATACATTGCATCCATATGGCAAGCATATTGGCTCAAGTAGGCGACGACAAGAAGACGCCAGTGGACCTGCAACAGCAACAATAACAAGAACAACGACAACAAGTGCCTGCAACACTCTACTCTGGGCATCTCCTCGTCTGTCCAAGCCTTCCTGCTGTGAGTGTGTGTGTGTGTGTGTGCATGAAAATTGCAAGACTTACTCGCTCTGCTCAAGTCATCCAATTCTATAAAGGGACCAACGGCAACAGTCACTCTCTATATTGCACACATACTGTGACATATGCGAAACCCAAGTATCCCAAATGCAACTAAGCTGGCAAACTATGCCGTCCTCATTGTTGCCTGTTCATGTTTAACAGGAGGTAAAGGCAATCCAATGCAACATTCTCTTAGCAAATGCAACCGACCACCCCGGATTCCAATTCCCTACAAAAATACAGAGTTGCTTTTAAGTAACCGCTTAAAAACTAGAAAGCTAGAAACCCTATCTGATGTTTCTTTAAATTATATCAATATGATTTCATATCAGATATTAGTTTGTTGCTACAATCAATCTATTAGGATCTATTGTCAGGTTTGTTATAATAATATTTATTGGTTCTAAGTTTATCGACCTTATATTGATCAAGATATTGACAATTTAAAATCGAGTAATTTGGTATCTATCTATATGTTTTGTTTTGATGTGTACTTTAAATTGGAACACTCAGCTTATAGTGCATTTATTTCTAAGCCCACTTTTAATTATACATATTTATAATTATATTTCGTGTTGGCTATTTCATGTTGTATTAATTATAGGTCGGATCTTTCAACAAATTTATGAGTGATCCATTAATGAATATTAATTATTTACTCGTAGTATATTTCATGGAGGGTATATGCACTTCGAGTGTTGCTTTTATGCTTCCTAGGGTTTTGTACAATGTGCCTACCAGTTTTGCAGTTTGTTTCTATGCTTTGACACACGCAGACAGAGCAGAGGACACACTTACACACAAGTACACACACGCACGCATACAGGCTCGTTATATCCACATCCTGTCGAGTGAACGTTCGGTTCGTTAGCTCGTTCGTTCCTTCTGCTGTTGTTGCTGGCTCGGTCTTCCCATTGCTGGTGCTGTTGTTGTTAATGTTGCTGCTGCCTGGTTTGCATACATCCCGAGTATGTATTCCCGTTCATACAACCGACAATTGCCACCACCGAAGCGAGTGCAACCATCAGGCGCGTCTCTCACCTCAGAGCAGCAGCGCAGCCCCCACCCTCAACCCACCCGATACCAACGGACCGTTAGCTTGGGACGGGGTTCAGTTACACACACATATATATATATATATATATATATATATATATATAGATATAGACACAGACACGGACACGGACACTGACGCCGAATATCCGTATGTATAGCTGCATTGAGACGACAAACAAGCAGAATAATCGACATCGACCCACTGCACTGTGGGCCGAGCTCAATGCGAACATCTTCTACCTAATCGACAGTTTTGTACATTTACAGCAAATATATTCAACAGCTTATTGTGAAGACTGACACTAGGGTACAGTGTCTTGAACATTATTAGATTTTTCTAAATATTTGTCTGGGAATTTCGGGTATCCTGCTGCATCCTATAAAATCAAGTTGTTTAAAAGCATATGATAAGAATGGGATCAACGAATCTGATCTATATAAGAACTATAGTTTTTATAAATTTTAACTTAATAAACTTTTATAAATATAAACAAATTAATTTAATTTTTTTTTTTTATATATTGAGATTTTATATGACTCTATTTAACGTTGAAATAACCTTTTTTGAGAATTTAAACTCTATCGGACAAATTTAATTTTCAATTTAATAATTGCAGTAGCTATAAACGAATAATTACTATTCAAACTTAATCTGAATTTTGATTCATATACCCTAGGTATATCAATTATTTTTTTACATTAAAATTTTATTCCACTAATAATATTATCAAGTTTTTTATAAGACTCTTTTACGGCTCCATAGTGAAATCATCAATGATTCGCATTTTACAAATATATATTGTTAAATATTAATTACACTTCAACTAACAAAGTTTTTCTATTATTATAAGAAATGCGATTTTTACCTAATCTTTGTAGTGAAATGGGCGTATTAGGTCATTGTTGTTGTTCCGTGTTGTACAAATACAAACTAATAGAAATCAGATTAAGTTAATGACTATTTATTTGAATTAAATACTATGTTGAGTTCTTATTTAATTATTGTCCTACAGTGGCTTCAGAGTTATTTAATTTCTAAAAATATATTTCATAGGAAATACGTTAGTCTAAAAATCAAATATAGTTGACATTCAACAGATAATTTTGATCAGCCATTATTATAGAAATTTTCACACTAATAGAAATCAGATTATGTCAAATTCTATTTATTAGTAATGAATACTACGCACATAGAGTTATTGTTTAGCGAATGTTTTACAGTGGGTTAGCTGCTATTTAATTTCTCAAAATACAGATTTAATAAAATTTGTTTTAGCACAAAAATAAAAAGTACAGGGGGCGCCTTCAGCAGATAATATTGATGACTAAAAATGATAACAGATATCTTTCAATATGTATTGGAGCGATTACCTTTTAAAATACCAGCTTTAATCCAAAAAGATACAACAAAAAGATACAAAAATAACAGAAAACATTTATAAAAAAGTTTTGTAAAAAATTTAAATAGTTTTGATCAATGAAGTGCTCCCATGACAAATTATATAATAATAAGAATTCGTTAATAGATAGATTATTAATATCAATACTCTATGGTTTAATGATGGGATTCATCTCACAATTTAAAATCAATTTTGATTTTAATCATGTCCCAAAAACCTCTCTTCACGATAGGCACGATATCGAAATCATTTAACATTTTGCATCGCGTTAGCATTAACGCCTGGCCCACTGCCTGATCGGATGGATACCCTACAACGCATGAGGGCCATTGATTTTTGTTTTCTGCCAGCGACATTGCTGGGGGCCCGTTATGGGGCTGTGAGCTGTTTGCTGTTTGCTTGCATAGATACAGATACACACGACAAACGACAGCAGGAACGTTAACGACACGTACAGACATATCGCAGTCGCCGTCATCGCCGTTTTCCGTACTACTCCCCGCCCTGTCTCTCTCTCTCGCTCTCTGTCTCATCAACCTAACTTTTGCTTGCTTGCTCTGCTTCTATACTTCTGCATTTGCCGCTGCCTATTTCACTCGTTTGCTCGTTGGCTTGCCTTGCTTCGTACGTAGATACTTTCGTTGCGGGCCTCTGCTACTGGCTGTACTCTGACTGCGGCTGTGGGCTCAGCAGAGCGAGATACTCGTACTATGGCCACAGTCACAGTCACAGCCATACAAGCGAAATGCTTCAAACTGGTCGAAATTCATAGTGCGCTACACCCGAAGAGCTTGTATGGTTTCTATATGAATATTATATAGATAACTCAGATTTCGATTTCATATGCTTAAAACTGCAAATAGATTAACGACTCAGCTAAATTAAAAAATCGCACTATTGTGGCGTTATTCAATTAACTTTAATTACTTTATTGATCAAAATATAAATATTTCTTTATCCAGTTTTAACATGAGATATGTATAAAAAGAATAAGTTTGGAAAATGAAAAAAAATTCAAACACTCCTTTGTACAAATAATCTATACTCATTGGTTCTATAAACATGTTTAATAAATATTTAATTTTTAATTAAAAAACAAAAATTAAAAAGAGTATAATTATTATTAATCAAACAATCTATATCAAGAGTGTATAAATTGGTTAAAGTTCTTCTTAAGTCTTTTAGTCCATAGATATCTGATAAAGCTGATCTATATTGTACGTCTTTATATTTTTTTTTCGAATTTTTCAAATTATATATTGTACTGTATATTGTATACTGTACTGTAAAATTTTAAAAGATATTTCCTAATTTTGCCAATTTATAATACTATTATTTGTTATCAGAAAATGTATCTACGTAAATTCCGGTAGAAATTTAATTTAATATTATTAGTCCGCAAAAATCTGATAAAAGCAAGATATCTTGGAGAACTCTCTTTTTCTGTACGATTTTCCAAGATTTTATATTGACCCATATAGTAAAAGTGGCCTTCAAGCTTATCAAACAATTCCGATTGAAATTTCACACTAAGTTTATCAGTTCAGGAAGATCTGATAAAGATAATATAAGTAGTTTAGTTGTGTTGTCTTTCTCTCAAGACTTTAAATTTTGTATACTATAGCTTATGAAGAAATAGTATGTCTTGGTAAATTTTGATGAAAATGATTTCCTTATCAGTTCAGTAAGATCTGTTAAAAAAGGGAATATCTTTGTTGGCTTGCCATTTTCTATAAGTTTTTCAATAATTGTATATTGAGCTATATAATTTGGAGTTATATATTAATTTGAAACCTATTTATCGGATGGTAAAATATTCAAAGTTTCAAATAAACTTCATGGGTCTGTGGAGTAAACCGTTTGGCGCAGGGCAAGCCAGAGCAAACCAGCCACAATCAGCAGGCAGGCGGCCATATTCAGTGCTGTTGCCATTGCCGGTTGCCCCTCAACACCCCACAATGCCCCGCTGTCATCCATATGATGTTGCTGTGGCTGTGGCTGCTGCTGCTGCCGTGTGTTCATATAACGAACGAAAAATTTTTGTTCAGCTCTATACGCATACATTGGAAGCGGGGCCAGGCCAGATACACACGTATACGTTTTGTATCTGAGTGTGTGTGTGTACGTTGCCTCTGCTTTGCGCACATAGAGCGAACAAGCCAACGAAACGTACTGACCGAACGAATGAACGATACACACACACACATAGTTACAGATACACAGTGTCATATACATGTATGGGGCATACATTGAAAAGATACAGATACATAGATACATTTTCACTGCCTGCGTTTGCGTCGTACTCGTACTCGTACTGGTGCTTGGTGCTTTGGTTTGCTCTGCCTCTGCCTTTGGCTGGCTGGCTGACTGGCTGCCTGCCTGGCATTCATTCTGTGTATTTGATATTCCACTGAAGGCAAAAGCTGTACGTACGTACTACGCTGAACAACATCGAGACCGATACACAGCTATACACAGCGAATACAGCAGCGAACCGAGAGCACAGCCAACACAGCCAACTTGACTTGAGTTTTTAGTAGAAGAAAATTTATAAAGTGAACAAACAGCCAGCCAGCAAGCAGTACGACACAGTGCACAAAATATAACCACGAGTAGTACTATATTGAAAGTTTTGAGGATTGCAATTAAAAACGCAAATTACGCGACATTTTCATACGGGTGAGTGAAAAGTGTCTCACTACGAT